>OX411306.1:100031091-101527389 GCA_948150685.1 Rhaphigaster nebulosa | reverse complement strand
AACGTCGTAAGTCCAATTTTGATTTTATGATCGTATTTGCATTATTCTGCCCATATTTTCCGATGTAAAGTATAGTAAGTAAATAAGCTAAAAAAGTAGTATTAAGTGCCACATATCAACTATAAAGATTGGCCATTATCCACAACAAGCAATACAGTGAGATATAAAACTTCTTTTTACTCTCTTGTAAAACTTTGAAGTTGAAGTTGAACTTTGAACTTAGACAGTTAACCTCTTAAGTACAGACATATACTAATCACATTGTAGTTCTACAACTGTTTTATTTTTATAGTTTCGTAATTGAAAATAACGATGGTTTCGTTTGTTTTAAAGGAATACTGGTTGATTGAATATTTTATACCAGTACAATTATAAGTAGAAATGAAGCTGGGAGCAACAGTTGTTATTTCGACCGGTGGTTGTTGGCCAAGAGCCAGAGGTTCCTTCTTTTAGCTCAACTGACTAATGTTGGGATCATTCACTTCAGTCAGTTTCGTAAAATTAGCCCCTCGATCCACTCGAACCGATCCATTTCTTCCTTGTCTTGATTCGAATATATTATTCCTCAAGAACTGCTAAAAGCTGCTACAGACAAAACATTTGTCCTCTACTTCTACTCATGTTCGATCAACAAAGAATGCTAAAAATGCAGGGAGGTTTTAATAGTAGAATTTGTTACGTCATCAATATAATGGCATCTTGTCATTTTAGTGAATATATTGCATAATTAAACAGGAGATCGGAATTTTACTCGGGTTTATTATTTCGTATACAATAGGAACTAACAGAAAGCTCAAATATGAAATTTCGAAATAAAGTTTACATAAGTATATGTGTTGTACCTATATTAAGATGTTGAACTGTTTAGGGAAAACGTACTGTCTCAGTACGGATAATCAGCATTAATACGATTTTGTGGTTTTCAGTGTCCTGCTGATGCCTCAATTGGCATAACATATTCCAGTTAGTTATTCCTAACAGCTATTTGAGAGATAAATATTCTAGTGATAATCAAATTACAATATTTTTTTCCTTTCATTATTTTCTAATAAAAATAATCTGTCATTTTGGATGTCCTGAAGTTTTTCGAAACTTTTTCAATTTTAATTTTTTTTTTCAACCCCTCAATCAGTTCGTCTCATGTCCTACTAGATAGCAAAGCAAAAAAAAGAAAATCAAGAATTTTTTTGTTTAGAGTGTAACTCTCATTACATAAAAAGGTTTTCTATTTTTGAAACCGAAAAATCGTAAGCTCGCAAACCAAGTCTGATTTTGCCCTCTTTGACACTGGTGTGACATTTATATAGGGCCCAAGACAAGTTTCCATGAACGTAAATTTTTTGTTTCCAGATTTCGAATGTGACAGTTTATTTGTGAATGATTCATTACATAAAATAATAATGTAGAGTTAAATCAATATTTTTTTTTATAGAATTTCTCTTTCAGAAAACTGATTCGGTCAATTCAAACGAATCTGTAATTTTATCGTAAAATAAAAAATATTTAGATAACTAAATCGATTCCTCCGATGCAATCGATATTATAAATCTTTTTCGGAAGGTGAGCTGGACCTATGTTCTTTAATGTAATCTTATTTACAAGTGTACACAGTCTTTTTTATTTATTTATTTATTTTTTTTTTTATGTGAGAACGTTTCTATTTTTCCTCATCCGTTTTCTTATTTATTCATTTCTAATCCTTTCCTATTTTAATTATATGTAATTTTCCAAAGGTTCATTTTACCAGCTAACATTCATTTACAGCGCAGTATTAATTACCTGTTTTCCTGGCCTGTCTAGTGATGGACTAGAATATAGATTTATATATCAATTTTTTCTAGTTGGAAGAATGTTCGAGCTCCAAAGAACTTAGTAATACTATGTAGCAATACTTAGGTTTTTCTGACTTCTCTTATTCTCTCTTTCAGTCATGTAGGGATGGTACATAATAAGCTGATTAAAAAGATGAAATCCGGAGGTTTCTAGATATCAGTTTTACAATTACAGCTTACCACTTAATCAGTTTAGGTCAAACCTGAATGAAATAAGTTCAGCTTATTAAAAGATCTCCAAAATTTAGAAAATTGTACGCAGAATAAAACGCAATCCTCAACTATATGATGTGTTAGAATATTCTCCTGATACATATTTTCTAATTACCTTCCAATATAGAATACGGTCGAGTAGCCGGAAAATGTTGGCCACAAATATTTCTTTTTGAGAAATAAATTAATTATATGAATAACTGACTGGAATAACGCAGTATATTAATTATTTAATTATTTTTTCGTAGAATTAAGAGGTAGATATTAATGAATCCCCCCAGAACGATTGATGTGATAACATCCTTTAGAGTCGAAAGTAGTGGTCTCCAACAAAAAATTTTCAAGGACCCCTTGAAGGACCCTTTACATTCTCAAAATAGTAAAATTTCTTTTCTCTCATAAATAACTATATTTACTTACATAAACATAAATATGTACAGACAGCGTGTTCCTGAACTCTCTGACACTATTTAGTAAAAATTATTTTTGTGTTCAAAAGGAAGATATTTCATTAGGTCTGCAAGGTTAACGAAAAATATTTTAAGTTAAAGGTGTAATTTGTATGTTCAAATACGTGTATAAGAAATCATAAGATTTTATGGAATCTTTTCAATATGGTAGCTCAATATGATTTAGTGGAATTGCGATTTGTAATTTCACTCAATAAAGTTAAAAACGGATAATTTACAGAAAAAAAAATTTTGAAAATTAAGTTTCCATAGCTTGACAACTTTTATCCAATAATCGGTTGAAAACAACTCATATTTGGGAATTTTGAAGTTGCCAAAACATGGCTTTTAAAATTTTAAGCCGAGAAAAAATTCCTCCATAGCCGTGTTATTGAATTTTTAATTCACAAATCTGAATAAAATTTGTGTAAACTCGATGGTTTTATGGGCATTGATCACATCCAAATTAAATAAGAGATAAATACAATTGTTAAGCTATTTAATGCAATTGTTTTTGTTAATATAAAATATAAATTTTATATTAATTAACTTACTTTATATTCATATATTCTTATAGAAATGCCCAATGCTTTTCGACTTCCGCAACTTCCGCAACGATGGTTGCGACAGGAAGAATATTTGCCTTTGCCTCATCGCCAAGTAGTCCTTACGTGCTGTTAATTTTTTTATATGTCTGTGCTATCATCCAAATTCAGAGGAAACATGTCACATATGCAAAGCTTGGCCAATAATGTCTCTTCTATATTACTTCCCATATCAGAAATTCGCTTTTGGACAATATTCTTGGAGAGCGGGAGCGTACTTATTAGCTTAACGGCTGCATCACCCAACATCCTCCTGCACAGTATTACAGCTTCTTCTTCTTACAAGTTCTTCAGAAATTGTATGGTTTTCTCCAAATTTTTCAACAAGCTGATATATCTCATAAGATAAAAGTGTTGAATTTTCATTCACATTTGCTACAAAATGTTTTTTCAGCTCGTGATATGTCAAATGAAAATGTTTAAAAGTATATAATATTACAAGCTGCGGCTTAACAAATAATTGTCATTTAATTTTTTATAATATTTGCAAAAATAATTTGCTTATTATATCTCTCGGACCCCTTTGTCATCATCTGCGGACCACCTGCTGGGATACACTGTTCTAAAGGATATTATTACAACCATTGCTTTGAGGAAAAATCATTGACGTAGGCTCCTACTTCTTAATTCCGCGGGAAAAAAAAATCGAAATAATTGGTATGCCGCGTTCTTCTAGCCAGCTATTTATATCTTGCTGCATGTTTACAGCTTTGATTGCAGATGGATGAAAGATCTACAGAAAACAATATAATACGAACAACATACACAGCTGGGGGATAGGTAGATCAACTCCATCAAAGGCTTATCATCGACACGTACCTACTATGGGTCATTCAAATAAATGAAGTCCGTTTTATACCAAACCTAGGGTAGGTATTTGTTTACAATGTGAAGTTGAGTGTCCATTAATATTTTTTTATCAGTTTTCTAGTTTTTTTAGTCTAAAATAAAACCTACCGAACAGTCTTGAAAGGTTATTATCAATTGAAATTTTATTTTTAACTTGTATGCTTGAATGTTACTAACTATTGAAAGATGGTTCGCTGCGATTTCTATCTGCTTATTCTATTTTTTCAGAGAGCGGTGTTACTCAATTTCGTTACATCTAATATAAACTAGAAAGAGGTTTTCTTGTCTCCCGATTCAGCTGCTATTCTCGATCTTCCTAAAAGCATCAACTGTCAGTAACTACACGTTTCATCTCGGGTTTTCAAATCTGTGAACCATAATGCTAAAATATCTACCTTGCTGTTCGTCAAAAATTTTAAGATACGTAAGTTACTATAAAATAGTCCCTCATCGGTTGCCATATCAATTGTATCATATGTTCTCTATCGAATTGATCCAGTCTATGATCGGTTTCACTTGTTGATTATATATGGTATGTTTAATGAACACCAAATAGCGAGAGTTACCTTTCATTGAAAAATAATAAAGTTGGTTCTTTTGGTAGAAGAATCATAATCATGGTGCAGTATTCGTTTTTTTGCCATCCTTTCTTGGCCTATCTCATTTCTTCCATCTCATTACGTGTCCAGTCGGTATGCCATTTTTTAGAATATCCCTCTACTTTAGAAAAAAAAAGATTTTCTTATCTTAGATTTTCTATCGCTGTACTAACTCTTGCTCAAAGAAAAGGAATCCAATCCTCGTTTGGCAACTCTAATAAAACCTCGTAACTCCACGTTTACTTTTATGCAATTAAGAAGTTTTATAATTAAGGTGACGATATATTAACAGCTATTGTTTTTTGACTTTTCTGTTTGTCAGAATCGTTACTTTTGTAATGGGCGCTAGGATCAATAATCCAACTTCAGAGCTTTCGGGGAAGCCTACAATGTCGGCATATCTATTCATCAATGTCAATACAGTCAGTTTCCACACTTCAACAATATTCTTTGTATTCCAGTAGGCTTTTAGTTTCATGTTTGGCATTATAATGGAGGCGGCCCATGTGCTTACTTCTCATTCTTTCTGCCTCATTTGCGACAGAGGTTGCCTTATACCCTCGGTCAACGGCGCCTGATGCTTCTTTGAAAAGGGAATAATTAACTTCAATACATATTATACGTTTAACTTAATATATTTTATCAATTTGAATCCACTAAGCACCAACATATTTGCTTTCGGTGAATCCTTGTAGGGTTTGATACTGATTCCTTGCCAACTCCTAGGTATTCCTCCGCTTGTGCCTTAAATCTCTCACTTTAGTTTCTACGTATTTCTTAATAGGCACCCAGCCTTTCAGCGCATTCAGCCCATTGTTTATTCTGGTCGAAAATGTGGATTTAGGAATAATGCAAGCCTTTGACCAATTGAAAAACGTTGCAGAAGCGCTTCCAATTGGAGAAGACCTAAACGAGGGATTTTATTTGAAACGTACTAACATCAAATAAATCATTTTATAAATCAATGAATTGGATTTTGTACTTTTTAGTATTAAAAAATAGGCCACGTTAAAATAAAAATTCAATTAATTATCATTATTACATGAATCAAAAAGAAGCAAAACCACTACAATACAATGATACTAAATGCTACTTCCTTCATATACTAGATTATACAAATTCCTTAATTATTGGCATTCGGTCATGTTTTATACCTAAAACAACCTAGCTTACTCCCAATCTTAAAGAAACATAAAAAAAATGATAAAGTAAGTTTATGAAAAATTAAGAAAAGATTTAAGTAAATATTTATTTCATGGTTATCTCTTCTCAATGTGATTCATGCTATAAAAACATATTTTTTAGATTAAAAAAAATAAAAATATATATTAACCTTACTGGGAAGACGCCTTTTTGAATCTATTCAAGCAACAGGTCTTTCTATGTGTTTTGTCCATAAAATAGAAGTAATTGTTAATTTATACCCAACTATTTCTATAAACCAACTTTAAATATTAATGGAAGATTAAAAACAACAAGAGAATGCAGTAAGTATATATCGTAAAAATAAGATGCCGAATAACGTTAGTTACTCGGCTTAAAAATTTTGAAAACCCACTAATGTTTTGACACGACTACTGCTTTGATTCTAAAAATTCACAGAAAAATAAATTAAAATTGACACTTGGTAAGTAAAGACAAGTGAAGTTCGTAGCAGCTGAAGGTGGGGCGCTGAGAACACGTGTAAACAGGAGAACACTATTTATACTCGGAGCCTGCCTTCAGTCATGCCCAGGGCTTTCCTCTTCACACACAAGAGGTATCCTCACAATCAAGGTAAGAGGCAATCTAACCACATCAAGTAAATCCTAATGTTATAAAATTAGTACAAGGCATGATCTGTTGTCGAAACTTAAGTCCATCCGCGTCAGTGTCAGTGCTGAAGACAGAAAACTAGCAAGGTGGTTGACTCTGGAGGTTCGAAATTGTTGGCAAGTATGGTCGTTTCTTAAGATAAACCTAAAACTTAACCCCATGCTCTTAAAAAAAAAAAATGCCGAAATTGTAGTCCGTTTTTTTGGATAAAAAAAATCTTTATTTTAAAATCGAAGATTGGGTTAATCTGATCAACACATTGTTTAAGTTTATGTTCTATAAATCAACGTGTGTGGAGTCTAAAATATTTGCAATCCGCTGCCATCATTATCATATTTAAAATACATTAGTAAAAATGAAACGATTTTCTACGTTCTGTACATGGGAATATAATATTCATAAAGTAAGATTCAGAAGGTATTCAACATTTTGCATGAACAACATGATTTATTTTGAATCACATAACCTTTCAATGATAGCAAACAGGTTGGTTAAATTTTAATATTTGAAATTCCTGATAATATACTCGAATTAGTTCCTATATGTTCCTACTATAAATCCTTTGCTCAACCTATTAATGGGCCCTTTTAATTGAAATATCGCTACCCCCCTACCACTTCTTTCTAAGATATCAACCAACCATAATAGGAAATGCTTTGCATTGCCAACTCTTTTCATCTCTTTAAAGTAGAAATCACAACACATCATCATGATTTCAACATGTAACAAGCGTAAGAAGTTTTTTTTGGACAGCATTTAAGTGAAACTCAATTTGAAAAATTAACTAAACAGGTGTCATTTTACTAACAACAAGTTGGATAGAAAAAAATATATCTAAAAGTTACATATAATTTACCAAGGACGGATATTAAGTGAATTGGTAACTGATTTAGATATTTTACGCTGTTTGCCCCTAATATATCTTACCTTTTTCCCAGTGATAATAGGTGTATCATATCTAATTAACCTACTTTGGCCGGTGTGAATGAAGAATGTTTTGTGGTTTTCATGGAAACATTATATAATCTCTTAATAAAACTTCTACTTCATTTTGGACCTTCCTCGATACAAACCCAAGAGCGGAATTTAGATTTAGTATTAGAAAATATATGTAACAGTCACACAAGGGGCAAGGGGATGAAAACTAAATAATTTTAAACAATAAATAACTAATTTTGTTTAGCCGTGATTATTGTTTTGTTTTTTTCAATTGTTAGGCATGCCTAGGTGTACAGGCTCAAAATAATGAAGGATTCGCTGTCTACGGATGAGGAGCTTTCCCGATAGCCCATTTATTTTTCCAACTGAATGAAGGAAATTTGTGAAAACCTTTCTTCAAGTGAGTATTATTTAAAAACAAAGACATTGGAAGTTTTAATTATTTTTAAAATTGATTTTTTCTTTAAATAAAAACTAAAAAATAGTATTAGTTGAATCATCCTCTTGCTCCTTCGCAAATCTTCAGCCTTCAATAATCTTACTGGTTAGTGCAGTTTTGTGTTTAAAATGATAATAAGTCAATTGATTGAACAAATTAATTATAAACTATTAACTTCTGACCACATGGTTTCTCAGGCATTCTTTTTCATTTAGTATTGTTGCATTACTTTTGGTATTAATGTAATAAAGCAAATAATATTAGTATCATATTTCGTCATACGTATTTTATTTTTAGAAGCAATAATTGCAATCAGGGCCGGATTTGTTGTACTGCCGTCCACGGGCATACCTGGTAATGCCGTCCCCTCCAACCGCTCTCCAAAAATAATTATTGTTTTATTCATAATTAAAAACTGCGCGATGATAATTTGTGTTGTATAAAAACAATAAAAAATATATATGTATAAAAGAAGATAATTTGTATCTATTTTTTTTATTGTGCTTTTGCCTCTGATCCATAGGGTCATTGCGTCTAGGAATTGTCATTGCATATAACAATAATGATTTATCTTCTTTATAAATTGGATCGGAGTAGTGATCTTCTATTCCCTCTTCTGTAAATTTCTGTTAAGGCCCAGTTCTAACTTCTGTCAAATTGGTTCTGATTGGGAACACTCTTGCAATGTTTTTGACCGTTTGAACGGTAGGCATTATTTCACTTTTGGCAGGTAGGCGCCGCACCCCAATTACTAATGTCCATAAAGGTCTTTAGTAATTATTTGTAAGTAGTTAATTTCTGTCTTGTCTTTAATTTAGAGTGTTTTCCGAATAGTGAGTATATCAGTTTCAGATTTAATGACATCTGTTTTTTCTTAATCTGTGGGCTCCATGTTATTCCGTTGCATTTAAGTCTGTCCGTTTGTGGAATTGGGGAATTGTCAAGGTAAAACGGGAAGGTATGTTTTATGTCTAAAAGTAAAAGTTATGTGTTGAGACTTTAGGTGTTGTAAGTTCAGTGATGTCTGTGTAGAATTTTGGTGTCTAGTAATTATGACCCATTGAAGACGATGGACTACACTCCGAAGGACAGAATAGCTCGATGACGCCCAGGAATGTCATATCTGGGATATATCGATAGACTCTGCAAAGGAAGAGGCAAGGATCTCCGTCGGGCCAGAATCTAGCAAGGAACAGAGAGGAGAGGAGTGGAGTTCGTGGCTATGCACTCCCCTACGCTGAGAGGCACAAAAGGGAGAAGCGAAAGAAGAAGAAGTAATTATAGCCGTGTCGTTTGGGTAACTAGCGGGTTTACTAGAAATTTTATGCACAGTAATGATGCGAGTATTGATCTCTGTGGCTCACAAGCTAAGATCGGACGAATTGAAGAAAGCCTCGAGCCATGACGAACAGAGAAAATTCTACTTAATAATTTACTTTCTATGATATTTCATATAAACTTCATTTTTTATTAGGTAGCATAATCGAATTTATACCGGAGCAATGGTTTTACAATGTATCTTCCCAGTTACATTCTAATGGCTTGGAGAAAAGTCAGCCACCAAATACGAAGTTTGATATCTCTTTTTTCCCCAAAAGAAATCTGATAAAAATGAGTTTACATACCCGCAGTTTCTTCATTGAGTGTTTCCCTCACATCTCACATCTCCTCCTCAATCCTCAAGTTTTTTTTTGTCTTCCTAATTACTTGTTCTTGTCTTCATAAATTTTTCTGTTGCCGCCTTTTATATTTTGGATAATTGTAGTCGCAAGGGTCCTATCGCCAGTGACGGTTTTTCCTTCTGGTATAACAATGACCTGTGACCCACTTTAATAATTTTGTAAAGAAAATTAAGTTTAGATATTCTTTCACATAATTTGTCATTAGCTATACTCCATCTGGATTTAGGAAGCCTGAGCACAGATACCGCATCATTAACAATTTCTTGATGTAATGTTTCTTGATCGGACGGCAGCTTAGCAGCTTCAGTGCTAATTTATTCTTCTGCCAGATTGTAGGAAGATATAGGTTCTGTTATGTTTCTTTCAATTGATACCCTTTTCAGTTATGATACGCATTTGCGCCTACATTTATGTCGCCTTCGTGGTTGAACAATTTAGAATATATTTCATCTGGCCTCAGTAAGGAGCTTTTTTGGGGCCATATTGTCTGCCGTCCTGGCTACATGACCTGCCCATCTGAGTCGGCTCGCTTTCATAAACTTGACAGCATCGGGCTCGTTAAACCTATCGTAGACCGCTTGATTTTTATGCGCCACTATTCACCATTTACAAGTACTGGATCTTATTTTTCTTAGTATTATGCGTTATAATATTAAGAGGTCCTTCTTGATCTACCACTTTAATTGTTGTCCAGGTCTCAGACCCATAAGTCAAAACCGGTCGGTTGAGTGTTTTGTAGAGAATGATTTCGCTAGACTGGGTCACTAAGTTGATTCAAAAATTCTGTCTTAAATGCAACAAAAATAGAAGCAAGAGAAGGCGTGCTAGATCGTCACCCCTCCTTTCTTTGATGAGAATTCTTCCGAGGTACTGTTTCGAATTTTCATCACAAGTCATCTCCTCCATGGTTAAACATACAATCTAATAAGCTTGGAGGGTAGCCACTGGTGGGGGAGTCCAGAGGGTTCCGACCACTCCGGAATAACAAAATACTATTACTTATTCTTATCTCTTTTAAGTAGATCCTTGGATGGTTAGAATGATCCTCAGGTAGAAAATCTGATCTATTATTGATATTCCACGTCTAAATCCATATTGTTGTTAGAGTTGGCGTTATTGTTGTTAGTGGCCCAGTTCTCGCACTGCAAGCGGTAAAAGGCTATGGAACTAAATATTGGATAGGATTTTGTATGTTCAAGGGAGTAGCGCAACATCAAGATAGTTGGAGCATTTCAAAAGGTCGCCCCTTTTATGTATCGGACAGATAACGGTCTTCCTCCTGTCAGTTAGCATAATCTTCTCATTTCAGATACTTATTAGCAAGTTGTAAACAAGTAGGGTAAGTTCGTTTTACCATGCTTGAATAGTTCGGCGGGAAGACCATCGATCCCTAGTGCCTTGTTTTTTTAGTCTATGAAGGCATCTGTGACCTCGTATTCATCTGGCGGCTCCATGTCATATGCTTAAGAATTTAGGCTGCTGTATCTGTTTTTCTACGTATTGACTATTCAGCAGCTCCTTGAAAAATCTTCTCCATCCTAGCAGGAAGGTCCTTTCATCAGAGCGCCCTGCTCATCCATATATATCGAAAGAACTTGTTTGAAAGGTTTTCTGCTTCTACCGAAGTTTTAGAACAACGTGCTGTCCCATATGGTCCTAGATTCTTCTAACTCCTTCAACTCTTTATTTTTTTCTTCTTTTTTCTTCCTCCGTTGCTAGCGTTGTTCTTCTCTTCTTTTCCTTTATTCTTCCACAGTGATACGCCTGTTGGTCATCAATTTATAGGCTACATTTTAGACTTCTGTGGTAGTTTGACAATCTTCATCAAACCAAACTCCTGGCCTCATCTTCAGTAAAACCAAGAATTCATTCTTCATTAGTCTTCCGGTAGCTGTTGCAGATATCCCCTATTCAGTCTTCCATAGTCTGCATGGATCTTAACCAAAGTTGCTGCATATGTCTCCTTGATCTTGGGATGCTTATGCCCAGCGAAACTAAATTTTTTTGTTCTGTACCTGACCAACTTTAATGTTTAAGTCGCCTGCAATAATTTTTATATCATAGCGAGATAGAGAATCTAACGTATCCTCAAACAGATCATATAACTCATCCTTCATTTGTATTCTCAGTTGGAGCCATGTACACTCAGAATTGAGAAGCTATAAAATTTTCCAAGAATCCTCAGCAGAGCTATTCGAAAGTTCACTGCCTTAAATTCGATCAATAGTTTTCTCAATCATTTCCTGGCTATAAATCCCGTTCCATAGGAGTCTAGCCGATCGTTGCAACTGTAATACACTGTGTGATTTATTTTCTCCAATGTGCCCGGACCGATCCATCAGATCTCTTGGATGGCAGCTATGTCCAGTTTATATATATTTAATTTCATTCAGGAATGCATTGAGTGCTATGTGTCTGTACAATGAAAGAGTATTCTAATATACAATGTTAAACCTATGACTTTTGCCGTGTTTTTCCGTTATCAATTTCTGGAGCTTTTGTGTTGGGCTTTTAAATAATTCAGCGAGGTTGCAGCGATAATTGCAGCGA
This sequence comes from Rhaphigaster nebulosa, assembly GCA_948150685.1. NCBI lineage: Eukaryota > Metazoa > Arthropoda > Insecta > Hemiptera > Pentatomidae > Rhaphigaster > Rhaphigaster nebulosa. Next base: position 101,515,417 of record OX411306.1, on the reverse strand, counting down.
GGTTATCGATCCTCATTACGTGCTCTAATATGCTAATGGGGCTGGCAGCTGAATACCTCCTCCGGGGTGGCATCCTAGATGGCCATAGGGTGTGTACTGTTGGTATAAAATTGTGACAGAATCGTCAAGATTCGGATAGTAAAGTTACTGAGAGTGCGCCAGTTTCATTGCGGAGTGGTGCGTGAGGAAGAAACTGAGAATGTCCGCGGCAAAAACCCAGATCATACTCCTAAGAGGTTCAAGGGGCAGTGCTCACCCTATCATCTTGGAGATACAAGCACCAATAATGAGGTTAGGTGAGCAGATTACATATCTTCGAGTTAGGATAAGAAGAAAATTTGACGCCGCCCCTCACCTCACCTCACCTCAGCGTACATAAGGGATAGGGTGACCCTCTCCATGAATGTAAAAAGCAGGATAAGGGGTGCATTCTGGGACCTAAGGTACCCTACCACTATGATCATCTACAAAGGAGTGGTCGTAGGTATATGCATACCCGGCATGGAGTAAAAACCTCACGCAGCAGGATAAGAGGAGGCTGGTCATCATACTGAGATTGGCTCTGTTGCGGGGCGTATAGAAATGTGTAACGCGAGGCAGTGCAGGTGCTGGCCAGAGTGATGCTCCTGGATCTCATCCTCAAGGACGATGTGTTAAAATATGATGATAAGAGGTAAGGAGCTTGAGGCGCTCAAGCGGAGAATTGGCGAGATCCCTAATCAATGTAAGAGGATTATTCGGTAGGACTCAATAATAGAATGAAATGAACGGTACATGACAAACCAGAAGGGCGCCACCCTGAGCAAGTTTTTAACCAAGGTCCATTCGAAACAGAAGGCGAAATGGGTCCTGCCTAACTACTGGGTCTCGCAGATCTTAACAGTGCATGGAATTTTTCGGGGGAAATTACAGGAACATGGGAAGAATATTGACCAAGGTTGCCCCACATATGGAATCTCTGAAACAGAGAAGCATGTTTTGATATCCTACACAGCAATGGATGGACACCGAGTCAGGTTGTCGAAGAAAGCAGGGTTATTCGCCCTCGCCGAGTCGGACTTCTCCCATCTGATGGAGGAGGAGAATTACCCCTCCTTCAGGGGCTTCGTCTACGAGTGGAAGGAGGTGGTGGGTGCCTCGCATTCACATTTGGTAGGGCCCGCCGACCCGAAATCGGCGAGTAACCAGAAGAAAAAACACGCCAGGACTGAGACCAGGTGAGCTGGACCAGATTGATGGAAGCTGGCCAGGAAGGCTAGACCGGAGGAGGCACCCGGACGGATGCGGCGGACCAGGATGGCTGGACGGCAACCAGACGGATGCAGTCCGGCAGTAGATGATGTGCAGCCCCATCATTAAGATGCGCAACCGCGCTCTGAAAGTATGTAAAATAAAAATTTATAAATAATGGTAGCAGTGGTCTGCACATACCTCGTATGACCGATAGGTCAGGTAGAGAAAAAAAAAGAGGCATGAAATTGTAAATTATGGCGCGTGAATCAGTGGTTATATCATAAAAAATATTTAGGAGAGAGACCAGCCTAGGGATTTGGGATTCCCTTTATTTCTACCATGAAGAAATTTGTTGCCGATTATGAACTTCTATGAACAACTAAGTTACATTTTCCAGAACACGTTCTTGTGGTATTATATCCATCAGCTCCTTAACGTTCTTTAATTATAGTTTATTCTACAAACATGGCCAAAACACGGTCTTTATTTTATCTACTTACTGATCTCCTCGTTTCGGAATTGGCCAGTCCTTGTTGAACATTAAATCATTTTTGCGGGATCTTACTTTCAGCCACTTTATATACATGTTTGTCCACAACGAACCGGCATTCCATTATTTTAGGTTGTTATAAAAGTTGTGCGCTTTCTTATTTCAAAAATAAACTTGTACCACTAAAAACATCTTTCATTACTTTTTTAGTACTTTAATATTATTCCATATCATATTATTATTATTCCATTCTCTTTCTAAGTATAAATGATCTTAGCTTTCAGAGTACCAAATGCCACTCTACAGATCGTAGTCAGATTAGCATGGTCACAGTAAGACAAAACTAATGCTCCTTTCTTCATTTTTTTCGGGTTTTTTCTTTTATAAACATAAATGAAGTACATTCGGCTTTTAAAACTTAATAAAGTTTAGATTATAAACCTAGAGGCAACATGTTCCTGTCATCTGTAACATATTAAAAATACTCAACCCTATCGAGATTACACCTTAGTCTAATCATAATATTTTTTTGAAACGGTCACTACCATTGAATCAAAGCGTTGTCATTTTATGATGTGTACATCCGTTTCTTCAACTATACTGTAGAAGTTGGGGGTTTCTTTTTTTCAATCTTTTAATTGAAAAAAAAACATTAATCACTAACTGAATTAAAAACAAAATATTAGAAAAATAATATTGAATAATGGTTTGAAATAGTGATAAGAGATTACATGAACAAAAGAGTCAAATAACGATTCAATATACAATTTAAATTTGATTTAAATTCGATACCTTATTTTCGCTCGAGGATTTCTATATTATCGCAGTAGTAGAACTTAGAGAAAAACTTATATAAGTGGTATCTCTGTCCACTTATTTTGTTTGTTCGCCATTAAGTAATTCGCCACACCGAATAAATTATCTCATGAGTCCTTTGACTCAATTGTATACTTTTTGGTTGTTTTCCATCTCTATTGAAAGTGAAACACATTTTCTGAAAAAAAATCCCATAATTGCTTGTGCATCTTATAAATTCTAGGCTAATATCTTATATCCCAGCTGTGTTTACAAGTTGTATTTTGTCTTCAACATTGCAGGCCATGTCATCCGTGTAAGTGTACAGTGGCGGATCAACAGTGGAAGATAAGAGGGAAATTTTCCCTCTTAAAATAACCACTGAGAAAAAAAATACCGCTGAATTTAAAATATACCTAAGAGTAGCAATACTCATGAGTTACTGTGATTAATTACCATTCACTAGCTAGGAGGGTAGAAATAGTCAAATGTAATTATATAATTGTCAATTGTAGACATAAGTGGATTAAGGTGTTATGTTACAAATTTTAAGTTTTGAGGAAATAAAATATAAAGTTTTTTAAATATATTTTTTCATGTAGAGAGTGAACTCATATTTCGTCCGAAGTTTTTCGTTTTAAACAGCATAGAACAAATTTGATTCCCTGTCTGTCTTTCCGGCCGTCTGCAGTTAAATGTTATAGGCCTACTATATATTATAACACCTACTATCATTAATCCGATTTTGATTAAATTTTCAGAGAATGTGCCTATTAGTCCCACTAAGTTAGTCCCATATCAAATTTCATCAGTTATTAAACTTGTATCGTTTTATTATTTTTAATACTTGAGAAAAATCAAAACGTACTTATATGGCCCAGTGGTAAAGTCGCTGGACTAATATAAATGGAATCCTAATAAAGGTCAAAATATTTTTAAAATGGTTCAAGCGGTATCGTTTGTCATTGTATTAGTAATTACTGAGATGTCCTGTCAATCCCTCCTGTCACAGGATTGGTTGATGCCTCAAAGGAAGAAAGTCAACATTAAAAAATACCAAAAAAATGTATGGAATAATCCCGGCCTGCTCAATGAAATGCTCTTTTTTCCAATATTTTTGTTCTTAAATGAGTTGATTATTCTTTTATCTTCATCTCGTTTCCTTAATATCTGAACAGTTGCATTCTTCTTTACTTTGAACATATTGCTTTCAAGCAGCTTTCTTCTATGATTGCTCCATGAACACCATCATTCCATCAGATGGTATTATTCATACAACTGTTGGTGTTTTTCTTACTCTGCTTAGCTGAGGCCTTTTATCAGAAACCATTGTAGACATATGTATCAATATTGCCTGTACAAAAAAAAATCTTTCATTCTTGCTCTTTTTTTCATTCCCTGGAGGTATATGTTGTGAATTCAGAACTTTATCTATTACTAGCTATCAGTTGATTGGGCCAAGCTACACTCCGTTTAATGCTTTTTAAATATATTCTTATTTATCCAAAATGGAAAATAGTCTTATCATTATTATTAAGAATCAACTGTGATAATATCAAGATGTTGACAATATTATGATGAATAATTTTTATACTGAAATTTGTCATGAGTCAACTGGCAACTAGATAATTTAATACATAAGGAAACAAATTTAAACAAATTATATTAACATATTTGTAAAAAAAAATAATTATCTCAAAATTAGATCTATAATTGCATCCCCAACAATGAGAATTAAAAAAAAAAAAAAATTAGAATTACTGAATAAAGTTAATACAACATTTTCATAACCGACCAGTGTTAATCTGTAAATTTTTATTTTAATGTAAAGTTTGATTAGTATAATAATGCTAATAAAAATCAGCATTTTGTATGTTTTATTATATCTTTCCTTTTATTCTAACTTCCACAGATGATGAGGAAGAAAAAGAGAAGGCACCCTGTGATGAGTTCTATAACTTGACCCAGTTGGCAGAAGTTAGTCTCGCAGCTGGAGGCATTACTTCCTCCTCAGCTCCATTCACATCCCGAAAAGTAAGATATATGATATTCTTCCAAAAGTGGTATTTTAGTTGTTATATTATTGAATACTGTGAGTAAAACGTTTTATGCGATCAAGTCTAAAATAATTTTATAACCCTAATTATTGGCCATATGATTAATAATTTATTTTGCTTTAAATGCATTAATTATTGTTCATAGCAATAATCCAATATTTTTCATTTAAATGGACAAGTTAAACATAAAGGAATAAGATAAAATTAATGCATCTAAATTAAATTTTTAACAACTTTTAAAAAGTTCTCCAAACTTCTCCACAAACTTCTTTATGTTTTTTATTCAGAATTTATCTGTGTATGAGGATTAAGATAGAAATCCTGCTCAAACTTGTCCCCTTCCGATATTTTTAATTTTATATACAATTTTTCATAAAAACGCAATTAACACCTGACTTCTCTTTTTAGCTAATCCTGCTGATAGGTTTTAATTTATAAAGAGGAGGGAATTGTATAAGATAATCAATTGATTGAATTTGAAAGCTATGGCAGAGAGGTCAGAATATTTTAAATTAGTCATTTTTGAACTTAAAAACTGACCCAAAAATAAATTACCAGAACTTTTCCATATATTATCATTTTTTTTTTTCCAAATGTTTGAACAAGTGGTTGGAAGTTAATCGGTCAGAAGATAGATTTCTTAAAAAGAGTTTTGTGTGGCAGAGGGTTGTGAAAAACAACAATATGTAAATTTTCAATTTTCCTATTGCTAAAAAGGTTGGACGACCAGCAAAGAATGTGCCAAGAGAAAAAAGTGGATTGAGGAATTACCTCCTGATAGATAGGTTGTGGGGTTTGCATATGCAACTCAGATGAGTATGCCTCCGTCTGGACAAACAGACACATTTGTCATCATCAATGAAATTATCAGCACAATTCCTGTCACACTGAAAGGTTAGGCTTCAGAAATTTCCAAGAAAACAGTTCTATTATACATCTGTGAATCTAGACCTGTGTGAGATTTGTCACTGAGTGAGTAGGTAGGAAGGATACTACGAATTTGGCCCCAACAGGACTGGGCATGGAGCTATGGGTAGTCTATCATGGAAAATATGGTGTGTAGCAATATGAGGTTGGGTGACCCCATCTGTCTGTGCCCTTCTGTACTCCCACAAGCGATGAAATGTTTGTAAGAAGACCACATCGCATGGCCAAATATCTGTCTATAGTGGCCAAAGAAAATATATGGATAAGAATAACTAACTTAAAATGTTCATTTTAATATAAATCAATAATATTTTAAAATGACCAGAATTTTTTTTATTTTATTATGGGACCTGGCTACTAATTTATAGGACTTCAGTCCCTTTAACTGACTTAAAGGAAATTTTATATTATTGTATAGGCCATTCACAGATCATTTAAACGATTCCATTTATATGAGCCCAGCGACTTAACCACTGGACCATATAAATAAGTTTTGAATTTTCATCTTCTTTCCCTTTCATGCGAAGGGGAATGTATAGCCACGAACTCCACTCCTCTCTGTTCCTAACTAGATTCCTGGCCCAACGGAGATCTTTGCTCATTCCTATGCAAAGTCTATTGATATATTCCAGCTTTGACACTCTTGGGCATCCTCGAGGTCTTCTGCCGTCCGGAGCATAACTCATAGTCTTCAATGGATCCCTTTGTTTCTCCATCCTAACCAAATGGCTGAACCATTTCAATTGGCAGGTTTCAAAAACCTCCTTCAATGGGTTGGGTTCGTCAGTTTCTGTCGTATCCTCTCATCGCGAACATGGTCCCTCCTAGTCTTACTGACTGTTCTTCACAGAAATTTCATCTCAGGAGCAGTGATAGCGCTTTCTATTTCCTCTTCTTCTATCACCTCGTAAAACTCAGCCTCATTCCATTGTTCTTCCGGGTTCACACTGGATATATATCGTCCCCACCGAATTGCTTATTGTAATACTTACGCCAGACCTCCAGAATGGCTTTATCCTCTATGATCACTTTCATTCTTCACATTTCTTATAGATTTGCTTTTGTGTCTTCTTAGTTAGAGCTTTAATTTTCCTCCAGAATAACTTAATGTTTTCTGCATGATCCTGGTTCAGTTGCTCTCCGAACTCCTTCCATGATTTTTGTTTTGCTCTTTTCACAACTTCCTTTGTCCTATTTCATGTCACCACATATATCCGCCATTTATCTGGTGATTTGTATTGAGAATACCAGGATTGAAGGAAATCATTAAGATTAAATAATAGTAATTAGACTACGGATAAATTAAAGAGATGCCTCCTGCTTCAGCCAATATTAGCATAAATAAATTTCAAAATCAAACAAAGAAAACGGGGCTCGGGCTTCTTGAGGTACCGACCTGAAAGGCCCGTGGCAGTTCGAGTCATAAAGATAAAACTAGAGATAGGCCCGGTCGACCAGGTGTAATAAGATCTACCACTCAAGGATACAGAAAATAAGAAGAATAGGAAAAATGGCTCAAACATTTCCAAGGCCTTTTCAACAATTCTTATAGCATCAACCAATAAGATGTCCCAATAGGAGAGTGGGGACAAAATGCATCTTTTCAAGAAGGAGAAGGGGAAAAAGCGGAGAACAGACAGAGAAAACAGAAATAAGGGAGTTCTTGGGAGAAGATGGAAGAGGATAGTTGTTGGGAGAAGCCAGAAGATGGAGGTCCGCAGAGGGTACAGAGGAGCAGTCCATCGAGAGACGGAGTTCGAGCTAGAAGGGAGAATAGGAGACCGATGCAGGAGAGAGAAACCTAGACCATCGAGCACCGAGTGTCAAATAAGATAAGTTCTCGCCCTCTCATTCATTGTGTACATTAATGTCGAATATTATGTGGCACCCAATAAATATTTTAAATAAGCAGGTTCTCCCAGTATTCTCAATTATATATAACAATATGTTAAAGTCCATAGATTGTTATAATGAGAGTAATTTAGATTGTATAGTTTAATTAAATAGTTTAATTAATAACACAACTTAAATAAAGAAAAATCTTCATTCAAAATCTACTATTCTATTTATCCTGCATGCCATCATATAGTTTAATTAAGTGAAATGGTGAACACGACAACCTTGGAAAGGATCTCCAATAGTATTAATAATATCCCAAACTAGTGATCATAGCAGGGGGGTCTGTGGTCTCTGACCTTTTAAGTTAAAAGAGAAGTTTCAGAGCGAAGCTTTTTAAACATGGTATAGACATCAATCCCCTATGCCCCAGTTGTAGTGTACCGGAAACCGCCGAACATATCATCACAGCATGCACTTGCCTATGAGGCACTGAGGGCCAAACTACTGAGGGAGACAGGGCTCTATGTTCTGACGGAGAGCGAGTTCCCTCAGCTGATGACCGAAATGAATTATCCTCATTTCAAGAACTTTGTGTGTGGTTGGAAGGCGATAGTGGTTCCAACACATTTTTCTTGGGAAGGAGAGACAGGACCTTGCCAGAGAGGCCACCGGACAGAAGATCCAGGATGGGAAGAAGATGATGGTGGCCAAACTGAAGTACCGAAGAGCAGGCTGTGTGCAAAGCTACTCTGTTTTACTTATTACTACTGTAATCTGTTTTACTTGCAGCAGTGTGTTGTTAAGCAGAAATGCATAACATCACACTCCTGCAAACACCCGTATTGCCTTCTAGGCAGGGTAGGGTGGAAAATAAAAAAAAAATATATTTCACAATAAATATCATCATCTCATAATATAAAATCAATTTATTGAACGAATTAAGGTCAAAACAATAAAAAAGTAGAAACAAATATTTTTTACTTAACCTAAAAATAAAATTTTGCTTGAAATTTGCCATGCTCTAATTTCTATCAGCCTGGGCGGGTTTTCCTTTGTCCTCCCATTATTCGGGCCCTGTTAAAAGGCTATGAAATCATGTATTTGAAAATCTGTTCAAGTGAAAATAGTTTCTTATTCCTAAAAGTTGGTTTACAGGAGTAAGTTTTTTTTATCAAAAAACTCATTCGCATAAACCAGCCTTGAGATACAATACAACAAAATTTTGTAGGAAAGCAAAGCATTAATATTAAATTCATTATATGGTTAAATTAACTCCAGATCGATCATTCCTAAGATTTAGTTTATGAAAAATTATAAAATCATTTATTTAAAAGCTGATTTTAATTGTGAAAAACTTCAGCTGGACTACAACAGTTACAGTATCTCTTCATCGAAGAATCGATATCGAGAAACATGAGATGAGAGGAATGCATTACTCCAAATAGAAATAAAGATATTATAGCTTGTGCAAATGAAAGACTTGTGTTATTAGGAATTATTTTCAGAAAGATCTATCACAAGATAGTCATCCAACGATATTGTAGAAAGTGATAACAGCAGTTCCTAGTCTCCGTTACATCTGAAAAAATTAGAATGAAGATCATAGAAGAGAACTATTAGTTATATTACCGATTGTTTCTCATTATCCTCTGATCCAGATGATTTAATAATATATATTAAAATCACATTTTATTTATAGTGTTTTGATAGACATTAATCAGTGACTTGTCAAAATTAATTTAAATTTGTAGAAAAATTTGTTAGATTTAATCCTAAGTCATTATTTTGTGTGAAGTTTATTGATTACTTCTTAATGTACCACATTAATATTGTTACTTGATTTTTATATTTTGTTATATAACAGTAGTATTTTTATTTCAAAGTTTTTGGCGCTTAAAAAAAAAAAAAAAGAAAATCTTCGATATCATAAATCATACTTTATGGCAATATAAAATTACCAAATTCATTTTTCCATTATACGTTATTTTAATAACTTATCTTTCACAAAACAGGAATATGGATGTCGTGATTGTGGTAAGAGATATAGCACATCAAGCAATCTTGCAAGGCATAGACAGACACATCGTTCTTTGTCAGATAAGAAAGCTAAAAGTTGCCCACATTGTGGCAAACTATATGTATCAGTTCCAGCGTTTAGCATGCACATAAGGACCCATAGTCAAACATGCAGGTGCCAAATTTGTGGCAAAGCGTTCTCCCGTCCTTGGCTATTACAAGGTCATATAAGAACACATACTGGTAAGTCATTATGGTTTAATGAATTATTTTGAAAATTAGGAATTTTTTTTTTAATTTACAATATTTACACACTTTTTCTTTAACAAAATCTGTTGGATTCGTTGGCATTAAGTCTTTAATTCAAACTAGGGCAGGAAGGGCGGGTTATTTTACAGTTTACCAGCCCATTCTAACCAGAGTAGAAAGGTTGAGATTTATTCTGTATGCAGACAATGGAACAAAATTTGATCCTTGATGCTCAGAAGTCAACATTATCTGCTTTGAACTCTATTGGCCACAGCACCCTGCCGATTAGCATTTATTTTTTATTTTTAAGGAGGCTAGAAAATATATAGCACAGTATAATAAGGTCTTTAATAATTATAAATAAAATTATAAACATGCTAGCAATGATCATAATGTGCAATGGCAAGTTAAGAAAAATGTATAAGACCATGATGGTGAATGTCTTGAGATTAAAATCCCAGGCTGCTCAGTTTGGAAGAGTGTGGATTTTATTCCATCCTGGGTAAGCTAATATTCATTTTGTGGTAGCCCCAACAAAATAAGTCTTAGCAACCCCAGTGTGGTTAAAAAAAGGTTGAGACCACTAGATTGGTATAACAAGCCCATTAAATATAACAGTGGTTGTTTGTGACTACCTGCAATTGTGCAAGTTTGTCTAGCACCATTAGTGAAAAAAAAAACTATGAACTATGCTAAATTTATGAATGTGGAAATCACTACTTTTCATGAAAGAAAAAAAAACTGTTAAATTCTTCTGTGTATAAGCATTGTTCTGCCTTCGTATATGACACACTAACAGAAAAAATTAAAATTATTGAAGGCATTTACAAATTATACACAGGAAAATGCAATAGTTTTAATTCTCTCCTGAAAAGTAGTGATTTTCATATTCGTTAGTTTAGCATGGGACCAACGACATAATCTAATTAGGAGATAATTGATTAATAGATGGGGATATAATTTTAAAACAAACCATTAATATAACAATAAACAAAACATTATACTTTTAATTATAGTCATCAATTCATATCACCAATATCAATCCTATTTATGATATCCATTAATATTTTGGAGATTGAACGCAGATAATTTCATACTCCTCAGAAAATTATTATGTAACTTTATGCAAAAATTATACTGTGGTAAGAGACATATAGAGGTCTTTTTTTATCTTAAAAGAATTGTCTTTAAAATTTTGATTTATCAGTTACGGAAATAAGTCTTTATTTTTTTAAAGTAATAAAGTAATTATTTAAAAAAATCATTTTTGATGTGTTTTCTTGAATTAAAATAAAATGAACAAAATGAAATAGAATAGAAACCAATATTTAATACAAGTTATTTAAAATGCATAAAATGTTTAGCTATTTGTTTTTTAGTGCCTCCTTTCTGTTAATTTACTTATAAGCACAGTCATTGATGATTCTCAGCCTCAATAGGGAGCCCTCCATTGTTGGAAAAACATAAAAAATTATTGTTCTTTTTATTTTATTTATTACCAAACTATTATACTTCTTACTATTTAATTTTGGATGGAAAAAATAGACGATTACATTATGGAAAGAACAATAGTTTAAAGTATTTGAAAATAAAATATTTCACAGAAAATTTGGGCAACAGAGGGATGAGTCAATTGGAGATTAAATGGCTACTCAATTCAAAATTGGTTGAACTGTCCCTGGTAAATATATCTGAGATAATAGAATCTCCATGAATTATATGGGTATGTAAAGTTGTTGGGATTGATATTGAACAAACCATCAAAAGGATAATCAATGCTAATCCAATGGAAAAGTGCCCTATGGGTTGAATGAAACGCTAATGGGAGGATTATGTTTTGTTTGACTGTGAGGATTCGGGTTTTGATGGTTTGGAGGGTTGTCTTTTTTCAATCTTTACTTGAATTTGAGAATAGAATATATAAACATCTTTTAAAATTATACAATAAAAATAATCTAATAAGAATTTTATATATATATATATATATATATATATATATATATATATATATATATATATATATATATATATATATATATATATATCTTAACTATTCATTTATTTTTAGGTGAAAAACCATTCAAGTGTGAAGTATGTAGTAAAGCTTTTGCAGACAAATCGAACTTGCGAGCTCATATTCAAACTCACTCAGAACAAAAGCCCCATTCTTGCTCTCGCTGTGGCAAAGCATTCGCTCTACGTTCTTATTTATATAAGCATGAAGAATCAGCCTGCTTCAGATCTCCTCGATCAGCCCTTCAAGTCATCTCAGTTTGAGATTTTTTCCTTTTTTTAATGTACTTATCTGATTGAGGTTGTTATATTTTATTTATGATATCAAAATGTAAAATACATGTGTTGATACAAATTTAGTTATTGTAAATAATTTTCTTTATTATTTGAATAAATAATTGAGGGTCACAAATAGTTCCTTCAATGCTATTTTTCTATTGGAAAATATGACATAACTTATTAATAATATATTAATCATTTATATACAGTATACATAGCCATGCACAGCATCCTTTATTAGAAGGTGCACGAACTATACTACCGGTGGGTCATTCCATATTTCCCAGTTGGGTGAGAGGTTCAGGTTCTTTATTCCTCTGGAAAATTTTTAAAGAATGTGCTGTCTAAAACCTATTTTAAACAATTTTTGTGTTAAAATTAAACCAAGATTAAAATTTAACACTCTTGGGCTACAAAAAAAATGATTGACTTATTAGCAGGCGCCTGTGCACCTGTGGTACCCCTCTCTCTCCCCCCTCCCAGTGCTTACACCTATGATAGTATATTATTAAATTATTAATACCAATGATTATTAATATAACTATGGATCTAGCAAAAATACAGTTTTTTAATGGAGTATAATAATATGAAAATTAAAATTAGTACAATGCCAGTAGTGACTGATTACAGCAATAAAACTGCTGTTAATAATCTTATGAGAATCAGCATTGTTTGGCTTCAAGGAATGAATTTGAATTTTCTAACAGTAACTCAATGAATTTTCTATCATGCGCTATTCACAGACTAACTTCAATTATAAATGATAGTAAATAAATATGTAAAAATGCCACAACTAATTTGTTTTAGTGATTTTTAATATTTAAAAGGCATCAATCATTTTAGCATTCACATTCCATATTTTGTGATTTTAAATGCTTTTTGCATTGATAAAAATAAAATTATAAACATTATTTATAATATTGCCTTGCGATGAATATTTCTTTACTTTTAACCATCTTCAAATTTCTTTGTGCTGAAGGAATCACACAGTGCATTTTGTTTCAGTTTCAGTTCCCAGAGTTGATTAAATTTTGCTATAATAAAGCATTACAGGAGTTAATGCTCGAAATATAAAAATTAGCCAAAGTGGTAATTATCTGAGTGGGGTTGTTGGTAGTGTTCCTGCCTACCAAACATGAAGAAATATCCAGTTTCTAGAATTGCTGAAAGTAGAGATGGGTTGCTTATAAACAATCTGGAACTTTTTAACTATTATTTCTTTTTAATTTTTGTTAAAATTGTTGTTTAAGATTGATAAATAAGATATATAAAAATATCAAGTTATTAATTTTAAATGCCTAATTGATTGAACTAAATATTTGTGATTCGACACTTTGCGATGGGCTGATTGGTCAGTATTTTGTTTCTTTTTAATAGCTATTTTGTTTGCTGTTTATTATGTAAATTATGGGCTTAAGTTATATTTTTGTTAATTAATGAATGGGCCTGCTGCTATTTCGTTTACGTCGTAAATTTCAGAATGGACTGGTTGCTTATTTTTAACATTTTGGTTTTGAGACTAACTTTATTTACTAATTTAGCAGCCCTAAATTCCACTTATTAGTGTGTTCTTCATTGATCGCACCCCACAACCGACTTCTTAAAATATAATAGCCCTAAAGAATGATTGATTGCTATTTAGCCAATACAGCAATTCAGCTGTAGTTTTGTTTTCAAACTAACCATGTCTGCTTCATTTAAAAAAAATAAATTTAAAACCCTAAATATAACAATAACTAGTTAACTATTTGTTGCAATTTTTATTTTCTCTTTAAACTGGCCTAATTAGTCTTTAACAATACATTGAATAAACATATTATCCATTGTATATTATGTTGGTAAAACATAATTGTAATTAGTAATCAAATAACACATATGTAAGCAAGATAAAACACCTCCCAATTACCATTTCAGCAGGTTTAGTCAAGGAGCCAACATAAAAAAATGTTGATCTGTTAATGCCAACCAAAAACCTTTTAGAGACCTTCATAGGACTAAGTCCTACAAGATTAAACTACAGCTGAAATATGTAATAATGTAATTAGAGTCATATTATTATTTTATTACAAATGACTAAGGGGCTAATTTTATTTTTTTAAATCTATTAGAAATAAATATAGAATCACCATCCTACAATTTCTCGGGAAAAATTATTCAACTGGAAGTGCATTCATTAGTTCCAATTCCTGAAATTGAATTATTTTATATTAATGATTGGTAAAAATCAGCACTGGCTGATTTTCGGTATACGAAAATTGAAGCTCTTTTAAGGTAACCCCTTTTTCTGAAAAAATAGCTGTAAAGATCGATTTTAATTACATTATTGTGAATTAATGGTATTATTATATATTTCAAGAAATATTGAATTACATGACAATTAATTAATCATAATTTTAAAGATTCTTTTCAGCAAGGCCAGATTTACCACAAGGCATACAATACCTGGAGGTGCACGCTAAAAAAATATTTGTTATAACAAAGAAAATGGAAGTGACTTATTAACTATTAACTTCAAAAATGTAGTTTTTACTAGTTCCTACTTTCTAGAAATAACTAGGTAATTTAAGTACTTTCTAAAAATTTGTTGAATAAACATAAACTAGTCTTGGATAATAGCAATTAGTTCCCAGTTAAGCAGAGCCTAGGAAATTCAAGTAAATACTAAAGGTAGTTAGTACTAGTTTGATGTTTTTTAAGCACTTACTAATTCAGTGCACTCAAGTTGACACTCACTTCTCTTCACATCACAGCCCTACACAATACTCATCGTGTCTAATTTATTTTTAAAATATGTTTAATATAGAACTTTTTTAAGTTGGCCGAAACATAGTTTAATGATTACCCACTCTTTCGCATGTATTAGATTAAAACATCTTTCTGCAGCATTCCTTGCTGGTTTGAAAGGATTAATGAGCCAAGATGAAGTTCTACAACTGTGTGTAAATGAAATTTCCTCTACCACATTATTTTTTCATCATTAACTTCAACCTTAGTCGGCAAAAATGTAATCCAATCTTGATAGAGTCAATTGTCTTGCATATAGTTGTTCGATGCAAACCAGCGTCTTCTCCAATTCCTGTCTGATACATTCTGCCTCACGTTGCTCTATTTTCTGAATAAATCTAACTGGTTATAATATCTATATATTCACTTTTGAAATTCAACAGGTTATTACAATTATTAACATCGAATCCTCATCTTTGACGATAAATCTTCAGCTCGCGAATGTGCTTGAACTCTGCCAGTTGTAACTAATCAAAAATAAGTTACTTTCTATCAGGCTTGAAAAAACACAAGTAGTTACTACAATTCAAGAGTAGTTTTTGTTCTCTAATCAACAAATTTATAAGCAAGTACTTGGCTGCCAGGAAAATTTTAATAACAACTGTACCTAGTAAGTACTTCTTATGTTTATTCAAACAAAATATAGTACTTAAAAATAGACTAGTATTAGCAAATACTAGGTTTTGTTCACTTCACCCAATGCTTACGATTAGTTAGAAAAAAAATCTTATATGGCCTATAGTGATGGCATTATGCGATAAAATAAAAATTGTCATCAACAATTTTTCATAAGAAAAAATGCCGACCGAACCTCCCTCCTTCCTTCCCTCCTATGATTTGTACAGGAGGGAGGGCACAAATTCTTGGAGCGCCTAAACTTTAAATCTGGCCCTGCTTGCAACGTAAAGTGAATATTGCAGCACTGTTTTCATTCAGAAGATTCAGTCTTTAAAGCCCTAAAGAAGCTTCATATAATGTTGTGAATTAAAATATATTTTTCAGGATTATAATCACTAGTTATATTAATTTAGTTGATAGAGTTTATGATAGTTGATTCACCTTATTATAAAATGTCTTTTGTTAAAATAATTAATGTTGTTGCTGTAAAATAATGACCAGGTGGGGACATAGTGCAACATATATTTCTAGGATAAGTTAAGAAATATAATTTATTTTTCATAAATTTACAGTTCTAAAAAAAATTGATTATGAAAAAATCTAAACCAATGTTGTTGAAAATAAGATAATAACTTTAAGTATTTTTATCAATTTGAAATTTATTTATTATTATCGAACAATATAGCTCACTATTGCTCTTAAAAAAACAAAAAGCAAGCAATCTAATGCTTGTCATCATTACAATTAATCTTGTATTTCCATACTAGTTAAATCTCAGAGGGACCAAAATGGACAATTATTATAGAAACATAAATTTTTTGTTGAAATAAAACTAAGAACATATTGATCCAATCAAATTTACGCTCATTTCAGTGATATTTTAAAATATAGGAATGTGTGCTTTTCATTGTATGCTTTAGGACATATATACTATATATAAACAAATATGTAATTATTAATAATATAATATTTAGTGAATATGTTGCATTATATTACATTTATACTATATTCATTAACAATTATATTTTCTTTATATTATCAAAATTTTCAATTATGGTATTTGTTTGTATTGCTTGAAATGCAAAATTTTGTGATAAAATAAAAATAATGAATGTAACCTCATTTTATTAATCAATCAAAATATGCTCCTTGGCTAATCTATAATTTTTTGAATGAACATGTCTTTTTCAAAAACATCAGTTTAAACAAAAATTAAAGTTCTGCTCCAAAGAATAATTACTAATTTGTAACTGACTTAGTAATAATAATTTGTTATTTTGTCCACTCATTACTTACATTACTCTTTCAGGACATTTAAAGTGATACAACTAGCCTATTTCAAAGATACAAAAATTTTGGAACTGTCACATAGTTATAGCTTTCACTCATTTTAATTTTTATATAATTCATATATGTATGTGCTTAATGTTAAACTTCTTTGTTATGTTTTTTATATTAGTTTTTATTTTTAGAATAAATATAATATTAAATGTCTTTAAGAAGAAGAACCTTTTTAGTAAAATAGTTAATAGCTGTTGCTAAATATTACTCAGAAAATCAGCTATAAATAAAAATGTAACAATTTAAAAGAATTAAAAATAAAAATATTGATTTGTTTTCAAGGAACTTAATGTTTATAGAGATGAATATTTTTTTACTTTTTTGAATTCTACTGTTTTTGTAGTTAATTATCTTTATTTTAAAATGTTTTATATGTATTCTGCCACTAAATTTTAGATAAATGTTATTGAAATGGAGGAGTGAACCTAGTCTCTAGAATTTAGAAGTTGCACCTTGGCTCGAAAAGACGAGGGCAACTTATATATTTGTTGATTTGTGTCAGTAAAATGCTTTATTATAATCTATAAGAAATTGAAAAATTTATGAATGTACTTAATAAAAAAAATGTATTATTTTTATAATTATTTTTCCTTTTTTTTATTTATTTATTTTTGTTTTGGGTATTTATTTATTTCTATAAAATGAAAAATGTTTTTCCGAGCATATGAGACCAAAATGGATTTTGATTCAATGCATATTATTTTCTCCAAATTGTTATTACAGCATGCCTGGACATTATGAAATCAAACTTAATATCATGAAATAAATCTATTTTAAATTCCCTGGTATAAGAACTAAGGAATCTAAGACTATAATATATTCCTCACTATGAATTGTTACCAGAAAAGAGAGAGAGAAAAAATCAATTTATGGCCAACTATAAATTATAATAATTTCTATGAGGCAATCTAGGTGGTTTATATAGAAAGTGTAGGATCTTCTCCTTTAGTCGTACACATAGGTTAAGAACACTATTAATAAAAATGATTTATTTCTTTAATAAAAAAAAGAAGTATTGTAACCTTAATTGAAATAATAGAAAATGTTTCAACACAAATGTACAAAATTGATGGTTATTTTTTTAAATTTTATTTGCTATATCCTAAAAAAAATTGAACTAATGATTTAACTTTAAAGGGCAATTGAGAGGATAGCTGGAAAAAGGGCCTTTGCGGTCAAATGTATTTTTTTCAGAGATTGCATTTTTGGAATCCCTGATACCTATCCATTTTGTTTCGTACAAAAGTTTCATAGTTGTCTCATACTTTATAAAGTTGAGTATTATGGAGAATTATATGGTTTTCTTACTTGTTTTTGTGAGTTTTTAAAAGAAAAATATTGACAGACCAATTGCCTATGTTTCAAATAAGTGACTATTGGTTTTTATTTATAAAGGAGCATTAACAGATTTTTTTCTATTTTGAGTGTTACTAGAGCTATTTTACTCTTCGTAGATTTGGTTCTTCTTGATTTGAATAGTAGCTTGTTTATTTTGTTAGAAAAATAGAGACATATCAGATTTCGTTTTCATAAAATAAAAAATAAATGTATTTTTTATTTGAATAAAATAGTGTTATTATTTGTTTTTTTTTGTTATACCTTTTGAATTTTTTTTTCTTTATTTTGCGAGGTCTATGGAAAAATAGCTTTTCGTTGGAAAAAAGGCATATGACCTACTCTTCTTTGCTATCTGTTTTACAACCTATAATCTACTGTCAACCTAAACTTAAGTATTTTTCTTATGCTGTGATACACAGTATAGAGAATCAATACCAAAATAAATGAGAGCTGATTTCATGTAATGCTACATCATTTACAAAACTTCAAACGGTGATTACTATAGACATGGTTTTATTGTTATTTGAATACTTCTTAATATGTTTCTCCCAAATATATTGTTTTAGTGCACTCAGCCTGTTCAGATTCCATGTTTTACACATTCATATCGGCCTCATTGGAAATTCGTAAAGTCTCAATTACATAGTATAGCTGGTTAGGCTGCCTCTAATGAGCTTAACTGGAGAAAAGTGTGCTCTGATAGGTGTTGCTTATCTACAATTTTTTACAGCTTTTCTTACTTTTATTTCAATTTTTCTTGATTACAAATCATAAGAGCAACATCAATCGAGTATTATATCCTATTTTAAATTGATATTGTAGAGTATTTTTTGTTGGATTCAACATTATAAATATGAGTATGCATTTCATAAAGGTGAAGGACAAGTATTCATTAACAGGTTGGGATTAGTTCATGAATTAGGGCCATAAAAAACTCTGTATCATTGGAACTATTTTAAAAAGCACTTCACAAAATACTTTCTACATACTAATAACTTATAGTTTGAAAAAAGTAATCAATAGGTAATTATTTTTCTATGTAATAAATTAATACATACGGAAACATGAAACTTAAAGATAAGATTATCCTAAAGGTAACAGGATCTTTAAGAAGTTACATAAATTACTATAACTGTGTATTTTAATATATTGAAGTAATTATAATTAATTTCAATTGAAGCTACAGTTTTAACCTTACTGTCTCACAAGAGAGTCAATAACATAACTTTTGAATGACAGGGGATTTTGATGGAATTAAGAATGCATCTCATATTGAATGTCTAAAAATACTATGATGATAAATCGTTCCTAATTCCCCATCCAGAAGAACACTTGAAGCTCACATTGATGGTCATTAAAAAATTCATAAATTTACAGAATGTAATGATAGCTTTCCTGATATTGAATTCTTCTGTTTGCTCTTATCTTAAATAAATTATCGAATCATCCCTATGATTCAATGACACTTAAATAAAACAATTAATTTGACGCAGGTCGATTTTATGAACGATTCATTTGATGATTAATACTTAGCATATCAGATAAACTAAAATTAGAATCGGAGAAATAAAATAAAATGTTTGGGAGTTTTCTTTATTTCAAACTAATTTTTCTTCCTTATTAAGGCAGAAAATCTAAAAGTTATAAGGAGATCAGAAAGAAATTCATTTATCCAGCAGCTATAGCAACATTAAATTTAGATAACATCCTGAGGAGTTATGAATGCTTTAATTAAATTCATTAATACTATAGATGATTTCTTTTCTTAGTTTATACAATTAAACAATTCGATCGATGTATAATAACCTTGAAATCCATGCAGTTCAAAGGCAGAAAACAATAATATAAATTATATAAAATATATATGTTTTTTCTCAGCTCCTAGGGTGGATTGGCAAGAACTATGAGTGAAGGCACTAAGGCCGCAGACACTCGGGGCTTGGGTGGAAATGCTGGCCATTTCCAGAACTCCAATAACATATTCACAAAAGGTCTCGGAACCACTGATGTTTCAACCTTCAAGAAGGATTATAAGTATAGTTGGAGCTGGATATAGGTGATTGTGCAAAAGGATTAGGATGATGAGTAAGATTCTGATGAAAATTTGAGAATTTGGATGGAATAAGGTCAAGAGCATATGGAATGTTAAGGTGATTATGTATGGTATTCTTTGAGACAATATGGAACATTTATTGTTGCTCGAAGGACTAGACTGAAAGAATTGGATATGTTTGATGTTCAAAAATGTAGCTGTCCTCCAGAGTTCGGTCCCGTAGGTCCAAATAGAATTAGAATGGCCTTTTAAATTAATAGTTTGTGGTCAATTGTAGGATAAGTCGTTCTGTTTAGTAGTCTGTATAATTGGCCAAATAATCGGTTAAGCTCTTATCTTTTTGGTCTAGTATATGGGTTCACAGTTAATCTTAAGAAAGCCAAGATACAAGACTGTATTTGAAAAGGGAAGTGGTATGGAGTTTCTGCAATGGAGGGTGAAAGTGGCATGCTTACATTTTGATTAATTGAATTTGATGCGCCAATTGTAGCACCACAGTTCAATCAGAGAGAGGCATCTTTGTAGGTTAAAGGATGTCATTTCAGGATCTAAATGGGACAATAGGATGGCGGTATCATTGGCAAATGTTAATCGAAAGGGTTGAACACCAGTCTCGAATTGGTAGCAATTGGAAAATGTTTTACCACAGCAAACTCTGAAGGAATGGTTAGAGAAGTAGGTAAAGAAAGTAGGTTAGAGCAGGATTAGGTATAAGGATAGGGATAAATAGAATTTGAGTTCGAAAACCAACCCATCGAGCCACACCCGGTCGAAAGCTTGTGCTTCATTCAGAAAGGCACCATTGCAATATTGCTTGCTTTGATGTGGAAAGGATATATTGTCAACAACAGAAAAACCTTATGAAATATCCTAAGCAGAAGCCTAACTGGAGTGAGGAGATTTTTCTGGATTCGAGTATGGGTCGGATACATTTGAGAAGGAAGAGCAAAATTAAGAAATTGGCAAAGTATAAGATCAGGCATTGTATAGAATGCCTAAATCAAGCCAGCAAAATATGGAATAAAGCGTATTTTACAGTTTGTCTAGGATTTCTATTTGTTATAATATATTATAACCTTGAACTAAAGATGAATGTATAACATTTGAAACTAGTTTCAAAAAAAAAAACTTAAATATATGTACAAAACTTTAAATGATATTGAACTTACATCATTCGTAGAAGGAAGTAAACATATATATTTAACTTAAAAATATATTTTTAATCCTAATATGTAAGAATGCACATTCAAAATTTTATGATGGTTTCTCAATGGAATCTTGTAAAAAAAAAATAATTTGGGGAAACTCATTCACCAATTAATGGCTCCCAAATAATGTTGGATATGGTAAATAAAGTAAAAACGTAGTTTGTATAATGACTTCTAAAGTAAGTTTAATTGTTTAAAATATGATATTTTCAGTTTGAAAATAAAATTATCATAAAAATACAAGATTTTATTTCGATAATAAAAATTTCGATTTTGAGTATTGGGAAAAAGAACTTTTTGGGAATTATTAAACATCTTAAGATTTGTTTGGTAATGCCATGATACATATCAAATTTAAGCTCATGTGATTTTGAAAAGAATAACACTATTATGTGCCTTCAATGGCAACAAGTTTGGAGCTTTTAAATGATTCAAAATGTGTTAAAAAAAAATCGATTTTTTGAAGTTTTTTGAATAATGACTTTATAAATAATTTCGTCATTTTCTTCCGACATTTTTTTTCCTTTATTAGATAATCGATATTAAGTGCTTATTTCAAGTAGTTTCAATTTTTGAAATAAAATTGTTGTTTATTTATTTTTAAATATATTTTTTTTTATTTCTTTGGTAGGGAGGGAGGGTGGATTTCATCGCTTTGGTGGTGGTTCATTAGGTTTTTGAAGTTGCTAATGTTATTACCGAAATTACTTCGGCCACGAGGATTTCTACTTAATTATTAATTTTTAAAATTCTTCGGTATAGATATCGTTTACTAGGTTTTCAAGGGCGCTATTTCCGGATTCACTATCGGATTTCTGATCGCGCATGCGCATTTCGCTTTTCCGTTGCTATTGAAGTTTCTATGATAAAGGAGTCGTTTATTAGGTTTTCGAGGATTATGATTTCATTTTTTTAGTTGGGTTTTGGACAGCGTATGCGCGTTTTGCATTTCCGTTACTGTTGGAGTTTTCTATAATATAGGGATCGCTTAATAGGTTTTCTAGGGTTCTAATTCCATTTCTTGAATTGGACTTAGGATCGCGCATGCGCATTTCGCTTTTCCGTTGGTATTGAAGATTTCTATGACAAAGAGATCGTTAATTAGGTTATCGATGGTTCTGCTTCCATTGTTTTAGTTCGTTTTTGGATAGCGCATGCGCGTTTTGCATTTCTGTTACTGTTGAATTTTCTGTGATATAAGGTTCGTTTACAAGGTTTTCAAGGGTTCTGATTTCATTTCTTGAATTGGACTTAGGATCGCGCATGCGCAGTTCGCTTTTCCGTTGCTATTGAAGATTTCTATGACAAATAGATCGTTTATTAGGTTATCGAGGGTTCTGCTTCCATTTTTTTAGTTCGTTTTGGATTGCGCATGCGCGTGTTGCATTTCCGTTACTGTTAGAGTTTTCTGTGATATAAAGTTTGTTTACAAGGTTTTCAAGGGTTCTGATTCCATATTTTTAATTGGATCCTGGGCGATCCTAGGCGCATACGAATTTCGTTTTTCCGTTGCTATTGGATATTTATATGAGTACAACTATAGACTAGGGGCGCGTTATGACTTGTTCATTCCGAGGTCACCCGAACGTTGCCGGACTAGCACACTCTAGCATCATTTGTGCTATCTAACAGCTTTGCATTCAATTGTAGCATTCGTTTTCATTGGAATTATTAAAATTGTTCCTGCTTTAATTAAATATTAAAATTACTAGTGCTGTCGACTTTCGCTCATTATGTTCGCCCAAGAACTAAACAAAGAACCAACGGATCCTTTTCAGTTGAGGTCGGGTCTCCTTACCTTACCTTCAATTATTACTGCTTTAATTAGATTACAGCTGTCGACTTCCGCTCGCTACACTCGCTCAAGAGATAAATAAACCCCAAAAGTTCCATTTCAGTTGAGGTCGGGTCCTTACCGTAATTTAAAATATCACTCCTTTAAATTATTGCAAAAATTTGCCCAGACACCGGAAGTCAACAGCACTAGTAATTTTAAATAATATCTAATTAAAGCAGAATGCACATGCTCAATAAAAAATAAAATTTGAAAAAATGAATCAAAACCCGCGAAAACCTAATTAACGATTTGTGTAACAAAGAAAACTTCAGCAAAATGCATACTCAATAAACAATTAAATTAAAATAACGGAATCAGAACTCTCGTTAATCTAATAAACGATACCTTTGTCATAGAAATATTCATTAGCAAAGGAAAAACGAAATGCGCATGCGCGATCCTAGATCCAATTAGAAATATTTCGTTGGTACAGGAAAATAATTCTTTCTTTCCTCTTTGGTAGAGGAATCGTTTACTAAGCTTTCAATCACTGTATTTTCGAATTTACTTTCGGATTATTAATATCGCGCTTGCGCTTTCCATTTACTGTTCTTATTGAACATTTCTTCGTGTGTAAGGATAGTTTATTAGATTTTCATAGGTTCTGATTCAGTTATTCGAATCGGATATTTTTATCGAACATGCTCATTTCGGATCAAAATTGACTGACCTTTATTTCGGTGAAGTTGTTGTTTATTAGGTTTTATTGGACGATATACTAAAAAATAATGTCAAATATAATTGTAATTGGAAATGGGCATGCGCGATAAAAAATAAAATTTGAAAAATACTATCTGAACCCGCGATAATCTAATTAACGATTAGTATAACAAATAAAATTTCAACATTATCAGTAAATCGAAAAATCCTGGTGCAATCAAAATTCCAATTAAAAAATATTGAATCAGAACCTTCGAAAACCTACTAAATGATCCATTTATCATAGACAATTTCAACAGTGACGGAAAATGCAAATGCGTATGCTTGATCCAAAATCTAATTCAAGAAATGGAATCAGAGCCCTTGAAAACCTAATAAACGATACCTATGTCATAGATAACTTCAACAGTAACGAAAAATGCAAAATGCGTATTCGTGATCCAATATCTAATTCAAGAAATGGAATCAGAGCCCTTGAAAAAATAATAAACGATCCCTAAAAAATAAGAAAAATCCAACATTAACGGAATTGTAAAACACGCATACGCGATCAAAAATCCAACTAAAAAATAGAATCAGAACACTCGAACATCTAATGAAGGATCCCTATATTATAGAAAACTCCATCATTAACGGAAATGCAAACGCGGACGTGCGATCAAAAATCCTATTAAAAAAAAGAAAACAGAACCCTCCAAAAAACATAATAAACGATCCCTTTATCATATAAACCTTCAAAAGCAACTTTGAAAACTAATAATTAAGAAGAAATGCTCATGGCCGAAGTAATTTCGGTAGTCAATTTGACATTAGCAGCTTCGAAAACCTAATGAACCTTTAGATTGACATTAGCAACTCAAAACCAAAGCGATGAAATCCACCCTCCCTCCCTACCAAAGAAATAAAAAAAATTTTATGTTCAACATAAATAAACATAAACATAAACATAAATAAACAACAATTTTAATTTCAAAAATTGAAACTACTTGAAATTAGCACTTAATATCGATTATCTAATAAAGGAAAAAAATGTCGGAAGAATATGACGAAATTATTTTAAAAGTCATTGTTAAAATTAAAATAATTATTTTTCAATAATAAAATAGATAATATTGAATTAATTCATGCCCAGTTGAGTTACAATTGAAATGAAAAAAGTTACAATTGAATCAGAACCCTTGAAAACCTAGTAAGCGATCCATACATCATAGAAAACACCAACAGTAATGGAAATGCAAAACGCGCATACGCTGTCCAAAACCCAATTAAAAAAATGAAATCATAATTCTCGAAAACGTAATAAACGACCCCTCTATCATAGAAACTTCAATAGCAACGGAAAAGCGAAATGTGCGCGATCAGAAATCCGATAGTGAATTCGGAAATAGCGCCCTTGAAAACCTAGTAAACGATACCTATACCGAAGAATTTTGAAAATTAATAATTAAGCAGAAATGCTCGTGGCCGAAGTAATTTCGGTAGTAACATTAGCAACTTCGAAAACCTAATGAACCATCACCAAAGCGATGAAATCCACCCTCCCTCCCTACCAAAGAAAGAAAAAAAAAATTAAAAATAAATAAACAACAATTTTATTTCAAAAATTGAAACTACTTGAAATAAGCACTTAATATCGATTATCTAATAAAGGAAAAAAATGTCGGAAGAATATGACGAAATTATTTTAAAAGTCATTGTTAAAATTAAAATAATTATTTCTCAATAATAAAATAGATAATATTGAATTAATTCATGTCCAGTTGAGCTACAATTGAAACGAAAAAAGTTACAATTGACGTCGAAATGCTATATATTTAAACCCGACGTTACAGCCCGGTATGGTTGTATCCAGAGGGAGGAATGGGGCAGCAGCCCCCCTTCCCACGTGGTAAAAATTTTTAATTTAGCATCTAAACCTCGCGAACTATTTATTATTTAAGAATGATTTAATTTAGAAAATGTCTCCCCGCCCCTTCTGTTTTGAGATGGATACGCTCTTACAGCTCAACCATGGCATCTTCAGTAGTGTGTAACAATAAATATGTCAAAAGAGAAATACATCCTTGGCATATTTATTATTACACATTCGTCTGTCCTGAAAATGGCATACATGGTTAGGCCGAAATGTCAATTTAATATAAAAAACGTAAAATTTAAGATTTTTTTACTCACATTGACTCATACTTTGATTTATATATAATCGAAAAAATTCTAAAATTCTTTTGCTTTGTTTTTTTTTTATTTTTTTTTTCTCACAGAACGGAACTAAAATGAATTCAATAGTACAGTCGATAAGCTTATATAGCCTAGCAATTATTCAATTGTTTTATAAATTCGTCCTGGATCATTCTATGTCAAATCAACCAATGGCCTGGAAATTGATGTCTCAGAAATCAATGATTTTTTGTACATGTGTACATGTGTAGAAGGATAAAAATAAAAAAACATCAGTAAGGATAAAAAAACACAATATATTATATTATATATATATATATATATATATATATATATATATATATATATATATATATATATATATATATATATATATATATCAAATATCTCCAATTTTTTGTTTTTGGGTTATAAATTTTTAAAAAAATAGTGAGGATGCTTAGGACCACACGCTGGAAGTGTAAACTGTTTTGATCATCATCCCCAAATAAATCGAAATATAAAAGGAGAGAAGAATAAGGTGAAATAATTTTTTTAAATGAATATTCCATTCAAGTGAATTTAATTTTTTGATGAATTTGGTATATATTAATTATTTATATCACTTAACTTGTCAGAAGAAATCAAAACTAGAAAGAGAAGTGATTCGCCGGGCCTAAGGCCAATAGGGATAAAGCCAGTGTGTTTCTGGGACAATAGATCGCAGCACTGAAACACATAATCTTCGGCCGATCGTCACTTCTCAGTATTTTTAAAATTTGAAAAATGGAGTGAATTCAGCTACAAAAAATCTAGAGAGCGGCTATTTTAAATTATTTTTATTTTGCTTACTTATTGAATATTTTGATCACTTCTATGAAAAAAGAAAATATCAAATAAATGGCGAGATAAACTGGCCCGTAGTTGCGCATCGCCTATCCCGACAGATCTTGCTTCTTAAAATATCTCCGGAAACAGTTATCCGATTTTGAAGGGTGACGTGTCATTCGATCAAGTATTAATCCCTTTACTTTTTAAAGTTGTCGTATTTAAAAAAACACAAGTCGCGCGAGCGATGCCAACGGATAACTTTTAGAAAATCCGATTTTTTCCTCTCCATTGCCGTTCTTGAATTCATAGCTTCTCAAAGGATTGAGTTACAATTTTCTATGGCATATCGTTTTAAAGAGGATTAACCAGGATTAGTTTTGGCTTACAATTTATCTAGTCGTTTTAGTTTGCGAAAAAAATTAACCCAAAGTTTCACACAGGTGATTTTCGAATATTAAAATATTTGAACAAGTGAAAGTGCTAGGACCTATACAATGATCGAACGAAATGTAGGTTCTTCCTGTTTAAAACGCTATATTTTATTTCAAAAATTTAAACTACTTGAAATAAGCACTTAATATCGATTATCTAATAAAGGAAAAAAATGTCGGAAGAATATGACGAAATTATTTTAAAAGTCATTATTATAATTAAAATAATTATTTTTCAATAATAAAATAAATAATATTGAATTAATTCATGTCCAGTTGAGTTACAATTGAAATGAAAAAAGTTACAATTGAAGTGGAAAAGGTTACAATTGAATTGGAAAAGGTGACATTTGATTTGGAAAAGGTTACAATTGAAATGGAAAAAGTTACATTTGAAAAGGATAAGTTACAATTGAAATGGAAAAGGTGAGAATTGATTTGGAAAAGGTTAATTGATTTGGGAATGCTGTAAAAAAAATTAATGTTTAAATTTTTTAAATCACATTGACTGCTACTCTGGTTAATAGACATTCCTTATACATATAGCCATACATTCGACTGCCCATCACTTCTAAATTACAACTATTAATTAGGAACTGGAGAATATCGCAAGAAAGGTGGAAGGCGATAGAGGATAATTTTGGTTTAATATCTAGGAGAAATTTCGGCGACTGAATGGATTCCACTTGAATTCGAAAAGTTTAAACGGAAATACTAAGTTCAATATCCAGGGCATAATTTTTCAGATAAAGTTGGAAAAAATGTAATATTTATACAGAATTTCCTTATGAATTCAGGAAATTAGTCTTGTCTCGATCAGGCATCGGCTTCATTAGTTTATTTAACAATTTATATAAACAACTATTTTTTTCTCAGATCTTCGCATATATCTCCGAGATCATCAGATATTAGAGATCATAGAGAACTTAAAAAAACTTCAAATTGTTCATCACCAAATAAGCTACAGCATAAAATATTTTTCCGGAGATCAATTACAGGGGTGCGTCGCCTAAGATAATATTTCTCATTTCTGTACGTTGAACTATTGATACTAGTGATATTAAACTTAAGAGTTTGTTGGCGAATACCATCAGGTATGTGCTGTTAAATATTCAACAAAAATATTTGCATACTTATCTGCAACTGCAAAACTCGTAAATTCTTTGCATCTCAGCTCCCATAAGGATATAACAAGCTTCCTTTTTTATTTATTTCATTTGATTTCTTTTTACTTCCTTGTACGCAGTAATGCTCAAATGTAACGGGGAATGAAACGGATAGAAAACACTCACCGCCGACCTTCGACTCACTGCAATAATCTATTTTTACTTCCTTGTACGAAGTAAAGGAAGTATTGTAATCGCGAAAATTTTCGGTTTTCAGAATTTCAACAGAAATATCCATTTTGACCATCCCTGAATCCATTTTGACTAGTTTCGTCGTGGCGTCTGTACGTACGTACGTTCGTTCGTACGTATCTTGCATAACTCAAAAACAGTTAGCCGTAGAAAGCTAAAATTTTATATTTAGGGTTATTATATAATTTAGTTGTGAACCTCCCTTTACTTGACCTTTACTTTACTTGAAGGTCATTACTGATTTTCATCAAAAATTGCATTAAAATATAATTCAAAACTTCTCAAATTTGGTATTTAAGACTTTAATATAAATAACATAATAAATTTTGGTCAAAATTGGCAAACCAGAAGTGGTACATTCCTTGAAGGTCATATTATACTTTCATCAAAAATCATATTAAAATATAATTTAAAACATCTCAAATTTGGTAAATAAGACTTTTATATTGATGTGAATATATTTACTACATTTTGGTTAAAATTGGTGAGCCGAAAACGGTACTTTACTTGAAGGTCATAATAAACTTACATCAAAGTGTAAATCGCTACTATATATTATTACGGTAGTATAGATCCCTTTTCCGGCTCTCAGGAGCGATGGATTTTGACGAATGAGGTATCAAAAGAAAGGGAATTTCACGGAGATGTGACGAATTCCAATTTTGTTTCTTAAAATCTTGCAAGGCCTTAAATAAAAGTGATGAAAAAACTGGGAGGTTTCAAAGATTTGACGACTGAGAGTCGGCGGATCGAGACGGGATAAGTTGGGTTTTAAAGATTTTGACGCGGGCATCAAGATCAAATACGCTCCCACGGAGCGTATTGGTCCAGCGTTTTGAAGCTTAAAAACCTACCGTTTTTGAGATAACGCATGATATAGGTCCGCACGAGTTTCATGCCATCTTGCGTACGTGCTGTTGTCATGGCAACGTTATTTCAATTTGAGTCTGTTTACAAAAACTTTTAATGAGTGGAAAATTATATATTGTTTCCCATGTCCAACCCTAAAGGGCACTTAAATATGAATATTAAACATATAAAATGGTATAGCTGGATCTATTTGCCTAACGGCTAAATTGAAGAGATGTTTTCCAGTGGGGTAAGCTAATTATTTATTAAGTATGTACTGTAACTTCAACATAGTCATTACAAACTATGTGGCTTCCCCAAATGTGCGTTAAATAAATGTTTTTAGTAATATAATGTTTACAAGAATAAATATGTTTCCCTAATATCGCTTATACTTCTAATGTATTAGGGATTATGCCAGAGTTCTCGCCCGGGTATACTAGTCAACATTTATTACAGAGATCATATGGTTCGGCTAAACGCGATTTTTTTTCTCCAATTAAACAATTTTATTACTTGTTTTAAGTGTTAAAATTTAGTGTAGAATATTTTTTTTCCACCCCATTTTTGAGCTGAACAAGGCTACAGTAGGAGAATAAGATATAAGTTAACCGGTTTCTTCCGCTTAAAATGTTGAAGGCGTCTATTTTCAATGCTTTATCTATCTATATAGACAGCTCTAATGTTGTCAAGAAACAAGAAGAAATCTCTTGGGAACGAACGAGAGAAAACGACATATAATAACGGAATAACACCTCAAGAAACAAGAGCTTGTGTGTGTGAATGGGCGCGTGTGGGATTTCTACCAACTAAAACCACCTCCCTACACCTCTTTCTCACCCTCCACGGGACCACCGTTAGGCATTACTCATGGCTTGGTTATGATGGCTCACGAATTGGCTGTGTGCCGCCTCATTGTTTTAGGCTGCCACTACTTAGGCGCGCCTCTCCTTCTTCTCCTTCCTCAGCTTCTTGATGACCTCTGCCGCTAGGCGCTGGCCTGCCATCCAACACTCCTGTGAAAGCAGCATCAGACTGACGATGCTGTCTACTGTGGATCCTGAGCCACAGATTCCTAGAAATTTTTCCCTCTCTTCTTGAAAGCGGGGACAGCTAAAGAATACATGTTCTACAGTCTCATCTATTGCTGGGCACCTTGGACATACAGCGGTATTGTCCAGCTTGAACCGCACTTCGTAGGAAACTGTGCGGAACGCGCTGATCGCTCTGAGAACACTCCGGCGGTAGACAGATACCATTGGCCTCCTGTTGGTCAGTATGTCCAAGGCCTAACTCCATATCACGGCTGCGTAGAGCAGAGTAGATGGGACCACACTTGCTACCAATAGTCTCCGACTACTTCTGGGTCCGCCCAAGTTGGGCATCAGTCGGCTCTGCTCATTCTAGCCGCTTTATCGCATGCTTGTTGGATATGCTCCTTGAACCGCAGCCTGTCATCGATTATAACCCCAAGATACCTTAGGGAAGACTGGGACCTAATTTCTTGTCTACCCACTCTCAAGATTATTTCTTCCTTCCTTTTGCGACTACTAATAAGAAGGGCCTCTATTTTCCTGTCTGCCAGCTGGAGTCCCACTAATGCTAGCCAATCTCGGATCAATGAAATACTCTGGTTGGCCTTCAAGGTCACTTTATCTTTGTATTTTGTCTCGATCAACACTGCGATGTCATCGGCAAAGCCCACCATCTTGGCACCCTCTGGCAGGCTAAGCCTGAGGACTTTATCGTACATGACATTCCACAGTAGTGGTCCAAGCACACTGAGCCCTGGGGTACTCCACCAGTCACCTTAAACCTTTTTGGCCCATCTTCTGTTGAATAAATCAGGGTTCTGTCCCTGAAAAAATCTCGAATAATGCTCTTCAGGTAAGTGGGGACACCCATTTCCTGCAGGGCATTCAGAATACAGTTCCATCTAGCCGAGTTAAAGGCGTTTTTAACATCAAGCGTGACAACTGCGCGGTAGCATTTCGCACCTCTTCTCCACCTCTTCCCCGCAATAGCCTTCCGAGCCGTTTCTATCACCGTGGTGATTGCCTCCAGAGTTGATCTTGCTTTCCGGAAGCCAAACTGAGGCCGTGCTAGCCCCCCTACACCTTCTGTGGTCTCTTGTATCCTGCCAGCTATAATTTTCTCCAAAGCCTTGCCAGCTGTGTCCAAAAGACATATCGGTCGATATGCTGAAGGGTTCGATGGGTTTCCCTTGCCTTTCGGGATCAGCACAAGGCGCTGTCTTTTCCATGGCCGCGGAAAGGATCCTTCACTTTAACAAGAACTGAAGATTTCTTGAAAAAGATTTGGCCTTGTCTCCATTGCCGCCTTTAGTGCCACATTTGGGATGCCATCCAAACCTGGTTCTTTTCCTATCTGAAGGCTAGTGTAGACATTCTTGAGTTCTTCAGCTGTCACGGATGGTACGTCGAATGGCTGCCACAACCCTGAATGCATTAATTCTTCTTGTTCTGGGAAAAGAGTTGCCACTATGTTCTCTATAACAACCCGGCACGTAGGTGGTTTCGAAGAGTTGCTCTTTAACTTCTTCATGACGGTCCGGTAAGGCCGTTCCCATGGATCCTCGTCCACATCTTCGCAGAGTTCCTTCCAGCACCGCCTCTTGCTCATCTTGATTGCTCGCCGTAGTTCGCGCCTCATAGATTTGAACTCTTCCTGGAGTATTTGGAACTGAGGGCTGCCTTTTGCTCGCTGATACCTTCTTCTCGATGCATAACACCATCTACGACAGTCAGCGATCTGGTCGTTCCACCAGTAGACTGGGTCTCGGCCTATGCCTGCGTTGCTGCGCACCATAGCTGCTTCACACGCTGTGGTGACCAGATCCATTACCTGGTGTGCCTTATTCTCTGCGGAGCCTGAAAGCTCACTAGATACCTCCATCATAATTTTGAATGACTCCCTGTCAAAAGTCCTAGCTTTCCAGCGAACTGTATTCCTTTCTTGCCTCGGTAATATTGATTTTCGGTTTACCAAAGTGATCAGTATAGCCTTGTGATCGCTGTGGGTGTATGGGTCGCAGACCTGCCAATCAGTGGTAGGACATAGGCTGTCACTGACAAATGCCAAGTCAATGGTGGAAGCCCTGCCCTCCTTTACAAATGTTGGTTTCGTCTCTGTATTTACCAGCACCCAGTCGTCCATCTGGGCAAAGGCTTCTAATAGGACTTCTCCGCGTCGGTTCGTCGACCTGCTGCCACTCTGTCGCCCAGGCATTAAAGTCTCCGGCAATTACTATTGGCCTACGCCCTCTGGCCTCTCGTACTATGCTATCTAATTGGTCTTCGAATTACTGGATTGTGGTGCTCGGAGGGGCATAGCAGCTGTACTGGTACAGATGTTGTATCTTACCCCAGACAAAACCAGTTGTAGGGGCCAGCGGCATTTCCTCTATGCAGTTTTGTCCACATGCCCATATTGCTGCCCTTCCTGTGACCTCGGATACCCAACAGTTGCCGTCCAAGTTTTTATACGGCTCACTCAAGATCACAGCGTCCACTCGTAGATCTTTAACGATTTGCCATAAGAAATCCTGAACGGCTTCGCAGTGCTTGAGATTAAGTTGGAGGATTCTCATCTGCAACGATTTTTTATCCTCCCTTGTTCTTCTAGAGCTCGCTGTAATGCCGGGAATTTGCTACCACCGCACGGGTGTCCGTTATCGCTTACTCTATCGCATAGTGCGCAAATAGGACTCTTCTTGCAGTCCAATGCTCGGTGATCCTCTTCACAACACTTGCGGCAACACTTCGTTCGGTCGGGCCCTTTGCATTGCCTGGCCAGATGTCCGAAATCCCAACATCGGAAACAACGCTGTAGTCGGATTTTCTCCCGAATCCGACTGATAACCAGTCCTACCCTAATCCTTCCTTCACAATTGCTCTCCTGGCCTGTAGGACTGAAAGAGCGACAACTGCCGTCTTTGTTCCAGCGTATGCCAGGCGAATCGATCGCACAGCAGTTTTCTGGATCTACTCTCCATCTAATAAAGTAGTGAGTGCCTCAGCGACTTCTTCTTCTGATGTAAGGGCGTCCAGGTCTCTGATTTCGATTCATGACTCCTGTCTCCAATCCCTTACTTCGGCCTCTGATCCCAACGCTCCTTCTAGGGTTTGCTTCATGCTCTCCAGAGCCCCTTTTGATTCTCGGTTCAACTGTATCAGAAGCCTCATTCTTGCGAATCTTGGTGATACTTGAGCCCATACTTTGCAACGCTGGATCGGTCCGAACCTTACGGAGGGTATCTGCACAGGTGGTGCCTTCTGAGATCTTGATTATCAGGGCGTCCGGCCTTGGTGGTTTTGGGCGTTGTCACCCTTTTCTGCCCCTCCTCTTCTTCGTGACTGTTTGCCACTGCCCCTCTGTGGATGCTGTAGGGGCTATCATGTGTTGCCGAGGCTGCTGCGCTCTTTCTCCCCTAGGTACCTTGGTATGTTTACTCTGCACAACCACCTTTGTTTTTTGCTTCTTTCTCAAGTCCTCCTCTTGAGTAGTTGAACGCTGGTTATCCAACTGATTCGTTTTTTCGTAGTTTTTATTGTTGCTGGCGTCACGGTCTGGGTACCAGCAACCATCATACTTTTTACTCCAAAGGTGTACCTGAAGTTGTCTCAGCTACAGTTGGATTTCTATACGTGGTTTTGCGGTGGCATGATGACGACGATGTGGATCTCGCTTTCGCAACCTCTTCCGACGCCGGTACTGGGGTAGCTTCCGAGCCCCTGCACCGTAAGGCTAATCTCCTGCTCTATCATTTGATCTATTTAATTTGCATTTTATACCTCCTGCTAGGTTTAATACAGCCGCCTCTAACCTGAGGAAGAGACGCTGACCAGATCACCGCCTAATCCAGGAACCGTCGCACCTGGATTTGTTTAGTTTTGGTCCACCCCGGGTATTTTATTTCCCCGGTACCCACCATAACTGGTGAGCATTCCCCTATCCGCCACCTGGGGAGGCGCCCGATGGGAGGCTAGTAACTCCTCTCGGGTGTGTGTGTGTGTGTGGGAGGGCACGCGTGCGCGTGTGTGTGTATGTCTCAATAGATGGACGTCGAAACTCGACTGCCGTTTGTGAGGTATATGTTCTGAAACTGAAACCATCCCTGAATCCATTTTGACTAGTTTTTTCGTGACGTCTGTAAGTACGTTCGTACGTATCTCGAATGTATATAGAATTACTGATAATATAGTTGTGAACATCCCGTTTTGGTCATTGTATGATTACCGGAAGTGGTACTTCACTTGAAGGTCATTACGGATTTTCATCAAAAATTATATTTAAATAAATGCAAAACTTCTCAAATTAGATATACAAGACCTATTTATTAATATAAATAACATAATAAATTTTGGTCAAAATTGGCAAAGCGGAAGTGGTACTTTTCTTGAAGGTTATATTAGACTTTCATCAAAAAATATATTAAAATTTAACGTAAAACATCTCAAATTTAGTAAATTAGACTTTTATTTCAATATAAGTAATATAATAGATTTAGGTTGAAATTGAAGGTCTGAAAGGGGTACTTTACTTATAGGTCATAATAAACCTACATCAAAAGGTATATCGGCATTCATTACAGAAATCATATGGTTCGGTAATAAAGGTTACAAACGCATTTTTTTTTCACTCTAATTAAGCGATTTAATTACTTGTTTTAAGTGCTAAAATTAAGTGTAAAATACTTTTTTTCCTTCCCATTTGTGTGCTGAACAAGTCTGCAGTAGGAGAATAAGATATAAGTTAAGCGGTTTCTTCCGCTTGAAATGTTGAAACCGTCGATTTCTCATGCTTTATCTAGCTACGTAGACAGCTCTAATATTATCAAGAAACACGAAGAAATCTCTAGGGAACGAACGAGAGAAAACGACATATAATAACGGAATAACACCTCAAGAAACAAGAGCTTGTGTGTGTGAATGGGCGCGCGTGCACGTGTGTATGTCTCAATAGATGGACGTCGCAACTCGACTGCCGTTTGTGAGGTATATGTTCTGAAACTAGTAACCAAATTCCAGGTCACTTTTTGAGCCACCGATTTATAGTTTAATAGGCGTACAAGGAAGTCATGGGATGTCCACATCAGATATTAATTTATTATAATTTTGCAATGAAACAAGATTCATTTTTGGGCATCAAAAGTGCTATAATTTTTCATAATTTCATCATGATTGATTTCAATAAAATAACATTTGGAGCAGGAATTTTTTTTGCTTTTTGTTTGCAATTCAATGGCTGTAATTCAATTTTAATAAAGATTCTATGTTGTAAATTATTCTATGACGAACAATTTTAAGTTTTTTTTGTTTTCTTTGACCTCTAGAAATAGAGAAATATGTGAAAATCTGATCAATAAAATATATTTTTTTAATAACCGTTAAACAAACAAATGAAGGGGATGTCTGATTGGGACATGCCTCTTTTTTCGATTTTCTGAGAAAATTCTGTATAAAATATATTTTTTCCAGCTTTTTCGGGAAATGTTTTTGAGCCCTGGTCACCGGACCAACTGTACTCTTCCTAAGGTAACTAAAAGGTGACTTCGTATCTTATAATTTTTAAGTATTTTGTTTTTTGTTTGCAACTTTAGTTATTGCCTATGCTCGATTATTTAATTTATTTTTGGAGAATAGCAGTTGGGTAACTTATTTCATCCGAAATCAAATATTAGTCCTTTATATTGTTTACCGAGCAAGTTATTGGCAGAAGAATACTGAATTTCATTGAGTCGATTGTAGACAGCAGGAATGGCAGAGAATGTATGAAATTGCATCATTGAAGTTCTTAGAAGTAGATTAATCTAATGGCCTCCTTTGAGATAATCTTATGAAACGGGAAGCGGTTACAGGCGAAACAAACAACCTTAATGCTTCCATCACCAGTTCTAGTAACCAATTGAGGAGGCACTTCTTCCCCATTGACGGTCAACCGGAAAATTGGCATCTTCTGTCCCGCCATCCCGTCTAGACCTATTGTTTCTGGAAATGCCGCCATCCGCCGCGCTGTCTACACCCTTTACCTTATCTAACAGCAATGATCCAGCAATACTCTTAACAAAAACACACAACTTCTTATCTGTTTAACACAAAGAAAATTAATCGGATTTTCAATGTATAACTCATCATCAGCCTGCGTCACCTGTTTGTCGAAACACTCATATAATGGAAAATTCGAATTTCATCTAGCGCTTTCGGAGAATCGTCACCATCATTAGAGCCAGATCAATACTTGAACTGAACCGAATAATTCAAAGTACAACATCGATGGCTAAAAAGTTATACCTCATAACTGTAGATGCAATAAAATAATCTTTCTATAAGAAATTGTTAGTACATTATTTATTATAGTGCAAGATTATTGACAAACATTATGTATTTTGATAAGCTTCCTTATAGTCATGAAAAATATACAAAAAGTCAGATGATTTTTTGATAAATTGCCTTTTTAAACTTTTTTTATCCCTACTGTAATCAAATCGTTTTGTAAATTCGAGGTTATTAACCGCTAGTAGCGGGACCAGGATTAAATTTTAGTGGGGGGAGGCTAACACCGGGGATCAGGGGATAGAGATGCCTCTAGCAGCAGGGAGGTCCTCCCCCGAGAAATTTTTGAAGGTTTTATACACCATTTGAAGCAGTGAACTTGAATCATAATAAATTCAATTTTGAAATTCTTTTTTTATTTTCTAACTTTAATCACAGAAACAATAATGTTTTTAGGGTGGATAATAAATGTATAAAATAACCTAATAATATAGGTGCGGTTCACTCTATATAGCAAAAGACTTATTTTATAACAATTTCGTTGTACAAGTTTCTAACAATTCGTAATATAACTTGTATAACTAAGAGCAATTTTATTTTATAGCAAAGTAGCAAAAGGATGAGTCAGCAGATTAGTAGGGTGGGATTATTATGTGGTTAAAAATACAAAATGTGTACATAAATATGTGTTTATTTTTTCAGAAATATTTACAAAATGTAAGTAAAAAATATAAAATATATAAAAAAAATATGCACTAACAAAGTAGTAGTATTCACATTCACATTTAAAAAACGTGCTAGGAACAAAATTAACAGAATTATGGAGCAAAGAAAATTAAATTAAAGAAAAGCAACAAAGAAATTCAAATTATTCAGATAATCAGTATTCATAAAATTCAAATGAAATTGGCACAAATTAGATACATATTTAGGTTTTTGAAGAGAAATCACCGCCGGATGTCCCTCAGAATTGCTTTGTGACGGCTGAATGACGTTTCTGCATCGAGATATGTGACGGGAGCAAACTAAAAT
This sequence comes from Rhaphigaster nebulosa, assembly GCA_948150685.1. Lineage (NCBI taxonomy): Eukaryota > Metazoa > Arthropoda > Insecta > Hemiptera > Pentatomidae > Rhaphigaster > Rhaphigaster nebulosa. The sequence goes on along the minus strand of OX411306.1, from coordinate 101,477,730 downwards.
GAGGGAATTTAATACTTAGCATCTAATTCCGGGGGTTTTTCCACGCCCAGCAGGGCAACAAGCATGTTTTTGCCCTGGAGAATATCAGCTATACTCGTACTCTGCATTATACCTAGGTCGCTGTTATTTTTGATGAAATCTTATGGGCTGCCCTTCACTTTCGAATAGATCACGAGGCCTATCGATGTCTTCGTTTACCACCTTCAAATATTCAACCAAAGCAATATTGATAGTCTCTAATTGTGTGACTTTCTTATATAAGAAGGTCAAATCTGCGCTTATACATACCAAATCTTTCTTTAGAGATGGCAAATTAAAAAGCAGGCAGGCTTTTTCAATAGGGGCAGAATCGGGACTGAGCTTTGATATGATGTCCTTTATCTTTACAAAGTTAGAGCAATAATATTCCGCCTCCTCAATCTAGGTGCCCTTTCCCTTTCCCCTTCCATCTTGTTATGACTGGTTCCGGAGGTAAATTTAAGTTAGGGTATATTTCTTTAAAAACATTTACGCGACTGGGAGTCTTCAAAAATATCTTTTTAAGTGTAGTCACCAGCTGGCCAACATTGGGATAACCAAACTTTCCAATAGAATAAAAACTAAGAACAAATTTGAACCGAAACTAAAAATGGAACACAAATAGTCAAGAACAATAATAAATAACAATATTCGAGGCTGCTGCTGAAACTATTAGACGACGGTTGACTTTAGCACACGCACTAGAGGTAGTAAACCGAACACACTACGCCACTAATTCACTTTCAAGTTTCATTTGTTTCTTTGGATGTCGAAACCGCCGTCCTTGTGGACATTGTTAATGTTTATTAAACTTTTTTTGGAAAAAAATATCGGTTATCAATTCTCAAATTTTTGATATCGATATTACAACAAATCAAATTAAAACTATCGGATATAATGTCGATATATATCGGTATTTCGATATTTTCTGAAAACCCTAGCGGTGGGGACTCGCTGGTATGGAGATTCTCGCACGTTTTACGGAAGTGGATAGAGAACACATAACGTTCCCAGAATAATTATTTAGTTAAGCCTTTTTCTAATATTGTTTTATTAAAATTATGAAATTATAAAAAATATTTCCAAGTATATAAGTGATTGGCTCAAGAATAGATCTGACCAACATGCATTTTTTTGCCTGGAGAAATATATTTTACTTCAGCATAATTATATATAGAGATAAAAAGTATATATCGACGTTGTTTTTTGAAAAAGGCAAACTTAGAAGAAAAAAAGTGAAACGATTTTTCTCCTAATAACAATTTTTTTTTTTTAAGTGCATATAGTAGGAGTTTATTTACCTAACAAAATCTTTATATTTACAATATTTTTTTAAGACTTGTAACACTGATTTAGGCCAGAGTGACGACAGATAGTCGTTAGTATTTGGTACTTACGTCATCAATATTCGATTGCAATGTTCTGCAAAGAAATCTTTTTTTTTCCTCCCTTGAGAAATTTTTCCTGATTTTTATATTTTCATGTGTGCTGAGTTCGAATCTGAAGCACGAAAAATTATTTCAGGAACCATTTATGAGAAAATGGAGGTTGTTTTTGAAAAAAAAAAAAAACTGAAATAGCATGTTTTTTTTTTTATTTCATTTGATTGTCTTGTGAATAATAATAATATATAAAATAATAAAATATTTAATCCTGAACATGATATAACTTTATGCCTGGTCAATGTGCATATTTTTTTCCTTTTATAGTCTTCATCAGCTGTCTTCCGTTGCAGTCTCCAACAATAGTCAGCAAGCATCTTCTCATTGCATTTACAGCTATTCCTTTTCTCCATTTGGGAAATCTCTTTATGAAACCGTTCTCCCTGTTCTTCTGAAACTGTTCCCAAGTTGGGAGGGAAGAAATTAAAATAGGAGTGCAAAAAATAAAATTTTAATGACATGTTGTAATAAATAAAAAATTCGTTTTCAAACGCAGACCAAGCTCTTTTTTCAGTTTTGTTTAATTTTCCTTCGAATCCCAAGTCCTTAAAAAGAGCGCGGATTTGTGGCCCCATGAACATCTTCTGTTTAATCTTTATAATCTTCACTTAATTTATGAAACTTCTGTTTCAAATGCAAAAAACCTTCCCCTTCCTTGTCCATTGCTTTCAAAAAATTCTTTATGAGTCCTAATTTGATATGGAGAGGTGGGAGTAGAATGTTTTTTTTTTTTCTACCAAGAGAGGGTTGACAATGTTTTTTTGACCAATTGTGTTGGTGGGTTCTCGCAATTTTCTCACTATGTAGTGATCTCCTTTTTTTCTGCTGTTCCTTTCTCATAACAAGCAGCAAAACTTAGTGTAACCACCTGCAAGCATTGCGGCAACTTTAAAGGTCTGCATAATTGCTCCATCTAAATTCGTTGTATTTGATTTTCTCAAGCACAATTTTCAAATTTTCATAAGTTTCCTTCATATGAACAGAATAGGCTGGATGTATGTTAGTTGCTTTTGTGAAGGAGCACTGTTTTCAGACTGAATTTGGAGCTGCCAATGAATAGTCTCCATTCATCTGAATTGATCGGAAGACCGAGTTGTGAGAGTAAATTGAACGGATTTACAGAAAATGCAAGGTTGCCTTCCATTGAAAAAAATTGGTGTGCCTCTGATTCCAGCTTGGAAAGAAAGAAATTTTCACACCTGATTCCAAAAGGTTCCATAGTCTGGAACCAAGTGATTGGGCTTTACTTTTTGGGAGGTCTAAATCGTGGATGAGGTCATTAAACCTGGCCTGGTTGATGATTTTTGGCTGAGTATCATTTTCACTGGAATTACTTAAAGACTGTATTTCTTCGCTGATTCCTGTATTTCGTCGGTGGTTTCTGTATTTCTTTGCTGATTCCTGGTTCCGGTGAGATATTCTCAAAATCAATCTCTTCCTTATCACTGAAAGAATAAGTGTAGAGTTTAGGTGGAAAGGGCATAGAAACTGGTCTCGTGTCAGATGGAAGGTTGGGATATACTATTTTCTTCTTACTTGTGACTGAAGAAAAGCCTTTACTGACAGTCATGCAGAAATAACAATTATTTGCATGATTTTTCGACTCTCGCCAATTCATTGGAACAGTAAAAGGCATTAATTTATGTGTTCCTTTCAGCCAACCACTGAGAGCGCTACATGAAGAGCAACAAATTTTATAAGCCAACGGTTCATCTTGATCATTTACTTGGCATCCAAAGTAGAACTCGTACGCCTTCTTTATTAAGGGAGTCAGTGATTTTCGATTACACATAAATGTGACCACCACAAATATAACAGAAAAGATCTGGATCGTTTTTATACTGTTACGGCATATTAGATGTGAAACAGAACACTGGCTTGTAGCGAGGTAGAAATGAGACTGAAGATCCAAGACTTGGTAGTGAGTAACCGTTCTGACAGGTGGCTGAACAATAGAAAGAGGGTGGGGGAAGAGCTAAGTTTAGAAGGTCCTTCTGATGTTGATACCTGGAGAAACTCTCGTGGAGAGAAGTCCTTTCTTCTATCATCTCTTCAACAAAACTCCCTGCTAACTCTCCTGCTGGCTAATGAGACGACACCGCTATTGAACCTTAGAAGTAGGTATAAACTGGGCTCCTGCATAACAATTCTGGCTGAAGGCCAAATTAATTCTTGAAGCCTAACACTTGAGCTCTCTCAATTTTTTCATGTTGTAATACATTGTAATAGCTTCAAAATCAAATAGATTTTTTTCATTTTTCGTTGGAAAATTCAACTATAAAAAAAATGCTCAAAATGTCGAAACCCCCTCATTTTTTTATCCAAAACATAAACTTGACATAAAATGGTCTCTGATAGAGATTTTCTGTCTTTTGATTCGTGTTTAGCATACATCAAAACATAAAAAAATTTCAGTTGAAGGGAGGATGCTTAGGGATTCATGTTGTAAGTCAGTCTGTTGCGAAAATGTTTGTAGTATTCTGTGGCAGTATCTGAAACTGTCAAGATGTCCAAGTCCTTCTGTAGAAAGTCATTTGTCACAAAATGTTCGGTCAAGTCTGATGTCAAAATATTGAATAACAATGATCCCAGTACATTGTCCTGTGGAACTCCTCTTTTGGCGCGTTTTATGCCTGATAAATCATTACCAAATTTTATTGTAAAATGTCTGTCTGTCAAGTATGATAGACAGTAGGAGTCTGTCAAGTATAGTAGACAGTAGGAGGAAGCAAAATTTTGAGCTTGGAAAGCAATCCTTCGTGCCACCCCTTATCAAAAGCTTGACTGATATCGAGGAAAATGGCAGGACAATCTGGATCTAAAGCACTAGAAATGTAGTCAACCTAAGGATGGCATTGTTGTATGGTTGAATGATGTTTTCTGAAGCCGAACTGATTATTTGGGTTTGTTTTCAATGTTTCAAGAGAAATTAGACGATGAAGAAGAATTTTTCAAATAATTTGGAAAAGGAAGGAAGAATGCTAATAGGACGATAGAAATAGCCAAGGTTTATTGGCATTTAATAACATAACACCTTCAGAATATTTCCACAAAGCTGGAAAATATTTTATTCTAAAAACAGAGTTGTAGAAATTAGTGCTCAACGTGCTTTTATAAGAAATAGAAGAACCCCAGACAGCATCCTGTACAGTCTGAGTCAGAAGCTGCACTGCTTTGTCCAAGTCTTCCAGGGTCCGTCTGTTTGTTTTGTGCCTTAATGAATTTTCTATTGACGAAGTTCTTATCGATTTTTCAAATGCTAATGTTGGGCGTCAACCCTAAATTCATTTCACGTGATTCCTGACCCCCAATTTCGATTTCGAGCACCTCATTCTACTATTCAGCAGTGTCATCGTGTTGTGGATGTAATAACTTGGAGCGCGGAATGTACTGCATGGGAATCTTTCTCGACGTTGAACAAGCTTTTGACCGAGTCTGGCACCCGGGACTGCTTCCCAAGCTCCGTCAATTCCCCTACATATTACCTTTTAATCCGTTCCTACCTAACTGACTGAATCTTCCAAGTAAATCAAAACTGTGTTTACTCTTCCCTCTTTTTCCAGTCCGCTGGTGTCCCTCAAGGTATTATCCTAGGTCCTATTTTCTACACGGTTTATACAGCTGATATCCCAACCCATCTTAGCACTGTCCTCATTACATAGACAGATGACACACGTGTGTTATCTGTGAATAATGACCCAACTGTTGCATCCCAAACCCTGCAATCACACATAATTTCCATTGAAGAATGGTGTCAGAACTGGAGAATTAAAATAAATCCTAATAAATCCCAACAGATCACTTTTACCCTTCGCAAACCCACTACTTCCTGTCCTACTGTATCTTTTAATAATGTTCCACTTATCCCTGTTGAACAGATCCGCTACCTAGGACTCCATCTTGATAAACGCCTTACGTGGAATCCTCATACAAGACTGAAACGACATGAAATTGCTCGTAGATACCGTTTACACTTACTTGGCAAACGCTCTAAATTCTCGATTTACTATAAAAAGCTCATATACATTGCCATTATCAGGCCTAATTGGACATATGGGATTGAGCTTTGGGATCCACATTCTCCCCTTATCCAATCCTTATAATCCAAAATCCTTCGAAAAATCCTTAATGTTCCTGACTATGTTACAAATAAAATTATCCATGAAGACCTAAATATTACCTTTGTTGCAGACTTGGCCCGAAATAGATATTTCTCTTTTAATTACAAACACCTTGCCCACACTAATCTACTAGTGCCTAACCTTTCATCCCTAACTATTCCCGATAATCCTCCGAGGCGTCTTAAAAGAAGATGGCCGCGGGATCTCCTAACATAGAAGTCATCGAAGTGCTGCCAATGCTACCTTCTTCCGTCATTATAAAGTGTCATGTACTTATTATGGCATTTACTTATTGTATATTCTTATACAGTTATAAATTTCTGTAAATAAAAAAAAAATAAAAAAAAATGTTGGGCGTGGAATTTGAATTATTCTTAACTCCCTGGGGATTATCCACCATCACCTGTATGGTGGTTAATTGAGTCGATATTCGTTATTTATTTATTATGATGTTATTATTTCTTTCTTCTCTTTTTTCTTTAAGTAAACTTGTTTCCAATGGTATTTATCCATATATTTTTATTTATTTATTATTTCTTGAACTAATTTTGATGCTTAGGTGTGCGTTTCTAAAATGTGAACATTTGATTAATTTTTAAGTAGTTTATTGTATTAGTTATTTGTTTTTTTATTATTTTTTATTAAAATATATATATATATATATATATATATATATATATATATATATATATTTTTTTTTTTTTTTTTTTTTTTTGTTTTCTGTTGGCATTTTAGACCATGAAGATCATTGGCCGCACGATGTGGTATTCTCGCAGACATTTATTGCTTGCGGGAGCACAGACAGCCTGGAGAGGGTCACCCAATCTCACGTTGCTACGAACCATGGTTTCCATGGTTCAGCGGCAGGTTATCCATAGCTCCATAACCGGTTCTTTGGGACCAATTCGGTAGTGTCCTTCCCACGGACTCACTCGGGTACAAGGACAGCGACAAACCGGTCAAGATTATGGAAGTTCGGAGTCAGCAGGCGAACGAGGACCAATATTTCTTTCCCCGAAGGAGACCATCCATGGACCAAACCTCCGGGCGGCTATTGTACGTTCTGAAAAACCACAACGCGATTCGCAATTTAGGTACACGGGGTCATCACTCCTACTCTCGACCTGTGTGAGTTGTATCCAGTAGGATGACGGCTCTTACTTACCCCGGGGGAGGAGGGGTTTGTGAGTAGGTGCACTTTTGCCAGCGCGTTAACCCGCTCGGCCACCCTGATCCATATATATATATATATATATATATATATATATATATATATATATATATATATATATATATATATATATATATATATATAAGGCGTTATTTCAAGTAATAGTTGAGGAAGTAAAAGATAGATTAGAGAGTGATAGAAGTTTTACAAAAAACAAAAGGGGAAAAAATAATAGGTATTATGTGGTAATGAAGCGATGAGAATAATGTATTTAGAGTTAAAATGAAAGAAAAAAAAATTATTACACAATGGTTTATTATTTCCAGTTAATAGTAATAATTCAAACATATCAGGTCTGTCAATTCAGAGGACTTTCCGTATTGCTTTGGTGTACAGTTCAGATAATTGGGTTATCATTCAAAAGAGCATTTGGGGTTTTTCGGGAAAGGAGCATGTGCAGAATACTTTATAAAACATAACTACCAAGTTCAGCAGAAAAATTTAGTAGTAGGCACAAAAGGGACAGAAATTTGAAGTTTGTCCCAATAGGATCGCCGTTAGAGTGCCAAGCTGAGAATGTCAAGAAGAAACTGTTCAATGCAGGTAGGCTGAGATGGTTAGGACATGTAATCAGTGAGTAAAATGGTACAGAGGAGATATTGAATGTACACTTCAGTGGGAAAAGAGAAAGGAAAGACCAAGAAGCTAAAGGAAGTGCAGAAATAATCCAAGGAAGGATAAAGTAGGGAGATGCGAGGAAGTCAGAAGCCCAATTGATAAGTCAGGAGGCCTAGGGCCACGATGTCCAGCAGCTCCAGAGAATTAGTTTACGAAGTTCATTACGCTATACCTCAGCTAATACTGGTCCGATTTAAATGATTTTTTTTCCTTTTGTTGGGAATTTCATCAGCTTTCAATTGAATATGATAAAAACCTAAACAAATTTTGCAGACAGATTTATTTTTATTCGATATTTGGATTCTACGTATCTTGAAACGTAAAATCTCAAATTTTGAGAGGAGGTTAGAATTTGTTTTCTTGGTCGATTACAAAGATCTAACCAAAAATGTTATATATGTTATGTCTAACATTAGATTGATGAATATGCTGTGTGTTTAGTAATCCAAGGGATTTGGACAGCATTGCTGTTAATAACGCATTTCTCTCTTTCCCTGGTTTTCTGTCCATTGTCAGTAGTAGTGGAGAGTGATCAGAGGATAGATCAGCCATATTAGTTATGTCACAATGATGCACCGTAATTGATCAAGAAAAAAAATTGTAACATCCCATTTGAGGTTTTACGTTTCAAGATAAGAAGAATCCAAATACCGAATAAAAAAAAATTCGTCCGTCCGCTATACGCCTTCTGCGGCTTTTCTCAGAAGCTAATGGACCGATTTTATTGAGATTCAGCACCAATGTCACAGGTCACCTCAAGACGATCTTCGAAAATCGACATTACCATCCGCCGATTTGTTTCAAAATGGCGGCCAATCAGAGATCTTATAAGCCCATAACTCCCATTAAAGAAGCATTAAAATAGTGACTTATAGAGCACTTTACGAGAATGAGAGTACTCCCTTTAGCTTTGTTTGAAGGATGGTCAGTCCTGTAGATGACGTAAGTCAGGATTTGGAACTGTATGCTTCGTGTTAAGTGAGTTTCAGTCAGTAAAGCAACGTCTATGTCCGCTGTCAGTTAAAAAAAAAATTCTAGTTCGTTTCTACGGGATAGTAATCCCATTGGCATTCCAAAGAACCATTTTAAGTCCTCTAATTTAGCAAGCATCGGAAGGACATGCTGCATCACCGATTTGAGTAACGTTGTCAGTGGGGAAACGAGGTTTTTGAAGTCATTCAAGAAGTTTGTAAGTTGAGTAATTATGGCAGTTGAGTAGTTGGGGACAGTCGAAACAAAATAAAAAAGCTCTTCTACTATTACAATCCATGGATGTTCTTGGGTTCTTGATGAGAGAAGTACTGTTTTTTGACCAGCAGTAATACAAGATGGTGAGGTACATATAAAACCAGAGACCTCAAAATTTGGTATAATATGTTTTCGATTCATTCGTAAAAAAGCATATGTAATATACTATGTTACATTTAAATTAATTATATTAAATTTAATCTTAAATTTATAAGAAGAAAAATACTTCCCGACGATTCCTAAAGTCACACCTATATCGAAAGGAATGTTGGCATTATCCTCTGGCTGTGACTCATAAAGTTACCGTAGGAGGCTACTTTCCGTTAAGATTAACGTCAGCACCATTATCTGACTGAGAGTGGATTTTTTTTTAACGCAGACTCATTTTAGTAAAATTCTGAGTGATGAAATGGCGAAGTGACGTTCTAGGACATTTCAAAAGGAAGATAAGGGACCATGTCATAACGGAATCATTCTAGGCGAATTGAAAGATATAGAATAATTAAGGTCATATCATTCCTGCATAAACATGCAATCAAGGCCTATTATTAGAATACTAATACTCGTTTTGAGCATCACTAATTAGTGAATAGGCTGTCACATATTACTAAATTTAGTAATATGTGACAGCCTGTTCATTTAGAACAAAAATCTCAAGAGATCCTTAGTGAGCACTCTTCTATTACTTTGGACTATCGATTAACAGCTTACACAATGAACTGTAGCTGATCTGGTCAGATTGCGTTGGTATGTTTTCGCAAGGTTTTAGTAATTTTTATAGAAAGAGTTCACTTGCAATTAAGGATGGAAAGATGAGTATGGAATAATTTTTACAGTTATTAATGAATTCCGAGCATAACTTTATTTTTCAAGTTGTGGTGCCTAAACACGCTGGGTAGCTGCGTACACATCGTATTGTATATATCTATTTAATTTAACAGTTTTTGAGTACAATAAAACAAATGCATAACACAGTTCTAATATATCGTCCGAATGAAAATAGAATGGTATACTTTTTAAAATCATTTAAGATGATTTGAGAATTAAATTGAGATGCTTTATATTAACATGTATAAATATAAATAAATATAATAAAATACTGAAATTCTAACTAAGAAATTGGTATGATATAATAATTATAATAATAAGATAATAATAAGAAACACATCAAAATCAACAATAATATGAAATTCCCATGATAAAATAATAATAAAAAATCTATACAAATCATTAAAAAATAAATTGTTCATCGATTCAGCTTTGTAGGTTAAGTTTTTGGGCAACAAGAATGTTTGCGAAACCTAGGTTCATACATAAGCGTGCGCACGGTGTGAGGGGAAGGGGAGTGCTACAGGTGTACAGGCACTTGCTAATACCTCGGAAATATATTTTGTTTCTACAACAAAACATTAGGTAGAAGCAAAGCTTAAAGATTCAAATAAAAAAAAGAAAACATGTTCAGAACCAAAGTTCAAACACTTCAAATAAAACTTTTTTGTTAGAGTGTTAAATTTTAACTCAAAAATTGTTTAAAATATGTTTCAGACAGCATATTCTATAAAATGTCTGTTAGGGGAGTAAAGAATATGCCCGGACTCCCTGCCCGACTGGGAATTATGAAGGAACTATGACTCGTGTACAAGGCCCGAATATTCAACAATTTTTGGTGGCCCGGAAGTTAGGGTTATTAATAATTAATTACCTAAAATCGATACTATCAATTAATAATTTATTGATAATATCGGTAGTTACAAGCATGAAAATAACCAAATTAATACTCGGCTGGAGAATCGGAACTTGGAGGCCCGATTTAAAACCTGTTGGAGGGGTTCAAGAATTTTATGGATAGAGATTTTTTCGTGCACCCTGTAATAAAGGATGCTGCGCAAGGCATGGGTCCATGTGTTTTGAGGTGTTTTCTGTGTTTACAATAGACTAGCTGTATCCCGCGGAATCACGCACGGTGTTAACCGCGTTAATTTTGGATTGACCTCTAAAATATAAAATAGTCTTTTAAATAATAACCTATGATATACTGCTTAATCTCATTTGTTGTAGACATTTTCAAGAAATAGAGTCGAAACGACAAGAAAGTTTTATAACTGGTTATAAACTTACACAAATAAATTTCACCTTTTCAAACTTGTTTTAACTCATTCTCCCATTTTATTTACAAATGCCATTTTAATACAATAATTTCACACTTATTGAGAAGTTTAATTTAAGGGAAGGTTGGTTGAGAGTGCGGTCAATGAAGAAAAAACACTAATAAGTGAAACTTATTTGGTTATTGTATTCCAACTTTTCGGCACCAAAAACTTGTTGACTTTCATCAGGTCTAGAGAGAGAGAAATGATTTATTGAAAATCAGTTCTGCCCTAATACATTGGGTTGCTACAATACACAGCGTACTGATCAATCCATAGTGGATAAAATATATATATATATATATATATATATATATATATATATATATATATATATATATATATATATATATACACACACACACATTTTGCATTTATTTCTTTTTTTCATTCATACCCATAATTCATAGTATTTTCGTCTTTATTCGATTACACAACATTTTCTTTTTCAAACATCAATATTTGAACGCACACATGTATAGATCAACAGTACAGGAAAAAAAAAATAAATATGTATACATATACAAATACAAATACAAAAAAAAATAGGATAACAATTATTAAAGTATTAAAATTTAGTAATATAAAACATAAAAAGTAAGTAAAAATAAGTACAGATATATTATTCCAACTTCTCCTTAAATTACATCTACGATCAATTACATCAACACTAAAAAATAAAAATTTGTGCAACTAATACGTTCCAACGGGTGTGAAGTTGTGATACTTCGTACCCTTTTTGACGCATAATGTTTCAAATCGGACTGGTGGTTCCTGAAGTTAGGGCCTTCACACACATAAATTCTTTAGTTTTATATAATAGTATAGGTATAGATAGATGAAGTTGTCAACGAAACGTACGCAAGTTGGATGCTTTTTCTCTTTATGCATTTTTTTTTATGGTTACTACACCGATCCAATGGGTCGTAGCGTGATGTTATAAAGCCTAAAGCCATTCTCGATAAACGGTCTATCTAACGAAAAATGAATTTTTCAAATCGAACAGGTAGTTCATGAAATTTGCGCGTTAATTTTTTTCAAACTCTTTAGCTTTATATAATAGTAATCCTCAAATTTTCACTATTCGGATCTTTGTCTGTGTTGGGAATACAGATGTTGCTGATAAAGGATTCTTTAAACTCAATTGTACTTAGCTGTACCCATCATACCATAGAAATTATTATCCAAATATAGCTTAATGTTGTTCCATTTGATCCCGAACCAACTAACAAATAGAAAATATGTTTGTTATTCCTTATTTTTCCTTATAGCTGGCACTAGATGATCATTATTACCGTCAATGTTTGGCTCAATTATTGATATTATACAATAATACTAGCCGTCTATTTATCATGTTGAAAGATAGCGCAGTATATTGAGTCGATAAAAATGAGTTTGATTTCAAATGGCAATATCGATTCAATTATTTCTTCATGGTAGGACAGTGAACATCGCATTAGCAAAGATGGCTGCTGGAAAGGGCAAATAACAAAAAAGAAAATTGATTTTAGAATGTATTGAAGTGTATCAAGGTTTTCTAGGTTTCTGGAATGTAAGAAATGTAGATTACAGCAACAGATTTTTTTAAAAATGAGCTATACGAATATTTGCTACGTATATATTGAGAAAAGTACCCAGATACTGGTAAGCCGCAGTCAGTTTAAAAGTTCAATTCGTGAACTTCAGATAGAAATTAAAGGGAATAAAAGATTGTAAAGGATTAGGGCAATGATATTATCTCATGGGGTTGGTCCATAAATATTATGCCACATATTGTGCTAGATATTGACAATGATATTAATCGTCTATGGCAGGGGTTCCCAGACCATGGTGCGCGTACCACTGGTGTTACGCAAGGACGTTCTAGATAATACGCAAACAACAGTTATGGATTAAATAACTTTTTAACACGTCCTATAGAAGATACATTTTTTTTTTAATTAAGAGGGATAAGCCATTTTTTTGCGACAATGGGTTTAAGTTGTACTTTGTTCTTTATAATGAACTTCACTTTTGAGAAAAATGATATAAATCAATGAAACAATGTTCAGGTGGAATGTGAACATTATTTCATTTACTCATACCCATTTTCTCTAAGGTTAAGTTCATTCTAAAGAAAAAAATTGCCCAAAAAAGCTATAAACCATTACCGAAAAAAATGACATGTACTCCTTTACCCAAACACATTGATACTTTGATTGTTAGTAAACAACTGAAAAACATTGATACTTTTCTTCACAATGTTCAAATTTATTTCTTATTGATGGATACACTTTTTATTTGCAGAAGTTTCGTTGTTGTTGTGTGAATCTTAGTACTGATGTTTTGCGAAATTGAGAAATGTTTGATTTTGGATTTTTGAACTTTATTTTCAATTTATTATTTCCTTGAGTAAATTAACTGTAATATATGTAATTCCATTTATTAATTGTTGGACTTCCCACTATATTTGAATAGAAGAATGTAATATATATTGTTTTGTTTGTTAATCATTTTGTATTTTTACTTCCTTGTAGGTAGTAAAGGAAGTATTTTAATCGCGAAAATTTTCGGTTGTCAGTTTTCAACGGAATGATCCATTTTGATCATCCCTGAATTTTGACTAGTTTCGTCGTGACGTCTGTACGTACATTCGTACGTATCTCGCATAACTCAAAAACGGTTAGCCGCAGAAAGTTAAAATTTTGTATATAGGATTACTGTATAATCTAGTTGTGAACCTCCCTTTTTGGTGATTGCATGATTACCGGAAGTGGTGCTTCACTTGAAGTTCATTAAGGAATTTCATCAAAAATTATATTTAAATAAATGCAAAACTTCTCAAATTTGATACACAAGACCTATATATTAATATAAATAACATAATAAACGTTGGTCAAAATTGGCAAACCGGAAGTAGTACTTTCCTTGAAGGTCATATTAGACTTTCATAAAAAAATATATTAAAATTTAACATATAGTAAAATATAGTAAAACATCTCAAATTTTGTAAATTAGACTTTTATTTCAATATAAGTAATATAATAGATTTAGGTTGAAATTGAAGGTCTGAAAGGGGTACTTTACTTTTAGGTCATAATAAACTTACATCAAGGTATATCGGCATTTATTACAGAGATCACATGGTTCGGTAATAAAGGTTACAAACGCATTTTTTTTCACTCTAATCAAACGATTTAATTATTTGTTTCAAGTGCTAAAATTGAGTGTAAAATACTTTTTTTCCTTCCCATTTGTGTGCGGTTTCTTCCGCTTAAAATGTTGAAACCGTCGATTTCCAATGCTTTATCTAGTGACATAGACAGTTCTAATTTTGTCAAGGAACACGAAGAAATCTCCTTGGAAATTACAGTTATCATGAGGCCTCCAGAAATAAGAGTATGCCTGTCTGTCTGTGTGTGTGTCTGTCTGTCGTGTGTGTGTGTTTGTGTTTGTGTTTGTGTTATATATATATATATATATATATATATATATATATATATGACATGTTATGGATGCCATACATTAAATTTCAATAGATACAACATAGGAGGTGCAAAAAGATTGTAAAAAGTAACCAGAATATCCATATTTCAATATCCAGAGCCAACCTGTTTAAGTGAAATTTAATTCAATTGATTTGAGAAATGGCATTCCAAAAAAAAAAAAATAAACAGATAAGTTCCACTGAATGAAAGAAGCAACTTCAAAACAAGATTCACGTGAAGATATCGGTTTCCCATGGTAAACTTACGATTTTTAAAAATCACTACTTTTCAGGAGAGCAAAAAACTGTTACATTCTTCTGTGTATAAGAGGCAATTTAGATTATTTTAAATTTTGTTGTTGGTTATTTTGTTCTTTCATCTCATAGTTTCTTGCGTATTTATTGTTTTACCTTTATAATAATACGCATATTTGTTAATTTAACATGGAATATATATATATATATATATATATATATATATATATATATATATATATATATATATATATATATATTCTGGGGTCACCATGGATGGGGTAGGAGGAGTCACCCCTCCCAATCATTCGAAAACGCAAAAAGTTGGGAAATTTAAGTTTGAGGACCTACTTCAAAGTGCAAAAATGTTAAAACATTTTACTCAAAGAGTTAATCAAATTTAAAACCAATACCAATGCCTTTTGAGCTTAGAAACTGAGATTTTATTCATACAAATTTGTGTTTGAATAGAAAAAAAAAATTGTTGTCAACTGCCTACATTCACAACAAGTAAATGAAAAGTTCAGATCCAAAATAGATAGGAAAATAACAATATTTTAGGATATATTGGGGAAAATTAAAATATTTAATATAATTGGGAAGTCCAATCAAAAATTGTTGGGAAATTTCACATTTTGTCCCTTCCAATATATTGTAGCAAAGCCCCTGCCTGGAGTGAAGGTATGGGGACACTTACGTATTTCTCTATCGACCATATATTTAAGCTATAAACTGACACCATATACTGATTCGTATATATGCAAATTTAGGCACAGATCTCAACTGAAAAGGATACGTTGGGGTTTTTTTTTTATCTCTTGAGCGAGCGGAAGTCAACAATCGTGATCCAATTAAAGCAGTAATAATAATAGTGAAGGTTATAACTCACAACAATGGTCGACCGTCAATTACGTATTTGTAAGTACCAATCGATATGGGCAGTAAAAGTGTAATCCACAACTTGTATTCAACACGTTTTCAAAACGATAACTTGAGTAAATCCTATAAATAAACACATCCGAACCAGGAGGTTCGATGCCGATACCATCAACAGTCCCGGCCTACAAGCCTCCCTTCACCAAATTCCATCAAAACCGAAACCCTCAAGGTTGGACGTGAAGCAATCCTCCCATATTTCGGACTACCCTTAAAACGCATGCCCGTCGGATAAGCGCTGAATATTCTTTTAGTGATTCGTCCACTATCTATGCCGATAACTTTACAAGCCCATTTGATACGCCACGATCCTATCACCTCAATTATATATACCGGTTTAAGGCAATAGATTTCAGTGTTATTTCAACACACAACACGTTCACATACTAATTTTTAACTCTCTAGCTCAAACGGGAGGAACTGTAGAGGGTTCGCAAATTTTAAAAAAACCTTTAATTTCATAATTCTGGCCGAAATGTTTACTTAAATTTACCGACACTTTTATGGTATTGTTCTGCCTAGAAAAAAATAAATCTACTGAATTTCAGCTCATTCAGTCCAAAGGGGGCCGAAAAAAAAAATATATATATACATATATGCATAAACAGCATAAGAACAAGAAAACTTCAGAGACTGATTCTGCGCCTCAAGAGCAACAAAAACGTACCTACGAACCATGGTCTGGTTCCCCAAAGAAAAGCAGGACATTTAAGTTGTGATCTATTTTAGCTTAGTAGCGTTTTTTGTGGAATAGGAAGCGAACAATCAAAAACTATTCTAGATAATTAAGTTCCAATTACACCATCGTAAAACAGACAAAATTTCCTTTAATAAATATAGTTTGGCTTAACTAAATCTCTTTAAAATAAATCCCTTAGATAATTTTATAATAATTAAATAATTTAAACCCCTTAAGTAAAATTTGTATTTTATTTTTAAAAATCGCATATTACTTGTTAATGTTTTTCTCAGCCCCCCAATTGAGCTACAGATATATCCGTTTCAGGAAAACTCCTTTTATTGAGCTTTAATTTCCTATAGATGGAATTGAGGTTTCTTTTGGGCTTGACCACATCCGGTTTACCAATGTTGACCAAAATTTATTATGTTTTTTTATTAGTATGCATGTCTTAAATATCAAATTTTAGAAGTTTGGCATTATATTTTAATATAATTTTTGATGAAAATCAGTAATGACCTTTAAGCAAAGTACCACTTCCAGTAATAATGCATTGATAAAAAAGGGAGGTTCACAACTATATTACATGATAATCCTAAATACAAAATTTTAACTTTCTACGGCTAACCGTTATAAAAAAAAACCGCATTGATTTACGCGAGATACGTACGAAAGTACGTACAGATGTCACGACAAAACAAGTCTATAATTTTTACTTAGTTTTATTAAAATTTTAATAAATTTTAAATTAAAATTTTCGGTTTTAAGATTTCAATATGATTTCCATTTTGACCATACCTGAATCTATTTTGACTAGTTTCGTCCTGATGTCTGTACATGCGTTCGTTGGTTGGCACCTTAGTATCTTAAAAACAGTCAGCCGTAAAAAGTTAAAATTTTGGGATTGTTGTAGCATCTAGTTCCAAACTTCTCTTTAGGTCACTACATGATCACCGGAAGAGGTACTTTACTTTAAGGTCATAATTGATTTCCATCAAAAATTATATTATAACATAATAAAAAATTTCTCAAATTTGGTATATAAGACTTACATACTGCATTAAATAACATATAAGATTTTGGTCTAAATTGACAAACCGGCAGCTGTACTTTATTTGAAGGTCATAATAAACTTACATAAAAAATTATATTAGCATTGAATATAGAGATCATATGGTTCGCTGATAATGGTTACAAACGCGATTTTTTTTTCCATTCTAATCAAACAATTTTATTACTTGTTGAGTGTTAAAATTAAGTGTAAAATACTTATTTTCCTCCCCATATGTGCGCTGAACATCTGTTAGGAGAATAAATCAGCAGCGGGTTATTCCGCTGAAAATGTCGTAACCATCTATTGGTTATAATATTTTCACGGAACACGAATAAATCTCTTGGGAACTTGTTACCTACTGAAAGAAAACGAGATATAATAACGGAAAGAGATCTCACGGAAACATCTGAAGGTTAGTGTTATCATTAGTACTCAAAACAGATTTGGATCCTTATCAAACCTTATAGACGACTCAGCCAACAAATAAGCAGCCTGTTGATGTTGAATCCCCACCTATTTATTTAAGCGTTGTAAAAGAATATGCAGTACTTGTTACATTCCTTCGTTATGACAATGTATATATATAATCGTATATGACAATATATATATATATATATATATATATATATATATATATATATATATATATATATATATATATATATGGGAAAAGTAAAGCAGCTATAGTCAAATGTTTCCAGCGGTATCCTAACGAACTTTTAACTACTCGAAGATAAATTAGCAAAAGAGCATTAAATTTCTCATAAGTTTCCGTTAAAGGCACGGCAAAACAGTTGGAGGGATATGTTTGAACAAAAACGTGAGGTGTTAAACATTTCTTTGCAAATTTTCCATTTTCGCTAGCCCATATCTCGGTTATATTAACTCACAAAAATAAATATTAAGATACCATTTTGTAGAAAATTTAATCAGCTTTAATTTTGTAAACAATACCATTTTAAAGGGACATTTGAGCTTACTTCCCACTCCCGCGGTTGCTGAAATCGACGGGAAGTTCTTCAAAGCGTTGTTCAGGGACTGCGTTGTTTCTAACAACGCAATGTTTCTAACAACGCTTCAAAGCGTTGTTTCTAAATTCCTGAAAAATTTAGAACTATCTGGTTTATAACAGAAAAAAAAATCAAATATGGCTGGACTAAGAGGGCGATTAGTGGTATGGGTATCGAATCTTCGGGATCGCTTATATTTGTTCTGCATAAGCTATAAGGCCATTTTTACTTTTTTATTTTTTTTTCAGAATTGTAATATTATGTTGCAAATGTTGTTACTAGCGTGTTTGTTTTTTTTTTTGTTTTTTGTCGTTTAAAACTGTTGTTCGGAAATATGGAAGAACCTTGTAAAATGGCAGTGATCTAGGACCGGTTCTAGGCAGCCAGCTTGGCGCTCACGTCACCCTCTGATTCAGCTATGTAAATAGCCGGATATGACTTCTATTTAGAAACATTCGATATCGGATGATAATAATCCCTTCTTTGTTATTTTAATTTTTTTTTCCTCAGAACTTCATTTTAACCGCTGAAATAGATGGAATCATTTGATAAAACTGGAATGATATGTTGTTTAATTATTTTATCACCTGAATCGAATTAATTAATTTAGTTTTTAAGCTCCATCCTTGGATTGTGCTATCCGTTGTTTTATGAAATTTTAATTTAAAGCTAAATCATGATAAGAAGTAAATAATTTTTTTTAATGTTTCTTCTTGTTTTTTTTCTTCGTTCCTTCCTTAGATGACTATGTCAGTCAACAAAAATAAGAATTCGCTGGTTCTCTTGAGATCCTCCAAGCTTCGTAAACTTCCAAATTTTCGTACGGACATTATCAAGGAGTCTGCAGGACTGAAGGATATGGTGAGGACTGTCTATTCTTCTTCAACGTAATCGCATAGGGGGCTCGTTCCTATCTTGAACTTTCCAAACGTATTAGATTTGAGCCGGCAGACTGTTCTGAGGCTGAGTTTCACTACTTTTTCCCTTCTACTTAACTTGAAATAATCATCGTGGAAACCTTGTGCGGGTGGCATGAACCCTTATTCTCCGATGAAACCCTTATTAAATAATATGGAGTTGGGGGTTAAGCTGGGACACCAGGGATCCCGCTTTTTCTTGGATGTCCGCTCCCTCATTTTTGGCGATTCCACAATGTTCCGGGATTCACTGGAGGACTGTTGTTCCAGCAAGGTTTGTCACCATGTTTATAGCAGAGACTTTTATTTTTAGAACCACTACTGCATTTATCCTGTCTTGCCAAAGCAAGCAATCTTGGAGAACAGAATGTGCATCAGCAAAAATGATGATGGAAATCGTATGAAGAAAAGAGATGGTCCTGCAGGCTTCAATTATGGCTTCCTGTTCAGCTCCATAGTTGCCGGAGTTTACTCCTGTGACAAAAGACTTTTCTACAGTTGCGCCATTTGGGAATGCTTTGAGAATTCCGCCACCACTGCCTTTCCTTCCTTCTGCTACCGAACCGTCTGTGAAGGCTCTTGTCCAATCCTGTGGCAGATATTCCACGTTGATAAACACCAGAGTCCGGATTAGCATTTCGATAGATAGCAATTCGTTTTTGCTATTTAAGAATTTTAGATCTCTTCTGTCTGTGAGGGATGGTAATTTGGTCAGGATTTCGAGTTTTTTTGAGAGATGTTGACCTCATCGACCCTGTAATTATTCTTAGGCCATGGTTTTTACGGATGTTGCCCAGCTGGTGATGCCATATTCGGAAGTAACCCACATAGAGGTTTTGCAGATTTTTGTGATCTGCTTCCCAGACCAAGCCTGTGATCTTTCTCATGAGGCACAATTCGAGGCCCTTCGTTGTGCATGATCCTATGTGCGGTCTCCACGTCAGTCTCCTGTCCAACTGGATTCCCAGATATACTGGGGTTTCCATTAGCCATACAAGGTGGTCCGATTTAGAGCTCAAGTCAATGTTGTTCATTTTTAGAGAGGTTGAAGATAGTGTATTTCATTTGCTTATTTGCATGAGTTTATTTGCATTCCCCTATCCGTTGTCCAGTTGCTGATGGTATAAAGAGCTTCCAGATGGCTGTGTTTCGCAATTGCCAGTGATTTTGAGCGGGACCATAGTGCTAGATCATTAGCATATGGCGATGTATTGAGAATACAGGAAGGAAATATTTCCGATTAAATAATAGTAAGAAAATAATGGATAATTTAAGTAGTTGCCACGCAATTTATTCAATATTGACATAAATAGGTTTTCCTTTCGAATAAAGAAACATCGTGCACGGGATCTTTTTACCTGCAAAGGTCGACTGGAGAGACCCGGGCTTGCGATAAGCTTCCGAGCTTAACCAGTCATAAAGATAAGGAATCGTAAAAATAAGGTAGGGGCTCTCCTGGCAAGATACAGTAAAACCTGCCGCCAATGAGAAGAGACAATAGAAAAAATTTTCAAAGGACTCGATAGCCAAAATTCTTAAAGGATCCCCCACTAGGGAGGTCCAAAAGGAGAGTTCGGGCCAGATGTTTGAAAAATAAATATTTCAAGAAGGAGAAGAGGAAAGAGAGAGAATGGGCAGCCGGAAGGATAGTTAGAGCTGGAAGGCAATATAGTGAAGTGACCATAGAAGGGGGGCCTCTAGCCTTTTAAGTTAAAATACAGTTTGATTGATCAGTTTATAAATACATAGCATATTACATCAATAAATTAAGTAAATGCGGTTTCTAGAACCTCCACCTGCCTTAGAAACTCAGATTTATATAGAGGCTTTGACTACTTTTGGCATATTCAATGTCGCATCATTGATGAAGAATGTTGGTGAGAGAACACTGCCTTGCGGTACTCCATGTTTATCTTTTTTGTTGGTTGTTTCGTCCATTTACCTGCATCCTTACTTATCTATTGGTGAGGTAGCTCTTTGGCCATCTTAAACTTCTCCCTTTTATCCTGTATCTGCAGGCTTTCAGAAGCAGTACGTTTTTCAAAAGCTTATTTGTTCTCCCTTCTGGAAGCCATTCTCTATCTCTTTTGTAATGGCTGCCACCTGGTCTCCTGTAGACCTGTTTTTCTGAAAACCTTCCTGTTGTGGGGCAAAGACTTTTTTGCATTTAGCATCCAGGTTAGGCGGTTATGTATGACCCTTTACTTAACCTTTCACATGCATCTTAGGAGACTTATAGTTCTGTAGTTTTCAGGCTGGTCTTCATTTCTCCTTGCTTTCAGAATAGTAATTAGAGTGGCTTCTTTCCAGAATTTGGAAATACTCCTTTCTTCCGGCTGTTATTAAATAGTTTTAGAAGTCGCTTCCTGTGTTTATTAGGAGCTCATTTGTGATTTTATCAGGACCAGGATTCATTTTTAGTCCATTCTTCATCGAGTTCTGCTTGGTCCCCGTCTAATTGGGAGATATCATTTTTAGTTTGGGAAATGGATTACTTCAGCTGCTTTTTGACAAGGTTTTTTCTTGAACAGTCAACTTTTATGATGGTTTGCATGCATATGTTCTCGATTAGGATATTTGCAGCCTCATTGCCACTCAATTTGCCGTTATACTCAAAGGTAATTTGGCTGTGGCATTATTGATCGTCTGCTAGAGTTTTGGCAAGTTTCCAGAGTTTTTGCCCTCAGCGTTGCTTTCAGCTTTTTTAGTTTTATGTTATTTTGTATGGAGGTGACCTCCTCAACTTCGTCCCTAGCCCTGGATAGTTCCTTTTCGAGCTGGTCTAGTTCAGGTGTTCAGTATGGAGAGTGGAGCTAAAGTCTCCCACCACACAGCAATCATTCTCTGGGATATAAATATCGTGAAGGTTTAGTTCTTAATCGTTACGACAATAGTAATTCATAAGCCGAAAGTTGCGGTCGCCAAAGTCTTGTTTGTCCCCGCAAACTGTCTTGTTTAAAGTTCTGTGGCTGATATGTCGTTCCGCACCATGATTAAATGCGTCTCCCTTTTTCCTGCCTACACGATCGACTCTGAAAATCTGATAGCATCGTATGCTAAATCTCAGATTTCAGTTTAGGTGCTAATATATATTGAATTGGACAATATTATCCTAATATTATATAACTAGCACCAGGTGCGAACAATAGATAATAAGGGACAAGCAGGTAGGAAGAAAGATAACTGACAGGCGATAACAGATGTCATCACAGCTTTTATTTACCCTCGGATATAAGAAATAAGTTAATTTAAAAACCTACCGAGAAGTGGGCAGTGTGACAAAGTCAAGAGATGGTTTGTCTCGGAAGACTTAATCAATTTTAAGAAAACAGTTCCCCTTGGGTCCCGGCTAGCCTCTAGGAAAAAGTGGAGGCGGCCTGGGAAGGGTGTTATTCGATTAGAAATATCTCAATGCATTCGCGGAGACCGGACCACTCAGGGGATGTCAGGACAAGGGGTGGAGCCATCCGTTGAAATTCCAGAATTTCCTCCCTCAATAAAACTAGTCGGCCAATGATGACAAGAGTGCCGCCCACGGCCGGGGAGTTAACCAACGAACAAAGATCCCCCCTCAGGAAGAACAAGAGAGAAAGGGTGAGAGAAGTCGAGGAGGCAGGATAAAGGGGACTTCCTCTCTGATCTCGCTTGACGCTGAACTTCTTCACTGGTCTCACTGAAGGGCCGACTTCGAGGATGACAACGACTTCCCTCTGCCTTGATACAGATGCCTGGCTTCTTTATACTCCATGACTAAAGATATGCAGAGGAACCCGATGGAGATATGCTGAAGGACCATCAACACCAATTATTACAGATAAGAGATTTATGTTAGAACAGTTAATGGGTAGGTCTAGTCTGAATTATTCCATGGTTAACCGTTTATTGTAATAGTTTATTATTTTAATTTTGAGGAACAAAGATAAATTTAGTAACCATGCCCATTATTAATTTGAATATATTTCATGAAGTAAATTTGATTAGCATTGTTATTAAACTTAAAAGTAGGAGCATTATCTTGGTTAATTATTAAATAATGGTAACCACAAATCAGCCCTTGGAAAGGTATCCAATTTAGAGGGCAAAGTAAGTAATTCCTATTTATTCATGATCTTACATAATTTTGGGATAATCATCCGGAATGATTGCCCAATGGTATCCCTTTATATATAGACTAATATATTAGCAGCTAAATATATATCAAGCTCAACTTGACATATCCCACTGAGTTTTATGAAGCAAAAGAAAACATCCATTTTCAATCAAATAGAAACCACTTCAGTGTACGTAATTTCGAATGAATCGTTTATCATTCCACTATTCCTAGAACTAATCCAGTTAAGAAGCTCCCTATAATATTCATAAATATTTTTCTCTGAAGTCATTCGACTATCTCATATTTCGGAGAAGTACCCCATTACAGAAAAAAATCAAAATGAACTTTTTCACCCGTCTCTTTTCTTCTATACAAAAATATGACCGTTATTTGTTTTATTTTTTTCTATAATTTTCTAGAGATATTTTTTTCTTTTTGACCTCATTTGGGACCTCACTACTGAGAACAATCAATACACGATAAATAATAAATAACTGATCCTTTTTACTTCCTTGTACGAAGTGAAGGAAGTATTGTAATCGCGAAAATTTTCGGTTTTCAGATTTCAACGGAAATATCCATTTTGACCATCCCTGAATCAATTTTGACTAGTTTCGTCAAGGCGTCTGTACGTACGTACGTTCGTATTTCGCATAACTCAAAAACGGTTAGCCGTAGAAAGTTGAAATTTTTTATTTAGGGTTGTTGTAAAATCTAGTTATGAACCTCCCTTTTTGGTCACTGCTTAATCACCGGAAGTGATACTTTACTTGAAGGTCATAATTGATTTCCATCAAAAATTATATTAAAACATAATAAAAAACTTCCCAAATTTGGTATTTATAACTTATCTATTGATTTAATAAACATACTACATTTTGGTCTAAATTGGAAAACCGGAGGCGGTACTCTACTTAAAGGTCACAGTAGACTTTCATCAAAAATTATATTAAAATATAATGTAAAACATCTCAAATTTGGTAAATAGGACTTTTATATTGATTTGAATGTATTTACTATATTTTGGTTAAAATTGGTGAGCCGAAAACGGTACTTTACTTGAAGGTCATAATAAGCTTACATAAAAAATTATATTTAAATTAAATACATAAATCATATGTTTCGGTAATAAAGGTTACAAATTTGGTTACAAATGGTTACAAATTTGGTTTTCAATCTAATTAAACATTTTTATTACTTGTTTTAAGTGTTACAATTTAGTGTAAAATACTGGTTTTCCTCCCTATTTGTGTGTGTGTGTCAATAGATGGAGGTCGCGACGCCGAGTGTTGTTTATGAGATACTGCGATCTTCGGCAACTAGTAACCAAATTCAGGATCACTTTTTGAGCCACCGATTTATAGTTTAATAGGCGTACAAGGAAGTCATGTGGTGTCCACATCAGATATATTTTTTAGTTCCTCTCACAGTAGTTACCTGAAGAGTGTTTTTAGAAAAAGAAGATTAAATAAAATTACAATAGCTTGGCAAAAGTAAAAAATTGATTATATAAAATACAATATTATACAAGTTAACTCAATATATTGTTGTTACGATACGTTATACTCATTGTTGTTAAGCAGAACTAACCATAAATAAATATTCTATAAACCGACCACAAGCTTCTATAAAATCAATCATTAGAATGTTTTCCGCCGGCCTAACTTCAAGCCTAATGTTCAAGCAAGTTCACGGAGTTCTTCCAAGAGCTTCAAGAAAGTGCCCAACGTGTTTAGCGCACCCAGAACACCTCCAACTACGGTATTCAATCGTGTTCCAGCGTGATTGTGGCTGTTAGAGATTTAAAAGCAGCTGGTTATTAAACATCATTTTGAAAAGATGCGGGATGGGATCCTCACCTATTCTAAACTCCAAGGAGAATATATAGGTAATGCCATAGGATATGAAGAATTCGTTTCATACCTTTTAGTTGGAAGGTAGGCAGAAGAAAACAAAAATTTATTTGCTATAACCTAGGTGGATCACGATCATGAACAGTTAGTTGGAAGAGAAAAGATTCTGAACAACTGTTTTCGAATCAGCGACAGACATGAAAGATATTATGATCTATCCTTGGCATTAATCACTAACTCCCTCTGATACAGATCTGCCAATCTGTATTTTTTCAAATATTATTTGGAGTAAAGCTGTTTAATATTTCATCCTCACTCATCTTTGCCACGTATCCAACGCATATATATATATATATATATATATATATATATATATATATATATATATATATATATATATATATTGTTATGTATTGAGAATACTGGGATTGAAGGAAATCATTAAGATTAAATAATAGTTATTAGAATATGGATAAATTAAATAATGATGCCTCCTGGTTCAGTCAATATTAATATGAATAAATTTCATTTTCAAACAAAAAAAAACAAGTAAGAGCACCATAAAACTAGAGATAGGCCCGGTCGACCAGGTGTAATAATATGTACCGCCCAAGGATACAGAAAATAAGAAGAATAGGAAAAATTGCTCAAACATTTCCAAGGCCTTTTCAACAACTCTTATAGCATCAACCAATAAAATGTCCCAAAAGGAGAGTGGGGACAAAATGCATCTTTTTCAGAAAGAGAAAAGGAAAAAGGGAGAACAGAGAGAGAAGACGAAAAATAAAAGGGTTCTGGGGAGAAGCCAGAAGATGGAGGTCCGCAGAGGGTACAGAGGAGCAGTCCATCGAGAGACGGAGTTCGAGCTAGAAGGGAGAATAGGAGACCTATGCAGGAGAGAGAAACCTAGACCATCGAGCACCGAGTGTCGAAGGCAACAATAAGATAAGTTCTCGCCCTTTCATTCATTGTGTACATTGATGTCGAATATTATGTGGCACCCAATAAATATTTTAAATAAGCAGGTTCTCCCAGTATTCTCAATTACATATGTTAAAGTCCATAGATTGTTATAATGAGAGTAATTTAGATTGTATAGTTTAATTAATAACGTAACTTAAATAATGTAAGATCTTCATTCAAAATCCATTATTCTATCAACCCTGCATGCCATCATATAGTTAATTAAGTGAAATGGTAAACACGACACCCTTGGAAAGGATCTCCAATGGTATTTATAATATCCCAAACTAGTGACCATAGGAGGGGGGTCTGCGGTCTCTAGCCTTTTATGTTAAAATATAGTTTGATTGATCAGCTCCCTTCTGGAACCGATGCAAATAGAAAATAAATTAGATAAGTAGAATAAATAAATGTGGTTTATGGAACGCCCACCTGCCTTGGAAAAGCAGTTTGCCAGAAACATAACATTTAAAATGGCATCCCTTATGAAATACGTTTCTACCAATTCAATTAACTATTACATTAATTGTTAGAATCAATAATTAAATTAAAATTCATAATCTTATTATTATAAATACCACTGGAGGCATTAGGGTAATTCTATTGATAGAATCATAAAATAGTTTTTAATTTTCTTAGACCTAATTTAATGAATTTCATTTCTTTTAATCAATCTAATGACTTCTATGACCTTTCTCGTGCATGAAAATGTTTTTCAATACTTTCTGGTCTTGCTGTGAGTATTTCAGGATTTTGGAACAGACCAATTGGTTATATCTAATACCTCCCCTCCACATTTGTAGATCATATTAAGTTATTAGGTTGTTATTTCATTGTAAATCCGATTTCTGGGACATTTGGTTATGGTTCTTTTAGGTATTTTTTGTTCGTGTTAGCGCTTAACCCCACCATAAAAGTTTTTAAATAATAGGGATAATATACGCACACGCTGTTCGAAGATGGCTTTAAGAGTAGAGAAAGAAATACTACCAGAGCCTAGACCGTCAGAAGAAGAATCTGACCATGAGACATCAAAACACACAAAAGAACAAACCGATCAGGGGTTAGCTGAAGACACAGTGATCCCAATGCCCAAGATAACACAACCACAGACCAAGATGAAAACGGAGAAGGAACAGGGCCTAATCCTAAAAATCCTTCAGAAAATTCAGGAGGATATGGAAAAGGATCGAAGAGATAGAGAGGAAAGAGCAAGGAAAATCCAGGAGGAGATGGAAAAGAACACAAAGAGGCTAGAAGCTAAGATGGATGAAGTGGCCGAAAAGAAAACCAAAATTATTGAAAAAATTGAAGCGAGAATCGAGAAAAAGATGATTGAAGAACTGCTGTTAACCAACTGACCAGGAACCTCACTCTATTGAAAAGAAAACGAGAAGACTGAAGAGCTGGGATTCCAAGAAATTGAAGACCTAGAACTAGAATGGAACTTCTATTGAGTGTAAATGTAAAATCTACATTGGCTATAACTTCTCATGATGATCATCAAGAAATTGAAGAAGAAAGAGTAAATAGTTTCATAATCGGCAACGGAGGAAGTTATCGTAATTGAAAATGAGGTCCATGAGATAAAGCCCAACATTGAAGAATGTTTAAGTTTCACAACTCTAGTCAAGCTCTCGATTCCAGAAAAAATGCCTCTAAGCTTAGAAAATGAATTAGCCACATCAGAGCGGTGGAATGAAGAACTCCCAATAAATACGAATTCACTATATAAGGGGAACATATTTAATGTTTGCAGAGATGTGCCAACTGAACTAATAGCCTTAAATATTTTAAATTATGATTGTTACGGTGGCTATATGGTCTTGGACCATGTTAGGAAAGACGGTTTACTATATTATAATTAGATACGGCAGTCCTTATCCTTTTCCAGGGGATAATAAGGGATTTCTAACTTAGCGTTCCCTCCGTTGACGAGCTAAAGAGTCCTGGCGAAACCTTCGTCAGATTAACTCAATCTGGATAAATGTGTATAACTGTATAAATATTGTGTAAATAGTAAAATTAGGTTAGATGTATAAATAGTTTTAGATCTTGAAATATGACGCTTTTAGATAGAGTAGATCTCAGGATTAATTATGGGGTTAGATTTAGTTAAATAAAGAAATAGAAATTTCTTGTAAAATTATTTGAAAATTAAGAATTGACCTTCATAATACAAGACCTTATCAGAGTTTTAAAGAATTGATTTTTTATTTAGTGAGAGAGGATTTAAAAGATATCCCTAAATAGTAAATAATAAGGTTAAAAGAGTTTTTATTTTTAATGTAAATTTAATTTTTAATATAATGTTTATAGGCCTGTTTTTTTATGATGATATTCCACCTATTGGTTTAAAATCATAAATTGCCAAAAGAAATTAGCACCAAGGAGCATCCCAATAATAACATCTAGAGAAACGTTGGACCAATTAATTTTTTTTTATCTTGATTGGATTTTTTATAAGTAATTAGGGAATAGTTACCCTCATATTGGAGTAGACGTAGGTCCGCTATACATCCCGAAAGTGGGATTATTACTTAACAATTGTTTTGTAAAAAGGGAAGAACCCTTAATGTGGATTAGCTGTAGAGCCTCCCTGTATCCCTGAGGTGGGATTAATATTTTGTAAGTGGGAT
Organism: Rhaphigaster nebulosa; assembly: GCA_948150685.1. Lineage (NCBI taxonomy): Eukaryota > Metazoa > Arthropoda > Insecta > Hemiptera > Pentatomidae > Rhaphigaster > Rhaphigaster nebulosa. Next base: position 101,449,040 of record OX411306.1, on the reverse strand, counting down.
TAATAATAAATTGTAAGAAGATAGAAAAATGTTTTCTATACACCCAGAGTACTGAGGTTGTATTTTATTTGATCCAACCGTTTAAAGTTTAAAATCCTATAATTTTAATGGGGCTCAATGAGTAATTGTTAACTCTGTGCGTTTAAAACCGTGGCAGGAAAAAACCAACTCTTTTTATTGGCCATAAGTAAAAACGATATCTTTCAGGAATGATTAAAGTATTTTTTGAGGTATAATATCTTTTTGTAGAATTAATTAACCTGTTTAATAATATTTTTTGTTTAGAACACAGACTCTTTTGAGTATTGGATGGATCATTAAAATTTGATTGTAATTTGTATCCGGTAGGTCGTTGTACTTTAATTTAAATTTGGTAGTTTGGATTTCATTTCCATTGTTTAAAGGTTACTGTGAAGTAATCAAATGTAGTTAATGTAATTAATTAAATTAAACCCTGAGATTCACTACATCGTAACTATAAGTTCATTCTGGTAATTGATGTAAAAACATAATTTTCCCAGAAATATTTTGAAATATCATGACAGGACTCTTGAATTCATTAACTACTAAGGTTAAGAATGAGATCGTAAAATACACTGATTTGAATAGAATTAACATTTATGTGAGAATACTTCTGTTTCATACACTATTAATATTTAAAATATAATAAATAGGAAGTAGAGAACCTAAGAAACCTAAAGTTGATTCATTTTTATTTTTGAAAGGTATGCCATATAATAGGAAGGTACACTATGAATTTGGTGGTATATGTGTGTAAACAGGTTACCAGGAAGGGACAGAATAAAGTGAGTATCCATAAAGACATGAATTATGAATTCTCAAGGAAAAGGACAATCTAGAGATTGCAATGGATTTTGTATGTGATAGTGATTGTGAAAGGTGAGTGTGCTTAAATGGACTGATAATTAGAACAAGATGTAAATAGATATTAGTTTGGTGTAATATGTATAAATAAATATTTTGAATATGTGAAAATTTCCCGGCTATTATTGAAAGAAGCAGTGAGGTAGATAAGTTTTGTAGCTTTGGATGAAGAAGAATTTCTTGGTACTTTTAGGTTTATGTAACGTAAAATGAAATATTGATAGACTGTGCCGATGATTAAAGATTGAGTTGTTTTTGTGAAATTATTGAAAATGGACATTAGAAAAAATTGATATTTTTTGGTACCATCAATGCCTAGTTGACTGGTTAGGAATAGAATCAGTTGATATTGCTATTTAGATTAGTGAGAATTTCATTTACAACTAGAGTGAAGTTTTTTTTGTATATAATTGGTTTATAAATGGATTTATTTATTTAGCTACTGAATATTATTGTGCATGTTTGTTTTGCGTTTATTGTTATTATTTCTGTAGATAAATGTTTGTTTTTCTGTTGCACCTATCTTTAAGGTATCTTTAATGTATACTGCTAAAAGAAAAGTCAATGAACATGCGTCCATCTACTTTTTTTTTCGTTGGGACAGGAGAATGTTATGTATTGAGAATACTGGGATTGAAGGAAATCATTAAGATTAAATAATAGTTATTAGAATATGGATAAATTAAATAATGATGCCTCCTGGTTCAGTCAATATTGATATAAATAAATTTCATTTTCAAACAAAGAAAAGCAAGTGGACACCTGTAGAACACGGGTCATTTCGAGGGGACCGCTTAAGATAAGCGAAAGTAAGAGCATCATAAAACTAGAGATAGGCCCGGTCGATCAGGTGATTGATGTACTATTTATTAAAATTTAAAAGGCTTTAAGGTGACGATAGAAAAACTCGTTTTTCGGTTATAGCGAACAGGGTGCGTGGTTTAATGCATAGGCACAAGTTAGTTTAAAATTGTCCATCGAAAATTTGATCCGATTGCAATATCTTCCTTGCCTAGCGGTTAAGGAAAGTAAAACAAATATTGATTTTGGCTTTGGTAGAATGATTCCAAAACACTTTATATTGTCCCCCTATCTTCATAAATTACCGAGATATTGGCGTATAATATTATAATCCGCCATCATTTTGAAATAAAACTGCGGATGGTAATATCGAGTTCTGAGGATCATCGTGGGATGACCAATGACTTTGATGCCCCGAAAAAGCTGGTTCAGTAGTCTCGGAGAAAGCAGCGGACGGACGAGTTTTTTTTATTCGATTTTTGGATTTTTCCTATCTTGAAACGTAAACATCAAATTTTGAGGAGGGAGGTTTAATTTTTTTTTCTTGGTTTAATAAAGAGCAGAAATATCAAACGGTTTATAAGTAGTACTGAAAAATATGAAATATATCGTTATAAAACTTTTTCCTAACAACTTTGAAATCATTCATATCTTATTGAACTTTTTCAACAAAATACATTCGTATTTATGAAACTTCAAATTAATTGTTCAAAGAATAAAGCATCTTCAAAATAATTAATTTAGAATGAGCAATTATTGGACTTAAAACTTCTTTAAGGAAGCACAAAAGTATCATAGATCAGTGTTATTATTATATTACTATAGAAAGCTTCTAAGACCTCAATACTTTGGAATTAATTAATCTTAAATTGCTATCGATTGAAAATATCAATATAATAAAATCTACAATTGAATTTCAGAAGTTATGAATTAAAAGTTCCTTTAAATATGATATTTTACGAATCCATTGCAAGAATTCGAAAAAATAAAATATATAAAGAGAACAAAAATCAGTCACACAGTAGGTATTTATGCAAGGTATCAATTGTTTTTTCATGGAGTTCGAACGTTGAATAATGTCAACGACATTTCCTCGAACTTCATTAAATTTTTCAATGTCATTCTCATTAGCAATTTATATTTGATTCAGTCGTCTTCAGTTTCCGATTCTCCGAGAAGTTGGACAAAAGGTCCCATGTGCGGTCTCTTCCTAGAAGCCAATCTCGAGCCCTAAGTAATTTCTCTTAATATTGGGAACAGTCTCAGGCCATTATAATGTCTGTCTATGTAATGTCTAGGCCATTGTATTAGGATATTTTCTCAGAATATTTTTTGCTTAATACATTTTTCAGTTCACATCGAAAAAGTTCAATGGTAATTCCTTACAGCGATTACTGGCATGTATAGGCAAACAACTTAAGGGATAAACTTCTAGGCGCAGTAAAGGCCGATAGGTTACGAAAAAGGGGGATAAAAACCTTCCTCTCAGTCATTTTATAAGTATTTCCTGAATGCCCGCTGCTGAAAACCTGGTTGCAAAATATGCGTGACATTTTTTTATTTTATTTTCCAAATTACATTATCAAACTGAAAAAAAAATTCCTATTCCACAGCTTTGACATTGGAATCTCTGCTCCTAGCTGGCCGCCATGGGAGAATTCTACACAAACTGTTTTAAGTAGGCAGAGGCAAGAGGGCGAAGGAGTCCGCTTAAAGGTCCGCGAAAGGGTCCCTCCCAAAAGAATTAATATTAAGTAATATAATATTAAATAATTAATCAAATAATAATATTTTTACTATTAAATAATAAATTATGTTTTTCTATAGTCTGTAACGCCAAAACGGCTCTAACTATTTTCATGAAACTTGTCTAATAGTCTTCTTCTTGAAGCTCTTTAACTATCACATATCAAGTACATACGAAAAAAAAAGTACATAAAAGAAAAGTTTATTTGCGCATAACCCAAAAAGTAGACAGTTTTGGGTGAAATGTCTAATAATGATTGGAAAGGCAATTAAAATCCTTTAAATACTAAATTCGGACCAGTATTAGCAAATATAAAGCGTATTGAATATTTTACTCATATTTTTATTTCGTATCACTATTAGGTAAGAAAAGTATTATAAACGAGTGAAATTTTCGATTTGCTGTTTTTACGGATCTATGCATCTGGATATGGATCTACATATGAATCTAAGCAAAAGTTAAAATTTAAATAATTTGTTTTAAATGGAGAAATTATGTGGGAGATTGCTATAGGATGATATCACCAAAGTTGCCGCCTCAATACTGGAGAGGTCAAATCGACTAAGTTTACAGAATCTGTAACGTGGATACAGATCCATGCTGGTTATTACCCTCTGCCCAACTTGCAGAGTTATATTGATTCGGATAAACTGAATTTCTTCAACCATTTTTGTTCACAAATTTCACTCTATACCCAATATAATTCAAATTGACACTATTTAAAATTAAATGCAATATTTTTTTACCAAAAATCATCATAGAGGTATTAATATATAAAAATATGTTATAAACACAATTCTAGCATGTTTGAGGATGGACAATTTGTTGTATTGATACTAGACTTCAGTAACTATATAAAGTAACGAGTTACCTAGGCTGTTAATCAAATTATTGCATAATCACTCGATTATATATAAGAAAAGATTTTCAAGAGAAAGAAACTATAAGATATCTACTCAGGACCAATAAATATTAAATCCTCTTTAGAAGTTGTAGCCACAAAAATATATACACCTGAACCTATTACAGTTTGTAACATTTACATACCACCAAATCGAGATTTCACTGCCAATGATCTCCAAGCAATAGTAATACTATAAAGTTTGATGGTAATGCTAATTTTGATGAAATTCCGAAGTGCTCATTCAAAAAAGCTGACTGGGAAAAGTTTTCATCCTTGATAGAAAATGAAATAGAAAAAAAGGAAGATATCGTAGCAGATGTGGAGGAAAGCATTTCTTTCTTCAACCGAAGTATCCTTGATTCTGTAAAGAAAATATTCAGCGACAAAAAATGGGATCAATAGCAAACAAAGTGTTAAGGGCAAGCAAAAAAAATTCATAGACAAACTACGTTAGCTGTATTAATAATACTAGTACCATAAAAGAAGTTTGGAAAAAAGTGAATGCGATTCAAGGATCCAAAAAATGTGAGACTGTTTCTACGATTCAATAAGACAAGCAAATCATAATTGAATCATTAAAAATTGCTGATGATTTAGGAACCTATTTCTCTTCCATGTCGAAAGCAGATCATTATAAAAGTCATCAACAGAAAAACGCGATCGAATTCCATACACAAGATTCTGAAATTTACAATTACCCATTTAGTCTAGCTGAACTTCAGAATACCCTGAACACATGTAAAGACAAATATGCTGCTAGACTCCATCAGATTCCACATGTTTAGGTTACATGTGCCGCCATATGTTTTTTTGAAAAAAATTCCTTTAATTGCTCAATCATTTCTTCATTCCATCTAATAGAATTTGGACAACAGGATTTTTTCCTGAAACTTGGAGGAAGGCGATAGTCATACCAATTAAGAAAAATCCTAAAGTCAATAACTATAGGCCTATATCCCTACTTTCGTGTGTGTCGAAACTTCTTGAAAAAATGTTAAACAATAGACTGACATATTATTTGGACGCACACAACTTGTTCTCAACTTCTCAATGTGGCTTCAGGAAAAGCCGCTCTGCCCTCGACCAAATAATCAAGCTTGAAAATGAATCAGACCGGCTTCTCAAATAAAGAGCATCTGGTAGCTGTCTTTATAAATATCCAAAAAGCATACGACACGATGTGGCGATATAATGTGGTCAGCAGGCTATCAAAAGTCGAGTTCAGGGGGCAATTGATGACCTTTATCAAAAACTTTCTTGAAGAGAGGACATTCCAAGTGAAAGTTGGCCCTAATCTTTCTTAAATGCTACTACAGGAAAACGGTACAAGGACCTCCTCTGAGTGTTTTTAATAGCCATAAATAGTATTGTAAAAACAACATCAGCTGAAGTGAAATGTTCCCTATTTGCAGATGACTTCACAATTTACATAAATAGCAAGTCTCTAGAATATATTGAATGGAGGTTGCAAAAAACATTGGAAAATCATGAAGCATTGTCCAGAACTACAGGCTTCAGCTTTTCGAATTCAAAAACAGTAGCCGTACATTTTTGCAGATAAACAAAATGCCATCAAAAACTCATCTCTCGTTATCTCTATTAAATCAACCGATTATTTATGCAGTCATCAAATTCCTAGGGGTCTACTTCGATAAAAAAACTAGCTTGGTTCCAATAAATCCGCCAACTGAAGTTAAAATGCCAAAAAGGCCTAAATTTATTAAAGGTTCTGGCCAGCACTCAGTGGGGATCAGACCGGCGAACACTATTAATGCTGTATCGTGATCAGACCTATCACGATCATGGGGCTATCGCCTACAGCCCAGCAAGTGCGACAACATTACAACTTTTGGATCCAGTACATAACCAAGGACTTTGCCTCTGCATCGGTGCATTCAGGACAACACCCGTCGAGAGTTTGTATGCAGAGAGACGAGCCCTCTTTGGAAACAAGAAGGAAATATTTGGCATTGGCATATTTTGGCACACTGATGTCCAGGAAAAACCTTATCGCGCACGAAGCCACGGTACACCCAACTGTAAATTAAGATGCTCCCATGAACCCATCATGTAGATGCTTCCATGGCAGATCAAAAAAATTGATAAATAAGCTACAAATTACGTTACAAAAATTCTTTAAAATTCCAAAGAAATCAGTGCCTAATTGGTTACAAAAAGAATATTCAACGGATTATAGTTTATCAGTATTTTCGAAGCCCACAACACCTCATCAAGTGTATCAACAACTTTACAAAGAACGGGAAGATCTGTATTCCAACTACGGTTTTTGGCTCACCGATGCTTCTAAATCTAACTCTGGTGTTGAATGTGCAATCTTCATAGACTCCATTTGCCAAAAATTCATGCTACCAGAAACAAATAGTATATACACAGGAGAACTTTATTCAATTTGGAAATACCTAACCCTCATAGTAAAACAAAAGTATATGTACCATTTGATAGTTTCAGATATTTAAGCTGTCTCAAGTCGTTTGAAAACAAGAGCTCTAAAGATGTTATGTTTATGAAAATTCAACTTCTTGAGAGGAAATGCACGCATTTAGGAAAAGTAATAAAATTCCTGTGGGTTCCATCTCATTTGGACATTGGGAGAAATGAGGATGAAGACCGTGCTGCTAATGTTGCAAGGACGAATCCTGTTACTGAGGTAACATAAATCAACAAGACACCTGCCTTGGATTGGCGCAAGTATGTAAAGAAAAGAATATACGCTTCGTGGGCCTCTGAGTGGAGCAGGGCAAGCGACAAATTGGGAAAAATTAAAGATAATCCAGAGGTTTGGAAAACTGCCGAAAGGAGAAACCGCAGCGAAGAAGTAGTCTTGGCTAGATTAAGTAGCGGACATACATCCTTGACGCACACCTTTCTCCTAATAGGACTGTACCCGCCGACCTGTGAGATCTTCAAGGTACCTATGACTGTGGAGCACATCCTGCTGGATTGCAAGGCCCTTAAGAGTGCAAGGCGAAATTGCAACATCAACAACAGACTGGACATTGCTCTTGGTGACAGTGAAACATGTTTTCAAAGTGTATTCAAGTTCTTAAAAAGTGTCAAATCTATAAATAGTGTATTGTAAATCTATAAATAGTGTCAAACCTTATATATTTCATTAAAACTGTGAAAAAGTGATTCCAAAACAAATATCATACCATCAGTATGGAAAAATTTAGTTGTTAAACATATCTATAAATGACCCTCCATGGATAGATGCATGTATACAATAAATAAATAAATATTGTTATGATTAAAGACCGAATTTGTACGCAAATGCATCTTTTTTCTGATACATTTTTCAACCAAAATGATCGAATATTTTTACATATCAACACATATGGGGTCGATATACTAAATTTTATTGCGCATAAATATGCATATTTGATGGATTACTGCATATTTAGTCAAACATTTTTTTAAAAATAATTTGTCTCCCAAATAAAATAGAAAATAAATAATTAAACTATTTTCTGATAGACGTGCAATGCGGGATAAATGGTTTGTTTTTTAATTATTATTGAATGTTTCAATTATAAGATGGATGAAACCCATCTATGATGAATAAAAATAATCTATGATCTTGATCATAGTACAGATAAAAGATCAGAGACGATTTCAAGTTTGTATCGTTATGCTCACAACAGCATCGAATCTGTATTTAAAATGATTTATAGTATGTTATTGCCATACCAAAACAAAAAAAAATTAAAAAAATCAAATATATATATTTAGGGTATTCATAGAAAATAATGTTTAGCATCGTAATTTTGATGTCTTCTTACCACTTACTTCCGAGTACTTTCTTTGACAAAGCAAAACACATCATCTTACCCTTTTCCTTTGGAATTTAGTATTCTCTCCTGTCGGTTAGTGAGTTGCTTTCGATGAGCATATTAGTTTAATTTTTTTTTAACTTTATTTTATTTGAAAAATAATACAAGCTGCCACACTCCAGGGAAATAGCTGTTAGGGATATAAGAATCCATTCATACCATATATACAAGATAAACGAAAAAAAAAGAAGACAAAAAAATATACATAACTAGTAAAAATGAATAGACAGACAATTTAACTAATAAGTAAACAACTAAGAAAAGAAAAATTAAGTTATATAAAAATAAAAGAAGTCATCTTAAACACACTCCGAACCAAGCTCTGCACCCCACATGTGAATGGCAAAGCCGGACTCTTGTTCAAAGGCATTTCAATGAAATACATAAATACTTTATTTTGCATTGGTTGCATCTGGTATTCTCTCATTTAATATTATAAAATCTCCATTTGCGAAAAAGATACTGTATGTAAAAAATGTATTTCACAATTATTTTAATTTTTAAGAATTCTGTGTTAAAATTTGTTTTCAATTTATCTATGTTTTTCTTATTTATATTATGAATTATAATTTATTATAATTGTTAAATGATAAATAATCTATCAATTATACAATTATTGTTTATCAAAGCAATAATTATAGTCTTATTTGTCAATTTTTTGCATATTTCTGAGATTTATCATTCCTTCGAGTTTTACTGCATATTTCAGGACTTTTTACTGCATATTATATGACATATTTTAATCTTTTTTGCTGCTTCCGGTTTTTAGTTATGATGCTTAATGCTCGGGCTCCACTGACTTTCAATACCAGTAACGCGGCTGGGACAGAGCTGCCTACCCCGTTGGTATACTTTGTTCGTTGGGTCCTCTATTAGGGATGTTGAAAAAATATCGATATATCATAATATCGATATTAAAATATGAGTATCGAAAACCGATATTAAATATTTTAAAAAAAAGGAAAAAAATATAAAATAAAAAAAATCTAAGGACGGCGGTTTGGATAAACAAAGAACCATAAAAACTTGTGGTGTGGTGTTTCGTGTTAATATCTATAATGGTTGGGTTCTAGGGATGGGATGTCTAAAGCAAAATATATATATTGGTATTAATATCTATATGGGTTAATATCATCAATTATCATTAATATAAAATTGTTAATATCAGCAAAAAAATATCAATATTTAAAATTACCATTGATATTTTTATTTTTTAAAAATCTGGTACGCCCATTACATGACTTTCACTTACCACCCTATCATAATTAGAAATCCATTTTCAAAAATAATTTCTAGTATCAACTACAACAAAGTTTATATTTGTTTTTTTCGTCACTCCATTATCTTATACCACTTTGTTGGTTACATATTAATTTTTCTAAAATCTTTAGCTTTCTAATATTTCTTTATACACCTATATCATTACTCTTATTTCCGGAAATTTGTTTTCAACCTGGTAAAATATTTTTCCCTTTTTTCTCCTTTCTGTAATCATCAAATTCTTTCATACTTTATATTTATCCATTTTCTATTACTAACAATAAGAGATGGGTAATTATTCCAATTAAACAAAATTAATGATACTTTAGAGAAAGTCAATTTGAAAATTCGGCATTTAAGCTCTGTCAGACTAGTTCCATAAAGATAAGACCTGGATGATATTATAGATCATTTTATTGTGCATTGGTATAACGAGTTTAATCAAAATCGCAAGAGCCATTTTCTAGAAAAAGGCTCTTACGATTGTAAAATCCATGGTATAAAGTGGCACTTCCGCTTAATTGAATTTAGCGAAAATGTTGCTGAGATATTAATCCAAGACATCAACTTATCTAAAATACGTAATTTCAGTTTCATACAACTTTTCGTTTTTGTAAAAAGCATTTCACATATACTGTTGTAGTTCAATACGCTGTATCTTTTCTATTACTGGTCGGACTTAGTTAAATTTTGTTGTTGTTTTTTTAGGGAATTTAATTACCTTTTATATAAATATGTATATAACATATCATAAAATCCACACTTTTTGAGTTATGCGCGAATCAAATTTTCTTTTCGTCATAATTTTTTCCTCTACATTTTCTCGGTGATAAATAAAACATTACAGGACTTTGAGGAGAAAACTTTGGCAAGTTTTATCAAATCGTTAAAGCCGTTTTAGAGAAAATTCTAAAAAAGGGTAAAATTTGTGGCACTTCCGGTGAGTCGATTTCAGTGGAAATATTGCTGTAACATCCCAGGCACATATCTTCTTAAATACGCAATTTCAGTTTCATACAATTTTTCGTTTTTGAACTAGACTGTTCACTCACTCACAGACACACATATGCAAGCACGAACGCATGCACGCACGCACACAAAACCTTGAAACGTGTTTTTCCGTTGAAAACTCGAATTCGAAATTTTTCACGATCTCATATATAGGTAAGTTTTGACCAATTTGCAGACAAAAATATAACAGAAATATGTTTTTTTTACACTTTTTTGCAATTGATGAAGAAAAGTCTGATCGAAACAATTTGGCCTCGAAGGAGAACATCAGTAGTTCGATTGATCAAACCACGATCTTTGGTATATTGTCGGAGTTGACATGATTTTAAAATGTTAAATTCTAAACCAACTAGTTATTTATAGCAAAATTGGTTTTATATTGTTTAATAAAAAAATAAAATAATAATAACTGAAAACCGAAAGACATGGAACCAAATTTGTTCAGAAAGATAAAATGTAATTTTCGGCTCACAAAAGTGATTAAAATGGCGTCCGCTACCTTCGATAGCTCGGAAACTATATGAGGCAGTAAATGAAAAAACAATTTTGTATGTTTTTGATGCAATGAGTCGTTTCTTCACTTTTTTCCAAAAAGTTTCGAAAAATGCATTTATTCTTGTTTTTGTCATGTTTTTAGTCTGAAAACTGGTCGACTTCATGTGCTGATTCCTGTACATACTGCCGTCATAAGCTAAAAGGCCCTAATTCCAAATCATTTTTCAAAAAACATTTTTGTATTGTACCCGAATTTCTCTAAAAACAAAACCTTTTTACGACATTATTAGGCCTTAAACCACTGATGCCAAAGCCCTAAAACCAAGAATCTAACCATTCTAATATCATAAAAAGACATCTTTTTTAAACATCTCTTTGGATTGCATCAAAATGGCTCTAAAAACTACATAGTTTTGTATTTGCTATAAAAAACCCCCTTGAGTTATACAATTTCTGTTGTATATACAATTTCAGCTGCTTATGCCCTGTATAAGGCATAAGCAGGTCCTTAAGTCACATATAGCATAGAAATTAAACACAGATGACCTAATAACCTACTTGGAAAAATCTCTCCTAGGACCAATGTAAATATCATCATCGTCTACTAACAATATCCAAGCACAAATTCAATTCCTTCGAAATCTTAAGCTGATAACATACAAAACAAAAATACGACAAAGGGCGTGGTTTCTTACAGATATTTGGAGGAAATCTCCTTTATCCCGAAGAATAGTAAGGAGGATTATAGTGTTGCTAAGGCTTTTCGACCTATCAGCCTATCCTCCTTTCTTTTTAAGATCCTGGAGAAGCTGGTAGCAGTACACCTTACAAGTAAGGTTCCACCATTCCATCCCCTTCATTCTCAACAGCATGCTTACCTCCAGGGAAAGTCAACAGAAACTGCCCTACATTCCCTAGTAGGAAAAATAGAAAAGGCTTTGGAATACAAAGAATCCGCCTTAGGGCTCTTTTTCGATGTTGAAGGGGCATTTGACAGGACCAGACCTGAGGCTGTTTGCAAAGCCTTAAAAGAAATATCTGCCCCACCTGCGATAGCCAGATGGGTCGGATTTGTTTTGAAGAACAGAACAATAGTCGTCTCAGAGGAGGGCACCAGACTAGAGGCGCAGACCTTCACAGGTTGCCCTCAAGGGAGTTGCATCTCCCCACTGCTCTGGTGCCTTGTAATGGAGAAGTTGTTAAGAAGACTAAAGCAGGCGGGATTCTCTGCCCAGGCGTTTGCAGATGACGGACTAATCCTCATAACAGGTAAGTTTATTGCCACCATCTTCGAGCGCATGCAGGTTGCCTGCGATATTGTTCAGACTTGGTGGAATGAAGTTAGACTTTCGGTAAATCCATCTAAGACTGAGCTGATTCTCTTTACCAAGAAACGGATGCTGGACGCTGTTAGGGCTCCTACCTTTTTTGGCAAACAGCCAATTAAGTCAACAAGTCAAATACCTCGGGATTATTTTGGATTCCAAACTAAACTGGGGTTTCCATTTGACTGAAACCAAAAGGAAAGCAATAGCATCCTTTTGGCAGGTTAGACGCGCTGTGGGCACAACCTGGGGCTTTAAGCCTAGGGTCATGCACTGGATATACACAGCGATTATAAGACCTAGAATTCAATATGGAAGCATAGTGTGGTGGACAGCCTTGAATAGGGCCTCCCATGTTCGTACACTCAGCCTTATTCAAAGAATGGCATGTATGAGCATTACGGGAGCATTTCGTACCACACCGACCAAGGCTTTAGAAGTCCTCTTATAACACCGCTTCAACTATGGCTGAGGGGCGAAGCGGTTATGGCCTATCTAAGAACAGACAGTGGCAAGTGCGGGGCGAACCCACAGGCCACTCAGTAATTGCCAAAGTGGTGGAAAAGGAGATTCCTATCCTTCAATATTGTTGTCCTCCACTTAACAGAAACCTTACTCTAGACTCTAAAGTGAGATACTCATATCCCCTAGCATATCCGACTGGAAAAGGGGTTCAATAGCCACTCAAACAGACAACCTATCCTGTTTCACGGATGGATCATGGAAGGACTCGACCGGCTTAGCAGGAGCGGGCGTCTATATAGAGGATTTAGGCATTAACATAAGTCTACCACTAGGTAACACTCTACTGTATTCCAAGCAGAATTGTTCGCGGTACTGTCTGCGGTCACATGTACGGAAGTTATCAGTTGCGACAGGGCTGGAATTACTATCTACTCAGACTGCCAATCGGCTCTCTAAGCTTCAGGAATCCTCTAGGATAACTTCCGTATTGGTAAAAGAGTGTAAACAGGCATTGGATCTACTCGCCTGTTCGAAGAGATTGGAATTAGTTTGGGTTCCTGGGACATAAAGGAATCAAAGGCAATGAAATAGCCGATAAGCTTGCAAGAGAAGGTGCTGAGACCCTATCCTTGGGCAGAACCTTCAGTAGGCATCTCTAAAAGACATCAGCGGAAGAAGGTCCAGGATTGGACATGGAAAATAGTAAGTAAGGAGTGGAGGGAGTGTGCGGGCCTCAGACCGGCTAAGGAACTAATTAAAAAACCCTCTGCTTCTAGAACCAAGTGGCTGCTGGGCCTCAACAAAAAGGAACTCCGACTGCTTATAGGGATACTGACAGGGCACTGCAGGCTTTAAAGACACTTAAAGATGTGTGGAATAGCAGGGGATAAGACCTGCCACTCCTGTGGGCAGGCACCTGAAACTGCTCTACACTACATAGCCGAATGTAATAGATATGCGTCGCTGAGATACAGATTGTTAGGATCTGATAGAATCAGAATACAAGAGGCTCCCTCCATTGAATGGACATACCTTCTGAATTTCATCTGAAAACCCAGAAGGTTCGACATGGAGTGTTAATAAGCTATAATAACCCCCGGGGTTGGCAAAAAGGACCATCAGGCCCACTTGCCGGACTTCGTCCCTCCACCCTTGCCAGTACCAGTGCCAGTACAGATATTTGATATTGATTCCAACATACTGAATTAGTTTTGCCTTTGAAGACAATATATTTTCAGATGAAGTTACACTAGAATTACAGAGCTAAATAAATATATATTTTATTTCTATTATAACTCATGATGGTAGCTTATATTGGTTATTAAGACCATTATGTAAAATAAGTTACAGTATTATAATTCATACTTGAGTCGAAAAACATTAACTTTTCGCTGTTTAAAATAAATGTATAATTAATTCTAACCCGGTATGGAATTGGATGTCATGGAGTGATTTGTTTTCTCTAGTTGATACATCTTATTTAAACTGTTGATGTGAGATGCCCTATTTTTGGTCTGCATTTATTTGGTGTTTCTGTCCTGATTATATATATTTATATTTGCTACGCTCGCATTTATACATGTATATAGCCAGCGGAAGTCGACAGCTAATTAAAACAGTTATAATTGAAATTACGGGTAAGACCCTGACCTCAACTGAAAAGGATCTGTTGGAGTTTTGTTTATTTCTTGAGGGAGCGTAGTGAGCGGAAGTCGTCAAACTAATAATTTTAAATAATCTTTAATTAAATTAGTAATAATTTTAATAATTCCAAATTTTATGTGCCAAATTTGAGATGTTTTGTAATCTATTTTAAAATAATTTTTGATGAAAGTCTGCTATCACCTTAAGTAAAGTTCTATTTTTGGTTTGCCAACTTAAACCAAAATCTAGTAATTAATTTATATAAATATATAATTGTTATATAATAAATTTGAGAAGTTATGCATTATATTTTAATATAATTTTTTATGTAAGTTTATTATGGCCTGCAAGTAAAGTACTTCCGGTGATCATGTAGTGACTAGAAAGGGAGATGCACAACTAGATGTTTATACAAAATTTCAACTTTCTATGGCTAAACGATTCTAGTCAAAACTAGTCAAACTAGTCAAAACGGATTCAGAGAAGGTCAAAATGGAGATTTCCGTTGAAATATGAAAACCGAAAATTTTACTGATTACAATAATTTCTGTACTGCGTACAAGACAGTAAAATCATGGGGAGAGGTGTTTAAACTATAACATTGACTTGTTATAATGTTGGCAAGATCTTGTTTTATAGTTGTAGGAGGTGTTACCTGATAGGCGTGATCTTCCGTAAGCTGATATGCGTGGAAGTCAGCACTCTTCTTAAACTAGCAACTAACTTGCGATATAAATTGTTTTTTTCGGGAAATAGGATTAATCCTCTCATAGGTATTTTCAGCCTGAAGCCATTAGGACCATGTCATGACGAAGAAATGTAGCAAGTGGTAGCACTTGTAGATGCACATGTAGATGAATGTACTAAATGAATAGGTGGGGGTTAAAAATTAACAGGCAGCTTATTTGTTGGCTGTGAATCGGCAATTGGGTTTGATAAGGGTCTGTATCTGTTTTGAGTGCTAATGGTATAGTTTGAGTACTAATCTTCCGATGTTTCCGGAGGGTCTCTTTCCGTTATTATATGTCGTTTCCTTCCAGTAACAAATTCCCTAAAGATTTCATCGTGCTCCGTGACAATATTAAAACTGACTGAAAGTATAGGAAATTGACGGTTCCGACATTTCTAGCTTGAGAACCCGATTGATTACCTTATTTCGAAATTCTCCTGCTACAGACTTATGAAGCTCACAAATGCGATGGAAAAAGGTATTTTTCACTTAATTTTACAACTTAAAAGAAGTAAGTAGTTTAATTAGAGTGGGAAAAAATCGCGTTTGTAATCTTTATCACTGAACAATATGATCTCTGTATTAAATTTGTATATAATTTTTGATATAAGTTTATTATGATCTTATTATATCTTCTTATAGCCAATTTCAACTGAAATCTATTTATCTATCTATCTATTATTTATATTTATATAAAAGTCTTATTTACCAAATTGGAGATGTTTAAAATTATATTTTAATATAATTTTTGATGAAAGTTTATTATGACCTTCAAGTAAAGTGCCGCTTCCAGTTTGCCTATATAGACCAAAATCTGGTATGTTATTTTAATGAGTATAAAAATCATAAATACCAAATTTGAAAAGTTTTGCCTTATATTTTTATACAATTTTTTATGAAAATCTATATGAACTTAAACTAAAGTACCACTCCCGGTGATCATCTAGCGACCAAAAGGGGAGGTGCACGTGTAGATTTTATAGCGATCCCAACTACAAAATTTCAAGTTTCTACGATTAACTGTCACGGCGAAACTAGTAAAAATGGATTCAGTGAAGGTCAAAATGGATAATTCCGTTTAAATCTGAAAACCGAACATTTTCGCGAATACAATACTTCATTTACTGCGTACAAGGAAGTAAAAAGTAAACAAATTACTGATTTCAACTCATCTACTTATTCACAATCAGATACATTCTCTAGGACTAAGTTGCTGTTTTATTTTAGCTAGGAATTTATCACTTTGTATCTAAGCTCATTTAAATAAATCATTTTTAAATAGCACTTATAATTCGCTTAAATGTACGACCGAAATATTTATGACGTCTTCAAAAGGTTTGTTGACAGCGGACTCCGCTTCCCCCCGCTGGTTGGCCTCACCCTTTAAAGGCTTCTTTCGTAACGCAGTTATCGGCTTACTCTCGTTTCGTGATGGGGTTGACCTCAACTCCGGCTCCTGTTCGGCGTTATATAAATGCAAAAAGTACAGAAATTCATTAGATACTTTAATAAGATGTACTGACCCTAAATAAACGAATAAAAATGCATTCATATACCAACCTAAATCTATACATATCTACGATTTAATGTTCCTCTGCTTTATTTAATAATGTCCTTATCATCATGAATAAGATGATCATGGAACACATCTGTATTTTAACATTCATAGTAGAATGTAGAATTTAACAACTACAACAAAGTTTATGTTTTTTTTCCTCGCTCCTCAATAATCGTCACTCATAATAATTTTTCTGAAATTGTTAGCTTTTCAATGGTATATTATACATATGTATTACTCCTATTTCCAGAAATTTGTTTTCAACCTGGAAAAATAGTTTTCCCTTTTTTATCCTTTAGTTAATCATCAAATTTTTTCATAGTTCATTCATATTTAATCAAATTCAAACTTCAATTTTTTTCATTCTATTTATCCATTTTCTGTTATTACTAACAATAAGAGATGATTATTTATTCCAAATAAACAAAATTAAAGGTACTTTACATGAAGCTAATTTGAAAATTCGGCATTTAAGCCCTGTCAGACTATTTCAATAATGATAAGAACTAGGTGATATATAGACCATTTAACTGTGCGTTAGTATAACGAGTTTAATCAAAATCGTAAGAGCCTTTAACGAGAAAATTGTAAAAATGTGTAAATTCCATGGTATAAAGTGGCACTTCCGCTGATTGACTTATGCGAAAATGTTTCTGTAATATCCCAGACATATTCTTATCTGAAATACTTAATTTCAGTTTCATATAACTTTCCGTTGTTGAGCTAGGCAGTTCACATACACTGTTGCAGTTAAATAAGCTATATCTTTGCTAATACTGGTCCGATTTAGATAATTCTTTTTGTTTTTTTAGAGAATTTATATTTTATTTTATATAATTTATCGTTATAATAATAGAAATTATCTTTTATATAATCGTCTATTTTATCATAAAATCCGTACTTTTTGAATTATGCGGAAATAAAATCTTCTTCTTGTCATAACTTTTTCCCCGGAATTTTCTCGGTGATGTCTTATGTAAATGAAAACTTACAGGGCTTTGAGGAGAAGACTTTAGACAAGTTATATCAAAATCGTTAGATACGTTTTCGAGAAAATTGTTAAGAAGGGTAAAATTGATGGTATAAAATGGCACTTCCGGTGAGTTGATTTAAGCGAAAAAGTTTCGGTAACGTCCCAGACATATATCTAAATATGTAATTTCAAAATAGTTTTTTTTTATTTTAAAAACTGTGTTTTCATAAGGGTACATTAATTATTTAAATTATCAATTTTCAGGAAAAGTTGCCCATTTCCAAGTGATGTTGTAATTTGCTTTTTTATCCCTAATTGTCCATGAGTAATAATTATTATAGGAAATTCCCATTTGTCATCGTAGTTCAGCTATCCAGAAAAACTATCTGTGTATGGTATACGTCAACTTTATAGTTTCCTTGACACCACCGGAGGGCTTTCTCGATGAACTATAACAATAATGAGCTATGATTGACACAATGATGATGTTATGGTATTTTCTTATCTGACCAATTCCTGGACTAGTTTATCTCTCAAACTATTATGGTAGAATATATATCCACACGTCTGCATTGAACTTACTGTCGATATGATATAAATATCTTGACGATTCCACTATCAACAGGCCTGCGGTCTTGCAAATCCATTGAAAAGAGAAAGTCATCAATTTCATAAATTCAAATCAGTTCCTCACTACTTCCGACTTTCTATCGTAAGCTAGAATAATGTAAGCAGCTGTCGCATCATTTTAGGAGAGTAATCGTAGGGATTAGAAATTAAGAATATGTTTTATAAAAACACAAGTGTAGGGAAGAACGGTTTTAATCCTTGGGAAAAATGGAGAACATAATATTTATTTATTTATTTCAAAGCGTTTCAGTAAAAAAACATGGAAACAGATTGCGGCAAGCAATAACAGCACAAGCATAATTAAATTGGATAAGAATACAGATAGTAATAACACGTATTTTTTTAGGTTATTATCTCCCTAAATTTGCCTTTAAAATAATGGCCTATACAATTTTCTTCAGTCTCAAATCTTGCAAACATTTTCAAGAAACAGTGTCAAAATGACAATAAATTTGTTTATAAGTTAATAAAGGTAATAAAATATCACGTTTTCACACACTTTTTTTTTCTTCTTCTCACTATCAGACTTTGCTTCTACAAGCAAAATACAATATAAACAAGCACATATACAATTTTCCTAATAACTTCTAAAACGAAAGGCCGAGAGTGCAGCTACTGACAGTGATTTCTGATTCTAAACATTACGCTATTTAGGAAAAACTGAGAAGTCAATACTGTTGTTGTACAACGAAGATGGGTACCCGCCTCTTGATTTAGGTCCTGACTAATATCGAGTATTTTTTTAGGGAAGTGAGTTTTCTGTCCATCCTCGGCCCTTAACCGAAAAAGACCAAAATTACACGAGAAATCATGTTTTGTGTACCTATTTTATTATATTACTCGATTAGTCAAGTTTGGCCAAAGAGTACATTAATAAAAGTATAAATAATAAATAGTCTCATTTATAATATATAAGTTAAGAAAAAAAAAACAATCATCAATCATCAAATTCCATCCGCTACTCTCGTTAAGGTATTTTTCTTAACACATCTATATTTGCACATTAACTGCTCGCCCGATTTCGCCCAAATCTGGAGAAAGTAAATTTTTAAGGACGCTAATTCCAAATTTTATATCGGAATTATCATCGCGTAGGCGCATTTCGATTTACTGCTATTGTTAAATTTTTCTTTGATGTAGGAATCGAAACTTTATAGACTGTAGCGAAAAAACGCTGCAAATTATTATACAATAGTTTATTATTTCCACTTAATAATATTTCAAAAATATCTATTCTGTCCAAGTAAAAAAAATTAAGTAGTAGGCACTAAAGGAAAAGAAATTTGAAACTTGTCCCAAGATGATCGCCATGAGAGTGCCGAACTGAGAGTGTTAAGAAAAACTGTGTCAATGCAAGAGGCTGTGATGGTTAGGACATGCAATCAGAGGGCAAAATAATACCGAGGAAATATTTGATATGCACTTCAGTAGGAAAAAAAAAAAGGAAAGACTAAGGAAGCTAAAGGAAGTGCAGAAATAATCCAAGGAAGGATAAAGCAGAGAGATACGAGGAAATCAGAGAAGCACCTTTTGTCAAGGACGATTTTTTTTTATTCGATATTTGGATTCCACGCATCTTGAAACATAAAACTTCAAATTTTGAGGGAGGAGGATTACAAAACTTTTTTCCTTGTTCGATTCCAAAGGTCTATTATTGAAAATAAAAAACAAAAAGCATTCACAAATAGAGATTTTTTTATTTTTCGTTTTTTTTTTGTTTTTTTTTATTTGTTTTTTATGCATTTTTATGCTGATTCCAAAACACCTTACGTTTCCCCTCTATCTTTATAAAAGGCCAAGTTATGGGCTAATAAGATCTCTAATCGGTCGCCATTTTGAAACAAACAGATGGATGTTAATATCGAGTTCCGAGGATCATCCTGGGGTGACCTGTGACATTGGTACCGAATCTCAAGAAAATCGGTCCAGTAGTCTCGGAGAAAAGCCGCGGACGGACGAATTTTTTTTATTCGATATTTTGATTCTACGTATCTTGACACATAAAGCCTCAAAATTTAAGGAGGATTGCAAGTTTTTCTTTGGTCGATTCCAAAGATCTATTAAAGAAAATAATAAACCAAAAGCATTTACAGATAGAGATTTTTTTATTTTTGGTTTTTTTATTTTTTATTTTAATGCCTTTTGCTGATTTCAAAACACCTTACATTTCTGCTCTATCTTTATAAATGGTCGAGTTATGGGCATCTAAGATCTTTAATCGGCAATTTTATAAATTTTTTGTTTATCTTTTTATTTTTTTAATGCCTTGTTATGCTGATTCCAAAACACCTTACATTTCTCCATATCTTTACAAATGGCGGAGTTATGAGCTTATAAGATCTTAAATCGGTAATTTTATAGATTTTTTGTTTATCGTTCTTTTTTTTTCTTTTTTTAAGCTGATTCCAAAACACCTTACATTTCTGCTCTCTCTCTCTCTCTCTCTCTCTCTCTCTCTCTCTCTCTATATATATATATATATATATATATATATATATATATATATATATATATATATATATATATATATATATATATATGGGGCCGGGGTGGCCGAGTGGGTTAAAACACCTGCAAAAATGCAAAAATGCACCAGCCTACAAACCCAAAGGTTGTGGGTTCGAATCCCGGTCTCGGGATTCCACAGGCAATAATAAAATAATTAAAAATAAAAAAGACATTAATTAATTAATTCATTAATTATGGAGGAAAATAACGCTACCCGATTACTCAGGCCAATACGGCGCGGGTTCGATTCCCGCATAGGGACAGTAATGTCCTTACCCTGAGAGTCACAGGGAGGTGAGCGACACCTGTGTCTGACATAGCTCCTGGCCCTCCAGGTTGGGGGTTGGGCATAGTACTAATAACCCTATCCCGTCAAAAACAAATATTACGAAACCTAAAACTAGCCTCGGAAAATCTGACTGTCTTAACATGGTAATGACCTCACCTTTGTATAACGGACTCCATCTTGGATCATGGAATGTTCGGAGCTTATACAGACCAGGGGCCGCCCAAACGGTAGTGAATGAAGTAAAAAGGTACAACATACCGTTAACAGCCATACAAGAGGTGAGATGGCCAGAAGGTGGTGAAACCACTATTGATGGCCACACACTGTTCTACACCGGGAGAAATGCCAAAAACGGAACAGCTGGCATTGGATTTATAGTTAGTCCAGCTGCAAGGAAATCAGTTATAAACTTCACCCCGATTAACGAGAGGATAAGTGTATTACGAATTAGAGGTCGCTGGTTTAATACCACGATTATTAACGTATATGCACCAACTGAAGATAAAGATGATGAGGTGAAGGATGATTTCTACGATCAGCTAGAAAAAGTAGTGGACCAGGCTCAAAAATATGACATCAAATTAGTGATAGGTGACTTCAATGCCAAAATAGGCAGAGAACCCCAATTCAGGCCCATTATCGGAGGCCAAAGCCTTCACGAAACGAGCAATGACAATGGAGTGAGATGTATTAGTCTGGCAGCAGCTAAGGGTCTAGTGGTCAGTAGCACGATGTTCCCGCACAGAGACATCCACAAGTACACCTGGGTAAGCCCTAAAGGTGCTAAAAAACAAATTTACCACGTGCTGATAGATAAGAGACATCAGAGCTCCATCCAAGACATAAGAAGCTACCGTGGAGCAGACTGTGATTCGGACCACACTCTGATTAGGATCAAATTCTGTCAGAGGCTGAAGCGAATCAACAAAGTAGGGGACCATGTGGAAAGAAACAGGTACGAAGTCCATAATCTGAAAAATCCTGAATTAAAAGCTAAATTCCAAATTGAGCTGAAGAATAAATTCGAACCCTTGGACTCAGAGGGCCTCACGGTTGATCAACACTGGGAGGCATTAGAGACCGGGTTAAAAGAAACAGCTAAGGAAGTAATAGGTATTCAGGAGAAACGAAAAGCCAAGAAGTGGTTCACAGAAGCATGTGAAAAGGCAGTGGAGGAAAGAAGAAAAACTAAAGTTCACTCCGTAGCTGATCATGACACGCTGGAAAAATACGCCGCCGCCAGGACAAAGACAAACAGAATAATAAGAAAAGCAAAAAGAGAATTCCTCAAAGAAAGACTGCAAACTATTGAGGAAAACTGGCAGGCCGGAAATATATGCGAATTCTACGCAGACATCAGGAAAGAAAGGGTAGGATATAAAGCGAGAAACACGCAAATGCTAGGAAAAGATGGCAAACTGACGGCATCAAAAGAAAAGGTATTAAGCATCTGGAAAGAACATTTCCAGCAGCTTCTCAACCAAGGGAACCCCACAAACGAAGAAGATATGGACCACGCGGAAGACCTCGACCCGCAAGAGGTTGAAATACCAGACATTCTGGATGTGGAAATAGCTATCGACAGACTTAAAAGAAGAAAGGTCCCAGGGTTGGACAGCATACCATCAGAGCTGTTTAAAGATGGAGGCGAAACTCTAAGAACCAAGCTATTAGAACTAGTCCAGAAAATATGGGAGGAGGAAAGGATACCGGAGGCTTGGAACACAGGTCTAATATGCCCTATCCTAAAGAAGGGGTCCATGTATGAATGTGGTAACTACAGAGGCATAGCACTCCTTCCGATCGCCTATAAGATAATGACTAATATCCTGCTAAACCGGATATATCCCCACTATGAAAATATAATAGGCGACCACCAAGCAGGATTCAGAAGAGGAAGGAGCACGCCAGATCTTTATCCTAAAACAGGTACTCGAAAAGCGTTGGGAAGTAGAGCAGGATGTGCACGCCTTATTTGTCGATTTCAAAGCAGCCTATGATTCCGTGGACAGAAACTGCCTATGGAAAATCATGACTGAGCTGGGTATTCCCGGGAA
Organism: Rhaphigaster nebulosa; assembly: GCA_948150685.1. Taxonomy (NCBI): domain Eukaryota; kingdom Metazoa; phylum Arthropoda; class Insecta; order Hemiptera; family Pentatomidae; genus Rhaphigaster; species Rhaphigaster nebulosa. The sequence continues at coordinate 101,425,907 of OX411306.1, read as the reverse complement.
ATTGGTGAGATTGACGAAGGCGTGTACAAACGACCCCAAATGCAGAGTCCTGATACAAGGAGATGTGTCTGAAGCCTTTGAAGTTAGAACAGGTCTGAGGCAGGGGGATGGACTCTCGCCGATGCTGTTTAACTTAGCCCTTGAGAAGGTGATTAGAACAACTTCATTCGAAAATGGAGGGGTGCACGTCGGAATGAAACACAAAATCCTAGCGTATGCGGACGACATAGCTGTCCTTGGAATCAATGAAGAGGACATTGAGAGACTTGCTAAGACTCTGTTACGAGAAGCAGAGCAAATCGGCTTGAAAATAAATGAAGACAAAACAAAATACATGATAGTTAGCCGAAAAATCCACCCCAACAATAGTATCTGCGTGGATGGCTTTAAATAACTCGGCTCCACAATAACCTCAGTCAATGACCAGCATACAGAGATAGACCAGCGTATTACAAGCGCAAATAGAGCTTTTTTCTCTTTTTCAAGAGTACTGAAATCCCGAAAAATCTCCAGAAATCTCAAATTAAGGGTGTACAATGCTGTGATAAAACCAGTTCTGATGTACGGCTGCGAGACCTGGGCTCTAACCGGCACCCAAGAAAGCAGAATCGAGAGATTTGAAAGGAAAGTCCTCCGCACGATATCCGGAGCGATATGGGATCAGAATCTAAAATCCTGGAGAAGAAAGACCAACAAAGAACTACTTACAGAAACTGGTTAGTCAATATCTCATGATATGAAGGCAAGGAGGTTAAGATGGGCGGGGCATGTAGCTCGAAGCAATCCATCAGGACGCCTTTTCACAACGATGAATGCCACAATAGTTGGAGTTGGCCGTGAAAGGCCAAAAACCAGATGGATAGATAGGATCAACAAAGAGGCGAAAGAGCTGCATGCAGCAAACTGGAAAGCAGTGGCCCAAGATAGGCAGAGGTGGAGAAGGCTGGTTCAGGCAGCCAATCTGGCGGTAGATCTGGCCAAAGATCTACAAGGTCTGTAGAGCCAACCGACAAAACAAAAAAAAATATATATATATATATATATATATATATATATATATATATATATATATATATATATATATATATATATAAAAGACCGAGTTATGGGCTTATAAGACATTTAATCGGCAATTATATAGATTTTTTTTTATGCTGATTCCAAAACACCTTACATTTCCCCCCTATCTTTACAAATGGCCGAGTTCATTTTCTTAAGATTTAATTCTTTGCTTGTTTTAATCGTTAAATGTTCGTACAATAATTACTCCAGCAGATAAGTGCTGTCATAAAATCATTATAAGATCACTAACGGTCACCATTTTGAAACAAACAGACGGATGGTAATGTCAAGTTCCGCGATATATGAATTCCACGTATCTTGAAACGTAAAACTTCAAATTTTGAGGGGGGTTACAAAAAAATTTTTCCTTGGTCCATTCCAAAGATCTAATATTGAAAATAATAAACCAAAAGATATTCTTCTAGTAAAAATATAAAGTAAGTATAAATGTACTGACAAAACATTGAAAAGAAAAACGAAGAAAATAAAAATAATGAAACAATCCAGAGCTGAAACAACGTCAAAAACAATTAATCACTACTAAACAGAATTTCATGATTGGAGGATATAAAAATAATGAAATGATTAATAGAATTGAAGCTTTGTACGATAATTGAAGCAATTATTTTCCACTAATCAAGATATCTTTAATTAAAATTTCGTGATTAGACAACACCTTTTTGGGAAGTGAGGAGGGGTTGAAAAAGGTGGAATTTGAATGAGGGGAGAGAAGAAGAATAGCGGATATTAGAAGGGAGGGAATTTCAAAGGACATTGGAGCGGGCAAGAAAGGAACGTTCGAATTTTTTAGTTCTGTGGGAAGGGGTATAGGGGATGTAGGGTTGGAATATCGACACGCGATATATCGATATATCGGAGTTGAAAAACCGATATATTATACCGATGTCTTAACATCCGATATCTCGATGATATCGATATTTTACAACGATATATCGATCACACCATGTGCTGAACTATATTACAGTAGAATCTCGACAATTCATATCCCAGTAATTGGTATAGATTTTCTGGTCTCTTGAAAGTCTCCCTTTATTTCGTATAAAAACACTGCAATCCGGTTTCCCCGATAACTCGTATTTATTTTCGTCTTTTAAGTAATGTAAACGCCTTATAATTCGTTCGTTATATATGCTTTATAATTCTAATTTCCAAATAAAAAACTTGGTTAACTCTTAATCTTTTCAAGTGAAGAGGTGAGTAAGTGAGAGAGGAATCGTTCCTATGAATTTCGGTCGGTTTACCCTTCTTTTTTTTCTATTCAGTTTTCTTTACATAAAAATGTAAAAAAACCTGTAACAATATTGTTAGCCGACAACATAGATTGATCTGAAAAATTAAGTTCTATCATGATTGGCAAATCCGCGAATGCAAGGTGCTTTATAAACAAAAACTTTACCGAACGCCTATCGTGCAAACACAAGAGCATGTGTCATAAGTGAAATTTTCAACGAATGGGTACAGATATGGAATAAAAAACAGCGAAAATTTTCAACTGTTTATAGATAATTGTACGGCCCACAACAGTACCACATCACTCAGCGATGTTTATCTTCTGTTTTTGCCTCCCAGCACAACCTCTAAGCTGCAATCTCTAAACTTGGCCATAATTAAACGATTTAACACAAGGAAGTGGTGATGCAACTCTTAGAAAGCATCAAGGATGGGAGGGAATCACCTACCTCAAAAATAAGAACTCCCATGACTTTTCGAGATTTCGTCTATTTTGATGAAGGTATAGGCAGCAGCTCGGATCCTAACTGACGAGGAAATTTCGACTCCGTAAAAAAAGGAGACGAAGAAGAAATAGGTGTGAAATTAGTTCTAAATGGCGAAGTAAGGCATCTACAACGTGACATTTCTTAGCAAAATCGGATGTTTGTGTAAACGTCTTCAAGGATTGCACCATAAGAAAATAACCGAATTTTTTTATTGATCTAACTATTATCGAGATTCTATTGTATTTTATTTTAATAATTTCCGTTATTCGATAAAACTCCAAAATCGTAACCCCAAAATGGCGGAGGTCCAGATTTTTAAGATCTGCCTGGTCCTAAAAATCTAGATGTCCTCCATGTTGGGATTACCATTCTGGAGTTTTACCAGTAAATATAATAAACAATATTTAATTACCAAACAATAATTAGTAGATAAGATTCACATACAAATAATGTTGATTAATCCTATATAATGAAAAATTAATGATTTGATTTGATGATGATGGTACTGAGATGTATATCAAATAATTTACATGCTTTTAGATGAATGTTTTGATGCATTACTCATTTGATGCACTTTCTTTGCATTTTCATCCTTTTCCTTTCGATATATCGATATTTTTCAGCGATTATCGATGGATATTGACATTTGGGTTTGCGATATATCGAATATCGATATTTTCCTTTCGATGTTCCAATCCTAGTATAGAGGTCATAAAGGTGTTATCTTGTTTCCTGTGAATAGAAAGAGGATTTGAATTGAAGGAGGATGTAGATGTAGGAAAGGTGCTGGGTGTTGATGATTCGGTATCGGAAAGATTCAAGGAAATATTGTCAACGAATGGAGGGGAAGTGGCACTTTAAATCGCCGTAAAGGTGTGATGCGTGAGACCGCCTCGAGGTACCGAAGACAAATCTTAAAAAGCAGTTCATGATGCCCTTCAATCTGTCAGGCCACCTTATACTACACAGCCATAATCGAATTGGGGGAAAATGAGTAAGGATACGAGGAGCTTATGGGTGGGTTTTAGAAGAAGAGGACGGGAACAATGGAATAATTTTAAGATACTTATTGACCGTCGGGAAATTTGGACAATATGGAGTTTCCATGAAAGGTTTTGGTCAGCAGTAATCCCTAATTAATCCCTTTGACAGAGGATCTGAAAGTGATAGGATGATCATTTAGGAATAAATTAGGAAAGGCAACGTTGGATCTGAGGAGGGAATTGAAACAAATATGAATGGTCTGAGTTTTTGTAGCATTTAACCTTAATTTATTCAGGTTTGCCCGGGCACTGATCCTATCTTGGTCTTCCTGAATATTGGCAAATGCACCTAATAACTCAGAAGGCGGAAAGGATAAATAGATTTAGACGTCATCCGCGTAAAGATGGTGGGAACAGTGGTGGATTGAATCGGAAAGATCATTGATATAGGAATTGAAAAAGAGAGAGGAAATGCAAGAACCTTAGGATGGGGAAAGGAAGGAAGATAGCAGTTGATTAGGAAAAGCAACTGCTTGAGACCGATCGGAAAAGAAAGATTGAAACAAGAGAACAAAGCTACTATAAAAGGATAGAATTTTTAATTTGGAAAAGAAGATGGAATAGTCCAGAGAATCAAAAGTTTAAAAGAGTATTTAAGGAGTAGAAAGAGAAGTCAAGGAGTATTAGTACTGTTAACTTTTTTTCGTTCATAGCTATATGTATGTCACTGGTGATTTTACTGAAAAACAAAATTTGCGTCCTCAGAATCGAAAATCTCCACTCGCGCTATTCGTTTTAGATATTCAGGAACAAATTTGGTTTCATGTTTGTCTGTAGTCAATTTCATGTGACGGGCATGAAGGGGACTTTATGGAGGGGAAGTGGCACTTTAAATCGCCGTAAAGGTGTGACGCGTGAGACCGCCTTTAGGTACCGAAGACAAATCTTAAAAAGCAGTTCATGATGCGCTTCAATCTGTCAGGCCAGATTGAACAGCCATAATCGAATTGGGAGAAAATGAGTGAGGATACGAGGACACTTGATGGAATATGGATATCAATCTAGTCCCAGAATAAAATTCTTCTTCTATTCTATTCTATTCTACTATAAATCTGATTTGGATATCTACTTTTATATTCTGATATTTAACTACTTTTAATTACACATGCGCAAATATGTCCGATTTGGCTTGGGTTAGAGGAAAGTTGGCAACTGCTGTGCAAATGGTCCACTTTCATCAAATTTCCTGTAATAATTAAGGGAATGGCATATTTACAGAAATATTTACTGCAATACATTACAGCTTACATTTCATTAATATCTAATTGAGCAAGGGAATGGAATGAAGAGGATTGGAATAAAATGGAATGGAATGAAGTGGATGGGAGCGAAGTCTAATGGAATGGAATGGATTGGAATGAGGCGTATAGGAATGAAGTGGAATGAAATGAAATGGAAGAAATGAAGTGGAAGGAATGAAGTGGATTGGAATAAAGTAAAACTGACAAATTAGATTTCTTTAAAAAAATAAAATAAATAAATAAAACAAGATTAATTTCTTATTATTTCTTTTTATTTGAATTGTAATTTCTATTACATGATAAAAAAAAACTTTGTGGATTAAATTGTAACTTTCTTCGTGGTTTGCCTGCTAAAAGTCTTACTTTTTTTTATATTGTGGAAGACAGCAGTATTATTAATTAAAAATGACTAATTTCAAGGTACGTAGCTACATATTTAAATTTACTACGTATTTGTGGAAACATAAAACCATTAAATGTCACCATTACCGCTGTGAAACCATGTGTCAAACACATTATTTTCCTGAACAAACTAAAAATTGATTTATAAGCTATATTATAAAATACTATTTTATAAACATTCCAAATAATTAAATAATTGTATTTGTAATTGTATTGTAATTGTGGTTAAATAATTGTAAAACCATCTATGAAATGACGGTCTTGAAAGTATCTCAAGGATAGTGGTATCCGTTGAGAATCAGATAAAAACTAACAATAGGAGGATTATTTTTAATCAATTTGAAATTTTTCAATTTTTTAGTGCTTTTCTCAAGGAAGTACGAGATAAAAGATTATTTCTAATAAAGTCAAAGTCACATAACTGATTTTTGGTCACATGTGAGGTTTCATGGCGGCCATGACAATGTGGTTTTCTTAATTTTCAACATTTTGTAAATGTCCATTCAGAGAAGTCAATTGATATCTCGGCAACGAAAATTTAGTTGTTCACGTCCGTTGAAGTGGTGTCTGTTAGAGAGAGGTGTTCGTTAAGAGAGGTTTCATTGTGTATCCGCATGACGTGCAGCACAGCTCTAATCAAGACTTCCAACTCGCCCTGTTCTGTGAACTCTCAATGATGGATATGTTCGAAAGATAGATTCTATTAATGAGAAACTATTAAGAACCATTACCAAGGACTTCTGGCCATAGACCCGAAACAACAGTCGGAGATGAAAGGCAAAACAATAATCTATTAGTTGATTGATGACAGTGCCGATAGCCTTGGCGAATCCGATTGGCCGGGAGTACAATGAGCGAAGACGATAATAGCTAATGGCGGTGTGTACTAGGGCACGCTAGCTGTCGTGAGAGTTTCTCATTATATTTATAAACTAGCGGGGAAGGGGAGCCACTCTTCTTGGAAATACACTCGTCAGTCTGAGGCTGTTCTTAGCACCCCACGTGGATCAAACATTTTCCTAGAACTTCTCTGGCTTCTTATGAAAATAACCCGATGTGCCAAAAATGTTTTTCTAGACTATTCGGTTCCTTCAACATGTAAATCGGTAGCCTCAGCAATCTAATAGTTGACTTGTAGCAAAAATTCTTTTAAATCGTAAACTGACATAGACAAAATCTCTACTTAATTTAAGATATTGTTAATTTAATGAAGAATATCTTATACATACCTACTCCTTAAAATATAATTCCAGCTATACATAATGCCGATTCGTCTCATCCGATATCATTATTTTTATTCCTATTGTAACGAGTTTCATGTGAATGAGGTTTATCGACAGGTAATGTCCAAGCAACAGACGTGAGCAGATAGAAATGGATTTGACACTTCTGCGATTATTTAATAGTATTTTTATTCTTCTTTATATTTTTTTGAAACCCATTTTCGCTCATAATAAATTTTCTTCATTACTATTTTACAATTAATTTTTTAAAATATCATTCAGTTGCAAATCTAGCTAGCTGATTATTAATTCCTTGTGATTTTATTGTTCGTTGGGTGTATCATATTTGATCCTTCCCTCTTCTGCGGCTTTCGGCAATACGGGGTTTTCGGGCTGTAGGCTCCGCCAATTCTTCAGTTTTCTATCCTTTAATCACTTCAATGTCTCGTATTCATTCTCCGGCGGTCCCCAGGCACATCTTCAGCCTCCATTCTTCTCAGGTTCCCCAGATTCCACCATCCACCCATAGATGAAATCTTAAAAGTGCTCCGGCAGTTTTCTCTGACTACCAGCTGTGGAAATTAATTTTCCGTTAGAACGAAAAGTCCCTTTTTCCTAGATAAATTGGCCCTCAGTGCCTCATAACCACATAACCAATGCAGGCCGTGACCACATGCTTGGAAGTCTCCAGAACGCAACTGTTGAATATTGGTTCGATTTCTTTTTCCAAAGCTGTGTAGCTTCGCGTGAAAATCCCCATTTCCATTGAGAATTTGAGAAATCCAATAGTTTGGGAGAACCCAATTAGCTCCAAGGTGTAACTGGACGTTAGGGAAAAACTTATCCAGTGTACTACTTTTCAGGGAAGTTTACCGTCGGTTCTATTCCAATTTTGACCTCCCGTAATATTGCCTTTAATCGATTCGGGAATTCTTGTTTTATTTTATCTGCTTTACGACTTTGGAAATTTGGATTTTCTACCATTGGCGGTTATTCAATAAATGCATATGAAAACGTGATCCCGCTAGCTTTATAAATGAAAAATACAATTATTGTATGGCAGTGAAAAGAAATAAAAACTATTTATCTAAGACTGAGTAAATCAATAGAGCTGAATGCCTTCATTCTGTCAGACGTAGCCTGCACAGCTTGAGCAAGTTGAGAGGCAGGACCCTCTGGGTTTCGCGTTGGAGGAGGTACTGTCTACTATTATCGCAATGTGTGCAAAAAAAATGTAAAAATGTGTATAAACCGATCAGCTCGGTGCTCGGGTGCAAGGATTACACATAACAGCTAATTATATGTACAACAAATTTAACATGTTTATTTATTTTTACTTTATCAATAAACATGTCAAAAGAAATAAATTAAATCTTTATTTTCCAAATAAAAATGACGCTGTATACAATTAGCCCTTTTAATGCCTTCTAGTTGTTTGAAAACTGCTTTACATTGGCAACCGGAGTAGTAAAATTGCAAAGCTGAAGGCGCCTCTATGAGTGACGGGTTTTTTACATCGAATTTTTGAGTTGGTTGCTATGAAGATTATTTGTGTGAACTCCCGTTGCCACTATCCAGGAACCGCAACTCTTTTTAACCAACCATTTGCCAATTGATACTGCAAATTGAAAGAATAAAGAGTTTGGGTTTCGCATTTTGTTATTATTGTACTCACCCTGCAGTTACATAGTAAACTATAGATAAGTCCGATTAGAATGGCTTTAAATGATTGCTCAGGATATCATAAGCTAAATGGTATATTATCTAAAGAAGAGGTAGGTTATTTTTTATTTTTCTTAGCTCACAATGCTCCTCAGGAGTCAAAAAAATGATGTCCATTTATAGCAATATTTTTTTTAAAATATTCATACTATAATATATATATATATATATATATATATATATATATATATACTATAATAAATCAAAATCACAAAATGTCTAGAAGGCAATGCCGCGCATTATTAAAAAGAATATTGATGGACCATTATTATTAGACAAAAATTTTTGTTTGTGCCAGCCAAATAGGCAGCGTGGTCGGCTCTCTCGTTCCCTATCATTCCGCATTGCGGTGGAACACATACGAAAACAACCCTCCTATCATCTTGAGACAGTCTCCACCATGAATTTCTAATTTCTCAGATAAAAGGATAATTTGGCTGAGAATTTTCGATTGCATTAAATATGGACATTGACTTCGTCACTATGGCTAGACCATAGCTGGTACTATTTTCGCTCAATCTCAGATCCTCTCTAATTGGTGCTGCTTCAGCAGAAAATATCGAGCATTCTCCAGGCAACTAATACAAATACTGTTTTGAGTCATTTACGACAGAGCAACCTACTATATTGCCTATCTTCGATGCATCCAGATATCTGTATACGATCATATATAGTCTTTATTCTTCCCAATCAATTCCATGAAGTAACTTTTGATCAGGAATGGACTAATAGATTTTTTGCAGACGTTCGCCATTGACTTGCCAACTTTGTGATCATAACTAATCATCCAGATACTATTATATCTATGTTAGGATGAATATAATATAAATCCATGCCGAGTTCGGATAAAGACTGGGGAAATATCTGATCGAAGATCTTAGTTTTTAAATCGTTTAGCTTATATCCCTCAGAATTCTCACTGAACAGAATTAATTTCAACGGGTGTTCTCGAAGTTCCTTTTGTTTTGAGACGTACCTTGGGGACAGATATGTCTGCCGAAGATGAAGAGATGGGAGCTGTGTTGCCCCCTCTCTACTCATGCCATTTTAAATAATTCCTTTAAAATGGCATAACTAGGCTGAGGATTTTTTTTTCTGTAAGTCATGACTTCTTTTTGAAGTGGTAATAGTCAAGGATCCCATGCAGAAAAACTTGACTGATTTTGCATAAAATGCACCAATTTTAAACTTAAAGAAGATTAGTTCTAAAAGAAGAGCTAAAAATAGAGGTTTGCCGCCACGAAGCCGACGAAATACCAAATGGCGCACTATCAAACATGGAATTGTTTGGGTATTTTCAGTTATTGATTTATAATTCTAATAGTGTGCTTCCTAGCGAAAAGTTTTAGATTTCTAGAATTAAAGAGCATTAAATTCTATGTCGGATGAATGTCTAAGATTATAAATTTGGCCGAAGATAAAAAATATGGTCGAAATCGACGGTCGAAAAGCAACAATACGCCCAGAAATTCAGTTTAGTGACTTTTAAACGTCTGTACCGGTTATCGGTACCGTAAACGATTATCTAAATTAAAACTTTTTCGTATGTAACTTTTGGAGCATCAAATTTTGTATTTAGAGAGTATCTTATACATTATTTATTATCTAAAATACAAACCCTGTTCAGATTTAATCAATGACTCGAAATTTGTCGTATATCTAAAAATTTAGACCAAAATTTTAGATATCAATAAATCAGTAGCTGTTGATTGCGATCTTTTTGTTAATAGGTAATAGCGTTTAGTCCTAAGACCTTTCAAATATAGGTCTCACTTATTTTAAAGAGGTGTCCGCTATTTTGATTTTTTATGGGTTAAACACTAAAAATTTCCCTTTTTGGACATTCACTGTCGGTTACATGCTAAAAGTTACACATTTACCGATTTTCAATTTTACAGCTCTTCTAGTAAGTAGTTTAGAATTTGTACAAATGAGTGAGTGAGGTAGACAATCTGACTCACTGCCCGGGAATCAGTTAGTCGCACAAAGGGTTGTGCACATTCATATTTCGAAAACGGCTCGTCCGATTTGATCCAAATTTGGACCAAAATGTATAAATGATCCAGTATAAATTTTATTAAATTCCATCTACTACTTTCGCTTACGTATTTTCCTTGACACTCCTATATTTTAAAAACGGCTTTTACGATTTACCCTAAAAGTTGAGAATTAGGGTAAAAATGGTCCGATATCAATTTTATCACTAGTTTCTCTCACCCATCCGCAAACGTATTTTCCTAGCACATGGGGACTAGTGTGGAAGTTATCCATTATAAATTTCATCAAAATCCATATATACATATATATCATCAAATGTTTTTCTTACACATTCGTTGTTAGCACTATTTTTCCTTATTCAACCAGTAGGAATATTGACTAAAGTATACTGCCTACCTACTTGGAAGACATATTTGAATAATTTCTCAAATATTGACTTTTAAATATTTTTTATCAATTTTTTGCAGTCATATTTTAAAATAAATAACAATTGAATATTCAAATTAAAGTAATTTCATTAATTAATCTAATTTCGTTCTGAAAGTAGCCATAAATATACATCATCATTTGCAAAATCTAAAATTATACATTGGGACAAGTTTTTAAGATAAAAACAAAATAACAATCATTAGTTCTTAAAAATATGTATTAGTCTGTACAGAAAGAGACTCTGTGTTACAACTAGTGAAGTGGATTAATTAATAGGATGATCACAAAGTACAATCCTGTTCATCTAAAGTTTCACATTTTTTTTTATTTTATTTTTTTTATATTTCTTGAAGAATCAATTAAAAATGTAAAAGAAAATTGCATTTAAACATTTGCAACTATCCATCTAATTCAATTCATGTGCTATAGTCAATATATATGTAGATGGCATAAACATTGTATGTCAGCGACACAGTTATGTTTCGTCATATTTGGTCGCGCAAAGGTTATAACAGTATAAATAGACTAATCTATTCCGGTAAATTTTTAGCGTAACAGAGGTTAGTCAGCTGGCTGGGGGCCACTATGTTGGCTGTCAAACCTTCGTCACGCGTTACGTAGCCAGAAACAAGTGGTTTGCCAATTTTTTGTCCAGTTTTTTGTCGCCGTCGGTATGTAATTGGGAATCTGCCAAGAATTTTTGAATCGTTATATTATGCATTTTTTATTTATTCCACTGCTTAAGGCTAAGAAAAAATGAAGGATAATTCGTTAGGAAGGTAATCCGAACAGTGGATTTAATTCTGGATGGTAAAATAGCTGTTCTTGTGTAGATCGATGATTTGGTACTTTTAGGCAAAGATATGGAGACTATTAAATAAAATGTAACAACGCTGATGAATTCCAGTGAAGAATTAGATTTCGAAATAAATACGGATAAAATAAAATAAATAATTTGTTAAGAGAAATGCCAATGATTTTGTTGATAAAGGCATATCAGGAAAATTACTTTAATACGTAAAAAAATGTATGCACCTTGGGTCTGCAACTAGACAAAAAAAAATATTCAAGAGGAAATAAAGGCCGAAATAAATGCGAGAACTTATTTAAAAATAAAGATTTATGCAGTATTTTTATTTTTTTGATATTTTTAGAAGATTTATTTTATCTAATTTTGGGTAATATTTTATGAAGTAATTTTCTTTCTCTAATTTTCTGTTTCATTAAAAAAAAAATGTATCACATATTTTTCGACGTTTCGGGAAATTTCTCCATCTTCAGGGCAATATTCTGAAATTTCAGAACAATATTGTAAAATTCATATTATAAATAACAAAGCACTACGAAATGACAAAATACTGTGCACAAATAATTATTAACATATTAAAAACATCTTTCACAAACATTAACAATGCATAAAGTAAATAAGCTGTTATTTGTGAAAGATGAAACAAGAAAAGATAAATATAAGAAGCCAAGTTTTACAGTTGGAGAACTTAAACTGAATAGTTTACGTGATAACCAAGATATTCAAGAGAATAAAAATTAAGAGAAAATTTGAACCGAAAGTAGTCAAATACGATAACAAATAAAAAACAACACTATTTTATACCGTTAGAAGAGGGTTGACACGTCCAAGCCACTATGGATAGCAACATGAACACACCACACCACTTGTCCAATTTCAGTTAGATTGTTTTGGTGAAATATCTCAACCATTCGTTGAAATGTTTATTATTCCATTAGGCAGTTAAAGAGACGGGCTGTTAAAAAAGGTACGTAGAATTGAATTTAATATGTCTTTGGTTAATAAATTTGCCCACCGTGAGAATATTAATTTTTTTATGAATTTCATGACTTTTTTTTTCTTTACAAAGCGATGTAATCTTTCCCAATGTTCCATTATAAAATAATTTATAAGGTCTGTGCAGTTTTTGGAGTAATATTATTAAGTACCCGTATTGAAGTATATTCAAAAAATGCATTACTATAACATTAATGCAATACTAACAAACATTTTTAATTCTTACGTTTCTTTGGTTGTAATATAAATTACCTGTTTATATTTACATCTTTTTTTTTTAGCATGTTAATTTTAGTCCACCAACACCATTTGGTTTACTACATCCAAAATGCCTTTATAGTCGAGACCAACAACGTTCCATAACGTAAATAAATAGAGAATGGCGTAAACTGGATCTCTCGTTAAGTGGCCGCTCTTAAAATAGTTTTCTAGGATCTGGCTTCGTAAACAACAGCAAGACGTAATATATTGCCTTCCTGTATCTCTAGCCCTATTACGTTTTCAAAATACACAGAATGGTCTGGTCCTGACTCTTTTTCATTTTTATAGACAATTTTATTTTCTACACTTGACGACAATAGTATAGTTAGCTGTTATTTACCAATTGTTAGGAATATAATACCTACTAAAAATTATAAGCTAAAATATCTAAAAAGTTTGTAATCGACCAAGAAAAAAAATGTTAACCCACCCTCAAAATTTGAGGTTTTACGTTTCTAGATACGTAAAATTCATACATCGAATAAAAAAAAATCCGTCCGTCCGCCGCACAGTGGTTGAAAATCGACTTATTTCAGAAAAAACATTGTCAAGCCCGATCTATTAGGCAAGATAGTTTTTAAGCTATCTTCATCACAATGAAATTTGGGTTAAGATGTGTATGCCAAAATGATAAATTTAACTATAATAGAAAGATTTACTAATTTATATATTGAGTGGGTGCATGATGTCTAATTTTGTTCTTAATTGTCGACGAAAAAACAACTCTGCTGGACTTATTTCCGACGCAACCGGAGTGGAACGAAATTCGAATAGAAACACACAAATTCCTGGTTTATATCTTTCCCTATTTCCATTAATTTACGGAGATTCTGTTTGGCGTTCTGTATAACAAAAATAATTTTTAGTCGTTTTTTCCCCGAAAAAAATAGACTATTGCAGTGGGTCGAAGTTCGGCGATAAGCGGCGGGACTGCGATTTCTATCCGTTTCATAACCCCTAGAGCACGATTATGGAATTTGGAGATGTCTGATATATATATATATATATATATATATATATATATATATATATATATATATATATATATATATATATATATATATATATATAAAGTTAAGTGGAGAGTTAAGGATTATGGAGAAAAATATATAAATAAACCCAGCAAATCCTATATAAGGCTGTAAGAAAAGTAAATAAAGTCAGTTGTATTCTAGACATTGTGGTGTACACTTCATTCTCCCAACCTCTCTTTTTTTTTTGTGTTTCGTGCCGAACAGGTTTTAACTGGTGCCGAAACCCGGGAGCCTTAGATATTAGTGAGTCCTAACAGAAATTAATTTCGCTAGTGCATATGCCGCTTCGACCAAGCACTTTAGACGAAGTGGTACGCGAAGATCAGAGCGAACTTCACAAATTCCTGGTTTATATCTTTCCCTATATCCATTAATTTACGGAGATTCTGTTTGGCGTTCTGTATAACAAAAATAATTTTTAGTCGTTTTTTCCCCGAAAAAAATAGACTATTGCAGTGGGTCGAAGTTCGGCGATAAGCGGCGGGACTGCGATTTCTATCCGTTCCATAACCCCTAGAGCACGATTATGGAATTTGGAGATGTCTGATATATATATATATATATATATATATATATATATATATATATATATAAAGTTAAGTGGAGAGTTAAGGATTATGGAGAAAAATATATAAATAAACCCAGCAAATCCTATATAAGGCTGTAAGAAAAGTAAATAAAGTCAGTTGTATTCTAGACATTGTGGTGTACACTTCATTCTCCCAACCTCTCTTTTTTTTTTGTGTTTCGTGCCGAACAGGTTTTAACTGGTGCCGAAACCCGGGAGCCTTAGATATTAGTGAGTCCTAACAGAAATTAATTTCGCTAGTGCATATGCCGCTTCGACCAAGCACTTTAGACGAAGTGGTACGCGAAGATCAGAGCGAACTTCAGACGTCTGCGAGGATGACAGAAGAAAGTAACACCTCAACAGCAGCGAGCGCTGAGATGATGCAGGCGGTTAGTGCGGAAATGATGCGGTTGGAATGGATGTGGATGAGGACCGCGACGGCCACCTATTTGAAAAGTGCGATAGCGGAGCTGGAGAAGTTCGGAGGTAAGGTAGGCCATCTTAACCAATTTTTGAAGAGAGGGCAACAAATTCACGTGCTGCTGGAGTCCAAGATAACAGCGGGGTTGGTAGATCATCTCGATGTCTTAGAGTTGAGGGCGTCGTTAGTAGGAAGGGTGCGACGCAGTATTCTAAATTACATCCAGGCAGATGAACTGACGGCGTGGGATGAGGTGGTGCGGCGGCTAAAACCGGCGTATGGCGGAGGAAGATGGTCGCCGGAAGAAGATCTGTATCGGCTGTTTACGGAAACCCGCCAGGCAGGGCAGTCGGGGTATTCGTTTGCAGCAACGCCAATACATAGCTATTGCTGAGAAGATTGTCGAGACCGTCGGTCAGGCAGAGGCAGTTGGCCATTTACGATAAAATTTTGAAGGTGCAGTTAGGAAGAAATTTAAGGACGAAAGAAAAATTCGCTGCAGAAAAGACATTCCTAGACTGCGTCAGAGAAGTCATGTACCGAGAGGTGCGTGAACAGGAAGAAGATGAGGTTCAATCGGAGCATGGGTGGCAACAAGCAGGACCTAGGCATAGGAGAAACTTTCTAAGTTTGCCTTAGAAAAGGCCTCCGCCAAGGAGAGATGAACAGCGCAGCGGCCGCAAAGAGGATCGCGGCTCACGCAGAGATGAGCGTGGATTTCGTAGAAAGGAAGATGGGCAAAGATTCACCTCTCGGAAACCACGTAAAGATGATAGGAGATGCTACGAGTGCAGTAGGACAGGTCACATTGCGGCGAACTGCCCGTCTATGAAATGCTTCGAGTGTGGTGAAAAGGGGCATGTGGCACGGGAAAGTCCATGGATCCATTCGAAGAGACCACGAGAGGAGCCAATGGAAGTTAACACTCACCGGACGCGGCACACACGTCGCGCGACATCATCGAGCTCCGAGGAAACGACATCACCATCAAGCTCTAGCGGAGAAGAGGAGGAGCAGCCGACTTCGTGGGCACAAATCACGAAGGGACGTAGCAGCAGGAAACTACGACCAACAGCAGCAACGGCGAGGAAGGAGACCCAAATTTGAGGAGACGCGGGCAACCACATAGACTATAAATACTCGTATTTATAGTCTATGTGGTTGCCTCGTAAGTGCATGTGATTACCTCGGTAAATACTGTATGTAATGTGTGGGATAGGTTGCCCATAGTAGAGGGAAGTCAGGGGAAGATTAGGGCTCTCATTGATACGGGGAGCACGAGTACTCTCGTGAGCAAAGGGATGCTAGGGTGTACTGACGTGGTTGAGAAATGTAGATGTTCGATAACCACTTTGAGCGGATCCTGTGCAGTGCTGGGAAAATATCAATGGAATTTGCGAGAATTAACGGGGCGCGACATAACAATGGCTGTCCACGTGCTGAGTGAACTAGCACCCCAGTACGATGTCTTAATTGAATGCGATGTCCTAGATTCGGTTGGCTTTCGGTTAGAAGGGAGTAACGGCAACTGGAAAATACAGTTGGGGAGTAAGACACACCAGGGCCGGTTCCGAACAGCGCAGTCAAGTTTTCGTACGACTACCCTAACGGCGGGGGCAAGGGGCGGCAGAATAGGGGCGTTACTCAAGGAGTTTAGGGATGCGTTCTATAAGGAGGGGGGGAGAGGCATTACCGGCTACCGGGCGGACATGCCACGAAATTAATTTGAAAGAAAATAAAATTTCGTATACGAAGGGGCGGAGATATCCGCAGTCATTAACTGCCATAATCCAACAGGAAATTCAGGTTCTTTTGCGTCAGAGAATTATTAGAGAAAGCACCTCTCCGTTTAGTAGTCCATTATGGGTAGTGGAGAAACGTAAAACCGATCCTCGGGCGGGACCTTCATACCGTCTCGTCGTTGACTATAGGAAACTCAACGAGAACACTGTGGACGAGAGGTATCCGTTACCGCGGTTGGAGGATATGCTAGACAAACTCGCTGGCGCTCGGGTGTTTTCAACGCTTGACCTTAAAGCGGGGTATCATCAGGTGCGCATGCGTCTCGAAGACATCGAAAAGACGGCCTTTACATTCGTTAGGGGGCATTACGAATTTGTGCGCATGCCATTCAGGCTTAAAAATGCACCTCTTACCTTTCAAAGACTCATGGATGAGTTTCTACGCGGCCTGGGCGAAAACTTTTGCCAGATCTACATGGATGATCTAATTGTCATTAGTCCATCCCCAGCGATGCATGAGAACCATCTCCGCGCGGTTTTGTCTAGAATTAGGGAATTCGGCCTTAGGCTGTCAGAGTCGAAATCAGTGTTTTGCCAGAAGCAAATAAAATTTTTGGGGCACATAGTGTCGGCCGGTGGAGTACGACCAGACCCAGCGAGGGTCGAGGCAATTTCTAAAGTAAAGCCACCCGCTAATCAGAAATCCCTCAAGAGTTTTCTCGGCATGGTCAACTACTATGGACGATTTGTTCCTCATGTAGCGGACACGATCGCGAGCTTGACCCAATTGCTAAAGAAAGGGCGGCCGTTTGTTTTTACGGATGAGCATCTGCGGTGTTTCGAGCAGTGTAAACTTGCACTCATGGGGGAACCGGTACTCGCCTTTCCTGACTTTTCCCGCGAGTTTATTGTTACCACCGACGCGAGCGATAAGGCACTCGAGGCAGTGTTATCACAAGATGATTCGGGGGAACGCCCAATTGCATTCGCTAGCAAACAACTTTCCGATGCGGAAACCCGGTATAGCGCTTTGGAGCTTGAATTACTCGCAGTGGTCTGGGCGGTCGAATACTTTAAGCCGTATATTTTTGGAAGGCACTTCAAGCTTCGCACCGTCCACAAACCCCTATTGTGGACAGACGGTCTGAAGGAGTCGTCAGCACGGGTGGGGCGTTGGAAAGAAAGGTTACGGGCTTATTCGTTTTCCATTGTTCACCAAAAAGGTAGCAAAAACGTTGTCGCTGATTGGCTTTCCCGAGCGATATACGCGAATCCCTTACACGGCGGGGGGCCGTCGCAGGACCCAGACAGTCGCGACAGCGTACACGTAGATGAGGACACGGTGGACGCGGACGAGACCCCGGCTATGGCGAGACCACCCCAGCTCTCCGAAAGTGATTCGCCAGTTAATCGGCATATCCGGCAGATTATCTGGAAAACCCGAACCGCAGGTATCTCTAAATCGGAGCACGAGCGTTATGGACGGCATAGAATCGTCACGGTATGGACTTTAGCCTCGATAACCCCTAACGAGATTGCAACGATCCTGGAATCGACAACTAAAAGGGGAAAGACGTATCACTTGTACGTCGGTAATAAGACAGTTTTGGACCGCATAAGGTACATATGAGCATCGTGTCGATTAGTTTTCATTTCTGTTTTATGAATTATTGTAAATTACTAATTGTAAGTAGTTTTTCTAGGTTATAAGTGTGTCCTTTTTTTTGTTTTTCGTTTGTTTAGCAGAGTTTTTTTTTAGAGTTGTGCTTGTGTTAGCCTGATTAAGTATTATGTAGTCTACTATTGCTACTAGAGTTATATATATATATATATATATATATATATATATATATATATATATATATATATATCTTTTGATTTTCTGTATATTGTTGTGCATACGTATTATTTTATTTTATTTTTTTTTTTTGTGTGGGCTGATGGTTATTTATATATTCTTTCTCAGAGTTCACTTCGTGAACTGGTGCGGGGGAGTTTAGTGGAGAGTTAAGGATTATGGAGAAAAATATATAAATAAACACAGCAAATCCTATATAAAGCTGTAAGAAAAGTAAATAAAGTCAGTTGTATTCTAGACATTGTGGTGTACACTTCATTCTCCCAACCTCTCTTTTTTTGTGTGTTTCGTGCCGAACAGGTTTTAACTTATACATATACATAAGTAGAGCGTCGATTATCCGAACTAATGTTGTCAGTGGTGATTCAGATAATTAAAAGTTCGGATAATCGAAATTCACGTACTCGCACACATACACACAAACATATATATATATATATATATATATATATATATATATATGGGCTGCCCAGAAGACCGTTTTTGCAAAAACCAAATGTAAACAGCATCTTCCACCAATTCACTTACTGCCCGCCTCACTGTCAAGATTATGTCCGCATCTGGTGATTGAATCAGAATTATTTTTTATTCCAGTTATCGTTGATATACCAACACCGAACTCGATAGCTAATGTCTGACCCGATTCACCTTTTTTCAGCCGCGTAATAATTTCCATTTTATCTTTTAATGAAAAAACCACTCGTTTTCTTTTTGCTGACATGTTTTAATTAAAAAAAAAAAAAAAGTGATCACAAATGCGGTATACACCTCAAAAAGAAGGGTTTAAAACTGAAAGTAAGCTATCTACAACCAGCCAAATAAACGGAAAGGGTTTCACAGGAACAAATGCAATGAACTAATTAACTATACAGTTCTAAGTAAACAAATACGTATTGAACGTCTAAGTTCATTGGACACACACATTTCTGAACCAGATACAAATACCATTTAACGAAGCAGTTTCTGAGAAATAATTAAGGATGGTTTCCTTTATAGACGTTCTGGGAAAAATAATTTTATTTTCCTTTAATTTTATTCAAAATAACAATAATTTTAACAATACCAATAAGTAATTTACATGATCAAATCAATTAAAATTGTACAGGTAAAAAAACAAAAAAAAACCGTTCCGATAATCGAACGTTCGGATAACTGACGTTCGGATAATCGACGCTCCACTGTATATATATATATATATATATATGTAG
Organism: Rhaphigaster nebulosa; assembly: GCA_948150685.1. Lineage (NCBI taxonomy): Eukaryota > Metazoa > Arthropoda > Insecta > Hemiptera > Pentatomidae > Rhaphigaster > Rhaphigaster nebulosa. The sequence continues at coordinate 101,406,149 of OX411306.1, read as the reverse complement.
ATAGATAGATAGATAAAAGAACTTTATTCTGGGACTAAGTCCCTTAAGAATAACATATAGGAACAAATAAAACAGTAACATTATCTGGCCATAAGACTATAGAATACAGACCAATTAATTTTCACAATTTCTTCAGTAAAATAAATAAGGTAATAAATAAGTTTTTTTATCGAAAAATATAATTAATTTGAGCAAAAAAAAAGAGAAAAAAAAACAAGAAAAAAGTAAAAAAAAAAAAAAATAACAGATAAAATGAAAAATAATGATTGATTAGCAAAGTTTGTACATTAAAAAACTATTATTCACTTGTGATCCAGATGTTAATCCTAAACTGAAATTTCGCAATTAGAGAGCATCATTTTGGAGAGAAAGAAGGTGTTGGAAAAGGAGGGGTTTGAATGAGGATAGAGAAGAAGCTGGCCGGATATTAGAAGGAAAGGAATTCCAAAGGGTAGAGGAGCGGGCGAGAAAGGAGCGTTCGAATGTTTTGGTTCGGTGGGAGGAAGTATGGAGGTCAGAAAGGCGAGATCTTGTTTCCAGTGCGTGGACCGAGGATTTGAATTGTAGGAGGCTGTAGATGTAGGAAGGGTGGTGGGTGGTGATAGTTTGGTATAGAAAAGATCCGAGGAAATATTGTCTACGGTTGCAGGGGAAGAGCCACTCTAACTCGCCGTAAAGGTGGGACACATGGGCCCGTCTCGAGGTGCCGAAGACAAATCTTAAAAAAGCAGTTCATGATCCGTTTCGATCTGGCTTCGTGAGGTCCCCGTATACCACACATCCGTAGTCAAAGTGGGGAAAGATAATAGAGGACACAAGGAGTTTGCGGGTAGGTTGTGGGAGAAGATGTCGAGAACGATGGAATAATTTAAGGGTACTTATTGACCGTCGGAAAATTTGGGCAATGTGGGGTTTCCAGGAAAGGGTTTGTTCGATAGTAATACCCAAGTTTTTGATTGAGGAGCTGAACGTGACGGGGTGATCATTTAGGATTAAAGTAGGAAAGGTGTCATTGGATCTGAGGAGGGAATTAGAACCTATGACAATGGCCGGTATAATATATATATATTCCCCCCCCCGCTACATTTGAGCACCTCCAGCGGCCCCCTTTTGGTCAAATGAGCTGAAATTCAGTAAGTAGGGCTTTCTTCAAGGCAGAACGATACCATTAAAGAATGGGTAAATTCCAGTCAAAATTTATATACATTATTATAGAATTCAAAATATAGAATTAATAATATAGACTTATAGAAATATATATATATATATATATATATATATATATATATATATATATATATATATATATATATATATATATATATATATATAAGAAGATTGTAAGATGTGAACCTCAGACAAGCTTTAACTTTTTCGATGATTACCAGTATAATAATCCTCCGGAAACCAAACTATTTTGCACTTGCCACAAAACCGCTCTTAAACGAATATTGAGTCCTTGTACGTGAAGATGCTTTGATTATCTGAGATTACGGACCTAGGAAAACCGAAACGAGTGAGTAATTGTGATTTAATTATATAAATGTTTTTTTCGGTAGTCATATCAGAGACCGCAAATACTTCTATCCATTTAGAAAATGGAGCATTAATACTTTTTCTTTATAAGAGTCTGCAAAATATAGGTGAATTCTGTCCCAGGAGTATCCAGATGTTGGCCATGGTATGCCTTTGACCTTATTATTCCGATATGCGTATTGTGCATGGATGCAATCAGTTGTTTTCTAAGTATGGAGGGAATCACAATACGGATTCCCCAGATAACACATCCACCATGAGTATTTAAATCATTTTTGATTTTAAAATATGGTAAGAGATCTTCAGTGCATTTTCAGTCCATACTGTCAATATGAATTGGTGAACTTTGAGAAAGAGAGGGTCCTTTGAGGTTTCTGTTGCAATTTCTTTACTCTGAATTGGTAGGGAATTAATATTTTCAACAAATGTTTTTGAGACAACTTCCTCAAATGCAAAGTCTGCCTGTTCTAATTGTTGAATAGGCAACAATAGGCATCGACTTTTCCAAATTTTAATGAGGATACTATTCCACAGTGAATGTGTAATTCATGAGCAAAAGGCACCACCTGTGGAATCTATTGTATTTGCTGCAGTTTGAGGTATTCCTTTCTTGCAATTTAGAATATGCATCAGAGGACGACAATCTGTCTGTAATATAAATTTCCTACCCCATAAAAATTTGTGATTTTTTTTTAATCCATAAATAATGGCGAGTCCCTCTCTATCAATCTGAGAGTATCTTTGATCAACTGCATTTAGGGTTTTAGACCCATACATAACTGGTCGTTCCGTTCCGTCTGGGAATCGATGTAAAAGAGTTATCCCTGTCCCTTAGTTATTCCTTAGAACTGACATCCGCTACCAAAACGAAATGGAATTTTGGATCATAATGTGGAAGAATGCTTTCTTCTGTCAAGGCTGTTGTTAATCTTTTAAAAGCTTCATGACAGAATGGGTCCCATACAAAAGGTGTATCTTTTTTTCTCAGTTGATAGTACGCAGGTATCACTGAAGTCTTTAATAAATTTTTCATAGTAATTAACCATGCCAATAAAAACTTGTAATTCTTTTATATTAGTTGGTTCAGGCATTTCTTTAATGGCTTCTATTTTATTTTGGGACGGTTATCATTTTAGAACAATATCTGCAGACAGTTATTTTATAGAATTATCACTTCATGGAAAACAATAATTTTGATTAACATACTTTTGCATCGAAAGGTAAAGCCGTTTCATGAAAAAAGGTTCAACTACTGGACATCGACTAACTTGCATGTAAGGTATGAACAGGAACCATAATATGCGGCGTCTTACAAAATCCTTACCGGGTGGAATAAAGAAGGAGATACCTGTGCTCATTACTGCAACACCTGAGACCAAAACAGAGAACTTGATGCATGTTCGAACAATTAATGGATTCGTGTTCAGAGTTGTTGAATTTTAATAGGACAAAGCTATTCCTGTTATCATCTATGCCAAGAACTAGAGCACACAAAAATGTATCGGTGCAATGATACAATGAGGGGCCTAGATGAGTCAGAAAAAATTAATCGTACATAGGAGGATGCTAGAAAGTGTAAGAGCTGTTTTAGCATTCCAGGGGTGGGAATGGATGCTCCACGTTAAAGCTTAAATACGTTAGCTCTTTAGATAAGTGCAGTAATGAAGTGATGCAACGTACTGATGACCAAATCATTATCGCCAATAATACTTCCTATACCTTATTATCTATCTTTCAATTGGGCTTATTAACAGCCAGCCGATCGTTTTTAATCGGACAAAGTGGAAGAAATTCATTAATACGATTCTAAATCCCCAAGGTCTAAGGTCTACGGAGTAAGAAATAGTAAGTGGACGTGAGACAGGTTAATGGGAGAAAGGAGATAAGATGAATTGGTTCCGCGGGAAGAATTCGCTTACGGCCTCAAACGAATAGCTCTAACCAACCCGGTTTAGAGTCTGCCCACTTTCTATAATACACATTTCAAGAAAAAATAATTTTATTAATAGCTCAGTTAGTATTATTTTTTAATCAATGTCCAAACTTTGAATGATAACCTACCAATGATATTCACTATGAACTCGACTTAGATTTATGATAGTGACGATGCAAGTATGGTTTTGATGGAAGTACCTATATTCCGACTATGTCAATTCAAGCCTGTTCCAACATTTTCATAAAATATTGAGAGTCTAAAAACTTCAAAAAGAAAAAATGCTCAAGTTTAAACAAGTAAATTCATGTTTTTATGTATATAATACGAGTGCATACATAAAGTGCAAACATGCATACATAAACACATTTTTCTTTAAGGATATTAAAATTCTAAGAAATCGATCAAAAATAACGTAATAGTATGTAACCTACTTATTTAAGGATGGTCTTTTAGAAGTATCTTATGAAATAACACAATTTAACAAAAATACTTTTTACAGGCATAGGAAACACAGTCATTTGAAACTGAGGTATGGGTTTAAAACCATTATTCAATGTTATCGTAAGCAATTATACATTTTACAGTTAAAAGTATTGTTTTATCGCAACTTTTACTTTTATCTTTTCTTGGTAACCGGGAAAGGTAGATAATTTTTATTACGAAGATAAAAAAGAGATATTAAATGTTTTATGGAATTTCAGGAATCACAGTTCATTACAACAATCTTTGACGTCAATGCCTTCTTAATGCCTTCCTATTATAATCCTTAAGAACCGAAAGTCCTTCCTTGACCTCCTCACTTATGTTCTTCCATCCACCTTTTAATCACAAAATCTTAACCTACCAATTCGTATATTCCTTCTCATAGAACTGCGTCCTTTATCATGCATTCTACCTCGTTTTGGAATTTCTTAAACCGCCAGACGCGTAAAAGTGCGCTGAACCGAACAGAACAATCATCAGTACACGAAACTGCTCAGAACTGCGCTGTTTGGAGAACTAGGTGTTTGTGGTGGAGTCGGCTCCTGTTCAAGATGTTTCTTAGTGCAAGCTAGCGTCCCGTATACTATTCTGTTTAAGTTTGATATTTTATTTCATTTATGTCCCTTTGTTCGAAAAATCACTAAACCACCCTTTGTTGCGTGGAGTAAAAGTTTTATTTCCGAGGTTCTGGAAGTCATGGCGTAGGGTGAAATTCCAGGTCGGCGGTCCAGGACCACTTCGGCGATCAATGTATTAAAATAGAGATAAAGTCGACCGTTGATAAAATTTAGTAGATGGTGACCAGGAATGGGGTCAGAAATAAAACAGTAATGGATTTTTACTTATACATGGGTGACCAAGTTTCGGTATATGATTTAGCCCTTCTTCATGGTAAAGAAAACAAGATATGTTTCATTATTATATGTTCGTTTAAACCACTATAAGCGGACATTGATTCCATTTATATATAAACGATTACTAACCCATTTTTCTTTTATCCTTAAAAATAATATTTATCAGTTGTTATGGAATAGGAATGGTATTACATATACTTAACTTTTACTGTCTATAGTTCAGAAAAATTATGGAAGAAGCAAGTTATAAGAGGACAGACTACAACTGAATCGATAAGTTAAATCGAGTGTTCGCGGAATTATGCCTAGCTTTTTTACGACGCGTTTCACTTGAATAGGAAATCATCTTAGAATCGATTTAATCTGATGATAGGTATAAGCTATGTGCAATCATAATTATATTTTTTTATTCTTCATGTTCGTCTCAATTGAATAATCAATTGAATGATGGACCATTCAACAAACCATTGACCACATGCAACTACTTGGGATTTATCGGTCGTAGAAAGGGCTTCCAATGCCACAGTGACTCGTCATCTTAAAAACCTGAGTGTAGAAAATTTAAGACCGAGGCCCGACCCACATTACTTGACCGAGGCCCAAACCCAGCAGCGAGTTGATAAGTGCAAAATTTTGCTTTAAAATCCGAAAGATGAATGGTTCTGAAAAAAAAATTATCACAAGGGACCAAAAGTGGATATATTTAAAAAACCCTAGCAAACATTAGCAGTGGGTTCGGCCAGGTGAAGCCGCACAACCGGATGTTCGCCAATATCGGCTTGGGAAAAAAGTGATGCTTTGTGTTTGGTGGAACTTCGAAGGTGTTTTGCATTTTGTGCTTGTCCTGATGGTCAGGCAGTGGATTAAAACCTTTACTGTGAACAGCTATACAGAGTTATGTAGTTTTGAGTGCAAAGTACCCAGCTTTGGTCAACAGGAACCAAACCATTTAACACAATAATGCCCCTGCTCATATCTCGTTTGACCAAGAAAAAATTATCGGAACTGCAAGGAATAAACGTTTTGCCTCATTCTGCGTATAACCCAGATATTGCACCATCAGATTATGGTTTGTTTAGATCAATGGCTCATTTTTTAAAAGGTCGGATCTTTAATAATTACGAGGACGTAAAAATTGGATGTGAAGAGTTCTTTGTCTCAAAGCCAAAAGAGTAGTACCGGCATCAAATCTAATTACTGGCAGAAAGATGGATGAAAGTAGTTGAAAGCAATGGACTTTACTTTGAAGTTTAGTATTCAATAATTTTTAAAATATGTAATATGAAATAAAGCTATACTAATGCACAAGAGCTTTTGGAACAACCTCATATTATATTGTATCCCAAACAAATTTCTGATTCTCATACTACGCCAGTCAGTAGAAGGTTTCTACGATGCAAAAAGGGGATAGAAGCTTTTATTTTTTTAAATTGTATATATATGGGTCCAAACATGTAAAAATGCAAATACTGGCGAACTTTTGGCAACCAATAAACCTGGAAAGTTTTGGACTTTATTATGTTTTTTCGCCTATAATTCCTAAACGGTGCATTATATCAAAAAATGTTATTGCATAACAAATTAAAGAGCATTAAATTCTGCTTCGAATGCATACCACAACATAATAGCTGGGTTAAGTAATATGTATTGCTCCTTTCGTGAAAAATAAAAGTTTTCGTCCTTCTCCTTCCGGTGGGCTTTTTCGCCATCTTGAAAAACCGCTAAAAAAAACAACATTTTTTTCATTTATTCAACAGTAACTCACTTTCAGTGCATTTAACTTGAATATTTGGCATTACCAATTTTAAAGAACGTTGGATTTCCTGCAAGTATTGTATGTTATATTTTTTTAGAATACGGAATAGCTATTGAGATACTAGATTTAAAAAGTCTGCCCAAAATACCAAGAAACGAAAAAAGTTAGATAGAGTCCATTCGTGGCTTGCGTAGTTCGCATTAAAGTGTTGATGGCTCTCATCTCAGGGATCAGCATAGTTTCCTTGCTGATTATTCCCGGTATATTATTAACAATACATGGATGTGGGTTTTTCCTCCAGAGGAGCAATTCACACAAGCAGATTCCACCTTTTTTATTCCTAATTCTATCAGCAGGTTCTTGGTTCTGTGGATAGCACTGTGCCCCTTTAATCGTAAGGAATAGCCTTGCTTGACTCTTTCTTTAAGAGAGTAATTAGTCACACACGCAGCTTTCGAATTCAGAAATTTTAGGTTTCTCCTGTCCTTCATGGTTTGCAAACCAGTGATGGTTTTCATTGCATTCATTGTGCAATGAATTGTTTACTTCATTGTACCTGTTATTATTCAAAGGCTCTGATTTTGTACACAGTTAATATTTTGAAGGTTTGAGGGAGCAGCAGTGCGGAATATTGGAGACTAAAAATTGTATAAGTCATTTTTTGATTGTTCATTTTTATGCCCCATTCCTAAGTCCGTCTGTGGAGGTTACTTAATGCTTCTCGCAGTCGGTACGTTATAGAACCAATTTAATTGGACCTGCTCCACATAGCTAAATCATCTGCATATATTGAATATGAATATATATATATATATATATATATATATATATATATATATATATATATATATATATATATAATATGATAAAGATAAATGTCTAAAATTTAATTTCTTACGACCTCAATAGATGTCGAGTTTTTAAATATTGTGATAAGTGGACCTGATAAGTAATGGAAAACATAAGTGCTTATCCATCATTTGTTCCTGAGAAAAACTGAGCACTTGAGTTAAATTCGAAAAGCGCCGCATTCCTTGGAATGTATCTCAAACAGTAATGAGGATAATCTGACAATTAAATATATTCTTTTTCCAATTAATGATCATAACAAGAAATCTTATGTGACATAATAAAACAATTGATGTTGTAAATAATAACAAAAAACAATTATATATCCAATAGAGAGGGAGTTAAATAAGAAGACAAACAATAACCACAATGTCTATAATCGCCGACTTTGGCGTAAGTTTTAAGGACGAAAATTGGATCAAATACAATTGTTAAAATTACCAAAATATTACTCAAAATACATTTCGGGGAGGTGAGGGAGAAGGTATATCCCCTTATCCTCCTCTCTGCGTACGCCACTAGATATGTATTCATTTCCTTAAATTGCCTAATTCCAAAGAAAAAAATAAAATAAAGCGGTGCTTATGAAGGAATAAATATATTTAATAAACCATTTAATATAAAATGTTTCAAATAAGAATAAAGTTATATTCAATATGTGTATTCTACCTGGTATTTTAAACTTTCTGTATATCTAAAACATTTATAATTTTTCTAGAAAACTCTTAAGTTAGACTGGCCTAGAATAACTTAGACCGTTTATTTTTTAACAAATTAGAGGTAAAGATTTAGTAGCATAAGTTATTTATGAGCGGCTACAAAAACACGCTATAATGCCGTTAGATTTTCCGAGAACTGAATGGATCAAGTAATATTTAGCAAGTCATTCTAGTTCCAATTTGGAAGCTGTCCAGTTAAATATCTTTTATTTTGAATATTTTCTAATAAGTCTGACGTGAAAGACCTTTTATTTATTCGATGAAATAAATATTATATCTCATACCTGCAGGGTAATTATTCATTTTTACTTCCTTGTACGAAGTAAAGGAAGTATTATAATCGCGAAAATTTTCGGTTTTCAGATTTCAACGGAAATATCCATTTTGACCATCCCTGAATCCATTTTGACTAGTTTCGTCGTGACATTCGTACGTGCGTACCTCGCAAAAAAATAAAAAAATAAAAAGCAGAAACATTTTTATGAAGAAAATAAAACTCCATTCGCACGTAGCTCAAAAAAGTATACTTTTTAGGATGATCGCTATAATATCTTTCGAAAGTTAATTAAATGTTCTACAAAACATTAATAAATCTCCAAGATCAGAGATATTGTGTTTTGAACTTTGTACACATGCAATCGGATATTTCATCGCCCATGTACGTTCTGAATTATATTTGTTTTTATGTGTAATTTTCCGAAATATGACGAGATAAGCAATTTAAACATTAAATTTGTTTTTCCTTATATAGCCTATAGAGAGAAGGATACTGACCTACTTGGCAGACATTTTGAAGACGAAATTTATTTAATAAGTGAATATTATTTATTTACACTTGAAATTATTATTTCTGTGCTGTATTTTTTATCATTTAGCCCTCAGTCTAAGAAGTTAGGTAACAATGTTTCATTATCAAACAGTGATAGAAATTCATTCTCAAGTCCGGCATTTTTCATTTTTTCAGAAGTCGACCAAACACAATATTTTATGATTTCGATTTCGTTTTAAATTTATTCAAATAAATTGACGAAAAGCGCCTTGAATTTTACAGTTCACAGCCTTGAAATCCTGGAATTATGATTTTTTTCATTCCTTATTCTTATCGCGGAAATGTTTATGGGATTGTAGTTTAGGAACAGGTTTAGGATACGATGAACAGTTTTAAGGAGGTGATTGGAACCTATTACAATTACCTTTTGTCTCAACTTCAACTAGGTTGTTACAAGCCCAGTGACGTATTCGATTCAAGTCCTCTTGGAGTTTTTTTGTGGCTGGTAATAGATCGAAAAGCGGAAGGGCAGATATATTTGTAAATCGTCACATAAGGTATTGGGAATGATTTATAAGAAGGAGATGGTCATTAATATAAAAAGCAAACAGAGTGGGGGACAGAGACAAACTCTAAGGGACGCCACACGAAAAGGGATAAGGATAGTTAGTTTTTGATGTTCAATGTTCTGGAGGTCGTGAGTTAGTTACAGAAGAGCGGATTGGGCAGAGTAGCTAGGTCGAAAGCCAGATTGGAGAGGGCTAATGAGGGAACGTTCTTCTAGGAAGTTTGAAAGTTGAGTTTTTACAAGGTATTTCAGCGGTTTTGAAAGATTTTAGAGGAGAGAAATATGACGGAAGTAATGCAGAGAAGAAGAACTTGAAGTTTTATTAAATGGTGGGGCAAGGGCAGTTTTCCAGAGAGAAGGAAACATGAATTTAAAAATAATAAGCTTAAAGAATGGATTTTATGCATTTTATTGATTATTGTACAAATGTGGTATTTCAGCAACCAAATGCCTGACCAGCATCACTGAATGAATAAATATTCTTCCCTTCTCATTTTTTTGTTCACATATTTTTATTATATCATATTCATTCTAAAAGAAGTATATAAACCTGTATATTTAGATTTTATAAAAATTTATATTTTTTTCATAAAATAATCAATCAAAAAGACCTACTAACATATTTAAATATTTTAAACCAGTTTTCCTTACTTCCGGGTTGACTGGTTTTCCGTGTATTACATTATAATTTTAGATATCTGTTTTATCCATAAGTTATCTTCAAAATATTTAATTTACATGTTTTTTTACAAATCATGTTTACTTGGTAGGTAGCATCCAAATAAAATTTCGCTTTATATTTTAAGACAATGTATTTTTTTTTTCTTAAGTCATGGCAATGAAAACGATAGTTCAGAGCACATACAATTCTCAATACCATTTATAAATAGTGGTATCATTTGGGGGGAGGTCTTCTTATTTCTTCCGATAGAGAGGTTGTAATTTGGCCTGGAAACTGTTAGAAGTTGATATCGATTCTGTAGATCTTTTATGTTGTCTTGTGTTGTTTGAATCTAGCATTGGTCTTTTATGACCAGTAACCAGCTCCTAAAAGCCTTAGGTATTGTTTATATGACTATTGTTAAAATCTATTTGGCTTACCTCACGCTGAGATGACTCACCCATCATTGACGTTCAATTTTTCTTCTGTATAGTCTTCAAACCAATAGTTTCTTGAGAGGACTTTTAGCACACCAATAAAACGTTTTTAACAGTTAATTATCACCTTTTTGAAACATAAAGTAAACTAACCTTTTAGACCAAAATGAACTTAAATTTTTGGAAATGAGAATAACCCGATTTTCACAGATAAGTAGAAACAACAATTGGCCTCTTGTTCTCAGAGATCAAAGGGAGCAAACCGCGATGTCTACTCTGTGAAGGTTGTAATGAGACTCCCTACACATACCTATTAAAACCTCATTGGACTTACGCTCTACAAATATACGGTACATACACACATAAAACCACTTAATTCTTTTCAATCTAAGATACAACGACTAATTACCCAAGCGCCATGGTACTTAAATAACATCATAAATAATTTAGGGATTGATAAATTATTTGCCGCTTGTATAAATATAAGTATAATAAAATATAAGTATAAGTATACTAACAATGAACGAAAGGTAGGTAGGATGTTTTTAGGTAAACGGTTTAAGGGTCAGTGTTTTTCCAGTAATGCCGGTGAGTAATTGTTTTTTCTGTTATAGATGGAATAAATTTAAGATTGGACTATTGGAGATATTTATTTGGTCATTTAAGCAAAAATCTGGATTGGATTTGAAGGATTTTATAGTTTCAAGTTCTTCATATATATTTAACGTGAGGCTGTCTTCAACGTGATGTATTAATTTAACTCCTGATATAATCCATTTAAACCTTGGTGAGTACCAACATGTATTTGATTTCTTGTCTTAATTAAATTCATAATTCATAAATGTTTTATTATACTGATTTAAATTAATCTAATTTAATATCTGTAATAATACCCAACTATATTTTGAATTGCTTATTTTTGAATTTGTTGTGTGTTTTTAGAACTGAGGATGAATGTATAACATTCGAAACTAGTTTTCAATAAAACAAATTTATACAAGCGGCAAATAATTTATCAATCCCTAATTAGATTGATCCTTCTATACCATCATGCGGATGTCAACTGATCATAAATAAGTCATTTTTTGTTTATTTATTTAATATTATATGCGTTGTTCTTATATCTATTGCTATGTTTCTGGCAAACTGCTTTTCTAAGGCAGGTGGAGGTTCCAGAAACCACATTTACTCAATTTAATGGTCTAATTTAATCTCTATTTGCATCGGTTCCAGAAGGGAGCCGATCAATCTAACTATATTTTAACATAAAAGGCTAGAGACCGCAGAACCCCCCTGCTATGGCCACTTAGCTTGGGATATTATAAATACCATTGGATAACCTTTCCAAGGGTGTCGTGTTCACCATTTCACTTAATTAACTAGATGATGGCATGCAGGGTAAATAGAATGTTAGATTTTGTTACAGATCTTACTTTACTTTGCGTTACGTTATTAATTACACTATTGGCTTATTTATTTCTAATCTAAATTACTCTCATTGTAAAAATCTACAGACTGTAACATATGCATTTTAGAATACTGGGAGAACTCTTGCTTATTTAAAATATTATCCTGATGCCACATAATATTATACACTGATGTACACAATGAATCAAAGTACAAGCACTTATCTTATAGTTAGAAGTTGTCGGGGCTCGATGGTCTAGACTTCTTTCTCCTGGGGGGCCTCTAGCTCGAACTTCGTCTCTCGATGGACTGCTCCACTGTTCCCTCTGCGAACCTCCGTCTTCTGGTTTCTCTCAAGAACTACACTACTCTACATTTTCCCTAGAACTCCCCTTATTTCTCTTTTTCCCGTCTCTTATACCGTTTCCCCTACTTCTTCTTGAACAGATGAATTTTGTTCCCCACTCTCCTTTTGGGACCTGCTATTGGCTGAGGCTCTAAGGATATTTTCAAAGGACTTGTAACTTTAGGCGGCAGATTTTAATACACCATGTCGACCTGGCCTATCTCTAGGTTTATGGTGCTCTTACTTTCGCTTATCTTAAGCGGCCTATTGGCGGTCTTGAACTGCACCTCTCAGGTACAACGCCCGACCTCCTACAGATTCCTTTGTACGAAAAAGAAACTGGTTAATGTTGATATTACTGAACCGGATGGCATCTCTTTAATTTATTCCTTATTTAATTACTGTTATGAATATTAATTATTTCCTTCAATCCCAGTATCCTCAATACCATAACACTATTATGATGCCAACCCATCTGCTGGTTGTTGATAATTGTAATTAACAGGTCTGGATTAATAATAAAAATGAAAAAAAAATTCTATAAAAATATTAAAAATATTCTGCTTAAATGACTGGATAAAAAAACAAAGTAACTAAGTAGATACTTAAACGGAAAAAGACCAACAAAATGCAATAATTATGATCAATAATAAGTAGAAAAAAAATAACGAAATCCGTTTATTACTTCTTGGAAATGGCTTAATTAGTATATAATAGAAATTCATTAGTTTTCTGTTCACTCTTTTACTAATCTATCCGTCATTATTTTAAATGTTGACTTTATGCTTGAACACATCTTTCTTATTTTGCATATTATTATTTTTTTTAAATTATTTATATTAACTTAAGTTATAATTCCGAAAGCCAGTTGTTCATTTTAAGATCCTATATATAGACTTTTACGAAGTGAGAAGGTATTTATTTCTCATTGCATACTTAGGCACCCCTACTAATTTTTTAGTGATTGTTACTATTTGTCTTGATAAAATTGATCTAAATTCATTCGTTATTTGTATGTTAATATTAATTTAATGTGTATTTAAAATTTAATTGAATTTTAATGTGTGTGTATATATATATATATATATATATATATATATATATATATATATATATATATATACACAAATTAAAATTAATATGTATTAAAGAAATATGCAAAAAATTAATATTTATTAAAAGAGCTAATATGGAAATATTAGCGTTTATTCTAATGCCTCTCTACTCGCTAATACAGTCCGTTCCGAGTTATTAACTAGGCAGGACCTATCGAAGCCTGTATACATGTTAAAACTAGGATTGGAACATCGAAAGGAAAATACCGATATTCGATATTTTGATATATCGCAAAACCAAATATCGACATCCACCGATAATCGCAAGAAAGATATCGATATATCGATATATCGAAAGGAAATTGATGAAAAAGCAAAGAAAGTGCATCAAATGAGTATTATTAAATACTATTAATATTATTAAACTGTGAAAAAGGTAATGAAATAATAAATTGATTATTATTTATAAAAAAATATTTTTATTGGCTATGAGTCATTATAAAAAAAGATAAAAAGAATTATACTTCAAAGAAAAAAAAATATTATAACATTTTTATTTTGAAGACTTTTAGCCATATTCTAGAAGTTTTTCAATAATAAAACCTTCAAACTTCTGTTTTCGTTTTTAAAATAATTTTTATTTATCTTATATTTATTCCGACTATAATGTGCATTCTCAAAACATTTATCTAAAAGCATGCAATTTATTTGATATACATCTCAATACCATCATCATTTATATGAATCAACAATTTTTCTTTATATAGGATTAATCAACATTATTTGTATGTAAATCTTATCTAATAATTATTGTTTGGTAACTAAATATTGTTTATTATTATGTTTACTGGTAAAACTCTAGAATGGTAACCCCAACATGGAGGACATCTAGATTTTTAGGATCAGGCTGATCTTTAAAATCTATGATTCTGGAGTTTTACCGAATAAAGGAAATTGTTAAAATAAAATACAGTAGAATCTCGATAATTCGTATGGTCAAGCGTTCAAAAGGTAAATATGAATTATCGAGATATCCAAATTATCGAGATTTCCAAATAATACAAATAATCGGCTGTAAAAATAGGAAATAACACAAAATCATATAATTATATATTATATCCAAATATGAATGGAAATACAAGCGATATAGTTAGATCAACAAAAAAAATCGGTTTATTTTCTTATTTACGATGGCTTCGTTAAGCATGTTCAGAGCAGAAAATACGTTTACACAAACATCCGAATGTTTGTGTATGAATATTATTACACAAACTTAGCTAAGAAATGATACGTTGTAGATGCATTATTTCGCCATTTTAAAACTAATCGTCGGCCTATCAATTTCTTCTTCAACTCCTTTTTTAACAGAGTCAAAATTTCCTCGTCAGTTAGGATCCAAGCTATAGCTAAACCTTCGTCGAAATAGGCGAAATCTCGAAAAGTCATGGGAGTTCTTAATTTTGAGGTAGGTGATTCCCATCCTTGATACTTTCTAAGAGATGCATCACTACTTCCTTGCGTTAAATGTCTAAAATCGTTTAATTATGGCCAATTTTAGAGATTGCAATTTAAAGGTTGTGCTGGGAGGCAAAAACAGAAGATAAACATCGCTGAGTGATGACCGTACAATTATCAATAAATAGTTGAAAATTTTCGCTGTTTTTTATTCCATATCTGTACCCATTCATTGAAAATTTCACTTATGATACATGCTTTTGTGTTTGCATGATAGGCGTTCGGTAAAGTTTTTGATTATAAAGCACCTTGCATTCGCGGATTTGCCAGTCACGATCGAACTTAATTTTTCAGATCAATCTATGTTATCCCCTAACAGTATGGTTACAGGTTTTTTTTACAATTGTATGTAAACAGAACTGAATAGAAAAAAAAAGGGTAAACCGACCGAAATTCATTGGAACGATTCCTCTCTCACTCACTCACCTCTTCTCTTAAAAATATTTAGAGTTAACCAGATTTTTTATTTGGTAATTCGAATTATAAGGCGTTTACATTACTTGGAAGACGAAAATAAATACGAATTATCGGGGGAACCGGATTGCAGTGTTTTTATACGAAATAAAGGGACACTTTTAAGAGACCAGAAAATCTATACGAATTACTGGGATATGAATTGCCGAGATTCTACTGTAGTAGTTTAGCATATGGTGTGATCTAGTGTGGTCTAGTTTAGCATATGGTGTGACCGATATATCGTTGTAAAATATCGATATCATCGATATACCGGATGTTAAGATATCAATATAATATATCGGTTTTTCAACTCATATATATCGATATATCGGGTGTCGATATTCCAACCCTAGTTAAAACCGACTATTTTTGAAATAAGGACCTCTGGAAGGACCTCTATCCTCGCCAAAGCTAGTATTATTTTTAGATCGTTACAATATATGCATACATTTTAATAAATACTCGGCAACATCCTGCAACTAGGCCGTATGGCCGGGCCATACGTAAATATTTGGGCAATATTGCTGTTTATTGCAGCAACATTGTAGCCAAACATTGCCTGAAATTATGGCCCGTCTAAATGACCCTCTATGGCTTATAAATTTCACAGTAATATCCGTTCCACAAAATTTAATCAAGGCAATTTTTTTTTTTTTCTCTTTGTTAGTTTCAAGAGTTTAATTCTACAGTACCAATTTATATATATCGGTTAGTACTTTTCAATATCCATTCTTTGACAGCAAAATTAAAAAAAGTAATACAAATTTTAAATAGTTGGAGCCCGTTTAAAAACTGCCGGACCGAGCAAGTGTGAAAATCTTAGCTTCCGATGACTACTCCGATGTCGTGCTTCGTTTAGCCGGCTCATTACAATGTCGTGTAGATTATATTGAACTACTTAAATGACTTTCTCCACGATTTTTTTTAAGGTAGCGGATTTGGAACGGCATACAAGGCTTATTTCACTTAGGATGTCCTGCATTTTCGCAATTCACATTCATAGCTTCTCCTAAACTGAGTACCCTATTTTGGCTTTGCCTCCTTCCCTTCTGCATAATTTCTAGAGAACGGTTGATCATGAAAAAAAAAATGAATAAGACAAAACTTGTAGATAATTTAATTTTCTACAAGTTTTATTAGAACATCTAACGACATGGGACGCATAAATAACTAAATATTCACAGAAACCCATTTTTGTCACTTTTTTTTACCTTTAGCCTTTTACAACTTGAGACGCCGAAACGAGATTTTATGAACCTTTTCGACAATATTGAGAAAATCATTATAAAAGTTCATTCAAATTTTCAGCTCAGTATCTTCCATTCCGAGAAAATCTTATTTGACTGGCCTAATGACTATTTTTCCAGAATGACTAGGTAAGCAAAATAATCAAAACTTAAGTTGATACTGGCTCTGTAAATAAACGTTTTATTTCGAGACAGATTCACATAATGAATCTCCCTTCTACTCTGGATGGCATGCCACCCGTAGGACAACTCATCCTTCCTCCTCTTGTTAGTTTACGTAAGGGCGTTAAATCACCTTCTACCCCTTAAGAGCACTAATATGAATAAATTGTCGATAACTTTTCGCTAATAGTCCTGATTAAGAAACTAAAAAGTCTGTGGTGTTTGGGATAAGGGGAAAGGTCAGTTTATTTATTTTTTTGCGGACATTGGTTTAAGTTATTTCAGTCAAATAACGTAAAGTTGTTCCAGTCAAGCCCTTTTTCGCAAATAAAAATTACTTGTATCCCTTTATCCAAACACCACAGAATTAATTAATTTCATATCTCCCACAACAGCTTCTATGATCGTCGTAAGTTAGGGTTGGAATATCGAAAAGCGATATTCTGCTGACCATCTAGAGGGCGCCTTCGGCACCAGCTAGACCACAGCCCCCACAGGAGAATCAAGGGAGGAACTGGCCCCTGCTCCTTCCACTTCCTTCTCCTCCATCTGCCACGATCATGGTGAACACTGGGATCGAGATAAGACAAATTAACTTACAGCATAATAAGTCGACTAAGGCTGAATTGGCGAAGCTTCTTTCGGGGGTGAAATCCACCCTCGTCTTAATACAAGAACCTTATTGTTTTAGAGGAATGATTAAAGGACTTGGGTGTATCGGCGGAAGAATCATCCGCCCACCCTCATGCGAAGCACCAAGGTCATGTATCTGGGTCTCTAAAGACCTTCAGATACTACGTTTGCCCCAGATAAATACGAAGGATGTGGTGGCCCAGGCTACAATTACCAAGGTCAGTAATATTAAGCTTAAAATGATTATTGCCTCCATATATGTACCCCATAATCTGGATCCATCTTATCATTGCATATATAGTCTCTTCCGCTTTGCATGAAAGATTGATCTTCCTCTCTTAGTAGGCGGAGACTATATAGCCTCTACGAATTTAGAGATACTAAACAGAGGTAGCGAAGCTACTTTTGTGATTGTACGAATTATGTAATTCGTACAATCACCATTTATATTATTACCTGTTTGTCTTTAAATAGGATTAATTAACAGTATATGTGTTTCAATCTTATCTACTAATTATTCTTTGGCAACTAAATATTGTATATCTTATATTTACCCCGTTATATTTATAAATTAACATGTGCTATATTTTAACCAATGATTATATGCAACAATTTATTTACATTTATAGTTATAGTTACAGTTATAGTTATAGTTATTTTATAGTTATTTATTTACATTTATATTTTTAGATAAATGTTTTGAGAATGCTCAATGTATGCATGGAAACTTCATAAAATACAATTTTTTTTAGAAAAATAAAACAAGATTTTATTTTGGAAAAAATTGTAGAATAATATAATATATGAAATATGGCAAAAAACCTTCAAGATAAAAATGTTATACTTATTTTTTTTACAAAAGTATTGTTCTTTTCTATTTTTTTTATAATGATTCATGGATAGTAAAAATATTGTTCTATAAATAATAATTATATTATTTCATAACCTTCTCATAAATTTCATAACGTTATACTCATTTAATGCACGGTTTCTTGGTTTTTTCGTCCATTTCCTTTCGATATATCGATATATTGATATTTTTCTACTGATTATCGGTGGATATCGATATTTGGTTTCGCGATATATCAAAATATCGATATTTTTCTTTCGATATTCCAACCCTATCGTAAGTGTTAAAGTGAAAGGATTGATTGATTTATTGCCGTTGTGTGCAATCGTCTGAAATTAAAATAGGATTAAAAGCATACCGATCCTGATAACTTCGGGAATGTTGATATCTTTAGGAATCTCTTCAGAAAGTACTGGTATTGGTGGGGCTACATTGCAATTGTCGTGCTAACCAGAGAAAGAATGCCAAAATTCATTTCGTTAACTGACTCAGGCGGTAATCGAACCCCTTAAGCTTTGAACTGGAAACAATAGGACCATTGCCCCAACCCTCCCGACCATCATGGTTTGAGTATTTATAGAATAAAAAAAATTCTTTATTGAAATTTTTTATCCATTTTTTATCTTATTCAATAACAAACAGGTTTCTATACTTCTTAATTTTTGTTCGCTTTTAAAGTTTGTATATTCAAACATAATTTATTATTCAAACATATAATTAATTATACAGTAGTTTCATGTTAAAAAAAAACAACTGTTGACAGTCCGTAAACAGAATCCGGATCTTCAACTGACTACAACTTCAAACATTGACTGCTCTTTCAGGAAGAGCATGCGCAATAGCTCTGGCGCGAAAGGGAACTGCTTTATCAGACAGTCGACTGTCGGCTAGTGTTGGAATAGGTTGGGCGTTATTTTTATTGATGTAAAATACGTTATGTTTTTATGTTTGAGAGGGAAGTTCTGTGTTGGTATTATCGTCTGAACACTGACATTATTCATCGTCTACTTCATAGGTTTCGTACGTGCGAATGGAATTAGTTCATCACTTTGGAGAACCAATCAATAGGTATGTGATTTATTTTAATGTTATATTATCAATAAGATGATTTATCTCTATTGATTCATGAATTTAGTTTATAATTCGCATCCCTATATTCCATGAAGAATCGGTATATGGTCTATGCTTGTTGTATTTAATGAAGTTGTTATCGTAAAAATATGTATAAGTGAAAAAACAACTAATTTTATGAACATAGTTGAGTGTTGTTATATGTAACTAAAGCATGGTTATCCGCCTTGTTTTGTATCCTCGTCAAATACCTTATTCATTACTTTTTTTTGTTTCTTAAATCTTCTACTAATTATGTTGCATACTGTTCGGTTTTTTGGTGAATCTTGGAGATCATTATCAGCAGTCCCCGTTATCAGTCATTTATTTTGTTGGCAAATGGTTAATGCTACAGCTATAAATCATTCATATATCCTTGATAATTAAGTATTTTACTAGCTTGCATATATAATAGCCTTGATAGTTCCGTGCTTAGCCGATAATGGCAAAGGTGATTCTCACGTGCTTGTTCAATGTTTTCAGGACGGCTCGTACGCTTCCCAAGAAACACTTTCTACAGAAACCTATCCATTTCTAGGTAAAGCAATTCCCCAGGCCTCTGCTCCAGGCAGCTTTGACTTTTATTTTCTCTGAAACTCATCGTTGGTTTATTTAATAGTTTTGAGTGTAATTGTTCCATGAAGTCTTCTCATCTTATGTTCTTTTGAAGTAAGCTTTAAGATGTCTTAATATTATTGAAGACTCTTTTCTATATGCCTTGTGAATTCAATTTATTTTTTAATAGATAAAGATTTACTATCAACTTGCCACAATTTTCTATTTAATGAGCTTATTAAATGCCAAGTATTATATTGATTTGTTTCTCTCTTAAAATTTTCATTCGCACCTGTACAGTGGCAATCGGCGAATTAGATAGTAACTAATATGAAAGATGCGGCATTGGGGAGAGCAGTACCCAGTAGGTAGCTTTTATTTATCTAAATATTTTAGTTCAAATGTTTTTTAATTATAATCTCATATTGTAAACTGAACACGATTTTTTAAAACTATAATTTGCAATTTTTATATAATTGGAGGTAGGTTTATAGATTTGATTAAGAATCAAATATTTTGTAGTTAATGTATAAAATAAGAAAACAATAATTGTTGATAGATTGAAACTATCATTGCCCAGCTTTCATTCTTTCATGAACCACAATGAACTGGCTGCAAGTAATATGACCAGCATGAAGGTAGGTCATTGCTACCTAACGTTTTCCATTCGAGAGAGTTTCCATCACAGTTATCAGTTTGCCCAAATGTAATTCCTTTCACAAGCTTGCATTCATCTTACAATAGTGTCTGATAATATTAAATTCAATCGGAAAAAATTGTATATATTCTAATTAGTTCTGTTCTAGGAGAGACTTTATTGTAATAGTGAATACTTAAAATAATTAGTGTTTATATCACGGAAATCTATTGTTTAAATATTCAATGCTTATTTCGATTCTGTATTTTTTTTAGCTAGGAAAGGTTGTAATTAAATCATTAGTAGTAGGTATTTAATAATTTGTATTACTGAAGATAAATAAAATTTGGTGTTTTACGCATTACATTGGACTTTTATCCATCTCACCTTTTTGGATTTACTGAGAAGAACCCGTTATGGTTTATCTCTTGAGCGAGCGGAGGTAGATAGAATTTATTATTATTTAACTAGTTATTAACTGATAATTAGTTATTAGACAAGAATAAATAAAACATGAGACGATACAACTTAAAAAGAGGGGCGCGTTACCACTTGTTCCTCTCGATCTTACCCGAAGGTCGCCGAACTAGCACACTCTAGCGCCATTTGCGCTAAATGCTTTGCATTCAATTGTAACATTCGTGTTCATTGGAATTATTAAAATTATTACTGCTTTAATTATATTTTATTTAAAATTATTAGTGCTGTCGACTTCCGCTCATTACGTTCGTCCAAGAAATAAACAAAACAGCAAGAGATCCTTTTCAGTTGAGGTCGGGGTCTTTCCGTAATTTCAATGATTACTGCTAGAAATAAATCACAGCTGACGACTTCCGCTCGGAACACTCGCTCAAGAGATAAACAAACCTCAAAAGTACCTTTTCAGTTGAGATCAGGTCCTTACTGTAATTTAAATTATCACTCCTTTAAATTATTACTACAACTTCCCCAAATCACCGGCAGTGGACAGTTTTAACAATTTTAAATAATATGTAAATAAAGCAATAATAATTTTAATAATTGCAATGAATACGAATGTTACAATTGAATGCAAAGCAGTTAGTTAGCACAAATGGTGCTAGGAGTATGCCAGTCCGGCGACCTTCGGTTAAGATCGGGAGTACCAGTGATAACGCGCCCCTCTTGTAAAGTTGTACCCATGAGATAATTATGTATTTCAAGGTTGGTCAAAACCTCCAAGTCTTTTAAAAATAAAAATTGTTCAGTAACAACCAAATTTGGCTGTATTAAAAAAACAAAAAAAAAACAAATATTCGGTGACATCTTAATAATGTTGATCTACTTTCTTTAAACTTGACCATGCATAAAGCTGGCCAATACAAGCGATATGAATTGACTTTCATATTTTTTCGTTTAAGGCTCCAAGCTAAATATCGATGACATGTAAAAAAAATAATAAAATAAAATAAAAATAATCGAACAGTACTCAAAAAGTATTTTTAATTACTTATGAAGGTTAGATCACATTTATTAATGTTATCCCACAAAATCGGCGTTTTATATTTACTGAAAAAAAATTGAAAAATACCAAAATGAAAGAGTAGAAATTTAAGAAGATAAAAATAAAATAAAAAGTAATATTTACAAAAGCTAAGAAATAGAAATAAAAAATTCAAAAATCGTTGTCAGAATGTGTTCCAATGAAATCCAATTAAGAAAAATTCAAAAGAATTCGTAGAAATTAGACGAAGGTCTTTTCCTCTGTTGGATACGACACATATTTTGAAGTAGGTCATGTAAACATTAGAATTGGTAAGAATTTTGCCCAACTTAAATTGGTTTGATTTTGTTATTTTAGCCAATAACTGTAACATTGTATTGAAAATTAAAAAAAAAAAAAAATAAGTATTTGTAATCTTACCCAAAGTTTTTCAGGCTAAAATACCAAATCGACAATCGAATGTTTCAAATTCATATAAACTTTTATTTTTTGATAAATTTGTTTCATAAATGCCCATCATTCAACCTCCAATGTTTAATACAGCATAATACAATTTATTATTCATATACAATTTTTGTCAATTCATGTACAATGTTTATATTCATTTATTTATTCTATAATTAGTTACTTTCCACCCTTTGAATTCGAATAATAAAATGTCTGTTAAGCGACTTTAAAAATAAATTAAATTAAAGAGCTTTTCTTTTTAAAACATTTTTCACCCCAAAAAGAAACTTTGTTTGATTTGTTTTACATCTTTCAAGCCCTCAATCGCATAGATTAAACATATTTTAACCAATTCTTATTATGCTATGTGGAAATTATAGCTTTAGAATTTTTTAATGTGAACTAAAAATTAAAAATGTTATCACACTGAATGAAGATTGTCTTTTTTCTATACTATCTCCATAGATAATGTTAGAATTATTAGATCATATTTAGAACTAAAAATTAATTCTCTACGGAGACTATATATTCTCAGCTTACAGACAGCCTGACGCCTGACGCCTGCGCCTGAAACATTCCTGAATGTGCTAATTAGCTATCCGAGGTGACTGCAAAGTGGGACCACAAGATAAATACTCTATAAATTAAACTATTGCTTGGTGAAATGTTTAGTATACAGCTTAATACAATTTATTAATAATTTATTTCTTCTGTTATAAATTACTTTTTTCTTTTAACTTTGAAAAATAAAATGTCTGTTAAGAGACTTTAAAAAATAAAATTAAATTAAAAGGATTTTCTGTCTAAAACATTTTTTTTTCACCGTCATTTAGTTTTAAATGAAATAATAAAGTTGATCTTTTTTTTTTTTTTTTTTTTTTTCCTCGCACAATAACCCGGTGTTCGGGACATCAGTTCTTCAGTCTTCTTCACTATTTAACTTGGAAAATTTCAGTCGTGATGGATACGAAAAAGGAGAACCTAGATTTTTTATTGAAAATTACAGATCCCTTTCCGATTTTTTTTTTTCGACTGTACCAATAAAATAAAAAAGGGATGTAGCCTATGATCTCCTCATCGAGATAATTAAAATAAAAGAACCAAATGCAATTCTTGAATCTGTTGGAAATAAATCAACAGTATTCGTCCAAAATGTATGCTTCCGAAATGAATTAAAAACTTCGAAAAATAAGAAAATATGAATTCTTCTGTTAATTCGGTATATGTGCCATATCTTTTTTATTTAAAAAAAACTATTGTTTTTATTAGATCAAGAGAATTCTGAATAGTACAGGACAAATGAGCCCAAAGCGACTAAATTTGTACATCCATTGCAACAAAATTTGTACATCCATGAAACTTCGTTCATAGCTTGATCTTGGTATGGGGGAAAGGACGTCAAAATGGGAAAGTGGAATATTCAGTCATGGTTTGTGAAAAGTAAGGTATCGTTTCTTATAGATTTTTTGTTAATGGGTAGAATGACCACTCCCATGACAACACAGACAATAGTTAAGAAGTTAAATAATATACAAATAAACTTATAACAAAAGAAATTAATCTCTGTCAGATCGGTCTTACTAGCTTTCGTAAAAGTTATCTTCAGTTCACTTTTATTATCCTTATGCTATTTACTTTTGTATTTTTACAGAATATATCTTATATTTCTGATTTAATTTCAGCCCTGATGATGGCTCACATGTTAGTCATCATCAACTCCTTTTTGTATTTTTTAAAAGATTTTATCTTCTCAGGGTGGCCATGATTCTCCTTGTATTGCACAGCTTTTAATTGAATCGTATCTTTGGTGTTCGTACAAGTTATAGTCGAAAATTATGTACTTTAAATGTGTAAAAGTTTGTTTAGTTTCTCCGTGGCAATTTTATGAATCTGTGTTT
This sequence comes from Rhaphigaster nebulosa, assembly GCA_948150685.1. NCBI lineage: Eukaryota > Metazoa > Arthropoda > Insecta > Hemiptera > Pentatomidae > Rhaphigaster > Rhaphigaster nebulosa. The sequence goes on along the minus strand of OX411306.1, from coordinate 101,381,801 downwards.
GACAAATGTAATTTTTTAAATTTCTGGTCCGTGTTCGGTCAGCAATTATATCAGTTTGTAAAGTTTACTTTTTATTTTGTTGTTGTTTTGAAGTGATTGCACTTCAAACTACCTCTCTATTGAGAGGTATGTATCTGTGCAGAGGTCGTCATTTTGTCGATGGTCACGAATTAAGTCTGTTCTAATAGATGTTAAAACTATAAGGATATTTATATAAGGATAAAATCACCATGTCGATTGGAAGATGGCTATCGTTAGCGGCTGATTTACCCAAAATTTCAGGTCTTTCAATGCCGGAGACACCACTCTAACCGTTATAGGCATATATGAGTAGCTCAGTTACACAAATAAATATAGTATTTGCATCTTAATATAGCTATGTAATCTAAATTTAGTAAGATCATTGCGTTGCATCATAGATAAACCCCCAAGGGTGTCTCCCAAGAAACAAAATTTTCAAATCCACTCAACGAATTTGATTGACTTTGCAAGGCAGTACATTTTCGGGCATTAAAATGAGCTAAATTTGAATCTACAAGGACATTATATCGATTCTTCAGAGGGAAGATTGAAGCAATAATTAAAAAATTTAAAATCTGGGTAAATTTCCCCAATCTTCAAACCTTTTTGGAATGTAGCTACTAGGAATTTAATTTAATTTCTTGTGTTTTGTTTTGTATTAAGAGTAATTTCGTAACAATGCTTTGTAAGGGATCGTTTTTTTAATTACTAATTTATATAAATGTTTAACATTGTATTTTTTAAATTACAAATTTATGTGTTAAATTTGTATCGATATTGATATTTATTCCTACATGCTTTTTTATAATTTCTATATCTAGGTTACTTAGATTTTAAATAGTAAGGAGTAAATAAAGAAGAAAAGCAGATTTTAGATTAGTCATTGAAGTAAAAGAAAGAAAATATGCTTTGTGAAAATAACGCATTTGAAGAAAATTATAATTAATTTTTCTTCATTTAATACTGTTTAATTTTGAAGTGACTTAGTTAATTTGAAATAAGACTCATTGAGATTGAACTAAAACATATTTATTACCCATAAAACTAAAACATTGGTATAATTATTTTAAAACTTTATAATTATCAACAGGTTAAATGGTTTTTGTGTCAGCTTAAAAATAAGGTTATAGTAATCAGAATATATTTTCTCATGACAACGAATATTATTTGCATAGCCATGATTGTTTTTCAATTTCAACATATTTCATACTAGCTAGGTGTTTGAAGGTTGGTACTTATCGTATGTTCCTGGAAGACCATATGCATGCCCTCTTGGAGTAGGTTACATAACTATGATCTTTGGTGAAAACTGTATTTAGTGCTTCTGTGATATCTCAACACTTACATCTCAACTATCTGTTAGTTCTTATCCAGTAGCTATTAACTACTCATCTATTTAGGTCATAATCCTAAATTCCAAATCCAGTCAGCCCGCCAAAACTCAAGTCCCCTCTTCTTGATCCCACGGAGCTGAATATGCCCGTCTTTCTATCCCAGCACCACGTGTTTCTTTGTCCATTCTATGGGGCGTGGATTTCTTTATATTTCTGGAAAAACTCTTTAGATGAATTAATATTAATTTTGTTTATTTTCGCGACAAGAATGTTTTGACTAGGGGCTGCACAAAACCGCTCTTTTTGGTTTATTATTTTCAATAATAGACCTTTGGAATCGACCAAGGAAAAAATTTTTGTAACCCCCCTCAAAATTTGAGGTTTTGCCTTTCAAGATACGTAGAATCCAAATATCGAATAAAAAAAAAATCGGCCGTCCGCCGTACGCCGTCAGCGGCTTTTCTCCGAGACTACTGAACCGAATTTCTTGAGATTCGTTACCAATGTTATATGTGTGACCGGGATGATTCTCGGAACTCGACATCCGTTTGTTCGTTTCAAAATGGCGGCGGATTAGAGATCTCATAACCCATGACTCGGTCATTTATAAAGGTAGAGAGGAAATTTAAGGTGTTTTGGAATAAGTGTAACAAGGCTTTAAAAAAAAAATTGAAAAACAAAAAATCTATAATAATTGCCGATTAAAGATCTTATATACCCATAACTCGGCTATTTATAAACATAAAGAAGAAATTTAAGGTGTTTTGGAATCAGCATAACAAAGCATTAAAATAAGAAAAAACGAAAAAGAAAAAAATCTCTATCTGTAAATGCTTTTGGTTTATTTTCAATAATAGACCTTTGGAATCTACCAAGGTAAAAAATTGTTGTAATCCCCCCTCAAAATTTGAGATTTTATCTTTCAAGATACGTAGTTTTTTGGTAGGTGCTTGTATTGTATTTAAACGAAAGCTAATGAAATTCCCTATTAAACGAACGAAAAATCACTCAAGTCGGACCATTATTAGCTGAGAAATAGCGTAATGAACTTCGTAGACCGATTCTCAGGGCGGCTATTCATCGTGGTCCTAGGCCTCCTGACATCTATTGGGCTTCTGACTTCCTCGTACCTCCCTGCTGTATCCTTCCTTGGATTATTTCTGTACTTTCTTTAGCTTCCTTAGACTATCCTTCTTTTTTTTCCTACTTTAGTGCACATCAAATATTATCCTCTGTATCATTTTACATCACAGCATCCTTGCATTGACAGTTTTTTAAATTAACACTCCCAGTTCGCCACTCTCACGGCGATCATCTTGTGACAAGCTTCAAATTTCTTTTCCATTGGTGCCTACTGCTTCATTTTTTTTACTTGGACAGAATAGATATTTTTGAAATATTACTAAGTGGAAATAATAATCCATTGTGTAATAATTTGCAGCGTTTTTTGGATAAGATCATAATGATTCAGTCACTGCAAAGTCTCTCTTTTTCATGATTCACTGATTCAATAAGAGTTCTCACTAACTTGGGATAACTATCGATTTTGTTTTAAATTCTAATTTGAATTCAAAGTTTTTATCTGAATCCTGTTTTCAATCTCTTAAAATATTTTTTAAGTTAAGAAAACTTAACTTTTAAATATTTACGGGAAAAAGAAAATTAATCTTGGCCCACCTAGCGAAAAATCCATCATCGGAATTGTCAAATGTAATTATATAATTGCCGATTGAACACATAAGTGGATAAAGGAAGTTAAAATATTTTTTATCCTCAGCATCGGAAATCGGCTCGCGTTTTACGTTTTTGACTTCAAGAAACAAAGTCTGCATGTCTCTCTATCTATAATTAAATCTATGTGACGTGTATAACACATACTGAGGTTAATCCGATTGTGATGAAATTTTCAGGGATTGTGGGGGTTAGTAACTTGATTGTCCCATATCAGTTTTATCAAATTGCATCCTCAAATTTCGCTTTCCCAAGCGCAAACGTACTTTCCTTTGTAACAACTATATTTCGAAAACGACTTGTCCGATACGACCCAAAGTTGGAGGAAAGTAGAGGATTAGAGTAGAAATGGTCCAGTATCAATTTTATACAATTCCGTATACTACTTTCAATTACGCATATGTAATTAAACGTATTCTCTTTGATATTTTTCTGAATTCATTGACATAATGGCCGTTATTGCTGAGATATCATGTCAATCCCTCCTGGCGCAGAACAGGACTTCCTTACTGTTTTAACTCATAGGCGTCACTAACCTGTTGTTCATTGCTGTTGTTAGTGTGGGGATTAAAGTGAAAATAGAAACTAAAATGTCGCCACCAAAAAGTGAAGTGTGAAAACATTTTAAATGGAGAGACAGTAAAAGTATATTACTTTATAAAGTATAAAGTATATTATAAAGTATATAGTAAATATTTCGGACATCGGGAAACACAACAAACCTGCAGTCACACCTCAAATCTTTCCATTCGCACGTTTTTCGTCTGCATCAGGGTCAGGTTTTTCTGCAATACCATTTACTTTTATATGAAGCAAATGAAATAATTCCTCCGTCAAAAGCTTCTGACATAAAAGTTTCCAAAATATCGCAACATTTGAAGAGTGAGGCGAACGACGAAGAAAAATTAATGATGCTATTTTATATTTTATCTGTAAGGATAATCTGTTGAAAAGGAAGGTTTTCTCAGCTTGGTTAAAATTCTAGCCCCTTTATATAAGGTACCTTCTAGAAATACATTAAAATAATTATTGAATGAAAAATACTCAGAACTACGCTCTCTTATTCAAAAACATTTGAATGAAGTAAATTCAGTGACCTTCAATTGTGACATATGAACGGAGTCCCACCAGATGGAAAGTTTAATTGGTGTCACTGTTCATTTTATTTTAGAAACAAAATATGAAATGACCTGAGTGTTCCTGGAACTTCGAGAACTCACAGACAGGCATACGTCCCAATACATATCTCATGTTTTGGAAGATGTGTGCCTACGTTTTAACATCTCAAATGAAAAAGTAACAACAATTGTAACTGACAATGGGGCAAACATTGTGAAGGCAGTGGATACGTTCTCACAGGCCAAACATGTACACTGTTTTGCTCACTTGTTAAATCTAGTGTGCGAAAAGAATAGTTGGAAGAATTATTTAGAAAGCTTCGTAGCATTACAACTTGGTTTGCTATTGTTGGATGTGACCAGTTAAGAAAAGCCACTGAAGGTGGCACTAAATGCAAGCTAATTTCAGATGTTCCTACTAGATGGAACAGCAAATATTACATGGCCCAACGTTTCCTAGAACTTCGGCCTCATATCAGCGTTATATTGACTGAACACACAAGTGCTCCAGATATGGTGACTGCACGGGATGTTGAAGAATATTCAAGAATAGGAATCGAGGTATATTAGGTAGATGCTAACAACTAGTTTTAAATTTTATTGTGTTTCAACATTTCAGAGTGTGTCATATGCATAATAAATCATAGGTCTATTCGCAATTGTACTTTCTTATGAAATAGAATCCAGGTCTTTCCTTTAAATAAACTCAAGAGTTTATGATTACCAAACAAAAAATAATATGGATCAATCACTCACCAAATTGAAATAAAATAGACAAGACTATAAATGTAAATAAATTGTTGCAGATAATCATTGGTTAAAATATAGCGCATGTTAATTTATAAATATAATGGCGTAATTATGAGAAATATGAGTAATATTTAGTTGCCAAACAATAATTAGTAGATAAGATTGAAACACACATACTGTCAATTAATTCTATGTATAGACAAACAGGTAATAATATAAATGGTGATTGTACTAAAATATATATCAGATGAGTTACATATTTTTATATAAATGTTTTGAGAATGCTCAATGTATGCATGGAAACTTTATGAAATACAATTTTTTTTTTAAAAAATAAAAAAAAGTTTTTTTTTTTTAAATTTGTAGAATAATGCAATATATGAAATATGGCAAAAAGCCTTCAAGATAAAAATGTATTATAATACTTATTTTTTTTTACCAAAGTATTATTCTTTTTTATCTTTTTTTTTATAATGATTCATGGATAGTAAAAATATTGTTCTATAAATAATAATTATATTATTTCATAACCTTCATCACATTTTAACGTCATACTCATTTAATGCACTGTTTCTTTGATTTTTTATCCATTTCCTTTCGATATATCGATATTTTTCTACCGATTATCGGTGGATATCGATATTTGGTTTTGCGATATATTGAAATATCGAATATCGATATTTTTCTTTCGATATTCCAACCCTACTACACAGTCACATAATTCTACACGTCATCTTTCCCATATTTCCTTTTAAATATGCATTGCCTATTAAAAATGATTGCCGCCTTAAAGGAATAATATATACAAACATCAAAAAATGGCATGGCTTAATCCCGGCCTGCTCTACGAGTATTCTAAATTCTGTGGTCATTCTGATAGTTCCTCTCCTCCTAATAACTACCTTTTGATCCGCTCCTGACTTGATGAATAGCTGATGAATTGCAACTTTTTTTCCTATCGACACCATAGGAATAATCAATTTATTTGATGAATATGATTTACGGGGATGATAAATTTGAACAAGCCGGCGTTTTCCTTGTTTATGCTCTGGATTGAGTTTAGTATTTCCTATACGTTTTCCTGGTTAAATTTTTGTTTTGAACAAATATGGCTTTAAATTCCCCGAATTGAATATCCATTGTGGCAGCTAACATTGCCCCGTGTACTCAAACGACTTTCGATAAAACAAAGTTAAAGGGAAATGAAACAGGCCTAAATGGAATTGGCTGTTGATATGGAATTTTATTTTTAAAGAACTCGTGTGATTTTTCAAATGGACCAGCTTTAACGGTGCGAAACACAATTTATGCTTATTGTAATGTCTTAAAAAATATATGTTATTAAAAAGTCAATGTTGTGACACGAAACTATCATTCTAAGATATTCTAATACTCATTATTTATTATAGCCTGACATCTGACCCTAAATGGTTTTCAAAGGCGCATTTAACAGAAAAGGAAATATTACATATGTTTAAAAAAAACTCGATCATTGCCACTGATGAAGATAAATCACAAATGCATCATATTGTCTATGCTGAAAACTGCGTGACTTATTCATATAAATGGTTGTCATTACAGCCGTAATACGTACAGCAAGTAATGGACAAAAGATAAACGTTTAATTATTTGGATCTGTTTACATCTAATATAGTGAAAACCTAGTGCATTCAAAATAATCGCCTCCCACAAACTAGTCTTCCATATTCACAGACTAAACATTAGTATCTCAAGTGCGTTATAAATCAAAACAATTTATATTGAGTTTAATTTTTAAAAATGTTAAAAGTTTCAACGGTTAGTTATCATGAATATAGATCACCTGACCAACGCAAACGGTTACAGCGAGCCGCGCTTTAGGTGAACATGCTTTTAAAAAATGTAATGTAAATAAAAAAAAATGAATACAACTTTATTTTTATACCATGATTCAATACAATTAACTGGCGAGTCATAATTAATGAAATATTTGTTTACCTTTCTTTCATTTACTTTTTCCAATTTTTTCATTTTGCGTTCGTAGGTTTCAAATGTAGAACTGGAGTCCGTAATCGCTCTTGCGCATTTAACGAATTTTCATTTATTTTATATTTTTCGTATACATAGGTACTACAACTAGAAACAAGAGTTTTAATACAAATAAAAAATCACCCGGCTGGCCGCGTTTTGGCCAGGCCTGGTCTATATATAACGTTAAGACAACTATTTCCATATACGTTTATATTTATTTATTCTACTTTAATTTTGTCATAATTTCTCAAGTAATTAATTACATTAATTGTACTTATTATATTTTAATTAATCTAGTATCCTGTATTCCTACAATGTAGGCCGTTAGCCGTTAGACACGTTAGCAGTAAAAAATATCTTCTAGTTGTTAAATTTCTGACCGTACTCCTAATCATCCATCATCTTAGTTTTCATTTTTACATTATTTTATCAAATATAAAAAATCATTTCACTCTATCATTTTCATCATTACCATTGTCATAACGCCAGCCGCACTGTGTCAATTTATTTGATGTGTGCAATATAGGATTTTTTATTCTATTTCAACAGTTTGCCATAAAAATTTTCTCCCGATAAATCAAACCTTTTCTTTCTTTTTTTAACATGAAGAGGCCTTTTTACTGAATCACGACCCGCACCTCTCACACCAGCCATCACTTTTCCATCATTCCATTTCATTGAAGCTGTTTTTTTTAATGTACCTATGATGAGTTAGAGCCTAGTATGTTGCAGTGAGTATACCATTCCTATGCTTGATTTTTAGTAAGATTTAATTGGAAGAAAGATTCAACCTTAGCTGGTGAGCTGTTAAATTTGCCTCGCTGATGGTATACACTACCATCAACCGGGATGAGAATGGACTAAAGTAGGAAAATGTGAAGTTGGCTCTCGAAACCTCAATCAGTTTTCTTTCATTTACTGTTGATTTATCTGAACTTTTAATTAGATAATTGTTTACATGTTTATATTTTTTCAAAAAATTTATTCTTATGTTTCCATGGTGAGAAAAAAAAGAAGTATATTTTGTATATGCTGAGTAATTTTTGTTATGCAAAGAAAACTTCTTGTGTTGTGGCATTTGCCTTACTGTTTGTTTTAATGTTGGAACAATCCTTTCTGCGAATAAAGGTAAGGTTTTTGTAATTATTTTGTAAACTAAATGAAAATATTTGCTGATTTTTTAAAATAGTCAAAGTTAAATTAACTTGTGAAGTGACTTTGGCCACGTGGATTGATAGCCATTCTCGGTTGGAGAATCCGGAAATATCTGCCATTGAAAAGAAAGGCATCTTCAGGAAGCTAACTCTTACGGAAAAAAAGAGAGAAACAAATAGCTTAGATTCAATGTGGACGAATTTAAAGATCACCAAAGTTTCTAGTTTTCTTAAACCAGTTTTTTGTTCCTTTTCTTTCTTATTAAACCTATAGATCATGTACAAGATAATCTTTGGTTCCTCAAGAATAATGCCAGAATGCAGAATTTTAATTTTTTTTTATTCTAAGAAGATAAGCAAGTTATAGGTTTGCTCAGGGTCTGAGAGAGTTTCTCATTACACACCTCTAGTTAAAAATATTATTTGTAATTTTTTATGTGAATTTCTGTGCAATTCATATTCTTGTATAACATTAGAATAAAAATTACGTGTTTAAATCTTTAAACGACCCAGTATTTATTATTGCCCGTATTTACGTCCTACAATTTTTTTATTTGTTGACCTATCGATCACTCAGTGTTTTTAATTCTTTTTTTTTTTTTTTTATCTTTTCACTCCTCTTAATGTATAAGTATAGAAATATTGGCGGAATTTAAGAGGCAGGAAGGGTCAGAAGAGGAATATGTTGGAGTAAGCGATTCGGATGAAGGGGAAGACGTAGTTTATCAAAGTGACCACGGTAGTGATTCTACTTCATCGGCGGACAATGCCGATCAATATGAAGCCACCTCAGGTAGCCAAAATTATTTTTTTATCGAAAGACGAACAATTCAAGTGGTCCAAAGATCCTGTTCGGACACGAAAAAAGATATTTTAGCTAAGTTGCAAAGGATAAAATCCGAATATCGAAACATTGATGGGGTTTATGATACCCTTACAATTTTTTTCTCTGACGATGTGATTAATTTGTTTGTTGAAAATACCAAGTTATATATTAATTTAATCAAATCAAAATTTAAAAGGGAAAGAGCAGTCCTTTTGATGAATGAACATGAAATTAGTGCGCCGTTGGAATTCCTAATTCTTAGTGGGGCTTATCGCAGCGATGAACTTCGAAGATTTAAGGGACAAAGATGGTCCACCAATATTTTCAATAACCAAGTCTTGTTCGAAAGATTTCTCTTCCTAATTCGTTCTCTTCGATTTGATGACAAATCATCCCGTAATAACTGATTGGGCATCGACAAATTAGCTCCCATTTGATCTATACTCTCCATCAACCAAGACAATTTTTTGAAGCCATATACTCCATCCGAATGCTTGACAGTTGATGAACACTTAATTCCCTTTTAGTGGCGATGCTCATTCCGAGAGTACATCCCCAACAAACCCAAGCGTTACGACATAAAAGGTTTTGCGATCTCATTGAACCTGTTGATAGAAGTGGGCGCAGTATTACTGCAGACAACTGGTACCCGAGCATTCCATTAACTGAAATTTGACATTTATAGGGACCTTGAAAAAAAAAGGAATTTCCGTCCCAATTTTTGGCTGATAAATCACGACCACTGAACAGTTCTCTCTTCGGATTTACAAAACATATGACGTCTGTGGTGTCCTACGTTCTTATCTACAATTAGCCAAGATTTTGATAAATCCACATATGATAAAAATAAAACAGCAGTGATCACTTTTTACAATTCTAGAAAAGGAGTAGACACCAATGACTAAATGTACGCGAAATATAATGTTGAGCGGCGCACCAAGAGATGGCCTTGATCTATATTTTTACTCAGCGCTATAAATGCATATGTTGTTTACAAAAACATCACTGGTCACCAATTATTAAAGAATTATGTCGTTTATAGGCCCCAAATCCCTTTTCTACCTTGGCCTCACAAAAAAAAAATTAAGATCTATTTGGAAGAACAAGGTGTGATGGTTTTTCAGCCGGGAAATGAAGATGAAGCTGGAAAAGGAAATAGAAAGAAGAGGAAAAGTTGTAGTTTTTTCTCTTCCACTAAATGCCACAAGTATTCATCATTTTGTGCCACATGTGGCAAATGTGTGTGCAAGGAATTTTATTTACTTGTTTGTAATGAGTGTAAGCCTTAGGTTTTTTGTTGTGTTTCGTTATTACATAAAAGTTACACAAATTTGAATTTTGTTAACAACACCATCATTTTCAGACCATCAATTTAGTATTATTTTTTAAGAATTTTAAATGTAAGTTTTGATAACTAATGTATTATTTAAAAAAAAACTAAGTACTTCCATATTTACATTGTTTTAATTATTTTACTTTAAAAAAAATCAATTTAAAATTGGTGTCACTAGGGACCCGACGCCATTACTTATTGGAGAAAAAGCACGCCAGTAAGTAAGGGTTAAACCTTAGTTTTAAGCACTTGATATATTTATTCCTCAGGAAATTCAGTACGTTTATAGCTAAGAAATATTACATCGTTTAATACGCCTCTTTTGTTATTCAGACTTTATTAGTGGCTGTGACTGACCGAGTAATAAATATTGCCAAGCATAATGGCAGTGAGTGTATTCACGACAGCCTTGCGCGGAATATGCTAGTGTCACACGCCCAGTTCCTAGAAGAGCCAATATCTCCTCCAACCCCTCTATACGGTTCGCTTGTATTTACTGAGTTGTCGGCTTGCATTATACGATTACTAATAACTTGGAACAAAATGTAACTGTTTATTTATATATTCTTTGTAAAGATTCGTTATTTTTTTTGGTATAATTTAAAATTTAAATAGTTCAGTATCTGAAAATTTAACAAACCGACCCCGTCTCCATCGTGTTAAAAAAATTGTAATCTGAAGGCGTGAATTTTATAAAACTGAAGATCGGTTGTTGTTTTTAAAATTAGCATAGTCTTGGTTGTATCCTAACCTAATTTACTCTGAGATAGTTATATGTAACTATTCCGAGATTAAATAAGTCTATCATTGGTTTCTTTTAGCCTCGAAGCAAGCTAGTTCTGTAGTCATTTTATTCCACAACATATCTCATCCCAAATCAAATCTTTGAGTCTGTCAGGAAGGATTGAGTTTGGAACTAAACGGTTATTTTCCTTCGGTCTATAGAAAATTATTAGTCATTCATTTTAGTCATTCAGTTTACATCAGTATTCCTCACTGCATTCTTACAAACGCAACCCGCACAGCTTGAGCAGTTCACAGCTTGAGCAGATCTCCTTAGATTGGGCCGAGAGGTGGAGAGGGGGCTGGGTTTCGCGTTGGAGGAGGTACTATCTGCTATGGTTGCCTCGTGTTTACTCAAAATTTGGACACCAATTTTCTCAACCCACGGATGCAAGAATTTTTGCAATAGCTAATTTAGCGTTCAAAAATTAATTTCATTTCTTATTTATATATCGGTTATTTATTGTCACTGTATCTTCAACCTTGTTAAAAAGAAATAAATTACTCTTTATATTCAAAATAATAAATCATGCTAAGTACAATTAGCCCTTTTAACGCCTTCTAGTTGTTTGAAAACTGCCTGCATAACACCGCAGTGGTAAAATGCTAAAAAATGAAGGCGTCTCTACTTATGCTAAAAAATGAAGGTGTCTCTACTTATGACGGTTATTTGATGTATTTTTGAGTTTGTTGAGTTTGTTACTATGAAGATTATTTGTGTGAACCCTCAGAAACCGCCACTGGTTAGTTGTCCTTTTTCGGAATATTTGTTCGAGGATTATGCCTATATATATATATATATTAATTAATTATCTGCATTTCGTTTTAAAAACTAATAAATCGCCATTAAATTGTTAATGTCTTGGGATCTATCTCCATTTTAATTATAAAGGCTAAAATAAATAATCAGTGCTGTCTGGAAAGATAGATAATTTATATGTTTTCTTTTAACCACATTTTATATTTTTGCATTCTAAACAGTGGAATTTGTTAGTATTTAACTATATTATTGCTCTCTATAATTATTTCTGATCAATGTAATTATGAAAAGTATTTATGCGTTTTATTATTCTCTTTTACTAAATGAAATGGACTTTCGCTATTGCGAGTGAAAATATATACTGATTATAAATTATCAGTTGAGTCCGCGGAATAATTTGATCGTTACAAACTACAATGACGTGGTGTAATATATACGTAGAATAAAAATCCGTTGTAAACCTTGATAATTGTTCTAGTTTATGAATAATTTGGTGAATAATTGAAAATATGCAATATTTTGAACGGAAAAATAACTTAGATTTGTTAAGTCTCTCTTGGGAATTTGAATTTATTTTAACAACTTCTATGGAGCTGGACGTGAAAGAAGTGAATCTGCTATTTCTATGTTTGTTATTTTTCTGTCTTTATTCCAATTCACAAATATGAGAAGTAAATAATAGTTAAAATTACATAATGATAATTTTCAGTCCTCTAAATTGGAACCATATATCGGAAAAAAACAAACAAAAAAACACAAACCAGAGATGTGGCCGCTGAGGAAAACGTGCATTGATCGATAGCACAGTAAAATTTTTGATCGCCTAAATTCCAGTGTCCTTCATAATATTCATTCGAAATAACTGCAATAAAATGCGCAATACGCTCCTCAGAAGTAGAAAAGTAGAGTTATTTTATACAGTTCATTAACCTATTACTTTTTTATTTTATTTTTTATTTATTATATAAGTGTTAAGGTAGGTTATTGTATTCTTTATAAAATTATACTCATATGTACCCAAACTTGTGAAATTTTAAAAGCATGAAAAGTAGGCATCTTATGTTGTACTAAAAAAAAAAATGTTTCTGAAATCCCTTAATGCTATTTTATTCTACAAGGAATTAAAAGCATGATATGCTAGATGAACTATAAATCTATATGGGTAAGATCGAATGGCTGTTTAATCCTACAATATTCAGTTAACACGCGCCGAAATAGAGCGGTCCTCCAGATATTTTTGGAAAAGAAAAGAATAAATAAAATAAAACAAAGATGATGAGAGAGGAGGAGGTTACGGTCAGAAAAAAACCAGATATTATACTGCTTACATCTGTACCGACGTTTTTGCCTAAATGTATGACTCTTCATCAGGATGAGTTGACCAAGGGAACACGAACAAAGTTTTTTTCCTCAGTTGTTTGTGCTCACTCTTCAAGTCACCCTGATGAAGAGACCTACAATTAGACCGGAACGTCGGCAAAGTTTAAATCAGCATATTACCTTATGGTGTGTTTCTTTCCTGACCGTACCCTAACCATCTACTTGGTTACATCAACGGCCAACAATATCTCCATCATGATAAAACAATATTTATGATTATGATTGTTTCTATTAGGCGTCTGAATAGTATGGGCCTACTAATTCTAAGTAAACATACCTCCCCCCCCACTTTTTTTTTTTTTTTTTTTTTTTTTTTTTTTTTTTTTTTTTTTTTTTTTTTTTTACATAAGGATTGTTTTTATTAAATTTATTTATTTATCTGTCCAACGTTCTCTGAATGTAGGAAGTTCTTGGAGATTTAACTCTAGGGCAAGCTCAGTGATCATACCAAATTAAGTTACGTAGCTAAATTAAGATGCAAATTCTATATTTTTCACTATTATGGTTTTGGGTCATTTTCACAGGTTTAGGTACGTCATAGTCGTCAAATTCCATTTGAAGAAATAAATAACACCAAAGAGGGTGGGTCCGTGTCATCCGAGGTCGAATAGATAACTTCGATTTATATTTACAAACATGCCCTTTAACATCACTAACGAGTGATAACATTACGAGGCGGAAAACCAGCACATATTTTAAATTTATTTTTAACCAGCTCTTAACCCTTCTCTCCTGTAAAGAGAAAATTAAATGCTTTCCACAATAGGTCCAGAGTATAAGCATTGTCGTTCCTCAATATACGCCAGCTAAGGTTTTATGAATAGAATAAAATCGTTCTGTCTATATTAAACCCCAAGGTGTTAATTCGGCCGTCTCCTAGATCTAATTGGTCGGATACACACCCTTTAATCCTAGACAGCGATATATTTAGATACGGCGTTTCGAAGAATTCTAAAAAGTGGAATTTATTTTCGCACACTTGAGGTATTTTAGAGTTCCTAATCTTGGCCTCTTTAAATGATTTAAATACGATTTTGTTTCTCTTTCACTTGAAAAAAGTTTTATGAGTTCTATTTCATTTATTTGTGTATTGATTGTTCTTATTTTACATATTTTTATTTGATTTACCGTGTTGGTTTGAATAATGGGTTACGATTCCTACCCATTTTAAAAAGTATTCAATCCTTTCCTATATCTATGTGGGATAACAAACAGACTAAATAAAAAGCTTATCTTCTAACTTTTTACAGTAATAAATATCAAGTCTTGCAAAACCCCAACAGCTAATAATCATTGCCTCTATATCTTCTCGACTCAACCCTATCAATACTTATATCTAGTGATCGGATCTTAAACATTCCTGCTTTATTCCTTCATTTCAATTTACCGAGTATAAGTTATTCGATCTGTTATAAATTCTCCAGTAGACGCGAACCGTATAGTTTTGCAGCAGAGACATAATGAGATATTCCAGCCTTTGACCTTGCTTTTATTTCCTCTTTGTCTTCATTGCATTGAGGCACTGTAGACCCCAGAATCTTAAATTTCTGTTGCAGTAGACTCGTCCACTGAAGCGTTACCATTTTTAGGCAGATGGCGGTCTGACAGCGGAGCAGCTGGAAGATCTTTCTCTCGCGCCAACCTCATACGCGTACTGTTTTGCTTCTTCTAAGCCGGAGATAAATATTGTTATTTGCTCTTGAAGGTGATAGTCATACCGAAAGTGTTTGTGCATACTTACAAGCATTGCAATGCTTTAGTTGCGGATTTCATATTAGAAAGACGGCTTTTCCACTTTTCATTAATTACTAATACTCCCATCGTTAATTTTTAAAATGAATTTATTCAAGTTATTATTTATTCCTTTTATAAATCTCTTTTATTTTTATTTTAAAGAGTTGTAGTTATGAATATTTTGCCCTCCTCGCGGTCCTATACTGCCCGGCATTGCTAATGCTGTTGACGTTGAATGATTTATTTGAAAAAATGTCATCTGCCGTTTGACACAGTAAACATCTTTTATAAACAACTCATTACTGTTCTCCGTATTCTGTCGAGACCCTATCGACGAGATAAACATCGACGAATTAACCAGCCTCCTCCAGTCCTTGAACTTTCATTTAATGCTCCACCACTTCTTTCCTTTCCGCTAGTGTTTGCGTCATTATTTCAGTCATATCTCCTCCCTCTTCCGTTGATTTGGATTTGCGGTTAGTATAATCGCATAATTTTTTAAGTGACACATCCAACATTTTATGGTTTTTAACTTTTCCTTATTTCGGATAGTATTTCCATTTATTCGCTCTGAGTCTCGCGCTCTATTGCTGTAAATGTTATAGTTGTTGACGGACATAATTCTAGTAAAAATATATAGAAAGACGTAGTATTTTGTTCTCTTTATTTCATTATTCTTCTTATTCGCTAATGAACAATTTGCTGATAAATTTTTAATGCGTTATTCTGTTATAACTATTTTTTTTTGACAATTAAAGCCTTTAAGCCAGCAAGGCAGAAAGAGTCGGATATGAGACAAATAGAGATTTATTTCATGTGTCTGCCACGAAATAAGTCACTCCTCTAAGACCGGACTCAACCGGGATCACTTCTGAATTGAAAATGGTGAAGAGTTGTCTCAATACGCTTGGAAAGCATGAGGACAGGTTAATCGTACAACTTAATGCCAAATTTGTGTAGTTGGGTGATATAATCAATCACATTCAAGAGTTAAAAGTAATTGAGATAAGTGTGCAATGTATATTAGGAACATAATTGTAAAAAGTAAAAATATATTTATAATATTAAGGTATATTGTAAAATATAATGCATTTAAAAATAGAAATTATTAAAATAAACAAAACATTAAAAACTTTCATGTTTATTTACTCTCAGCCTGGAGATTCCTGATTCAATTCAGAGCTTATGTTGAAAATTTGACCATTATCAGGACTCGGACTGTCGTATTTTATGAAATAAAAAGTTTCGGTGCCACTGCTGTTAAAATGTATGACGAGATTTTAGGTATGAATTATACTGAATACAGATTAAACCTGACGATTAGAATGATTAGGGCTCTATAAAATCTAGGACTTATGGTTTATTGGATCAAGGTATTGTTAGAAACGTAATATTGGTCCTTAACGATGGATTTTGGATTGGAAGGATTGAATGTATTATGCTCTAGTGTTTTTCTGTCCCACTTAGTTCCAGTTAATTAAGAGATTTTTGTAAATAGCAAAATAGCTCAAGTACTCTCATAATAGACGGAAATATGAACGTCTGTTACCCAAGATCTGCTGCAATCAAAATTTATAGTTCAACGGATTCGTCATTTTTTTTTTTCATATTTTCCTGAGTAACTCGCTTCCAGGGCATTTTAGATTTTTTTTTCATTTTGACTCAAACTTTGACATAGAAATTTTTAAAAACGTTAATTTTCTGTAAGTTTTATCTTAAGTATTTTTTAAAATTTGGAACAGCTACAGAGATACGGGGCCGAACAAATCTGCGAAATGTCAAAAAACACAAAAAGATATATATTCAGTGGTTTTTCGTTAATAACTAACTATTTTAGTGGAAAATGCATAATAACTAATCTTTTAGACGATTAAATTTTCTACATTAACGATACAAAATATTTGTAATTACCCTCAACAGTCGTCAAGGAATATTGAAATAATTTCTCTTTCTCTAAAATTGCTATTTGAAGTTATGCTGATGTTCACGGTCCCGCATCTTAGCAGCTGTTCCAAATTTTAAAAAATATTGGAGATAAAACTTGCAGGAAATTTAACGTTCTTTAAATTTGGTTATGTCACAGATTTACCTAAAATGCACTGGAAACGAGTTATTAAGGACTTACTGAAAAAAGTCCACTTCCTCTAAAATGGTTTTTATATTTCTTTGCGTCTGTTGAGATTAATTACAAATATTTTGTATGAATCTTGTAGGAAATTTAATCCTCTACAATATTAGTTACTATGCATAAATTGCACTGAAAAATAGTTGTCTAGGCGAAACCATTGAATATCTAAGTTTTAGTGTTTTTTTGTATTTTGCAGATTTGTACGGCTCCGTATCTCAGTAGCTGTTCGGAATTTAAAAAAAATACTAAATATAAAACTTACAGGAAATTTAACGTTCTTTTAAATTGTCAGTGTCAAAGTTCTGGAATGCACTAAAAAAATGCACTGGAAACGAGTCACTGAGGAAAATCTGAAAAAAAATTTGCGAATATGACGAATTAATAAAATTTGATTGCAACCGATCTAGGGTGGCAGGCATTCATATTTTCAGTCTCTAATGAGAGTAAATGTTTGATCGTCTAGACCTAGACGATCAAACTTTTTTTTGCTATCAGACACTTTTTTGGCTTCAGCTCTTGGACTAGTAAGTAGTATGTCAGATCTGGGTTATGGAATGTCATTCACATTTTTCCGTTAGTATTTGATTGAATTATTTATAAGAGACACATTTTTTGATTTTCTACCATCACATGATAAGTTTTCTCTAATTTTATGACACGGTTAGTTTCATTTCTTCCTGAGCTTAGTATTAAATAGTTTAATAGAAGCGTCTATATTTTGTAGTTATTGCTATTTAATGGCACTCCGCTGTTTTTTTTTTTGAACAATAGCTTGATTGGGCTTTATATTTCATAAGGGAAGGAACTTGATGGCAGTATATCTCTTCTGCGCTAAAAAATAAATTAGTTGCTGCCGCTTTATGTGCGGAAGTGGGGTGAAAGAATACTTGAAGCAAGTTAATTAAGCAAAAGTTTCAAGAATATTTTATCTTTTAACGTGTGTTTTTTATTTTATGTATAGTTCAGTGGCGGAAAGGTGTGAAACAATGAACTTCGTCATGAATCTTTGTATATATATTTAAAACATATATGCAACATACTTCTTGTGAAATAGCTGTAATCTTTTATGCTTATTATAAAGTATGTAAAAATATTTTTGTTACTTAAAGACTGTTTGTATACAATAAATATAAACAGTAAATACAATCATGTTATTCAGTAAAGATTTTGTTATTATAAATAATGTGCTACATAGTCTAAGGTGCATAATATAAAAATCTATGGAATATACCAAAAAATAAACGGCCCTTTCAAAGGGTTGCTTTGAAAGGAAAAGAAAAAAAAAACAGGTATTTTTTAAATGCAGATTATACTTACAGTTTATGCTGTTAATTTTAGAATGTAATTTTAATATAATATAATATATAAATGTTTATTTAAAGCAATCTTTTATATATATATATATATATATATATATATATATATATATATATATATATATATATATATATATAATATTACGGCGTATAAGGATGTAAAAAGTTTGAATTTGTAAAATTGTATAATGTTTGTTGGGGATAACTGAAAAAAGAGTGAGAGAGGGGAACGGCGACTAAAGCTAATCTGTCCAGAGCGTCGTTACCTATACGAAATCGGGGCCTATTTTCAGGGCTCTAGTTTGATTAAACCTCTGTTATTCTTAAAAAGAACGATAATTAACTGGATTAATTTCACAGTTCTATGTTATATATTTTCTTAAAAACGACGCTAAAATTACAATTTTGCTCGGACCTGTTATATAAAGCAATCCATTTAAAACAATCTCGCTTTGATAAAATTCGATGCCTCGTGATGAACTCTTCATGATGGCGCAATTAACTGAAGTCGTTAAAATTAAGAACTTGTGATAGACTAATTGGAGTTCTTGGCGTTACTTCAGTCCCTGTTACAATTCTGGCCTCAATAGCGTTCGGTTTCTAACTTTACTCTGAGCTGCGTTCCATGGTAAAGCTTCTCGATTTAGGTTTCCGAGAAACCCCACTGGAGCGCCGGCTTTCAGTTCGAGTCGATGGGGTTCTCTCTGTTCCTTGACTGTTCGAGAGTATTAAAAATCTTTGCTGTACAGTTAACTCGAGGTTAACTTCACTCTTGAGACCTTAGTCGATTGATTTATGCTTGATAACTGGAATTCTGAGTACGGCGCGTTTTCAGGGCCTACAAATACAAATTACCATTATTATTGTTCTGTTTTGACTGTCGGTAAAGATGGGCAATTTGCTGTTAAACTGATTCAGAGCTAGTTCCGGTTATAAAGTAAGAGAGAGGTCATGAATGAATAGTAAGTCAATGAACAGAATCTCTGGCGGTTCCCCGTAGGATAATTCAAAAGTCTTTTTTTTTCATTGTTGTATTTTTTTAAAAATCATTGTTGTGATCTGTATGAATATACTACTGAAATTAAATTGATTAGGAAATTATGAAATTTAGAAAGTCATTTGTGAAAATACGAGGTTGATGAGAGGCCAGGTTACCTGAACCAGCCGATCCGCTCTGAACTGATATCTAGTTAGTGAGTGATCAAGAAATAGTTTATCAAAAATAGAGGCCACGCTCTGCTGATCCTTGATTTGATTAAGAATTTGGATGATTCTGCGCTTTCTCCGTCTATTTCGATTTGATTGATTCATTAGTTGACTGAATCTCTTTTCAATCTCGACTACTACAGAATATTATATTGTTTTTTTAGTAATGAAGTTTTACATAATTTGGTTATGGATTTTATATTCTGTATTAGTTTAAATAAAATAAATTTTAAGTAAGCGAGTTTCCTTTTAATGATTTCCTAATCTGAACAAATCTTCTGATAAAATTATGAGAATGTAATGGAAATAAATGTATTTTTTATTATTTTCACCTTCATGAAGTTTTTTTTTTTTTCTTATTACTATATTTTGTTTTTTTGAGAATTTTTTTAGTATTTCATTATAATTAATGGAAAAATTATATTTTTTCCTTAGGCTAAAAGTCATCAAATTTAAATTCCAAATATGTCAAACGTTGTCATATATATTCATTTGACGATTCGATCAAACAATTGGTCATATTAAAAATTGTCCATTTACTGAAAAAACATAATTAAAAATTGTAAACTGTGTGAAGTGTATTTATGTTTATGATAAACTGTGGATCATCAAGAAGTGCGGCCACTAGCTCATTCTAGTGAGAGGTTCTGAGCTGAATAAATGGTTTTGTCTGCCTCTCTCATTGTGTGGATGGATATGGTCTGCTAAGTTCTGGCGTAGACTAGTGGCGTAAATTGTACGAAGTGCTATTCGGATTATGGAACCTGAAAAAATGGCTGCCAAAAAAACTGGTAACCTCAGGACAATTTCGGGTTTTCAACTATAATTTCTAAACGGTGCATTTTATCGAAAGGAAATATTGTTTATTAAATTAAAATACTTCAAATTCTGCGTCTAATAAATATCCGCAACATAATAATTTGGATAACTGGTGTGGTCGGAAACTACGGTCAAAACGACGATTTGTCAAAAACAGAGACTGAGTTTATATGAGTCTGTTCGACCACACCATTTACCCAGTTATGTATGTTGTGGTACTCATTGGGCGCAGAATTTGTTGCTCTGTAATCTAATGTACCATAACCTTTTCGATAGAACGCACCATTTAAGAATTATAGTTGAAGAACCAAAAAAAGTGTGAAACTTTAGATTTTTTTTTTGCCACTGTTTTGAAACCCGCCTCCTCCTAATGTCGGCAAAGTTTTTTAGCATCTTTAGGGGTATCTTTAGTTGTATGTGTGCTTGAAATAAATCATATCTAATTTGAAATCACTTGACATATGTAACTTTTTTGATTTCTTGTACATTTTTGCAGATTTTCACGGCTCCTTATTTCAGTAGCTATTTGTAATATCTAAAAATATTATATATAATCTTACAGAAATTTTAACTTTCTTTAAAATTGAAATGACAAATTTTTAACTTAAATGCACTGAAAGCAAGTTATTTTGGAAAAACTGAAAACAAGTTTCTTCTTTGCGGTTTTTCAAGATGACGAAAAACGCACTGGAAGAAGGAGGACGAAAACTTAGATTTTTTACTTGAGGGGTAATACATATAGCATACCTAAAAATTAATATTACTCAATTTTTTGCAAATCAAAATGCAAGCCAAACTGGGCTAAAATGACAATTTCCGAAGATCGGGATCTTGCCCATTTTGAGAGATGTACTTGACCGAATTAAAAAAAAATTTTGTGCTCAATGTACGCAAAATTTGATGCTCTACAACTTTTATTTTATGAGTTTTCCTCTTATAGTCTTCACTTCCAAACTGCCCACTCATATATCTGTACTCTGTCACGGTTTTTGACAAAATAGTCGTTTTCGGCCGTGGTTTTCGACACTAGTTAACAAAATTATTGTTGTGGTTCTCATTAGACGCAGAATTGGGTGTTTTTTACTTAGATATACCATACATTTTTCGTTAGAATGCACCGTTTACGAATTATAGGTGAAAAAATAGTCCTAAAATTACAAGTTTATTTGACCGCCATTTTTTAAGGTAGCATGATCCGACTGGCAAATGTCAATAATATAAGGACTAAAAAAATTTCTATCGAAGTTTTCATCAATCAGATAATGACTATTTTTTGCACATGCTCTCCTTTTAGCACATCTGATAATAAGCCATTACCTAGTTAACTTTGCTTTCTAGGCAAGGGCTCTCGGTCTATAAAAGATGAGGGATTTCCGATAGGATAGGAGATATTGTAGTCGTAAATTGAAGGGTTTGCTGAAAAAAGGAGGCAGTCCATTCGACTTGCAGTTTGGGCATTATTCTGGGACAAAAAAAGAATCGTGTGTTTTGTACCAAAAATTTGTTGCTCCAATCATTAGTTCTCATGTTAAATATGCTCTTGGTAAATTAATAAAACTGAGGCATTCGAAAAAACACGAATTTTCATATTCGTTACTTGAATGTGGTGGGGACAATATATATATATATATATATTGTATTTCACTTGAAGTGTTAAATGAATAAAATATTTTAATGGTATTTTTTTCAATCGACTTTTTTCATAGAAGTAGATAGAACATCTATTCTGTGGCAAATAAGAGGTAGCTCCATCAATGAAATATGCTGTAAGTAAAATTTTTGACTCAAAACACTTGCTCAATATGTATGAACAACTAAGGATATTGTTAAAAATGATTTTTTCACATAACTTAAAAATTTGAATCTTCGCGAGTTTTTCTAAACTTTAAAAAATGGGAGCTACCTTCTTTTTACAGCTAATCCTTCACTTGGCCAACTATTTATGTATGGGATTGTTTTGTTTTTTTAAAGAATATGAATTTCATCAGTTCTTAAGTTATGTTGAATGAAACATATTTCAAACTTACCTAGATAGAAAGCTTGTGTAAGAAGGTTAGGTCGCACGCAGGCCTGTCGCCATTTTTTTAAGGCCTTTTATTTAAAATACGATTTCCCAACGGCTAAAGAATAATTATAACAAAATCCCTACCTCTTCTTTTTTTTTTTTTTTTTTTTTACTCTAATTTGTAGATGGCTGTCAGATTCAATATTAGCGACCCCTGAAGCCCATTAATACGTTTGTAATGCTTCAAAAGTTATCAAATCTTTGACAAAGTTAAATAAATTAATACGTATCTTACTTGCATTTGCAGTTAGAAAATAGTTAGCACTAATCTGTGCCATTACCAGGCAAATATTTAATTAAATTATTCGCCAAACGTGTTTGTTGTAAGAAAAAAAAATATATATTTGTGATGCGTCACAAACAAATGTTTGAAAAATCAATTACATAAATAAAGAATCTTTATTGCATTCGTCCCTGTCCCACCATACAAAAGTTTGCAGAACTTGTTTTTGAATGAAAAAGGAACAAATTTGTAATTCGTCACCCAAGGTACGACAAAGTTTTGTACATAAATATCATTGTGGCATGTATAATTGCTTAATAGATAGTTTGCGAAGTCAACAACATGAAAATTGTTGACAAAAATGTTCCGGGAACTTGTTTGTTGAATGACAAATACGTTTGTAATGCACCACAAGCTCTCAAATCTTTAATAAAGTTAAATACAAAATTAGCATTTTTCTCGCTCTATCCTTACAAAATATGCATAATATACATTTGTAATATAGCACAAATTAACCAATGTTGCATAAAAATGAACGAGTTGAACGCAAGCAAGAGTGCGTGAGAAATATTTTGACGTTTTTCAGCGCATGCAAATTTTCTTCAAATGCTGCTTTTCAGTTCCAGTTAGAGTAATTATATGGACTGATAAAAGTTAAACGGGCATAAGCCTAACAAAATCGAAAATGATTTTATTGTTGATAACGGTTCCTCTCAGCAAAATGTTTGGGGTAAGTTTTGGTTTTTGGCCTATAATGTTTTTTTATCACTTGAAACATTAGAATGAGTTCGTGAAAATTCCAAAGCAGTTAAAAAATTTCTTTGCTTCTCATGTAAAGTTTTCATTTTGAGGGTTATGTCTATTGACCTTTTTATCTTCAATATCGCACCCAATTTATTATTATTTATTTATTATGTTTGATATTTTATTATTTTTTTGTTTTTTTAGTGTCTGTTTTTACAGTGTAATTTTCTTTCTTTCCACAATCAGAAGGAAGGATGTACTAGAATAATTAAAGTTTGTATTTGCCAGTTTGTGCGAAATATTCATTGCAACATCTGCCAAGCAGGTATCCAACAGATGATTTTGTAGAGCATAGTCAAACATTATGAACAAAATGTAATCTTAACAGCTAAGTAAAACTACTCCCTATTCATTAGCGGTGGGCATTGAAGGGTAGCAACCTGCCTTAGGTAGTGTTGCAAAAGTACCTTCTTGTATTGCTTTGCCATCTACTAGTAGGCGTTACAACGCCACCCCTTTAGGGTACCTTGTGTTCTACCCACGCAGACCATTGCGTTCTTAATGTTTCTTCCCAATCAATTCCTCTGAGTATTCTAAAATCCAGCTGTCTTTTAAAAACAATAGATTACTGAATAGATGAAAATTCTTTAAACGACATTGAAAATACAAATATAATTGGGTCAACTCCCTTTTATTCTTGCCATATTTATGACCTACTTCGTATAACTGACTATATCGACTGATATAATCCTTTCTCAAGAACAATAAATATTTAACTGACTTAGTTGATATTCGGAAGAAGAATTACACACTTATTGTTTACTGTGAAAGCGTTTGAATATTTCAGATGAGTCGCCTATTCTCCGCTGAATAATACAGTACCCTTTCAACTCGCACTCGTCCTAAGCAAACAAAACCTGTAGAGCTGGTAGGAATTTTGACATGACTTTTACTAATTGCATAAGTATTCTTGAATAACATGCCAATAATGAAACAGTCTTGTAGTCAAGCTTTGTACAAACATCTTATAAGCGGATCAAATTTTTTTCAAGCTGTAGCATAGTACAATAAGGAAACAATTGATATAGAAGCAAAGCTGCCAATATCTTCAACTATGAAATTAAATAAATGAGACAAGGAGGGTGCAAAAGATGATAAATCCATTTTTGATATTTTTAGTGTTTTTCATTCTGTTTAGAGTCTTCTTTAAGATGATACATCCTTAACCATCCGAAACGTAAAAACTCCAGTCTAATTTTACGTTGAAAGTTTGGCTTGAGTTTCATAATGTGATAAATCCCTATTTCTGAAAACAGCCGGTTGGAGCGCCACCTAAGAAAGCAACAATGAACTGTTGGAAACAATGTTTTTTAGTTATTGTGTTTAATCTATTTTGTTGTAATAAAAATGGAGAAATATCCTGAAGTAAATACGAAGACATGGAGAAATTAAGCCTCGGGATGAAACGAATTTGAAACGGAATTTGTTTTAAAACATCACAGGATAAAGGCGTAGGGAAGTAGCGACTCCATCGCCCAGTCGTCAGATTGTAATCAGCTTGCTGGTCATCCAGGTTGGGGGAACAAAAACTCTGACACTCATACAGTACACAATATACAACACACTACACTCACCCCACATCACAGACAGGTACACACCCTAGGGTCACCTCCCCTAGGTAGCCGCCCCGGACGGAACTATGAAGAGGCAATTCCTCCACCTGACTCGGGGGCAGTGGGCTGATAACCCACTTTTCTTAAATTAATATAAATTAAAGACAACGGAAGAAATAGAGCTAGACTGATTTTACGGAATTCGGCACGGCGTGGAAAACGGTTTATTCGGCTTGCGGCCTGAACGGAAAAGAGTGCGAATTAGTGGAAAAAATAAAGAAGGCAAAGGTCGATATCCTTGCGATTGCGGAAACAAAGAAGAAGGGCAAGAGTGGAATAAAAAAAAAAAAATAATACACCCTTCTGTTTTTGGGTATCTGCGGAAACGAGAGGACGGCCAGTGAAGTAGAATTTCTATACCACAACGACTTATGCCTGTCTGTCAGAGGGATGAAGTATGTGAATGACAGACTAATGGTTCTGGATATCATGGATGTTGAGAGAATACACTCACTTATAGTAGCATATGGTCTCAATGATAATGCTAGGCAGGAGGAAAAAGAAAAGTTCTTTGATGGCCTGCAAAAGGAGGTTGATGATTGTGAAGGCACCCCAATGATTCTTGGATTTAAATGGCAGAGTAGGATATGAGAAGGAAAAGTGGGATGGAGTCGTTGGGAAGTTTGGCGAAAGCACAATCAGCAATAACGGAAAAAGAATTCTCAGTTTTTGTGTGCGAAATGCATTGAGAATAGCGAACACACTCTTTCCGCATAGAGACAGTGTTTCTTAAACTTTGGTGAGTACAGACATGTATTTGATTTCTTGTCTTAATTAAATTCATAATTCATTAATGTTTTTATATAATACTGTTTTGTATAATACTGATTTATATTACATCTAATTTATTATGTATAATAATACCAAACTATATTTTGAATTGCTTATTATTGAATTTTTTGTGTTTTTAGAACTGAGGATGAATGCATAACATTCGAAACTAGTTTTCAATAAAACAAATTTATAGAAGTGGCAAATAATTTATCAATCCGATATTTATCAATAATCGATAGTGACCTTTCTATACCATCATGCGGATGTCAACTGATAGAGAAAATAATAAAGTCCTACAGGCTAAAAGAAGAAGAAATGTCCCGATACTTTCAAGAAGAAATAAATAGGATGGCACGAGATTCTGATCACCCCTGGAATAGTGATGACATAGAGCAGAGCTGGTCATCATTCGAGAAAATCATCCTTGATGCTTCTAGACTGGTATGTGGAGAGGAAAGAGCAGGATCCGGCTTTAAAAGAAGTTCGTGGTGGGCCGATGATGTGAAAAATAAGGTTCAAGAAAAGAAGAAAGCATGGAGGGACTTCCTCAGCCAGAGAACACCTACAGGCTATGAAATGTACAAGGAAAGAAGGAAGGATTCCAAGATGGCAGTTCTTCAAGCCAAACAAAAATCATGGAAAGATTTTGGTCACAAAATGGAGACAAATGCAAAAGAGATTTGGTTCTTTGCTTCTACAAAGTCATCAAAATAATGAGGAAGGAAATATCGGATTCACTCAAAGGAATCAAGGACAAGGAAGGAAGGATTTCATGGCAGGAAAAACATATAATGGAGAGATGGAGAGAGTACTTCAAGGAGCTGCTGGAGGGAAGAGGCGTTAGCCAAGATGAAACCCATGATGCGGAGGTGGAGTATTCAGAAGAAGACGATTTCATCGGCGAGGAAGAACTGCAGGAAGCTATCTCGAAGATGAAGCTGGGCAATTCTGCAGGGCTGGACGAAATAATTCCCGAAATGATGCGGTATATGGGCAGCAAAGGTGAAGAAATGTCTCTCCATCTCTTAAATTTTGGTATGGAAAAAGAAAAGGATACCAAAGGACTGGGAGATCGCTGTGGTGGTGCCTATCTACGAGAAGGGAGACAATAGAGTATGCAATAACCATCGAGGCATATCTCTGCTCAGTGTCCCAAGCAAATTTTATTCAAGAATCCTAGAAGCTAGGGTAAGAAGAGTTGTCGACTGCCAGATCGGAGAGGAGCAGTATGGATTCAGAAACTGTATACAAAGTACTGTAAACTGTATACTACGAGAACTGTATACAAAGTAGGCTGTAGGTTCCTATGCCCTAGTTTAAAACGCCGCAATCTGGGTTTGGCTCTCTTCAGCACCTTATCCAGCACAAGGACTTAGGCTACACCCCTGACGTATTCCCTGCGTCGTCTCTAACTCCTTTGAGGTGTGGTTGCCAGTCCTTATAATGTTTCTTGTTTTTCGGTAGAGACTCCTTCCAGAATCGTGCCAATATCCACTTGCTTTTCCGACAGAGCTCCGTTTTGACTAGGTCAAATGCCTTTTCTAAATCCACGAACAGAAAGTTCTTCAGACAGTTCTTCACTGCAGACAGAAAGTTCTTTCCTTTCTCGATGGACTTCTCCATGACCTGCCTCAAAGTGAAAATCAGGTCTTGTGTATTCCTCTAGTTCCTGAATTCATACTGCTCCTCTCCGATCTGGCAGTCGACAACTCTTCTTACCCTAGCTTCTAGGATTCTTGTAATTCAAAATTGCAATTCAACTACTTCTGCAATTTTTAAAAACCTGTATTAAAAAAACTATTCAAGTAAAAAAATAATGAAAAAATATAAAATGAAAATGCTATAGAATTAAGGGGGAAATAATTTATCCGTTGTATGGAGGTGTCCGTTGAGAAGGTGTAAATTTGAAAATCACACAGAAAAATGAAATTATACAATTATGTACATATTGTACGTATGTTTTTTCGATAACTTCCCCGGTCCACTTCTAATAAAGCGATACACTCGATCACTTGTCTAATTTTTCCGGAAAAAAGCAAAATTTTCTTTTTGTTTTTAATTATGTCCAACACTCCAGTTTTACGGATTTTGAATTTGGCCGCTAAATTACGAACCTGTCCTCCTTTTTCGTTCACCACTTCCACCTATTCTTTTAAAGAAAGTGACTTTGTTGGTTTCGACTGATGTCCATTATCACAAATAAGTTGGTTTGAATATTGAACATTCACTGAATGGCGGTTATTACACAGTGACTGAATATTTGTCTGCTGGTGCTGTCAATATTCACTAATGGGTTTCTGAGAAAATGAAGGGGAAATGTAGTAACAAAACCATGTAAAAGGTTCTTGGAAATTCGTTAATTGATGGAGCTATATGGTATACGAGAATTCATGAAATGAACGATTTACCTAATTATGTACATTAAAAAAAGAAAATGTGTCCGCTTCCTTTTAACTCATTTTAATACGAAATAAAATTTCTAAATATGTAACGTTTATTTTCGAAGCAATTTGTTACAAGAATTAATTTGTAATTATATAAATATTTGCATGCATACCGTATGCATAATACATAATGCATACTTTTTTTTATTACGTATATATAAATTGTCGTTAATGTTTTAATATATTCGCCAAAAAACATTGTGTATTGCTTTTTTTTTTTTTTCAAAATAAATGATCAACACATTTTTCGTTCTGCAATCTTAAGTTTAGAGTAACGTACATGCATATTATATGACTTTTGTCCGTTCTAGAGGAGCGGAAAGTACTGAAGGGGAATATAATTGCTGTCCATATCCGGAGTGGAGGTTTTCCGTTTTAGAGGGATTCAAATGCATTCAAATTGTACCTTTTTGACTGGGACCTTAATAAAATTGGGAGATGTGGGGAGATCCACTTTAGAGGGGTGTCGGTCAAGAGAAGTTTCACCGTGTTTCTAACATATTTAGTAGTTATAACTGATACACAAAAAATGATGTAAACCTGAAACATTGAGGTTAAGGCTTCTGATGGTTTCATATGGAATGACGCAGAGCCGTACTGTATTAAGCTAAACTTCCTTGTCAATTCTTACCTAACCCATATAAATATTTTGATCAATAACATTAATAGCTGGCAACTTCTATAGGGAATTTCATTAGTTTTGTCTTATAAAGTTGCATAATTCTGTGGCTTTCTGCTGCAGAGTACCGATGTATTTTCTTCGTTTGGACCGAAGCGTTCGAAGATTAAAATTCTTTATGCACACAATTCAATGTTATTTTGCATAGTTTCGTAACCTCTGAAAATGTATATTATGTTCATACCTAGTTATTCCCACTACTTGTCTCAAAGAATATTTTTTTTATTTTTATTTTTTTGAGAAAAATCAACACATTATTGAGAGTGTTTTTAATATTGCCCTTTTAAGAACCCAACATCCCAAAAAAGGAATAACCAGTTAATGTTTTAATTTAAAAAAAAAAATTCTCTCTTTAATGTGAATTGGCCCAACCTTTAAGAGTCTTCCATATCGAACGGACAGTTTTAGATTCCATATCTGGAATTCTGAAAACAGATTAATGTTGAATATCAAACATGCGGCTATATTATTCGTTTCATATAACCCTGTCGTTGTTATTCAATTAAGCTTCGCATGAAATTCTAATCTTCTGCTAAAAGGAACAAGTTTTAAAACGCGATATGTTCATGTTTTTTTTTGCTTAGTGGCATGTGTTTAGTCTGATTAATTAGAAAAATACTAAAGCAACCCTTGTATTACAAAGCCACTATTTGAATTATAATCAAGTTTAAACTTATAATTAGATTATTTTACTTATTATTTGAGTAACTTATTGGTGTGATATATTAATTACATCTTCAAAAATATTTGACTATATTCTTACGTACGTATATGTGTCTAAGGGTGCCCACAAAGTTGAGGGGACGGAGGGGTTCCGGTTAAAATTTTGGGGGGTGAGGACAAACATGATATTTTTGCTAAAGTTTGTTGTATTTTTTCAGTTGAGGGACTGTTATTTCAAGAATAAATTGAAAAAAAAAATCTGTACTTCAATTAAAATTATGCAAGTGGAGCATTGTATTATAAAATAAAAATGAAAATAATGGTGAGAGTATGATTAACCGCGGAAAATATATATATATATATAGGGGTGCGGTCAATAAATAATTTAAACATTAAAAAATAAACTTATTATTATGTGGCCGACGTTTCGGCCTAAGTTTTATGCCATCATCAGGGCTAAGAAAAAAAAAATAACAATAGATGTAACAGCTCTTGCAGTGCCAGTAATAATAAAAAAATTAACAAACGGTAAGATGAAAAAAAATGAAGTATAAAGAAAAAATTGCTAATGCAGAATATGCTAATATTAATGTAAATAATAAGAACTGAAGAAAAATATGTTAATAGATAATGAAAAAATAGGGTTATAGTAAAATACATGAAAAATACAAATATAAAAACTACTAGAATGAAGAATATCAAACTTAACCCCTTTTTTTATCTATAACATATTTTTCTTTATACTTTAATGACTATATTTATACTTTTTACTATATTAACATATTTTTATTTCTTATCATTCACATTAACATTAGCATATAATCTTACTGTTTATAATAAAAAAGATAATTATTATTACTGATACTGCCACTGTGCCATTGTTATCTTGTTTTTTCTTAACCCCGAAGATGGCCTAAAACTTCGGCCGAAACGTCGGCAAATATTATAATAATTTTTACTTTGTGTGTTTATTGATCGCACAACCAATATTCTCCTACAATTTTGGATTTTCCTACATTTTGATTTACTATTTATCTAACTGTCACTATTATTCAGTTTTACTTTATATATTATATGTATATATATTATTATTATTATATATATATATATATATATATATATATATATATATATATATTGTTAAATTATGATATTTTATATATTATTTACTTGTATTGTTTAGTTTAATTGTCAATATTTTCAAGTTTAGTTTAAGATTCAACACTTTTTTTTTTTATATGATGTTTATTTTGTTTAACTTTTTGTTTAACGATTTTCCTTCATACTTTATTCTTTTGTGCATTGCTACGTTTGTTTTTCTTTTATATTTCTTTAACAATCAATGTTCTTATATAATGGAACTAAAACATTACTATGCAGGTTGTATGCCTATTACAGCAAATAAGTTATACAGTACTTATAACCTGTAAGTTTTATAAGTACACGACCCTCCCATAGGGTTACTATGGAAGGGGAAAAAATGCATAGATACTTACCACATCACTTCTTTGTATGACTTTTGGTCAAGAAACAGCTGTTTCTTGTCTTGATTCTTACGTATAATAATATAGTTGTATAACATAAACATAAAGTTAGAAGGACGTAAGATTCAATTTTTGAAATTGAATTTTCGCTTTATCTGATTCTGCTTTTGCAGTCGTTCAACTATATTTTTTTCAATCATCAAACCTTCAGATAATGTTTTTACAATAGTGCCTGAGAGTTGGATGACTAAATAAATGCAGTTGAATGACTGCAAAAGAGTTTGGCGATGCAAAAATTCAATTTTAAAAATTGAGTGTTACGTCCTTCTAACTTTATGTTATGTTACATATGTTTATGTTATACAACTATATTATTATACGTAGGGATCAAGACAAGAAACAACTTTTAGTTGACCAAAAGTCATATAAAGAGTCATACAAATTATAGCTTAATTTATAAATATGTATGTTGCTTATAGATTATTGAGAAAGGAAAGTATTGAGTTCAATATAGATTCTATTCCTTGTTTCTTTTTTTTTTGCAATAGTAATGTTGCGTCATTTTCTTATTATCGATATTGGTTTATGATATTACGATTTTGGTTTTTAGTGGTTCTGAAAAAGTATTTGAGAAGTTAGATGAACTTATCCAAGTAGTAAATGGTAAACAGAGGTTGCTTTTATACCAAGATAGTTCAACGATATATATGAAAGTAACAAACCTCAAGGAAATTAAGTTGTAGAGAAAGGTCTCTTGCTAAGAGAAATAACAATACCCCAGCCAGTAGAACCAAATGATTTCGTAATGATGTTACTTAAATAAAAGTGAAAACATAATAAATCATTAAAAGAACTTTTAAACAAGAGGATAGATGGAAAACACCTATTAGAAGCACATAATGTGTTAGTAAGAGATGTTGACTCGGCATCTTCTCAATCTGAGAAGATTAAACACAGAAGTTTCTCTTCCGATGCTGATTAGCAGGCCAGTATTTGAACAGTATATGAAGGACTTATCAGTCTTATCTCATCCTTCATAGCCTCTAGAGTCCCGATGAAGACCTACAATGTGGGTCGAAACGTCGGCGTTAAATAAATAGTTACAACTACTTCATTTATTGTAGACCACCACCCGGACCATCTTCTTCCTGATATTCCGTACGGTCAACGATCAATCAATAATAATAAAAAAAAGAAATATATTTACTATTCAGAAAATTAAAAAATGGACAATGCATGGCCAAAAATAAAAAAAAAACAACTATAAAATATTTTACAAAAGCAATATTTCAAGTGTAAACAAATAAAATTCACGTTAGAATCCATTGCACCACAATTTTAATCATAAACTTATTTTACATAACAATACACAATAATATGTATTTAATAAAATAATCGAAATAGAAATAAAATGAATCCTGGCAATCCCTTATCCTTGTTACGCCAAGGGCGAAGGGCAAACCGGCGAACATATAAGAAAACGAGTGTAAATAGGTTGCAATTGAAACTCGGAGCTTTTTGGAGCTATTGCTTCATTTTACTGTTCCATAACATTCCTAGTTCACTTATGGACCTGTTAACATGAGAAAAAGAGAGAAAAGATAGAGCTAAGATAAAACATTTTTACTTTCTTCAAAGTTTTCTTAAAAGCTTTGACCAGCATAAAAAAAATTAACATGGCCATAAAAAGAAAAGATTAACAAATTTAACTTGGTATTATTAATCAGAAGTAGCACAAAACAAACACATTTAGATCGTGATGTGATAAGGCTATTAAATACATCTCGTCGTTTCCACGATAAAGTATCTGAAGTGCTAAAGATCTTATTTTTCAGTAGACTCAAAAAAAAAAAAGTTGAAACTATTGGTAATATTTACAATACTTATGTCCATTTTTTAATTTTCTGCATAGTAAATATATTTCTTTTTTTTATTATTATTGATTGATCGTTGACCGTACGGTATATCAGGAAGAAGATGGTCCGAGTGGCGGTCAACGATAAATGAAGTAGTTGTAACTATTTATTTAATGCCGACGTTTCGACCCACATTGTAGGTCTTCATCGGGACTCTGGAGGCTATGAAGGATGAGATAAGACTGATGAGTCCTTCATATCTAATCAGCATCCGAAGAGAAACTTCTGTGTTTAATCTTCTCAGATTGAGAAGATGCCGAGTCAACATCTCTTCCTAACACATTATGTGCTTCTATTAGGTGTTTTCCATCTATCCTCTTGTTTAAAAGTTCTTTTAATGATTTATTATGTTTTCACTTTTTTTTAGGTAACATCATTACGAAATCATTTGGTTCTACTGGCTGGGGTATTGTTACTTCTCTTAGCAAGAGACCTTTCTCTACAACTTAATTTCCTTGAGGTTTGTTACGTTCATATATATTAACGTTGAACTATCTTGGTATAAAAGCAACCTCTGTTTACCATTTACCACTTGGATAAGTTCATCTAACTTCTCAAATACTTTTTCAGAACCACTAAAAACCCACGTTTTCTCATAAACAATATCGATAATAAGCAAATGACGCAACATAACTATTGCAAAAAAAAAAAAAAGGAATAGAATCTATATTGAACTCAATACTTTCCTTTCTCTCTAATCTATAAGCAACATACATGTTTATAAATTAAGCTGCACAGTCAGAGAGTATGATAAAAGAGTGCGTAGGTAATATTATTTATTATTGATTGAAAATATTTTTTTATTTGCATGTATTTGTTCAGCAAACTTTTTAATTATATTCGTTTTTTAGTCATCTCTTATTGGGCCCTTCAGAAGCCCGGACCCAGGAGATATCCTCCCCTCCTTCTCCCTGACGGTGGGCCTGTACAAACTCAATTACTTCCTCCAATCTTGCTGGTAGTTTGATAGTATTCTATTCATAAATGTTAAGATATTTCGCCGATTTCATAAAGCCTTCACGCATGTTTCAATCAAACCATGAAGTAATTTCCATTTTTAATAAATTCGATTCTACTGCTTACGTTGCTTTATAATAGCCTTTCTATGATGCTATGCTGATAAACGTCCTCACTTCCTGTCGTATCATTGTTAATTATCCATGACCTCGGAGTGACGCACTTAATATACCACAAACGTCCTTAGACAAAGCTTCGCTATGTTTAGCTTTGAACTCACCCTCTGTTGCTACCTTACGCCTCTGTATTTCAGATGAAATGTTTCCAACGATTTTTCCCTAAAGGAATTTCCAGGTAAGCGTTTAAACAACCGGAATTCAGTGACGCTCGTTACTGGGCATGAAATCCCCTGTTGGCATTTCTCCAACCAGACTGACACTCTGACCTCGTGTTTTTTTGGTTCATTTTAATATTCTAATTTAATATACAAGGTGGAATTACATAATGTAGGAAACAAATCCAAATACTTCACTCTTATGCTCTGTATTCAGCTGCAACTTCATTAAGAAAATATGGAATGTATTACTGTTCAATTAGAATTTTAATCACTTTAACAAGCAAGAAATAATGGAAATATTGTATAAAATTAAATTGACCGGAATTTATAATAGATTGTTATATCATATGACCTTCATATTCTTTATTCCATTTACAATTGTTTTTTCATCCTAGCATAGTGTCAATAAATGGATAATTATGTTTTCATTTCCCTCACAGTCACTGTTGCTCAAGTATTCATATACATGATAAGTATATATAATATACATCATATTATATATAACGGAAAAATAAAATAGAAATAAAAACTTATTTTCTCCTCAAATAATAAACGTTATTTTTATATCGCAATCATGATAGATAAATATTTTATTGACAACATTGAAAATTTAAATATATTCATTCTTCTGTCAAATATGAAACCAGTGACTGAAAAGAGGATTTGAATTTTTTAAATTTTAATTATCATTTGCCATCGTTCAGTCTTGCATAAATGACAGCCTGACTTTCCTTTCATTACATCAGTTACATATTTATTTTTTCATGAGATAGCCGAGTTCAAGCCTAATTTACTGTAATTGTTAGTGTTTTACCAAATACAAGATTAGAAGGAAATTTATTGTTAACTTTATTTTTATATATCTTCGCAATTTTCGATTATGTACATATTTAAAAAATCTCTAAAATGACTATTTGTATTTATAAAGTAGGTTTTTTTTTCCTATTTATTTATTTTTATTTTTGTATGTTTGTTTCTTTTCTCTTTTCGATGTTTAATTTTTTTCTTAAATAATAAATCATAATTATGATGTTTTGTGCATGAAGGCTAGTTTTTGAATGCAGATGCATATAAATACATAGTCCGAAAATATTTGAATTGAAAACTTAATCTGGTGAAAACAAAGTTATTGTCAATGCACGCTGCGGACCCCACTCTCAATTTTCTCATTGAGCCTTTGGAGGTCAAAATTGACCGTTTTCTGGAAAAGAAATACTCGAGATTTTCATGTTTATTTCGTAAGAATGACGTTTGACGGTTAAAGTGGAATATGTTGGTTGAAACGACTGAAGTTTTACTGATTTCACTTTTAATTCTAAAAGTACCAGTGCCGCGGTTGGGAGAAAAAAGCTCTGTATTCTCCTGTAATGCTTCTTTATATATTAAAACAAACTAACCGTTGCTCCTTGGTTCAAAACCTTGACTATTCGACCCTGATTATGAAAAATATAACGAGCTGTATTCTGCCCCATAAATCCTCAAAACACCCAAATTTTCATCTGATTTTTAATAATTCTCTTGAAACGGGTGACATTAAAGCTAAATATTCTGCTCTAGAAATCTTTAGAACACGTAAATGTTCGTCCGTTTTTCTCGAATAATCATTCGAAAAATCATCATTATAACCAGTGTAATTCTTCTCCAGAAATCTACAAAACACTTTCTCGTCCGATTTAAAAAAAAAAATCTTAAAATCGGTGATATTATAATTAGTGGAATTCTGCTGTATATATTCGCAACATACTCAAATTTGATTTCATTACTCAAACATTGTCTTGAATAACGGCAAAATTACGTAGATTACCATTATTTCAGATATATTAAATATATTAAAGGGCTGCGCCCTCTGAACCAACTCAGGTTCGTATCGTACAAGAGTTCAGCGTTCAGAGCCTCGTCCATAGTGACAGAACTACCGCTCTCAACAGCTGCAACCACTTAGCACAGTTTTCGAGTGTACTATCAGGTTTAGCAATGGATAGTGGTGGAGAAAGAAGCGGAAGAGGGTGGTTAGAAGGGAACCAGAAACGATCTTGAACCAATCACCATTGATTTCTCTGTATTACTTGTGACGTGCAGGTGCACCAAAATCTGCTCTAGAAACTGTTGCTGCAATAGACAGCTAGTAGGGAGCCCGCGTGAAAAATATACTTATTAATTATCCATCTTAAAACTTATATTAAGAACTTCGTAATATGAAGTCCTACTTACTTGATAGTACTCCCATTTCTGGCATTTTCCAGTGCTCCCAGGAATTTACTTGCTCTACGAACTATGACTAACACCAAATAACCTAGAGTAAATTCTTAGAGGTAACTAACTCTCTTCGGAGGAATAAATTCCGTAAATTTCATGAGTATACTGAAATTGCAACTTATAATAAGATGTTTAAGAAGATATCATTACCAAAATAACTTTAGTTCGTGTAGCAACAATACAAGTTAACTCATCTGAAGTATTTCAGCTGAGACTATAAGGATTTTACTTTTAAATATTAATTTTAAGCTTAGGATCAGCATAAACAGTTTATCTAATAATATAGGTTTGTACTTGGTAGGAATTAGTATTTTTTTAAATACGTTTACCTATTCATATTTAAGAAAGTATTAGGCTGCTTATTTGAAAAAGATAAAAGTAGCAGAGAAAAAAGTTATTTGAAACTGTGGCAACTTTTTGTCACAATGTTACAATTGTTTTTATATTATTATGTATATAAAATTATTTTCTACCCATCTATCTAGCCTACAAGAATAGACTAAACCAGAAAATTGTACACCAGTATTTATGACCTACACATTTTTTAAAATCTTGAATTGTTTTGTAAATGTATTGAAAATAATTATATACAATTTTCCTGTATATTTGATACTTTTGCTAGGCAAAGTAATCTTCCTTTTCTAACAAAATTAAAAAGTTACCTAATTAAATACTGTTGCTCTAATTAGTCAGAGAAACCGGAAAATATGACTGAAACATGCTCTGCATTCACCAGTGTGTAATTGTGCGACACAATCATTCAACGGAAATTTTATTAACAAACAAATTCGTAAAATTAACTGACACCTATACAGTCCGATATTTTTTGGTGTACTCACAAGAAAATTTTAGGTTAGCCCCTTGTCCGACAAAATAAGAGGACCAGGATTTCTCTCCGATGTTCTTAAAATCCAATTTTGACATTATATTGCATTATTGCTAACTGCGAAGGTATATATATATATATATATATATGAGCTACATGGATAGTTGTCTGTAATATTCCAGAAGATGGTTTTCGTTTAATTTGATTTATTTATTCGTTTTCATATGTTTGCCCTCATGAGAGCCTACAAACTGTACCGAAACTTCGACGTGCATTAACTAGTTTTCCTCTGTTTTTGTTCAATTTGTGTTCGATCCTTCTTGAACTAGATACTATAAAATTTTCGAAAAAGTTTTAGTTTGATACACAAGCAAAATTTTGCATATCGTCCTCCGAACTAGGTATATGCATATATCCTATCCAAGGCTGTATCTCAAAACCCATTTAAATTTTAGAATCACCCCTGTTTTCTAGTCTTGTGTTTATCTCGAATTTAAAATAGAGAAACAAAATTAAGACAGAAAAGTCAGTTGGTTTTCTATTTGTTGCTGGCGTTGTTTTCTTAAATACTCCGGGTTTTCCCTACCCTTCCATGTTTTCCTTAGTATGCACTGTCAAAGGTGCGCTGGACTCGAATAGATTTACTGAACAGTCTCTGACATGGACAAACTATCAATAGAATAGGTTAGTGTCTGGATCTAATTATTATTTATTAGGTATTTGAAGCGCATATGTAAGACTAACTAGAATTGTGGAGACGTTAGCATAAATAAACGTTGAGATTACAAATAAGTGTAAAAGGATTGGGCAAATCTCCAACTGCTATTTTTTTTTTTACAATATTCTTTAATATTTCTCACTTTACGGATTTTTCATTTTTTTTTTGGTGAGATAATTTAATACAATAAAAATATTTTAAAAACTTTGTTATAGTTTTATGAATTTTCTAAATTATGTGAATACATATATATGTGTGTTTATATATATATATCATGGTAGTGCTGCCAATATTCCATTATTAGCATTGCTACTGAGAATTTCTTTAAGAAAATCAAGATTATGAAGAATAGGAGAGAAAACAGGAAGAAAGAAAACATCTGAAGAAATATTACAAAAACTTGTCGATTTTAAATTTTTTAAATTAATATTTTTTTTATTTTTTTTTTTTTGTTAATAAGCTTTAAATATATACGTTTTGGAATTTCAGACATTTCATATAAAAAATCTGATAAATCTTCAATGTATAAATTTTGTGACTTGATTATTAACATGAGCATATTACTGTTATTCCCGAGCATTTTGTGCTCACACCATAGGCTAAGAAACAGTTATACAGATACAACTAAAAGTTTAAAGTGTCATCCTGGTGTACTGCAAACCGCTGGCTTATGATGACCACTGCATTCGCAACTCTCAGATCTCCTTCAGTTTTTATCTCGTCTGCCAGCCAAAATTAAAGATCCTCTCTTAATGCCTCGGGGATACACAGAGTGTTCCAGATAACCTGACTCCCTTTAAATTCTAGAATGTTCAGAATTTAAGAGTGAAATTGGTCGGATCCTAATTGGGTAATCTGAAGTTAAATTAGGGCATATTGCCGACCTTTTGGAGTATTCCTCCAGCGATTTTAAATCTCGAATTTCCAATGGGGAGGTGTAATTGTTTTAACAGATTCAAATTAGAGAGGCAGTAATTAATAAGTAAACAGCAAAAAAGTAAGTAAAAATATCTGAGGTGGACACCCCATGACTTCATTGTACGCCTATTAAACTATAAATCGGTGGCTCAAAAAGTGACTCTGAATTTGGTTACTAGTTTCCGAACATAGCAGTACCTCAAAAACAGTGTTGCCAGATTTGGTTTTTTCCTCTAGATTAGTTTTTTTTCACCCTCCAGGGTTTTTTTTAGGGTTGGAAAATTTCTAGTTTTTTTTAGGGTTAGAAAATTTCTAGGGTTATTTTTAGGGTATTTGTTTTTGGGGTCTTTTTTTCAATCATCTGTTAAATGTCCACCATTTTTAGCTGATTAGAACCTATAAATTAGAATGATTAGAAACGATTGATTTGAATGTTAGGATTTTAGTATGATAATAATTATTATCATATTAAATTTAGTTAAACACATTTGTTAACCTCTCTATTTCCCACAAGTTAATAAAAA
Organism: Rhaphigaster nebulosa; assembly: GCA_948150685.1. Classification (NCBI taxonomy): domain Eukaryota; kingdom Metazoa; phylum Arthropoda; class Insecta; order Hemiptera; family Pentatomidae; genus Rhaphigaster; species Rhaphigaster nebulosa. The sequence goes on along the minus strand of OX411306.1, from coordinate 101,342,197 downwards.
TACATTGAATTTACGGATTTTGTAAATTATTTTTATTTTATTTTGATAACTTTATTTATTATTTGCTGCATTATTAACTTTATATTTACTGTTTTATCTTTTTCTCTTTTGAATTATTATTAAATTGAATTTCTAGCTCATGCTATACTTTCTAATATCAAAAATATTTTTATTAACGTAATGCTAAACCTGTAGCGGAAACTTTTGGATTCTGTTTTATAAATTATATTAAATTTTAGTTTTGCTTTTAGTTTATTCGTAATTATTACTTTGACTTATTCTTTAAACTAGTTTATTATAAAACTAGTTCAAATTAGATATATGTTAAATATTCTGATATACAATATTCCATAAATAATATGATGAAACATTAATAGTGACAATTTCGAACTATTAATTTTGTATCCTTTTTTTTTTGTTTGCTATAATTAACGTTCATCCCTGTTTTATCTTGTCTTGTCAAGTTTGCTTGTAATCGGTAATTTACCTATTAATAAAATAAAATAAACCTTAAATACTTTTTAATTATTTATTCTTATCTTATACTACGGTGTAATTTTGGTTAAACTAATAGATAAATATGAAGGAATGAGATGGTCTGGGAGGCGGTCAAGAAGAATGGATCACAAATAGTAAAAACTATTTATTAGAAACCGACCTTTCGACCCACTTTGCAGGTCTTCATCAGAGCTAATAAAAAATGAAAATAAAACAATGATATTTACAGTGAATGATATTAAAATTTACAAAGTAAATATTTCTATAATATATGAAATATTGACAAAGTATTTAATTTGTAAGTTTTAATGTCATTCACTATATATATCATTGTTTTATTTTTATTTTTCTATCTTTAGCCCTGATGAAGACCTGCAAAGTGGGTCGAAACGTCGGTTTCTAATAAATATTTTTTACTATTTGTGATCCATTCTTTTTTATTACATCCCGGACCATCTCATTCCTTCATATAATTTTTATGGTCAACTATTAATTATTCAATAATAGGAAAATAAGAATTAAACATTTAGGGTGTGTTATTGGATTTAAAGGAAATTTAGTTTAGGGTTAAAGTTAGTGGATTTAAGGGAAAATTTACAGAGTTTCAGGAGAGAAATACAGAACTGATCTGGCAACAATGCTCAAAAACGACACTCTGCGTCGCGACATCTATCTATTGACAATACAAGAACACGCACGGACACACAAACACAAGCTCTTGTTTCTTGAGGTCTTATTCCTCAAGTAGGTAACAAGTTCCCAAGAGACATCTTCGTGTTACTTGACAACATTAGAACTGTCTATGTCACTAAATAAAGCATTGGAAATCGACGGTTTCAACATTTTAAGCGGAAGAAACCGTTTAACTTATATCTTATTCTCCTACTGCAGATTTGTTAAGCTCACAAATGGGGAGGAAAAAAGTATTTTACTCTCAATTTTAACACTTATAACAAGTAATAAAGTCGTTTAATTAAAGTGGAAAAAATCGCGTTTATAACCTTTATCACCGAACCATATGATCTCTGGAATAAATGTCGATTAACTTTTTATGTAAGTTTCTTAGGGCCTTCAAGTAAAGTCAGGCCTTTCGGATCTTCAATTTCAACCAAAATCTATTATATTACTTATATTGATAAAAAAGTCTAATTTACCAAGTTTGATATGTTTTACATTATATTTTAATATAATTTTTGATGAAAGTCTAATATGACCTTCAAGTAAAGTGCCACTTCCGGTTTGCCAATGTTGACCAAAATTTATTATGTTAATTATTTTAGTATGTAAGTCTTAAATATCAAATTTGAGAAGTTTTGCATTATATTAAATATATAATGCAAAAATTTTATATAATAATTTTTTTTTTATGTATATAAAAAAATATAAATTTTTAAGTACCACTTCCGGTACTCATGCAGTGACCAAAAAGGGAGGTTCACAACTAGATTATACAATAATCCTTTTTATTTAGCTTTCTACGGCTTACCGTTTTTGAGTTATGCGAGATACTTATGAACATACATAAGACGTGACGACAAAACCAGTCAAGATTGATTCAGGGATGGTCAAAATGGATATTTCCGTTGAAATCTGATAACTGATTACAATTATTTGTGATTGTTATTTTATTACTGCAATTCCAAATTACAGTAATTTGTAAGTAATTGTAATTGAAATCAAAAGTTTTACCCATCACTATCCTCTACTGACTTGCCTATACTCCTGCTTCTTCTTTTTCCATCAACTATCGGAAGGCTTGGATTTTTACTTCCTTGTACGCAGTAAAGGAAGGAAGTCTTTTAACCGTGAAAATTTTCGGTTTTCAGATTTCAACGGAAATATCCGCTTTGACTAGTTTCGTTGTGAACTCTATACATACGTTCCTTCGTATGTTCGTGGGTATCTTGTACAATTCAAAAACGGTTTGCCGCAGAAAGTTAAAATTTTGTATTTAGGATTTTTATAAAATCTAGTTGTGAACCTTCCTTTTTGGTCACTAAATGAATACCGGAAGTGCTACTTTACTTAAAGGTCATATTTGATTTTTATACAAAATTATTATATTAAAATGACCATTAAATATATATTATGAATAATTCAAAACTTATCAAATTTGGCAAATACGACTCAAATATTTATATAAATAACATAATCAATTTTGGTCTAAATTGGCAAACCGGAAGCGGTATTATATTAAAATTTAATGTAAAACGTCTCAAATTTGGTAAATTTGGCTTTTATATCAATATAAGTAATATAATAGATTTTGGTTGAAATTGAAGATCCGAAAGGAGTATTTTACTTGAAGGTCATTAGAAACTTACATCGAAAGATGTATCGACATTTATTACAGAGATCATATGGTTCCGTCCAAAGGTTACAAGTGCGATTTCCCTCTCTAATTTAACAATTTTATTTTATTTTGTTTTAAGTGTTATAATTGAGTGTAAAATAGTTATTTTCCTCTCCGTTTGTAAGCTGAACAAGTCTGGAGAAGAAGAATAAGATATAAGTTAAGAGGGTTCTTCCGCTTAAAATTTCGAAACCGTTAATTTCCAATCCTTTATCTAGCGACATAGACAGTTCTAATGTCCCGGAACCCGAACAAATTTCTGGGGAACTTGTTACCAACTGAAAGAAAACGACCTATACTAACGGAATGAGACAAGACAAAGAGCTTGTGTGTGTGTCAATAGATAGACGTCGCGACGCCAAGTAACGTTTTTGAGATACTGCTATCTTTAGAAACTTTTTGATAAAGACAGGATCTTTTTGAGCCACCGTTTTATAGTTTTAATAGGCATACAAGGCTATTTACGGTAAATATGTTATATACGGTGTCCACATCAGATATTTCATATTTCTGAACAGACTTCGTCAAGCTAAAATTATCGCTCCGAAGGAAGCTTACAACTAGTCCAAGAATCAAACCACCCAATTATAGGCTCTACCCTAGAATCGCGTGGTTCCATGCTACTCAGACCCGTCTTCTAGGGAGAGGAAGAGCTGAGAGGCCATAATTCCGGGAACTCGCGGGCTTTCTTGGGGACCCGATAAGAGTCGACTAAAAAATCTATACGGCCTAGAAGTTTGTTGAACAAATACTTGCTATTAAAATATCATTTCAATCGATAAGAATAAATAATGTCGCGTACTTTTATCATGCTCTGACAGTGTAGCCTGATTTATAAATATATATGTTGTTTATGGTTTAAAGGTAAAATAAAGTGTTGTCTATTGATTCTAGATCGCAATATCATTAAGCTTTGACTCGATTATTCAAACTTTCGCAGAATAGAAGGCAAAATGAGTGTTGTGAATAATTGGTGTTGTAAATAAAAATAGTTGAAGGTATACTAGTGCTATTATACATACTTTACTAATTAATTATTATTAAATTATATTAGGTATCATTGTTAAGCAATTTTGTAAAAAAAATAAACTCCGATTATTATAATGTAGTAAGTTTCGTTTTCTTAATTTGTTATTGAGTTATTGCATTTATCAATATTATTAGCAAAATTAAACATATGAAATATTGAGTGTAAGGGAGTCCGCAATATTATTATGCCCTGGGCTCTGTTTCAGCTGACGGCCGCCCTGACTATACTTTATTGACTAATTCATCCTTTCATACTTGCGTTTTTTCATACTCTAAAGAGTCATAATTAGGAATGAAAAAAGAAACTGCGTCCGATAGGTCTACTTATGCGCCAGTGCCTAAGATCCTATCGCTCCAAGGACGAGGTTTCTGGAGTGCCCAAATGCACTTTGCTGATGTGTGTCAGCTTCTTGGAAACGATAATATGGTTTTCTCCAAAATGTCTCCTCGATAATAAATAATCTTGGTGCAGGTATCGAGTCACGCTGTATCGAGACATAGTTGTAGTAGCTAAAAAAGTATTTCTACATTTTTTATATATAATTTACGGATTGCAGAAATTAGCAATCGAAAAATAAAAGAAAGTAAGAGTCTCCGTTGTATTGTAATAAAATAAATTCGCTACAATCATAAAATGGCAACTAGTAATACTTATGAATGAAATATGTGTGTGTTTACGCTAATAATAAGAATATGCCCAAGGGAGTAGTAACCTACCTTTGTTTGTGTGCGGTTCGGTAGAAGGTTTAATATTATACGTCACTTGGATTAGAGTGGCTCTTGATTCCCAATGGACTAAGTCGTATTGGAGGCGCTTTCTGGGGCCTCAGGTTTCCTGCAACTATGATTATTTATAAGGAAGTAGTGCTAAGAAACTGAGGTATGCGTCTCCAGCCTGGACTCGAAACCGCAACAACAGAAGAACCGGTCGGTGACAATACAAAGAATGGCTCTGCTGCGGGTGACCAAAGCCTATAAAATCGTTGCTCATAAGACGGTGCAGGTCTTAGCGAGAGAAGGACCTCTCGACCTCCTCCAGCAAGAAGAGCTGACGAAGTATGATTTCAAGAATGGAGGCTCAGCAGGTCTTCCGGAGAGTCTCCGAGGAAGGATTGCGAGATTTCCAAGGAAATGGAAAAGGATAATAAGGAAGGACACTATAGAGGAGTGGAATCGACGATGGTTAACTACTCAGAAAGAAACTACCTTGAGAAAATACTTTCCCAACGTCCATTCCCGATTGAAGGCCCTGATTACTGGATGTCGCAAGTTCTCACCGGACATAAAGTTTTTCCATGCCAAGCTCCATTACTTCGATAAGGAAATTATTCCTCTATGTCCCAGATGTGGAGTTCAGGAAACTGCTGAGCACATCATCACCACCTGCACAACATTTGAGAAAATAAGAGCCAAACTACGCAGGAAAATCGGCCTCTATGTCATCACAGAGCGTGATTTTCCTCGATTAGTAAAATCATTCATTTTCCTCGATCAGGAAAATTACCATACTATGAATCCTTTTTATACGGTTGGAAGGAAATAGTGGGACCAACCTATTTTTATAGATTGACTTAAGAGGTATGAAAACTTAATAAGAAAGAAAATTTAAGAAGGATAAACAAAACCCATCGTTAGGGAGTGCGAACCCCGTTTTGCCAAGAGGCAAGGTAGGTTGAAAAATAAATAAATAATTAAATAAGTGATAATTATGATTAAAATAACAATTAATTATCTATTTATAATTCCATATTAATAAACTAACACTATTAAATTTCTAGTTAGGAATTAGTACCAATATCTACAGATCTTCGTCATGACAGTTGTATGATCCTCAGATACGCCATCTGTTTTTGTTTCAATGCGAGTGATAGTTGTATATGCACAATAGAGGTAAAAAAATATATGAAATAATTATATATGACTTATGATTAATAAGTCAAAAAGTTTTATTGGGTTGCGATTTTATATTTCTGAACAATGGAAAAAAGGTGATTCAGCTAAAATTAGGATTAAATTTAGTTTTAAACTATTTCCATTTTGAACTTTGAATTATTAGATTTTTTTATTTTCTATTTAAATTCAAACAATATTTTTTTATTCTCATTTCAATTGTAAAAATAAATTAATTTATAAGTTCTTTTCTGGTCGAATTTAGACCAATGGAAGATCCTATTCATTATAAATATCCGGTCGCTCTCATGCTTTGACCGTACGTTAAAATTGAATAGCCTTCTAAAAGTTTAGTTCTGTGAAGGAAAAAGGGAAACGAAACTTTTCAGCTACTGCTTAAAGGAAGTAACAGTAAAAAATAACATATTTTGCAATTTAAGTTCGAATACTTGGTTCTCAAGGTAATGGTGTTAATACACGTTAATAACGACATTATTTTGCTCGGTTGATTAAAAAATAAAAATACTTAAAATTATCATTATTCTATTACTTTTAATAATGTTGTTCTGAGGATTGTTTCATTAGCCGAACGCTCCTGCAGTGTTATTTAGACACCTGACAGGTGAGGTCGTCACGTAATCCAGCAATTATCTCGATCTATTTTTTATGTTTTAATATGCCGAATTTCGTACTCGGAGATATGCGAGACATACTGGTTACGTTGTTGCTCTTTAGAACTCCTTCATTCCAGTTATTGCTTTATAGGTACCTTAAGTATCAATAACCTAAAAGTACATTTCGCAGTTCTCCGTTTATTTTCAAAGTGCTTAGATCCTAACTGAATTATCCTAATTCTACGGTCCTGGAAATGTTAATTTTTGTCGTGACCTCTTTAGTGTGATGTCGGCTTCTGAGAAAGCCCTGTTTGGAATGTGCTGTGAAAGTTGGTTACGGGGCTTGCAACGGGCTAAAATAAATTAAACGGGGAAGCAGAACGCTACATATTGGCGGTTTTGGAACAACTCTTACTTCTAATAATTGGTGTTGATTAAGATAATTATTTTTTTGCTAACGAAGTCTATATGAATTGGGAAAGATATAACTTCTATTAGATGTTTGATTCGAATCATACTTCAAGAATAAATATTATTTTTTCTTCATTCATTCTTAAAAAAGGTGATGGGTCAATTGAGTTCTCGGTTATTGAGATATTAGTTACTATTAACAATTTAAAAATAATTAATTTGCTTTATTTTAGGGCGGTCAAGTCTACTATCACTGGCGAAATTTACCGGACAGAAGCCAAAGTCTCTCATGGTACAATACATAAGCTGTTACCTGGTAGCGCAGGGGAAAACAAAATAGTTGTCCGACATATTGGAGGGAACTACTTTTTGTCAAATAACATTTTATTTGATCAAATTTTTACACTTTGCATATTTTACTTTAAATATGTGCATATATTATTTTTACTTACAATAAAGCAATATTAAGGTGCACTGATCTAAGCTAAAAAATATAGTTTATAGAAACACTTCTCGGTGTCCATCGTTTATATCAAGACAATAAACATCAATTAGTATATAGTTAAAAATTGTTATGAAAATTTATTTTTACAATTTTAATTTCTGTCACTGACAAAATATCCCATACGAATAATCATTATTATTATTATTTCGAATAGGTCTCCTAAGGACCACGATGCTAAACTTTTTGCTTGGAGAGGGACTTGATGTTTGCCCAGTACTCAAGCATTCTCTGGCTGTGTTTCTCCCATTTCATACGAATAATATTTTTATTAATACAAATATATATCTTGAAATTTTTTACTTTGAAGGAGTTACAGGCAGTCAGTGTTTCTGCTCGTATCAGTTGCATGTATATATTGTAGCCTGGATGCTTACAAAATGAACTAGTGAAAAAAATGCTGCGATCAAATGTATTCAAGAGGGAAAAACATGCCAGTATATTTAAAATAACATTTTAAATGTTGAACAGCTATGATGAATCATTTTATTATTATCTTTTTTCTATTTGAATCTGTGTTTGTCAAATTTCAAAAATATTATTGAATTATGTATTTAAAGCATTGAATATAAATCCTTCCAAAGAGTATGTAATGTAATTAAATATTTTTTCAACAAAACTTTTTTGATTTGACAATCCTGTTATAATTGTTTTTTGTATAATTTTATGGTTCTTCTAATTTTAAGAATATGATTTTTACCTTGCTTGTAATCGAGTTAAAGTTTAAAGATCCGTCATGAGAAATTATATGTGTTGAAACAACAGAAAAAGTTTTTTATTTTTTTTTTAAATGTTTCTGCTTTGAGTTTACAAAAACCACCCCAAAGATCAGTTTTGATTTTATCGAGTCACGACAGTATAACTCCACTACGGAATATAGTTTCTCGACAAACTTCGCCTTCCTCACAAGTTATATGTAAGCTTAACTTTTTTTTAAATCAAAAACGGTTTAGTAGTTCAAGAGACCGGCGATCTTTAGAAAAAAGTACAAGGGGACAACAGATCGAAATAAAAAAAATAAACCAGGTTTTTGTACTTACGGATTTACCTAAAAGTAACTAGATTGGATCTCTCTATTTTTTTTTTTTTTTTTTTTTTAAATGCCTTACTTCTACCTTTTTTATCTGTCTTTGCTGTTTTATAAAGTAAAAGGTTGTTCCTATGTTTTCTAAGCATGTAATATACGAGCATCCATTTCAACGGACACCTAACATATCGGTCCCGCTTCGGCGTTAAGGTAAATCCTACACGAGCAAAATAATATCGGCAAACTATTCACTATCCAGCCACAAAACCTATTTTTGCGCCTTATTTACAAAAATCTGTTCCTCCAATCCCTGATATATGCTGCCCTTTTATCTTTTAAAATAATAAAAAATACAACGGCAAACAACCTAACTTTCCATTATAAAATCCCCATGGAAAATCTTGTAAGGAATTTCAAGACACACGAATGCTTAATTCTTAAAATTTCCGAGCATCAAAAAGTTTCTTTCTCAAATGAAAAATGTTTTTTTTTCTCGGTCTCTTGCAAAATATTAAGGAATCGCTTTTAACCAATAAGTTTACAGTCTCATAAGTACCGACTGCTATGGTGGAAAAAATTATATAAATATTAATATCGGTTTCATCCTGACATTAAAGGGTGTATAATAGTTATGTGTATAATAGGTTATGTATGTAATAGTATAATAGTTATGGGTGTATAATAGTTAGTAGTAAATAGTTATGGTAAGTTAATTACCATCGGAAAGTGAGAATACCAATATTTATCATAGCTGCCCGATTATAGTTACGGGTAGAAGTTAAACATATCACTAAGAAGTGTAATTATAAAGGCTACAGATCATGGACCCTGAAAGAAAATGAAAGATATAAGCAATAAATGTGCTAATAAAAACCATCGACTCGCCCTTGGATGAAAATTAACCTAAACTTTGGAGGGCTTTCAATATCGAACCGACAGTTATATCTGGAATTCTGAAAACAGATCAATGCTCAATTTCAAAGGAGTGGCAATGTTATTCGTTTTATAAAAGTGAACGTTCGAGTTATTATTTAGTATTCCGTTTGAATGGATAAGGTTTCAAACACGTTTGGAATGAATTTGAAATATCTCAGAAGGAATAATGAAGCAGCACTGATATTGAACTGCGCCAGACTTGTGGTATCAGTTCCTCAGAAGAATATTACTTTTTCCCTGGTGCAGAAACACGAAACTGTCATTACACTGGCACGCCACGTACCATGTTTTAATGTACCGTAATGGTCCAGTTACTCAAGGGTCCTCATGTATTTCCGTTTCAGTGAAAAATGATATTCTTCTGCGAATTCGAATGGAGGTGTTCACTGTAAATTATACTTTTGTCAAGCTACAATGTATAAGTACTAATGGTAAACTGAATTATTATAATTATTATTATTAATCATCATAAACATAGTGTTTATCTTTCTTTTAGTGTTATTGATTATCTTCATTTACTGTCTTTTTTAAACGATCTTCCGATTTCCATAGCAAGAGTTTAACCAATTTTCACTTATTTTAAAAGATCCAGAATCATACATTATTAATAAAAATGTATCCCGCGGTATACATTCCTTAAACAATGTTGCAAACTCTTCTTCACTTTCTCATTTCACACATAAACCGATTTATGTTTTTTCTTTGTTTGAATTTCTTCTTCTTCATCTAAAATTATAACAATCATTATTACCTCATGTTTTGAAGATTTTGCCGTAGTGGCGGATGCTCTAAAACTGAATGAAAAGGAAAACGACACTGATATGTGAGAATGAAGGAAGAAACACGGATACTGAGCTGACATGCAGCGGGCATGTGTGAACCCCTCCATTCTAATATTCAGAAGAATATCATTATTCTCTGATTACAGAAACACGGATTGACATTCAATTGACAAATGTCAAACCACGTGAGACCGCTCTAATTATTTTCACACACACTCACGAGATCCCAGTTCACGAACTTATATATCCCTTCTCATAGATCTGCCTCCTTTATCATTCGTACTACCTTGTTTTTGAATTTCTTATCCATCTCCATTCGTAGAACCTTATCCTTAACCTCATTCAAATATAAACTACTTCTCCATTTCCTTAATTATCAATCTTCCGTATACATGTTAGAATTGTTATTGCTATGCTTATTTTATTTATTATTATTTTATTGTTTATGAGGCCAAACTGGTATACAAGATATGTAATTATGTTAAATTTTGAAAACACTTGTATGCTTCTTTTTTATTTCATAATCTTGTAAAATAATTATTTTATAAAATAATTTCAAACCAGACAATTGCTCCTGGTATTGTATTTTTTTGTTATTCTAGACTATTTATTCTAGGACTAGATGCCACAGAATAAAATTTATTTTTCATTCATTCACACATACACACATATATGTGTGAGATAGAGAAAGAGAGAGATATACTAGCTATGTCCCATAGTACAAAAATACAAAAAACTTAAAAATGGTAACTTGTTCTCAGGTAATGTTGCTCAGTCTCATTTGTTGCTGACATTTTAAAGAAAAAGAGACAAAACGTCAATATTTTTTTATAAACGACAATTAAGTTTCAAGTTTTCAAACTTTTTTTGGTACAACTTTATTCTGCAATAGCAGCCGCCTCAATACCGCTCTCTAGCGCCATTTTTGCTAACTAACTGTTTTCTATTCAATTTCAAAATTAGTTTTCATTGAAATTATTAAAATTATTACTCCTTTAACTAGATTTTATTTAAAATTATTAGTGCTGTCGACTTTCGCTCGCTCAAGAGATAAACAACACTACAAGAGTCCTTTTCAACCCACAAGAGGTCGGGGTCTTACCGTTATTTGAATTATTAATACGTTAATTAAAACAGCTGTCGACTTATCGTGTCGGCCCTTACCGTGATTTATATTATGACTGCTTCAAATACAACTTCCTCAGACAATCCGAAGTCGACAACAGCAATAATTGTAAATAATATGTAATTAAAGGGGTAATAATTTTAATAAACCAAATGAATACGAATTTTACAGTTGATTTGATTAATCTTCTTCTTTCACTTTTCTCTATAGTGCCTTTCATTGACAAGTCCTAATACAAATTAGGACCCAGTTTCCGCTTCGCAGATTTGTATCCGCTACAATTATTCGGGGGCTTACTGCCTCCCATTCCACTACCTTCTTATATACTTCATCCTTCATTATAATGCCCACTCCTTCAACAGCTCTGTTCTCTGGTGGGACTCCCGAATATATCAGAGTGTAACCTCTGTCCATTCCAATCTCTCCAGTTCCCTTCTTCTTTACCTCGCTTAATCCCAGAATATCCAATCTGTACTTCGCCATTTCTTCGATGATCTCTACCTCCTTGCCGGTGAGAGATCTCACGTTCCATGTTCCTAATCGTGTGTCCATATCCATGCCGTGTCGTTTCCGTCTAATCTGTCCATCTCCGAGGCTATTAGCTAGGTTTCTTTGAATCAGCTGTGCTCCCAGGCGGGTGATTAGCCGAGTCCAGGAGGCCCCGTTACCTCGGGACAAGGGATTCTTTTTTGTTGAGGTCGGCCCTTACTGTGATTTATATTATGACTGCTTCAAATACAACTTCCTCAGACAATGCGAAGTCGACAACAGCAATAATTGTAAATTATATGTAATTAAAGGGGTAATAATTTTAATAAACCAAATGAATACGAATTTTACAGTTGATTTGATTAATCAGTTAGCACAAATGGCGCTGGAGAGCGGTAGTGCGACCGCTACTGATAAGGCTACTGCATTGCAAAGTTCGCAAAATTCGTTTTTTTTTGTTTGAAGTATTGAGTGGTGTGTAATGGTTAAATTTCCAATACAGAAAATAGGATCAGAACCCTAGAGAACCTTATAAATGATCCCTAATTGAAAAAAAGAACTTCAATAGTTCTAGTAATTTAAAACCCTAAAACCTTAAAACCTTCCTATAGAAAACTTAAATAGTACTATTAAATCGGAATGCATATGCATGATCAAAAACCCATTGTAAAATCGGAAATAGCGTCTTTGAAAACACATTCAGCGATAACTATACCGAATAAATTTGCAAAATAATAATTGAATAGAAATTCTCGTGTTCGATTAAAATTTTGGCACTAGAAACTTCTAAATCATAATGAACGAAGACAAATTCGATAAAATTCATACCCCTTCTCTACCCTTCTGATGAAGAAAAAATAATAAATATTTAAAAATAAATAACAACTTAGGACTAGTTGTTATTAGCACTTAACATCAATTATCCGATGAATGAAAAAAATGACCAAAGAATATGGCGAAATTATTTCAAAAGTCAATATTCATAAAGAATAATTATTTTAAAATGAAGGCAGAAATAAAATATAATATTTATAAATTAATTCACGTTCACGTTCAGCTGTGTTAACCAGAAATAAAAATAGTTAAATTTGAATTGGAAAGGTTTACAATTGAAATAGAAAAGGTTGCAATTGAAATGGAAAAAGTTACGACTACAATGGAAGAGCTTACAATTGATTTGATAAAACTGACAATTGACTTGTAAATACTATAATTCTCTTTAGTTATCTTATACGTTTTATTTTAAACAAATTATTAATTTCCTTTTTCAGGTAAGGACATAGATGCGCTCTGTATGTTTTCATTTCTAAAACATCTTGGAAAGGAAATAATTATAAGTAGGTATGATATATATAGCAATCTTACATGATACAGAGAAGTGCTTCAAACTTTTTAGAAAATATCTTCATATGTACGTATATTACTTGCATAATGAAATTATTTCGCCTTTAAAAGTAAATAACACAACTTCTTTTATGAATTAGTATAATTTTTGAATGGCTTGCTTATCATATAGATCTAAGATTATTATTTTTATATTTTATATATTATTTTCATATAACATATTACTAATTCTTTATGTATTATACATTTCTTTTATTTTTTATTTTTTACTTCTTCGGTAGATTTGGTGGAGAGAGAGAATCAGCAATACCAAACAATCATTTTTTCATTTTGTTTATTACTCTTCATACAGCAAACACTGTATAAATGTGAATATTAATTAATACTTTGAATAATGAGAGAAAACATTTCTCTGTCAACCCCAATCAGACCAAATGTTTTATGAATTAGCATAACTATTGAATGCTATATTTAGAACTTAAATGTTTCGAATTTTATATAGCTAAGTAATCAAGTACACTATTTTTTTTTTTGTTTATATTTTCAATAATAGATCTTTGTAATCGACCAAGAAAAAATAATTGTAGTAACGACCCCTCAAAATTTGAGATCTTACGTTTTAAGATACGCAGAATCCCAATCTCGAATAAAAAAACACCCTCCGCGGCTTTGCTCTAAGGCTACTGGACTGATTTTGTTCAGATTTAGCTAAAGTAACAGGTCACCCCAGATTGATCCTCGGATTTTATAAGTTTTAATTTAATAATTCGGTTATTTATAAAGATAAAGGAAAAATGTAAAGTATTTTATAATCAGCAAAGAAAGACATGGAAAAAAAAAGAATATAAATGCTTTTAGTTTCAATAATAGATCTTTGTAATCGACTAAGAAAAAATAATTTTTAATCCCTCCTCAAAATTTGATTTTTTACGTTTCAAGATGCATATAATTCTATATATCGAATAAAAAAAAAAATCCGTCCGTCCAAAATTTTCTTCAGCTTCTTGGTCTTTCCTTTTTCTTTTCTCTCTGAAGTGCATCTCTAACATTTTCTTCTGTATCATTTCACCCTCTGATTACTTGTCCCTGTTATTCATTTTTGAAAAACAACCTAAAACCAATTTTGCTAAAATGACAATTTGGTTTGGAATTCTACATTCGGCAGTTATTGTGAAAGTTCGACAATTCACCAAATACGTGTTTGATCTATCGAGCTGCTATTGGTCTCATTCAAAAAAAAAAAATCTAATTCTCTATCTCGAAATTCAAAATAAGTAATTATTCTTAAATAAATAAATTTGAATAAATAAATTTAAATAAATAAATCTTAAATAAATTTTTTCATTCAGTTCAAATTCAAATCGTTTTTTTATAAAAGGAATCGTTCCCTCATTAATTGCCAAAAAGTGTCGAAAAACGAATTTTTTTTTTCATGTTTGGTTCAACTGGTCAAGACTTCACTTACTGATTCATTTATATAGCAAATTTTTTCATCCTCATCGTTAAATTAGTTATAAAACTCCCAACGGTTATAATTTTTTGTAGGAACACTGTACATTATTTTTGTATTATAATTTTGTTGCTTATTAACTGATTTACTAGCTGACCTGATATAGACATAAATATATATAGCTGATAGATTTGGGTTTATACAGAAATAAATTAAATGAACAAAATTGAAAGTTTGATTAAAATAATTGTATTTAGTCAAAATTTGAGTCACATTAATTGTAATTTCCACTTTATTTCATATTCATCAGTTTCAGTTTTTAGTTCCTTGCGATACTCATGGATACTCAGTGTTTTGAGGGATTCCATTTGGTTTGCAAACAAATCCTTTTGTTTTCCTACGCTGGAGTATGCAACGCATAATCAATCATTGAGGAAAACACGGATTCTCCAAATTCAATCCACAAACTTGCAATGATTGGCATTTATTAACGATACAATTAATGAATTTATTACAACAGAAAAAATTAAATGTATAGGACTTCTGAATAAGTTTTATTTCGATTTTTGCCCTCCGTTGGTTTCAGAATGAAAATGATCACCAAAGGATATCAATCTATAAGTCGTTGTTCAGACTTATTTCTTGCAGATGTTTTCAAGAAGCAGAGCCACGAAAATAAATTTGTCAAAGTGGCAATTAAGTATCGCGTTTTCACAGTGTTTGTTTATTTTTTTTCTTACTCTCCTATTTTAATCCCAAAATAACGTTTTCACTCTAAAATTACACAATTATTTAAAAAAATTTGTAGCCAACTTGCTTACACGGGTGTGAAGTCTTGGCTATGACATCCACGCAAGTTAGGTGCTTTTTCTCATATCAATTTATTAATCATTATTTCTAGGTTTTATTATTGCTGAACCTTCCGGAGACTATCGAAATGAAGTAGTTAAAATTTGGTAATGATTGGTTCAGTAGTTTTATAAGGAAAAATATCCATTTAGGTACATACCTAAAAAAATGATCTTAAAATCATACTATTGCATAATAGTATGATTTTAGATCATTTCTTTTACCCAATGAGTAATTAGGAAGAGCACATCCATATTTAGTTTATAATCGGTATACATCTTTTTAAAAATGCAATAAAACGCATAAAACTTATTGAAATCAAATTTGGAAAAACAAAATAGAGTATTCTGGCATCTGCTTTATCTGACATCGTTTGTTACAATTTATTTATACTAATTTTCTATAAATTTAAGACATATTATTCCTATAAATTTAAGCAAGTCTCGTCCACCATTTTATAACTTATTTAAATCTATGTGAATAATAAATCAAGCTTCAAGGTGACTTCTGCAGCTTAGATGATTTTTAATGCAAACTTTACCTATCCCCGTATGAAGTCGGTAGTTACTGCTTCATGTTTGGAAAAATAAGGCCAATGAGGTGATAGCATTGTAACTTTTTTAGCCTAACAATATCCTAAATCGGTTGTGAATTTTAAACCAAATGTGCATTTGTATGAATATTTATTCTGGTATGAAAATATATCGATTTGAATTTTGGCCTGACATATCTGCAGATAGATTGGTTTGAAATTATGTCATGGTTCTCACCAAGCCGTAATAAGGAAAACTTTTTATCTTGTTGTCAGTTGTACCTTAATTTGCAGATATAATTAAAGTTAATACATATTTTCTACACATTATTTTCTTATACGATCTTGTTTCTTATATAAATTTAGTCAAATTCATGTGTTATTATTTCCGTACAACGTTTTCTTATAAAGAGGCTGCTAGGCCAGTTAGTTGTATTTTGCATTCTTGGCTCATTTGTGAAGAAGTTCACGTTCGAACAAATCTGTTCCTAGAAAGCTTCGAGGTAGGAACGCAGTAATATTTTTTGTTTTGCTTTGACGACCTCTACAACAAACAAGTTTTGTTTATGTACGATTATGACGCATAGCTAGCTTCATGGAATCGCTCCTCCACCTCTCAGCCGGGTTTAACTATGTTATTTACACGTGTTTATATCTTTCTGGTTTACAGTTTTCTTCCGAGAATTTTTTTCCTATAAAAATATATAATGCTATGGTAAATATTTTTAAGTTTATTTATTACTTTTTAAACAGTTGATTAAAAATGTTATGTTAAACTCGATAATAAAGTTACAAGTTGTAAACATCTCTCCAAAACAACCTTGGAGACACGTGTTGAAGTCTCGAGGTGAGTAGGACTTTTTCCGCAGATTTTTATCCGAAAGTCAACTTTGATAGAATAACTCTCATTTCATTTCATATCAACCGATGTAGATAGGTTCTATTTATGTTTGTAGAGCCACGGATTATTTTTACTATAATGTTATTACTCGTTTTCGTGCGCGCGCGTGCGTTTGCAATTTGTGATGCAAACAGAAAAAAAAAAATTTAGCACCCTTCAAATTTTGAGGTTTTACGTTTCAAGAAACATGGAATCCAGAAATCCGTCCGACGGTTCCCTCGGTTTTTTTCCGAGACTACTGGACCGATTTTTTATTTTTTTGTCTTTATACCCCAGGATGACCCTCGGAACTTAACACCACATTCCGCCATTTTTTTCAAAGTGACGGTCGATAAGAGGTTTTAAACATCGCCGTCCACAGATTTTCTCCGAGATTACTGGACAATTTTTTTTTTTTTTTTTTATATTTGATGTCAAAGCCACAGTTCACTCCAGGATGATTTTCGGAAATCGACATCACTATTCGCTATTTTTCTTCAAAATGGCGGCCGCTCAGATGTTTCATACGTTCATTTCTCGCCAATTTATAAAGATAAAAGAAAAATCAAACGTGTTTTTGAATCATTAACCCAAAGGAAAGAAAAAAAAATCAAAATAATAATCAAAATCGACATCACTATTCGCTATTTTTCTTCAAAATGGCGGCCGCTCAGATGTTTCATACGTTCATTTCTCGCCAATTTATAAAGATAAAAGAAAAATCAAACGTGTTTTTGAATCATTAACCCAAAGGAAAGAAAAAAAAATCAAAATAATTTTCATCTATTTCGAATTAATAAACCATTGCGTAGTAAATTGAAACGTTTCATTACAATTCCATGATTTTTTATATGTCTTATGTGTTTAATTAAGTAGTAAAATGATTGCTTAGTAGGTACACAACCATTTTATTTTTTTTTGGTCTACGTTAACTAATTTAATAAAAAAACTAATTAAATTAAATAATTTCCGTGTATGGCCCGGTCGTCTGGTGTGTTTGTATTAACCCATATATTTATGGGTTAATACAATACTTGCTCATACAATTTATATGTACTCATTAATAGCTCTAGAACAGTATGTATTTATTTTGTTTTTTCTGTGTATTTATTAATAATCTTAACAAATTTTAAGGAGTTTTATTTAAACTATATTTTAATTGTGTTTTTCTCTAAGTACATTGCATTTGATTAATTATTAATATATTTCAACGACCCTCATCTTGTTTGATTATTATCTAATTATTAACTAGTTAGGCCTATTTATCTATTATGAATATAGGTAGCAATGTAATATGATTGAGCCCTGAAGGATTAGGAAAGAAACAGGAAGGAAAAAGATATGAAAATATTTAAAATAAAGAAATTAATGTGATTATATGAATATATTTATTTATTTAAATATGTATGAAGAAAAGCAAGTTCAACGTTTTAAATTGAAGTCCTTCAATAGTTAATCACTTATACCTCTAAAGTGATGAGGATTTTGTGTGTTAATTAGATGATAATTTATGTTAAGTAGGGAAGCTTGTGAAGACGTTTCCGTGGCATGATAATGTAATTGAGTTTAGTTCTCCCCATCTATCTATTTGGGCACGTGTTAATTACATTATTTTTAATCACTTATCATTACTTTACAAATATTAATTTATTTTATTTACAATGTATTATTTTGTATTTTGATGTTATTCTCTTTTCCTTTTTCTACTGTAAATGATTTCATAATTTATTTACTAATAAAATGATAAATAATGATTTTATGATTCTTATAAAATTAGAACCTATACATTAAGAATTTACTTTAAGAATAGATATTTATGGAACAAACCTGGGGGACATATTCTTTTAATTAAATTGACTAGTTGATTTCTTTGATGGGTAGTTTTTAGGTGTCTTGTATCTTCAATACAGTTTTAAATTTCAATAAATATAATTTTTTATTAAAATCTTCGAATAGTTGTATAAATTTAGTCCAAATTTTACGTCACGCTGATATGATGAGGGTTTACACCACGTTCGGAGTCTCGGTTGGAGGCTCTGTGACGCGTCACGTATCGTGTAGAATCATAAACATTTAAATAGAAGATTCAGTGACATTACCCATAATGGTAATCTTTTTCCAAAAAAAGAGTAAAAATATAGCGTGATTTAGCATTTTTGAATGAAAATGAAAAAGATTTGACACATATTTAAGATTTGACTAGATCCTGTAATTTCTTGTTTATAAATTTGCTCTAGTTTTTTTTTTTTTAATATTTGGCTACTTTGATATAATTATAAATCTAGTTTCAAACAGATATGCAATGCAGATTAGACTCAATTTTCAATTCATAGTGCTGTGAAGTTGACGTAGGGCTGTGGGTAATGCTGTGGTTGTGAAGTATGTAGAAGTACGTAGTGCTTGTGAAATAGACCAGGCAAAATAAGATCACTCTAAACGTTCTTCAGTCATCGACATTTTTCACTTCTTTTTTTTTATGCTAGTATAATTTTAAGCATCAGTTCAAATACCTACAATGAATAAAATTATAAATTGTGTTTGGAAGCGAGATCTGAAGAAATACGACTCTTGGGTTGTCCACGAATTATTTACTTTACACATGTTAAAAAGAAAGAAAAATGTACGAACGTGAAATAATCCAGATGACGCGTATGACTTAAAAGGATAAAACACTCTTGGAGCTATTAAAGATATTAATTATAATGATAAAAATTAATTATTTTTATTATACTTTTTGGGAAGTCCTCAGGAATAATTCAAAAATTTATTGGTGAACTTCAACTTCCATTGGTTGATTTATTGAAAAAAATCAACACCACATAACTTCATTTTTGTCGGCTCTTTTTAATCCACTTTTCGACCATCTTCAAACTATCCTATTTTGGCACTTACGTCCTATATTAAAATACCATAAACCTTTTAGTAGTAACTTAAAGTAGTATATTTTATATACATTTTCAACGTGCTGAACACTCACATCTTCTGTTTCGGCACATTGCTTTATATATTTTTCTCGATGACATGTTATTTCTAAAAATTTAAAACAAACATTTTATAGCATGAATTCAACAATTCTAATAGTTTAAAAACAAACAATTTAATTTTAAATTATATTTTGGGCAAAATTTATTATAATCGCAATAACCAAAACAAGTAAACATATTTCTATTTTACCTTTTATATTATTCAATTCTTAATAAATCCTTTACCAATAAGCCAGATGACTCGGATGACTAAGGATGAAATGCTCTTAGAAAGGAGCTACTAAAAGAAGTCGCCTGATTATTTTATATTAATTTTAACGTTGAAAATTAATTATTCTTGTTATTATAATTTTTGGGAAGTCCTGAAGAATAATTAAAAAAAATTATTGGATGCGGTCAATAAATGAACACACAATAAGAAAAAACTTATATAATGTATGCCGACGTTTCGGTTTAAGTTTTAGGCGATCATCAGGGCTAAGT
This sequence comes from Rhaphigaster nebulosa, assembly GCA_948150685.1. Classification (NCBI taxonomy): domain Eukaryota; kingdom Metazoa; phylum Arthropoda; class Insecta; order Hemiptera; family Pentatomidae; genus Rhaphigaster; species Rhaphigaster nebulosa. Next base: position 101,322,018 of record OX411306.1, on the reverse strand, counting down.
GGCGCGTAGTGTAACCGCCAGCCAACTGAAATAAAAAAATTATTGGTGAACTCCAACTTCCATTAATTGATTTATTGAAATAAATCAACACCACATAACTTTTTTTGACCTTTCGGGGTTCATTAATTGATTATAAATTTAATATTACTTTTAAGTAATATAACTTGGCTCAAGCCAAACGTGAGCCCCATCACCAAGGATATATTAGAACTTAAAATCCACAAAAATTATTTAAGATCAATAATACACAACTTAAAACGCATTAGCAGCAAAAGGTCTTTTAAAATTGTTCAATAATCTTTCAGAACTTAAGATAAAAAAGGGACTATAAAAAAATTATATAACTTGGAAATGTGTGAAGTATTGCAAAGGATATTGTAGTCTGATGGTAGGGATAGGACTCCGAAACGTAGGAAAAAAATTATGAAATGTGATTTATTTCAATAAATCAATTATTGAAAGTTGAAGTTCACCAATATATTTTTAGAAATTTAGTATATTAAGTTTGAATTGTTTTACGCTTGAACTGTTTAAGAGATGATCGCTATATTAGCAACATTCAAGAAGACAATTGCATTTTAATCCATGAGAGGGGTGCGTTGTAATATAAACTACCATCTTTATTTATAACTGTTGTTAAGCCGGTCTATAGCTTATTTTTATAATCGCGGTGTTTTTTAGGATTGTCTGTTTTTGATACGGTTTTGTGTAGTTGAAAAAATTAACTTGTTATTTGAAATCAAAATACAGAAATCCAATTTCGTCCTATTTCACCGCTAATACAAAACGTAAATAAAGATTCTCACTATCAAGCAAGTCGAGGAAAACATCAAATTTGTTCGGTATGTTACAACACAGTTGCAAATAATTATAAAAGAATACCAAGAAAATACCGAAAAAAAGGTTGTTATACTATCCATCTTCTATGTCGTTGAGATTTTTATATAGAAAAAAGCAGATTTGTATAATTTATTGCAAATTTCTATTGCAGTTATAATGTAATTGATTATTATGGAACGGGAAGAATCATATGTCCTGTATCAGTATTTAATGATGCCAAAACATTTATTGAAGCAAATTTTTTTTTTTTTTTAAGTCTACGTGAGTTCATTGGACGTATTTTTATTAAGTTTATTGTATAAATAATTTTTAATTAGATCATTCTACATTGTAACAATCAGGTGGCTTGGTTTTGTGAAATTAGGCATCTACTAACTTGCTTAAAAACTTTTCTTAAGTGTAAATAAATGTTAATCTTTGTTTTAGTTTTATTATAAAAACTTTAAAGTGCCTCGTGACTTGGAATGGGATGATTGATGCGTATTGTCGATTTTTCATGATCCATAACTGCTGTTTCCAATTCCGTTCAGGAATCTCCAATTAAATGCTATCAACTGTGACCTTAGACTGGGTGTGGTTACTCTTTTTCATTTTTTTTTAACTCCAGATACAGGCCTGGAGTAAAGGTCATAAGCCTTTTTCCAGGAGGCTGGAGCGGCATTATGCGTCCTGAAAACATAAGAGCTGGCGAGGAGAGAAAGTTTTGCTCTATCGCAAATGGGCACAGCTGACTTCTCGGAAACTGTTTTTTTTTTCCCTCTCTCTGGACCTCCATTGTGTCTTGGTCCGTCTATATCAGCTCCCGTTTTTCTAATTCGATATACAGGACTTGCCAAATGCAGTCACCTTGTATTAAATTAAAACGAAGTTGCTGAAGCTCCTAATGGTAGACCGGTCAGTTCTCTATTTTCGAAGTGAAAGTACGATCGACTCATCATGTCAATATAATGCAGTTAACGTAATGCCTCGACATGCTATGGTAATTCTATTTTGTAACTCAGCAGATTTGGTGGTGGTAGTCTTCAATCTGATGACAGTTATGATTTTACAAATTAAGATTTTTAAAAACATATCTTTGGGTTTGGTAAATTCGCTAAGGTTAGCCAATAATCAATCCTTCATTGCAGAAACTATTCAAAAATAGTCGATTTAGAGTTAAAATCTTCTAAGGCCTGTTTAAGTACTTTATAATTATTTAAATTGCAACTTCAATTATTGGACCCCATCTCTGATATCCGTTTTATTTTAGATTTCTATTTTTATTTATTTAAATATGTTTACTATCATTTTATCAAAGGGATATTTTTTTCATAATTTCAATTCGTTCTAATTAAAAAAAATATCATATTCAATATTGATTATTGGTTAATATCTTGCCAATATTGAAAACCAATATTGCATTGTTTATATTTTAAGAACTGATATTCTGTTGTTAATCATGAATCAAAAAGTTTATCTGTATTATTTTATTGTAAAGAAATTTATTTATTCATTGCCTCTACCCGTAGTTAGCATACTTAAATTTAATTATTTTCGTTTATAATCTTTAATTTTCTTGGAAAACATCAGTAGCCTTAACAATGCTTTTATCGCCCACTAAGCGTTGCTTCCTCCCTCTCTCTCTAGGTCTTTGGACCTCATTCAACGCCCTGGATGATTTTATAAAGAGACAATAAAATTTCTTATAAATTTCTCGAAGAAAAATATATTTATTAGTTGTAAGTTTTAGAATTTGATTTTTTTTCTTCTATATTTTAGTACTTATATGAGTTTGAACTTGGGACTTCATTTTTTTTTTAAATATATTCCAAGTATTAATTCAGTTGGGATTTTTTTTCATATGCTATGAGCCCGTTTAAATGAGTGCTGTGTATGTCCACTAATATAACTAAATATCCACTGTTTTAAAACTTATTGGACAGATTTGTGGAATACGGTAGATTAAGTCACATTATTTTTTTTTGTTTTTGCTAAAACAGAATTTCGAAATACATTTTATACTTTTTTGATTTCGGATGTTTTAATTTGATTACTCCTAAAATGTAATATCAATCCAATTTCATCACATGATGATGTTAAGAACTAAATTTTTTTAACAGATATTAAAATATACTTTTGACTTGAAGTGTAGTTCCAGCAGTACCAAATCGACTCGTGCCCATTTTCTTTTTCTTAATTTTTATTTTCAACTGCAATTCCTATGAGATTAAAAATGTATTTGACCTTTAGCTATGAAATATTTTTCTCACTACAGAGCAAATATCTGTCTTAAAAAACAAAAAAATGTGTCAAATATTTTAATATTATTATAATGATGCAAAGTTAGTGGTCTCCCAAATTATTTTATAAAAATATTCTTTATCATCCTTGTATATACAATATTGGAGACGACCTCAAATAGATTCCTACTTATCCTTTCGCAAAGATTGTTTGCTATCCGCACAAATCCGCTACTTCGCAATCTTGCTTCCTATGCAATTCCCGTTAAATTTCTGGCACGTCTGAAGAGATGACCTCTTGATGCTCTTATATAATACTGTCCATGGAACAGAACATGCTGTGGTATCTTTAGTTTCCCATCGGGCAATTTTCATGCCTCACTTAGTATTGCAAATATCCTAAACAAAATAGGATTTTATAATTATAATATTTAATATTATTATAAAACATACTTTATAATTATATATTATAATTAATGTAATTTATAATAAAATATGATATCGCTAGAAAACTTATTATTTAGTGTATAATTTAAAATTAATAATTTTCTTCTGGTTTAGGGTATAATAAATAAGTATATTCATTATATCTATATACATCTTATCCACGTGATTGTTGGATTTATTAAGTAATTGCACGGGAACTAACTGGCTTATACACTCTATTATGTGTCCAAAAGCTTTGGTTTCGATGTGCTTTATCCCCCGCACTGCTATTGACCTCAAATAAATATAGGGTAGGTGTCCCAAATATCGCCTACACAAACTATTTTTCAATATTTCATCTATTTTATAGATTCTAATTAGGTCGGAAACTCAAATAACATCAGTAAGAACTGTTTTCTTTAATATGCTGAGATTAAACAATTTCAAAAACCCGTGGCATTTAAGCTACGTAGCAAAATTGAAAAAAAATAAAATTGAAATTTCCAGTTGCCTAATCGCCTACCACTATTACCAGGCTGGTAGGCACCAGGTGATATTAGGAACACCTGTTAAAAATCTTTGCCAGCAAAGTCCTTCTGAGCAATAGTTTATGAATGCTGAAAGTGTAACAGGAGAGAAGGAGAAGGAAAAAAAAGAATAAAAAAAACTCAAATAAAAACCAGAACAAAAAATATAGTATATTACAGTGTAAAAATTAAAAAAAAAAGTAATACAAATAATTTGAACTTAAATGTCTTGGCCACGTAGTCATTTAAATATAAGGAGCATTTCCTGCGCTCTCCACTGACTGTATCACAATATAAGTGGTTCCATCTTTACTTGGTAGGCGATATTTTGAAAAAAGCAAAGTCAACACAAACCTGCTGTGAACGCAGCTTTTTCAAATATCATAACACTTCTGAATTCTCTGTTAAATGCACTTTTTAATGGTGTAAGCAAAACTAGAATTTAGATGCACCTTTATGGTAATGCTCTTGATTGTTTGTAGCCCAAAATTACGAAGACAGCAGCCAAAATATCTTCAGACGACATTTTGTTTATGTTGTCACTGATAAGTGCAGTGCCGCTAGCGCTGCTGTTAGTTAAAACTCAGAACTGCAAGATAGATGAATTGGAAATGAATTCAACTTTTGTACGTTAAATTAGCTGTTGTTGCATCGTTGCACCCGAGCGACGAACTAGTGCACACAAGGCGATCATAAACATACAATTCCTCCTCCAATGCGCACCCAGCTCTCTTTCAGCCCATTCGAAAGGGCTCTAAATAGTTCGATAGCTGAAGCTGTTAAGCGTGTCCGATTTCAAAAAATGTTTTGTTAGTCCAAGCCGAAAGTATTTCTCGTAATAGACTGGAAATATAAACGTCCTATGGAATTCCAAGAACGGTTGCAATCAAATTTTATAGGCCAACGAATTCGTCATTTTATTTTGGTCACTTTCTTCAGATTTTCCTCAGTAACTCGCTTCCAGTGCGTTTTAGGTAAAGCATAACCAATATTAAAGAACGTTCAATTTATAAAAGTTTTATACATAGTATTTTTTTTTTAAATTCAGAACAGCTAATGAAATACTGGCCCGTACAAATTCGCAAGTACACCCGTGTAAAACATTGCCAAAAATCAGACATTCAGTGGTTTCGTATTAATAACTATTTTTTAGTTCAAAATGCATAATAACCAATCTTGAACAGGATTAAATTTCCTACAGAAATTTCGACAGACGCCAAGTAATATTGAAATAACAGTTTTATAGAAAGGGAAATCGTTGGCCTCAGTTACCGGACTAATACCAACAGTACGGTGTAAGGTTTACTTCAGTTCCGTTTTTGTTGATTTATTCAATCTCTAATAAGTATATTCTATTTCTTTTTCTACTATAAAATAATTGTATTTTTATTTTTATATAGTTCTATATAATTGTATTTACAATTAGAATAATCGCCACTGATACAGTTTCACATTTTTTTTTATGTATACTGCTCTATTATTTCATATTCTCCCATATAATAATATATATATTCTTTTTTATTTATTTATTCTTTTATCTTGTTTTGCTTAGGTCTTCACTATTAATTCAGTTATTACCTTTCTCGGTCTTTCTTTCCTGACCGCACTCCCCAACCATCTTCTCTTTGCATACATCTTCGTTCAACTTTAGCTGCATCACCAGCTGAATTTTGGCTTTATTACTGCTTTGAAAAATATACAGTTCTGTTTCTTCTTCTTCTTTCTCTATCTCCGTCGTACCGTTAGGCATGGAGCAGCCTCAGCCCATCTTCTGTACGTGCCCCTTACCTGGGCCATTCTTCTTGTCTCCATCAATGAGGATCCCCACTCGCTCCCAAGTCTCTCCATATAATCATTAGATGTAAGTTTCGTCCTGCCAACCGATCTCTGCCCCTTTGGTCTTGCTTCTAATAGCCACCTGGCTTTACGATCGTCGCTCATCCTGCAAACATGTCCGCACTTGAGTTGGCGTTCCTACAGTTTATCCCTCGTTGATCTAACTCCGAGGTTTTCCCTGATAGTCTCATTCCTCACTCGGTCTCGTCTAGTCTTCCCAGTTACTTTCCTTAGATATCTCTAAGCAAAGTAGATATCTCTTAGATATCTCTAAGAGACATTGACATCATTGCTGATTTTTTTTTTTTTTTCTACCAGGGTTGTCGATATTTGATAAAAGATCTGTTTAGACTTCTTTACTCTGTTGAAAACCTCCTGATCTATTTTGCCTTCCCGGCTAATCATTGTACCCAAGAAAAGGTAGTCATTCACCACTTCTAGTTGTCGTCGTTCACATTCGATTCTTATACTTTCCTTTTCCCTGCCTACATCCATAATTTTGCTCTTATCTGGATGTATAGCAATACCTCTTCTTAGCTCCACCGTCCACCCTTCCACAGCGACAAGAAGACTATTGGATTGTCAGCTACCAGCACGATATCATCTGCGTATAGGAAACACTGCACCTGCACTTGTATCATATGCCAGTCAGTATCCGACAGCAGCTCTGGGAGTCCTCCTCTTACACACTTTTAGCACCTCATCCATAGCATTGAAGAGGAGCGGAGTGAGGTTATCTCCTTGCTAAACTCCCTTATAAAATCTGAAGGGGGCAGACTTTGCACCATTGAGTCAGATTCTGGCAAACTGACTTGATGGCGCTAATGAGGTTAGAAGGGACACGCATCTCCTAGGGCACCCTCTAAATTTATGGAAGAGGAACGGAATCGAAATCAGTTTTTAGTTCCAGGAAGGCAAGATACATTTCGCGGCCTCTGTCCCAGGCTTTCTCAGTTACTGTCCGGAGGGAGAAGATGCGATCCTGAGTTTGTCTGTGAGGCCGGAATATTGCTTGTTCCTCTTCCATGTCTTGTTCCACGTAGCTTCTCAGACGCTGCTCCAGAATTCTTACATATGCTTTGTACACTACAGAGGCGAGGCATATCGGCATAGAGTTCTTATAAATTGGAAAAATCAGATTTTCCTCCCACTCGTCTGGTATCCTCTTTTTATTCCAAATTCTCTGGAAGAGGTTCTGTAGAGCTTTCGTAAGTTTCGGTCCGCAATGCCTCACCAGTTCCGGCGAAATCTCATCAATAACCAGCCTGCCAAGCTTTATATTTTCTATTGTAGCTTCCTGGATAGCATCATCCATCTCCAGGATGGAGATCTTCTGTCCTCGGGCGTCTCCTTCTGTCGATTCCTGGACCTCCTCGACAAACTTCCATTGCAAACTTATCTTGGTAATAGCTTCGCCAGGCATCTAGGATTCTTCTTTCATCTGTTTCCAGGTTGCCATTCTTATTCTTTATACTGCAGACAGGCTTTCCTTCATTCCCTCTAAGACCTTTCACTGCCTTCCAGAACTTTGTAATGTTCTCCTGGAAGTTTTTCTCCATGTCTATTCCGAAGTCCTGCCAAACCCTGTTACGAGCTTTTTTTACAGTTCTTTTAGCTAAATTCCTTTTTAACATATTCCATTCCCAGTTCTCAATGGTCCTAGACCTTTTTTTACCCTGATCCAAGCGACCTTTTTCTCCTTCACAGCTCTTGTCACCTCATCACTCCATCATTTGTTTCTTCGTAGTACGTCTTATCTTCTTCAAACCACTAACCTCCCTGGGAGCATGGTGTTCTTGATGGACGCCCAGAGATCGTTCAAGTTTTGGTCGGCATTTATTTTCACCAGCTTAGTCCTCAGTGCATTGCAAGGCTTTCATACGATTTCTTCTTGACTTTTCTAGACTTTAAAATCCTGTTTCCGTAATATTGGAGACCATTTGGTACTTGACACTTTATTACTCCGTAAGAGCTTTACGAGCGGAAGTCGACGGCTATGCTTTTTAAAGCAATAATTATTCTTGTAATCCCAAGGAATAGAATATCTAATTTTACAGGACAACAGTACTCAACCCCACCCGCTGTGCCGATAATTATCAGTCTTTTATTCATCACACTCAATACTCATTACTATTTTTTTTTCTCAATGTTAACGCAACCTACGGGTACATTTCACTAATCGCAATCGATGAAAACGTCGATAATCGATTTCTGGCACTTAAGCAGCGGTGCGGGGTCTAACCATAGTAACATCAAATATATTTATTTGGAAGCGTTTTAAAAGATTTTTTTTTCTTAAATGGCTCTTCCTGGATTAAACCAGTCAAGCTAATTTTGCATACAGCCTCATATGTCTCTTTTGATACTCTGGCTAATATTAGCTTTCTATAAGTTCAAAGAATCAAAAGAGCATTATAACGTTTGATATTTGACCAGCTTTTAATACTGTATTTAAATGTTGAACCTTTATCCAAGGATTAAGCTTAATTTCCAGGTATATTAATTTATCCTCCATTTTCCTTCTACCACCTACATTTCAGGTAGGAAAATGTTTTTTAGATTTTATAAATAGAAACTTTGAAATGCAGTCGTAATCAGTTTTATCATTTTAAACACCTGTAGGATTCCGTTAAACTAACAATTTTAGTAATTGTTATATATATAAATACGTTTTATATATTGATAGATGACCGTATAAAGCATCAGGAAGGGATGGTCCAGGTGGCGGTTAAGAATAAAATAAAATATTTTTAACAGTTTATATTTGTAGTATTATATTTGTAACAGATATTAACAATTAATATTATTAATCATAAATAAATTGTAACAACTGTTTTATTTTATTCTTGACCGCCACCCAGACCATCTTCCAAAAAAAAAGCTATTAATACTGCTCGAAATAGTCAAATTTTCGCAAATTTCTTTTCTCTTATATTGTATAAAATTACTGTGTTTTGAAACAGTTTTACCATGCTCATTATGACGTAATATCATCCAAATCAAATTTTAAAAATAGAATTATGTTTTATGAAAAACTTTTGATAATTCAAAATTAGCTTGGTTGAAGATTGAATTTTCGTAGAAAGCAAATTCAATTTACACTTCCAAGTTGAAAGTCCCAACATCTGGTGGGTTCCTCCAGGATACTATGGCTATTTTATTTTGTATACTATGCTCGTAAAAACAGTGATAAATTTATGAATTAACATCACGCTGTACCTTTCACTATCCGTAATGAATTCGCGTTGGCGATACGAGTTAATTTGCAGCTGACGATTTATGGCGATTTTTTTCTCACACAAAGCACGGTTAGGGTACCGCTGATCCCATTCGGCATTTTATGCAAACAATTTTATACAACCAACAATTTTAAGTTGGTTTACTTAACCTAATTCAACTAATGCGCCGTCGTATCAAACAGTCAAAAGGTCTTTATCTAATTGAAAAGTATTACATTCACCTTAGGTATTAAGAGGCCGTAAACACATTTGAGTTTTTCCTAGGCCAATTTCATTGGAACCCATCATGAAATGAATTTCATTAGAATCCGCTACTATTTCTTAGTTATCATTCAGGCCAGAGATTTTCCAATGTTTTTTTATTTCTTAGCTTTTGCGTGCCTTTCATTGCCTTTTTGTATTATTTTATCCTCCCAAATTTCTATTATTTCATTTTGGTATTTTTCAGATTTATTTTATGTGATTTATTTTTAGGTTCTAGATTTTAGTGATTTGTTTCGTTTTTTATTTTTAAAACAATTTTTTTTTTATTTATAATTTTTGCAATAATATTGTAAATATTTTAAAACTTGTTTCTCGATAATAGTGCATCAATTCTATTAATTTATGAATACTGAATGAATTTGATTCAATTGAATGGGATTAATTACAAAAATCACTAAAAAAACATTACGTGGGGTACTTAATCTTTATTAATTATCCTCACCCGGTATTTAGTATTTATTTTCTTCACCTAGTAATTGCATGGCTAAGGTAAATAGCTGACGACATTATATATCAGTACATAATGCAAGACATTATATTTTAAAACACAGGAAGACATTTTTTAATTCTCCTTTTTTTTTTAGTTTTATTTAAATGACAGCATTAATTTCCATCAAATTCATTTGTTAGGCTTGGAAAAAAATAATATATCGTCGTCGTCGCACATTTTGAGCATCTAGTGGACGTAAGGCCTTAGAAATTTGAGGAATTGAAATAAAGATATTTTTTAATTAATGGAAATAAACCATCATATCAGTCTCATTTTTTATTTCATTATTAACAATAGCTTTCGGAACTTTGCGTCATATTTTTCTAAAATTAACACACGTCGAGTAGGAAAAACCATACAATTGATTTAGGTAGATACACTTGTCAAAAGAAAATCTGAGCTTATTACCTTGTACTTATTAAATCATTTTTTGAACCTCCTCTAAAATATTATTTCAAACCCTTAATTTTTCTTATTCATCGGCGACTTTAGGTTATTAAAACATTGGATATGGTTGGCGACCTGTGATTATTTAGAATTAGAAATAATAATTATTTGGCGTAGGGATGTGGCGACACCATCATCCAGTCTTAGGACCGTAAGCAGCCTCTGGCCCTCCATGTTGTGGGAACATGAATACTGACACTCATAAATACCCCAACAGCACACTATACTCACCCCCACACTACAGACGAAGGCGTATACAAGACACCCTAGGGCGACCTTCCCTAGGTAGCATGACCTTCGGATGGGTCAGCATGCCTGGATGCTCTGAGGGGATAGCCTCCCACCAGGATTTGGATGAGGGAGGCCCATTCCCAGCACATCCGAGGCACAAAACCATGAAAAGAACACAAAGTAATAGAGCAGATCAGTTATTACGGTGCAAGACATGGCGCGGAAAACGGATAATAAAACCTGAAACATGGACCGTCAAGACCTGAAACGGGAAGGAGATGGAGCTGACTGAGGAGATCAGGAAAGCAAGGATCAACATACTGGGACTTACTGAAACCAAAAGGAAAGGAAAAGGAGAAGAAAAGGAATTGGGGACTATCTGCTCTTATACTCAGGAGTCATTCTCCGGACAAATGCCAAGACCGAACTTAGTAGCTGTTTGATACACAAGGATGCTGTGCAGACCTTACAGGAGTGGAAAAGAGTTAGTGATAAGATCATGACTGTCAAGCTGACGTTAGGAGATAGGCTTTTTATAATATTTGTTGTATATGGCTCCAACAATAACGTACCTGCAACAGAGAACGACACCTTTTTTGAAACTCCAGCAGAAGCTTCATAAGGTTCATAAGCCCTGTGAGTCTGTATCTAACCTAGAAGGAATCTGTGCATATTAACAATGTTCAATATCGAATACCGTGCTCTTATTAAATTCTTGTGTAAAGAGGGCCTTACTCCTGCGCAAATTAAAAAAAGCGCTTGGATGATGTGTTTGGAGAATCCTCTCCCCCATAAAATTTTTTGGACTCAATTGTAACTGGGATGAGACAATAGTTCTATACTAGGACCCACTCAGCAAAGGGGGTCCATGGAATAGAGAAGGACAGGATAAGCACCTCCGCTAAAGTCTAAAGTGACGCAGTCGACAAAAAAGTTAATGGCCATCATTTTTTGGGATTGTAGAGGAGAACAGCTGATTGATTTTAAGGAAAGGAACGGAACACCACAGTAAATGCCGAGTATTGTGCAGCCCTATGAAAAATGAATTAAATTGCTTAACTTAAATAAAGAAAATCACAATTGAATTAATAATGACTGAGGTCTATCAAACTTATCCTCCTTTAAAAGGAGGGTTCTAGACAACAACGTCTGATAATAACTTTTCTTCTTTTTTATTTTTTTTTTTTTGTTGCCTTCGCTATCCATCACTAAAGACCGGATTTTTGTGCACTTAAGAATTCAAATCGTGTATAATATAAATATACATGGTGTTATAAATTAAACAAAAATTAAGATTTTTGTATGCGTGAGGTAGTTTCAATTATTTGCGAAATGTATATATACACAATTTTACACTTTTTGGGCTGTTAGTGCACGATTTGAATTTTGCTTGTTTTTTATTGCTCGAAAATCTGGTCTCTATTCATCACTTGTCTAAAATAGGCATCTTCATCGTTTCTCTTCTTCAATCCAATCACAGGTATTTCCAATTATTGAAATAGTATTGAAGCACTGTTGTAAGGCTATTCCTTGACCTAATTGGATTCGGGATTTGATCTCCTAGTTTATTTCAAGTCCGGCTAAGGTGCTGAGTATCGGTCGTTCCCTAACTCGTCGGATCGTTGACCTCATAAACATTACAAGAAACACTTCTCTGTTCGCCGGTATCGATTCCACTCCTCATAGCCTTCTTTTATACCTTTTATCTGGTTCCTTTCACCAAGTATATTCTTGGCAAAATACTAGTTTGTATTTGATCCTGAATCAAAGATTTATTTTGGTTATCGAGATTTTGAAAGTGTTATCAGTAATTTCAGGATTTAAACTAACGCTGGATTGAAGTTTTACTGCTTTTAGTCAGCTTCACTCTAGAAAACTTTCATCTATACTTTTTTTCATCTATATCTTTTTATTTATTACTTCCTTGTACGCAGTAAAGGAAGTATTGTAATCGCGAAAATTTTCGGTCAGTTTTCAACGGAAACATCCATTTTGACCATCTCTGAATCCATTTTGACTAGTTTCGTTGTGACGTCAATACGTACGTTCGTACGTATCTCGCATAACTCAAAAACGGTTAGCCGTAGAAAGTCAAAATTTTGTATCTAGTATTAAAGTGTAATCTAGTTTTGAACCATTTTGGTCATTGTATGATTACCGGAAGTGATACTTCACTTGAAGGTCATTACGGATTTTCATCAAAAATTATATTTAAATACTATGCAAAACATCTCAAATTTAGTATTTATAACTTATATATTGATTTAAATAACAAACTAGATTTTGTTTTAAATTGAAAAACCGGAAGCGGTACTTAACTTGAAGGTCATATTAGACTTTCATCAAAAATTATATTAAAATATAATGTAAAACATCTCAAATTTGGTAAATAGGACTTTTATATCAATATGAATGTATTTACTATATTTTGGTTAAAATTGGTGAGCCGAAAAGAGTACTTTATGTTTTTCCACCCCATTTGTGAGATGAACAACTCTGCAGCAGGAGAATAGGATATAAGTTAAGTGGGTTTTTCCGCTTATAATGTCGAAACTGTCGATTTTTAATGCTTTATCTAGAGATATTGACAGTTTTAATGTTGTCACGGAACACGAAGAAATCTCTTGGAAACTAGTTACCTACTGAAAGAATACGAAATGTAATAACGGAATGAGACCTCCAGAAACAAAAGTATGTGTGAGTCAATAGATGGATGTCGCGACGCCAAGTGTCGTTTTACTGCAATCTTCAGAAACTAGTCACCAAATTAAGGATCACTTTTTGAGCCACCGATTTATAGTTTAATAGGCGTACAAGAAAGTCATGTGTTGTCCACATCAGATATTTTTTTTTAAGTTGGGTTAATCGACAATCACATTTTTACTTCCTTGTATGTAATGGAATTATTGTAATCGCGAAAATTTTCGGTTTTCGGATTTCAACGGAAATGTTCATTTTGACCATTCCTGAATCCATTTCGACAAGTTTCGCTGTGACGTCTGTACGTACTTGCGTTCGTTCGTTGTACGTATTGTACGTACTCAAAAAGGGTTAATCGTAGAAAGTTGAAATGTTGTATTTCGGATTATTTTAAGATCTAGTTGTGAACCTCCCTTTTTGGTTACTGTATGAGTACCGGAAGTGGTACTTTACTTGAAGGTCTTTATTGATTTTTATCAAAAATTAGATTCAAATATAATGCAAAACATCTCAAATTTGGTAAATTAAACTTTCATATCAATATGAATAATATAATAGATTTTGTTTGAAATTGAAGACTCGATGAGGCATTTTACTTGAAGGTTATAGTTAATAATTTTACATCAAAAGGGATACTGACATTTAATACAGTGATCCATATGGTTCGGCGATAAAGATTATAAATGCGATTTTTTTTCACTCTAATTAAACAATTTTATTACTTGTTCTAAGTGTTAAAATCGAATGTAAAATACTTGTTATATAACTCCCCATTTGTAATCTGAAAAAGTCTAGAGTAGGGTTCTTCCATTTAATGTATCAGTCGATTTCCAATGATTTATCTGGTTACATAAACAGTTCTAATGTTGTCAAGGAACACTAAGAAATCTCTTGGGAACTTGTTACCAACTGAAAGATATAATATAATTCAGAAACTGAAATAACTGAACACATAAATAAACTAGGGCCCACGTTAGTTCTGGGAGAACACTCGGTGTGACCCACATCGTCAACTGGAACTAAAAAGACAGTTCGATGCCAAGAGGTTACTACATACTGCTACATACTGGGCGAAGAAGTAGGAAATGAAGAAGGCAAGGGCCCAAAAGTGGAACAAGCGACAATGGTGACGATAATATTCGACATTCATCAGGCTAAAGAGAGGTTTGAGAAGCACCTCGGGAAGATCAAAAAGATCAGACGATAAGCGTTGATGAAAACCTTCTGGGAGGCCAAACGACTGGTGATCGCATTCGCAATGGAGTTCAGTGCATTGGGGTCCAAAACTAGTTTACTGAAATCCTCCTGAGTTGGGAGGAAGTTAAGACCTCAAGTTCACGAATCCCCACGAGAGAAGAACGATTCCAATAGGATGATCTGATGGAAGCCCATAAACTGATCTCGGATGAGGATAAGAGAAAGGCTGATTGATGATGGTGGAGGTCCAGGCAAAACAAAAGGGTGCCAAGAGGATACTTATTTCGGAATCCACCCAGATGGGAATCCCGGAGGCCAATAGGGTACCGGAAATGTCCCAAAAATGAACCATGAGAGAATAATCAAGAGAAACATTAGAAAGAGGACATTAGGACTAATTTTGAAAATCAGTTTTTCAGAGTTAGTAAGAAGAAGGGGGCGCAAGAATAATAGGCGCTGAGAAAGAGTTCTTGGAGATGGAGGAAAGAGCGGAATCAGGCCACGTCGGCGAGGTCAATTGCCCGAGCTGTGTTGCAGGACGATTCTCGACGGAATCGAGCGGAGGGTGGCTTCTGGAGTCCTAACGACAGCACTTGCCATGGTCGATCAGGAAATCGAGATATTAGATATTTAACGCAAGAAAGTAGTGATGCAACTCTTAGAAAGCATCAAGGATGGGAATCACCTACCTCAAAATTAAGAACTCCCATGACTTTTCGAGATTCATTTCGCCTATTTTGAGGAAGGTTTAGCAGTAGCTTGGATCCTAACTGACGAGGAAATTTCGACTCCGTAGAAAAAAGGAGACGAAGAAGAAATTGGTGTGCCGACGTTTAGTTCTAAAATGGCGAAATAGTCATTTCTTAGCAAAATAGGATGATTGTGTAAACGTATTTTCTGCTCTGAACATGCTTAACGAAGCCATCAATGAGATCCGTCTTCAAGGATTTGGATATCTTGATCATTCATATTTACCTTTCGAACCCTTGACCATACGAATTATCGAGATTCTATTGTATTTTATTTTAACAATTATTTATTCGGTAAAACTCCAGAATCGTAACCCCAAAATGGCGGAGGTCTAGATTTTTAAGATCAGACAAGTACCAAAAATCTAGATGTCCGCCATTCTGGAGTTTTACCTTAAATAATAATTAATGATAAATAATTAAATATAAGAATAAACAATATTTAATTACCAAACAATAATAAGTAGATAAGATTTACATACAAATAATGTTGATTAATCCTACATAAAGAAAAATTGATGATTTATATAAATGATGATGGTACTGGGATGTATATCAAATAAATTACATGCTTTTAGATGAATGTTTTGAGAATGCACAATATAGTCGGAAGAGTTATAAGATTAATAAAAATTTGAGAAGTTTGAAGGTTTTATTATTGAAAAACTTCTAGAAGACTTTAATATATCAAATATGGCTAGAAGTCTTCAAAATAAAAATATGTTATAACATTTTTTTTTTTCTTTGAAGTATAAATCTTTTCTATTTTTTTTTTTATAATGATTCATGGCTAATAAAAATATCGTTTTATAAATAATGATCATTATATTATTTCGTAACCTTCTTCACAGTTTAAGATTATACTCATTTGATGCACTTTCTTTGCTTTTTCATCCATTTCGTTTCGATATATCGATATTTTTCTAGCGATTATCAGTGGATATCGATATTTGGTTTTGCGATATATCAAAATATCGAATATCGATATTTTCCTTTCGATGTTCGGACCCTACTCTGGATGAATGACACAGCTCTCTTTGTTCACAATGATTTTAATCGGTAAATGTTTTTACTAACTGAAAGGGAATCTCTGCTTGGATTTTGTTGTTGTATTTCAGAATTAATGAAGATATAACAATTTCCTAATTTCTGTTGTCTTTGTTTTGGTTTTGGAAATTTGTAATTTTAAATTAAATCTATGTTTTAATATATGCAATAATATTTTTTTATAACGCCGTCTCCTGTAGATTATACACTGATCGTCGCTCCCATTTAATTAATGGTGCTCCTGTAAATCATTTTGTTTTAATAATTGAGTTCTGGGCTTATCATTTTGCGAGCCTTAATAGGAAATAAGTCTTTCGTGGAAATTCGTCAGGTCTTATTTTAAATTAAACCTCGAGGCTTTCTCAAATAGAATCCGAGCTCTCAAAGGATTTATTGGATCTGAAAATGAAAAATAAACTGGAAGAGGGAAGAGAGATTATTAGTAGATGAAAATTAAATTACGATTACTATTTACAAATTCCTTGCTTGATTTTTTGTTATGTATTATAAGAGCTATCTACCGGAGCAGTTGTTTAGTGACAATTACTGCTAAAGGAACGGTAATTCCGTATATATATCTTTGCTAATACTAATTCGATTTAGGTATTTTATTTAGTTTTCTATAGAATTTAACTACTGTTCATATTAAGTGTTTTTTACATTCATGAAGCAAGAAAAAGTCCTAATTTTAAACGCCTTCTGGAGGTATAAAATTAAATCACCTATATTTCATGGATATAGGGTTTTTGCGAACAAATAGCACTTTTTCGCGCTACTAGGACCCATAGGCCTTCTAGCCGTTTTTTTGAGAACAATTGTTTTTACATTTTCGCGTTTTCTGCGAAAAGTTATTACTACTTTTGCATGAAATTTGAATTGCACGTAGGTATTACTAAAAGCCACAATTTCATTTCACAAACATGTTTCCGCGACAGTTACAAGGCCTATAATTAAGTGTCCAAAAATGACCATATTTCACGGTTTTTAATTTTATTTTTGCAAATGTTTGTTGGCCGACTTCAATTGTTTGAAACTCATTTTTTAAACGCTACTACACACCATTTTTTTATTTTCCTGAAACAAACATTTTTCCCATCTTAAAAGCAAAAAAACTATATTTTCGCTACACATCGATTTTATCTAAAACGTAAAAAATAAATCTTTCTACTATTTTTTCCTAATTATCACGTTGACAAAGTCTATTAGAAATTTATTTAAAAAATAAACATCGGATTTGAAATTTTTCATGATCGTATTACTTTACCTTCTTACTTTCCTTTGTAAAGGAAAGAAAGAAGGTAAGGGAAAGTAAAAATAAAAATTTATTAAAAATAAAAAAAAACAAAAAAAAAAACGATGTTTTAATTTGCGTTTCATCAACCATTACGTGAAGAGTTTCGGTTAATAAATATTGAATTGAAGTTTTCATAATAACATTTGGTTTATATAATTTTTCATGAATCCCTTTAATTCGTTGTAACTTGAGTCCCATGTAAATTTGTAATGCCTGACGAGAGTCAAGAGAAACTTTTAATTTAATCCTGAAATTTTTTTGAATGTCATATCTTTACCTTTATGTTCAATGTGAAATGCTTTTGCAAAAATGTCGTTATGTTTTTCTCCTTCTATAACATATTCTGTAATAACAGTTCAATTTACTTATTTATGGATGTAAACGAAGGATTTAACCTTGTACGGAGGAATTAATTTATTCCATACTTCCGTTTAATTGTTGTATTTTGATTTTATGTAAAATTGACATTCGCGTGCTGTCTGAATATATTAAAAAAATAGTATTAGTTAAGATATTAAAATATAATATCTAATAATATACAATTAAATGTAATTACTGTATTTTAGTTGGCGTACGTATGATATTATAGAAGGATCAATCTAACTAGGGATGGATAAATTATAAATAATTAATTAATATATATTAATATTAATTATTATTAACTATTAATTATTATTAGACTAAATTAATACATCACGTTGAAAACAGTCTCAAACTATATATATATATATATATATATATATATATATATATATATATATATATATATATATATATATATATATATATATATATATATAAAATACTTGAAATAGTATAATCCTTCAAATCCAATCCAGAGCTTTGCTTAAATGACCAAATAAATATCTCTAATAGTTCAAGCTTGAATTTATTCCCATCCATAACAGAAAAAACAATTACTCACCGGAATTATTGGGAAAACCACGACCCCTAAACCGTACCATTTACCTACAAACGCCTCATCTTTCTTCCATTACAGTCATTTCCATTACTAGTTCAGTGCGAGAACAAACCAATGTAGCCTCTTTTGTTTGATACAATCTACTTAAATCTTGTTGAGTATCAACATGTATTTGATCCCTTGTGTTAATTAAATTCATAATTCATAAATGTTTTATAATACTAATTTCTATTAGATTTAATTTAATATGTATATTAATAGCAAACTATATTTTTAATTGCTTATTTTTAATGTTTGCGTGATTTTAGAACTGAAGATGAATGAATAACATTTGAAACTAGTTTTCAATAAAAACAAAATTATAGAAGTGGAAAATAATTTATCGATCCCTAATTACTGTATTTTAAGTTAGACTGAATTATGGATGTTAATTTCCAAACAAAAATTTCTGGTTAAATACAGACACTTTTTTTACTACTATAACATTCATTTCAGATAACGAAAAAAACTTGGAAATGTCTTATATTTCATCACTGAAACAGGGCTTTTCCTGAAAGCTTTATAACGTAACAAATTAAATGAAAATATCGCTGATTCTTGATCTAATCTCCATATTAATCTTTTTCAAGTTATTTGACATGTGTTAGTTATTTTGTCTCTACGTATCTGCATCCATCTAGGTATTAAAGGTTCTTAAAATTGTTTCTTCTACGGTTTCTGTCATTCTGTTAAATGTTCATCATTATTCCGGGTGTGAAACGTGGCTTAATAGCACCAGGCGAGAAAAATGAAATTGGTCTGTAAAAAAAATGTATATAACTGGTATTCAGTTAAAAACTACCGTTTATATATATATATATATATATATATATATATATATATATATATATATATATATTTTAAATTATAGTCATGAGTGTGAAATGTATTCGTATTTTTTTATATTTTAAATCAATCTTGTCTCTTCTCCCAGGCGCTTCATGTATGCCATGCCGCATAACTCAAGTTACACCGATTATTATTACTAATAAAAGTAATATAATTATTTTACAATTACAGCAATTTTCGAATATCGAAGTAGCAGACTTTAACTCTGTGAAGCTGTATTTACAATTATAATTATGATACTTTAGTTTTTCATATTTTTTATTACTTTGCTGTTTCTTGTAATGTTTACTTTAAATTTGTTTATTGGTTGTAGAGTATCAAAAAACATAGAGGTCATCAACGGTCGATATTAATTTTATTTATACAGTTTATTGTTAGAGCTTTTATACTACACTGTAGAATTACTTTTTTGAATGCACTTTATGTATTAAAATATTTTTATCTATGTGTTGAAAATATAAATTTTCAAATTATTTTAGCAGTTGCTGAACTTGCAATGCTTCGCAATGGCTGGATTTGAACAGATACGAGTATATATAGATAATATGAATGCAATTAAAAGTTTGATAAAAAATTATTGCATGTATTATTATTAAATCAAATTAATTGAAGTTAGTCCACCACTTCAAAAGATAATAGTGACACAGACAGACCATTAGCAAAAAATACGTCGTTTTTTTTTCTCAGGGAGGCTCTGAAAGCGAAGAAATGTTAAAAGCGACACTATGAAAATATGACCCGATTAAAAAAAATCCATGCATTAGCAGCGGATAACGCTTACGTTCTGCAGATGACCTGCAGTGTTAGGAAATTTATATATATATATATATATATATATATATATATATATATATATATATATATATATTTTTTTTTTTTTGAACTTTCGTATATTTAGCGAAAAATATATACTTTTCGATTTATGCGCAAATGAAATATAAAAGTGATTTCTCGGCTTTTGCGCAGCCGCAATATCGATATCGGTAAATTTTATTATTGCAAAACCATCTAGGAACCATGAATATAATATAGTTAGAATAAGGTAAAAATTGATTTCGTAGTTTTCGCGTTAGACCTTAAAAAAGAACAGACCGTTCTTTCATATAATAATACGATAGGTATAAAAATTGTGTTCATTATTTTGTCATGATTTCATTTCGTGTGTTGTCGTTGTTCGATAATCGTAAATAAGTGTAGGTTATTTTAATTTCTGCATTTTGTCAAGTTTCGAAATTAAATCCTGCGAATAGAATAATTTCTTACGTGGTTTGACAGTTGTGTAGAGTTGTAATACAAGCGATATATCGATGTATCGGAGTTGAAAAACCGATATATCATATCGATATCTTAACATCCGATATATCGATGATATCTATATTTTACAACGATATATCGATCACTCCATATGATATTACAGTAGAATCTCGGCAATTCATATGCCAGTAATTCGTGTAGATTTTCTGGTTTCTTGAAAATCTCCCTTTATTTCGTATAAAAGCACTGTAATAATCGGTTTCTCCGATAATTACTATTTATTTTCGTCTTTCAAGTAATGTAAACGCCTTATAATTCGAATTTCCATATAAAAAATCTTCAAAAAATTCAAGAGGAGAGGTGAGTGAGTGAGTGAGAGAGGAATCATTCCTATGAATTTCGGTCGGTTTAACCTTTTTTTTTTCTATTCAGTTTTCTTTAAATAAAATTGTAAAAACCTGTAACCATTCTGTTAGATTGGTAATAACCATATTACCGGCATCATAGAGTGATCTGAAAAATTAAGTTCGCTCATGACTGGCAAATCCGCGAATGCAACGTGCTTTAATAACAAAAACTTTACCGAACGCCTATCGTGCAAACACAAAAGCATGGATCATAAGTGAAATTTTCAACGAATGGGTACAGATATGGAATAAAAAAACAGCCAAAATTTTCTACTGTTTATTGATAACTGTACGGCCCACAACAGTACCACATCACTCAGTGATGTTTTATCTTCTGTTGTTTTTGCCTCCCAGCACAACCTCTATGCTGCAATCTCTAAACTTGGAGGGAATCACCTACCTCAAAATTAAGAACTCCCATGATTTTTCGAGATTTTGCCTATTTTGAGGAAGGTTTAGCAGCAGCTTGGATCCTAATTGACGAGGAAATTTCGACTCCGTAAAAAAAGGAGATGAAGAAGAAATTGGTGTGCCGACGATTAGTTGTAAAATGGCGAAATAATGCAGATACAACGTGTCATTTCTTAGCAAAATAGGATGATTGTGTAAACGTATTTTCTGCTCTGAACATGCTTAACGAAGCCATCGATGAGATCCGTCTTCAAGGATTGCACCATAAGAAAATAACCGAATGTTTTTCTTGATCTGATTGTATCGTTTGTATTTCCATTCATATTAATAGAATTTTGTATTAATTTTGTTATTTCCTATTTTTTACCGCCGATTATTGGAAATCTCGATAATTTGAATATCTTGATAATTCATATTTACCTTTCGAACCCTTGACCATACGAATTATTCTCCCCCTTTTAAAATTAGAGTTTTTGCGTTTCATGATTCGTAGAATCCCAAAATCGAACAGGGAAAGTTCTCTCCATACACCGTGCACTTTTTTTCTCCAAGACTACTGGATCAATTTTTTTCTAATTTTGCACCTAAGTCAAAGGTCATCTCGGGATAATCCTCCGAACTCGACGTCACCATTTCGATTAGAGGTTTCAGACTCCAATATCTAAGATATATATAAAGATTATTATGGAATTAGTAGTATACCATACCATAAGTAGGATATTATTGTAGCAGTATATATTAATAATAAGTTTAACAAATAAATAATAATTAACAATAAACCATTGTGTAATAATTGTCAGCGGTTTTTTTAATTTTTTTTATTTTAGTTTCAATCGAATTTTTACGTATAAACACAGCTCATTTAATCTCATATAAATATAAATATTATATATAGTTAGTTTTTTATTTTAAAGTAATAATTGTTTTTGGAGATTGGAGAGGCTGGAAAAGGCGGACATTATACGTCATGCCTGTGGGTGGCAGTACAACAAATCCGCCCCTGCTATACACATTGATAGTGTTTCATTTTGACTATCGGCCATCCATAGTGATAAGACTAATTATGAAGAAGTTAAAAAAAATCTAGTAGGATTTAAATTCATTTGAGTTGCCAATTATTGCACAATATTGACGCATATGCCTTCTTCATCTTTTGTTTAACCGCCTCTCCGGGGTTCCAGCATATGGGCAGGCAACCATCACCTGGCAACCTACCCCACAGCCTGCGTCGACGTCTTGTTGTATCCCGAGGAACAGATGTGGACGAGATTACCCCTGGTTCTGAGAAGCGGACAGCACCTGGAGGATTTGGGTTTTATATGTATGTGTACCAGCGTGCAGTGAGGAGGGCGACCTCTTCCATGGAACTGAGCACAAAAACCCACTTCCGAGAAGGCTACTAGCGGTCCTGAGCACCTCAGCCTGGCCCCGCTCTGTCTGGGCTCTGCGGCTCTCATCTCTGTATCTTCATCGAGTGCAGTACCTAGCTCAGCCGGGCTTACAAGAACATACGTACGTCATGTTGTAATCGTATGGGCAGAGTAAGTAAAGGTAGGTAAATTTAAAACTGAATTACAACATTAGTAAATTTAAGGCTTACTGAACCCGGAGATTCGATGCAGATAAAACCTGATTCAATCAAGCCATATTTTTTTCTGCGACAAGATAGTAGAGATCATCCCAGTGTAGGAATTAAAGAAAATTGCCAATTCTTTAACTGTGTCAGTGACACAATTATAGATTAGATAGAACAACACACTTCATCAAATTCTTTCTTCGCTTTAGTTTCATAATACGTATATATCACAGATTCAATACATGAATGTTACAAAATTAAGCTGCCTTTGGTGGTTATGTTTGGTGTATATAAATTCTTTTGGAATTCCGTAGCAATAGAAATTACTGTGCTTGAACTGATTTTTTTTTAAATTTATTCAGTAATGTAACTTAAGAAACTTGGTTTTATGGATAATTATTATTATTATACATCGGGTTAAGTTTTGAAATATTAAATTATTTTGGTAAATAAAACATATTGGGCCTTCATCGTTTATTTCCAGGCTCAGGGTTAAGTAATGATTACCAAAATGAAAGGTAAAATACCAATATGAAATTTATGGGCTGCGTTTATTCTAGAACCTTCAACTGTTACCTAAGCCGACGACCGCAAACTTGAAGTCCACATGGGACACTTCATAAACCTTGGCATTGACAAGTCACTACGGCTTGAAATTTATAGCCCGCTCTAACTTGACAAATACAAAGCTTCTGGTTTTGAAGGAAATACTGTAGTATGCCGTCTTGACATTACCATGTATCTATTATCCTGTACATTTCGGTAACTATAATTATTTAAATACCTTACTCAATTATTTATGCTTATGCAAATTATATATATATATATATATATATATACATATATATATATAACATTTTCATTGAGCGCATTTATATAAATGTGGCAATGTCACTTGTGGAAGGAAAGTTTGGTGTATACTTAACATATTTATTTATTTATATATGTATAAATACATTGGTTAATGTAAATAAAAGATAACTTTGGCCTACTAACCAAGGAAAATTAAACAATAACATACAAAAAAAACTGTAGGTACAAATTATTAAATACCAACATTGTAGACATACTTAAAATTATCTATTTTGTTAATTTTTCTGGATTCAAATCTTTGGTTTTAGTTTAATATTGATCTGGTATCATTTCTTAATAATTTTATACATAGTGTACTTGGCTTTCTATTTTTTAATTTTTTAAAAATGTTTCTATTATTTTTTTAAGTCTTGTTAATTGTGATATTGTAGATCCATTGGCTAATTTAAATAAAAGATAACTTTGACCTACTAACCAAGGAGAATTAAACAATAACATACAAAAAAACTGTAGGTACAAATTATTAAATACCAAACTGCTTACAGAATATAATAACATTGTCAGGCTTTAGCCTTAGACAGAATAATATACGTGATTATGATTGGCAAAATCTTTATTTCAAAAATATACGTATTACTTTGATATTAATAAATTAAATATATTCATAGAGGTATTTTCTAAGGCAGTGAGTCTTATTTTACGGCTTTTATTTTATTTTTTGCTTTTCTTTGGTGTTTTTTTAAAATCTTTTTTCTCGTTTCATCTAGACTGTTTTAAAATAAAAATATCGTTTGCCAGCATATTTGCTTATTGCATTAGCGAATGGCATATTTTATTATGGTCAAAAATATATACATTTTTTATTATATTTGTTTTCCCTAAAGCCATTCACATACAATTTAAAAGCAATATATCGGCGATTTAGGCAACCTGCAAAATGCATCTTTACAGTTTTTTAATACGACTATTTTAAATGTTATTATTTTTTCAAAATTTCACTATGTTAGTCATAGGTCTACTATATTATACTAAACTAGGTATAACTAGTACGTTATTATGAAATAGGGTGTGCAAAGTACAAGTACAAGTACAAACGTTAAAATACGAAAAATAGTTTTATTAAAATATCTGATGTGGGCAACACATGACTTCCTTGTACGCCTATTAAATTATAAATCCGTGGTTCAAAAAGTGATACGGAATTTGGTTACTAGTTTCCGAAGATTCGTTATTATATGTCGTTTTCCTTCAGTAGGTAACTAGTTTCGAAGATATTTCTGTTCCAAGACAACAATAAAACTATCAATATCACTGGATAAAGCATCAGAAATGGACAGTTTCGACATTTTAAGCGGAAAAACCCACTTAACTAATATCTTATTCTCATGATGACTTGTTCATCTCACAAATGGGGAGGAAAACTAGTATTTTAGACTCAATTTTAACACTTAAAACAAGTAATAAAATTGTTTAATTAGATTGGAAACCAAATTGCGTTTGTAACCTTTATTACCGAAACATATGATTTCTCTTTTAATGTAATATAATTTTTGATGTAAGCTTGTTGTTATGACCTTCAAGTAAAGTACTCTTTTCCGCTCACGAATCTTAACCAAAATCTAGTAAATACATTTATATCGATATTAAAGTCCTATTTACAAAATTTGAGATGTTTTACTTTATATTTTAATATATTTTTTGACGAAAGTCTAATAATATGACCTTTAAATAAAGTACCACTTCCGGTTTTCCAATTTAGACCAAAATCTAATATTTTATTTATATCAATATATAAATTATAAATACTAAATTTGAGAAGTTTTGCATAGTATTTTAATATAATTTTTGATGGAAATCAATTACCTTCAAGTAAAGTACCACTTCCGGTGATCAAGCAGTGACCAAAAAGGGAGGTTCACAACTAGATTTTACAACAATCGTAAATACAAAATTTCAACTTTCTACGGCTAACCGTTTTTGAGTAATGCGAAATACGAACGAACGTACGTACAGACGCCACGACGAAACTAGTCAAAGTGGATTCAGGGATGGTCAAAATGGATATTTCCGTTGAAATCTGAAAACCGAAAATTTTCGCGAATACAATACTTCCTTTACTTCGTACAAGGAAGTCAAAATGTTTATATGATTAAAGGTTATCATTATTCATATTTGATAAACCTGATTCCTTAAATATAAAGTATATATTTTCACATGTGATTTTTAAGATTTTTTTTTTGTCTGTGTGCTTTCAATTTTTTTCTGTGCTCGTTCTCTAATTCGTTTTGTACTACAGACCATGAAGATCTTAGAATGCTCGATGATGTATTCATACAAACATTTATTGCTTGTGGGAATACATATAGGCTGGGGGGGAGGGAGGGGTTATCCCATTTCACGAACCCTGGTGCAGTGGCTAACTTTTGGAATCAATGCAGTAGTGTCCGACCACCGACGTCAAGCACACGGTGTTCAAGGACAGTGACAGACCAGTCTAGACCCACAGATTATGGCTGTTCAGGGTCAGCAGGCGAACGAGGGCTGATAATCCACGGACCGAACTCCGGGCGGCTGGTCGTGGAAACTTTATTACCGATTAAGGTATTCGGGGTAAGATCATTACTCTTAAACGTGGTCGGTATGAGTTTCTTGTTGTAGGCAGACGGGCCTCACAAACCCCAGCGGAGGGATAATTTCTGTCATGAAACATTTCGAGGCCGAGATTCGAGCTCAAAACTTTTAAATTTGTGAGCAGGTGCGTTTTGGTTACTAGTACGTTAAATCCTCCTCCAAAATCGCGTACTTTTATGATGTAGCTGACGTGATTTCGTATTACGTGTTAAAAGAGTCGGTTCAGTGACATTTTACTTTCACATGTGTATTATCACGAACATCTTCAGCCCAAATGAATATGAATGGGCCACTTTACAGGGAGGTTATGGAGGAAAATAAAATTAATAAAAGCTCGTTAACCAGCTCGGTCATCTTGACCTCATTTATAAATAATTTATTGATGTAAAATTATTGATTTCCTTTACACATTGATCATGTCATACTCGTATTTACTGCATGCTATTGTAAAATCAATTTATGATTGAATAACCTCAATTATAAGTAATTTGATAAGCATACTTAGTTTTACTTTAGTTTGATTCCAGCAAAGGTGAGATGAACACCACACTTCTTTTCCATTATATATCGCGACCACATAATATTTTGCTAAACATGTATTGTTTGCGAAATTCATGGAACAAAGAATGAAATGTTGCCTCTTCGCAAGTAGTGCTATATATTGCATATCACATACCACGTGCATTGCATATCTTCCATTGCGATACGACGAGTTCTTGTTATCTTACTTTAAATAAAGTAGCACTGCGCTGAACATTTTAGTTCCATAGCTCACATTTATTCACCTAGTGAGCGGTTGCATGCACAATGACCGGACAGCGCTTTGTTTGTTTTAATTCCCAAAATCGTGGATAGGTGGATGACAAGTTGAAAAAACTCATTCCAACGTTATAAATGTTGGGATCGAAAATAAATGTCCTGTTTGTGAATTTAGTAAAAAAAATATAATTTTGTAGGTAATTTTAGTTGTTTTTATAATCGTAATTTTCCCGCATAAAATAAGACTATTGCACGAAGATCAGCGAAGGGGGGCGTGACTCCCGCTACATTTGAGCACCTCCAGTTCAAATATAGGCTCGCTTTGGTAGAATGATTCCATAAAATACGACCTTAGTGACGGAGCTCTGCTGCTCACGTTTTTTTTATAGATAGTTGTAAAATATGTCAAGCTCAAAAGTACAAAAAAAATGTAAAGTTGAAACAACTTTCTCGTGTCTCAATCATTCATCATCAAACATGACTCAATCTTGAAGTCATCTTTAACAATTCGGGAGAATTAACCACTTGATCTCGTATGCAGTGAATCCTTAGCAGTCTACAAGGAATATATTTTTTACGATCATTTTATTTCTCAACAGCAAAATTGCATAGAGAAAGACTTTATTTATTAAATAATGCGGTTAAGGGTTGGTACAGGCAAATAACTTGAGGAAGAACCTTTGAGTGGATATGCGGCTAATAATAACCTTTTGTAATTTAAATAACAATCAACTTACGAATTGAAATTAAAATGTTAAAACAATTAATCAATAAAAATATTATGTTTGCCAAGGTGCAAGGAAACTGTCTAAAGTTATTTACAGTATGTTTTGAGTGTAACCTCCGGGTCTAAGCTCCACCCACAATGCTCTTCCTTAAATTGCTTGCCTATACATCATGCTGCATATTTGCCAACCATATCGGATGAGTATAATTAGGTAAGATAGGCAATATTAATAAATGCAAATATTATAATGTTACTTTTATATTGAGTTTTGTAATAACAATAATAAATAATTTTTATGGCAACCTCTTCGTTGTGATCAATAAATCTTTTTTTAAATTATATTAATTGATTATCATTTTCAATTAATTCTTTATATCTCAGCATACGAAAATTTTATTACATGCAATAAAAAATTAAAAGAAAATTATTAAAAAAAATTAAAATTTCATCAATTAGCACATTTTTAAATAGTACACTAAACAAACTAATACAGACAAAGATTCTTATGAGATAAACTGATAGTTAAATTAACTGATAAACTGATTAGTTAAATTAGTATTTGATTAAAGAAAAGAGAAATAATTAATATGTTTCCCCTTTGTTACCTTGCAGTTGAAGATTAATCAATATAAAAATATCAAAGGAAACTAAAATTTTTAGATCTTCTGTAGATAAGCCCCGATCTTCACCTTTTTTCAAAAGTAGAAGAATTAAATTTTACTAATGAAAAACGATCTCCCGGTCATCGGTTTTTATTTCTCTCTCTTCACTGAGCATTGAATTCTGATATGGAGCACTTTGTGAATTATTTGAACCTTGTAGTTAAAAGAATTTCGAGTATTGCCCATCGCTAATGATAAAAACTGAAACTTTTGCTGTGTAATATTCTACTTAGCTCATTTTGTGTAGGACAATGAACTTTTAACTTCTTCTATAAAACAGAATTTAATTTTGTCCTAAATTATGTTTGTTGCCGTATATATCACCTTTACCTGGAATCGGATTATTCCCTTTTCCAGTACATTGATATGGAACTCTGCTCTTGCTACGCGTTGATGCGTGATGACTTTGATAGTTCAATGATGGAAAATCATTTCGGCGCAGTACGTTAAGATTGAGGACACGTTTGTAAAGTAATCAAAACGTAATTATGCACATTTATCAGAGCGAACGACCTTTCGTCGAGTACCGCTAGTCCTCAACAATCATTTGTTGAATGTCGACTCAATTGTGCCCCGCATCAACCCGAGCATCATCATTTATTATTGATACAGTCGCCCGGTTCCCCGAACTTTTGGGTAACAATCAATGAATAAATAACACATCGTTAAAACAGGTTCGGGGAAGTGGAGATTCCATCGTTTGATGAGGCGCTAAAGAGAGTTTTTCTCTGAAATGTATTTTATTAATGTTTCTCTGAAATCTGCCGATAGATTAGACCTTATCGCAACAGAAAAAAAAAATCAATTACATTTATTCTAATTTTAAATTATCGCTTTGAATTCACATTGGTGAGGACGTTTCAGAGAAAAAGGATAATTAATTAGTTTAATGTTATTAAAACGTGACAGTTCATTTATCTATTTTTTAAGATATTAGAGTTTTTCCCTCATTAAAATAACATGAGGTCTAGCTTGGAATCTATTGATAAATACAAAGAGATACAAATTAAAGAAATGTCTAGTGATCTAAGTATAAAAACAGTGCTAATTTACAAATTTAAAAAAAATGGAAATAATTTTATTCAATTAAACATGGATAAGTGTTTATTAAAACGTTTCATCTATTTATTTCCTACTTATCAGAATTTCTTTATTTTAAAAAATATTATGGGCCATACTTTGAGAGTATTACTAAACTTTGCGTTACATAATATGAGTGATTCTCATTTTATGTGTAAGTTTTTGTCCATTACAAGTTTTACTCACTTAGTTAAGTCCAACATTAATTTTTTGTCCACTGTTATTGGGCGAAAAAATATTTCTTCATAATAAAATATCAAATATGAAAATATTAAAAAATTATTTGATTTTATAGTTACTTAAGCTACTAAAATGTCGTTACCACTAACTGTCCCATCCTTAGAGAATAGCCAATTGCCTCTTTATTTTTTGAGATTACGACGGTTTGGTTAGCTGCAAATCTATTATGAAGGGATTACCCTAGTGGAGCAAGTGCGCACTAAATTTTACAAAGTTTGACTTTACAGGACTTGAAGCTGGATTTTTTTTCTCTTTTATTAATAATTGTCCTTAGACGATTATGCTTCAATATTACATTTAAGCCTACGTTTCAACCAAGTCCATTTTGATGAGATTGATAATTTGATCATTAAATAGTACTTAGCACTCGTTTGCCCCTGTTTCAAGGATTGAATGTGTACAAGTTATCTGGAAGACTCATTATTCAAGCAGAAGCAGTTTTAGGACAAGTGCAAAATAGTTCGGTTTATCGTCGATAAAAGTTAATGCTTGTCTTAGATTAAAATTTTACAATCTTCATCGAGTTATGGAAGTGGTGGGATGTGGAATATAATTGAATAAATGTATTGAAAAAAATATTTTTTGTTTTAATTCTCTCCAAGGAGAAATGTAAATAACAAAGTATTTTAAAGAACAGCTTCTGTAGCTTCCGCTTATAGTAAAAAAAAAAGACCTATTGGTAGATAAACGCGGACACAACGATACTGCAAAAGTTGAAAGACACATCTTTATTAACATTCTGGAACTAATATTTTTACAACTGTTTAATGAACTTTCGTAACTGATTTCTGATGCGTCAGTGTTTAGACTGCATGCCTGGTGAAAAGTTCGCCTCCTCATGATGCCAATAATAAATTATTTTTATTTAAATTATTTTATACGTAAAACAAAAGTTTTTTTTTTTGTAAATTTTAATTCCACACAAAGCTTTTCATTTCATAATAGCCTTTAGCGTTGCATGATTATGGAGTTGAAAGGAATTGCCGGAGGGGTTGAACTCCCTGTGAACCGAGATAAACTAGCACGAGTTAATTTCGCTTCCGCCCCTGGGGTACAGTTTCCTGAAAGCGTCTCAGAGCAAGCTATCATGACAAGCTCTCACATGTCCTACAAACCATCTGTCTACCTTACTCAGTTGATATTATTAAAGATTTTATTTTCATTTTTCTCTCTTTATTTTATTTTTACTAACAAGACATGTGTGTTCATTAGATGGAAAAAGAATTTTTATTAGCAAATAATTATAATGAAACTTCATGTAGTAGCTGTGATGAAGGGCTATAATTTTAGAAAATAATATTATCATAATTTATAATAATAATTCTATTGTAATTATTTATTTATTTTACTAATCTACTTGCAATCCACAGCGAAGGTAATATTCGCCAAAATACAAGTGTTGATTACTATGGTAGTTTAGTATTAATATCTTTATTTTAATAGTTAAGAAAGAATAAGACAATTTATATTAAGGGAATAGACATAGTGGATAGAGACATTGAAAAAATGATAAACAATAAAAATAAAACTATAATTTTAAATGTTTAAATTTATGATTTAATTTTATGAATTTATTTATATTACTATAAAATAATGTTTGCTTATTATTATTATTGCAATAAAATTTGTTATGCCTTTACAGATTAATTAGTAACTGTTGTACGCGGCTTCGTTGGCGAAAATTTCATTTTTGCCATTTCGTTTTTATTTACATAAGTTTATGGTAAGGTTAACTATTATGCATATAATAATAGTATTACGCATTGTGTGTACGTGAGGCAAGTCCCGCTCCTGCCACTCCACGGTATACATTTAACACCTACTTCGATCAAAAATGAAACCTTCAATCTAAACATGTAACATTTTTTTAACTTTAAAATGAAACACTCGAGCTATTATATCGTGTCTGCTATGAGGCTTTTGTCCGTCTTTTAAGGCATCTCCAATTTCAGACGACCATAAAAACTAGTGATAGGACTACGATACAGCAAGATGTAATACTAACGTTTTAGCTTTTGGCTTCTGAATATAACCATTGTTTCGTCTTCCGAAATATGAAAGGCGAACCTGGCGCCATCTTACGGTAGTCGAGACAGCTAGGCCATAGTACTGCTCTCTGCAGGAAGTAATAGGCATAGGGGGGCTTATTCAGGTCTGATAAAGTCCAGACAGCCGGCATATTTCGTGAGCTACTAAAAACTCTACAATGACCGAGTAGATCAAGAAGCTGTTCCCCAAGCATAGGGGAGAAGAGAAATGAGAGAGAGACAAATGAGGAGAGGACTGCAGGCAATAGTGAGAGTGTACCAGTTAACTCAAAACGGAGTAAGTCACCTTCCTTCTTTTTTTTTTTTTTTCATGTTCTGCTACTATTCACCCACCTACCTTCCAACATAATCTTCTGATAGTTTATCATCATCAATAGACCCTGTCAAAATTTAACTAACCCTGATAATCATAATTGTTCAAATTTTGGATTCTCCATTCCACATGTAATTCAGAAATATAGTAATTCATTGGATCCTTTATCTTAAATAGTCTTTTATTCATACAGTCCAATCCAATTTTCAACCAGATTAAATTTTCAAAGGATATTAATGCTTAACCATGAACGATGAAAGTATTAACACCGTACAATCATTGCATACATCGTAACACGTTAGCAACATAAATGCGATTTTTCTCATTCGTGGATAAAGCCTTCCGCCTGTAAAAAGTAAAAAAAACATGTTAGAAATATATTTTTTGTTTTATGAATAATTTGCATGACCTCTTAGAGTACGAATTTTTCGAACCCAGAATTGCACATCTACAGTCTAAGAAGAACCATCATTCCAGCTTTATAGGCATAGTCGTTTTTGAGATACAGTGATTGCTATGTCAGTCAGTCAGTGAGTAGTATATTTCTGTTATCTTGGAGACAATTTATTTCTCTTTTTAATGAGCATCTGTTTGTGTTTATGTGTGAAATGTATAGTTTTCGAATTATTAAAAAAACTAATAACTATAGAACGTGTCTATATGGGAGCCTGCAACCATAATTACTATATGTTTATTTTTTCTATATATCTAGTTGGTGTCTTTGCTAATACTGGTTCGGTTTAGATAATTTTATTTTTGTTTTGTAGAGAATTAATTTTTTTTTCGAATGAGTAGATATAATTTTCCAGAAGATGTATATAGTTTAGATTTATTTTTTCGAGTTATCCGAAAAACAATTTTTTTTTATTTTTAAAAATAATTTTTTTTTTTCACCACTCAGATTAAAAATTTAGAAATATTAAAATATCTTAAATCAAGAGCATAAGGGGAACCACCATTAAAAAGATTAAATCTAAGAGCGTAAGGCGAACCAGCATTAAAAAATTCAGCTTCTGTAAATTTTAGTGTGGTAAATTTATTTTTTTGATATAGATATTGAATCGGCCCCGCTTCTGATTACAGTTTGCCGAGATGGTGTCAACACGTTCGACCACCACGACCTCTGATAACAAATGTTTACTATTGGGGTCACGGCCTTCATGTTAACCTCTTCCTGACATTGCATATACATATGTTTTCTGCATAAATTACGCAGTTGCAAATAGTTTTATTATCATCTAATAGATAGATTGAGCCATAAACATTTTATCGAAAATTAGTTTAAATGTTATTTTCAAAATTTACATTAGATTACTATCTAATTTTCCTGATCGTTACTTTTTAATGTAAGGTTCAGAAACCGTAGTTAAAAACGCCAATCACTATCAGAAACCTTTAAATATATTGAATTTAGTTTCATGTTACTAAATGAATAAATGGAACAATGAAGTGGAGCAACTGTAGTGCTTGGAGCCAGTGCCGGTTTAACAATATAGGCAATGTAATCAACTGCCTATGTGCCCCTTGGCCCATGAGAAAAATAATTTAAAGTAGTTTTAATTTGTTTTATTAAGATTTTAGGTTTAGTTTTAAAGGACAATCGATTTCACAAAATAAGGTTATATGGTACACACTTATTTCCTCTCAAAAATAACAATCAATTACACTGACCGGCACAGACAACTCTCCTCACACTACCCCTACCTACTTCTGCATTACTCCGTAATGATTCCAGGGGCGAACTAAGCGGTCATGTAGGGCCCCTAAATAACAAATGGCTCCAACGTCTTAAAATATCTTAATATTAGGATTTTGGAACCGAATTAAAAGGTTAAAAAAAACCTCCATAAAATACTCGAATGAATCTAAAACAAAATGTTAAAATGATGGCGTATTGCTTATTAAAAGTTATAGCGTATTGAACAAAATACGCTACATATACTATATACATATATTCAAGTATTCTGTACACATTCCTTTGGAAAACGGGTCACCGTTATCTAGTTTATTTAAACTTGATAACTATACCTCTCTCGCCTCAATCTACATGCTCATTATAAAGATAATTCAAATATCTGCAA
Organism: Rhaphigaster nebulosa; assembly: GCA_948150685.1. Taxonomy (NCBI): domain Eukaryota; kingdom Metazoa; phylum Arthropoda; class Insecta; order Hemiptera; family Pentatomidae; genus Rhaphigaster; species Rhaphigaster nebulosa. The sequence continues at coordinate 101,287,700 of OX411306.1, read as the reverse complement.
AGCTAAACCTAAAAAGTAAAAAGCTGATTCGGATTAAAATTAGCGAAGATACCACAAGCAGTTCTTATTTTGGACATTCAATCCAAAACGGCCAGAAAAGTATAGTGAGGGACACACCAGATATTTTTTCATTTGGAGTAACCGTTTTAGAGTTAAAGGCATGTAAAATTGTGCGTATCATGCTTTCATTTTGACTAACGATTCTGACTAAACTGCTCAACCAAATTTAGCATTTAAGAAAAACATTCGACGCATAATTTAATCAATTTTAATTTAGTCAAGAGTACAATTTTCTATGCGATCAATCCGTCCGATGTTATAAGACAAAAACTGAAAAAAGTGGGAAAATGTCAGGATTTTTTCACTACGCGCGCGTCTGGCTCACACTTCTTTATAGTTACCATCAGCCAGATTTCAACAGTTGATTTCAGTCGAGCACAAAGGGCAAAACGATGTAGAATCCATTAACATTTTGATGTGTAAATATTTACGATAATTCAGTAACTTTCAATTTAATTTTTTAGAATGTTCGCGACACTTAACTACTGCCAGATACGCACTTCTGTGTTGACATGGCACTTTTTAAAGTTAATTTCAGGTGTAAGTTCGATGGGTGATTTAAATTTGCCACTAGTTCCTAACTAACTGCTTCACAAAACCCACACAGAATTTCATACTCACGGTTGTTCCATGTTTCATTTGGTGTGAATTGGTTGCATAGAAAAATCGTCAGAGACCCCCTTTTTTTTTTTATTTGCGGGTATTATTTAACATTAAACCATTGCTTCGGCGAAGTTATAACATTTTTATATGTCGAGGATTATATAAGATTTGTCGATTATTATGTCATAGTATAATAATCCCCTCAATTTATCCGTTTTCCTTATAATGATTTTAGAATTTTTTTTTTTAAATTTATTATCTCGTTTCCCGGAACGAAGATTACTTTGGGGAAAACGGAGTTTCATTATTTTTATTATTAATACATATATATATATATATATATATATATATATATATATATATATATATATATATATAAATATACATATATTTATATACATTTACATGCATATACATTTACATATATATATATATATATATATATATATATATATATATAATATATTTATAGGTTTATAGGTTTATATTATATTTATAGGTATATATCCTTCATTATATGAATGCAGAAACTTTATTTTTGCAGTTATGTATAAAAACATTTTGTTTTCAGACTCCCCTGCTATGGTCACTAAGTTGGGGTATTATAAATGCCATTGGAGATCCTAGAGTTCCGACTTATACCAATTCACTTAACTAAACTATGATGGCATGCAGAGTAAATATAATAATAGATTTTGACATAAAATCTTACTTTAAGGTACGTTATTAATTAAACTTCAGGTTAATAATTCATAACCTGAATTAACTTCATCATAAAAACCTATTAACTAAACCATATGTATTTGAGAATACCGGGTCTAATTTGGTTATTAAAATTTTACTATGGTTCCTATAATATTAAACAATAATGTACACATTGAATAAAGGGACTACGACTTATCTTATTGTTGCCTTCGTCGTCTCGGGTACTTTCCGCTTTGCCGCTTGATGGTCTGGTTGTCTCCTCGCCGCGGTCTTCTGATCTGCCTGCCAGACTCACTGACTGTGCCTGGGCAGGACTGCTCGGCTGGACCCTCTGCTTCTACCCTTACAACTTCACTCTCTCACATTCCAACTCTGCCTATATTTCTGTGTCGCATTCTTGTTCTCTCTTTTTCCCCTTCTCCTATTTTTCATACATTTGGTCCCCCTTTCCTTTTGGACCATCCTATTGATCGATCTTTTAAGAATTTTGGCTAGGTGGCGTGTCCCTTCCCTCGGCATAGAGTACTTTGAAAATTGTCCTTGGCGGCAGGTTTTACTCTACCTTGCCAGGAGAGCCCTTTTGAGAGCCCCCGCCTTATTTTTACGATTTCTTATCTTTATGGTTAAGATGAAGGAAGCTGATTAAGCTCGCAAGACGGGGTCTCTCAAATCGAACTTTGCTGGTAAAAACATTCCGTGCAAGATGTTTCTTTATTCGAAAGGGAAATCTATTTATGTCAATATTTAATATATTACGTGGCAACTACTTAAATTATCCATTATTTAGTTACTACTATTTAATCGGAAATATTTCCGTCTACCCCTGTATTCTCAATACATAGCAATGAAGTGATATCTAGCCTTCTGAGACTACCTGTATTAAATATCTTTCTTTAAACTTTCCTTTTAATAATACGTTAATTTTACAGGTAGCCTGGTAAATTTTTTAAGTTTATTTTAGAATTGAATCTTAAAGGACACTTCTAATCAGTAGTCCTCAAACTTTTTAGTCTAGCGGCGCTCTGAAATTATTAAACCTTTTTCACCGTACCTCTGTTATTATTTGTTTTTATTATTTTGCTTTTTTACAGGTGGTAAACATAAGAATAATGGAAATTATTTGGAAAAGTCGTTTCTTTTTTAATGCAAGATAATTTACAAACGCCACATTAAAAAAAAAGTTATTAATTTGGTATTTAGGTATTAAAGAGATTAACTAAATGTGAAATATGCGTCTGATGGTGTTTGCATATTTCTTAGATATTCTTCTTCTTCTTTAGTAGCCCTACAACCCGTGAAGGGTCCTGGCTTCCTCCAACAGCAACCTCCATGCCTACCTGTTTTGTGTCACTGACATCCAGTTTCGCACGCTCAAATATTCTCTATCGTCATTCGCCCCACAATCTGCCCCGCGTAGCTTTGGTCTCCCAACTCTGCGACGACTAAATAAGGACTGAGTCAGAATCTTCCTAGGTGGTTAATCATCAGCCATTCTAGCGAGATGTCCTGCCCATCTTAGCCTCCCAAGCTTGGTGAAACGGGAGGTATCCTGTTCATGATATAAATCATACAGCTCCCGATTGCTTCTCCGTCTCCATTCATTGTTTTCAAACACACCTCCATAAATTCGGCGCAACACTCAATTATAACAAGGAGCTGGTCTTTAGCTCTGGGTGTAGTCCAGATCTCTGGGCCATAACCAAGTATAGGTCGGATAAGAGTCTTAAACCAGATAGCTTGAAAGATGCTTTCGGAGTCCAAAATAGCAGCGGTTGGCAGCCAATATTCTCCTCTTGATCTCAACTGCGGTTTCATTGTTGCAAGTTACCATAGATCCAAGGTAGATAAATTTTGAGACCTGCTCAAACCTTAGATTATGTTAGGTCATGTTTTTAAAAAACATACCCCTATTGTCTCATTTTCAAGAACCTTTATTTTTTCCTTTTTTTTCTTTTTATTTTTACGAGCGAAGAGTTTCCCAGTTCACAGATATGTTATGTGGAATAGATATAAGATTGATAAATGAAACAATAAACCATAGAAGTAAACAAAATAAAACCATAAAATTTTGGTGGCGATTCAAATTTTAGTGTAAAGTTTTCTTAAAACGAAGCCTCACTATTTCCTCCTGCACACCTAGAAAATTCTGTCTCTGATTTTTGTCAGACATCAGGAAATTATGTTATATATTTGTGATAATGGCCAAATATAAATGAAGATTACAATGTAGTAAGGGATTTTGCTGTCAGGCCAACTCTCCTCCAGTCCTACTCCAACATTTCCCCAACTAGTTAATATTTTACCTTGTTTCCTCTGAACTTATAATTATTTCATAATTTTACAATTTCAGAGGTTTCCATATTTATCCCTCAAATGGTAAGGGTTAAATTTTAAATTTTAGGATTTCCGCCTCCGAACTAAGGATATAAACCCTTATTTTAAGTGTAAACCTACCTATCGACAAAGCGGTATTTTTAAGCGATGGTCAATAAATAACGACTTATTCAAACTCTGGGTCAGCACACCCATCCTTACCATTTATGTTAAAAAAAGCTTTGCTGTTTCAGCAGTTGAATGCTTTTTTGTTTTTAATATTTTTTAGAATCGCAACATACATATTTGGGTATATCAACATTTACAATCGAGATATTCACTTCCAATTCCTTCTATGAGAGCTTCGGGCCACCATAATGAAGCTGAAAAATAAAGAAGAGGTCCTTCCTAAAGAATATTCACAAGGAAAAAACCGAAGGTGGTGTGACCTGTGTGTCTTTTTTTTTTTTGTATTCCATTTTCCAATTTTGTATTTATATTTTCCAATTTTGTAGTTTTTTATTTTTATAATAACTACAATTATTTCAGTAATAATTGTTCTAGAATGTATGTTTGAGTTTCATTCACTCAAAGGTCTACTAAATAGCACAAAAATGAAAATTAATTGTTGTCGGGTCATATTGACCCTACCTTACCATTTGTGTTTCGTCTTCAAGCCTTCCCATTACTGGGTTAAGCACATCATTAAATCCATGTGTGTGATCTGAAATTAAAAAAATAGATCAAAGTCCATCGGAATAGGTTGAGATGTTGCTGTAGGAATGGAGAGGGGAAAAGATAATGATGCTAATAGTTTACTAATGACGCCTGTGAAAACAGTTCTCAGAACGAGGTATTCCTTCATTAATGTCATTTCCATTGAAATAGCGGATATTAACGTTTCCTGGGACTCGGCCTCAGAAAATGATAAAAGAGGTACCGGTTGTTATTATTGGACTACATGTGGCACTGCACTTGTGGTTGATTAGTATAAAGCACTTTGACGAATTGCCAATTATATTTTCTGAAATATTTTCCTTTTTTCCTGAATCCAATTTTCCCTTATTATAGTTTTTTTCTCGTATTCTGCTTTCAACCTCAAAAAATAATTAAAAATCAAGCCTCAATGTTGTTAATTGCATAACTATTGTTTCTTTTTGAATTACAATTTTAAAATCCCATACAAATTTTTTTGTTCGTGTTGCTTTAGATGTGCATATGATCAGCGTAATTTTGTTATATTTTAAGTTTGATATATATCTGTGTGTGTTTGTGTATAACTTTTAGTTGTTATCATTACATTCAGCCATTTTTTTTTCGGTTGGCTTTTTATAGACCTTGAAGATCTTTAGTCGCTTCTATCAACTTCCTCCATATCTGTCTATCTTGGGCGATGGCTTTCCAGTTTATTACGCAGAGTTCATAGTTAGGAAGAGAGGACCTGTTGGGTGGCTTCTTGCCATATCCATTTCATATCAAGTGCGATCGATTGCTGCGTTTCGGAGATTATTTCTTTATTTGTCTTTCTTCTCCAAATCCCTAATTCCTTATCCCACTTTAGTCCACTATCACCCTGAGAACTTTTCGTTCAAATTTGTCAACCTTTTTCTCAAGGGTGCCCGTAAGAGGCCATTTCTCACTGCCATACATCACTATCAGGCTTTATGATTGAATAATTAATTCGTAGTTTTAATTTTCGTGAGGCCTTCTTTGACCTTAGGCTATGGGCTACTGAGGTTTTTTTCGCGCTGAGGATTCTTTAGTCGACTTCACTGAGTTGGTCGTTAATGGAGGTTACTGTGCTTCCAAGGTACTTGAAACTGTCAACTTTCAAGGTACTTTCAGGAAGGTTTGAGTGCCTAAATTTATGATTTCTTCTTGGCATATGTTTCGACTTACAATCATATGTTTTGGTTTGCTCGTAAACCTATATATCTTAGCCGCTGCGAACAGTGAGGAGGCCAGCGTCTTGATATTTTCTGCTTTACATCCCAGGACTGTTACGTCATCCGCATATGCCATGACATTAAGTATTTGTGCATCATTCCTATGTATACTCCATCCTGTACACTGCAGCATTCCCGCATTACCTTCTCCAGTGCCAGGTTGAATAGCATCGGGGAAAGGCTATCTCCTGTACCCATAAATAAGTGAATAACATAAGTGATAGTGGTCTAAAAAAAAATGTATTTTTAAATATGATAAAATGAAAGTGAAAAGTATATTTCAAATTCATCATAAGAACAATTTATTTTATTCGAATACAATTAGCTTGCTTTATTGTATGTAGATCCTATTGCAAAGAGTTTATACATCTAAAATTAACTTACAATTATATCAAGGAACAGGTTGCCTGATTCTGATGATTGCCTGAAGGGATGATGGGCCAGAACTATGGAAGAGGAGGAGAAGGGAACCCTTTTCCCGTGCAGCAGAATTTAGAGGGCGGCGAATTTCGAGAGAAATTTTCTTTTGAGGTTAAGTAAAAAATCTTTGTTTTGTACTTTTAATTGTCTTGATCTTAATTCAGTCAATAAAATAATATAATGTTATGAGATATGATATTTATTTATATGAGTCATCCTCATTTTGTCATTCTTCACCATAGTGCCGTAATTCCTTGATGTGATACATGGCTTCGAAGATTGTAGGCATCGTTTCTCATCATTTGGAGCGTTTTCTTCTTCTTGATTTAAAGACAGCAGGGCAGCAGCCTTTATACTGACATCGGTCTCAATGTAAACGTCTGTCAACTCCTCACATACCGTCAAGTCGTCGTCGAGTTGCACAAATTCCTCGTACAAAAAATCAGTTTTATCTATAACTTCTCAGTTTCCGGCAGTAGGCACAATCTCTTCATTTTTGTGAAGTCCTTCAAATGCGACATGATGAAACTCGGCCTTCTTAAAACAGTTTGCAATAGTGATTGGTTTCGCTTATTATGTAGGATTTTTATATTTATATTTTTCTCACGAGAATAATATATATAGGTAATATACTTCACTCCAATTTATCCAAATCAAAATCAAAATACAGCCGATTTTTTAAATAAAAAATCTAAGGGACCGACAGAAATGTTCGAGTTATCCACGATTTCGAATAAAAAACGTTTGAATTATCTAAATTCGACTATATACATCAGTGAATTAGATATGAATACAATGACGTAAGGGAAGTGAGCATCTATCACTACCTAATTTTGACTTGATTTTAATCTAGGAGATCCCTTAACCAATTCCTTTTTTTAGCCTTCTGCGTGCACTCCTGATAACTATAAATACAAATTTTAACTAACGCTAACACGAAACTATTAGTGTAAAATAATAACATTCGAAACAAGAATTTGAGATATGAATTGATTATTCTCAAAGACAGAATAAACGAAACATTTCTGAATAATGGAAAATGTCTTACAAATTTTATGTGTACAGGCAAACAAATAACTTAAGGGAGACCCTTGTAGGCGAAGCTTAGGCGGAGGGGTTATGATCAAGGAGGAGAGAGCCTTCCCCCACTGCATCAACAGGGATTAGATTTATGAATTTTTTGTTTGTTATTTATTTTTGTCTGTACTGTACACATATGTTTATATCTTGTATCTATGATTTAATTTCAGCCTAGATGATGGCCCACATATTTGGGTCGAAAACGTCGGCTATTACAGTAAAAAATTATGATGACTGAATCCTGACTAATTATTCCTTGAGCTCAAAATATTTTTCCTCAATAGGCTTAACATGTGCTGTGCAGAGGCTTCATAGAGGAGTTAATGCTTTCCCCTCAAAATAGCGCATACGTATTAAAAGACCTTAAGTTGTTTTTCTATAATAATGTTTTGAAGAAATTCTTATTTTCTGTACACATCCTCGATATATCAGGATTAAGTCTGGAGAGATTCATTCTGGCTTCCTAAAGTAATTGTTTATATAATGTGTATATATAACGTAATGGAGGTAGTGAGGTATTATCAATTATATACTGTTCTGTTTCTTTTGGCCAACTGTCGATTGATTCCCTGCCCCTACATCAAATCTTTTAAATGTAACAGGTACTGAGGAAAAAAAAATAATAAAAAGATTTTATCAAAGCCTTGTACTAAGCTACTTTCGTGCCTTTGAAATTGATTGAATGGCATTCCAAGAACTCATTAGGAATTGGTCGAAATTCTGAGAAAACTTCCTTGCCTTTAATGCGTTAATTTAGCTTCCTTTGAACTAATAATTCTCATACTTTATTGATCCATAAATCTTTTTATAGAACGTTCGACCTTGCTGTGCGTTGAAGAAGTGAGTTATTTCAAAACCAAAACAGGTTTAAACGTATATCATTCATTAGACTAAGAATACGTCATAAAATATGAAAAGCGGTATTTATATTACATTATTTTATTATTATATTGTATTTAAAGTTACCTTATATTATTTTTCAGCAGAACTATGTTGCAAATATCTGTATCTAAATCCTAGTATCGACTGCTTTCAACTTGGAGTCGTGAAACATCTGTTTTGGCCTCTGTACACCCTGGGCTAATTAATTAACTATTAAGAAAAATTATCAAACGAGCTAAACGATGAAATAACTAAACTAACTAAATGATTAAATTTTTAATATATATTTTAATTTTTTTATATATATAATAATTATAGAAACAATACTTATTAGCTCCGTTATAATTTCGTGTTTGTACTCTCAGCTCTTAATGGTCGCGTATTGAATTTTTTTCATTGTTCAAACACGAAGTTCTTTTTTATATACATATTTTTATTTTTACAAAAATTTAAATTCAAATTATTTTACCATAGTTGTATGAAGAATTAACAATACATCAATCTAGTTTTTTTTTTTTTTTAATATTTACTTAATTATATATTTACAGTTTGATTGTTTGAACTTATTTGTCATTGTTTACATTGAAATTGCCGCTCATCACGTTTCCAAGTAGACAGTGAAGGTTCCGGAACAAATCAGGTTTACTTATCGGCATTGTGACGTAAACCATGGCATTCTTCTGGAGTGAAAAGTTATCTCTTTTCCGATAATTCATGATAAAATGAATCGGAAATTTAGAGAAAAGGTGCATCATTATGACTTCAAAATATTTTATGTATGAGAAATATGTTTTTCTTACCGAATCGTTACATTTAATGTTTATCGGTAGTTAAAAAAATATTATATTTATAATTTATATTTTTTTATGAAAGAGATATAATTAAATTAAATTTGTAACTACTGAAGTTATGTCGACTCTTCTGCTGCTGGAATATTTAACGGTTTCCAATACATACCACACATATCGTCGGGTTGGAGATAAAAGTGATCAACTGCAATTCATCTTGCGTTGCGAAGATGAAAGTTTGTTCCTATCTACCTGTGCCTGAACCAATTTTATGCTGCAATATTGACACAATTGTGAAAAATAATTGTTGATTATTTCACATTTCTTTTCAATATTGAAGCATGAATTTGTTTCAGGCAGGTAGATAGAAACATCCTTTTAGCTTCGCAAAAACGGAATTGGTCATTTCTACCTCCAAACCGACGCTATGTGTGTTTTAACTTGTATCCTTACAACCATTACTGCGTAGCTTTAAGTGTAACACATGTATACATCTAACATTAAAAGGTTAGCATAAACAAAATTCTTTTTTTTGTTATTAAATGATTTTGGAGTGGGTTTACAAATATTAAAAAAAAAAGAATTGAATATTAGCTCAAAGTTTGCAGTAATTCAAGATGATCTCATCGTCACCTAATTATTAATGGCAAAAAAATTTTTATCTTTTACATTATTCAATTATATTTTTATGTTCATTGCTGCCTGTTGACAAATGTATCCATGATACTTGTAAAACGTAAAAGATAAATTTATCTTGGTACGAATTCGTAAAACTCAAGGTAATTAATTATTGGCTTCATTGTTAATCTTTTTGAAAAAAAAAAATTCAATATTATTAACACCTCTGTGTTTCCATCTCATTCTTTTTCTTTTGTTATCTTGCCAGTAAAGTTTTTTCCTGAGCTTTCACGCTTCATCTAATTAAGATCTTGCTTAAAAAGAGACAAAAGGCTCTAATAAAAATTATTTTGATAAATGAAAAACCGTTCTTTTACAGCAAAAATCATTTTAATAAATTGAAATATCTTCGTAGTCTCAAGAAGAAATCTTACGTACCATCAAATATCCTTTGTGATTTTAAGATTTTTTTAGTTTCTAAATTAATTTGAAATAAGATTCATTGGGAATGAAGCCAAAAAAAAAAAATCTTACTACCTACACAGAAAATTTAAAAATTGACATAATTGAATAATTTTTTATTCATATTGAATAATATGAATAAAAAATTTAAAAATCATATAAGACATTTGATGGCACATAAGATTTTTTCTTGTGACGACTGTATGTTCTCTTTGGTTACCTTTTTTCAAATTATATATATTTTTTTTGTTCATTTGTGTACAGTTGAATGAGGGAAAGAATATCTTCTCTCGTCTATCCTTATTACTTATTCTTAGTCTATTCTTACTGAATGTTACAACAGTCCCACTTTCAGACAATGTGTCGCCAGTGAGACAGATTAGTACAGATGATATAAAAGAAACATAAAAGAGTATATTGTAAGTTAATATCAATAGAATTTTTAATTTTACAAAATTAATAAAAGAAGATCGCTTGATTTAATGCGTTTTTCTTTCCCTTTGTCTAACAAACTAACAGGGCGTCCTGCTTTAGGGCAGAAAATATCTGGTCTCATTACCCATACTATACCTGCTAGACCGAAATAATATAAACTACTTAAGCGTGTTTTATGAAAATAATTTACACCTCTATTTCACGAAACTAAGTACCAATTCATAACTTTGAGAATGGTTAATAAAAAAAATTAAACATCGTCTTTATTAACCGGTTATAAAAAATAACCGTTGCAATAAATAAACATTGCATTTTTAAACGTGCAAGTACGTCGATCGGGCCGACACGTAACTGTTGAAATAACGTTCGCATCTATTGAAGCGTTTCAGAAAATTGCTGTTTCAAAAGGGTTCCTCTCAATTGATATTTTCGCTGTCATCTCCATTCCACTAATGACGTTGGGAATATGCAGCATGTCTTTTCTATCTGGACTGTTTTTTAAGATTGGTGATTGATTGGCGCAATTATTGGTGATAGTTTATTATTTTTCTAAATTGGATTTTCTGAACTTGAGATATGGCTGGGACTGAATTACCATTTAGCTGTGGAACAACGTCCCATATTTTCCATTCAAAGTTCTTGGTGAAGTATCTACTCAGTAGCCTCCAACCAAGTTCCGCATCTCGTGACTACTGGCTGAGGAGGTTAAGTCAGTTCAGGATAATTTTCTTTGAAAATTTTCGTCCACTGTGGAGTTTTTAAAAGAGTTAGTGTAACTGATGAACTAAACAAATTTAACTCCAAGAATTCAGATCGAAACTTATCGAACAACTTAATACGATTGAACGTGTGCACAAGACATATGGCATAAAGCATTTTAGGATAAAATACTTTTAAGGACTTTCCTGCTTTAATTAATAAGCGCCGCATGATAAAAAAAATAGCACACATTTTGGACCCAGAAGACTCAAGGAGTCGTTAAAAAAACGCATGATTGCATTTTTCGGACTCTTAGCAATTAGGAGAAATGGCTTTGAAGAGAAATCTGGGAAGAGTGTTGTACCAACGTTGATATTTGCAATGTACCGGCCTTCAACATCAAGTTGACTCGTCAACCAAAAGCCGAATATTCCCTTTTTGACATTCTCTCGAATTTTTGTAAGGGTTTCCTGGTGTATATCTTGCAGATTTTTTTTTTAAGGTGATTTGTTCAGGCGTTTGTTTCCCCGTTACATATTTTCCAAAAAGGCTGTAGAGAGAGGAGTTGTTATTTTTCTCAAAGGAATATCGATTCTTACAAATACGCTGCCCAAATATATACAAATGGGTGGGACTGTACCAACAGGCTAAGTAACCTGTAAACTTTGCGTTGTAGAAACTGGTTTGTCACAGCAAGAACAGTATGAAATATCTCCATCACTCCTGAAAGTTTCATTCGGGAAAGATATTTCGCTACACGATCTTTAGGTTTTTCCCGACTTTACTTTTTTTTTTCTTTCTTCGGCCCAGATTTTTACAATTTATTTCAATTACATACAATGTATATAATGTATTCAATGTATAATGTATACATTGTATGCATATCTATGTATAATAACGATATAGAATAAACACACACACACACACACACACATATATATATATATATATATATATATATATATATATATATATATATATATATATATATATATATATATATATATATATATATATATATATAATAGAATAGAAAGAAAACTTTATTCTGGAACGAAGTCCCCTAAGAATAAATAAGTTGTATAAACACAAAAATAACAATTCTGTCTTGCATATTGAAATAAACAAATAAAAATCATAAATATTATAAAATAATTAAAGAAAAAAGAATCCTTGTGAAACAATATAAGCGAGTGCTAATAAAAAGAAGAAAGAGAATGAGAAAGGAAACTTATATTCGCCCGTGTGAATTAATGACAAAACGTTATCATTAAAATAATTATTCGCATCATAGTGAAAAAAAATATATGTACATAAATTTATATTGTAATATGATACAGAAAATAAAATAAATAAGCACACAGTGTTCTTATTTTATTTTTTTTCTGTATCATATTACAATATAAATTTATGTATATATATTTTTATATATACACACACTCAGACACACACACAGACACACACACACAGACACACACACACACACAGACACACACGCACACGCACACGCACACGCACACAGACACACACACACACACACACACACAGTTAATATACAATTCCTAATATTACCCGACTTTACTCATTAAGACAAAAATGAAAAAATCATGACACCGGGAATCATGTTTTAAAACCATTTGAATTTCTTCCGGCTCATAGTTGACACTAAACTGTAAACTACGTAACTCCTGGTAAACATGAAAGGGAAGGAAACTTAGAATTGAATAATAGCAGTATGAAAAGAATGACCAATTCTAGTAAATTCTGTTAATCGCCTTTGAATGTAACTGATATTTTAGGATTTATTTTTCTTGTACCTATCCTGATTTATGTTCTGATGTAAATAAAATAAAAAATATGGAGTGAAATATTTAAATTTAATTTGGTCTAAATTGATCCCAAATGTGCTAAAACATACAAAATGGATGGATATTTTGACATGGTTATATCTTGATAAAAAAACGATATGCATTTACATGAAAATGCTTGTCCTAATCATAAGTATTCCTCAAGTTCAGTTATATCATTATTCTTTATGCTTTTTCAATTATTAAAATATTTAATAACTGAAACTATTAATAAGGAATATTAATATCTATGATCTTTCATTGTCACAGTCTAAGCTAAGTATTAGTTTTTTTTTTTTTTAATATTATTATTAGGTTTCAAGATGATGAGATTAAATAACAATTAATATTGTTACCGTTGACTGATTATCGGTTTCCACCAGTCCATCCTTAGAGATTAGTCCTTCTCGTCATTTGTAACTGTCAGTCTTTTATAACGGTGGCCTTCCATGTAGCCGGGCATTAAATCAAAGTGGACGGATAATTTCTGTCCTGAACACTGAATCAGGACACTATGTTTAATTGACATGAAGCGACGGATCCTAAAATTGTCTGCAGGAGAGAGGAGCACTAAAAAAAAAAAAAAAATCAATTTTAATGCTCTATATCAATTTTAATGCTCTATATTTTATTTAACTTTCTAATGTATAAGTTCATAATTTGGTTAATAAATTCTTTTAATAGGAAATGATTAAGGTCAAGATTTCCTTAAACATAAACAACACGAAAACCTATTCAAAATAATACAATTGAAGGCAGTGGCATACGCAGAGAGTAGGAATTGGGTGTTACATTCTCCTCCCGAAATACTACTACGTAATAATACTTTTGGTAATTTTTAACAATACTTTTTGATCGAATTTAAATGCTTATCCTTTAAACTTACTCCAAAGATATTTAGGTGATTGCTTATCTTCTTCTTATTTAACCCCCTCTCTGCATTCCAAAAAAATTTAAATCCCACCCCAAAAAAAATTCTGTGTACGCCCCTGATTGAAGGGGTTGCTACAAAAAGATTATAGCTGAATCCCAGAAGATTTTGGACTTGCATATGCTCTTTTGTGCCAAAAAATAATTCTTTCGTTTTGTACCAGATATTTGTTGCTCCATTCATTAGTTTTCGGGTTAAATACGCTCTTGGTAAATTAGTAAAACTAAGACATTCGAAAAAACGCACACAGTATTACACATTCGCTACTTGTTAATATATATATATATATATATATATATATATATATATATATATATATATATATATATATATATATATCCTGTATTTCACTTGAACCGTTAAATAAAAAAATATTGTATTGTTTTTTTCCCCCTATAAGTAGATAGAACTTCTGTTTTGTGCCAAAAAAAGAATTAGCTCTAACAATCAAACTTGTGTTACGTCGTATGGAAGTTAAATTTTCGACTCAAAATACTGTTCTGATATGTATGCACAATTAAGGAAATTTATCAAAAATAATTTATTCACATAATTTAGAAATTTGAATCTTCAGACTTTTTTTTTTTACTTTTCCTAAAGTTATATATAAGGAATCTACGGTTGTTTTTTTTTTTGCTGTAAATTCTTCATTTAGTAACATTATAAAGCTGTTTCTCCGGGTCATGCGCGTTCTTTCGTGTTTCCATTTAGGAGGAATGAGTTTCAAAATGTATAGTAACTATTTATTTCAAAATTGAAACAAATATTGTTTTTTTTAGAATTAAAATTCTATAAAGTTATTCCGAAAATTGAAATGTTCTTATTCTTTGGGGGAGAAGGGGAGTCCACTAGTGCCTTCGATCAGCTGTATTTTAATGATTATATGAGCCACAGATTCATCATATAACATTTATATCTTTACAGTTGTTTGAATTCCAACATATCAGCATGATGTCGGTCCCCAACGGAGAGTAAAAACACTTTCTAATTTGCTCTACTCGGCCATAATTTTTTCTAATTATTTAACTTTCCCACGCTGATGGTTTATTATGAAACTTTCAGTTTCCAAACTCTCGTCTGTAGATACAGTTAAGCGATTCCGTGTATCCTTCAGTTATAATTATGTAGAGCGTGGAGGCGATGTTTTTTTTTTTTTTATAGCCGGTTTTAGGAAGATGGTAATTAGGTGAATGAAATAAATGACAACCTTCTTCAACTGATTCATTCATAACGCTAGGGTGTCGCAGCAAATACCATCTCATTTAGTTAACTAAAGAGGGTCCTTGTGTTTCCTCATTCAATGTTTTCCTAGATCTCTTATAACTAGTTCCTTTTTGGAATATTTTCTTCTATTTCTTTATATTTTAGTTTTAAATATGTAGACGCTTAAGTAAAAATTAACAAGATAATTGCAGTTATTTTGGAAAGTAGGACTATAAATGCGGGTCACTACGCAAAGAAAACTTTTTACTGGAATGGATGCGCTTCAAAGATATTTTACTTATTAGTCGATTAATAATAAAATTTAATATAACATTTTAAATATTTTAATTTTACCAACTGTTTATTAATTGGAATTTACAACTTAGTTACTTACCCACTTAATCATTCCTTTACTCCATTGATTCGTCCTTTGTCACTAAGCCGTGTGAAGATCGATCCTACTTATAGAGCCTGGAACAAGGATCTCTGTCCTGGACCAACAGTTTTCTCCAATCCATGTTTCTTCTTCAAAAAGCCTCGATAATGTCTGGCCACTCGTTCCTCGGACATTGAAATTCACATCTGTATTACAAAAAACAAGTATGTGTGCAGTCTGAATAATATAACGTGACATTGACTTACGGTGAAATAGCCCATCTGTAGCATTTCATTTTAACAATTGTTTCATTTTTTAAACATTTATGCATTTTTTGCAGCTGCTGTTCATCTTTTACCAGTATTATCTCAGTTCTGTTCGAAGCACGTGGGAGACTACACGAGTTTTTCCACATAAAGTATTTTTAGTCATTCCAGATTACTTCGATATAGCTTCATTAACACTATCCCACATGATAAGTCGGCTACAGCATAGGTAAAATTAGTTTTGGTCTTACAAGGAACCTTAACAACACAACCATTTCTGAACAACGCCATGTTAAATTCAGTCACGAGTGTTACCTATCACCAGTTACTTTAGCTTGGTAACACTTGTGACAGAAAATCTAGACTACATATTCCTGTTAGCATGAAAAAAGTTGAAACAATTGGAAAAAAGTATCTATAGTTCGGAGATCAGTGGCTTGTAGAAATTGGGACGACAAACTCAAAATAATTTTTTTTTTTATCTAAGGGACCTTCTAACTCATAAAACAATTAAATCTCGAAAAAAAAAATTGAAAAAATGAATTCTATCTATAATTATGATAGCGATAGATTGCATGATGGATTGAGTGGAAACCGTAATTTAATCAAAATAAGGAAGTTATCTCAACGAAATCTTTAATTTTGTATCAGCTGAATAAATTGAAAAGATGAGCTTGTTGCATTGATTCCGATAAACTTGACAAGGAGTGGAACATTGCCGGGTATTCTATCACGGTCGTTCTTCTCTACCTGAATATTTTATTATGATACTGGGATAAGGAAATACTGGCAGTTTTTCTCTGAAATTTGTATTAATTCGGTTCCTTTTTATTTATTGTTTTCCCCAATTCCTGGTATCAAAACGGAAAGCTTCACTTAAGCAACTTGACCCGTTAGCGTTTACTATCGACATCACCAATGATTTAATTGTTGTTTTTATTTAAATTTTCAATATACGATCCATTTTGTCCGATTTCCCGCAACGTGTTTTTGCCTATCTGTTTTAATGACAATAATTTTTTTAAAATAAAATTGATTGATTTGTTTTACTAATATAATGTTTTCAATATTAAGGCACCATTTAGGTGTTTCATTACTAGTTCAAATAAATAAACTGCTTTAAATATTTTGTTCTTTATATGTTTAAAGAAAGTAATTTCATTTAATTATTTCCTTGATTTAAATCCATTTAAAACAATCTCGTATCATTTTTTAGCCTCTATTTTATCATTTTGTTAAGTTTAATTTATCCGTTACGATCTCTGTTTTTATATTTTAATATAATTAAATTAAATTAATTAAATTTAATTTAAATAAATTTAAATTAAATTTAATATAATATATAATTTTAATATAATTAAAAATATAACTTGCATTCCTTCCAACCAACGCTCAATTTGTTTCACTACAACTAAAAATCTGTTAATAAAAAAATTATTTGTCTCTATTTCTATTTCATTATATACCCACATTATACGCTATTTTATTTAAAAATATCTGAACAGAGTTTGAATATAGCAGACCTGAGCATTATTCGACTAAAAATGTATTCAATAACCAATAATTTTTATTTGTGTTCATAATATTTATTATTTTTATTATTCACCACTTACTAATATGAATAAAAGTTTTTCGTTTAATTGAATTATTTTATTTTGAATATTGAACATTATTTTATTCATTACTCATTACTGATTGTACTATTTTCGTATTAGATGCTAGTAAATTTATTGCCCTTCGATGATATTTTAATATTTAATTTAATACTCTGTACTATGTTTAATTAAAAACAGGAAATATATAATGTTTTATTTTGTGTATTTGTTGAATGGGAATATCGAATAAACATTTTTTAATAAACTGTTTATTCGTTACATTTGAATAATGGACTAACAATTTAACTAAAACCAAGTTAATATTTAAAATTAAGAATAACAATTGTACTTACTATTCTTTATTTTAAACAAAATTTCTCAAAGTTTGGTGTGGAGTATTTAGCGTCATTTTATATGATACCTACCAACTATTTCTCTTTACCCAATTTGTTTGTTTTTAAGGTTTCACATAATCCTTCGTATATTCCATATTTATTTATTTTAACTTGCTTATCATGTTTGAACTTCATTCTTTTATAAAAGCACTTGATTGTTTTCTCGAATGGAGACTACTGTTTGTGATATTCATTTATTAGATTTAATTAAATGTCTGTGAAAGTCTCACGCATATTATTTGTTTATTATTCTTCTTATAACGGGATTTGAATTCCAGGCTAATATTATAGCAATGCTAAATAAGGGACTCCCTTCCGCGATTACTGACGCCAGCCTAAAACTGGCCTTGATTTGTTCAGACCGAAGCAGACTCCATCTTCCGTGTTGTGTGATTTGTCTTCGAGCATCTTTTAAATTAAATTATTGCTATACATGATTACTGTACTATGTATTATTATCAATTATAGGATTATTAGTATTATTATCGATGTCGTAATTTTTTTGAAAAAAGCGTAATTTATATATATTTAAATTTTATTCTTTATTGTATACAGTAAGAATTTATTTAGGTGGCAAAATCTTTATAATTACAATATATTTGTAAGACTTCTAACGCTGATTAAGTTCGGTGACAACTGAGAATCGTTAATATTTGGTGCTTACGCCATCAATAGTCGATTTTTAACTATTTCTAATTTTTTTTTCTCGATATACAGATAAGCGGGAATCGATAGAGGTGGTGTTTATGTCCCGTAATAAATTGAAATTTAGATTTCGAATTTTTGGCGCTTAAGCCTTCTTCAAAAAACAACGTCGATATATAAAAGACAGATATATTATATAATATATGTAGATGGAACATCTAACTTAAAGATAAAATATGGCCTTGAAAAAATTGTGTATCAGCCTTTAAGAAAAAAAGTTATGTAAATATAGGTGAAAGATGAAATTGAAACTTTTCTAAATGAAACAGTAACTTCAGGAGAACATTTTATCACCTTTGATGCCTACAAGAAAGTAAAAAGAGTTTGGTCTGCGTTTGAAAACGTGTATGAACAATTTTTGGGCAGCAAAAGTTACCAAGACTTTGTTGAAGAATGGCTTTTATCACATAAGGCCGTGGGTTGCAACGTGTCATTTAAAATTCATTTTTTGCATTCCCCTTTGAATTTCTTCTCTCCAAACTTGGGAGCAGTTTCAGATGAACACGAAGAACGGTTTCATCAAGAGATTGCCTGAAAGGAGAACAGGCATAGCGGTAAATGCAATGAGAAGATGCTTGCTGCCTACTGTTGGACACTACAACGGGAGACAGCTGATGAAGACTTAAAAATGAAAAAAATATACACATTATTGCCTTGGCATCAAGTTATACTATGTTCAGGATTAAATATTTTATTATTTTATATATTATTATTCACAAAAAAATTGAATAAATAAATAAAATAAGGAAAAACCAAATCATGCTATTTCAGTAAAAAAAACTCCATTTTTTAAAAAATTGTGCCTGATAGAATTTTTTGGACATTAGATTCTTGGACATTAGATTTTTAGAGAATGATTATCTAAAAATCAGGGCAAATTTCTCAAGGGAGCGAGAAAAAAAATGTCTTTGCAGAACAGTGTTATTAGTGAAATATCAGGATGAGACATCAATGTTCTTGTTTTTCAGAGAAAGGTGGGTGTTAACCTCCTGTAACGAATTCTGTGAATTGCGTATGAATTTCCTTTGTTCTTTTTTCCGAAACTAATTTTCCTTTGAATTTTCTTTATACAATATGAATATTCCTCTTTAGTTGGTTTTATTTTCATAAAAAAACACGTCATCATAGTAATTTAGGTTGAAATCAATAAATAATTTATTTTTATCTTAAATTGTATTTAATAAACTAAACAACAATCCAATGTAAGTATATCAACAGAGTTTCAGCTTTTTATTTTATAAATGTATATATATTTTTTCCACTAATATAAATGAATATTTTTGTTAAATATTGGTTGATCATTCCAAATACTATCATAACACAAAACAATGAGTTTTTAAGACATTGTGGATAAGATGTGAAATTTTCTTTTAGCATACTGTGAACAAGAATTCTAAAGGTGAACGAATAAAGCGAAATGTAATAAGATTGCCGTACATGATCGGTTTTTTTCTTCCATCCGAACTGTCTGTTTCAATGATGAAAAATAGTGGGGAAAAAAACGTCGGTTTGGTACGAAGGCAGATACTCCCCTACTCCAACGGTTTTTTCATCCATCCGAACCTTCCATCCATCCTTTTTAATTGATTTCATTCATTTATTTGATTGATCTTCTTTTTAATTTATATAGAATAATCGAAAACAATTAATTCATTGTCTAATTATTACTCATTTAAATTTCCACCCCGAACAATGTTCAAATTTTGAGGAAAGTAAATGATTATTTGTAATAAAAATAAAATAATAATTAGTGTACGAAGTTGGAAAAGTTGACAGATCGTCTGTCTTTGAGGAGAGGATTTAAAAAAAAAAATTATTTTTAGCTTATATTTGAAATGTATTAATCGATATTTTATGGATTTGGTTTGGTGAGAACATTATTGATTCAGTTTTGATAAAACTTTATCAAAATAGAATCTATAATGCATGCAACATCAGAGAAAAAAAACGACGTATCAGTAAGTACGATGCAACAATCTACATGAGCAGTTTGGAACACGACGGTTTTTTGTTTTTGTCTGTCTTCGACAAATTTCTTGAAACGACAACAATCGTGTCGGGCCGTAAGTAATTAACAATAAATAGGCATCAGAATTAATTTTAGCTCTTTCATGAATATAGATATGATTCTGCAACCATGTCACCCCTATTCCTCTTAATTTAAGGTGTTTTCTCAAAGAGTCATACTACAATCTGTGTGATAAACTAATGATTCACAACTAAAGATTCAATAAGGAACTAATTTTTATGTTCTTTTGTTATTGTTTTTTTTTCCAATGTAGGACTACTTACTGTCTAAACCATTGTTACTAAGAAGTGCCTCTTGGAAAGTGTGTTCCCACTCTGTGGATATGATGCACTGTGTTCAAAGCGGTATTTTCAACACTTCGGACCGAACATCCGTTCTGTGAGATGGATCTAGTTGATGTTTAAGTTCCGATAGTTTTAAGCATATTCCCACTTTTATAGAACTTCTGTTTATAATCTGGCTGTGGAAAGCTAGCCAATATTTCGTTCACTATGCCCTGTTAACATAGTATTTTAATGTTTAGGACAGGGCTTCAAAATTTCGCAAACTCTGAATGGTTGGATCTTGCTTTATATGATTTTTCCTGGACTGTTTACGGGAATGTCTGAATTTCTTTTATTTCCTAATTGATTTTCAGAACTGTTAAGATATTGTTAGTATCAATTCGTGGATTTCGCATTTATAAGTAAATTTTCCAGAATCTTCGTCTTATGTTCATCTTAGGATTCGGGAAAAAAAATCAATTTTTTTTTAAATATGCCTATTGTCTTGTGCTGGTAAATAATTATTGAAACATCATGCAATCTTATTGAAAAAAAAATAAATAAAATCAACAAGTTTTCATTTATCACATCCTTTATTAAAAATTCTCAAAAACAAATCGAAACCTTTTTTGTTTAAAATTTAAATTTACAAACAGTTTATTTCTATCAATTATTTACAAAACCAGACAAAAAACCCATTTTATAAATAAAACAACATCCTTCAATTCATCCTTTAACTCCGAGACATTGGCAAAAAATCAATCAAAACTTGTCAAAACAAATCAGTTTAAAAATATGTATTCTCAAGAAAATAGGTATTTTGTGTCTCACGTCTAATTCCTGGTGTAGCTCAACCGGATCCTTTTTTATGACAATATATGCCATAAGCTTTCTACTTTATTAATTTATTATAATAAACTGAGTCTCAAAATAAAAACTCTGCATTTTCCTAAGAAAGATAGAAATAAAAACCCGATATTCTCGGTTTCTATACCTTTTCTTCTTTGTTCGGCTTCTTTTTCTTCACTATTTGAAATGGTTATAACATTTATTTGCTTTAATGTTAGTTTATGAAATAAGGTCTCTTAAATACCACAAACAAGTTCTTATCTGCATGAAAAAAAAAATCGAATTAGATTATTATAGTATCGATTTAAATGACATTCCAAAGATTAAAAACCTAACACTTATTGCATGATGAAACCCTGAGGATTACAACTAAAAAAACATTAAATATATTAAAAGGCCTTAAATTCTGTTTTTTATTCTTCAATTATATCTTCTTATAAATTTTATTTATGATCGAGTGGATAAAATAATTTTTTTTTGTTAAGATTTCAGAATATCATATTAAAAACTGATAACTTTTTTAATTTTTTTTTAATGGATATATGAATTGCTCGGATTACATTTCAAGTAATTACGATCTGAAGTACTAGCCTTCCGGGAACTTCCAATATTTCATTGCAAATGCCAAGAGAGATTTCTTATATATTACTCGTGGATTTAGCTAATTCATGTATACAAGATCAAAGATAATAATTATCAGTAATTATGAACGGAGCCAACAGTAATTCGTAGAAGGGAAGTGCTAGCAAAATAAATAAACAATAAGAAACGGAAATAAGATGGAGTGGAACTGGGAACCATTTCTTTTTATCAAATCATTGATCACTCATTCTGTAAAAGAACTGCTCTTTGAATCGCTCATGATCAATTTGTTCATCTTTGCTCACAAATTTGTTACTTTCAGTAATACAGCTGTAAGGTTACTGATTATTAATCAAAACAATAAAAGATAGTGAGAATACGTTAGGCGGGAATTGCCAATGTTGCCAGGTTACGAATAATAATGAACTTACAAAGATAAGACTCTGGCTGGAAATCCTAAATTCTAACTTTGACAAAGGAATGTGTGACTGGAATAAAATGAGTCGTGGATAACAAGTGCATTACATTAGAAGATTTTTCTTTCCTTGGATTTTTTTTTACCTTAAAGGTAAAACTGGTACAATTATAAAACAAAATCTAGTCTAGTCGTATCAGTGCCCTTGCACAATGGCCTGTATGAAGCGCTATCTCGGACAGGACTACAGAATGAGAATTGGCTGGTTTACGATCTATTAAAATAATGATGATAACATTATTTATTTAATTATAATTTTTTAACTTATTTTATTTATTATTAATATTATAAGAAGTTGAAAGGTTAATATTTCCCAAAAGTTATCATAAATCAATGCATGTTATAATCTTCGAAAAATAAGTACCTATTTATAAATAAATATATATACTTATATAAAATACTATTTGGCCCGTACGAATATTTCGCATGGTATATTGGTCAGTGATAAATGTATTCGGTACTGATGAGAAACATTTATTTAGTTCGGTTGCACTTTGCGCCAATGAATATTTGTTTTACCAATTGGAATGCGCTTGTAGCTAGGGAGGTGTGGAGTTGAAAACAGAAATGAATGACGAGTAAGTGTGGGTGTGGTAATTTATCGTGGTCAATATATTGTTTGAACGGTAATAGAATAATAAAATAAAGTAAACGCCTCCAACTGTTAACATTAGGTTGGGGCATGTACCATGAAACGTTGTAAATATTTAAGTAGTTCGAAAAAAAAAGATTTTTTTGTTTATTTTTCGTCATTAGCAGTGGCGTACGCAGGGGATCAGAATGATATATCCCTCCTCCGGAAATTTTTGAAAAAATGTGATTTTCATATTAGTTTTGTAATTTGAGTGATAATTGTTGATCAAATATCCATTCTTGTCCTTAAAACATACGTCCTATCTGGCGATTATAGACATTTAATGATTACTTGCCTTCTCATTAAATCCTTCCCCCGAAAAAAAAATTGAAATCCTTCCCCTCCCCCTCCTAAAAATATTTTAAATCTTCCGAAAAAAATTCTACGTACGTTCTTTTGTCATTAGCGATGAAGGTAATCGTCAAAATGTTGGCTCAATCATTGGTTTTGATAAAGTATTAACACATATAAAAAATGCCTACAAAGTTTAGTACGCTTTATCTTTGCTAATAATGACCCGATTTCGAGTTACGCGCAAATAAGCTTTCCTTTTCGTCACATCTTTTTTTCCTTAATTTTTCCGGAGATGTGCTATTTATATGAATAGTTAAAGGGCTGTCAGGAGAAGACTTTAGCAAAATTTAATATTATTAAAGTTTATTATTAAAATCGTTGGCTCTACAGGCTTCAGAAAAACAGGTTTTTGGGCTGTTGCGCACGTAATAGTTTTATTATTTTTCGTCATTAGCGGTGAAGATATAAAATAATGACTTAATTATGGGTTTTGATTGGTTTTTAATTATTGATTTAAGGGAGATATAGCGTATTGATAAAAAAACACTTTTGAAAAATAATACCTTTATACAGGATGCCCAGCAGCAGCCTTGAATTCCTGCTTGAATTTTTAGCATCGGAAAAAAATCGGGAATTATGCTAGAAAAACAGCCAGGTTTTAGGTTTTAATCTAGTAATTCTGTTTTTCCATTTGTACTTGGCAACAAGTGTATAAAATGTTGAGAAGAATTAATGTTTTAGTTGCTCCCTTTACCGCATCTAATTCCAAGAAAGTTAGAAAATGCCTCCTTCCACTTATCTTGTCTTTCTCAAATACGTTCTTCTATTTTCTGTTACTGATAGATAGATAGATTATTTATTGTATAAAGAATACATGCTTGTTGCATTATCTTGGAATTGGCCTGTGGGGTGATATATTAAATAATATTTATGATAAAACATTACAAAAATTCATACATATATATACACACAGAATTTCACTTAAAAAAAAAAAAAAAAAAATATTTTCTGTTACTGTTTTTCTATTACCTTACACAGTTCGCTCTAACTGTCGCGGAGTGAACTATATATGCTATGTAATGGTAAAATAACATATAACGAACCGCTCCAGCTCCGCCATTGTACTAGGTTCCAGCTCCCAACAATTCCGAGTTTCAATTTCAACCGATTTACACTCGTCTTATAATTAGTTGCCCTTGAGGCCGATGGCGGGGTAGCAAGGATAAAGGGTTGCCTTTATTATTTTTATTCCCGTAATTGTGAGTATGAGTAATATTATTATTATATACACGATATTTTGAATCTTGATATTTTGAGTCCACTGACAGCCTTTTCAACCGCCATTCGGACGCCAGTTACCAGTTTGCTTAGTACTACGGCTTTTTATAAAAATTATCTAAATGGATGTGGAGGACTTGCGCAATTGTAGTAAGGATCGTATTGTCTCTCGACCAACGGTTGTGCAAAGAGGAGATTCGGCCATAAGAGTACACACTTTACAGAGGCTGGATGAGCCCCAGAAGGTTCATCCGACCCCACATGGTCAATATACGGCTGATAACAAAATAAATAATCATCTGTCACAGCCCCGGATCAGGAGATTCTAGAACTCGTGACCAGGAGAATAGGAGCACAGTGGTTTACCACTGACTTGTCTCGC
This sequence comes from Rhaphigaster nebulosa, assembly GCA_948150685.1. NCBI lineage: Eukaryota > Metazoa > Arthropoda > Insecta > Hemiptera > Pentatomidae > Rhaphigaster > Rhaphigaster nebulosa. The sequence continues at coordinate 101,262,585 of OX411306.1, read as the reverse complement.
TCCATAGTTAAGATAAACACAAAGTAATTATTATAAGATTTCTAAATTTTTCTTTTCAAACCATAGTGATAAAGATGAAGTATTGCTGATGCAAAAGTCAAATTGAAGAAAAAATCATTTAATTTAGGTTTAATTTAATTAATTAATGTAATTTAGACATTTTCTTATCATTATTAAATGAACTTGCGAATCAATGGTTTACAAAGGCTTTTAAACTTGTGGAGTTGATAATATGGTTTCAATGTTAAAAACTAAGTTCATGTATGCAGTTAATAAGAGCTTCGTTATTTGAATTGCAACTTAATATCTCAAATTGTCAATATTTAAAAATATTTTATTAGGGTATCATAGAGATGAAATAATATTTGTTTAATATTTATCTTACTCAAAGTACCTAACTCGAAATGTAACTATAAACTTTTGTTGCAATGGTCAGCTGAATGGGACTGGAAGGAAACTCCCATCTCGATGTTGTATTTCTTTTATCTCATAATTTCGTGTGTAATTATTGTTTTACCTTTATAATATACGCATATTCGTTACTTTAATATGGAAGTTTCAGACTCTGATACGTTCTTCGTAAAGATGAAACTGAGATTTTAGCACTTTCTAATGCCGTAACAGATTCCTAACTTTACTACAGGTTGTATCAACCGAAATATTATCGAAAAATAGCAAAAACAAAAAATCGAATCTTCACCTTCGTAAGTTTGATATGACCGACGATATCTTTATTTAAGTAAGATTAATTTGTAAATATTACCTGACTATTAAATTTTGTTTAACCTATTTTTTCCGTTGAAAAACGACTTATTATAACTCTGTAACTTAGTTTATGCTTTTAGTCATGTTTTAAAGCCAGTTTTATATGTTTCTGATACTGTCAAGACTTTTGGCCATGCTTTCCTACCATTGAATCATTCGGCCGATACTGGCTCACAACGGTCCGAAGATTATTCGGTCGAAAACGGTTCTGATATGGATAGATGATGCTGAAGCTGTATTGAAGGCGTTTGGAGCAAAGAATATCGAATTGCTCATGAGTTGATTCAAATAACTCTTTTTTTTTTTTTTTTTTTTTTACTGATAGAGTGATTCGGATAAAAGGAATGGTATCTCAGAGGGCGAACAATTCCAACTTGACAGATATAGTATAAATATAATTTAATTTATTGGAAAAAATAACATAATACCACTTAATGTAAGGTATCACTCTATCATTGTGCAATTTCAAATAAATTGAATGCTGGTAAAAATAGTTAATGCTAGAACTTTTAGACAATGAGACGTTACAAATTGAAGACGTAATTTTAATGTACGAATTATTCTAGAAACAGTAGTTATATTCTCTTGCATTATTTCGCCTGAAGAGATATCTTCTGCAATACAATTGTTCTTTCATTTTCGTTGATAGAGCTTTAATGTCGCCTTGAGGCTTTATGAGTAATTACTTTACAAAGAAACACTTATTGTTATAACCCTCCGTCATCAACTGAAGAAAGTGGGTCGTCAGTTGAGAAATAAGAAAGCCAGTTACGAAGAAGTTGCCGCAATTGCTGATGGAACTAATGGCAGTTCCGCGTATCACTTCAATTATTTTGTCTCCTTATAAATTTTAAAATAGATAATCCTTGTTCTGGCCATATTATTTTCTTATAATATATACATAATATTAGTTGACATCCGCATGATGGTATAGAAAGATCAATCAATTTAGGGATTGATAAATTATAATTTATCAAATAATTATTTGCCACTTCTATAAATTTGTTTTATTGAAAACTAGATTCGAATGTTATACATTCATCCTCAATTCTAAAAACACACAAAAAATTCAAAAATAAGCAATTCAAAATACAGTTTGGTATTATTATACATATTAAATTAGATTGATATAAATCAGTATTATAAAACATTTATGAATTTAATTAAGGCAAGAAATCAAACAAATGATGGTACTCACCAAAGTTTAAATATAATCGATTTAAACCTTGGTGAGTACCAACATGTATTTGATTTCTTGTCTTAATTAAATTCATAATTCATAAATGTTTTATAATACTGATTTATATTAATCTAATTTAATATGTATAATAATACCAAACTATATTTGAATTGCTTATTTTTGAATTTTTTGTATGTTTTTAAAAATGAGGATGAATGCATAACATTCGAAACTAGTTTTCAATAAAACAAATTTATAGAAGTGGCAAATACTTTTTTATATTTATTATGTTGAGTTTGACAGCTAAGAGCTGTTCAACTGGATCATGTCAATCAAAATAGAATCGATATACAAGTTCAGTGGGATATTAGTAATCGATAGAAACACAATTTTGGCGCAATTAAACACTTTGAAAATTGAATTAAACGACGCTAGATTGACCATTTCGCCCATAGTGATTAATCGGTGATCGTGTGATCAAGTAGGTTTTAACAAAGAAAAATGTCGGTCCGTGTTATTTTTTTATTTGGTACTATGTACAATACTAAATTTTTTTTAAACATTTCATTGATTCTTACAAAGTACGAAGCTACCTTCATTTGAATAAAATAAAAATATCTTGCTGGTCAAATTAAACACCAAGACATGAAACTTAGTTTTATTTTAATTTTACCAGAGACCAGAGAAAGAGATGTATTGTTGTAAACGCATTTTTTTTTAAATCTGTTTTATTTTTTAACAGCTGCATTTAAATTTTTTTTTAAAATAAAACATTGATCTAAAAGATCTTTAATTCATTTATTTACATATTTTGGTGTCGTGTACCACATCATTTGGTTATACTGTGGAAATGTACTTTCTTTCCTATTAACTTTACCCTATCTTATCTTAATCCATTTTTATGAATACAGCTCTTTCTTTACACATCCTCCTGAGGATTTACCATCAAGCAAGTAGCTGTAAGTTTGGACTCATTTTTAATCTTATCTCAACTTTTTTTCTTAGTTTCGATTCTAGATCCCTTGGTCCTGCTGTTTATCTAATTTTTTTAGTTTATTGTCAAATAGAGTCAACTTTCGTTTCTTGTAGTTTTATTTTTAACTTGGTGTCAGCCTTCGTTTCATGCAGTTTTATTGCCCAATAGGAGACACTTTTCGTTCCATGCAGTATTATCCTAATTGTTTATCCTGGAATTAGATGGAGAAGGAAGTAGGGGCAGTGGGAAGAGTGGCATCAATACCTTCAATATCTAAATGACATGAATCCCACAAAAAAATGAAATTTTGAAGCCGAATTTTATATAATATTGTTCTTTTCGAGATTATTGCAATTTTTGGTGATAGTTGAAAATGAATTTTTTTCAACAGTTTTTTTCTAAACTAATTTAGAATTCATTGTGGTCACTATGTGATGTACTAGTACTGGTATTGGTGGGGATAGAGAAAACTAGTCCAACAAGTGGGTATGCCTAACTCTGACAACTACCCTTAAGATTGCCGTCCATAACCATCCATAGTAGGAGTGTTAAGTTACATTTCGTGGCCATCGCGAAATAAATATTAGCTGAACCCAATGGGAATGGAACTACTTAGCAGCATATTAATCTTCATATACTAATAGTTAACGAAAACTTCCGGACCCACTACAAACGATTTCGCGGCAAATTACATACAGGGACAAAATAACTCACAATCAGTTATAGAAGACATGACCACTAACACCCTTAGAAATCAGAAAATGGGATGATCGAGAGATCTCCTTGATAAACTAAAATTCGTGACGTCAAGATAGAAGATGTACTGCTGCTTCTCTAGCTATATTACTGTACTCCTAATGTTAGACTATCAATTTTCGTTTTTTTTTTATATTTTTTTGTTTTTTCACAGATATCAGTAACCGATTCAAGATAAAAAGAAAAAAAATCCACTGTTGTATTCAATTTAAACAATTCTGGATAAATTGTAAAAATGTTATGAATAGCGAATGATTTTTAAACCAATCATCACAGAACAATCAAAACCTCTTTCTTTTTTTTCAAGCCAGAGGAAGAGATAAGATAGTGAAGTCACTCTGTGGTTATCTGAACAGTTCGTAGAAGTTGACTAAATTGAATTTCAGATCCAGCGTAGCAGTTGCTAGGCCATTACTAACCCCATTTCCCCGCGCAGCAACTTCTGTTTACATGCAATGTGAACAGAGTGACTTGCCCTAGTGATGAATACAGATCTGTTCTTGGCATTCCGGAAAACTAAGGAAGAACAATTTAAAAATGTCGTTTTGATTTTATTTGAGGGGTGAGAAGCCAAGGAGTGCAATTGATTTTTTTTCAAAGATAGAGTTATGTGCGGTTATGAATAGTTAATGCGTACAAAATGTTGTTCAAAAGCAATATTAATAATATTGGTCAATATTCAAGAGATATATAGTACAGTCAAAATATAAGTATGCTACAAACTTAAACGTCTTGGGTTTTATCAAAATGTTTTAACTTTAAAATACGTTTTCATAAAATAATTAGATTGCTACTTGTACCTTTGGCTTCTCGCGTCCTCATTTATTGTTTCTATTTTGGTATCAATAATTCGCTACTTTATGTACCTCTGTATAGTAACAGTTGAACAGTAGCAAGATTTACCGTACTATTACTAAATAAACAACTGCCTACAAGCATGTTAATACCGGACCCACTGCAAGCGATTGATTGTCTGCTACTAGTGATAATGAGTCAGTTTCAATCCGGTAGGCTGTCATTCAAATTCAGTTTAATTGTACCTTTCAAATCCACACACATCAGTCCTGTACAGGTAATATTTTGAACCGCGTGGTATCTCTTTAATTTATCCCTTATTTCTCAGGGCTTTCCGTGGGCATACATATCTAGTAGTTCAATGAAACTCAAACGTACATTGCCTAATGTCACAGCGAAGGCGACACTAAGATAAGTGATAGTCCTTTCATTCAAATGTGTACATTTATGTAAATATTATGTGGCACCCGAGTAATATTTTAAATAAGCAAGTTCTCCTAGTGTTCTCAAATACATATGTTAAAGTCCATAGATTTTTATAATGAAGTTAATTCAGGTAGTGAATTATTAACCCAACAGCTCAATTAATAATGTAAGTTTAATAAAGTAAGATCTTTTATTAAATTATGTTACTCTATTTACCCTGTATGCCGTCATATAGTTTAATTAAGTGAAATGGTAAACGCGACACCCTTGGAAAGGATCTCCAATGGTATTTATAATACTAATATTAATAATACCCAACCTAGTGACCAGAGCAGGGGGTCTGTGGTCTCTAGCCTTTTATGTTAAAATATAGATTGATTGATCGGCTCCCTTCTGGAACCGATGCAAATAGAGAATAAATTAGATCAGTATATTAAGTAAATGTGGTTTATAGAACCCCCACCTGCCTTAGAAAACCAGTTTTCCAGAAATATAGCAGTATATATATTTATATCAAGAGTAGTGTGTGCGTGCGTGAGCGCGCGCGCGCGTGTGTGTGTGTGAGTGAGTGTGTCTAGAGAAAAACAAATTTGCATACTGTAAGATGCCATAGATAGTCGGCCCCTAATTATATTATCTTTTTGTGTGCTTAGGATCCTTGATATAATTCTTGGGAAATTAACTTCTTCTTTCTCTTCCTCCGCACCTTACAGCGCCGAGATTAGGGGGGTTATCAATAATTGGTTATAATTATTGTGGCATGTAGTATTCATTATTTCTATTCAAACCATGTGTGCACGGTATGTTGTATGTCTGAATAACGGAAGAATCAACAAAAAATAAAAGTTGAGCCGACAAGTAAATGCCCAAGAGTTACAATGTAACACAGATGGGAGGATTCTATAAGGTATGGGCCTTCTAAGCTTAGGGTTTTAGAGATTTTTAGATAGAGTTTGCTGGAGTAATCGGTATCGAACCTCTGGGATCAGGAGACCTTATTATTATTGTAATCATAAAGAACCTGTTCGACCCCTTACACTGCGTGTTTTTAATTCAGTGTGACAGGTCTCGTGTAGCGTATAACTCCAAAAATACTTTACAGAGGTTCATACTCTTGTCTCTTCCCAACCCCTCCTCTGGCCGTTATGGTGAAACTGCAGCTTTTCGGAACTATCCCAATGCCGAGAAGTCCTACCATCCCTTTCTCCCTCCCCCCTCCCATAATGAATGTTTCTTTGTGAGTCTCCTGTCCGCTCTACTGTAACCTATTAATTTCATCTGTGTATCCTGCCAGAACACTTGGGCTCGCAATTGTCTTCCCAAAATTGTTTACTTGACCTCTCCCACCCGGAATGGTGAATGTTACTTTCAGGAGATCTTACCCCGAGAGGTTTACATATACACCGGAGGTATGTATCCTTACGACCGGTCGCAATTATTATAATGTTAGCTAAATTAATAATGTTTGTTAGTTTAATATATTATGACTATAATTAGGATTTATAAAAAAAAAAATAATAAAAAAAAAAAAAAAGTTTCCTTAAGCATTTATTTAGCAATAGCTCATTTACCATACCAAATAACTCTTACATTATTTCTCCAAATCCGATTGATATTTAGTTTTATTTATTTATTTTTTACTTTAAAATTTACTTATATTCTTTTTCACTTTTTTTGGGGAGCATTTATAAATTATGCATTATTTTGTGGAGTTCTTATTATTCATTATTACTTAAAGACCGGATTGTATTTATTTTGTGTATAATTATCTTCCATTTTTAAATATTAACTTTTAAATTTGATATTATTATTTTTCACTTTCTTTTTTGGGTATTCGTAAAGTATTCATTATAATGCTGATTAGAGGCCAACCCTGTTGGTAATAACAATAAAAAATTATTACAATTATTTCTTATTAAGTATTGCTGTTAAATTCTTTATTAATAGCATTAGAAGTATTATAATCTCGAAAATGTTCGATTTTTAGATTTCAATGGAAATATTCATTTTGACCATCCCTGAATCCATTTTGACAAGTTTCGTCGTGACGTCTGTACACGTACGTTCGTTCGCAGGTATCTCGCCTAACTCAAAAACTGTTAGACCTAGAAATTTAAAACTGTGTATTTAGAATTATGGTAAAACCTAGTTGTGTACCGCCAATTTTGGTTACTATATGATTACCAAAAGTGATACTTTATTTGAAGATTATTATTGATTTTCATAAAAAAACATTAAAATATAATATAAAACTTTTCAAATTTGGTATATAAAACTTTAAAATTAATACAAACAACATAATAAATTTTGGTCAAAATTTGCAAACAGGAAGTGATATTTTACTTGAAGGTCATATTAAACTTACATCAAAAGTTATATTAACACTGAATACAAAGGTCATAAGTAAGAGGAATAAAATCAAAGATAATGAAAGTATATTCACAAATACCAACAAAATTTAAAAAATAAATAACCTACAATAAATATAACCATGCTGAATTATAGAAAACAAAATCTATAACAGATCAACCAACCGCGAGTGTGGAAATGAGCCCATCGACCAATAAATTTGCGAAGATTTTGAAAAATGTTTGTTTCCAATACCTAAATAGCTGCATTTGAATTACGTTAAGGCCCTGACCTCAACTGAAAAGGACCCGTAGGGGATTTATTTCTCTCTTGAAGTCGACAACTATAATAAAATTAAAGCAGTAATAATTAAAATTATGGCAAGGCCCCGACCTCAACTGATAAGAATTCATTGGTTTGAGTATTTGTTGTGAGCATTCGCAGCTCGGAAGTACAGTCAGGTCTTAAAAATCTAGACCTCTGCCATGTTGGAATTCTGGAGTTTTACCTTTTTTTCTACACCCATTAAAAAAAAAATTGACACATGATTTTTCCCCCTTACCCTTCAAATAAACTTAATAGTTTAGGATATCCAAAACAAAAATACTAATCACCAAATCGGAGTAAAATAGACAATACCATAAATGTAAGTATATTGTTGTTTATATTTACTGATTTAATCATTGGTTAAAATATTGTGGATGTTAATTTAAGGATATAATAGAGTAAATATGAGGATAAACAATATTTAATTACCAAACAATAATGTTAATTAAACAACAAATAATGTTAATTATACCTATCTAGAGATAAAGATAATAATATAAACGGTGATAGTACTTTGATGTATATCAGATGAATTACATATTTTTAGATGAATGTTTTGAGAATGCACAATGTAGTTGGAAACTTTATAAATTAAATAATTTTTTTAGAAGTTTGAAGGTTTTATTATTGAAAAACTTGTAGAAGAATGTAATATACGAGTATGTAATATGGCTAAAAGCCTGCAAGATAAAATTGTGTTATTTTCCAAAGTTTAATTTTTTTTAATAATGATTCCGGGATGATAATAATAATATTTTTTTAATAAATAATTATTTTATGCTTTCATTTTCTTTACAGTTTAACATTAAACTGATTTACTGCACTTTTCATCCATTTCCTTTCGATATATCGATATTTTTCTACCGATTATTGGTGGATATCGCAAAATATCGAATATTGATATTTTACTTTCGATGTCCCAACCGTTGTGTGTGCCCGCTATACTCAGCAAATTACATTGTACGAACGGCCACCTGGTTAAATGAAATCTTTTCCGTTCTCTTCTATTGTGCTTTGGCATTGAGGTTCGCTCTATTATCATCTCATTAACTAGGTCTTCTAAGAAAATTGAAAAAAAAAAACAAAGGCAAGAGCACGTTTGGAGTTAAATTATCTTTGCAACATATAAAAAACATCTGTAGTTATAGATCCTGATCTCCTACAAATGGTAGGCAAAATAAAGATAATCTTGATTTTTTACTGATATTCGTTTTAGGAATTGCGATCCATTAAGGATACCACAAATTTCATTCTAATTCACGGTTGATTATTTAGTGCCAATAAAAGTGATATCTCAATTCTTAGAAGAATCTGTTTGCTTTTAAAACGTCAATATTAGCTTACATCACACGAATATCAGATTAAATGAATGGGTGTGATAATCGCGTTGCTAATTCACTACGTTTTTTTTTTTCTTCTATGAAAGAATTTAATTCATTGGCAGTCCAATCTTTTATTTCTAGGGATCGATTATTTTAATGATAATTTTTTTCTATGTATGTTTTTGTATAGTACATATGCCTCATTGATGTAAGAGCGTCAACCTAATGAGGTATTCTATTACAATTTAATGCTGGGATAAGTTTTGTTACTAACTTATTATGAATTGTGGTGGCTAATAGCAGTTTCTTTGCCTTTATCGGTTTACAGAATGCTTGATTGATTTTCTTTTGGACAAAAGGAGGTCAGTTTTAACAGGAAATAAAGATTTTTTTCTCGTTAAATAAAATGTTTTCATCTTATGCATAAAATAAATTATTCTGGGGTCCCCTGGAATGATAACATATACAACTATTGACAAGAAAATATATAAATAAATAAAATTATGCTATGAAATAAAAATTAAAAATCCTGTTTTCTGCCACCCGCACAAAGAGAAAGTAGCGTCTCATTGGTGATATAATTCCAAAACCAACGTAAGAAATAAATTTTAAATGCAGCTTTAACAAATTAAATAACCTTTATTTTGTAGTGGTGCAAACATTAATATAACAAATAAATTAATTTTCTAATTTGATTTAACAAAGAAACTAATTTTCTAAAGCTGTGGAAAAAGTAATGCTCTGTTCAGTGGCGGTTATTCCATTTTTGCATATGAGCGCGTGATCTCTTTAGCTTTATAACATAAAAATATTATTTTATCGTAGTAAAACGAAATAGAAAATATTTATTTAAGATTTTATAAACCAAACGAACGCTTTCATTATGACAGACGCAACCCGCACAGCTTGAGCAGTGCTCTCCCTAAATCAAGCTGAGAGGTGAATTGGGGGCTAGATTTCGCGCTTATGGTCTGCTATAAGCTCACATGTGCACACTACCTGTTTGAGCCAACCAGCTCGGCACTCGAATGCACGGAGTTTTGACAACAGCTAATTTTGCTTCCAAAAGTCAATTCCATTTCCAATTAGTGTATTAGTTATTTCACTGTATCAATAAATAGGTTAAAAGAAATAAATTACTCTTTATTTTCCAATGAAAAATGACACTATACAAATAGTCCTTATAAAGCCTTCTAGTTGTTTGGAATCTGCCAGCATTACACTGACTTAACCTGAGTTGTAAAATCACAAAACTGAAGGCTTCCCTACTTTGGCAAATATTTTACGTCGTATTTTGAAGTTGTTAAGAATGAAAATTATTCGTGTGAGCCCTCTGTACCACTATTGTCTTACCCCCTCTCTCTTCCGCCCGGATAGATAAGATAGTAATTAGATAACCGCTAATAGATAGATAACAGCTAATTAGAAGGGAAAAAAATCACCCATCCGCCATAATAATTTGTGCTTTTATGTTTCAAGATTATATATACCCAAATACTTACTTTCTTTCAATTACTATTCTTGCTATTATTTATTTTCATCAATTTGCTTGTAATTTTATTTTTTTAAAATATTTTTATTTTTTACTGCATGTTATTTCAACTTATAATATACCCTTCTAATCGACCAAGAAAAAAAATATTGACGACTTCTTTCTCAAAATCTGAGGTTTCCGTTTTAAGATACGTAGAATCCAAAAATTTAATAAAAGCCCACCGTCCGTGTCTTTTCTCCGAGACTTATGGACCGATTTAAGCATTTTTACTTTCCCTTACCTTCATACGATCTTACCTTATCTGTATTGCGATCATGAAAATTTTCGAATTCGAGTTTTCGACGGAAATACACGTTTTAAGATCCTTTGAGTCCAAATGACTAAGTCTCGCAAAATGGTCTGTATGTGTATGTGAACAGTCTAGCTAAAAAACGAAAAGTTGTCCGATACGTACGAAATTACGTATTTAAGGTTGTGATGTTACAGCAGCATTTTCGTCAAAATCGACTAACCCAAAGTGCCACTTTACATAATCGATTTTAAACTTTTTTTACAATTTTCTCGAAAACGGCTCTACCGATTTTGATGGAACTTGCCTAAATTATTCTACAGAAATATCTTTAACTTTTAATTTATGTAGTAAATCACCGAGGAATTGCAGGAAAAAGTTATGATGAAAAGAATATTTTATTTGCGCATAGCTTACAAAGTATGCATTTTACGGTAAATTATGTATAGAATTGTATGAAAGGTGATTAAATCATCTAAAAAACAAAAAAGAATCATCAAAATCGGACCATTAATAGCAAAGACACAGCGCATCGGACTAACCGGAAATGGTAATTATATCAAGGATATCACAATTGTTTACGATTTTCTTGAAAACGGCTCTAACGATTTTGATGAAACTTGGCTAATGTCTTCTCCTTACAGCCTAAGTCTTCTCCTTAATTTTTCATGTATGTAGTATATCAACGAGAAAATGGAGGGGAAAAAGTTAGATGAAAAGAATATTTTATTAATTGGATTAACAGGAAGTGGCAATTATATCTTGGATATAACAATTTTCTCGTAAACGGCTTAATCGATTTTGATAAAACTTGCCTAATATCTTCTCCTCACAGCCCTTTAACTTTTCATTTATATAGTACATCGCCGAGGAAATGCAGCGAAAAAAGTATATTTTATACTTTATACTTTATATACTTGTATATTTTATACAAGAATATTTTATTTGCGCATACCTTAAAAAGTATGCATTTTAAGGTAAATTATGTATAGAATAATATGAGAGATAATTAAATTAGCTACAAAGCAATAAAAGAATCATCAAAATCGGACCAGTATTAGCAAAGATACAGCGTATCTTATGAGGAGCACAAGACCCTAGATGGATAACCGAGCGCATCTGAAAGGAGACGGATGCGACCGAACCTTCTTCCACTAATCTGTTATAAACAATATACTCTGTAATAAAGTAATTTAAGAATACAAAAGCGGAAACTAACTTAATAATTTCTACTTTTATCTTATTTAATGAAAAGAAAATATTTCCATGAAAACTAAACCGAAACTTTTAAAATATATTAGCAACTTGACTTATTTGCAACTTGTATACGTAGTGTACAGAATTGTTGTACTAAAATTGTTTAAAAAACTGTTTTATTGTACTGAAGTGGGAGAAGATGTGAAGAAGTGAATGCTGCTGAGTTTATTTCAAGCATTGTTTATGTGAACGTTTTAAAATTATATTAAAAAGATAATTATTATAGGGCGGTAAGGGAAAGTTGTGTGATGCGCGCACCGCACCAGATTTTTTTAATTAAATTTAATCTCAATAAATCTTTAATCTTTTGTTCGGGTATTTAACAGTGAGATAATAATAGTTTAGTAATTTATAGTAATATATTATAATATAGTATATTAATAGTATAATATGCTGAAGTAATAATACAGTAATAAGTAATAATAATAGTGTAGTCATTTGTAGCGTTTTTAATAATGTTTCGAGATACAAAAAAATTTATATTTGAAAATACTCTTTCAATTATATCTATAAGGTTTTAGACTGCCTAATGTTTTAATGAAAATAAATGTACAAAACTGTAATCGTAGTTTAATTTTTATTGAATTATTTAATATCAAAATAAATAAACAAAGACAAACTTTTTATGAGTTCAATAAAATGAATTGATTTTTAGAGGACAATAATCAAAAAGGTTTGTGCAACTTATAAAACTTTAATTATGATTTTCAAAATTGTAATTTCATGCAGAAAACTCAAAGATCATACATATATTTAAATAGAAATTTAGTAATATCATATCATCTATTGGATTAACTTTAAGTAATGTACACGTAATTTTATAGTTAGTTTTAATATTCATAGTTACAAATCCCATTAAATTACTGCAATTTTTAGAAAAAATATTTAACAAAGAAATAAATAATCTGTTGAACAATCAAATCTGGGTATAATTTATTATTATATTCCAACTTGTAATTATTTGTTTGGATATTAGCTGGCATTGTTTATCAATTAAAAAAAAAAGTATTTACAGTTGAAGAAAAATAATTTTACCGGCGTATCCTCTAGGTGCCGATCAACTTCCCGATTTCCGAGATATAATTTATAAAACCTCATATGATTCAGAATCTATTCCTTTAAGTGGTATCTTAACACAAAAGCGTTGTTACCGTCTAAAAACCTTTTTAAAACCGCCGACGCAAACTAATGACTAGGTTATTCTGGGAAGGCACTTCTACTGAATCACATGTTGCGTTGATGCCATCCCCACTTCTCTTTCCCTTTCTTTACTCCATTCAGTTTGTGTTAAGTTGTCGAAGTGTTCGGATGTCGTCTGTTGTCAGTGTTCGTGACGAAGTCTCAACTCCCATCTGTACGGGTTCATTATTAATATTCACCTCTTACCTAGCATGTATTACAGAGTTTTGAGCGATTCTCAGAATTTCCTTTGATACTCGCGCAGAATTTTCCTCTGGATTACATGGGTTGAAGTTAGATTTTCATCGCTGAGATATTTTCTTTCTCTGTAAAGGTAAATTACTAACCATTAATTATTTTTGTTTTTATATTTATTATTTGATGTCAAAGATTCATTCTGTGCGAAATTGGAAATTGCTAAATTTAAAATTATGATAATTAATCTAATTCTATTGTTGATTCTCCAAGCCTTACTTAACAGAGGAAACAGTATGCACTAATTCCCCTTCGCTAATCTGTTCTATAACTGGATTTTCTTTTATCACAATTAAAGTACAGCTGTTTCATATTATATGTCTGTTCGGAAAGTTTTACGAGATTTTGAATTTTCAAAAGTATTATAATTTTTCAAAAATAACTTAATTCCGGTCGGATTTTAATTGGCCAAGTGTACTACATATGTTGTAGTATATACAGTATATACTCCATGTACTGCATAAGCTCCCTTATGGCAACTAATTTCAATTTTATCAGATGATAGATTACTAATGCATTGTAAATTTGATTTATTGATAATTTTGACGTTCTCGGAAAGCATGATGTAAAGGCATCACCTGTCCGGAAAACTGAAGTCCGAGAATTTCTCTTCCCGCTTCCTGGTTGGCCGTCCTCTCCGTCGTTCTGATATTGTTAAATCACGTATGTATTCAATTAATGTTTATATCCCCAATGTTTTTCCTCAAGAACCAAATTTTTCATTATATATCTTATTTTTAACGGAATATAATGATTTAAACATTATGGTATGCTTCCTGGAGAAAACGGTTCCCTGCTACCCAATTCAATTAATAATTTTTGTACGCAATGTGAGCCATCATATTGTGTGAATAATTTCAACAGTTTTCCTTTTTTTATTATATTAATTATTATATTATATTTTCCTTTTATTATTATTAATTCCTTTTATATATAATTGAACGAGATTTTATTACGTAATGTTTGTGCTACATGTGTATATCAGTGATAGCAACAGTACTTAATAATATAAAATGCCTGTGTATATTCCTATATCACATTTAATTTATTGATAGATAGTATTGGTACTAGTATTTATGGAGAGATTTAGTCCAAGGCAAGTGGGCTTTGTTATCCTTTTTGTCACCCCTGAGGGCTACTTTTATGTTCCCGCCGTGTACTAACCAGAGTGGGAGAGTCAAGATTCATTTCGCGGGATCGCCACGAAATAAATATTAACTGACACAGATGGGAATCGAGCCCACAACGTGCCGCACCGGGCACTCTAGGACCCTCGTCCCAACGTATTCGGCCGTCACGTCCTCTTATTGATAGTAGGTATGAAGTAATTGTCTGTTAAAAATTATTCCAGTGGAATCCATGAAGGTTCTAAAATTCATATTACTACGTTGGAAGAATTATTAATTAATTGTTAAATAATATAAAGGGCATAAGTTCCGCTGAGCTACTAGTGGGCGTGGCCTCTTGACATATCTGCTTATGTTTTGTTGACTGGCACTGTCTGTACATCAAAAGCCGATTCTGTTGAACGGCTATTAACGATCACTTTCTTTGTTATTATATGTATATTTAATTTTATCTTTCTTTTGAGAGATTATTGATTCCCCGCATTATTTAATCTTTGGGGGCGAGGATATCAGCCTGAACGAATTTCGGCTGGTTATTATTTACTTTTTGCATTTTTTATTTATAATTTTATAAGCTATTTTATTGAAATTAGGAGGTTGTGGTTTATGATTTCGGTGGTTATAGAATTTATTCGTTTTATATAACCCAATGGTTTTATTTATTGTGGGCTGTTTTCTTCTTTTTTTTTAATTCTATTAGTATTCGTAAATATATTTTTATTATCTTTCATTTTATTCCTCTTAATTAGTTAGCATTAAACTTAAATAATTTATTAAAATACGTAAAGGCCCTGAGATTATGTATACTCCTTAACTATAATGCATAAAGGAAGATTTCATTTTAGAATAAATAAATGTCTTATTATAAATTATGAAAGTTCTAAAAGCAATTATAAATCATTTAAAACCTTCGTTATAAATCATTTAAAAATTTCGTAAAATGATTACAGGAAATGCCAAAAATGTTATCATTAATTGTTAACATAAATAAACTATATCAAATGATAATGTAAGGTTGGAGTGATTGGATTTTGATATCCAAGACCTTATTCGGGGCTGATTCGGCATTAGATGTACAGATCCTGTAAAAACCATTAGCCCACCTGTCAAGAGGTCACATCCACCAGTAGCCCTGCGGAACTATTACCATTTAAAAAAAGCTTCGAGATTTCATCGAGAAAATTTATTATATACAATATTTTTGTGGAAATATAACTTATTTCTATATATATAAATGTGGTTAATGGTTCCAGATAAACCTTGATAAACGTTTAAAGTAATGTTTTTTAAAATTTGTTTTAACGATTATCTAAAAAATTATTTAAAACATTTGTTTCTATTTTCCATCATTCCGTTTAAATAAATGTTTCTGAAATCGTGTTTCTAAGGTGAATTGTCTTAATCGATTTCGTGGGAAAACGCCATATTTGCATTGTTAGTAATTTTAATTCTTCCGGGCATTGTTAAGATTAAAATCCTGATCCCGGGTGAAAAGCTAATATTAATAATAATTATTAAAGTTAGTTGGTCGACTATGATGCTTATCATTGAATAAACAGTGAGGATGCAGTCAACATGGTATTTTTTGTTGTAGAAGCCGACGTCTCTGCCCTAACATGTGAGCTATCATCAGGGCTGAAATTAAATCAGATATACAAGAGAGATATATATGCTCAGTAAAAATGCAAGAATAAATAACATAAGAATAGGAGAACCTTTTTTTTTCTATACATATTTTATATCTCTGGTTTAATTACAGCCTGATGATGGCTCACGTACTTGGGCCGAAAAATCATGTATTACAATAAAAATATCATGTTGACTGTATCCTGCCTATTTATTCCATGATCAATAATAAATTAAATAAATAAAACAATAGCTTCACTCTTACTCTTAAATCACTATAACAAATTTAAAGTAGATTTTAATCTTTATTTTCAGTTCACTTGAGAAAAAAATCCTTTTAAATTATACTTGGATTCTATGCATCTTTGCATATGACATATTTCTAATTTCCTTTTGACTTAAATTATTTAATATTAGTATAAAACTTCTGACGTTTTTGCAGGTAAAAAGTGTGGGATATTGTATATATTGTTCTGTTTTTGGAACTAACTAAAAATTATACTTCCTGGAAGCTTTTAGCATGATAATTTTCTATTATAAGTTTCGTTTCGCATTAATTCCCTTGTAAAGTACTTCCAGTTTGTTAAACGCTTCCCAGAAACATCCCAGCTTCTGCGTTATTTGTACATTATTATTCTTTAAAATATTAATTTTCCAAATCGGGATAGTTTGTGTTCTAATTAAAAATCGTTTCTGATATTATAGTTTATTATTTTTGTGGATAAGTAACTTACAATATCCTACACGTTTACAGCAGTTAGTATTGTCGAAAATGGATTGTTAATTACTGAAATGAAAAAAAAAAAATTGATAAATAAAAATGTTATAATGAAAATAGGCCCACATATTCTTCAATACGGATGTATGGCCAAAGAACTCGGGAAGAACACGTTTTGCGTGGGGAATAAATAAAAAAATTACCTTTTTACTAAAAATTAACTTTTATATAGTGTCCATTTCAGTTACTTTTTAAAGTTTTTTTTTAAGGTTCAATGTGATAAATGTTCAAGGTAAAATGCGACCCCAAAATACGGAAGAAAACCAAATATCCTAAACTTAATTAAGACGAGTCTCTTCTGTGGCCAGTTATTCAAAATCTATAATCACAAAATATACACTCCGTCCTTAATTAAAAAAATATATTAACATTACAGATAAAATTTCTAATTCAGACAATTTATTTATAATAAATAGTGGGTTGAATCTTCTGCATTTAGATTTATAATTATAAGGTTCTCTCGCCATATTAAGAACTAATCGCTCATTTTTTTTTCATTTTTCTTAATTATGTATTTTGTAGTTTTTTATATTATAATAGTAGTAACTACACCTAAATTTTAAAAAATCAGTTATCCCATTTCTCATAAATTGTTTTTTCATTTGTATTCTGTAGATGTTTTATTTGCCAGTTGTACCACTTTTATTACCTAAATTAAGAATGCAATAAATATTCTGTCCAAAGAACCTTTAAAAAATCTGTATGTTGCGTCAGTGTTTCTGTAAAATCGTTTTGTTTATTTTTTTATTGCATTGTTACCGTTTTTATTTTTTTTTATTTATTTATTTTTTTTTATCTATGTGTCCACTGTTCTAAAAAGTCCATATATTTTAAATTATTTGTAAAAGAAAGGCTATCTGTTTTGCTAGGTGGCAGCTTCATCGACTGGTCATAGATAGGTGATGATGATGATGCTGATAGATAGATCGTCATCTCTAAACGAACAGATAGGACGCGTCATCTTGACAAGTGAGTTCACAGAAATGTATTTTTAATCCGTCTGTGATGTCCTATGTAATATACTGCTCTGTATATAATAACCCTTCTAAAAGCGTCCTATTGAGCATTATATTTAATTTTCTGAGTAAAGAATTTATGAAACTCTGCATTACAGATAATATTTTTTTTTTGTTTGTTTAGTTTTACTTATACGATATCTCCATACTTCCCATAGTAACCCTACTCCCACACAAGGCACCAGTCCTATTTTTTGAGTTGCAATTTGATGGCACGAGTCGACCATATATGTAGCTATATATACAATTGTTTTTTAAATATATTTTGTTTCATCAAAATTAAATTTTAAAAAGAATACTGAATTTAAATAGTGTACTTGTAGAAGTTCACTTACTAAGTCAAAATGCTTGTACAAACCTATTTGAAAAATTGCATTATTTTATTTATTTTTTTCTTATTTAACCTATTAATAAAATTGTTCCTTAATTACATTTATAAAAAAAAAAGTTATTGAAGGTTCACTCCGATATATTTGGAAAGTACATAACATTATTGATAAAAAATAAAAATACATCTTTGCCGCTGAGAAACCCATGATTTTGCAGTACAAACGAAAAATTGATTCTTAAGCTATATTATAAAATACTTAAATTATGGCTTTATATTACAGGATTTCCTATTATGAGAATAATAGTCTTTCTGTATAGTTTTTATTTCCTCCTGTTTCGATGGAAATAGAAGTTGTTCAAGAAGACGTCATTTTATTCTTATGTTATAAAATATAATTTCACTAACTAATTACTAACATTTCAGTATGGTCGTATATAACTGTGAAACCACTTATGTAAAGATTGTCTTGGAAGTGTCTCGTGGGTATTTTCTAGCGGTAAATGTTGTGAATACGAAAAACAATAATAGTTGGTGGATTCTAATTGATCAATTTAAATCATCGGCAATGACGATCTATATAGATACTTATACTTTATATAAACTTATATATATAAGTTTATATATAAATATAGGTATAAACATATGCCCATAACTAATAAACTTACCTTAATGATTCCTTATTTCTTAAAATATATCTCATATTACCTTTCTCCATTGTAGTTAGCTTATGGGAGTGTATCATCATACACTCCATCGTCCTACCATACCCTCCATCGTAGGACCATCGTCCTAGGTAAAACAACGTTTAACATTGTTTTTTTTTTGTTTTTTGATTTCAGTAGAAATTTATTTTAGTTATCAAAAGGCTCAGTGCCCCCTGTGCTTCCGGATGTTCTTTCAGAGTTTTAAGAAGGGGAAACTCACCACTGCATATCATCTTTAATATTTTATAATTTAGTTATAAATTATTTGTTGGCCATTTGTTCGATAAATATGTTGTTTTTTTATAGTGAATGTTTATGGTTTCAAACCGTTTAACTACTTTTATTCATGCTAGGCATACCATTATGATTATATATCATAATATATAATCATATATTTGTAGCCATGTTTACTATTAGAGGTAAAATTTTATGTATTTATTTACTCTGAACAATAAATTGATATTCAACTTGAAATTAATTACTTTAAAACAAGTGCGGATTTTTTTGTGCGTAATATACAGAAACTGTTACCAATCCCTTATTAATATAATAACTTTCTTATTTATTGACTAATCAAATATTGGGAATAAACTAATCTTATCAAATTCGGAAACGGAGCGGGCGGTCTAAACCGTCATTTCCAAATCCGCTGAAAATAAAACTAGACTTATAACGACGTTCAGACTGTATGTAATAAACAAATAACATGGTTCGACGGTTTTTATTTAAGCATAACTCTTAACTGGAAAAATACTGATATCTAAATTCCCAAAAGCTTCTTAAAATTAAGATAAAATTATAAACAATATTTTCATTCATTCTCTTATCTTATAATCTTCTAATCTCGACATTTCTCTCGGACGTAAGAAAATAAGCCCTTTGCATGTTTGGCCATTGATGCATCAAAATTAGTAGATTACCTTTAAGAATCTATTTCTTTTCACATGTATTTGAACTTCCTGTTATATATATTTCTTTTATTATAGTTTAATTAACCATTGAATAGTTAATAATTATGTAGATATTTAATATTAGAATATACAGTACGTTTTTAAAAGCTCTTAAGATCAACTTCAATTATATTTTCAACTTATTTCTGAAAGTATTTTTCAATTATTAACTGTTTATCATCGTTTGCCGAGATATTGCTGTCAGAGGTTATTATTTAACCGTTTTCAGTGTACCATTGAAGGATTCCTTTTTGTATAACGTCTTTTAGAGGAGGACCCATTTTGGCATATTTGTCAGTTTCATTTTGTACCATTTTATGTGACAACAAACGTTTGTTGAGCCTTGTATGTTCAATAAGGATGGAGGTTGCCCAGGTAGGCAGTTGTAGATTTAGAGGGAGCTACTAGCCGTCCTGAAAACATGGCCGAACGAGGCTTCCTGGAAAAGACTCACTCCGCCTCTTATTAGAGGCGAAGTACATTTCCGAGAATTCCTGCCCCAAGCGCTCCACCTCTCCCCTCTATTTGCTTTAAAATCCAAAGGATATACCTCTCCCATATTTTATTTCTTTCTCTTTCTAATATTTTCATGGCTAACGACTGTACTTACATGGAAGATGACAGTTTCCAAGAGCTCTAAGATGGTATTCAAATCTATATTTCATAATTTTCATATAAAGAAAAATGAGTTATATTTTTAAACTGCTCCGAGAATTTCTAAAAATCTTAATTAAAAGATAAGCTAAGCTTATTAAATTTTGTATAAACTATTGGTGTTAGATAGTCGAATGTGATGTAAATTATGGAATAAATAATAAGGATTCAGTTGACACGTTTTTTTTTTTTTTTTTTTATTGTAAAAGCCGACGTTTGGGCCCAAACATGTGAGCCATCATCAGGGTTGAAATTTGATCAGGTTGAAGAGATGAGGTATATATACAGTAAACGACAGAATTAACATAAAGATTTAAGAGGTATTTAATGAAAGTGAATTATTGTTAAATTTGTCATAAGGATATAATCAATGGTAAAATAAAAATAATAAAGAGAAAACTGGAATTATATAAAAAGGAATGTATATGTCAAAACATTAGTTTGAAAATATGAATTAATAACGGAAGAAGAAATCAAATGATTTAATAAGTACGCGGAGAACAGATGAAATAAAAAATATACAAATATAGCTAGAAAATACTAATAAAAATAATATATGGCAATATGCTTGGGCCAAAACGTCGGCTTTTAGAATTAAAATATGGTACGGTATCACACAACTTTCCCTTGCCTTCCTATAATAATTATCTTTTTGATATAATTTTAAAGAGTTCACTTAAGCAATAGTTGAAAAAAACTCAGCAGCATTCACTTCTTCACATCTTCCCTCACATAAGTACAATAAAATAGTTTTGTAAACAATTTTAGTACTACAATTCTGTACACTTCCTGGGTGCCTGAGTCGAAGAAACGTTGACCAGTTGGTTTTAAGTGATATTTGAGAGACGCAAGATTTGATTATTTTTATTGAAGTCTTCTATTAACCTTCTATTAAGGAATTTTTTGTTTATTCCTTTATAAGAGCAAAACTCAAATAAACAAAAATTCCTGTTAATATATTATTGGAAGTCTCAAAAAAAAAAAAAAAATTAAACCTTGCCTCTCTCAAATACCACTTAATAACTAAATGGTCAACGTTTCTTCGACTCAGACACCCATCAGGACAGAAGGACACAAGAATCACATAAATACATGCAAGAGATAACACATCTCACTTCAACAGGCTCACCATCTAAAGATTGTACAAACTCCAGGCAGCGTAACGTATACTGAAAGAAAACTGTATAAGTTAGTAACATTTATAGTAGCGTACGGTGACCACTCGTCTACCATTACACAGGACTGTTCCACATTTGGGTCCTCACAAATTGGGCAAAATTTAATGTTTATTAAGTATTTATCTGTTTACAAAATCAATTTTTACAAGAATTGTAAAAAAAAATTTTCGCCTGTCCCACATACCATTGTAAAACATCTGATCACTTTACATTAAAAGGAATGTTACATAACTTTTCCTTCAGCATATGAGCATGGCTTGGCAAGAATGTGACAATCCACACTTTTGAAGTAAATGAGTATTTTGTACACAACTCTACTTTGATAATAGGACTCTCTCACGGAATGTCGCCAAAAACAAAATAATAGCGACCTATTTCGAGAAACAAAGTAGCGTTGTGAACAAATTATTCATTAACTTCAAAATTGTGACTTGTTACATTCTTGGTCCAAGCCATTTATTTATATAATGAACAGTCTTGGAATGAAGTTTTACCTCTAGTCTACGTGAAATGTGATTTTAGTCATTATCTACTCTTTTATGCGAGAGACTCAATGATTTGATTTTGAATCCTGCAATTATAGCATTACAATTATGTTAGAGCATTCACATAATTTGTTAGATATATCTTAACTCCATAGCCTATAATTCGCGCTACCCCATTTAGTTTATTTTTTTGATTTTGTATCTAATTTATTTTACTAAATATATAACTTAATCAAACTCTTTTAAATTAATTACAGAAAGATTGTTCAGCATGATTTCCTTTTTGATCTTAGTTAACCCTTTAATTCGTTGACCGCTTCTGTTTTAAATTACGCCTGCCATTATTCATCTATTATGGCTGTAATGGAGTTTTGAAATTTATTGTTTAAGTAATTAATAAATATTTTTCTTTGATTTGGCGATTCGTAGTTTTTCACCATTTGAACGACGAGCAAAATAATTTTGCTGAATTGAACTTAAATATAATCAAATTGATAACCTAATTAAAGTATTTAAAAAACTATTTTTATTACTTCCAAAAATAAAATATTAATAAGAAAGTTATTATTTTATTTAATTTTTCCAATTTCACCCTATTTTATTAGGCATGATTAACTTAACTCTTTGTGGAATCGTATTTATTTTCATTTTCCTTATGTCCCTGAAGTATGCTTTCAAATATATGTTGCAAGTGATTTCCAACTTTGCTTCATGGTTTTGGCGTCATAGATACCTTATCAGCATTTTAACGTCATTGTTACGCCTGATTTATTTGTTGACTGAAAATGATGCAAGCAATAAATTTGGCGTATATTGTTGTTTTTTATTGATTTTATTTCAACTTCTTTACATATTTTAGCTTAATACACATCTCATTTTTCATGTACTGTCATTTCGTTGCTTCAATGTCTTGTCATAATTTCTTTCCCTGGAATGTCTGCTTAGTTCAGGTTCAAATTTAATTTGGAAAAAGTTTAATGCTAGTGCTTATTATTTTAAAAAAATAGTATTTTTTCTTCAATTTCAGGAGTCAATAACATAAAAGAATCGTTTGTTTTTTTCTTAACACCAAATTCAATCAAAATGTATTTAGTCTCTTGTCATATAGGGCTTATGTAAAAACATACAATAAAATAAAAAATGAATGTATTAAATGAAATATAAGAAATTTATATATAACAATTTTTTGCTATGATATCTTAAAAGAGTGAAGTATGGCACCAAAGACCTGAATTCATTGGTGTTCTTGAAAATTCAAAAATTGGACAGGAATGAAAAGAGGTGGTTAAAATAAATAATTAGTTGAAGATGTAGGTATGTATATGACAAGGATCTTCGTTTCCCTCTCCTCTTCCCAAAATTACTTAAAAAACTACAATAATGTTTATAAAACATTATATATTATTAATGAAACATTTTATAAACCAATGATTTTTTATAATATTATTTATTTTTTTACACATTTTTTTCTAATCTATTAGTAACAGAACGAGTATTAATTTTTATGATTTATGATAGCAAATAGATGGTAATATTACACATTTATTTCTTTTTTTCGACCCATTGGAAGTCTCATTGCAGTGATCCATAAGATATGGCCCCTCAACTCTGGTTATCCTCTTGCTTACACTTTTGGAATAACTAATAATACTAGCATAAACCTTCAAGAACCCCTCATTACGCCGGCCTGGCGTGAACAAACCTGGCCTTCGTTTCGGCTCGCAACCTACTGGCCTCGAAACCTCTTTTCCGCTTATATTGCTAGGCAACGTTTGATTCCGATCGTTTCAAAACTTCAAAGCCTGCATCAACATTTCCGATGTTGTCCCCTTCTTTTCACACCTGAGCGGTTTCTGTTTCCCTCCTAAGAAGAATGGTGTTCTTTTTTTCACGGAAAACCTAATAGTAAACCAGGAAAGTCGTTTGATAATTCCAATTGTTATCGACTAGAGGAAGAACCTGTTTTACGCAAGGGTGATTATAGCTGTTTGTGACGATTTTTATTTTTGGAATTCCCGTTTAGAGTCTGATCAAGCATCCATCGGCTTTATTATGAAAGCCCGAAGGACTTCATCGATGTATCAACATAGTTTTAAATATTTTAACCTATTAATTTTACTGCTATGCTATATTATATATTTAATTATTGCTTATATTTATTGCTATGCACGCATAGTAGTACATAATTGTATTTGGTACTTATCATTTTCAGAAGTACTTTTTTTACTTTTATTTAAAGATATGGCCCTACTCCCTTACCAACTCCTTAAAATTATCCAAACACTATAATTTAACTCTATCCGGTTTCATTGCATGGAG
This sequence comes from Rhaphigaster nebulosa, assembly GCA_948150685.1. NCBI lineage: Eukaryota > Metazoa > Arthropoda > Insecta > Hemiptera > Pentatomidae > Rhaphigaster > Rhaphigaster nebulosa. The sequence goes on along the minus strand of OX411306.1, from coordinate 101,238,046 downwards.
AAATGTGTCATGAGCTGGTAGTAGCTATTCTGTTAGTACGATTCTTTGTTTATGATATAATTGGAAAATTCCAAAAATAAAGGTTAAAAAATGATTCATCGAATTTTATGATCTCTTCTCACAATTAAAACATCTTTATTTAATGTATGGACGTTTTCAGCATAATTGCAATCATAAAGTACTTATTATGGAGCTGTTGAACATAATTACCTGTTGAATGTGTGGACCTACTTTGTTCCTTATTCTTTTGGTCATGTAGGTTTCGTTCCCAATGCCTATGATGTACCAGACCGGGCCGGGCACCCTATTTTTCTATAGACTAGCGCTCAAATGGCTCTAACGATTTTGATGATACTTCCTCCTCTCAATGCTCTTATACTACTCATAATTAAATTGCATCCCCGAAAAAAAGCCTGAAAAAAGAAGAAAAGAAAATATTTGAGTATAAACATAAGTTTATGGATATTTAAAAGGCAATTTAATTCTCTACCAAACAAAACAAGAATCGTCAAAATCGGATCATTATTAGCTAAGGTACAGGATTTTACAGCTACGATTATATTGTATTCTGCGTATGTTCCTATGACACCCATTAATTTTTTTAGCTTTTCGAATGGCCTGGAAGCTATATCTTTCAGGTGCTACATCTAACCAGATGCTCACGCGAAAGATAATTAAATAGTCTGCAAAGCTAATTAAAAAAACATCTGACCAATATTAGCAAAAGATGCAGCTAACAATTTTTGCATTGGATCTAGCTCCAGAAGTGATAAGGAGTTTCGTATGAGTGGGCAAACCAGGCATATATACATATGTTTTGTATCACATGTCTAATATTTGGCCAAGAAGAAGGTATAGTACTTGATGATACGGTGGTGGTTATGCCCTTCATTAAAATCTGGTCTATAGGCGCAATGGCTAGTTGGAATCGATATGCCCAAATCAGGCCAAATCTGGTGCTTTTTTTGCTGCACAATTACTAGTCTTCATTGGAACATCTTCTTAAGTTTTTTTTTTATCTGGAAAAAATAAAAAAATATCAGGGAGACCTAATATTTTTCACTTTGTAAATCGTGATTTATAGAAATTAATGTCTAATTGTGTTACAATTTTGTTTCATTCAATTCTGTATTACTTGTTAACTGACTACGGTGAAGCCACCAGGAGGTTGTTTAGCTTGACCGTTAGCAGGTATCTGTAACGATTTTTTGATATATAAAAGTTATTTCCGCAGTCGGGGTTTTTATTTTTTATATTTTTTCTCATATTGTCAATCAAAAATTATTTAATTAAGATATTCAAAAGTCCGTTGTATACGAGTATTTTCCTCATTGATAATATTTAATATTCTTACTCTGTTGTGTCTTATTTAGATAAAAAAATTCTTTCTAATCAGATTTTAATAAATTGTCATTTACTCTTATTTATTTATAGAACATTTTGTGGAATTTATTAATTAATTCGCAGACGTTTATTTGTTTAATACCGATACTTATCTGAATGAACAGTAGATTCTTTTTTGTATTCTTACTAGTTTGGAGTTATGTTTTAGAATCTACTTGCTGTATTTCGATTGCAAGTGAATTTACATTACATAATTTTAAAGATATATTTTATTGTTGTGTATTGATCGTTTATCCGATGGTAAATCATGAAGGAGATGGTCCGGATAGCGATCAAGAATAAAATAATTTATGCCGATGTTTCGATTCACATTGTAGATATTCATCTGGGCTCTGCAACCTATGAGTAGGATAAGACTGCAGTCGTACCTATCCTCATATCTAGTAAATACAAAACCAACTTAATTTTGTTGTTATAAAAATATTATAATATTTGGTTTTCCCTGAATTTTGTGTTTTATAATGATTCTTATTTAGAAATAATCCAAATTTGACATTTTTGAGATGTTGCACATTGGAATTTCAATAATTATAAGGAAGCTTCCGACTTCTTTTTTTCTATTATTTCGTTTGATATATTATTATATTATTTTGATGTCAATGTATAGTTATATTACTTTTTATTCTCGCCCTCAGTCCAGGACAAAAATACAGCGGGACTCCTTCCCCTCAACATTTCTTGTGTTTTATTTTTGTTAATAATATTAATAAATGTATTAAGGTATGACAACGAAACTTCCTACTATATTATAATAACAAGAGTTAATTGTTTTACATTAAATGCCGCAGATTAAGGTTTTATATAAATAAAACCAGCGGAGTTTAAACTATTTTTTATTTACATCAATTTTTCAGAACTCTCTTCTTGCCTTCTTTTCAGCGAAAGTGTGAATAATCCAGTCAAAATTCAATGTTCTTGCTAACCTAGAACCTATATACAGTACTTTCTTTTCTATGTAAACTAAATACAACATAGACTCATATATATAAATTAGACTACGCTGTCCGAGTATGATAAAATTTCATGATATTATTTACTATAAATTCAAACGTTTTTTTATTCATTTGCATGTATTTATTTAATAAACATTTTTACTATTGAATTTTAGTTAACTCGTATTCTAAAAATAAAAGTATTCTCAAAACATTTATATAAAAACATCTGATATATATTTTAGTACAATCACCATTTATATTATTACCTGTTTATCTTTACATAGAATTAATTAACATTATATGTGTTTCAATCTTATCTACTAATTATTGTTTGGCAACTAAATATTACTTATTCTCATATTTACGCCATTATATTTATAAATTAGCATGTGCTATATTTTAACCAATGATTATCTACAACAACTTTTTTACATTTATAGTATTGTCTATTTTATTTCAATTTGGTGAGTGATTGATCCATATTATTTTTAAAATTATAAAATCTTGAGTTTATTTGAAGAGTAAGGAGATAAGACCTCGATTCTATTTCATAATAAAGTACGAAAGTACAATTGCGAGTAGACCTATGATTTACTATGCATATGACACACTGTGAAATGTTGAAACAATAAAATTTAAAACTAGTTGTTAGCATATCTACCTAATATACCTCTATTCCTATTCTTCAACACCCCGTGCAGTCACCCTATCTGGAGCACTTGTGTGCTCACTCAATATAACGCTGATATGAGGCCGAAGTTCTAGGAAACGTTGGACCATGTAATACTTGCTGTTCCATCTGGTAGGAACATCTGAAATTAGCTTGCATTTAGTGCCACCTTCAGTGGCTTAACAGTAGCAAACCAAGTTGTAATGCTACGAAGCTTTCTAAATAATTCTTCCAACTAGTCTTTTCGCACACTAGAAACAAGTGAGCAAAACAGTGTACATGTTTGGCCTGTGAGAACGTATCCACTGCCTTCACAATGTTTGCCCCATTGTCAGTTATAACAGTTGTTACTTTTTCATTTGAGATGTTAAAACGTCGGCAAACGTCTTCCAAAACATGAGATATGTATTGGAACGTATGCCTGTCTGTGAGTTCTCGAAGTTCCAGAAACACTGAGGACATTTCATCATTTGTTTCTAAAATAAAATGAACAGTGACACCAATTAAACTTTTCATCTGGTGGGACTCCGTTCATATGTCACAAGTCAATGTCACTGAATTTACTTCATTCAAATGTTTTTGAATAAGAGAGCGCAGGTCTGAGTATTTTTCATTCAATAATTTTTTTAATGCATTTCTAGAAGGTACCTTATATAAAGGGGCTAGAATTTTAACCAAGCTGAGAAAACCTTCCTTTTCAACTGTATAGAATGGCAGAGTATCCTTACAGATAAAATATTAAATAGCATCATTAATTTTTCTTCGTCGTTCGTCTCCCTTTTCAAATGATGCGATATTTTGGAAACTCTTATGTCAGAAGCTTTTGACGGAGGAATTATTTCATTTGCTTCATTTAGAAGTAAATAGTGTTGCAGAAAAACCTGACCCTGATGGAGACGAAAAAATGTGCGAATGGAAAGATTTGAGGTGTGACTGCAAGTTTGTTGTGTTTCCCGATGTCGGAAATATTTTGTGACAATATTTGCAATCCGCACTTTTACTGTCTCTCCATTTAAAATGTTTCCACACTTCACTTTTTGGTGGCGACTTTTAGTTTCTATTTTCACTTTAATCACCACAACAACAACAGCAATGAACAACAGGTTAGTGACCGTTAGTGATGCCTATAGTTAAAACAGTTACAAGTTACAACAGCTCAAAGACAGCGTCCTAGATTGATTAAATAATTAAGCTATAATGTTAAGTACAGCTCACGGATAATATTAAAAATATGATAAAGAATAAAAGAAATTTCTAATTAAAATAAAATAATAAAGTTTATAATATCAATATTACCGATATATTGGTATAAAATATCGATATCATCGATATATCGGATGTTAGGATAACGATACAATATATCGGTTTTTCAAATCCGGTATATCGCGTTTCAATATTCCAACCCTAATACTCAATGGTAAGGACACTACCGAATGGATTCCAAAGGTGCTCAAAAGTTATCGACCTTTGTATGGGTAATATTTATTCGTTTTGTTTGATCTAATCTCAATATAAATTCCAAATACAATTTTTGAAAACTAAGTTTATGTCCATGTGAAAGATTGTTTTGAATGAATATTTTCCTGCTATTTCAATTCACGAAATAATGATTCATCAATCTGAAATGTGCAAAGCTTTGACATTTGGTAAAGTAACTTGTAAAAGCTGAAAGCTATTGGATCAGACTCTCCAGGATTGTTACCCGTATCTACCATAACGATCTACATTAAAACTTTTTAAACGAATTAGTCGCTCTAAAAAGAGAACTTAAGTTGTCCCACGAAATTGTCTTGGAGAGAAAGTTGTTTAGATTTCTTAGAAATGGAAGAAATCAGAATCTCCAAACGGTGAAAACGCGATTCTTTTCGAGCAGGATATGATTTTAAGTTTTCAAATAATAGTAGCGAAAATGTTTAATACGACACTTTAAGTAATTATATTATCTCAAGTTTAGAATTTATCTATTTGGAGTTTTATATCTCAGCTTGTGCAGAGTGTTATGACTTTAGGTGGGACAATTTGATAAAAAAGATTTGATATTTCTAAAGGAGAATTATTTCCTCAGATTAAAAACTAATTTGAGGAAACAAAAGTAGTAATATATATATGTATAATATAATGCTGGAAAGCTCAAGATTTTATAAACAATTAATATTTAACATATAAAGTTGTATAAGGAAATTAGGAATACATAGTTGTTTACCTATATTAAATTATTAATATATATGCAACTTATAATAATGTTGTTGAACTGTAAAAATCATCTTGCAAAACTTCTTCAGGAAAATTTATATTCAAATGTATTATTTAAAAATTAGGGAGTAAGTCTTGAATTTTTTTTATAATTTAATTAGCGGTTAGGGCTGGAAATCATAGAGCCTTTTTCATCTGTTGGATGAACTTTTGTAAAACGACTTGGGCTTCTTTTTTTAAGATATTTTTTTTAATAGTTTTTCGTTGTTATCTACTGGTGAAGTTTAATTTAATGAGAAATTATTTTAACTGAATCATTTTCTGAAAGGCTTTTGTTTTGTTTATTATAATTTTTTATTTTGTTGAATAATCACAAGCTTCAGAATGGTTGATGTGTTGGAATAAAAGAAAAGAACGTGTTTTATGGAACAAATAATAATATAAGTTTCCAGTTTCCTATATATGAATATTATTTTAATAAGCCACTGTTCATAGAAGGATCCGAGAAGTGAATATTCTTCGAAGCAATCACTCTTACACTTGTGCAAACATTCCGCTTACTGGAATTTTTCTCATGATTTAAATGACTTAGAGATCGATAATATTAATAACATAGAGTTATTGATTATTGGAAATTATAACATAAATAAGTGAATATGAAATCTTATCCTCATGGTTTATGTATTAGTTTTGCTAGAGTTAATTAAATATATTTAAAAAATGGAATTTAAATATTATTCTTTTCTTCTCCGATATTCTTGGTAAGTGAGTAAAAACACCACATTTTGCACACATTACTGATTACTGTGTTTTCTACAATACTAAAAATTTGAAGATACTACTAGTTTATAATTTTTCATAATGATTAGTGAATAAAAATTATAATAGATACCCGACAGTAACAGGCCATTTTGTTTCAAATTGGCAGCCGATTAGAATTTTCATACGCCCATATCTGCCATTTATGAAGATAGAGAATTTTTTTAAAGTGTTTTTTAATCATTATACGAAAGCATTGAGGAAAAAAATATTGGAAATAAACCATTTTGTTATAATTTGCCACATTTTTCTTCCTTTACTCAGAATATTTTTTTTATATATATTAATAATTAATTCTATCGTAAAAGTAACAACAGTGTAAATGTATCATTGAAGGACAATAACAATGCTTTGTCAACAATAAAACTTTGTCTTAATTTTTTTATTTTCCTAATAAGATTTCAAGTAGACCCAGAGTCTTAGTGATATTTAAATCAAGCAATTAACTTGATTTAATTGTACATATCTCCAAAACCTTCCACCGAGACACCTTTCTGGTCTCTAGTGAGCTCGACTAATTACATTTAATACGTATATCTATCCATATTCCTCCAATACTGTACTTAATCCTGTCCATACAATGGGTTACAGATTTATCAATTCTTCTAATTTAATTTCCATTTATGCATCTTTTGATTTTAATTCCGTTTTTTAAAGATCGGCTTTACAAATTCTGTTTTCAAGCTTTAATAAATTTCACAAGATGGTTTTAATTTCTATTACCAATAATTTTGAAATTTCTTTAAGTGACTGAATGCAATATTACGAAAGTTTTCTGTAAATAATTGCTCTGAATAGTAAAAATTTAAAGAGTTTCTTAAGAAAAAAACAAAACAAATATAACAGGCGTAATCGAAGACGTAAATCCAAATACGATAACAGTAAAATCGACTTTTAAGCTGAGTTGACTGATAATTTTCTTAGAACTGTTTAAGCTAAGACTTCAAGTGTTTACATTTCGAATAAAAGGCATTTCGAGATGAAAGTAAATATTTTCTGATTATTTAGGATCGACGTTTGATAATTTGTGTGCGTCATTCGTTTGCTAAAGTTCACCTAATTGTTATTAATAATTTACTTTTATAAATATTTAAAAATAAATAAATAGTTAAGTAACTTACTATCCGTTTCGTAAGAGATGTTCCTTGTTTCACAATCACCTTTTGTAAACCTTGGCTTAGGTGGCCTTGCATTGTCAAATCGCTGTGAAATGAGTTGTGAATTTTTTAGTACACAACTACTGCGCGATATATATTTTAGAATTGCCCTTTCCTTTTTGTAAAATCTTATATTTTAAATAAATCTATTCTTTACCTTATAAGTCGTTAATATTTTAAATTTAGTTATACTGCCACTTAACCTATTACAGTATCCTTATATTATTGCCTACTACCTATTACAGGATGCTTAATTTGTATCCGACTTATCAGCTATCGCATTGCATGCTAGTAATCTACAATGGAACCTCCAATGGGTAGTTTCTTCGTGTTTATCGTCAATCAACTTACGGGAGAACCTTGTGGACGGGGCTTAAGTCGGAAAGTTACGCTCTAGGAGGAGAAAGTCGTCGTCTCCCTCTATATAACTTCAGATAGCTCTTGTCAAATATACATCTTAATTGTTTTTGAACATTTTAATTTGTTTTACTTTCTTTCAATTGCGTGGACTAATTCGTAAATTGGTTGTTATTTCAATAACTTAAGGTTATTATTTAGCGCAAGGTTCTCCCTTGTTAACTTATATTTTTATATTTGTTTGTTAATCTCAATTAAAAAATAAATAATTATATTGTTTACTGCCTTAAATTTCTATTATTTTGATTAATTTTAAACCGGTAAAATGATTTGGTTCGGAATGATTGTTAATAAAAATCAAGCAACTAACTTGACATGATATACAGATTAGTTGTAATTAATAATTTTCTCATTATGTATATGAATTTATGTTCCGTTTCCGTTATTATTATTGGCATACATACGATGTCATTTTTTGAAAAAGGCGTAAGCACCATTTAGCAAACTTCAAGAAGCACATGAAACTTTTTTCCCAAATAACATTTTTTTTTTATTCTTTATCGTGTACAATAGGAACTTATTAAGATGACCAAGCTTCTATTATTATAATAAACTTTTAAGATTTCTAACACTGGTCAAGGTCAGAGCGTCGTCAGTATTTGGTGCTTACGTCATCAACAGTCAATTTTTAGACCATTACCAATTTTTATTAGATATTTCGTGAGCGGGAATCGATAGAATTCGTCCCATAATAAATCGAAACCTAAATTTCGAATTGTTGGCACTTAAGCTTTTTTAAAAAAACGAAGTTGATATCAGGAAATGAGGACAAGGTGTTTCTCATGATTAGGTATTGTAAAAAATGTTTGCCAATCACCCCTGTATTATTACGTTTGAAATCTGGAAATAATTTGTAAGTTAAAATAGAAATGTGATTAGTTATAGAGCCCGGGAGCAGGGAGAGTGGAATGCCCATTGATTTCCTATAGCTTGTTCAACTATAGAATACCGGTGGAACGACCTGCTCCACAAACTATGCCTTCAACTCATTTATTGTTTGATGCAGGGTCGGAACTGGAGAGAGGGAGAAAATTGAGAACACTCCGGGCGGTTGAATTTAGAGGATGGGAAATTTCGAGCAAAAGTTTATATTTAGGCTAAGTAATAAATATATATTTTTGCTTGTTGGTTGTTTTAACCTTCATTCAGTCAATAAAATGAGTTATTGTTATGAGATGATGATTTTTCCGAAATATATTACCTAATATACTATCATAAAACTTATGAATTTTATTGGAGGAGGGTTAAAAGAAAGGGCGGCAAAATTCCTAGTTCCGTCCCTGGTTTGATGATAATGATTAATTTCATATGTTAGTGTTAAATTATTATCAAAATGTTGGGACAAAAAATAATGGAGTATTGTAAATTACTTTGGCGTATTATTGGATAATAGAACTTTTTATCTTATCAGAAGAAAACATCTCTACATAGTACCTCGGAATTTCCCGCTCATTACTACGTGAATGACCTTACAAGGCAGTAGGGCCTTATCTCTGAGGATTATAATTTACTTTTGATTTGGTAGTCAATTCAGCTGCGTTAATGAAACCACGACTTATTGTTTTCTGTTTATTTAAGAAGGTGTTCTATTAAATGTTGTTAGGTTGTATGAGTTTCTAAAGCCTGTCAAACTAAAGAATACCGGTCAAACAACGCGCCAAAAGGTATGACTTCACTCAAGAAACGTGCCCAAAAAATGGTTTTCAATTTTCGTTAACTTCCTCCTAAAAAGTTGATCGTATCAACTTGTCATCCTAAGAACCAGCGTGGGGTTAAATTTGAATTACAGTATTTAAAAAATAGCCCCTGTTCATTCGTAGAATAATATTTTTAATACTACAAGACTTTCGCTATATCTCGCCTGTATTCTTTCGTACGGCAGACTGCATTAGCATCACATTATCATAGAGAACTACTAACAAAAATGTGTAAGTAAGCATGTCTAAGTTTCCGATGGCTATCCTGTACACAATAGACGGAATATTCTTCTCTTTTTTTTTAAATAAAATAATTTCATCTTGATCTAAGCAACCTCAAAATAGAGATTTTCGTCATACGTTTTCACTCAGATATATCATAGAATTAAAATCCAGCACTTTATGTTATGATTTAATTTATAAATATTTCCTCTTAATTTAGATTCAATGACTAAAAGTTCCTTGTTTTTGTTGCAGGGGGCGAGGGAGAGACGGGCCGGTGCCGGCACCGGTCGAAGAAGTGCTGCCTCGCCCGTCCTGTGAAAGGAACCGCAGACCTCGAGCGGCTGACGTCCACGGTCCACGACCTCTCGGAGTCAGGATGGTACTACGGCTGCCTCAGCAGGAAGCAATCCATAACCCTCCTCCAGTCGGCTCCCATCGGCCACTTTATCGTCAGAGATTCCTCAGATCCGAGGTCAGTATACCTATACATTCTGATATAATCTTGGGAACAGGCATAATTTATTTTTATTCCTGAGAATGAACTGCCTCTTCAATAGAATAAAGTCTTGACCTACTTTGTATCATTGACATAAACAATGGAGTAAAGCCGATCGTACCTAGGCTGCTGATGAAGTACTGTCCCTGTCCTTTTCATCCGGCTTCAATAGTTGCGAAAACTACCAACAAAATTGAACAGGATAATGATTCCATTCGAATGGAATTTTCCGTTCGAATGTGTGTGAACCGATTTCTTTAAATATTGAAAATTTGATAACTTCGGTTTGTGGAAAAATCCTTATCGAATATGTAAGACGCTCTATTCCCCGGCGAGACGTTAAGTGAAAAAAAAATTACCAAGTCGTTATAACTTAAATATTTTAAATATTATTTAAAAGTAAATCATCTGACGATTAGACCTATCGAATTGGGGGAAAAAATTATCTAGATGCTTTCTTGTCGAAATTATCCACATTTGGATTAATAGGTCTTCATATTTTTATGTAGTTATGTTCTTGACCCTACCATGTATATCGTTTAAAGGAGTGTTAATATATTTTTAAAAAGAAATCATAAGAACATATGTACTTACTTATACTCTTTTCATTTGAGTTTATATATGTACATTTACTCTTAGTTCAAACATAATATTCTCTATTCTTTTACAATATATATGCACCAGCAATGTATTCAGCAAATTTACTGTCGTTTTGTTATCCTCGACTTGTTAGTTAATGAGACTTGATTTAAATGTTGTATTACTTGAAGCAGGACTTCTCTGGGTCATATTTAACTTTCATATTAGCTTATTATCATATTAACATATGATTAATTAACATATGATCATATTAACTTTTTATCCTTCGTTTAGGTCGAACGGGTAACAGAGAGGACGAACGTTATAGATAGAATCAGCGGGTTGGGGTGATAATGAGCTGAAGAGTAATGTAATATACATATTTGTCTTGATTTTACTGTAGAAATGTTCATACCAGGGTGCGTTAATGATTTTTCAAAGAATTTTAGATTGTGTTGTTTGTATTTGTAGTTTGTAGTTGTTGTATATACATATATCGTATCGATAGTTTTCTCAACTATTTCGTAATAGCAGTTCGATATATCAATAAAAATATCGTTATTTTTAACCTTTAAAAGAAAGGTAAAACTGTTTACATTGAATTGAAGGTTAGGCAAGGATTTCGTTGGATAGGAAAAAATCTAAAATTTCCCAACTATGATAAATATTTTAATTTTCCAAACTATATTAAATATTTTAGTTTTCCAACTATATTATAAAATATTGTAATTTCCCCCCAACCTTTTTGGATTCGAATTTTTCACTTAACCTGTTGCGAACGTTGACACAATCAGTTTTTTTTCTATTCCAACACAACATTATGTCATTAAAATCACAATTTCTTTACTCAAAAGGTAGGGATGTGAATATCTAATATATATATATATATATATATATATATATATATATATATATATATATATATATATATATATATATCGTATCGATAGTTTTTTTATATCTATATTTCTATGTATGGGGCTTCGATATTTTTAATCTTTTAAATGATCTTTATAAGAGAGACGCATATATCTATATTTCTGTACCGATATATTTAAGATATTGTTTTTATAATATCGATATTTCTGTGCCGATATTATCAAGATGTCAGATATTAACCATTAAGATGTTAACCAATATCAATTTCGATACTTTGCTTTCGACTTCACATCCGTAGAACACTGCTACTATACGAATAGTAACACACCGCACCCGTAACCCGAACACACCGCACCACAAGTTATTATAATTCTTTGTTTATCGAATCCACCGTCCTTGTAGATTTTTTTTTTATTTTATTATAGTTTATTTTTTTATATTGGTCACTCTGTTTTTTTTTTTAAATATCGGTTTTCGATACTCAAATTTTAATATCGATCTGTCGAACTAATCTGTCGAAAAAATATATTATCATAGATAAATATAATAATTTCGATATATCTAAAAATAAAATTACCGATTTATCGATATTTTTCAACATATCTATTTGCGACCACCATTCAGTATCTTCCTTGCGAAGATCCCCTAACAAGTCTGATTTATACTTCCAAGATTTATAAACTAACTTCATATATCCTTTAATATCTTCATTTAGCGCAGAAGTCTGTGTATCCAACATCGGTGTTTTGATTTTTTTGTTTTTCAGTTCCACTATTGTAACGCCAAGGTTTTTTCGACAAACTTTTTAATAATTCTCTTTTGTCACGCTTTCTGTAGTGGATATTCCACAAGCAGTTGTTAATTTGAATATCTTCAAATTGTCGTCTGAATTGGTTTTTGTTGTATTTTCCATTATGTGGACGACTGAGCCAAACTTCCGTTCGAACACGTCCAGATTTGTCAATTTTGCCAGCTAGGACGTGGCAAGTAGTAGAACAACTGACGGCCGGACCTAAAGAGGGAGAGCAAATGGAACATTTGACCCGAGCGGCATATTTCGGACGAATTTTCATAATTAGGTTAAGGAAAAATATGTTTTTTCTGCATTTTGATTTTTTTTTTTACCTAAATTTAGTCAATAAAATGACTGGTAATGATATTTATTACTTATGATATTTAGTAATACAGTCGAATCTCTGTATATCGAACTTCCATACATCGAAAATCTGTATATATCGTACTTTTTTTAGGAATCTTGAAGTTTTAAAAAAAAAATATATTCTGTATCGAATAAAATGTCTAAATATCGAATAGAAAATTCCAATTTAAAAAAAAAAAACGTGATTGTCATCAAAAACACCCCTTAGATTATGTACATAAGAACGGGTAGTAAAATAACAAAAGAAAAAATGTTCCACTGGTTTGCAAAGCAATTGAAATTCAGAAATGATCTTGTTTTAGAAGAAGCACCAGGAGTTCCGATTAGTTTTTTTGATAAAAAAATTAAAATATCTCTAATGATTTTTAAAACTACTGGTCTTGTTAATTACTTAAACAATAACACTGTAATTGAATGAGAGGTTTGTTGAAGTTTTCTTGATGGATTATGAACAATTTCGATAACGCTGGAAACACTCATTCCAAATCCCAAGGTCATTGATATAGTCATTAGCGTACACTCCAAATTAACCGTCTCCAATTAGTGGAGCACAACCAGTTTTACGAATACTATGAGGTCCTTTCAAGATAAAACGTATTTCGGGGAAGAGGAAGTCAGTTTTACGATCTTCTTATCGGCAGGAACAACGGACCGCAGAAATAACGATAAAGCATACGGTCATTTGTGTTTTAAAGATAAGATTAGTTTTGTTGTGCTAGTAAATTAATCCTCTGTGCTCCTTATCCAGCGCTCTATTATTTTGATTCTTGTCAATTAAAATCTCATTTTTACTCTAAAGAAAACTAAGAACTCTGATAACTTTTATACTCGATGTAATTAATCATTTTTTTTTTTTTTTTTTTTTTTTTTTTTTTTTTTTTTTTTTTTTTTGAGATTTTATATTTACTTTTAATACATATTTTTTCGTTTTTCGAAATCCTCTGTAACATAAAACACAATTCATTATTTTCTACTCAATATCCTTCCTTTGATTAAATAATCATCATAAATTATTTTAAAGGGTAATTTAGTTTTCATTAATCAAATTGATTATTAACAAGGGGATTATAAATAAAATTTGTTAATAATTTTTATTGAGTATTACATTACAAAATACGTATATCACATTATCGGCCCTCTAATTTTCAAACATGCACCTATTATGTGTAAAAGCAAAATCTTCAAAAAACATGATACAAAAATAATCACTAGCATTTTCAATTATTATAATTTGGCCTAATGTTCACATAGTCTATATGGTGAAACACACTAAAATATCTGATGTGGACTACACTTCTTCCTTGTACGCCTGTTACACTATAAATCGGTGGCTTTAAAAATGATCCTGAATTTGATTACTAGTTTCCGATGATTGCAGTACGCCATAACGACACTCGGCGGCGCGACACCTATTAACACACACACAAGCTCTTGTTTCTGGAGGTCTCATTCCGTTATTATATGTCGTTTTCTTTGTCAATGTGACTAGATAAAGCATTGGAAATCGACGGTTTCGGCATTTTAAACGGAAGAACCCACTTAATTTATATCTTATTCTCCAGCTGAAGACTTGTTCAGCTCACGAATGGGGAGGAAAACAAGTATTTTACGCTCAATTTTAACACTTAAAACAAGTGATAAAAATGTTTAATTAGAGTGGAAAAGAAACACTTAGGTAACCTTTATTACTAAACCATTTAATTTTTTATGTTAGTTTTTATTACGACCTTCAAGTGATTGACCACTTCCGGTGATCATGTGACCAAAAAGGAGGTTCACGACTAGATTTTACAACAATCCAAAATAACTAATAAAATAAATTATTTTAACTTTTTTAATCTTTTAATGTTAATCTTTTTAACATCCCATCTCGCCTCTAGTGATCTTTCGAAACTGAAAACAGTACTATTTGAGGTTATATGCTCATCTATGGTTACAGGGAATAAGTTGGTAAGTCGAAAATTGTCCTGAGTTATGTATAAGCGATCATCCCATCTCTCCTTTACACCAGTAGAAGTCCCACGCTCCTTTCCAATTTTATTGAATCTTGTTTTCAAAACATCAATCTCCTTTAATTAAGATATCTCTTTACTGTTCAAAATGTATCTGAATGTCTTTACTACGTGGATGGTTTCGTCGATTTTCTTAAAGCTCTTTTCTGCATAAGTAAAATTGGGCGTATAATCTTTAGATATAAGTCCTTAAAAATAAACATGAAATATTTTAATTTTAATTAAAACTACTTTACCTTATTTTTCTCACAGACCAAGGATCCCCCACGAGGCTTGAGGCCTTATATTTCCTAAACGGTTATTCCGGCTCTACTGTACACTGTGAAGAAGTTGGTAGCTCTCTCTTCTAAATCTTTCACAGGCATAGAGGAAACTGTGAGTTCACCGTTAGCGTTAGCGAAGGTTTGGGGACTGATCTCAAAATGCATAACGCAGGTGGACCGTATTTCGACTTACCAGCTTACTCCCTGTAACCATAGATATTATTTATTGAATTTATTTAATAATTATGCAAATGAGTTTATGATGTTACCTGAATCTGTTCTGAAGTTTATTGATTTGTTTTATTTCTCGGTTATGGTTATTGCTTTTAGCATTTTCTTCTAAATTTGTTCTTTTCTTTATGTAATATTTTGTAATCCTGAAACTCGAATTTACGCCCCTTTTCAAAAAGGTGTGTATTAATGCTATTTTAAAATTATAATTAGGATTGCTCTAATGCCGGTTACGTCTTAGGCATTTTCTGATTTACTTTTCATGGTCATAATAAATTTATTTATTATTATTATTACTGGACCAACCATCAATCTCCTCCACACAGAATCCGTTAAGGATTTTGGTATGGCACGTGTCAATCATTAAAAAGAGGCAGAGCCAGGGGCTCGTCGATTGAGACTGTTCCGAGAAGCGAAGGGCTGATGGCTTTCTCGTAGGTGGTGGATTCGGCACGCCTTCGGTCCGTTACCCATCTCTTTTCCCCGAATTGCACTCTATCCTTGAAGAAGTGCTATCACTCTCTTTTGGAATTTCGCGATAAATGATTTATCTGCTGAGTCGCGACGGGGGGAAACTTTGCAAAGCTGGGTGATAGCCAACTTGGATATGAGTTTCGTCTCATAGAAGGATATGATTCTCAGATGAAATCGATATCTAGCAAAACATTTTACTACGAATTTTTGATACTGTTAAGAATTTTTACGTTTTCGATGTTTATCTCTTGGATATGTTTAAGGTTATTGTTTAGTAAAAAATGATTTATTTACTAAATTACTTAATGGTGAATTAATTTCTTTATTGAAAATATATGCAACATTTGTTTTTGTATTATTCCATCAAATTAAAGAAAATTAGGTACTTAGTGCCTTGAGTCCGATTGGGATGTATGTAGAGGCAAAGCCATACTAGAGGGACTGGAATGAGCTGTGCCCTCTGCTATCATATGTATCCTCCAGGTAGTGTGGCACCCTTCCTCTACTAAAATGGATTTCCTTTGTAAATTATGTCATTAAAACGTATCGACTTTCCATTTATCTATCCCACCTCTATTAACAAGAACCCACCCCTACACTGTAAAATGATGATTTCATGCTGAGCGAGGGGATGTCAATAGCTATGATCTACCTGTAACAGGAATGATTTCAATCATTTAATATAATGTATTTGATAACCACAAACAGTTCTTAACATTTTCCACTGTCAAACCTATATAAAAAAAACCTATAATTAAGACCAGAAAAATTAACCTATATTTTTTTCCTTCCAATTGACATTTCTTCCTGAAATAGGCTAACAGTTGTTTGTTTTTAATTATTTGAATTTTAAATAATTATAAAATGTGTACATGTTGCAGGTTCCTGTTCTCTCTAAGCGTGCAAACTGCGCTTGGCCCCACTTCAGTCAGGATTCACTATTCAGATGGTAGATTCAGGCTGGATGCTGAACCATCATTAGCCTGTTCTGTACCGAGCTTCCCATCTGTGATCAGCCTTGTAGAACATTATGTTTCTCTCGGTGGACCACAGCTGTGTATCTCAGGCTCTAAGTATTCACATGTTCTTCTAAGAAAACCTGTCTATAAAAACTGCCCCTCCTTGAAGCATCTTTGTCGGCTCACTCTTAATACACTCCTTAGGTCAAGCAAGGATATAGGACCCTTGCCGATACCCATAATCCTAAAGAAATATCTCATTGACTATCCATATACACGGTAGAAAGCCTAGTATTGTTAGAATGTGGTATAGCTCTTGCACCATGTTTGTGTTAGGCCTGCATAGGGTAACATTGTGGTGTTAGTTGCCACTAGGTGGCTTGTGAATTCTCTTAGTAGGAAAAATACAGTTACTCTAATTGATAAAAATTAAGGTTCATTGTTCTAAATTTATATTATTAACCATAATATACATCTAATGATAATCTAATAACCATTTTGAAAATGATGAGAGCAGAGCAGATTCTTTCCTCACTAAGAGATTCAAAGATAATATTTCGTTATCGAATATTAAACCATTTTTTCCTTTGGTTTGACCACAAAATTCTAATATTTCTATTAATTTTTGTATAATTATCCATAATTCCTTTTCTAAATATCAGTTTAATTATCAATTGGCTGTCAAATTCTGTCTGATCTTTTATATTTTAGTTGCTAATTTGAATTTTGATTTAATTCTTGATTTTAAAGGGTGTAGGGCTTACTTATTTGTCAGAGATAAACAGAGTTGGCAAAAGAATGACGAATCAAACTTTTTATGACACTGCCTCTAGCCTAAAATTAATAGGTTTTATGAAAAAAAAAAAAGTCAATAATCATATCTGTTAATTACCTTCAATTGATTCTGTTAATTACCTTCAATTGTTTCTACTATTAGCTCTGTTTTCATTCTTGTACTATTTTTTTTTCTTAGTAGCATTGCCTTTTTTTTTTTTTTTAATAAATAAATAAATCAAAATATTTAGTCATTTGAAAAGATTTTGTGGTTTACTAAAACAATTATGTTTTGAATCGTAGATTTTATTATAAATATGGTATTAAACTTCAATTGTATTGTATTATTTATTTATTTTTTTTTCAACAAATATTGTAATGTATTGAAACCAAATTATTACATTATATAACTTATTATGTCTGGTTGCAGCACTAAGCAACAAAAAAAAAAACAACAAAGTTCTAATATTAATTAGAAGTAATGGAAAAATTAAGACCAAAGATTTTAACCATAGTCGTGTTTTTGTTTTTTCTCCTCAAATTTTCATGACTAATAAATGTTTGTAATAACAGTAAATCACTAAGTTATGGCTGCTTTGTTATTAGTTTGAAGGTTTTCTGGCATGCTAATAGTTTGATATGATATGATTTAAGTATTATGCTGTATGTATATTGTTGATGTTTTTTGTAGTTTTATTTATTTTATTTTTTTAGCTTAAAAGACATTAGCTCTTACCTATGTTATAGTGGTATTAGTGCTCAGATTTCAAAGAATATGTATATAATTAGAATGGATTTCTGTTCCTATACCAAATGATGTGGTGAAAATATCTTTATTTTATTAATTGGTTTAAAAAAATTCTCGGTGAATAATAAATTAGTTAGATTTAATCTTTCACATGATGTTTTTAAAACGTTCTTTGTTAATTTTCGTAGTCTCCATTGGTTAATCATTTAATCATTTACACTACTTACATACAAGAAATGTGCAATTATTTACTAAAATAACTTAATGGAATTACAATGTCATATGTGATATTCAGAGGGTAATAATATTTTCTATGCTTCATATCCTAGAATTAAGACATCCCTTGTCAAGCATTTAGATAATATCAAGTAATCGTTTTTAATAAAAACTTTTTATAACTATGTTATATTTGAATACTTAGCATTTTAAACCAAATACTCATTAAAAGATGGTATGTTTAAATATGTATGTCAGTGAAGTATTATGTACTGTATACGATAAGGATTATAACAATGAGTAGTGATATTATAGATCGTAGTAGTTTTCCAATCATATTTATAGGTTTTCACTAATTTACAGATGTTAAATATTTGTAGATTAGATTATTGAAATCATATACATATATGTGACCAGATAGGGTGGTGCTATTCGAAATTCCTTCATTTTAATCCATTCTGAGCTATGGATTTTATGTACTAAAAATTATAAACTCCTCTTATTTTTTTTTGTTTTTAAACATTAATTTTGAAAAAAAGAAGTTGTCTTAGTTATAATTAATAAATTCTCATAGCAACTGATGAACTCTGTTGCTATTTATCGTCTAAAAATCACCTAATGCTCTGGGGAGTGTATATAATTCAGAACCAGTTCATTTTAAGTTTATGTATTCAACTGTAAATTTCTCTTCTGTATATAAGTGTTGTTTAAATTCAACTGTTTTGTTTCTGTAAAGTATATTTATATGAAATATTATAAAATTTTGTATTATAGCCTTATTTATATATGTATTTATTAAAATTATGTAAACTATATGTATTTATATGTACAAAATCAAGAGTTGAAAATGTAAATTATTTTTTAATATAAAATATAAACTTCTTTTCATAAATTAAATTTCATTGACATTCGTTCTCATGAATTCATTATTTTATAGAAATTCCCAACTCATTTTAGATTTTTTGTTTATACATTAGATGGTGTCAGTAATTGCAGAAATCAGAATTTGAAAATACCAGATAATCAACCAATGTAAATTATGGGTAAAAAACGAAACATTTATGTTGTTATATTTGAAAAATGAATGCAATTGAAAATAATATATATTTCATCAAAAATTTTTACTCATTAAAATTGAGAAGCAAACAAAATGTAAAATCAAAAACAAACCTAAAATCTAGTTATTTTAGATCTGTAGGTAAATATTATTTATTGTCCAAACCAAATGCTGTCGCTCCTGAAGTAACTCATTTTGAAAAAAATACAAAAAGTGTTATGTATGAAAGAAAAGTACTTATATTCAATGAAAACATTTAAAAAACAATTCCTTAGTTATAGAAAGTAATTAGGTAAATAACAGTATTTGGGTCATTCCACTTTAAATGTCCGATTTTTATTTGTCACTGCTGAAATATAAAAATGCTCGGATAATGTGCAGCCAGTTTCATCAAGTTTTTCAGTATTTTTTATTGGTAGAAGTACTACCTATGATCTCATGAGTATTACCAAAATTCATATACTAATTTCATTATTAAGATTAACATCTGTTACCAACATTGTGAAAAAGTCTAAACAAATTTCATATTTTTAAAGTAGATATTTTTCACTGTTATTTTGTGAAATTTGGCGTGATGATAAGTCCCTAAGGATTCCTGTTCTATATAGAACATAAACTCTGAGACAGGTCGGGAAGGAGATGCCTGGGCCTCAGGAACACAAATCTCTAGATATCTTTGCCAGGCACTGTTCAATGTTCAGCAAGTTCATGGATCAGGTCTCTTGTGTAGAGGAGGGCAAGAGATTTCTAACCCATTTAAGGTGTGCAGGTTCATAAAAAGCTTTGCTTCACAAACAAATGTGTTCCAATTTTGCGAAACGGAAAATTGTTATTAGAGGTTAATAATGAAAAGGATTTTTTGAACCTAATAAATGTTAACACATGCGAAGGCTTGCCAATAAACTTTACTCTCCATCCCTCTTTATATTACACTAAAGGCGTGATATTTTGTCCTGAGTTAAATAGCTGCTCAGAAGAAGCGCGAAGTCATAAAGGAGTCATTGAAGTTGAAAGAATGCCACCATTGATCAGGAGACACTAAGAGCTTCCTACCTCACTACTCATTGTAACCTTAGAGAAACCGAGTTCACTATAGTAATACTGAGGTATTATTCAGTTATTATATGTCGTTTTTTTTCGGTTGTTAACAAGTTCCCTAGATATTTCTTCGTGTTCCTTGACAAGTGGAAGAAACTGCGTAACTTATATCTTATTCTTCTACTGCAGACTTGTCCAGCTCACGAATGGGGAGGAAAAAAAGTATTTTACACTCAATTTTAACACTTAAACAATAAAATAAAATTCTTGAATTAGAATGGAAAAAAAAATCGCGTTTATAACCTTTATTACCGAGCCAAATGATCTCTGTAATAAATGTCGATATACCTTTTGATGTAAGTTTGTAATGACCTTCAAGTAAAATACCCCTTTCGGATCTTCAATTTCAACCAAAATCTATTATATTACTTATATTGATATAAAAGTGTAATTTATCAAATTTGAGAAGTTTTGCATTATATTTTAATATAATATTTGATGAAAGTCTAATATGACCTTCAAGTAAAGTGCCACTCCTGGGTTGCCAATTTTAATCAAAATTTATTATGCTATTTTCATTAGTATGAAAGTTTTAAATACCAAATTTGAGAAGTTTTGCATTATATTTTAATATAATTTTTTATGAAAATCAGTAATGACCTTCAACTAAAGTACCACTTCAGGTAATCAATCATACAGTGACCAGATTTTACTACAATCCTAAATACAAAATTTTAACTTTCAACGGCTATCCGTTTTTGAGTTATGCAAGAGACGTACGAACGTACGTACAGACATCACGACGAAAATAGTCAAAAGGGACATTACCGTTGAAATCTGAAAACCGAAAATTTTCGCGATTACAATACTTCCTTCACTGCGTACAAGGAAGTAAAAAAGATTCAGTTTTAGAAATAGTTCCAGAATCTTAATTTTATATTTTAGGTTCCGATAGTCGTGGTAAAATTTGTAGAAGGCTTTAAGAATCTTTTATTTTATTGTTTTTAAATATATATATATATATGCCAATTTTTAATGAAAAATTGCACTGCCCGAAAATTTTTGTTACTGGCTGTATTTATATTCTCCAGTAGATTAATGAGAAAGTGGTGCTTAATTTCACTATAGTAGCTACACATGACTAGTTGATTCCACTAATTCTGTTTGCAGTTATAGCTTTTGGTAAGACTCCTAGAATTTAAGCTTCAATATGGCTTCAGCAAGGTTAAGAATATCCGAAAAAGTGGGTTTGTTATGATTACAACTGTGCTATTCTTGTCTGATAATTTTTGTAAATATGAAGGCATTTGTGAAATTGCATGTTAATGAGTTGGTGGTAACACTCATGGCAGTTAATTACGTAGAGTGCAATAAATCCGATTTCTTCGTGGGACAGTGATTTCCCTATTTTCGTAGAATAACCCATATACGGATAGTAGATCTTAAAACATACTATGAAAATGAACAGAATTTAAAGTTTTATTGAAATAAAAATATGTATATAGTGGCCAAAATAAGAATTCGTGCACTTACTTTTCGGGTAAAAATATGTTTAATAGTAATGATTAATAGTTAATTAAAATGTAATTTATGTTCAATTATTATTTAAATTATAAATTATGTATAAATTAATTATTGAACATAAATTAACTTTTTAATTTACCATTTAATTCCGCATTAATTTTTTTTTTAATCGAGGAAATTAGATACTCGTCTAACATAATCAACAACGAAATTGAAGAATTCATCTTTGCTGGTTGAACTTAATCATTTCGATTTACGATCCATTTTGGTGGAATTATTGTTCAATTCGGATCATTTTAGGTTTGTATTTGATTGAGAGATTATGCATTAATTGAAAACCATGAACTCAGAACAAATTAGCAAGTTATTTTCACATCTGTTACTGTATGAATACTTTTTTCATGATAAATTTTCATTTTTTGTTAATTAGGTTAACAACAAAAATTGAAAATTAATTCCGACAAACATAGGATGCCAGGTCACAATATGTTATTCTGCGGTCGATGATACTACAAAATAAGTTATGAAACAAATTTATATTAAATTGGCATGTGGCGGGAGAGTTGTCCGAGTTGAGATGGTTTTCAAAATGACTGGCTATTGTGGAATTCCATTCCAACTAGTTATTTTTAGAAAAATTGGTTTTAGCTTGTTTCGCAACATGAGACAGTAAATGCATTTTAATATTTTTAAATAACCACAAATTTTTTTATTCATTTATTGCCTCGTGTTGTTTCTGGGTTATCGAAGGCATTATAATCAATTTTGTGTACTTATAATTTATTTTCCTCCAAAATCAAGATTTCCTCTCGTATTTTGTATTATACCTTTCTGAACAAATTTGGTTCCGTGTCGATCTATTTTTAAAATGTCCTTTTTTGCAAAATAACCTAAAACCAATTTTGCTAAATATAACTAGTTGATTTGGAATTCAACATTGGCCAGTCATTTTGAAAATCATGTTAACTCCTACAATTCACCAAAGATCGTTGTTTGATCGATCAACCTACTATTGGTCTCATTCAACGACAAATCTAATTCTCCATGACATTATTTTCGATCCGTTTTTTGATGCAGCGAGTCTTTTCTTCACGAATCATCAAAGTCTCGTAAAAAGTATATTTCGTGTATTTAGCCTGAAAACTGGTCGACTTTATTTGCTGACCCATGTTCACAGCAACTCTTATTCAGCTATAAATTTTTTATAAAAATTTAAGAAATAAAGAATTATCCTTTTTTGGGAAGACACCATGTATATTTAAAAAAGCATGCGGGTTAAAATGGCGAATTAAACAAAATTTTCGTCATCTTTCCACGTTGAACATTCCTTATCTTTCCCGCCACCCTTCATGCCATTTTTACTAAATTAACATTTTGAAGTAACCAAGGCCGAACTTACTACTAGACCATTAGGCCCGAGTATAGGGGCGCACAATCGCAGGAGGCCCACGATTAAGAAAATATTTATTTAAATTACTAAGAAAATGTCAATGAGGAATTAAGAAAAGTCTTAATTTTCATTAGTGATGTTATTATGTGATACAATTAAAATTGACATCATGAGGATTATTTTAATGAGGAAAATTGCTGAACCGACTGGCCCTCCCCTCTCCGATAGTATGAAATGGGGCGGCAAAAACTCGGGCCTACAGGCGTCCAAACTTTAAAGCCGATCCTTTCTGTAACCAAAACTGTTGTAAAAGAAAAGGGTTTCCTGTGAGTTTGTAGCTCTGGAGTTGTAGATATATTCAGGATATTTTAATGAGAACGTTGTAAAAACTTACCTTACATTTCTAGTGGTTTGAGGCTCAACAATTAATTCTGCATGCACTCTCTGAAATTTTTGTCACAACTTAGCTCAACGTGCACACACAATTGCTTATACCAATGAGTTATATTTTTCACCAATACACATATCCAGTAGCGTAAGTTAGAATTTAGAGTTTATGTTCTATTATAGAGTTTCTGTTTATGCAGCCAAGTTTTGAGGTTCCCTAAGCACCTTATTCAAAATTTGAATATGAGGATGTATGTCATATATAATAATATAATGCTAGTTATTAATTGTATAACTACTTATAAATACAATTTGATATTGTGTTTTATTGTTACAGAGGCCAATTCTAGCAAGAACGTGTTATTATTGTGATTGATTGTGAGAATCAATCGTCACCTTTCCCATCTTCATCTTATCCCGCCTTCCTCTTCTGTGTATACCAACCTATATGATATGGAAAAAAAATAGGGTATAAGAGAGGAGCAGAATGGGGTGGGAGGGGAGTGCACCTCAGTATGTAAATTAAAATACTCCTAACTCATTAGTCGAACATCCAAAAGATAATTTATCTTCTGTTCGTGAGATGGGAATCCGCTCTGAATCTTAAAAAACTCGAAAAAACAATATTGGTCTTAATGGCAGATATGTTAGGGAGCATGCACAAAACAATTTAGGAAGATATATCACTTTTTATTTTTTCTAAAAATTAGAAGGGTCAATTTGACAAGTCGGATGAGATTGCCCCTCACGCGTCCATCTAGTAACCTCAAACAGAAGGTAAACAAAATGAATCCGGAAAGGTCCTTAAGATTCATATTTCCAAAATGTGTCGGACTTTCTCGCAAGACCTATGCAGTCGTTCTTTATTTATAAAGAAGAAGATTACACATGGAAGTTATATTTTGCCCTTAATAAAATAATCACAGGAACTTTCTAAGAAATTATAAGAAAGAAGATAATAAATTTATCTTTAACGATATCCAGTTAGAAATTGACCCATCGGACGTGGGTAAAGTGATGTTAGCTTAAATTCCAGCTGATTGCTACATATGTTTCTTCACATATTGACTGGTGGCACCTGTTTCTTCTGTAATCCCATTAAACAAGGCTTCATAATGAATATCTCTAACGTCAAATCGGGAAATAGAAAACACCCCTAAAAGTTTTCATTTACATTATTTAACCGAGATAAACGAGTATTTTTATGAACTTAGTGAACAAGTGATAACAATATACTGCGTCTCTATAAAGCGCACAGTGCTCAATATTTTGAGTTAAATATTCTGATTTATTCTCAAGCATAGACAAATGAATTTTATTTTTATCAATATTAGACACCATTTTTCACTTTTAACAATCTATAATGATAGGTAATAATAATAATAAAAACATACGATGTCTCAAATAAATGCTTATCCGGACTGGATGAAATTATGTTGCCTCCACCTCAAAAATATCTAATCGCGCACAACCATTATTAAAATGAAACAGATTAATTTCCTCGTCAATAATTAAATGTTCTTACAAAAAACTAAATTGAATAAACTAAACCTAATAAAATTGTTTACAACATATTTACAAATTCGTTATTGTAATCTGGCGTTAACGGCCATGTTGAGAAAATCAAGGATGCGAATTGCAAAGCACTTTTGAAATTGCCTCTGCTGCAATGGCTCATAGTCAATATGATACACAAGGACCCACTCAAGGCGAAAATAGATAAATAATTAGTCAACATTTAATAGAAAATGACTCCTATTTTAAGGAGCAGATACTACTTCAGAAATTGACACAGCTTCATTTTCACAGATGTTTTCTCTTTTTCAAAATAGCGTTTTAGTTCAATAGTTAAGGCGAGTAAAGTTATTTAATGAGTTTAAGGAATAGTACAGTTTGTTCGTTTTTATTTTTTTAAGTGGACGCCATGCAACTTTTATAAGCGTTGAGCTGATCATTATATATTTTTAAATGAAGAAGATATCTTCGGTTCCATGTTAAACTAACGAATGTGAAAAATTCGATTTTTTGTATACATTATTTTTCGATAGTATTTCGGTTTATATACCCTATAGTAAAGTTAAGTACCTGCTACGTCATTAGAAAGTGGTGAAATCCTGATTGCATTTTTATAAAAAACGTCTGAAAGTCTAAAATCATCTATCAGTAATGAATATGCATATTATTATAAAGGTAAAATAATAAATACATATGAAACTATGAGATAAAAGAAAAACAACACCAACAAAAAAATTTTAAATAAACGAAATGGGCCCTTATATACAGAAGAATGTAATGTAACAGTTTCTGAAAAGTAGTGATTTTCACATTCGTAACTTCACCATGCGAACGACGATATGAATGCTTCGAAAAATTAAAAAAAGTCTAAAAGTGCGCCAATGATTTTCATAGATATTTCAAAAAGGCTTGGAATCCACAGAAAGTGCTGAAACGACGTGTGCAAAGGAAGAATTTTTCATGGATGACAAGATCGAGTATCGTAAGTAAAAAAAAAAAAAAATCTAAAAGTTAGGATAGAATGTTGAAATGCATATTTATTGATGAGTTCTGTTGCATCCGATTGGAGTTTTAATATGTGAATATTTAACAAATATGAAAGCTTTTACAATCACATATTAACGTTTTAGAAACTTAGAAGTGTATGTCATGCATTGAAGTAAGGGTACTTCAAAATGTTTAATTGGGTGATAAAAAGTGTCAGCTTCTATTTAGGTTACTTCCAATTTATTGATGGTACCATAAATAACTATAATTATCCATAAGATACAGATGCCGGGAAAATTCGGAATCAAAAAAACAATCCTTTTTTTTTTTAATTTATCTTATGCCCATTCTTGGAAATTTTGTCATTCGGTGCCTCGAAGATTAATTAAAATATCGGATGTACGATAAGTTTCCTTTTTCTCGGTTGATGCGACTTGCAAAGCCATATAAATGATCAAATGTTCATTGTTGATGTATATACCCATTCTACTATGTGGTATTGTACACGCATAATTCATTCATTTATTTTATCAGTAACTTCTGACAAAGAGAGAAAATAGATTAAGTATAGATTTCTGAGATTGATAGTTATCATAAAGCTTGAATTTTCTTTAGAGCTGCTGGAATAACCTCTTTCTTCAATTTCTTCCTCTATACTTACGCGTTTATCAGGCATTTCAAACGGATCAGTTAAATAAAACATAACACTTAATGGCATGCAGTTTTTCTTCCATTGCTTAGACTTATAATCCGTTTTTGCGATGCGAATAAAAAAATTACATTTTGGAGTCCTTTGTTATTCGCATTGCGATGAACACTTTCTAAAAAAAACGCTATAAAAAAACGGTCGAATTTCTTCTCAAAAGCCCAACATTAGACGTTTGACTGATAATAAAAATTATTTATGGTTTGAACTTTTTGTAATTTTTCACGATTATTGATACCGAGAAAGTATTTACGTTAAAGCGATAAAGTAGAAATTCGACGAGCAATTTGCTTGAGACCGTAATCACAGGATTTAGATTACGCAGTTGAAAAGCGAATTTAATCTTATTTAGTATTTTCCTTGGTATTTGCGACTATTGAATCTTCCTCAGCATTAGTGTTCCAAAAGTGTCATTTCTGGTCTTGTTTTTTATTTTTTACATCCGTCAGCAATTTTTTTTTTTTTTCAGAGCTTCATATTATGATTAATAGACAAAAATTGGGTACTTCAAGTAAGGATAATATCGGTAGATTTCGAGACAAAGCCAGAGCCCCTTTAATAACAGTTAATAACTTGCCACTTAAGGTTTGACCGATTCGGGCATCATGAGGGCAGAAAAAGATAAGATTACACAAATGGAGACCAGAGATAGCACATCTCACAACAGCAGTCTAAAAAAAGGACTAACCATCTAAAGAAAGTACCCTCTTTGAGTGTATTTTTAAAATCTATTTATAGTCCATAACTATCTCCGTTTGGTTAGTTATTTTTGGTCTGTTAATCTGAGATGTGCTATCTCTGATCTGCATTTAGGTGATGTCTTTTTCGGTCTGATGATACCTGAATCGGCAAAAAATTGACTAGATAGTTATTTACTGGTATTTGTGGGACTTGAGACTTTTTCATGGAATCTTCCAAAAATACACTAAATTAATTACATTAAAATTAATCCAGGTTTTTAAATCCATGAAACTAAAAGGTTTAGGAAAATGAAAAAAAAAAAAAAAAACAATGAGGAAACTATGCAATCCGAGGACGAATTTCAATAATCAAACAGAGAATCTCCAACTTGTTCTTCCAACGTACCAAAAAATATACTAATTTTAACTTATAAATGAATCAAGGTAATAATCACAGGGACTATCAACGTGGATTGCTTGGTGATAGATCCGACCTAAAATACAAAGCTGTTTAATTCCATAATTTGTTTAATACATTTTCATAGAGGAAGAAATACTCATAAAAATAAATTATTATTACCCTACTCGCAGAGAGATCTAGCGATTTTTAAATCTACTTTTCTGATTTTAAATGCTTTCTTAGGAGACATGTGCAGAAAATGTCTAAATTTATTCGCGACTTTAACATTAGCATTTCCAATCCTTTTGATATTCATTAAGTTTAGGGTCATCATCAAATAATCGGAGGTAAAACTATCGGGAGTCATGACCCCGACTTTTCAATTAACGATCAAAAAAAAATTCTATAAAATTATTCTTATCTAATTGAGATTACTTAAACTTTGGCTGGATTACTAGTTCACTTCAGCATGTTGACAAATTTCTACTTGAGCCTAGTACGAAGTGACAAGTAATTATTTTCAATGGTGGCGATTGAAAATTATTTCATAATGGCGTAGATCAAATTGGTTTTCTCAAAAATTATTTGCATGGTTGAGTTTTTTGTAAATTTAATTAAGTTTTTACTTTTTGGAAATTACATATTATGAAATCGGATGTCCTAAGCTTTCTGTAACCAACTTAATTCCCATAATTTCATGAATGTTACTTATCCAACAGAGTTTAAAACTATCCTAGTCTAAAGTAGAAGAGTTCCCACCCTTCAACAGAAAATCCTAGATCTTAGTACACATCGGTCCTTTGTGTTAAATATGACGTTTATCGGTGGTTATCACAGAATTTATGTCCTTAACATTTAATTGAAAGACTAGTTGCAGCACGATAAACAAACAAACGTTTCTAACACGATGGGGATGGGATCAAATTGCCTATTGAACAAGATTTTATTTTAACGTTTTAATGTATAATTGTTTTGTTTAATAGTCAAAATCTCAGCCTCGTGACATGTCCCTGGTACTTCGTTACGTATTTTAATCGACGAGAGCAACCAGTGAGATTGAATTATAGGGTTAATTTTTTTTTTTTTTTTTGAAGCTTCATCGCAATATCGTGTTACAAAAAACATTTGTCATTTCTCTGTAATTGTTAATTTTTAAAATGGACTGTGTGACTAGCTTTGCATACAAAGCTTGGTTACTGAAGGAACTATAAGCAATGTACAATAATTAATAATTACTACTTGGCTTTGCTGTCGAAGCTATGGTATTTTAGTTAGACCACGAGAGCGTCCCAGAGTTTCACACCAGGAATGCGTACAGAGGATTGGAAATAGAAGAGGCAAATCCCTCAACAAAATGAAGCGGTTGAGCAGATACCGAGAGGAATGGCTGCGCTGGATGGATGCTAGAAGGGGAAGATAATGAAGAAGAAGACCAAAACTCCAATTTTAACTCAATAATCGATGTGTGTATATTCATCAGCAATCCAATTTTATTTATTTATAAATATATAAACAAATTTTCACCATTTGATAATATCCTTTCACCAGAATCCAGCCTCTTGTCCCTTAAAAACTCACAATAATTAGTATAAAATTATATATTAATTTTTATGTGTGCCAACTTCAAGAATGTTCTCAGGCATGCCTAATGGCCATATAGTAAACAGATGGGATTAAATCTTAGATAAAGTGCATAAGAAATTCTGCCATTTTAAGAGAATCACCCTTATACATAATCACATCAAGTCCTAAGGTCTATTGACGTTCATGGATTTTCATGGCCATTTTCCTAAATCTTGGTTGTCAGGCTTTATAGTATAAAAAACAAAATCCTTGATATAATTGCCAAAACTGTCACTTAAATAAGGGATGGGATAGTTAAGATAGATGAATAGATAGATAGATAGATAGATAGATAGATGAATAGTTAAGTAAAGCACATATTTTTAAGGAATAGTTTAAATGTTGAGTATACCCAACATTTATACTTCGTTGCATACAGTATTGCATAAGTAAAGCACATATTTTTAAGGAATAGTTTAAATGTTGAGTATACCCAACTTCGTTGCATACAGTATTGCCTACCTGACCAAGATACTAAGACCTAAATTCACAGGAATCATACGGTGACTGAATAAAACATGCTGTTGCATATTTAATGTACATTACATTGATGTGTTTTAAAAACGTAAAAGTACACCATTGTTATTTATAACAAAAGAAATTTAGCATCATTAGCTTATGAAGTAAACAAAATATTAAATGAGATAAAGTACTTTAAAAAAAAAAATTATTTTCAATAAATAAAACCTCTTTCTTCTTTCTTTGTTTATGTATTGCAATTTACAACGGTATAAAAGACACAAAACGTGAGTATGTTTAATTGACAAATTAACATGAAATGACAAGGACTTGCTGAAAAATTACCCCTAGATAGTACACTCTCCAATGACTTTTACATTTAAAGTTCTTATTTCCAACCGCCTCGAATAATTGAGAAGCAATATTTTTGTGGGCTTGTTAAATTGAAAGGATATATAATATAACGATACTGAGTTCACTGTGGTAAGTTTTTTCGTGGCATAATAAAGAGCATTGATGACTTTACACAGGATTTTGGGTTGTGAGGATTGGATTTGGGATAAATCTAATGATAAAAAATTAGGAATAAGATGGTCCGGTTGACGATCAAGAACAGAATATCAAAACAGTAAAAAAAAATATATTTTAAAAGTTTTGGTTTAGTTTCCACGAAAACATTTTTTTGCCTTTAAATAATATAAAAGTAGAAATTATTAAGTTAATTTCCGCTTTCTACTTCCTTGTACGAAGTAAAGGAAGTATTGTAATCGCGAAAATTTTCGGTTTTCAGATTTCAACGGAAATATTCGTTCTGACCACCCATGAATCCATTTTGACTAGTTTCGTCGTGGCGTCTGTACGTACGTACGTTCGTATCTCGCATAACTCAAAAACGGTTAGCCATGAAATTTTGTATTTAGGATTGCTGTAAAATCTAGTTGTGAACCTAGATTTGGTCACTACTTCATCACCGGAAGTGGTACTTTACTTGAAGGTCATAATTGATTTCCATCAAAAATTATATTAAAATACTATGCAAAACTTCTCAAATTTAGTATATATAACTTATATATTGATTTAAATAACATACTAGATTTTGGTCTATGGTAAATTGGAAAACCGGAAGCGGTACTTTACTTGAAGGTCATATTAGACTTTCATCAAAAATTATATTAAAATATTACGTAAAACATCTCAAATATGGTACATAGGACTTTTATATCGATATGAATGTATTTACTATATTTTGGTTAAAATTGCTGAGCCGAAAACGGTTCTTTACTTGAAGGTCATAATAAGCTTACATCAAAAATTATATTTAAATCAAATACAGAAATCATGTGTTTCGGTAATAAAGGTTACAAACGCAATTGGGTTTCCAATCCAATTAAACATTTTTATTACTTGTTTTAAGTGTTAAAATTGAGTGTAAAATACTACTTTTTTTCCCCATTAGTGCGTGTCAATAGATGGATGTCGCGACGCCGAGTGTCGTTCTTGAGATACTGCAATCTTCGGAAACTAGTAGCCTAATTCAGGATCACTTTTTGAGCCACCGATTTATAGTTTAATAGGCGTACAAGGAAGTCATGTGCTGTCCACATCAGATATTTTAATATTAAATTACATTATTACAGACGGTATTGTTGACAACAGAGGAGATTCGGTCGCATCCGTCTCCTTCCGGATGCGCTCGGTTATCCGTCGTCTACGGTCTTATACTCTTCATAAAATACGCTTTATCTTTGCTAATACTGGTCCGATTTTGATGATTCTTTTTTTTTTTTTTTTCTAGATAATTTAATAACCTTACATACAATTCTATAAATAACTTATTATAAATTGCATGATTTTTAAATTAATCACAAATAAAATATTCTTTTCGTCATAAATTTTTTTAGTTCATTTCCTCGGTGATGTACTACATAAATGAAAATTTAAAGGCCTTTATGAAGAATAATTTCGGCAAGTTTCATCAAAATCGTTTGAGCCATTTTCGAGAAAATTGTAAAAAAGTGCAATCTCGATTGTATAAAGTGGCACTTCCGGCTAGTCGATTTTGACGAAAATGTTGCTGTAACATCATAGCAACTACACTACCTACCTTAAATACATAATTTCAGTATCGTACAACTTTTCGTTTTGGAGCTAGACTGTTTGCTAGACTTGGTTGTTTGGATTCTGGGGGCCTTAAAACGTATATTTCCGTTGAAATTCGAATTCGAAAATTTTCACGATCGGAATACTTCCCCTTATTATATACTTCGTAAATAGGTAAGGGAAAGTAATAATTACTGAACGCCAGAGTTTCGGACCCAAATCGCAGATCTTAATCAGAGTTTAACGGTTCCAAGTGTAGACGAGAACTGAGTTCCATCTTATCCTTTATTTTCTATGCTACTATTCAACTATTAAAAATTCAATATGATTCAAAAACCACTGGGCCAACAACAAGATGCAAATCCCAAAACCTCTCCACCGCTCAATGGGGCGAAACGAACTTTTCCTGGGCATCGCCAGAAAAAATACTTCGGAAATGAAACTGTTTAACTCAAATAATTAAAATGCTGAAAATTCAGAGAAACAATTAACTTTTCAAACTTCGTCTTCTTTATTTATTACACATATGACGTTCGGTCACTGGTCCATTTTCAAGTCTAAAAAATTGCCAACAATTTATGTAAAAAAAAAAGTAACAAACATTAATAAAATTTTCTGTATTATTTAATAAATATCATTCAAAAGATATTAAAATTCATTATTATACATCATTAATGGTAAAAATTTGCGAAAAAGCCAAATAAAACGATATAATTAACAGGTATTCTGCATATTTACCTGTCTAAGGTCATTTAATTAGTTAAAATATTTGATCCAATCAATATCCATAAAATATCTGATAAAATCATTTTTACGCTAATAGAGTAATTAATAATTTGTGGTTCAAATGCCTAAAGGGAAAGGAAAATGAGATTAAAAATAATAATATACAAAAATCAAAAGTTGTTCCAATTCCTAATGATAAGAGAATGGGAATCAATTGTATTACTAGAGCCGTTCCGTTCTTAGTGTTAATTGGAACGGTTCATCGCTATCCGCCACTGTGGTTCTTTGCATTTCGTTTTATTATATGCTTCTCTCAAGCAATTTTTCCCATCATTATTATTTATTGGCTTGGCAGGCGCCTGAAGCTGCCCTTGGCCCTCTCAACCGCCTTTTCCCAGCCATTGCGATCAATAACAAGTCTGCTGGACACTCCAGCCATCCTCAAGTCCTCAGCCACCGAGTCTTTCCATCTTCCCTTCGGTCTTCCGCGCGGTATGTTTCCATCCGGGGTTGCATAACATAACTGTCTGGCTGCTCTACTATCATCCATCCTGATCATGTGTCCCAGCCATTTGAAGCGCTGAATTCGAACGAGAAGCTCGGATATCGTCGTAGATCTCTTTGTTCCTTCTCAGGCGGTATAAACCATTTTTCTGATAGGCCCGATAATGCGCCTCAATACTTTTCTCTCAAACCTGTCAATCTTTTCAGCCAGAATCTTGGGTAGGGTCCAGGTTGCATAGGCGCATAGGTCAACACGGGTCTTATGATTGCTTTGTATAGAGTCATTTTGGTACCCCGACTTAGCAGTTTACTTGGATGAAACTTCTTAGAGAAAAATATGCTTTGTTAGCCCCCATAATGTGACTTTGAATTTCCTCCACTTCCTTCATCTGATCATTTACTAAGGAGCCAAGTGTCCAAAAATTAGACACTCACTGGAATGTATACTTTCCCACTACATAACGCTTTGGCGGGTTTATAGCTGTTTTTTTCCTGAGCGCCATAATTTTCGTTTTCCCTTCATTTATAGATTCTGGTTCTAACCATTCTTTCTGGTTCTCTTTCTGACCCTTCGCAGGCCTCCTTTACAGCCTTGAAGGACAACTCAACCAGAGCCACATCATCAGCATAACCAAGCAATTGAGTCATTTTGCCCATCATTATAATTTTTCATTTTTATCTGAGGTAGCTCATTTTCTTAAACCCAGTATTTAAGTGTTTTCTACTTAATGTTTGTATTTCGAGTGAAATTTTTAAAAATAATTTTTGATTCAATTTTCATTCTTATCCTTAAAACTTACTTAATTTGGCCATGATAGGCATTTAGGTGATTACTTGCCTCCTTATCATTAAATCACTCCCTCAACCAGCCCCCAAAAAAAAAATTAATTCTTCCCGAAAAAAATTCTGTGTACTGTGTTCAAAGTCTTTTATTTCTGAAATGTTTTCATGTATCTTTGTTTTCTGTTCCGATTAATAGCTTGTTCTTGTATATTACGCCTAACGCCTCGGCAGTAGCTTCCATAATGTATTCTGCATTTCTCTGACTCACATGACATCGTTCGAGCACAGCCATTAATTTGTGGGTGGAAAAACTTTTCCTTCTACTTTTTTGAGTTTACATAAGCCTATAAACGACCCCTCTTGAGTAATTCACTGGCTTTTTTTCAGTATTTGCAATGGTCAATAAAGGACCTGGTAGTTCATATATACCCTTAATACCTACCTGACCGTCACATATACCTACCATTTTTCAGGAGTTTTGTTCCGGCAGTTATAGGAAACACAAAAAACGTTTATTCTCCAAATAAAAATATATTTTTTTAAATTGTATTTTTTATTTTGTACAGTAGGCGTTTATTAAGATGACAACATTTTTATAATTACAATATATTTTTAAAGCTTCTAGCACTGAGTGAGGCCAGAGAGACGATTGAGTCGTCAGTTTCGGTGCTTACATCATCAATAGCCGATTTTTAAATCATTACTACTTTTTTTTCTCGATATATTATGAGCAGGAATCGATAGAGATGGTGTTTACGTCCCAAAATAAATTTAAATCTTGATTTCGAATTGTTGGCGCTTAAGCCTTTTTCAATAACCGACGTCGATATATATATATATATATATATATATATATATATATATATATATATATATATATATATATATATATATATATAGTGTATGGTGGGTATGTTTCTGAGATTATTAGCCTCCTCCGAAGTAAAATTATGGATACGTACTAGCAGGTCATATAATGTGAAATAGATTAATAATTTGCGTTGCGTTGTTTATACCAATGAAAATTTATCCGTGGGTAAAGAATTTTAGATTAACCGGCAAACTGAGCAATTTGCATTGTTTTCATAATTCCAGGTAATGGGGTTGTTGTGTTTTGGCAAATAGCTCCCTGAGCTGGTAGGAAACCTCTTCGACGAATTCCCGAGCGTGGCGGTTCAGTGATGCTCCGGGATGAGGCCCGTTAGTCAACTCTTTTTTCCGTACGGCTAAAAAATTCAGGTTAGAAGGAGGAAAAAACGGTGAGGGTGTTCGAAAGGGAGCGACAGTTATTTCTGGAAAACCCCGACTTTTCTCGGAAAAAGAAAACCCGACCGTGAAATTTCTATTCGTCTCGCTCCGGTTCAACCAGACGTGTTGAAGAAACTTGGATATTAATGGTGGGAAAACGAGGAAATTACTTTTCACTTCCAATAAAAAAATTTAATTCACATTTTAGTATTTCTCGGTCTAGTTAAACAGTTTTCTATGCAATGTTAGCATTTTCCTAGACAGATTAGCCTTTTTTCTTACCAAGCCAATCGTTTTATTAGTTAATATTTTTCCTTTTTTGGATTACATATTATCAAGAAATAAGTCAAAGAGACATTAAAAACAAAACGTTATGTTTTTTATTATTACAACCTTATACACAGCGGTACTAAAACATAAAGTTCTGAAAAAAATTCTGAAGCTTCCCATTCTTATGACGATGAATCCGAAAAAAAAAAAAATTTTGAAAAATCTACGAACACATCTTGAGCAGTTGTTTTTAGTACCTAGAATTATTCAAATCTTATAACCAAACACCTGTTTTGTTCCTGTAATGGAATATAGGAAAAGATTAAATTGTTAGTTTAAGGAAAACAAAAAAAACTAAGAGGGTAACATTTTAATAATAAATTGTTTGTTAAATGAGTAGTGAATTACAAAAGAAAAATATAATTGTCAACGTCCGATGAACTAATTGAACAATCACTTGAGCTTGATGTGAAATATTTGGCTGCTCTAATATTTCGAGAATTTCCGTTCGAATTTTTTTTAACTTTTTTAGGGAGGAGTTAGTTTTTAAAGAGAAGAAATTAGCGGATCCGATGAAAAGATTGTTTAGTATGTCCTGGTTGGCGTTAGGTCATGAAGATTTTCTTAAATAGCTCCTCCAAAAAAGCTTCGCATCTTTATTTGGAACTTCTTGCACTTTCTAACTCAGCTGGAAAGCGTGAAAATGCACATTCGACATCAGAACGAGAAAAGCAATTTTCACAATAGGTGAAAGTTTGGGCAACTTTTCTTTTTTACATACTAGTACTATCACATATACTTTACATGCGAGGGCGTACGCAGAATTTTTTTTCGGTGGAATTTAAATTTTTAATTTTTAAATATAGGGAGGATTCAATAAGAAGTAGGAAATTAATCATCTAAATATCTTTAATCGCCAAATCTTTGTCGTCGACACGAAGTATTGTTTTTGATGTTTTCCTGCAACACTTCTGGGTTCATCCATTTGATGTGGTCCAAGGGTGGTTGCTTGACCATTTTTAATTTTTTTTACAGTTTGTATGTTGATTCCTCCATGTTCCTAAAGATAAAAACCATTGGGGAAATTTGTTTTTCCTTAGCCGTTTATAAATGACAGCCATTTTTCTTCACTTCTATCTGCCAATTTCAGTAAATGCAGTCATTTGCGAATTCGTCGATAGTTCAAAAAGTATGTGACTAAGAAAGATGAAACAAACACCATTTTTAAATTAATACCTTAAGATACAAAATTTATTATTAGTAAATTTAATGAGTTCCTACTCGTAATATGATAAGATAAAAATAGACCTGAAGTTTAACGTTCAAATAAAAAAAAAATATCGTTTTCAAACCATTTTTTCTATGAGAAGGAGTACTATAAACAATTTACCTATTAACAATAACAATTGACCATTTTTAAATTTTTTTTACAGATTGTATGTTGATTCCTCCATGTTCCTAAAGATAAAAACCGTTGGCAAAATTT
Source organism: Rhaphigaster nebulosa (assembly GCA_948150685.1). NCBI lineage: Eukaryota > Metazoa > Arthropoda > Insecta > Hemiptera > Pentatomidae > Rhaphigaster > Rhaphigaster nebulosa. Next base: position 101,200,856 of record OX411306.1, on the reverse strand, counting down.
TTTTTATCTTGGCCGTTTATAAATGACAGCCATTTTTCTTCACTTCTATCTGCCAATTTCAGTAAATGCAGTCATTTGCGAATTCGTCGATAGTTCAAAAAGTATGTGACTAAGAAAGATCAAACAAACACCATTTTAAAATTAATTAATTATTTAAGTAATTGTAATGTGTTCCTACTCGTAATATGATAAAAATAGACCTGAAGTTTAACGTTCAAATAAAAAAAAAAAATAGCGTTTTCAAACCATTTTTTCTATGAGTATTGCTATAAACAATTTGCCTATTAGAGTGGTAGGCAGGTCCCTAGTAGTAGGACAACCGGAATATAATAATAAATATTAATCCTACTAAATGTATCCTTGGTTTTTTATGATTTTCAAAATTTGAAATTTTTAAATTTGGGCTATAATATCTCCGATGGAACTGGAGTTAAAAATCTGAAATTTACACAAATTACAGTGTTTTAGAAGAGGTTTACGGTAAATAAAACTGTTATTTGTTTATTTGTTTGGCAATTTATTTGCAGGCGACTGTTCGAAAATGGGAAAAACACGAAATGCAAGCATTTTCGGTTTCGTCGATAGTTCAAAAACAATATGATTAATAAAGATCAAACAAACATTATTTTAAAGGATATGTTTAAGATAAAAAAAAATTATTCATAGTCCATTTGATTTATTCCTACTCCTATTATGATAAAAATTGACTTGAAGGTTAACACTCAAATTACCAACCAAGACACGGAGTGGAATTTCTTTGCCTCAGCACATGGAAAAATGCGACGGCATTGGAGGAACAAAAAACAGAGAAGTTGATCATGCAAGTTTGCAAGGACCTGTTGAAGATCAAATACTAACCAAATACGATATGTATAAATTTTGTAATGAATATTTAAAATCTATTAAATTTGTATTAGTCAGGAAAGAGAAGTTTTGAGAAATTATGATTTATTTTAAACCCGTTTTGATTCCTGTCAGCGAATTATTGGAACAAGAAGTTTTCAGAGGTTTAATCCAATTTCAGAAGTTATTATTAGATGTTATGTGGTGTCAAACTCTGACGCATTTGAAGGCCACTCGATTTCAAAATTGTCACCAATAATCCTTTCAGCCAAAGATCTGATTGAATGTGCTTACGATGAATGTGAAGCACTCGACATTAGCCCAGAGAATAATGATGCATTAGTCCATTTTTCCTTCCTTGAGGACCTCGAGCACTATTTGAAAAATCAGTAAATGGCAGAGTGGGTATCAATGATCTATGTTTTAAGAAAGTTATGTCCATTTGAATTAAAAACAGAAACCGAACGTTTTCATGTAATCACAAAAAAACCTTTGTGAAGATATAACAAAGCTTTTAATTAACCGAAATCCAAAATAAGAAAAATACAAAACACATTATTAAGCTATTACTTAAATAAGGCTAATAAAAAATAATACAGGTAAGTCATATAAACATACCTAACAGAAAACAATTGAAGTGCAATAACTCATATACCAAAAATATAATTGTATATAATTAATTATGCCGTCTTTAGCCTGATACAAAAAAAAGTTCATATAATATTTTATAATTTTGTAAGCAAATTTGTTAGCTTGAAAAATATTAATTATTAATTTTAGTAAGTAAAACTTTACTTACTTCCACTAATCAGACGTTGCCTGCTTGCTGTTTACCTGCAACATATTTTCCCCTATTTTCGAACAGTTAACAAGCTTTATCCAAGAAAATAACAAAGTGGCATTTTTATTTAACATAAACCTCTTCTAAAACAGTGTAACTTTTCTAAATTTCAGATTTTAAATTCAAGTTCATTCGGAAATATTAAACTTTAAATTTTGAAAAATTTATAAAATAAGTTTTGTAACTACTGACATTGGTATTTTTTTTTTTAATTTTATACGGGCTTGAGAAACCATCAGTAAAATAAATTACCTTCGACTGTGTTTCTTTAATGAAATTTATAACGTATTTCTGAAAGGCATGAACAGTTGCGGTGTCATGTTGATGATGGTCACTCAATATACAAATTGAAAAAAAACACTTAGTAGGGTTGGTATCTATTCAGCTTGAGCTACTATTGAGGACCTATCCACCAACAAAGAGGTAATTTAATTTGTTTATAGCACTCCTTCTCATAGAAAAAATGGTTTGAAAACGAACATTTTTAAATTTGAGCGTTAACCTTCAAGTCAATTTGTATCATGACAGGAGTAGGAATAAATCAAATGGACAAAGAATAAATTTTTTATCTTAGAGTGACCTGAAGGATTTATTGACTAAGATGTAATAATAACGGTATTCTTTAAGGAGTGAGGTATATTAACAGCATTTTTTTATTCAAAACTGGCGTCAGATTTGAAAAACCCCTATATTCAAATTTTTGGGCGAATCAAAAAATAAAAATTGTTGGCCTAAACATTTTGCCAAAGGTCTCACTAAATTCGGGACGCCGGGAAAAGGTTCTTAAACTAAGAAATTTACTTTCACAGTGATGTTCCTACGGGTTTTAGAACCAACACTAACCGCAAAAAAACTTCAAACGGTGATATCGGGTAAATTGAAGATGAGATATAGAAGTTCAACCCAAACGTAATTTTGTGGCTCTAAACATCTTTTAAAGGTTTTTTTATGTGCCGAATCCAAATCTGCAATCATTTTTGGTGTGAAAAAATCTATGATGCTAATTTACTTAATATTTTAAACACTTTGTTTAATTATTTGACCAAAAATCAATTATTTTTTAATGTTAATATTTTTCCTTTAATAAACCCCAAAAAATTAATGTTTAGCTGAAAAAATCACGTTGCTATCATTCTTCAAACACGAGATATAAAATAAAGCATTTTCAATATTTTTTTATCTCAGCTCCTGAGGTCCAATGTACAAAACGGAAGGATAAGGGTCACCTTTTATTAATGTAGAATCACCAAAAGAACTTTATCAAAATCGGCGACGGACGCATCGTGCTCCCACTTTGTAAGTGAAAATACCTTTATATTATAGAAACATATGACACGAAATTTATAACTCAGTCAGTTGAGTCACAGTCTCAAAATTTGTGTCTATGTTCATATCATAAAAAGGTTTAAACTGTGTCAGTTTCATAGTTTTCACTCTGTCCCTTTTGAGATATTCCGCTTTAAATATTGCAGAGTTTTAGCCGTTTGAAACTTCATATAACAAAAGGACAAAGTTTTCAAGATTGAAATTCTACAGCAAGTAGTACAATGACAAAACTAAAAAAAATCAAAGGTGAGTGCTCATATTTTAGCTGAAAAAATCATGTTGCTATCATTCTTTAAACACGAGATATAAACATTGTCAGCATGTTTTATTTATTATTTCAGCTCCTAAGGCCCATTGGAGAAAACGGAAAGATACGGGTCAATTTTTTTTCAATGTAGAATTAACCGAAAAATGTTGATCAAAATAAAAGACGGACACATCATGCACTCCCCTTGTTAGTCTCTATGGAAATATTCAACTTTATAAATATTGCTGAAAATGTCTTTTGGCTATTTTTGAAAATTCACATTGAAAAAAGGACAAAGTTTTCAAGATTTGAAATTTCTGCAGCAAGTACTGCAATGAAAAAGCTATACAAGAAAAATAAATCAAATGTTAGACGTTTTTCCTTAATACACTTTTACAGAGCTAAAAATCTCATTTTATATCAATTTTCGCGAGTTTTTCCCTTTGCTCACTTACTAAGGTGATGTGTTGTGAAGACAAAAAATGTAAAGCGTGTCGTTTTCATAATTTTAGTTTCTGTTTTGTTTTGATATCCATAAAATTACCAGAGTTGACAAATTTTCCTAAAACTTGTTTTCAGCTGCGAAGAAAATTTATAACTCTAGAACCAGTTGAGTATCAGTCACCAAATTTCTTTCATATGTTTCTATTATTTAGCGGTATAAACTGTATTAATTTCATAATTTTTCACTCCGTCTCTTTTGACCTATCCAACTTTAAATATTGCTAAAAATGACATTTTTAAAAATTGACATTAAAAAAAAAAGTTTTCAAGATTGAAATTTCTATACAAAATGACAATACAATACACGAAAAAAAAAATCAAAGGTAAGTCTCTTTTTCTTAGTACACTTTTACAGCACTGAAAGGCACATTTAATGCCAATTTTTGCGATTTTTTTAAAGTACTTTCTTCACTACTTAAAAGTGTTGTGAGAACAAAAGATATAGAGCATATCCTTATAATAATTTAATTTTTTTTTTTTATATTTACAAAATTACAAGTGTTGGAGACATTTTTCCAATGCTTGTGTTCAGCTGCTAAGCTAACTTAAATGGTTGCAAAACGAAAGGTATGAACCTCAAAAATGTTTTGCTCATGATTTTAAGCCCACCAAATGATAGGAAATAACAGGTAAAAAAACAACATAAGAATAAAAAATATTGAGCAGCAAAATTAATTCAAACTGGACGATTTCAAATGGATTGAAATCAGCCCTTAGGTGACTTGTATTAATCATTTTTTTTTTCTTCATATGAATAGCGAGCTTACTCATCATATCCTTTCCTTTCTGAATAGCCCTAGATTTAGAGCCCCTCCCAATAATAGCTCACAATGAACAGGTTATTATTTGAGTGCCTAATGTGTTGTGACAGCACTGGGGAGCGAGAAATCAACATTTCATATTTTTTTGGCTGGATCATAAAATACAAATTTTTAATAAACATTGGATAGTAAGGCTGTTTCCAAAAGGATAGATCGTGGGAAAAATGACGTAACTGCTTTCATTTGCGATTTGACCCTATTATTGGCCTGTGACATAAATATGATCGAAATTTTGAAATGACCCAAATGGAGTAGCGAGGTTTTCTCATGAGGATGACGAAATTTACACCTTTATCGCAAAATCGTCTCAAAATTACCTGTGGTGCACATAAGGTAGTAAAACAACTTCATAAAACCAACACTACCTATTATAAATTAAAATTATTTATGTTTTGTGATAAATACGTCTGAAATATGGCTATACCATGGAATTCAAAATGTAATTAACGGAAGAAAGAACTAAAAAAGAAAAAAATATGTATTGCTGAATGATTACAAGCAATAATTTATCGTTCAGAGTATTATTGCAAAGAAAAGAGAGAGGCTAGCTAATCCATCATGCCAGACAGTAGTTTCCCAGAAAACGAATTGATAAACCTTCTCCCGCTTTATTATCTCGTTGGTTCGCATTTTATCTCATCCCTTTCGTTCTAATAGAACTATAATTGGAAAGACTGTAAGCTACCCTAATAAGAGAAAACCACAGTTTCTTAGGAGAGATAAGACAATTTTTTTTACATTGAAATTTACAAGAGCAGTATAATGGGAATATAAGTATATGCCAATGTCGATATGATATTCTAAATTATCATTTTCTCTTTCATTGAGCACATCAACGTAGACTATTCATGTAGACAACAAAAAAAAAAAGTTGAAATAATATTTTTAAAACGCTTTAAAGAATTTTTGTAACTTTTTCTCCCTCTTACCTTATCTTATGACAATACGGATTTCCGGATGTACATCTAGCCTTTATGTTCTCTTTTTCTATTCTTAAACAGCCTCAGATTCGGAATCGATGTCGTCTCCTTCATTTCCATCATGGTCCGGCATTCCAGGAAAGCCTCCAGCCTTCATTGTTCTTAGGTTCCAAAGATAAAAGTGGGCCGGTTCTGATCCCAGTTGATTTCAAAACTTAATTTAAATCTTAAAACAGATTTTTCTATCATATCTATTTTTTATTTTATAAATTGTCGTATATGAATAAATATAAGTCGTAAAATGGATAAAAAGGAGCAGATTTGTTGGACTGTCACCCGCGGGTATGGCAGATGACTCCCAACAAAGTTTTTTATAGTTTGTTTGAAGAAATTCTTTGGATTTGAATCAATTAACCCGATAAATGAAAAAATTAATTCGTTTTCATTTTGGATTATTATGTTTTTTAAAAATGCCTCAAGAGCTCTGAAAAAAATAGTTGTCAGTTGAATATGGTATATGTTGTAGAACTTCAATTTTCAGTTCACATAATTTTTTCTAAGTTAACCGACAAACATGTTGCATTAAGTGATCTGAAAATAGAAGTTTTACCACAATCCACCTGGCCTTTCTCCAACCAGTGTTGGGCAAAATGTAATTCCAATTCCTTACCAATTACTATTGTGGGCCAAAATTACAATTTCATTGGTTCGTCAAGTAATTTTATTCATGCAACTTCAAATCACAGTTATTGGTAAGAAATTGTAATTAAATTTTGCCCAACACTGTCTCCAACTGACCACCATTTTTTCAGAGCACTTGGCGCATTTAAAAAAAATAAAATATTCCAAAATGAAAACGAGGTAAAATTTTCATTTCTCGAGCTTATTGATTTAAATTCAACAAGTTTCTTCGAAAAAGGGATAAAAATGTATTGATGTTAATGGAAGTTATTTTGAATGAAAATAATATTGTTGATTTGTTTTTCTTTCGTTTGCCTCATACCCTCATAACTGAAATTTCATATGTTCCAACCCAATAGTTTTTTGTTTTTTTTTGCAGTAGTTTCTTTCAAAAAGAAATAGCTAAGCCCACTAACGTAGTGATATCCCATCTGACATGGTATCAGTTCGGTCCTCCTTGATGAAATCACTGTCTGTGATTGATATGGTTAAATAGTTGAGAGGGAAAACATTTAGAACGAATAATTAGATTTAGTAACCGTATGGAATAGGAAAAAAAAAAATCATACTTGAATCCAGAGTTAAAAATATTATACTCCTAAAAATATTCCTGTAGCCTCCACTGCCTAAAGAAAAATACTAAAATCATTACAAATGACAACAAATTTTTGGGTTAGTACAAAAAACTAGCATAAGGGAAAAAAAATTGTCACTATTCCTCTTTGACAGGTGCGATTTAAGATATAAGTTTTAAATGTGTTTCAGCTCAGAATCCAGAATTTAAAAAAATCATGACCTATCCAAAAATCAGCATCACTGCAAGACAATTTTTTTTTTTTCAGAAAGCTTTTAACTTGTCTATATAACACAGTTTATATTGATCATTAAATTCAATACATATAATAATTAGAAAGTTATAATATTTATTATACTAACAATAAAATATTTCCAAATAAAAATAATGACAAGATTAGAAATTAGTAGAATTAAAATTATTATATACTTTGATTTAAATACTCTGATGATCTAAGATATCTCTTCAAAGCAGATGCCAATAGTTCTGATCTCAATTTTTCTTCTTCCCTACAAAGATTGCATGCATATTTCATTGTAAAAATCAGTAAAATTACATATTTTAGCTTGAAATTTTCATTCATTAGGTTAACCTACTTCATTTGTGCTATCTTCTCATTAACTGCTTTATGTTTCAAGGTACTGATCCGAAATTTTTCCTTTTCCTCAATGATTTCAATTTTCAATTTTTCAATTGTTTGATTTGCCTTATTTAAATCATCATTAGCCTCACTTAAAGCTTTCATATATTTCTTGATTTCATTCCGTGCATTTTCAAGATCCTACCAAAACATTTCTTGTGATTTTTTAAAGTTATTTATGAAAGTTATTCAAAGATATTATCCAATATAATTAGAGATGGGTTGGAATGTATCAAGCTGATAATTTTTGGGTTGGATTGTATCAAGCTGATAATTTTTGGGTTGGATTGTATCAAGCTGATAATTTTTCACTGATACCAATATTTATTGGTATCAATGAAAAATTATCAGCTTGATACAATCCAACCCAAAAATTATCAACTTGCTATTTAGCAAGGACACTAAAATATGACAAAATTAAAATATCTGGTGCTGTCAGTGACAATTAGGTACTACTGTCAGATAACTAAAAAGGAGATCGTCTTATGAAAACAGCCTTGGCCTCGGTCAAATTTTCACATTGATTTATGCTGCTTCTTGTTTCTCCTGGGAATAATTTACCTCCCCATCCCTTCTAGTAGCATAGCCAGGATTTAGTTTCGGAGGGGTCCATCCAATTATCTACTTTAAAGAAACGCACCCCAACCGGGAATGTAAGGAGCCCTTTCTCTATATATTTTCTATGTCGAACTATATTATTTTTAAAATAATATTAAATTTTTGTTCAATAATAAATTATTGTTCATTTATAAAATAATATTCAATAAAAACAATTTTTGTTTACATAAAGGAATGAGTTAAGTATTTTGTGATTTCCGTGGAGTGGAAGGTCCGGACCTCCTAGATTCTCCCTCTGGCTATGCCACTTACCCCTTCCCTTCCAAATAATTGAGCCTATCTTTAATTATCCCTTAAATTTAAATGAAAACAAAAAATTCTTCAAATAAATAAATAAAATTCAAAGAATAACAGTTTAGAATATTGCAATTTATTAAAACACATAATTAGTTTCAGTTTAAAAAATGATCAAAATGACATTATAGTTTATTTTTAAACCTGGAACCATAAAAAATTGCTATTATACAATTAATCACATTTGTTGGTGGAACAAGAACCACTTTTGTTATTCAATTAAATTTGATCATTATTGAATTATATCGAAGTTAATCCTGTGTTATTCAGGCATTAAATAATAAATTATTTTAAGTAATGGCATGTATGTAATTATTAAAAAACTAGAAGTCATAGTTCAAGAAAATATTCACCAACATTTGAAGACATCTAAAGAAAAAAAAAAAGGAATATAGTCTGAAAATATTTAAAATTACATTGTTGAATCAATTCCCACGAAAAAGATACGTGAAATCAATTTTAATATTCTTAATCATGACGTATAGTGTTTTGATGCCCTAATCCAGTGGTTGACTGGAAATATGCCTGGTTGGTAATGGGTACTTGTGTCAAGAAATAGAGGCCAAGTATCATACTGATACAAGTTGTTCCACTCATACTCTAGGTTAGGCTCAATGGTCGTTGATGCATGTGATAAAAAGAATCAAGTAAAAGTGAGGAACAGAACAACCAGTCACAGCCCATCTCTAAATATTAGACACATTCCAAGCTAAAATAATGCCATTATCTATTTTGTGAAAAAATGAGCCAGAACTTTGTACTTTAAATAAATCATCATCAAAACTGGCATGGCAATCCATCACTGGGTCGGGGCCGTCTTCAAAGGCCTCTGCCAATTGGCTCAGTCCAGTGATGCTCAGGCTCAGTCTAGTTCTGGATTTGTAGAAGGTTAAAATAAATAAGTACCATAAATAGATAATTCCTCCAATTAAGCAATACATGCATAAATTAACAATTCTAATTATAAAGAGTATTGTAAAGAGCATTTTCACACGATCCAATAAATATCGGAGTCAGAAACGACTCTGATTTAGTTTACACAGAAAGTATGCGTTCCTTTCACACAGATTCGGATATATTTCCTGCAGTTTGATGTCCCCTTGATAAATTAGAAGCTGGTCCAACATCTTGTGTGAAAACACTCCAATGCTAATGTAGTGTGTGAAGTATGTCACATGAGCTATTGGTTTATAAAAACTGTAAAATAAAATCTTTTATAAATGATGTCTGAAATTAAAGTTAGGGAAATAACTGCTTTGAAATGGCTTCTATCAATAAAAGTAAAAGTTAAAAAAAAACTTTTATACATTTACATGGGGGCTGAAATCCGACCTCTACGTCCATGTGGTAACACCAAGGAAACGCCTTTTTCAGGTAGGCTAACAGAGGCGGTCCCGAGACTTGGAGGTATAACCATTCCTGAAATGCAGGAAATGACTTTCAGAGATAGAGGGGACTCCAAGCCATAGTGAAGTCAATCTCTGTAGGTGTAGGAGACCCTGAATTCAAGCTCCCCGGTCCTCCAGGTTGGGGGTTGGTGCAGTGGGCTAGGTCCTCACCAACTATAAAACTAACAGAATGCTAATAGGCCAAACAATCAAAAACCTCGGAAAAATGACAGAATATAAAGGAATCGACATAATGCAAGGAAACGGATAGTAAACATTGTACAGGGACTATCAGCCAAGCTACAAGGGCAGCAAAGAAATAGAAGACTTAATCCACATGTGGTGAGGAGTTGAGAAACATAGGAGAGCGAGATCAGCTGACTCGATATTGATAAGGAAAAAATAAAAAATACTATCACCGGATAAGAGATGAGGAATTATCCGTTCATTCAGAAATGAGGAAAAATTGGAATCCAGATAAAGGAAAAAAACCTGTGCCATTTATTATTTGTTGATGACCAAGTGTTAATAGCACAAGATGAGGAGGATATCAGCTACCTGTTCAGAAAAAGAGTGGATCAATACAAACAAGGGGGTCTCAGCATAAATTACAATAAAACTGGATACATGTGCACGAAACATCAAGAGGACATTGACCCAACACTAGCAAAGCTGTTATCTGTTACCTGGGATCCATATTACAAAGTAAAGATAGAAAAGATGTAGAAATCCAAAAAAAAATAACAAACGGCAAAAAACCAGTGGTAATTCTTAATTCCCTACTGTGGACCAGCAATATTTTATTAAAGACAAAAATCTAAGCTACAAAGCTTTGGTAGAAAGTGTAATGCTATATGGATCGGATAAATGGCCCCTCAGCATGACCCAAGGAAAAATACCCCCTGTCAGATGGAAGGATGGAGTGATGGAGAGTATGGCTGGTAGGGGACTGTCAGAGGAGGACGTGATGGACTGGCAGAGATTGAGGGACCTGCTCAGACCGAAGTTTGGTTGAGGAGACCTTTATATAGAAGAAATTCCTAAAAGAAGAAGACAATTACATGTCGATGTCGTTTTTTGAAAAAGGCTTAAATGCCAAACATTCCAAATTTAATCAGGACATAAACACCAGCTCTATTGATTTCCACTCACGATATATTGAAAAAAAATTTGGAAAGGGTCGAAAAATCTTCTATTGATGACGTAAGCACCAAATACTGATGACACTCAATCATCACTCAGACCTAGTGCTAGAAATCTTAAAAATATATTGTAATTATAAAAGTTTTACCCCCTTAATAAACTCCTATTGCACACAATAAAAAATAAAATTAAAAAAAATTATATTTTTATTTAGGAAAACAACGTTTCATGTGTTTCCTGTAAAGTTTGCTAAATGGCACTTATGCCTTTTTAAAAAAAAAAACGTCGATATATATATGTAAAAATTAAATATTTACTTTTAATTATAAGAGTTAACTGTTCTATTTGACCTCTGAAAGTATTTTATCTTGTGTAGGGGTGAAGAGCTCTCATAAATAATTTAAAAACTAAGAAAATGATAAAAGATAATTTTGAAAAATGATATTAATGCTTAAGAATAATGACATGAATCTGTTTTGTTCAGCTTTGTGGATTTTGGTAATTTTTCCTCTGTATCTTTTTATTTATTACATTTAAAAAAAAAAATTGTTTTATTCATTTTGTATCTTTCCCTTAACATTATTCTAAATTTAGCACATTTCAACTTCAAGAATAAACTGTGTAACTGTGTAAACTTGTCTAGAAGCAGTATAATACAAAAAAAGCAGTACAACATGGGAATTACATGTCTGAAGTAAATTAAGAGTACTAAGAAAAAAAGGAAAAGCTGGGAAGAGTTTCAGTGAAATATTCAGAAAGATTTCAGTGAAAATTCAAGGAAATTCTAGAAAAAGCCTAAAAAAGGTTAAAACATGTTAGCTTGTTTGTAATAATAAAAACTAAGGACCATATCTTTTCCTTGAAGACAATTATCGAGAAACCGAAGGAACGAGACAAATGTTTATCTGTCCTTTGTTAGCATACAAGCAGTATTTGATTCTATACCAAGGAAAGAATTATGGAATGCACTGAAAGGAAAGAATATACTGGAAGACCTTATTCAAGCAAAAAAATAAAATTATGAAAATTTTAAAGAAATAGTATCAATGGGAATTGCTAAAGAACTTCAACATGAACAGAGGGGTCAAGTAGAGTGACAGCTTCAGCAATACTCATTCTAAAGCTTTACAGAATGGTGGAGATATTGTTGGCTAGATATAGTTCAAGAAGTTGGTCAGGGGCTGCAGTTAAAAAAGAAAACACCAGATAGGAGTAAATTTATTTTCAATGTGTGTTGATGTTTCGGCATAAATAAACAAGACAACCATGAAAGTATGCAATTATGAAAATTATTATTATATATGAAAATATGAATTATGAAAAACCAAACACCAAAAATGAAAAAAAAAATAATATACGAAAGATAGAATAGAATACATAAAAATAGATGGAAAAAAAAATGAAAGTATAGAAGTTATAAAAACCAAAAGAATAAGTACAGTAATAGCAAATAATAAGATGTGATGATAATTGTAAGCTCAGTTGTAACCATCATATAGATAGTTGTAAACATCATATATAAGGAAAAATAAATAAAGATAGCTGCAGGAAATTGATGTCTGTTCAGTAATCAGAAACTGTTGAGGCACAAAAGTCTGTCCAGAAGGACAAAATGTCCTATATAAAATGATAGTGAGACCAATTGTAACTTATGGATGCGAGATATGGCCTCTGATTAAAGAAAGCAAAAGATATGGGAGAGAAAAGTCCTTCATAAAGTTTATGGGCCAATCCGAATGGAGGATCAATGGAGAATCAGGACTAATCTAGAGTTAAGGGCATTAAGACAAGCATTGTTAAGCGAACAAGACATTGTGAGAGTCATTCAGCTCAATAGACTACGATAGATGGGGCACATGGAGAGGATGTATCCAACAAGAAAACTGCTTTAAGGAAATCCAGGGGATGAAAGAAGGCAAGGGAAGCCCAGTCTCAGTTGGACGATGTGGAAGGTGTCCTGAAGGCGATAGGTATCCAACCGCTGGAAGCGCTTTGAATCTGACAGAGATGAATGGAAGAAGACATTAGCAGAGGCTATGGTTCTTCAAGGACTGTAGTGCCCAGCAGTAAGCAAGCAAATAAAGAGGACAGTGAAGAAAAATTTTTGTAGTTATTGATAAGTTTGTTAATGGTATTATGGGAGGAGAGAGGAGTTAATACTTAAGAGAATCTGTTTAATATGATGTTGGTACAACTTAGGCCAAAACGTCGGCATGCATTAGAAATAAGTTTACACTTATCTGTGTGTTTTTTTCTTTGACAACACCCTCAACCAACTTCTTGAACTAAAGTTTTACATTTTTATTTACTTTTTACATAAGACAAGTAGAGGTGACTTTATTTAGATTTTTTTTTTTTTTTTTACATATCCCAAAGGACCCTGCAGTATTTCAATGTTAAATTGTTTTCAATCAACTGCTCTGAAACTTTGGAGATTCATCTGAAACATGATCCTAGACGATTCATCCAGAAATTTGTTTTTTGGGGTTAATGACATTTATGGCAGTTTCTTCACTTTTGTTTCTCAGATTGACAACAATTTTCCACAATCCTGTCAAATTCAATTGAAATTTTCTTCAGGAAGGATGACATCTGAATCGAATGATCCAAAGTTTCTCAGATTTCATTGAATTTTTCATCTGCAACAAGTCTTCAGGGGCACAAAAAAAAATCTATAACAGGATTTTGAGTTATTCACGAATTAAGGCCTCATTTTACCTATACTGGAATGGTAGGGCATAGGATACAATAACGTATTCGACGTTGTATTTATTTCTATTCATATAACGTATGGACTGGTTCAGATATATTGGTACACCCACATATGTACAGACCTTGTATCAAACATACAAACCTTGCAGACATTTCTTTATTTTATTATTTGTTTTTTGTCTCTCTAATTCTTTTTTAGACACCCCTAGTACACAAATGATATTCTTCTCATACCAGACTCTTCTCATACCAGCAGAAAGCTATCAACATGCGATTGTAGAATGGGAACTTTAGCTTAAAAGGAAGGAGATGCATAGCAATAAAGGAAAAGACAAAATTATGTAGAAAGGACAAAAGGTATAAGATGTACAGATAATCTGTAATGGTCGTTTGAGGGTATTAGAGGTTGGTCTCAACTTGAATGTTTCAGAGCGTTGCATGCTAAAACGGCAACAATATTGCCCTTTTAACATGCGGCGAGCCAGCGCACAGTGTACCGAGTATAGGGGATTTGTTGGACAAAAATCTATTGATCGTGGATTTTTATAAGTAATACCTGGTTATGAATATTGACTATTTGACAAATAATACAAAAAAAAAAAATGGAAAAACCGTTTTCATTAGATTTTTTTTTTTAATTTTACGAGCACAAATGATATGAATAATGTAAATTACGAAAATTCAGGTTTTTTTGTTTTCATCGAGCGATTTCTTTAAAGTGAGTGTTAAGGCATCACCTTCGCAATCTTGAGTAAGCTGCGGATTGAAATTTATTTCATGTTGGGCCCACATAATGAATCTTGATGTTCCCAATCTGGTTACATATGTTGGTAACTTTGAGGAATAACCTGTCCTGTTTGTCTTAATAGGAGTAGAAAAGGAAGTAAAACACCATTAAAATAAATTAAAAAATGATAGCCTGCAACATTAAGACCCTTTATTTGATTTATATCATCTAAAAATGATTTAATAACTTAAAATGTTAAATCTCTAAAGTAGCAATGGAAAAAAAAACCTTTTGTGTAGTTTCAAATCCAGTTGAAATTAAAGTTAATTTTTTCTGCATTTCAACCATTCTTGATTCCTGGTGAGCAGTTTTATCTAATAAAGATAAAATTTCTACTTCCATTGATGATTTTCTATTTTCAGCTTCTTCAGTCCTAATTCTAAATTTTTTTATCTGTAAAGTAATCCATTACAATTGAAAAAGATTTATATTTGTTTGTTTAGGTTTAATGGCGCATAACCCTAAGGTTATGAACGCCAGATTTGTATTATATTTCTCTAGAAGACAAGTGAACACGTGGATGTTAAAAGAGGATCTGTCCCAAATTTTCCAATTTTCATATTTTTGCATATTGTCGCACCTTAAGCCTAGAGGTATGATAGTAAGGAGCATTACAATGTCGCTAAAGCTTTCTGACCTATAAGTCTTCTTTCTCTTTAAGTCCCTAGAGAAGTTGGTAGCAGCACACCAACCAAGGAAGATACAACCACTTAAACTAAACCCCTTCATCCTAATCAGCACCCTTATCTCCAGGGAGAATCCATAGAAACTGCCTCCATAGTAGTACGAAAAAAAACATATGGCTTACTTAAAAAAACATAAACATTAAATTTCCTGCTTTTCTGCATGGAATTGGACCATGAGTCTATATGAACTTTTTTATTGCTTTAAAAGTCTGCTATCACCTTTTTGAATATTTTCTGTGATTTACGAGATACCCTGTATGTATTTCAGCTGCATAATGTAATTTGTCTGTTTTTTTATTATTTGAAATTATAAATATATTCTAAACTATTGATTGTATTGTCATGGAAGTGGTCTCATTCGATTCAGTACTCGACTTTAGACAAATAATTTTTGAATATGTCTCTCTCCCCCTAGGGTTGACCCCCCCGAAATGAGAGTGGACTTGGTAGATCTCAATTTCTATCACCAAGACGAAGTTATGACCAAAGTTTCATGAATGCACAAATTTTATTGTTTATTTGGTGGACTAATTTTTCCTGTGCTCTACAGAAATGCACAAAATTTTAACAGAAATATAATTTTCCACTTCAATTTTGTCGATTGTTTCTTTGAAAAAAAAAGAGCGAGGAGTTAAAAAGACAAGTTTGACAAAAAAATGTGAGTCTAAAATCAATTTTCTGGAAATTGTCGAATTTTGAAAATGAATATCTTGAAAACTAAAACAGATACAAAAAAAAAAATGAATATGGACATTTATAGGATATTTTATTACCTTTAATCTTGCATAGAACAAATTTTTCAGTACGATTGTTTTCGAGATATAAGTGAATAACCGAAAAAAGGAGCCTTTCCCACCTCCTCCTTACATGAAGCGACAGGAGTAGGGGGGAGGGATTTTTAGCATATTTAACTCCTAAGTACTTCCAACAAATTCCCAAAGTCAAATGTTTCTCCTTTCCCTCTCCCTGTTCTCTACACCTTCCTTTTGGTCATTCATTGACTGGAATAAATCTTAAAAAACAAATACACTAGAAAAATTAAACTTAACAGATATATTTTTTAAAAAAATTTAATTTCTCCAAAATTTAGTTTTTAGGACATCTCTCCTTTAAATATCCACGTATTCAAGAAGCATTTACTTCATTAAGAATTTTTTTTGTATGTTGATTTTAGAGCAAAAAAAATGCTGATGGTTATCATTACTTGTATGTGCAGTAAATATACAAGATGATTGTGTTAATATCTGTCATTGGCCAAATATATACTTACACAATTATTATTATTATTTTATTTTATTTTTTTTTATGAAAGATTAATAAATAAACAAATAAGATAAGAGCAGTTGATATACTATAGAAAGAATGAAATAGTAAAAGATGGGAATCTAGGAGAAAGAAAATATAAATAACAATGATAGAAAACAAAAATAGTAGAAGATATGATATAGATGACAACAAAATTTTTATTTTATTATTCTGTAGTAGAAGTGTTTTTTTGCATGAAAGCTCTTCCAGTTTACGGATAATAGTCAAACGTCCCACTGTGACCAGTAGAACCAGGACCCTCTTTTAAAATCAACTGCTTGATCATAAGTTGGTATGAGAATGACACAATCGCAGATCCAGGAGCTTTTTAAATATATCTTATGAATTTGAGGTAAAATGTTAGCAATAGGTTACTTCTGGGATTCTATGAATCGATCAATCAGGGGAGAGAGAGAGGCATTCCATGGCGCTTATGATTACCAAAGGTACTGCAGATTCCTTTCCCTCAAATTCTTTCATTTTATTTTAGTATCCATCGAAATCCTGCCAAACTTACTTTTCTTTTTACAGGGCATTTTCTAAGTAGGTAATAAAAATTTTACAAAAATTTTATATTACCAAAGGTATTTGAGATTTATGAAGACACCATTTAAATAGTAGATAATAACACCTAGGTGAGCTGTTGGAGGAGAGATAAGCCTGGTCTAGGCTTAATATAGGACAAGAATTGAGCAAGAGATAAATGAAAACTATATCATGTAATATAAATAAAGTATGGACAAATTTTAAATCATACCAAGGTTATAATGAAAAATTGAGATAACATTTTTAAGGCGAACTGGTTGGAAGATACCGATGGAAATACAAATCTCCAAGATAATAAGGGTAGAGAAATATTTTCAAAACACATTGCTAAAAAAATTCAGGAATAAAAAGAAAAGTGAATTAACATCATTTCAGAAAAGTGTTTTAAAGACATCTAATACCTTTTCTTCCTCTTCCTTTAAAAACATAAGTTCTTTTTCAACTAACTGTTCTCGAAGCTCAACAATTTGATTACTGCATTTGCTTTCAAGCTCTTCCAATTTTGTTTTCCATTGATTTTCAATTTCACCTAATAGTAGAACAGCAAGTGATATTTTCTTTAATGATAAAAATTACTTGGACAAATAAATATTACCTGTTTTTGCCAATGTACAAGTTTCCCATTCCAACTTGGCTTTTGTAATATCATTTTTTAAACTTTCAAAAGCTATATTTTTATCATTTATGTCCTGCACTAGTTTTTCATTCCGATCTTGCTCTAATTTTAATTTATGTTCCAATTCTTCCATATTGGTAAAATAATAATTTTGTTTTTCTTGAAAGATCTAAATAATATAATTAAAAAATTAAAACTCTTCGTACAACATGAGTGTAAAAACATACATTCACATAGGTACACTCGTATGCACACACATACAAACAAAAGTGAAGTACAATGGGTTTGCATAAACTAAACATTATAATGTAATACTATACCATAACAAGTGAACTTATCCGGATTTAGTCTCTGCAAGACACCCGGTCCCTCACTTAGAGGAAGTACCGATCCCAGCATTTCACCAGTTTTCAGAGCTTTCTGAGGACGAGTGTTGTCCCTATAATCACCCTTCTTATACTAATGAAGGTGACAGTGATTATGGGGTGATGTCAACAATTCCTCAACGTTTCAAGCAGGATGAGTTAAATGACCTCGTTAGAGATCTTAACCTGTCAAAAGAAGCTTCTGAATTACTGGCTTCCAGATTGAACGACAAAAATTTACTGGAACAAGGAACCAAAATTACTTTTTACCGTACATGAGAAAAAGATCTGCTACCATTCTTTACTCAAGAAGGAAATCTAGTATTTTGTCACAATATTAGAAGACTCCTGGAAGAAATGAGTCTTCCTGAATATTTTCCAGATGATTGGCACCTATTTATTGATAGCTCATTCAACGACAATGAAAGAAACAAATAGCACATAGCTTTGGTCTTGGAGAAAATACAGTATCGTGAACATCCTCCTCGGACAGCAAAATCGTCACACCAAATATCCTAGTTTCTTGTGCCTCTGGGATAGCAGAGACAGAACACACCACTTAGACAAGAGTGGCCTTAGAGAGAAGACATGTTCTTTGGAGAAAATAACTTTATTAACTTAGTTGAACGAGAGAAAATCATCTTTCCTCCATTGCATATCAGGCTGGGCCTTATGAAGCAGCTTGCAAAGGACAGCTCTTGATAAGGACAGATCATGCTTTGCATTTACAGAGGAAAAAATGCCTCACTTGAGTAAGGAAAAATTAAAGCAGGAATATTTAATGGCCCAAAAATAAGAAAATTCAGTAAGGACCAAGTCTTCATAAATTCCATGAATGAGGCTGAGCGAAAATCCTGGACTTCATTGTTGCAATTGTTGAAAATTTTCTGAGCTAACAAAAAGTAGAAAACCATGTGGAACTGGAAAACGATTTGCTTAAAAATTTCAAACCTCTTGGGCGCAGCATGAGCATTAAGTTGCACTATTTACACAGCCACTTGGACCGTTTTCCTAAAAATTTAGGAGACAGCAGTGAAGAGCAAGGTGAAAGATTTCATCAAGATATTAAAATTATGGAGGACCGCTATCAAGGAAGATGGGATACGCACATGATGGCAGATTATTGCTGGAGTTTAAAAGGGACTGTTCCAAGATATATCCAAGGTCACAAAAAAGAAGCTTCCAAAGTGTTAAGTTACTAGCTAACTAACTAACATTTCATGTTTAATTTTTAGATTTGATTCATGGATTTAACCTAATATAACGTAAAATGTTATATCTTAGAAGTTTGACCTCCTTGGCAAAAACTAATGCCCTATTTGAATTCAGGGCACCAAATTCATAGGAAATCAGCTCCAAATACTCCAGCACAAAACTACTGTTGGCCTGTGTTAGTATTGTTTTAAAATGGACAATTGAGTGGACAATCTGGCACAAGATATGAAACCTTTTTTTGTCCCGATTTCTCAAAGAACGGAAAAGGCATGAATTGATCCTTAAAAATCCTTGTAACCCTATATATATATATATATATATATATATATTTTTTATTTTTATTTTCTGAGACAAAACGACTGCAGACCAATCTACCTCACAAAGTAATATACCTGATGAAGGTGTCATGAGACAGCTTTCCAGAAGGCAGGTGGTTTTCTGCACTATACTTATGGATGGATTTGGTCAAAATAGATAAATGTAAACATATTCATAAATACATTGCAATACCTTTTCGAACTCCTGATTTTTTCTAATTGAAGATTCGATTTCTTCTTTCAGCTTGGCCACTTTTTCAATGACCCTGGAAGCTTTTTTTTCAGCTTTCATCTGTTTAAGTTTTTGGGATCTTAATTGCTCTTCTTTTTTCATTAATAAGTGAGAGAATTCTTCAATTTTTTTTTCAAACTCACTAAAATAAAAAACAATAAACTTTAATAACTAACAACTTTTTAAGCTTTAATTGAAGAAAATAATTTCAAAACAAAATCTAATAAGAGTGTTTTTAGACCTTGACTCATATACAAAAACAGATTAGAAATTCATAATGAAAAGAAGTCAGATGTTGATATCCGACTGGAATTTACAGAGATTATGCTAATAATAATAGTCTTATCTGAAAATAATGAGAAAAAAAAGTGAATCAGATTAAAAGTAATTTTAATTAAAAATACTATTAATTAAAATATTGGATTGGATCGGATGAAATGTCAGATTTGTTTATTTTGATGAAATCATTCGAGTAAGAGACCATTTATTGTTTGTAAACACTAACACAATCGGTATTAAATTAATCTGTACCATCAACCGAGGTGAGAATGGCCAAAATAAGGGTTTTACTTTTGCTGTGCACATACTGTTCAATTTAAAAAAATGTCCCTTTGGGGTGATGCTTTACAGTAGTTCTTCCGTTATATTTCTTATATTTTCAGATTTTTTAGACAATGCGTACAATTGAGAGAGCTACATATGTCCATGGCCATAGTACCCAGTGTTTGGGGTGACTAAGACCAAGTTTTTTTTTCAAACAAACACATATTTAAAGGCTAGTGTGAGTATATCTTTTAAACTTAAAAAAAAAAAATTATTACACGTTTCCTTTTCACAACATTAATGTGAGGCTATGAAAAATGGAACATTCAATGAAACTAAATGTTTTATTTTTATTCTGATGTTATGTACTGTGTTGTATTTTTATTCTGATGTACTAGAATATAAACTGCACTTCAATTAACATTAAAAAAATATATATAATCTTCTTTCAAAATATCATAAAACAATATATAAATAATATCTTTGACTAGAAAATGAGATCTTTAAATTAGTCCTCATCAAATCATAGCCATCCTCATCTCTCTTATTTTCAGAGAAGTTAGTCATATCATTTAATGTATCAGTAGGTAATCTTCAAATCAAATCTTCACAATTTTTTATTTTTTTAGGGGTAGTTCGGATTAGCGAGAAACCACTGGGCATCACTAAATAATTACATGTTGAGCTCAGGGTGAGAATGGCAATGAATCCATTTGGTCATGGTGAACCCCCAAATGAACAGAATTTTGACTAATCTTAGAAAATTTGCTAATACTTTCACTCAGTTCACAAAATAATAATTAAAAAAAAACTTACCTTTATTTGCAGAAGGAGTTGTTTCTGCACCACAACAAAAGATAAGGTAATCATTTGAAGGAGATGGCCACAGTTTTGCCAACATAACAAAATATACTTAATTTTTTTTCTGCATGGAAATGTTCGATTAAAATTATTGAAAATATATAAACTTTTATCAAATTACGCATAAATCACCAGTAAATGAAAAAAAAAAATTGACTGTGAAGGTTTTAAGAGCCAAATTCACAGTTTCCTCACTTTTGGTCATTCTCTCCCGTCAACCATCCACACCCCGGCTGAAATTTGGTATTTTCCAATTATATCTTTCAGTTTGCTGTAAAATATTCAAATAATGGAGAAATTTTTTGTCACTGATGGAATCAGAAAAAATAAGTGTTATATTCTTATAATAATTTCAACTTTGACATAATGCTTCCGAACAATTTTGAACATGGCTTTTGTTGGTGTTGCAGAGAATGAAAAAACTGCATTTCAGTGGTTCTCCAGGCATCTGGCAATATAATTCTAGAGAATGGAAGGCCAGAAACTGGTGAGAATATTATAGGGGTGGTTTCAGAATATTACAGTGGTATTTTCTTTCATTTGCCTCATATCCTAGGAACTGAAATTTCATACGTTCCATACTGATACTAGGCAGCAAAATAGAAAATTTTAATGCTTACATAAATCTTTGTTGAGAAATCTGTGTAATTTTTGAAATTTGCTGAACTCTCATATCCTCCAACTTCTTTAATTCTTTGAGAAGAAATGCTATTCTCAGTTCATACTCCATTTTTATATTATGAACTTCTTCATTCTTTTTAACACAAAGCTCTAAAAATAGCATTAAGAAGTAAAAATCATCATTAATTATGAATTTTAAACATACAGTAGCACATCTCAAAAAAGTTTATCTAAATGAAATACCGATAGATGTAGTTTCATGAAAATGTACAAAATTTCCCTTAAGAAGGAGTTCTTTTATGGATACATTATATTTCAAAGCGTTTTGCAAACAATTAACACCTTTATTTTTCAATTTATTCCACCTTAAATCTACAAAAAAAAAAAAAAATTAAATTAAAAAATTAAATTGATAAATTAAAAAAAAAAAATTGAAGAAAAACTATACCTAAAACCTTTAAAGAATGGTTCTGTTTTAATGCAGCTGATAATTCATTGGCACCAGCAGAAGATATCTGATTGTTTCTTAAATCTAGGTACTCCAATGATTCATTTTGTGATAGTCCACCACAAAATACAGAAAATGCTTCTAATGATTCACCAATATTATTCCAATTTAAATTTAATCTAACATAAATCATTGATAATAACGTGCAGTTAGCCTTAAAAAAAAAAAAACACTCAATTTTTACTCACGTTTTAATTGATTTATTAATGCTTAACATTTTTCCAAGTAGGATAATAGAGGTAGTATTCATATTATTTCCAAATAAATCAACTTCACATATTCTATTACTGTTCATTAGTGAATTAAAAATAAAGTCAAATCCCAAAGGAGGAATCATACAATCATAAAATTTCAGCTTTGTAATGGCTTCATTTTTTGCTATGATTCTTGATAATACTTCCCAGCCACCTAATGCAACAGGATATCCTGATAAATCCAATTCACTTGTACATCTAAAAACAATCCATGCCACAGAATATAAGATAAATTTTGACTTAAGTTCTCAAAAAAAAATAAATAAATAAGCTTTTGTTATTACTAACATATATACTAATATTAATTATTAATTGTATATACCTACAATGAATGTTTTAAGGCATCAATTATATGCAGGTCAGTTAATGTTTTATTATCAGCACAGAGCTTTTTATATTCTCCAACTATATCCATCTTTCATCATTTAATGGTGCTATTATAAGGGAAAAACAAACACCAACTATTGACTGACAGTGAAGCAATTGTAACCTTTAAGTTATCTTGCCCATCTGGGGAAAGTGGTAGCACCAGGTGTAGGATGCTGATTATTACGTTCCATATTCACAATTTAGGTTACTGAAACCAAAACAGTTTTGATCTCTTGTTTCCTTTAATAATTACAGAGAATGTACCAAACCGTATACAAAATTACGTACTATGTTTTTAATAGTAATAGTTTTTAAGATCACTTTCAAAGCGAAACTCCAAGGTTTGTGGCTTCTAACTTTTTCTGATTGTCAGAATAAACATTCAGTTATGGTATTATGTAATACGGCTCCTAAAATTTTTATATATGAAATATTAGGTTAAAAAAATATTCCATCTGAATAGTATATTCCAACTGAATGCCTGATCAATTGAGGATAGGAGCGTAACTCCCGTAACAAGATTTTTTTTTCGGGAGGATTTAAATTTTTTTCGGGGAGAGGAAGGAGATTTAATAAGAAGAAGGTAATAATCACCTACATGTCTATAATCGCCAAATTGGGAGTATGTTTTGAGGATAGATTAAAATAACTTAAAAATCACCATTACTTTGCTGTTAAAATTACATTACTTAAGATACAAACTTAATTTTTGTTCGTACATTTTGGAGGAAGGGGAGATATGTCTCCCCCTTCCACGTACGCCACTTATTGAGAATGCTTACATAAAAAAATTAAATGTTTATAGTATATTGAGAGAAAAACAGAGAATTATTGGCTTTGTACAAAGAGTAATAAAACGTCGTTATTTTCTTATTATAATTAATACATTTCTTAAAAAAAAAACAGTTTGTTATACGCTCCACCAAAAAAAATAATATTAAATTGGTACTAATTAAAGCCATATATTTAATTTTTAAAAATGCTAATAAAATCAAATTTGAGTTGTTACACTTAGACTGCTTGACGGATAACATTGTTTAATTTAAATTTATCTATTAAACCATACTTTTTAAATGCATAATTTAAAAATAAATTTCTGTGCCGTGTATGACTAAAGTACAAAACGAAACTTCTTAGAAAATTATTTCGCAGAACTTATGTGGGGTAATAACCTTAACGGGAATGATCTTCTTGAACAGATTTTACAAGGCATCGAAAACTTTCATGCTTTTTATATAAATCATCATTCCCACTGTAAACTTACGAATGGGCAAATCACTACTTTTTAGGAGAACAAATAAACTGTTACATTCTTCTGTGTATAAGGATCGATATCGATTATTTAATTTTTGTTTACTGGTGTTATATTTCTTTTATCTTCTAATTTTATGTGTAAGTATTGTTTTACCTTTACAATAATACGCATATTCGTAACTTTAAGAAGGAAGCTTCAGACTATCAGACGTTTTTCGAAGAAATGAAACTGCGATTTCAGCACTTTCTAATGCTTATACAGATTCGTAACTTTACTACAGGAAGTATTAACTGAATTAGAATCGAAAAATAACAACAAATCGAATTTTTCACATTCGTAAGTTTAACATGGGACCAACGAAATAATAATATTTAAAAATTATTTATTTCCAAAAATAAACATATGCTTTTATTCATTATTTTATTTATATCCTCTCATTTACCCCTAACATAGCGACTTTCCAGCGCCCATCTCTTAAGTCCATTTCGTAGGAACTATATATATATATATATATATATATATATATATATATATATATATATATATATATATATATATATATATATACATATATAAAAATATACCCTAACTAATAATTGTCAAAAGACAACAAATATACTAAAAAAATAAATACGTATTTGTAATCCTCCAATTAAAATAAATGTAAGTCCAACAGGAAGATACAGATATTTTTAATTTTAAAACAGATTAATCTATCATTTTTTCACACATGTTTTAGATGAGTTTTCAAAAACGACTATAAATAAGTTTGCAAAAGTATTTCGTTTATGAAAACTCAGATTTAATCTATCATTGAAGTAGTGACTAGTTTCAGGCTTTAACTCTGCAACACATAGCCTTACTATCAAATTTTATGATTTAATGGTTCACAATTTCTCTGCCACACTGAAGAATGTCTCAGACTGGTAATACTAATATACCATTGAGAAAAGCCCGCTCAACATATTCCCTCCCAGAGGGGATGTATCATACACCAAGTAATAATCATATAAGTGGCATTCAATACAATAGTATATGCTCCAATCATTCCTTGTGTAAGTTTTAATAATTAAATGCTTATATTTTAATTTATATTCATACTCACCAAATATTTTCTGAAGTGCTACATTTCATGTTTTTTAATTTGTAGTGAAACATACTTTTGAATCCAATAATATTAACAATATATTCCACAAATTGGTTTAGAAATCAACTCTTTATATTTTTCTGTGAGTGGACAGTTAGTGAAACATGAATTGGATTGTAACTGCTAGAAATTATTTTTGAAAATCTTTTTTAATTTATGCTTAATTTATAAATAACAATTGAAGCACTCGGTCATAAAACATGGTATCCAAAATTGTTGGCGAAGTTTTTGCCAACTCCAGATTCCTTACAGCTGGTTTCATAGATTGTTGAAAGAATCTGTTGGAAATTTGTTATTTTAAAGAACAATGTTCATATTAAATTAATCATAATTTACCAATTTACACTTACCAAAGTGGCAGCTGCTTGAAGATAAAACATTATAAGTAACTCATTTTTCAACATTGTTGAAGTTTTCATTGTGTTAGTTGCCTATTATAGGACTGGGTACTTCAGTTATTGCTTCTAGTTGATATCTATAGAAGAATTCTTTCATTTGTTTTGTCATTCCATTTGATGAGATGGAGAGAGAATTTTATTTTAGTATACCATTCATAACAAGATAAATCTTTTAACCTCTTTATTTTTTAAAGATGGAAAAATGTACTCACAAAAATAATTTAGTCAAGTTTCCATCAACAGGTATTTTGTTTAATAAGATTATAAATAACAGATTCCATGATAAGAAACTTTTTTTGGTTTGGTGAAAAATCTTATTTTTTTTTTTAAATAATCATTTGTGCCAGATTTTTGTAGAGTGATTGATGGTAGGTACATATAATTCCTTACCTCTAATATCCATATTTATAAATATTTTGTTGTATTTCTTTGAAAGAATTATACTTTAATACAAGAATACATATTGATTCATTTTGAACATTTAATAATTCTGTTTCTTGACTTATACTATCTCCATTTTCCGTTTTCATAAACTAAAATGACAACTTACTTAATTAGGTGACTTAATTGTTATGTAATTATCAAATATTTATAAGGGGAACTTAAATTTTAAAATATGGCTCATCATTATCATTCAAAATTAAAAGGATTTTATTTTTTAAGTGTCTAAATTTTAAACTTTTTCTGATTAATTTTTGTTATATTGCTTTCGAAATATTTGTGTCAAATTCTTGCCTCCATGTCAAAATTGGGAAGCTTTAGTTAGGAACCATATTTTACTTTTCATTTGATGAAAATTATATTTTATCCATTATTAATTCTTGGTACATATAACAAAAAAGAGATTAAATAAAGGGCAGATCATTTAAGAAAATTAAAAAAACAGAAGATGAAAAAAGACATAATTTTTTTCCTTGAGTTCTTTTTATACTTTATCTTCTTAAGTATCTGATGTATAGAATAAATACCTTCTTTTTTTTTAATATCTTTACATTTTTGGTCTAAATATTTGAAAAAGACAAAAAACAAAACATTTAATTCTGATAATTAAAAATTATTTTTTTATCTTTTGATCGATTGTATAATGAATTGAGATTATGAATACCTTATTCAACATTAGTTTTTTAGTAATACTATTTTATTATGTTCAATTAAACATAATTGCTATTTTGACAATTACTAATAGTGTGAAAGCTATTTATTTTTCTTGTTTAATTTTATTCAAAACCTTACATTTTTGCAGCAGTTGTATTCTAGTATCTGAGATTAATTTATTTTATTTTTTATTTTCTAGATGTGAAGTCATCAGACTCTTCACAAAATGGTAAACAACCTAATTCATTCATTGCAAGATACAAAAGTAAATGTAAACAAATGAACTTGGTGCCTTTGAGTCTTGTCAAAGTTCAATTTTCAGATGTGTTCCTTGATTTGATTGTAGACCGTATAAAATTACTTGATTGGATAGCTATTTTAAAGACTATAAGTAAAGATAAAAGTTTACATTTTATTTCTTTTAGAAGTAAAGTGAAAGGTCATGGTAAGAATATGAACAATAAATAAAGTATTAAATTTCCTTAACTATTAACTGTTTATTCCTTCTGTAGTTGTCCAAGAGCATATGGATACAGAAAAGAAGGCACAACAAGCCAATAAAGAATCTGTACTGTACACACGGTATCTTATTAATAAAATTTCTGAAAGCCTGAGAGAATGTTTGACATTTTCAAAAAATTTTCTGTGCCTACAACTCCTTAAAATACCTCTCATGGGTGATGGAATCAAAATTCTAGGGGAGGTAAAAATTTAACTCTTTTTTTTTTTCTTTTTTTAATTCCATCATTCTTACATTTAAAGAAATTACATTAGGAGTGGTTTTGTAAAACATTGCAGTTAAAACTAGTAGAAGTTGTTTCTTAATCTTCTTTGTGCCCTCTCAGTACCATGGGGTCCTTTTAGGATCTTTTAGTCCAGTGTACCGGAAGATGCAACATGCAAGATGCGACTTTTGAGTTATCAAATGACTAACGAAGTATGAACCGGCTTCCATATAAATTTGTGCTTAAGAGTTTATAAAATATATCCACCAAGTTCAGCAAACAAATTAACAGTGAAATAATGGTGGGTAATAGAGCCTACTATGCAAAACTGAAACTTCTCAAGTCTCAACTGTTGCTTAAAGCAACAAAATTAAAATTATGGACTTCTGGAACAGAAAATTAGTGTTTGTCCCAAGATGGTTGCCGTCAACTGAGAGTGTTCGAAAGTAACATTATCAAAGCAAGTAGGCTAAGATGGGCAGGACTTATATCAGAATAGATGATGAAATGGTACAGGGGATAACGCTGGAGACGCACATGAATAAACATAATTATAAAGAGTTCTATAGAAGGCACCTTTTATGTCAACGAACATGCCTATCATTATTTCTTATAGATTTACTGATTTCTCAATCCTCGAAACCAAGTGATCTAGAGCTACCTCACAGGATTTTCCTGCTTGGTTAGCAAACTGATTAGGATCTATGGGACATGCATCCAATAACTGTTCTCTGATATGTCTGCCCAACATCTTTTCCAATACCTTCATTAGAAATGATGACAATCATATCGGTCTGAAGACTCTTGGGTCTTCTTTAGAAGACTTTAGTTTGGAAATCCTCCAACTAGTGGGGATATAACCAAGTGCCAAGCTACTCCTAAGAATTTCAAGTAAGTGCTTGCTGATGACTGGGAGGCCCTTCTGTAATAAAGCAGGAAAGATCTTTTCAGTACCAGCCGATTTGTATGGTTCTAATGAGTTGATGGCCCATTCTAATCTCCTCATCGTAATAACTTCATTAATTTTGCCCCACCGTCTTTTATTGGCACTGTTGCTAATTACAGTGGGAGTAGTGTTTTCTCGCCCTAACATGTCACAGTTGGGAAAGTGAGAGGAGGCCATGGCTTTCAAGGTATTCTCATCGTCCTTGTTAGACCCTTCCCCAACCTTCAGTGTACCTAACGGTACCGTGACCAGTGTTCATTTAAATTTTGAAAATTTTATTGATTTGGCATGCAACCGGGGTATTGTCAGCCTCCAGACAAAACTTCTTCCAAGCTTGTCTTTTGGTTTTACTTACTGGTTTGTGGTATTCGGTGAGCGCTGCTTTATACGCTTCCCATTTACCATTTCTTTTATTAGCAGTGGACAATCGCCTGATGCGCGTTCGTTGCTTGCTTAATTCACTGTTCCATCATGAGACATTCCTATTGGAAGTGATTTTACATATTTTATTACTCTTCAGATATGCTGTTCTCACAGCATCTAAATCAATACAAATATATAAATCAAGGCAGAAGGCTGACTGGGATTTGTACCGTGTCGCCTCTAACTTATACAAAAAGGAAATAAGAAAGCATAAACGGAATGGCTGGCAGAAATTCTGTAGCAATATAGAAAGCACGCCTGAAGCCTCTTGTCTTGTTAAGCTGCTTGGGAATGACGCCCAGCAGCCACTGGGAGCCTCAAAGAAACTCAATGATCTCTGGACCTCCAGTTTGGTGGACACTTTGTCCCACCTAATGGAGATCCACTTCCCGGGTTGTAGTATTACTAATTTCCTCAATCCATCTTCAAGTATCTACCCTGGCAGTGATACTAATGATATAGAGGAGGATTGAGCTCTAGCGGAGTCTATAGTCAGTGATGGGGCCATTAGGGGGGTTGTCGGGGAGCTCAAGCCGTATCCGACTGCTTATCGGGGTACTTACAGGTCACTGCAGGCTTAAAAGACACTTAAAGATCTGTGGAATAGTAGGGGATGAGACCTGCCTCTCCTGTGGGCAGGTTCCTGAGACTGCTCTACACTACATAGCTGAATGAATGTAATAGATATGCGTCGTTAAGATACAGATGGTTAGGATCTGATAGAATCAGAGAACAAGAGGCTCCCTCCATTGAATGGACGTCCCTTTTGAATTTCATCAGAAAAACCAGAAGGTCCGACATGGAGGGTTTATAAGCTTTCTATATTGGTGACCACCCCGCGGGTTTGCAAAAATGACCACTAAGCCCACTTGCCGGACTTTGTCCCCCCACCCTTGCCAGTATCAGTACCAGTAGTATACAGGCTCTGGGATTGCTGGTCACGGAAATAATTCCCTATCCAGGCAATCTCAGTCCTTTAATTGTACCATCATACAGGTAATGTTTCTGAATGAGGATGATGTCAATATCCATGCTTCTGATTTATTGTTGCAGCACACCACATGCAGCAATTCAGTGCCATCATACTGTGCTCCTTCAGATCCCGAAGGCTTGTTTCACGGACTTTCATGAGTGCATGAAAGTCTTTCTCATGCGAGTGAATGTTGAGGAGGTTCCATTTACGAATGTCAATGATGTCGTTGTTCTGGATCTTTAATCTCTTCATCAGCACCTCACCAGTGAGAAGTTTGCCAGGGAAGTTCTCTTATATCACCAATGCGGAGGGTAATATCCTCCCCAATGACAATATCTGGAATGATCTTATTAACCAGGTGAAGACTGATTCATTGTCACAAGATAGGACACACCCTCCCATTTTAAAGCTTACGCCATCAAACATTGGATGATCCCCCCCATCCTCATCAATTTCAACCTTGTCTGTAATCGTCTCCTTTAGTGCGTCGCACTGCTCCCGGGTAAGCTGGGTCAGCGGATAGTCACTAGGGACCACCACTGCCAAGGGCCCTCCTGCAGCCTTCGCATAACTGCAGTGTCGGCCCTCAATCTCTCTGGGCTTCTTTGCAGGTGCAGAGGTCCTAATGAAGATCTCGGGCGTTTTTCCGCACCATGTACATGCTTCAGTACCTGCCTTTGGGGTACTGCAACCTTTGCTTCTGGTTCTCTAAGGATTCTGGAAGTTCCAGCTATAGCCCTTCTGGGTGGCTCCATCACACGTGGTGAGGGTTTGGTTTGCTTAGATTGCCTCACCCCTGACCTGCCAGCCTTGGCCGCTGGTTTTTTTGAAACCTTGCTTCCTTGGCTGTGGTCGTTTGGCTCGGCACCATCACAGCAGTACTTAGCCCTAGCTTAGGTGCCTTCCCCTTGTGCATGGCAGACTTGACCACTGGTTCTGGGGGGAACCTTGCAGTCTCGTCTACAAGCCCTTGGAATGGCTCCCACTTGGGCATCCTCGTCTTCCACCAGCCTTAATCGCTGGCTTTGTGAGAAGCCTCGCTTTCTTGACTGTGGTCGTTTGGCTCGGTACCATCAGCGCTCACCAAATGCCACAAACCAGTAAGGAAAACCAAAAGATAAGCTTGGAGGAAGTCTTGTCTGGAGGCTGACAATACTCCAGTTGCATGCCAAATCAATAAAATTTTCTCAAAGCACACTGGTCACGATATCTTAGGGTGAAGGTTGGGAATGGGTCTAACAAGGACGATGAGGATACCTTGAAAGCCCTGGCCTCCTCTCACTTTCCCAACTGTGACCTGTTAGGGCGAGAGAACACTATTCCCACCATGGTGGGGCAAAACTAATGAAGTTATTATGATGAGGAGATTAGAATGGGCCATCAACTCATTAGAACCATACAAATTGGCTGGTACTGACGAGATCTTTCCTGCTTTATTACAGAAGGGCCTCCCAGTCATCAGCAAGCACTTACTTTAAATTCTTAGGGGTAGCTTGGCACTTGGTTATATCCCCACTAGTTGCAGGATTTCCAAACTATGCTACCTATCTAAACCAGGTAAAGGGTCATATGATGACCCTAAAGTCTTCAAACCGATATGCTTGTCATCATTTCTAATGAAGACATTGGAAAAGATGTTGGGCAGACATATCAGAGAACAGTTATTGGATGCATGTCCCATAGATCCTAATCAGTTTGCTAACCAAGCAGGAAAATCCTGTGAGGTAGCTCTAGATCACTTGGTTTCGAGGATTGAGAAATCAGTAAATCTATAAGAAATAATGATAGGCATGTTCGTTGACATAGAAAGTGCCTTTGACAGAACTCCTTATAATATTATAGCTAGCACTCTAATGTTATACAGAAATGTTGATCCTGTAATCACTGGCTGGATTAACAACATGCTAGAATAGAGGATCCTCAAATCAGAATTCGGACACACAGAACTGTGGATTAGACCTAGAGGAGGCTGCCCACAGGGAGTTGTACTATCCCCATTACTGTGGTGCTTGGTGGCTGACTCACTGCTAACAGCCATCAACACAGCAGGCTTTTATGTACAAGGATTTCACTATTCTGATTGGAGGTAAACATCAGAATGTCCTTTCTGACCTTCTTAAATCAGTAACAGACATCTTAATGAAGTGGTGCAGGACCAATGGTCTTAGCATCAACCCAGACAAGGCCAATATCTGCATATTTACAAAGAAAAAGCATATAGCTATAAGAATGCCAACCATGGATGGCACCCAGCTGGGTCTGAGTAAGACTCATTAAGGTATAACTCAGTAAGGTATTACATTGGATCACAGACTAGGCCGACACCAACATGTGGAAAACAACAAATAAAGCACTCAAGTGCCTTTCGGCCTGTAAAGGTGCGGTGGTCAAGATGTGGGATCAAAAACCAGTGATAGTCCACTGGCTGTACTCAACAGCCGTTAGATCTATGGTACCTTATGCAGCATAAGATAAAGGTGGGTGGATCCAGAAATAAGCTGGAGAAGATACAGAGATTGGCCTGTTTAATGATAACAGACCCGATGAGAACTACTCCAACAGCTGCTATGGAGGTAATGTTTAACCTACAACCACTACACTTGGAGATTGAATCACAGGCCTATAAAACTACTTATAGGCTGATAAAA
Organism: Rhaphigaster nebulosa; assembly: GCA_948150685.1. Lineage (NCBI taxonomy): Eukaryota > Metazoa > Arthropoda > Insecta > Hemiptera > Pentatomidae > Rhaphigaster > Rhaphigaster nebulosa. The sequence goes on along the minus strand of OX411306.1, from coordinate 101,168,469 downwards.
CAGAAAACAACTTCCACTGTTCTGGCACAGGTTGGGCACTGGGAGCTGGCACAGTGGATGGACATTAACATCAAAAGGTTTTTTTTGGTACAAGAAACTGTGCTTTGGATAAAAGACAGCTCCCGAATTATTTAAAAAAATTATGGATCAAATTCTTCAAGGATGTGATAGGTTCTTGAATTTTATTGATGACATATTAATTTTGGGGAAAACATTTGAGTAGCACCATATTTAACTAAAGAAAGTAATGGATTTGATAAAACACAAAGCATTTGAATTAAGTGGGAAAAAAACGTGAAATACAGCAAATGGAAATACAGTTCTTAGGCCATAAATTAACGGCTGAAGGAATGCCATCAGCAGATGATAAGGTCAAGGCTGTAAAATCATTTAGAACTCCCAAAACAGTTGACAAAGTGCACAGTTTTTTAGGTTTGATAAACTTTGTCATTTATTTTATTCCTAATTTAGCCACTATGTCAGCACCCTCAAGACTGCTAATAAAGAAATATCAAAAATTGGTTTGGGAAGATTCACAGCAGGAGTCATTTAGGGCCTTAAAGGATGCAGTCAGTGACGTGAACTTGTTGGTTTATTAAAACAATGACGATGACGCGTACGTATTAGCGGAGGCAAGCCCAGTTGGTCTGGGAGCAGTTCTAGTGCAAGAAAATACTGAGGGACCACAGATAATCTCATCTGCCTCAATGAGCTTGCCTGAAGTGGAGAAGAGGTACTCCCAAACAGAGAAAGAGGGACTATCGCTAATTTGGGCTGTGGAAAAGTTTCACCCTTATCTGTATGGCAAACACTTTAAGCTAGTGACAGATCACAAGCCCTAGAAGTTATATTTGGGCCCAAGTCAAGATGATGTGCATATATTGAAAGGTGGGTGCCAAGGCTTCAGTCTTATGAATATGAGGTCATATATAAACCCGGAAAAAATAATATAGCCGATACCTTGTCTAGGCTTTCGCAAGCAGAGGATGATACAAAATGGAAAGAAAATATCATAAGAAGAATTATTGAATATTCGGCACCACGCAGTCTTAGTCTGCAGGAAATTAAAAAAAAAAACAACTAAGGAGGATGCAGAAATGAAAAATATAATTGAATGTTTACGCTCAGGCAATTAGCTACCTGCATTAAAAGGTATGAAAACATTTCATGTGAGTTAAGTGAAGCCAATGAGTTGTTATTGAGAGGAATAAGGATTGTGCTTCCTAGCTCTCTCAGATCTAGAGCATTGGCACTAATACACGACGGACATCCAGGAATTGTGGTGATGAAGAGAGCACTTGGGCTTACAGTATGGTGGCCCAATATGGATGCTGAAGTAGAAAACACAGTAAAAGCATGCAGGGGCTGTCAGATAGTTTCTGCAGAACCGCTTCCATAGCTGAAGAGAAGAAGAACTTTACTAGAGAAACCATGGCAAGAAAGAAAGGTTGTTATTGATTATTACAACCAACTTTATGAAGTAGAAATTATGAGCACTGTAACCGCTGAAAAAACAATGAAAAAGTTAAAGCCAATGTTTGCACGCCACGGAATTCCCATTAGCATCACATCTGACAATGGAAGTAAATTTTTTAGTTCCATCTTTTGAGAATTTTGTGAAAAACGTAACATTAAACTTACGCACACGCCTACATACTGGCCTGAAGCAAATGGAGATGCTTAAAGGCAGAATAGTTCACTGCTGAAGCTTAAAAATCGCACAAAGTTTAAATTTGGACTGGAATAAAGAATTATATAAATACCTTTTGCGTTATAGGACTACCCCTCATAACACAACTGAGTCCCGCCGGCTGAAGCATTCTTTGGCCGATTCTTAAAAACTAAAATTCCACAGATTGAATACCACAATCCACTGTTGGATGAAGAGATGAGAGATAAACAGAAAGGGGAAGGAAAAGAGAAAATAATATCAAAACAAGTTAAGAAAGGCAATTCCAAGTTCGCTCAAAAAAGGAGACATAGATATGTGCTTGACTAGTCTTTGTTAATCCCGAGCCATACGAAATAGAGGAAGTTAAAGGCTCATTAGTAACCGTAAAGGCCATGGAACCTCTAGACATAATAGTTTTTTTTAATTTAATAGAATAAGACTGGGAAGAAGAACCAAAGCTAAGCAACATGAACCGAGAAAGGACGAGGGAAGAAAAGGAAGGAGATAGGCTTGAAGGTAGCATAAAAAAGAAGAAAGAAGATCTAATAGAGGACGATAAAAGAGCGAACTGAAGGTCTGAGGAAAGGAGACCAGCAAAAAGACCACAATAGTTAAAAGATTATGTTTGTTCTTAAATGTTGTTTCATGTTTCAATGCTATATGTTTATATATCAATGTATTATTCAACGTTATGTTAAAAAAAAAAAAAAATTAAAGGAAACAGAGATGTAGTGTTGGTAATATTGAGTTACTAACAGTGAGAGAGGTTGTGTAGTTTAAGATAGCCAGATAATAAAATTGTGTTTACAGTTAGTGTAATTGTGTGTGATTTATTACAAATAGTACAATCAGGTAAGGTTGCAGTTTAAGTCTTGGAATGTTATGACTAAAAACAGGAGTCAGATCCAACCAATGGAAATGAGGTACTTTAGGAAGGTCAAAGAAAATACAAGAAGAGAATGTGTGAGGAACACTACAATTAGAATGAGTCTCGTTAAAAGACCTATTTAGGATATACTAAATTAACAGCACCTGAGGTGGTTTAGACACTTGCCCGATTGTTAGATAGATAGTATAATTAATATAACTAGAGCTACCTACGAAGCTATCACAGAGGAAAAGAGAGCCCAAGGAAGACTTGGTATGAAGGACTAAGAGCGGTCATCTTCAACAGATGAGATCTTGTGTGAAAATGAGGAAACAGCTGGTACAGGACCGGAATTTATGGATCAAGATCTATTGAACGTTACCTCACACTGCGGTAGAAGAAGGATGAACAAAAATAAGAGAACAAGAGTTAGAATAGTTAAAATGGCAGTAAACTGAGCTGATAGATTGAGAATTTCAGTCTTATTTGGAAAAATAGAGATGGGAATTTGTGGCTTTGCTACTAAGAAAAAAATAAATTTTATTGTAAATTGGTATTTTCAATAAAAAGATGCTCTTATTACAAAATTGTTAACAACAAGGCTCACCTTATTGTTTCGAGTTGCACACAGTAAAATTTTATTTTAAAAGTCAAATTTTATGAAATATTGAGATGATTGTTTAAGGACTGCTTGCTTATTTACAAGTTGTCAAACATATATTTTTAATTTAATTTAAATTAAAATTATTCCAGGGATTGAAGAAAACACAATCTCTGCAGCATTTGTCTCTCCAGAATTGTAATATTGGGGATGAGGGTTGTCTTATTCTTTCACAAGTATTACGTAATGTACCAACTCTCATCACCTTAGATCTTTCTTTTTGTAAAATTACTGCACTTGGAGCTAAATATATTTCAGAACTGATAAAGGTAAAACAATTATTTTATATATATATATATATATATATATATATATATATATATATATATATATATATATATATAATTAGTATTAACAGATCATGAAAAGTTATCTGTATTTAAAGCCAGTTTTATTTCAAATGTATTTACTAGTATTACCCAGCATATATTTTAACAAACAGATTTTGATTATAAGTAAAAGAAGGCACTTCAGCGTTAGGTAGTGTGAAATCCATGTCCATTGAAACATTTTCAGATTTTGTCAATTCCTCTTCTTTTGCTCCAGCACAACTCATCTGACTAAAATTTGTCTTATACAAAATTCTCCAAAAGTGCACCTAGATCTTTCTTGACACAACCTTCCATCAACTTCCTCATTGGAAAAAATATTCAGTTCTTTGATGATTTGTTAAAATGATCTGACTTCAATTATTTCTTCTATCTTCAGGATAATTCTTCACTAGGAGAAAGAAATCAATGCTAAAATCTCAATGATATTAAAAAGAATTGTGTGGTTTTTTATTGTGTGATGAAAAGAAAGAAGGAAAAAAAAATGGTTATGGATGAAACAATGGCTGATGAATAAATCAATTTTTCCATATATAAATTAAATGAAAACATTGAAACATATCAAGTACAAGATGATTTCAAGAATAACATCAATTAATAAGAACATAAAGTGAATTTATTTATCAATTTAGGTGTTTTCATTTTTATAATCTTAAATAAATTTCAGAATTTCAACAGATAAATGAGTGTTTCAAAAGTAAAAATAATCTACTTAATACCCAATTACCTACTCTATGTATTTTTATTTGTATGCACCTTTATGATGTAGCGAGTTTGAGTGTTGATCTTTCAGTTTCCTACGCATATTCATACTTTGAACTATTGAGATGGACTAGTATTAAGGATTGTACTACGAACGTCACACCCAACCCAGCTCCAGCTCAAACCTCCGTACACACTGTTATATGTGATATGATCAAACCAAGACCGTGGACCAGCTGTACGACCCGCATGAAAGTGAATGAGCCCCTTTATACAATACACAAGACAATGACATTTTCAGAGTATAATATTCTGGTGCATTACATAGTAATATTGGTCTATCAATTAAAATTTCTGTTTTGATGGGTGAAATTAATAAAATATGAATGAATGCATTAACAAATATAATTAATCAACAATTACTTATTAATTACTAAATAATTTAAACATTACTAATAAGAACAGAACTTTAATTTTTAAGTTTTAGAATGGGGTTATACTCTTACATGATTAATTATTTCAAGATTGATCATGCTAAACCAACAAGATATAAACATTTATGTTTTCAGTTGATTTGAGGAGCTTGTTAGCAGAAGTGGACATTTCTATGTCTACTTTTGTTTGCAAAGTCACAGTTCAGTTTTGCTTTCCATTCACTTTTCTATGGGAAAAAACTTTATTCACAGAAGTGGAGCTAGCATAAAGTACAGCTTTGAGATATCTTGCTGACGTCATCGTAATCTGTTTCAGTCAGAAGTGGAGTTGTCCACTTTTGGTAGCAAGCTCCTCATTTACAACCAACTACCTCGATAATTATTATAGTAATTAATTAATGACACCCTCTCAATCTTTTACTTTTAATTGTGTTTTTATACCGAAGTTGGTAAGTTTTGTCTTAGCATGCATAAGCATCTTTCAGAATGGAAAGTAGTTATTGATTGTTTTTTAAGAGGTTAAGGCTTTAGTTAATTTACACTTCTGCTTAAAAGTCTACCAATAATCAGTGTCTTGTGTGGGACCAAAACAGGTGTATTTACTTCCATTCATATATCTTACTTTATACTATGCCATGACATTAATTTTTTAATAAAACAAAAAAAAAATTAGTTTCAAGAAATTGCAAGGTTGGGTGAATGCTGGAAGCAAAGTTTGAGATACAGAGAGGTAGATCATGATCAGATTCAAGGTCTCAGGCGGATTACACTAAATGACAATCCTGAAATAGGTGATGCTGGCCTCCAGTATATTAGTGATGTATTAATGGATGATTTCTGGGTCAGAGGTAATTATTATATAATCTTAATCTATATTTAATTATTGATAGCAGATTACATGAAGTTAGGTTTTATCATGTCTCCTAGATTTATTTCTTAATAGTGAAATTCGTATTAATGTTTCCAACATATCGTCGGTTTGGAGGAAAAAGTGATCAGCTGCAATTTTTGTGAAGATGGGGTTTGTTGTTTTCTACTTGCGCCAAAACCAAATTTACACTTCATTATTAACTAAAAATTACACAGACCACCAAAAAAATTTTTTTTTAAAACTTTTTTAACTTCAATAGTTGATCTTTATATATTTTTATGTGCTGAATTTTCTTCAGGAATAAGGTATTTTCAGTACAAAAGTTTTTTCATCTTTGGCCTGTGAAGCTGTTCAATTCTTTAAAAATCACTTAATTTAATAAATTTAACTATAAAATGTGAAGAAATTTTGGGTGATACAGCTTTTTAAATATCATATTTGGATTCAGTACCCTAAAAACTATAGGAATAAGATATTTTCATTACAAAAGTTTTTAAAGCGTAAATTTGAGATTTGTTGCTTTTTATCTGTGTCTGAGCCAACAGACACAGATAAAAAGCAATAAATCTCAACTTCGCAAAAATTGCAGTTGTTCACTTTTACCACCAAACTGACGATATTTTGAACTAAATCAAGAAAATTGTTGATCCATATGTTTTTATTGAGGTATATATTATATCATTTATAATACTTACAAATGACAATGGTCAAAAGCATTGCAATTAAATTTAATTGTGGTTTGACAAATCTGATTTATTAAGAATTTAGGTTGCAACAAAATTTAAATTCAGTTAATCAAGAATAGTAGTAATTCCTGATCACAAACCAATTTTTTCTAAAATTATCCTTCTAAAAACAACTGGAGACACAGCAAGTGGAAACAGGTAGCACCAAGCTTTTACTACCTATATACTATCCATGTATTTTCTCCTCCCTCTATAAAAACACTTTATAGTTCTATATATATCAAAATTGCAATATATTAATAACAAATTAATAAATGAAATAATTTCATTATTATTCTATGGAAAATTTGTCATAATGTTGTTAATTTTCTCAGATTGTATTCTGCTCATCTTGTTTCACATTTAGCATTGGATATGCAGAATTGCGGAATCACAGAAGATGGTGCTTCTTTGATTAGAAGGCTGATTGAAATAAACAATGAAATTGGTGTTGTTGATTTGCGCAGAAACTCTCAATTGAGTAATTCTACAATTGCAGGAATAATTAAAACTCTTAGTACAAAGATTACTGAAGATAAAGAAGAAGTATGTGTATTAGTTCATTTTTTTGTTTACCTTTTATAAAAAAAAATACTAATAATTATAAGATTTTAGATTTTCCTCATGTAATGAGCACTTTGATTATTAGATTCAGTGTCACCAATGATACCTAGTAAAACAACTATTGAAAACATGTATATGGTTTTAGGGTTAACTCTAAAATTATGGTATAAAATTGTTGGTTCAATGCTAAATCCTTTCATCAATATATGCATTTTCTTGTTCTTTTTTGTCTTCCTCTTCATGCCATTCCTACCATCGAGGAGTCCCAATCCAATGCAGTCATGCCTCTCGATCTCTGCTAAGCTGCCTCATTTCTTGAAGGGTTTTGTCTCTTTTCCCCCAAATATACATCTGGCAGGAAATTCTGGGATGGCCTCGTGGCTCCTTCCCGGTGGGTCGACTTTCCATTGCCTTCCATGGCTCTCTCTCTTCCTCCATTCGACAAATGTGCCCAAACCACGGTCAAGTGAGGTTTTTAGCTCCGTTATCTCCAGTTCCTTTCTTATCCGTTCATTTCTGATAGGGTTCCTCTTGGTCTTTCCAACTGCTCTCCGCAAGAACTTCATTTCAACACTTTTCACCTGGCTGGCTTACTTAGTCCATAACTCAGCTTTCACTTCCATAAGTGAGGATTGGGAGGTACACCGACTTGTAAATATACCTTTTAGTTTCCATACCAACATCTTTGTGCCCCACTGTGTTGTTGCAGATAGGGTAGTAGACCTGGTTGCTTTGGATATCCTATTTGCTACTTCAGGGTCAATCTTCCCTGTGTTGCTATGATTGTCCCCAAATAGGTAAACACCTGCACAACTTCAAGTATCTCCCCATTACAGATCAGTTGGACGTCCTCTCGATCCTCTCTTGATAGAAATACGACTTTGCTCTTGGAGGTGTTAATAATCATTCCTTTGCAGAGGAGCTTCTCCTACCATTCCAAAATGGTTAGTTGCAGCTTGTTTTCAGTATCCACAATCAGTACAATATCATCTGCAAACAATAGGCTTTAAACTATAACATTCCTCATGCATTTCTCTATGACTATCCAAGCAGTACAGCGCTTACAAATTTTATGGATTTCATCCATAAATAGGACTAATAAGAGGGAACTTAGGCTGTCTCCCTGCCTCAAACCTCTTTCTATGGGAAGAGGCTTGGATTCCCTTCCATTGATCCTCACAACTTCTTTTGCTTCATAATAAGGCGATTTAATGGCTGTGATAAGATCGCCTGGAACATTTTTTGCCATCAAAGCATCCCATATTTCTTTTCTGGGCACATAGTCAAATGTTGCTTTAAGGTCCAAAAATGCCATATATATGTTCTTGTCTCTGTCCCATGCTTTCTCTGCGATGCTTCTTAGTACGAAGATGTTGTCTTCAGTCTGCCTCTCTGGACAAAAACATGCTTGTTCATTCTCTATTTGGTTCTCAACTGTGAGCCTTAGTCTCCTTTCCAGAATTGAAGTGTATAGTTTGTAAGCCACCGAAAGTAAGCTTATCAGTCTCCAATTTTCACAGTCGGTGGAGCTACCTTTCGTGTGAATAGAGACCATAATGCTGAACTCCCAATCTCTTAGTATTGGTATTATTATTATGGCTGAATTATCTTAGTATCCCATATTTTTTGGAGGAGTTGCTGGAGCTCCGTAATTCTAGAACTATGCCGTCCCTTCCTGCCATTTTAATTTTTTGAATGGCATATTCTATTTCGTCTTCCTCAATAACTTTTAGGCTTTCTAGAATATTATATTCTGCAGAATGTTCTCCCGGGTCATTAGATCCTCCTACTACTGATATTTGAAATAGTCGATTTCAAGTTTCTTTCCAGGCTAGAGAAAGTTACCTTATGTATCCTTAATGGAGTCCAAGGGCACTGTAAGCAACAGTTGGGTCGCAGCCCGTTCTTGCATTAAAGTCTCCATTCAGTATCACGAATTGTCATTTATCCTTGATTTTATTGAGTAATCCTTGCAAATCCAAATAGAATGCTTCTTAATTCATGATTCCTGCATCCTCTGTTAGTGCATATGCTTGTACTAAAGTAACTTTCCCAACGGCTTACACAAAATTTGCTGCAATTAATCTTGATGAGATTAATCCCAATCTTCCAGTTGGTTATACATTGTTGGAGTCATGGCTATACCTACTCCTTCTTTCACAAAGTTTCATTTAGGAACTCCATCATATATCAGGGCACAATCACTCTCCAGCTTTAGTTCACCACTTCCTTTCTTCCTCATCTCACTAATGTCAAGTGTGTCCACCTTATAAGTCTTCATTTCCTTTAATAACTCAACCTCCTTCCCTGACAATGTCTTAGTGTTCCAGTTTCCAAATTGTAAATCCTTATGAGCACAGGTCATTTCCATGAGATATGTCCAAATCCGAGGCTAGTATGTTGACTTTGAATATACTATACTGCTATGCGGGTTATTAACCCAGCGTTGGAGGTCCCCTTATCCTCAGAACACCTGAATATTAAAATTTCCTAGTAGAAAGGATGGCTGGGCTATACACCATCACTGGGTCCCCTGCAGAACTTTGCCGTTAGAGGACATTTAATGTTACCATCCAAGAGACCAGAACCCGCCTGCTGAGAGTTATCCAAGTGAACTCTGAGAAGGTGACTGGTGCCCCCTGGACTGGTTCAATATCCCCAGGGATATTTAATTAATTAATTAATTTAAAAATATCCCAGACCATGTTGGTTTGTTTTAGTCCTAATTAATTCCTGAAATCGAGCAAATGCTATGGCCACAATGACACAAATATCTTTTCACTCTTTTAGCCAAAATTCATGTCTTCAAGTCTTTAGTTTCAAGTTGGTAACTAGTTAATTTTTATCATTTCTATATTTATTTACAATAATTCTAATTTTTACATGCTTAGAAAATAAAAATATAATTATTAATTTTCTCTTGTTGGAATAAATATAAGAATATCAGTAACAATCTCTTTTATGATTGAAACATTCTAAAGTATGAATATGCTGTAATATAGCTGGGCGTCTCGGGAATAAGTTATTACATATTATCTAATAATTATAAAAGTCTTCTATATTAGCCTACTCTGTTAGAGACTACCCCCAACTTTAACCCTATTAGACTTTGAACATCTTTGATGATGTGATGTGGTCTGCTTTCAGACATTTATTACTTATAGGAGCTCAGATAGTCTGGAGGGGGTCGGCTTTCCTGATGATGCTATGATGAACCATGATATCCATGAGTCTTTATGAGTTGGAAATAATATTAATTTAAATATCATTATTATTGTATAAATATTAATAAATAATTAATAAATATTAATTAAATTGTATCATGCCTGAGTTTGAAGTTAAATCAAAAAGAAAACATGATAAATAAAAGAGAAAAACATGCTGGAGAGGGAGAAAAAATATAAATAAAATTAATTAGTTCTTGAGGTAGATGGAAAATATTACAATAATGTAATCAGGGCCAGCTTTAAAGAGGAGCAGTTGCCCAGTGTGCAAAATTCTGGAGGGTCTTATTTTTAAAGACATTAAATTGAAATGGTCTAATTTTTTTTGTCGACCCTCATTAGGCCTCAATTCACAGTTAGATATTTTGTCAATCATGAACGTGAGGCTGAAACTTGACGGGTTGTCTTTGCGATTATACTTATTTCTCCAGCACTATGAGGGCTGTTGATTCTTTTCATATACACATATGACCTAGTGTTGTGGAGTTTAACCATTAAATTGTCAAAGCGAAAACTAAAATAATATTTTCGTTGGAAAAATTTGTTTAAAATGTTTGTCAAACATTTTGTTATAAATAATTTTGTCTGACAGTGTTTATATAAATCTATAAGTTTTGGTGGCCGTTCATAAATAACCATTGACCTTCCTAGAAAAATAAATAAAATAAAACCATGAAAAAAAACAATAAAATAAAATTACAACATGTTGAAAAATAATTGCTAATTAACATTTATCTCTAATTTTTAACATTTGTTATGCCACATTTTTTCCTTTTTTTTATTATGTTACTTATGGTTATAGAGAAGAGTTACAGATTTTTTTTTGGGTTGGGAAACTTTTTTTTCAGAGGCAGTGAGAGCCAAAGGCCACAAGTATTGCTTGAAATACTTTGATTTAGTTATTATCATACATATGGTTCTTAACTAACATATTACAGACTCTGAGCACCTTAAAAAATCGTTATCATACTTTAATGTCTTCCCAAAACCTTCACTTTGTCTAATGTATCTCAATGTGTAGGAGGCATTGGACGTTTACCAAACTTCCTGACTTTGCCATTAAAATTAAAACAATTCATTTGAATACCTAAATAGAAGGAATACTAGTTAGATTGAATGATTTGATTAAAACCTTGCCTGTTATAATTAGAATATATGGGTGTTATGGTGGCTACAAATACGCACTGTCATAACACATAGCATGAGCATCATAACATGAGCTCTTATCTAGAAGAAAAAATAAAGATAGTAGGCAATCCATAGGAGAAATACTTATGATAATTTATAATACAGCAGGGTGAGTTGTATGGCCGGGAATGAATGTCCAACTAATTCCTCGACGTCATTTTTTTTTTTAACACAAACCACATTTTCAAACTCACCCTTTAGAGGGGTAACCCCTTGTTGTAAATAAAGGAACCAAAGTGATTTTCTATCACAAATAACTCTAGTACCTTGTAAAAATTGTAGAGATACCGAAGAATATTTTCCATGGGCTACAATTCTTCAGATATGGGTCTCGCTCAAATTTAACAACAGCTGGCCTCAAAACCAAATTTATGCTTTTAGAACTCACAGGTAAAGATCAACAGGTCAGACCACTTGATGGAATGAAAGGCAACAGAAATGCTACTTATTGTTCCACCAGGTCTGTCAAACTCACTTGATCCTTTCAACAAAGAATATCAGCTTCCAATTCATCCCATTGTCCCAACCAACCCCTCTCTCCTCTATTTTGATTTTACTTAATAAGGCTTATATACTCATAATTGGTGACTACATCCTCACTTGACACTGTTTTGAAGACAATGCTTTATGTTCTGTTATACCTTTAATTTGTTTTAGAAAAATTGACTATTATAGATTGATTGCTGAGTGATATTGGTAGTTGAACTGATGACAGAGGGGTCGAAATCAATAATAATCAGAGGGATATCTTTCTGTAAATAATAATGGATCAATAACTAATCAGATAGCCTCAACCTAATCCCATTACAGTTTTAGAATTTTGTGGGGTAGATGCTGAAAAGTTACTACCTAAGGAGATTTAAGGAAAGGAGCTTCCTTTGCATCCGATAGCATCTATTATTTTGTATCTAAGATGTCTAGATGTATCACTAGTCCTTACAAATTTTTCATTCAAATATATTATTTTTTAATACAGTATGTTTGGCTCCACTTAATTAATAATCCTGCAGACAGTATCATCCCTCCAGGGAGTACTATAAAAAATGGCAGTACTTGTGGAAATCACAGAATATGGAATAAGTAAGATGTTATAAAGTATTTAAAGTAATTTAATTGGTAGTGGTAATGAATATTAATAATTTTTTTTCCTGCAACAGAGGTTCAGTCAGAGAAACTAAAATGATTCCAAAATTATCTACAATGTCTACATGCTCTGAAATAGCAGAAATCTCAATCAAAAAGGTGGAGAAATGGAAGCAGTCCCATATGTCAGTTTATTATTTATATGTTTTTATTTTATTCATACAGTAATCATGTAAGAAGGTTGTATATTTTGCTGGACACTTCTACAAAGTCTTTTACTTTCATTTATTAGACAATCGATTTATAATTCAATAACCCCTTTAATAAAAAAGAATAATATCCAATAAAAGCAAACAATCATTAAGATAATAATCAACAAATCAAATCAGTGAATCAAATCATTCCACAAGTTAGCCCTACATCTCCTTTATCTAAGTATTTATCTGAAAAAACTTTAATATTAACCACTAATAATGAAATCATACCATCAATAATATAGATCTATGAATTTAATAACATTTTGGTACTCGCATTCCTGGATGTAAAGGCAGCCTTAGATTCGGTTCCTATACAAGAAATATAGGCAGCTTTAGCTGCTAAAAATATTTAATATTTAAATGTTTAATTAAAATGTTTATCAAAGACAGTACGTTACTCCTAGACATGCACACTATATTTCAATATTCCATATTGAATGAAAATATGTTATACAAAATTAAAATTAAAATAATATTAATTAACAATGCAAGCTAAAAATATATAACTAAAGCCATGGTGCCTGAGCATGTTGGAAAAGTAACTCTGTATTCATGAGTCAGTAGTGCCAGTTTGAATCTGTCCTGGAAGGGTAGACTTTTATTTTAAATTTTTTATCTTTTCGAAGGGTCTTGTTGATTTATTTGGTGATTCACTTTCTGAAAGTTTATGTAAATAATCAGGTTCATGCTAATAAGAAAAAAAGGACAAAGATAGTGCAAACATAAGTACAAGAAACCTACATTATAATAATATGGGCACATCATATAGAAATGTAAGAAATTACTTGAAAATGCACAACATAGTCCAAAAATTCATTGAGCTGAAATGATTTAAATAAATTGTATTGAAGAGTCATACTGTTGGTTCCTTCTTATCTTTATGATAACAATATATTTTTAAGGCTTCTAGCTCTAGTTTAGGCCAGATTAACAGCCGAGTCATTGGTATTTGATGCTTACGTCATCAATATTTGATTTTTAGACCATTTCCAATTTTTTTTTTTGGTATATCGTGAGCGGGAATCGACAAAGGTGGTATTTACGTTCCATAATTAATTGAAACCTAAATTTCAAATTTTTGGCGCTTCAGCCTTTTTCAAAAAACAATATTATGTCATGTGCACAGCCTATTTGTGTCAAAATCATTGATACTTAAACAATATAAATAATTAATTATCAGCGATGTAATTACAAAGTTGATAGGAAATTTAACTATGAATATATACTTATTTTTTTTTAAATAAGTAACTAATTAATATTTACAGGATTATTAAGGACAAATTGACTAAATCAGATGAGTAAGTCATACTTATTTTTATGAATAATTTAAATATTCCTACAATAAATAATTAGTAAATTTGTTCGGATAGTATTCCCATCAGGACTGTTGAAAAGGAAATCAGTGAAGTAAATCTTAGTAACGAAACAGGTTCCTGTGTGTCCGGCACAACAACCCTGACTGAAACATTTCCAGAACCATCTGTAACTGAACCAGAAAACGAAAAAACAAATGAAATAACTAGAGAAATTAAAGACATTTTTTATGATTTTGTTAAATTTTCTTCTAAACAAAACAGGTAGGTATTTTAAGAAATGATTATTTTCCTAAAACATCATAGTATTTTATTTCATATGCTTTGACTATTAATTTTTTTTTACAGAAAGTTAAATTTTAAAACATTTCCAAATGTAAATTATAATCCTAGGATGTATGAAAGGTAAGATACATTCATTATGATAATACTAAATTTTATTTATTTATGTTAAAGCATTAGGCAAAAAATTGACTGTTTCCATTACTGCTTCAAAGAATATTTCTTTAATTTGTGATAATTAATAAAACAAGAGTATACAAATCTTAAATATTTATGAGGAAAAAATATTAACATTTTAAATTTGAACCAAAATTAACTTTGGGATTATGCTTGTTCTGTAGAAGTTTTTGATGAGAATTCATTATTTAAAAAAAAAAAAATTAAATACCTACGATAATGAAATTTAATAAAATAAATGATAGCTGGAATTAATAGATTTTTATGAAGAAATTAGATTGTTTGGGAGGCGGCCAAAAAGAATGGAACACATAAATAAATAAATTTAATAAATAGTTTTTACTATTTGTGATTTATTTTTTTTACCATCTTATTCCTTCATATAATTTTTATTGTTAAATATTAATTATTCAATTCAATTAAAAGGTTTTTAATGAAGCATATACATTTTTACCAATTTTTTTTTTTTAATGAATAATCAATGGTTGACACTAGAACTTATGAGGAATGAGATGGTCCGGGAGGCAGTCAAAAAATGGAACACAAATAGTAAAAACCATTTATTAAGGATACGGTGTTTCGACCCACTTTGCAGATCTTCTTCAGGGCTGAATAAACAAGATACAAAAATAAGAATAAAACAATGGTATATACAGTGGATGAATTAATAAATAAAAAAGATTTAGTAAGAAAAAAAAAATTGAAAACAGTGATGAATTTGTAAAATGAAACTGGTAGAGTAATGACAACAACTAAAAATAAATTAGTGAATATTAATACATTAATAACACTGGCTATATAATAATAAAAATAGGTAAACCAAAAGAGAAATAACATTAACTAAAAATTAATAACTCTGCTAAATAAGTAAAAAAGGGAATACAAATAAATAAACAGACAAACTATAGTACCTTGAAGCTCCAAGGGAGGAAGAATGACTTAGCAAAAAGCAAAGTAATTAAGGAGGCGGTATAGAAGTAGTAATTAGAATGTAATTAATAGTTATATAGAGAAGGCAGTGGGCAAAAAGCAAAGTAATTAAGGAGGCGGTATAGAAGTAGTAATTAGAATGTAATTAATAGTTATATAGAGAAGGCAGTGGGGAGGGGTTTTCATTATAAGTGCCATCTGCTGGGGATGTAATGAACAAAAACTGTGTACTTACAGAGGCATACTGATAGAAAGTTTTCAGTATTTTAAAAAATGCTTTTGTATATATATATATATATATATATATATATATATATATATATATATATATATATATATATATATATAAAAGAGTAAAGTAATAAAGGAGTGGGGTGGGGTTGGCTGAAGATGAAAGAGAAGGGAGTTATCAAAATAATGAGGGTTAATCCTAAAAAGAAGTATTGAAAATAGAAGAAAAAGATAAGTCTAAAGTAACAAATATAAATAATAATTTTAATAAAAGTCAATATTTAAAATGGGCAAGGAGAATATAAAAATATAATTTGAACAGAATTCATGAACAAAGAGATTGGGGTAAAGTGCCATCTATAAGAGTTCAATGAACAAAATGTAAGTATGTACAAAAGAATGAATAAGTAATAGGGATAGAAAAATTTTCTACAATGCCCTCACAAAACTGGTTAAATTATAGTATATAAAGTATATAAATATATAAAGCATAGAGCATAAATATATAAAGCATTATAAAGTATATAAATAGTATATAAATATATAAAGCTATAATTATAGGTATAATAGCAGGAGGAAAATTTTTAACAATAACCTTTTTTAAAAATAAAAATAAGGATACAAAATTGTGATATAATAAACATAAAATGACACAATCAAATAGTAAAGAAAATGGCAGAAATTTACAGAGTAGAAAGTATTTTTGGTACCAGATTAAAATAATTACATAGGTAAAAAATGAATAAGTAATTTAAATGTTATTACAAAATTTAATTTATTATTTATATTTGTTACTTTAGATTTATCTTTTTATTTTATTTTCAATACTTCTTTTTAGGATTAACCCTCATTATTTTGACAGCTCCCTTCTCTTTCATCTTCATTACTACAGTCAACCCCACCCCACTCTACTCAAGCCAACCCGTCGGATCCTTAATAAATGGTTTTTACTATTTGTGTTCCATTTTTTGACCGCCTCCCGGACCATCTCATTCCTTAATTTTTTTTAAAATTATACAATTAAAATACAGTTCTGTTTTAAATATACACTAGAGACCAAAGAAATCGGCGCACTTTGAATTTCACTTAAAATATACAGATTAAAGAAATATTTTTGGATTTAATATATATTTTATATATATATATATATATATATATATATATATATATATATATATATATATATATATATATATATATATATATATATATATATATATAAGCCAGGTTAATAGTGCTTACAGAGCTGTGGTTAGGATCGGTGAGTCTGCATCACAATGAAGCAGTTGTCGGCTTGGACTGTCGCTCTTGACCACCCCGATCCCGGTCTCCTGGAGTAGCTCTCTGCCTGTAGGATATCTCTGGGCTGCTTCCCCATAGTCCAAGACACTGGCTGCCTTTCTCTCGTTTCTTATGTCCTCGATTAATGTGATGACTCGAGCGACTACCGTAGCATCCAACACCTTTTTGAAAAATTAAAAACACCAACAAGATGAAAATAACGACTACATAAAAAAAAAAAGGTTAAGTATAGCACAACTATAGAGAACTGAAGACTAATTTACTTAACTTGATTTGCAAACTTTGGATATTTCTCACTAATCCTAGATGGATTACTGCAAAGAACGATTGCTATGTAAGCCCTATGAACCTGGCTTATATATGAGCTGGTTCAGACCCTACAATATTTCTTTAATCTGTATATTTTAAGTGAAATTCAAAGTGCGTCAGTTTTTTTTTTGTCTCGAGTGTTTATCCGGTCATTTAATTTTTTGACTAAGAATGTGAACCGTATTTTTCTTTACCTAAGGTTATTTTGGTTCCCTTTCACTAGGATCTCTGGTCGATATCTAATGAGGGTTTTTAATCAATTCATATTGAATGAGATAGATAAATCTAATAGTTCATGTATCTTTATTTCCTAATTATATTAATTGTAATATTTTTCAGTGGTCTTCATTCTGATTCTGATTAATAATCAGTAGTGGAAAGAGAAAACTACTTATAGAAGGTAACTGTTGTAACTTATTCATATATTTAGTTATTCTCCACAATTTAAATCTTTTATGTGAAGTGAATAAAATCTGGTGAATGATTAGAGGGACAGCTTTTGTTTATAAAACAAATATACTATTTGAATTCAAAAATACTAATTTTTGTATGTAATCAGAATATACAAATTCCGTATTTGTCTCATTACAGAACTATTATAACTTTCTTTAAGAAAAGATTCCAAGAACAAAAGCTAGAGTAAAAAAAAGGTGCCTCTTGACTTTGTTAATCATTTTTTCTGTACAATAAACTTAGTAAAGAAGAACCCTTGATTAAAAAAAAAAAGAATGACTGTAAAATAAAAACACCTCATGTGGATCACATTACCGTGCAAGGAGATTTTCAACCGATAGCTGGAGAATGGTCATTCCTTCAGGCTAAGTCCGATGGACTCACAACCAACAATGAGAGCTGCCCTCCAGACATGCTAGGAGTGTGACATTGGCCTAAACGACTTCATATATAAATACTTTAATAAATATCACAAATAGTAATGGATCTTTCTGAAATTAAAATATCATTTTCTCAAACTTAAAACAGTCTGAATTTTATTCTGTTGTCCATTCAGGTTTAAAACAGGGTAGGATGATTCCCTTTACTCAATTTTATTAACAATTGCTCTGGTATATGTTATTATAAAGGTAATTTATACCAGAAAAGGTTTAGCTTTTGGCAGTGTTATCCAAATTTTAGGCGAAGATGCATGAACTTTAAAATAAAAATCAATGGCATTGATGGATGCTGGAAAAAAATTGGATCTCCAAACAATTACATACAAAACAAAATACATGATAAGTAGTAAAAAATGCCAATGATTTTTATAATACCGATATAAGAAGAGATATCGTTAAATAGATAGAGAAATTTATAAGTATCAGGAGGAATAAAAGTAAAGCCTTAGGGTTTCAAAAAAGAAAATTATTGTGTGGAATAAATGATCAAAACAAAGATGAATCTATTGGAGTTTAGATGGTTATACAACCTGGAAATGCGTGATCTGCACTCATTGCGTATAATTAAATTAATAGTATCCTAACAATTGAAATGGGTGTGTAAAAGTTATAGGGCTGGATAAAGAATGAATTACTTAATAAGGAATAAGTGCTAGACTGGTTAGTAAATGTCTGAGGTATACACTGAGAAGTAAATGGGAGAATTGAGTTAGGCCCAATCTTTTAGAATAAAAAAATAGTTTTTTTGGTTGATAAGATAGTAAAAACACATGCCAGTGGCCTTGTAAATAAAGATATCTAAAATAGCTTTTTCCAAAGAGAGCGATTGACAACTCGGTTAAAAAGATATGTGGCTCAGTGAACTAAATCACTACTGGACTGAGTGATCTGAGCCACAAAACATCAGCATTCTCCCAGTCAACTTTTTTTTATGAAAATTGAGTCATGATAAATATCTATCTCATCGTGAGTGAGTGGTTTTGATCTCATCCTTGAAAATAGCAACTTTTTCCATCTCTAATGGTAAGCTATTAGAGAAAATAGTCCATTTTCTGCAACTCTCAAAATGTGCTGATAATGATGAAAACGGTAATGTTATAAATAAAGTTGTTTATTAACTCAGTAAAATTGGTTTTTTTGATTGACATATCTATTCCATGTCAGCACCACAATTAATGGTAAATAAATGATCTGAAACCATTATAAGCTGAACATATAAATGTTCCTTTATATTTCATCCCCTTAAAAAATTGCAAAATACTTTGCCTTTGATCTACTGAGGTAATAATGTCCCTTATATTCATAATTTGTCCATTATCTATTAAAATTTTACTGTTTTTATTTTTAGGGATAGTAATGAATGAAATAAGTAATGAAGGGACAAATAAAATAAAAAACAAAACAAATTCTTAAATAAGGTGACTTGCAACACCTTTCTTAATGCAGAAAATAAAATCATTTTACCAGATTTTTTCTTTATGTTTTATTGAAAATAATATTGTCTTAAATGAGTTAATTGAAAAATGAAAACTGAAGTGTTGAAAAATTAATGCCATAAGATCTTATGATTAATTTGCCAACTCTTAACTAGAGATTTTAGTATTATCAAGAGAAAATTGACAACTGCCCGGAATTTATCTAAAGATGTAAAAAGCATGTAAATCTATGTCTATGTAAAAAGCTTCACACCTTGGAATGAGAAAAGGGTTTTAAAAAATGTTTCATTCTTATAAAAATTATTAGAAAAATAATATGAAGTACATATTACACCTAAGATGGATGTTCTAATAGATAATGGATTGAAATATTTATTTTATATATGCTTTAAATTTCTTTTTATTGATATTTAAATTAAAGCAAATTATATTACTTTCACAATAAAGAATTTCACAAAAACAGCTGGAAAGTATTTTTACAGAAAAGTTTAAAAATAATTTAGCAGAATAAAATTGGTAATAGTTAGGTTATCAGCCTAAGAAGAAGTTGAAGTTTTGGGTTGTCAGCAGGAGTATAGCCATCCCTTTATCAGAATTCTTTCACTGGGATCAATTTGACAGAGTTTATCCGGGTTTGCGTTTACGTAGCACATCTCGGCAAGAATGGAGAAGCGAGGAGTTATTGAGCAGGAAGCTGCTGGCGGAATTAATGCAGTAGAAGAAATGTTGTAAAAAAGTACTGGCAAAATCTTAGGAACTTTATTAGAAACTCAACAACCAAGTCACCCAATATATGCTCAAATTATGTCAACCCAGAAACCATTGGGTCATTAGCATTCCATTTTGCTACAAATAATTAAGGATTGCAAATAAAAAACAGTATGTTGAAAAAGTTTCTAATCTAGTGGACCCTAAGCAATAAGGAACAGGTATCATTATTTCTTTGTCTAAACACAAAGAAATAATGATTAACAAACATGTAGTCCCAATTTGTCGATTAGTAAATCCTACTAAATGCTTAATCCTGCATTGCTTCTCCTTGTGAAACTTTTGAACCAGTTTCACAAGGAAAAGCAATGTGAACGCACACAATGGGCACTTAAAATTAATGTATTATTAGAAATAGCAATGGCAATAATCCAGATTTGAATCAGATAATAAAAAGTAATGAAGACAATATGCAGACCTGAAAATGGACTAGTTCTGTCCGAAATGTTGTTAATTTAATCAATAAAGAAGAAAAAGACGTTTGAAAGGTTACAAATTTCCCTGAAATTTAGTGCCTTGATAACTTTAAAGGCATCTTCAACAGACAACATACCTTTTAAAAAAAGAAAATTCAAATAAGGTAAAAATGGAATTGCAGCAGGTACCTACTACTATCATATGGAATACTTTAGAAAATCAATGTCAGAAAAAAAACAAATTTGTTACTATTTGCAAGAAATACATCTCAACACAAAACAATCAAACTTAAAAAAATATAAAATATTGAGAAAAGAAATACATTCTGAAAGAACTAGGAAAGAAGAATATCCAGAGCCAACTAAATTTGAAGCATTGGCTATGAAGATACATCATAATGAACCTTTGGCAATATGCAACATATACATACCATCCACAGGAATTTTCCGGCGAAGATCTGAAGGACATAGCCAATCAGCTGCCAACACCTTTCCTTCTATTGGGCGATTTCAGTGCTCACATCTTGTGGGATTCCATATTTTCTGATTTAAATCATAGATATAGCAGAATTATAAAATTCCTTGAAAATAATATCTCAATGGTACTAATAAATTGTGTAGATAACATCCATATCAGCTAAAAAAACAATAATTTTTCGACAATCAGTTTGAACTTTTTTATTATGCCAGGTACAAAATCTGACATTGGATTACAAAAACCCAGTTTTTGCAACTGCTTTACAACTGTTATCGAAGCAAGAGAGGTCATGAACAATATAGCTTCGAGCATTCTATGGAAGTATAAAATAGCAGATTGGAAAGCATTTGGCAAATCAATTATTCTAAACTTACAAACAATAATGGTTGACCAGACTGTGGATGAAAAGATAGCTTATAGTATTTCAACAAGTTAGTTGAGAAGATAGCCAGAGAAAAAATTCCCACTGTTAAAAGCAAATAGTTAAAGGTCTTAGGATACCAACCATTAGATATTTAGAATGAATAATGCAATAAAAAAGTACACACAAAGAGCTTAATTTATATTATGTGATGCTTATTTACTTCCATTGGTAACAACATCAGAGTCAGTGCCATATTTCAGCAAAATATATTGATATATTGATTTCTAAAAATTATCAGGATGAACAATATGAAATCAGTGATAAAGAAAGAAATTATTAAATCCAGTGAACTGGTCATTGAATATTATGCTTAATGATTACAATAATTACCATTCCTATATTAATAAAATTGGTTGTCTCAATAAAAGCAACTTACTAAAAATCTGTAGTGATAGTGAAATTTTATTATTAGAACAAAAAAAAAAAATTGTATTCTAATTTAACAGAACGTGTATATGATTATTTAATGAATTATTATTTAATTATGATGTTGGTGCTTTGGAATATTGGAAGAATTAGTTAAAATCAAACATCAGAACAATGTTTTATTGACATTAAATAGCAATGACTATTTGTAGTTGATAATGTAAATACAATATATAAATATCTGATCAATATTGAACAACTGGCCCATTGTGAAAAACAAATGTCTGAGTTTTATATTTTACTCATATAGATCTGACCTTTCAGAGTTGGATGATGCAAAAATACAATTTTTTAAAATTGAGGGTTATGTAGTTTTACCTTACCCTTCAAGTGAATACAGTAAGAAAATGGGTTAATTATTAATATTGGTAAAATGAAAGTACTTGTTTTTGAAAGGGGTTGAAAAAGAAAGAAAATGGCATCTTATATTATTACAATAATGAGGTCAAATCTTATATTATTACAATAATGAGGTCAAATCTTATATTATTACAATAATGAGCTCAAATCGTACACAGCTTAGCCATGCTATTCACTTATTCCAGCAACTTTAATCAGACAATCGACCATTTTATAAAGGAATTCAGAAACAACAAATATTAAAAAAATTCTAAATACCTTGAAATCAAATGCCGGAGAAACGGAGCAATTATTTAACTATATATATACCCATATAAATATATATAAATATAACCCATATAAGTATATATAAATATACCCAAAATTTGAGCATTGCCATAGATTAATAAAATAGAAAGATTTCTCATTAAAAAATACACTATTTTAGCCACAACCAACCCCAGACTATCATACTAAAACTAAAACCAGGAATGACTAGTACTAAGCTTTAAAAAACTAATTATTTCTTCTCTCTTCCTGAAATAAGATATGAAAACTCAGCCTGAAAATTTACAATTAAAAATCATCATGCTATAACTGGATATCATTTTACATTAAAAATCATTTTTTAAATCTTGAAATGGTAACCGACAGAAAAGAAACAAAGACAAAGAAAAAAGAGTAATATCACCTAATGCCCTTGAATCTTAATCCATTTATAATGTGACCTCTAAATTCCAAAATTCTTTGTATAACAGCCTTTTTTTATTTTATTTTTCTCTCCTACAACTGTTCTGACCAAAAACACTGAAAAGTTCAAAATAGAAAGGGATTAATAGTTACTAATTTTTATTTAAAATAGAATGTATTTTGAACAAGAAGAATTACAATCATTAAACTATTTGGACTGATACAAACGTTAGTAGTTATATTTCTATCAATCAACTTACATTTACATTTGTCTGTATTTAATGGGGAAAAATAAGGTATTGTAAAAGCACAATTTAATCTCAAAATATTGAGAAAAATGTAACTAAAAGAAATATGACTAGAAAGTTACATCAATATTAAATAATTATTATAAACTGTAATTATAACATTTTTCATTATAAAAAGAAATTTTAAACTGGAAACATTTTTCATACATATCTTTTATAATATGATCCTAATCAAAATTAGCGTTATCATTATTCTACCACCAATTCCATTTTAATAATACTGGAGGTTATTCTATTTTTAGATACAGTGTATAATTAATAATCAAACACCAAAAATAGAAAAATTGAAATTTATTTTTTAAAAAAAGTCCTGAATTAATAAATTTACACAAATTTTAAATTTTAAAGTTTAAACCTAAAACACATCGTAAAAAAATTGATTACTTGCAAATAAATGCAGTGAAACTGGCTAATAAAATGGAAGAGAATTGTGCAGTATATAACAAATTCAATCTCAAATGGGATTAGAGACAATAATTATCTATTGT
This sequence comes from Rhaphigaster nebulosa, assembly GCA_948150685.1. Lineage (NCBI taxonomy): Eukaryota > Metazoa > Arthropoda > Insecta > Hemiptera > Pentatomidae > Rhaphigaster > Rhaphigaster nebulosa. Next base: position 101,144,681 of record OX411306.1, on the reverse strand, counting down.
AAGTAATCCTTGAATGAATCATAAATAAACGGATAAACACAAAGAGATTTAGTTAGTTTTAATAAAGAGGATTTTCACTTAAAAATTAAGATGGTGTGCTAATTTTGATCAGAAGTATATCATATGAAACAAAATAAAAAAATTATAGATAGATAGAAGAACCTTATTCTGGGACTAGGTTCCTTAAGAATAACAGAATAGAAAAAATAAAACAGAAACAATATCTGGCCATAAGATTAAAAAAATAAAGATCAATTAATGTTTACAATATTTTCAATAAGAAAATAAACAAAGAATATAAATTCTTGTCTTGAAAAGAATAATTAATGTGAACAAAAAAAGAAAGAGAAAATGAAAAATACAATGAATGGGCTGATTAGCAAAGTTGAAGCTAGTGTATTAAAAACTATTATTTACATCTGATATAGATGTTAATCTAAAATTTAAATTTCGTAATTAGAGAGTATCATTTTGGAAAGAAAGAAGGTATTGGAAAAGGAGGGATTTGAATGAAATAGAGAAAAAGCAAGGCAGATATTAGAAGGAAAGGAATTCCAGAGGGTAGAGGAGTGGGTGAGAAAGGAACATTCGAATGTTTTGGTTCTATGGGAAGGGGTATAGAGGTCAGAAATGCGCAATCTTGTTAACCGTGCATGGACCGAGGATTTAAATTGTAGGAGGCTGTAGATATAGGAAGGGTGCTGGATGGTGATAGTTTGGTACAGGAAAGATCCGAGGAAATATTGTCTACGGTTGGAGGAGAAGAGCCACTTTAATTCACTGTATAGGTGGGACACATGAGCCCGTCTCGAGGTACCGAAGACAAATCTTACAAAGCAGTTCATGATCCACTTCAATCTGTCCTTGAGCACCTTCGAGAGGCCCCCTTGTAACACACAGCCATAGTCAAAGTGGAGGAAGATAAGGGAACATACAAGGAGTTTACGGGTAGGTTGTGGAAGAAGATGCCGTGAATGAAGGAATAACTTAAAGGTACTTATCGACCGTCGGGAAATTTGGGCGATTTGGGGTTTCCAGCTAAGGGCTTGGTCGATAATAATATCCAAGTTTTTAATTGAGGAGCTGAAAATGATGGGATTAAAGTAGGGAGAGAGGTATTGGATCTAAGGAGGGAATTGGAACCGATGAGAATGGCCTGAGTTATTTAATATATATATATATATATATATATATATATATATATATATATATAATAATAATAATAAACAAAAACAAAACATGAAACATTAAGTAAGGAAAACTATTTTAGTTATTTAACACGTCCACAATAGATGCTCCAGCATTAGACCTACTTTAAGCTGATCAAAAACTGGAGTCCATTCTCAAATTATCAATATCAAGGCCCGAAGCTTCATTTTCAACAATATTTAATATGTACATACATTGTTCACTTATAAACTAATCCTTTAAATAAAAACTTCTTAGTTACAATGCTGTGTGAGCAAGACTGTTTTTTAAAAGCTGTTTGATTGGTACAAAATGGACTGGCTGAAAATATCCAATTCCAAATTAGGCAGAGTAGACTGTATAACATTAAAACATTATGTTTTTATATTAATCGATGATGTTCCAAATGGATACTGTGGTAGGAAAAAATATTTAATATATAAGGTAAATATATAAGCATGTATATATAAAAGAAATAATTATTAACAACAGAAAGGGAACCAGACTTGTAAAAACTTAGTAAATATTCATTTTAAATTACTACAATCTAAGTATACTTCAAAGCAATAGATTAACTTATCTGGTTTAGTTTAGGACATATTTAAGCCAGAGACAAGGCTACATTATGTTGTATTATAATATATGGAATGATTCAATTTTGTGACTACAATAAACAGCAATCTAGGAATGTTGATTATTTTAAAGGGAAAATATGGCATTCTCAATCTAAAATACTTTTTAATATTCATATATTTTTTAACCACTAAAAGGTGACATTTTGTACATTATAACATGTATCTGAGAGACGATTGCATAATAACAATTAATAGTTTTTAAAGATGAATTAGTATATTAAACTATAATTAAATAATAGATATTTTACTATAAAAATATTGTAAAGATATTTTTAAATAATAAAAAATAATTATTAGTAAACCTGAACATCTTTCTGAGAGTGTTCAGTTAAGTAAGTTAAGGGTTAAATAATCTGAAATGAAATTACAACAAAATTATTTTTTAAATATTGGAACAACCTCATTTGCTCATTAATAAAAGCAACCTTCAGTTTGTAAATAAGAATATTAAGATAAAAAATAAAGACAAAAAATATCTCAAGAGACAGCCACATGAATATGTGGCTTCAGGATGGTAGGACATGAGACAAAAGTCAAACTTATTACATATTTTTCTAAATTTATTACTAAGCGTCATCTCTTTTGGGATAATTCTGTTTTATTTTGCTACATATTTCCTTAGCTAATTCTTCTGTTGAAGCACAAATCAGTCTTCGGCTCATGAGATCAAATGGTTCACCTGAAATATTAAATAATATATACAATAATATACACTAGCTATGTGGGCTAGAAAAAATCCAAATTATGAGTAACCAAAAAACAAAAAAATATTGTATTTCTACTAATATATTGATAATAAAAAAAAAAAAAGAAAAGGATTAAACGTAATTTCTACTCAGATTACATTAGTGAACAAGTTCTAACCAAATATTAGTGTTAGTTATGAACAAAATTCAATTATACTATAATTTAAATACAGTAGAGCTTTTACACATGGTTGCAATCGTCTTGCAGAACAAGTTCGGTCCCTATTTCCTGAAGTAAAAAAATTAATCAATCACAGAAAAAAAAAAATAGTTTTGAAAGCCCCTTCTAGAGTAACAAAATATAAATTAATAATGAATGGAAAACAATTACCTCCCCAACCTGTGATTACAAGATGGGATACAGGGATAGAGGCGGCTGTCTTTTACAAAGAAAATTTGGATACATTTAAAACCGTTGTCCGTGAAATATTTGAAATAGATAGAAATAAGACCCTAGAGTATAGAAAAATTTTTTGAGATAATGATTTGTGGAATGTTAAGCAATAATCTCACTTACACTAACCAAACAATTTCAGGAAACAAGTATGTTGTTAGATGAATGTTTCAAATTATTAAATCAATTTAAAGACAGTATAACTCAGGAACCAGACCAAGTATATAAACCTTTAAAAGGAAAAATAGAAGAGGTTTTTATGAAAAATTCGGGACTCACTATTGCCTTATGTTATACGAACATGATGGGAAATGACAAAAGAAAACTTCTCATCATTGGAAAAAGCAAAAAACCTCGCTGTTTTAAGGAATGAAATGAAGAGGTTGCCCATGGAATATTACACTACTTCGAATGCATGGATGGCATCGTTAATCTTTCTAGATGGGCTGAAAAATTGGGATAAGGAATTGCAATGCCAAGCTACATCCATAATTCTTATTCTAGACAATTGTGCCACCCATCCATCTACCGAGGTTTTAAAGAATATTAAGCTTGGATTTTTTCCACCAAACACAACTTCACTGACCCAGCCATTGTATATGGGAATTATTAAAAACCTTAAAACTAAGTACAGAACCAACCTAGTGAATTTCATTTTAGGAAAAATTGAAGAAAATTCGTTGGACTCAAAATCAATAGCCAAAGAAGTAAGCAGTGAAGTTAATATTCTTCAAGCCATACACTTCATTGTAGACAGCTGGAACAAAATTGACAGCAAAACAATAAGAAATTGTTTCCTCTCATTACAATTTTAAATTGACTATAGAAAGTTTGGATGAAAATACAGAAAATGTGGCTGACATGTTGACAGAGGAAGGGGTACAATATTAAGAGGAATTCCTGGATTTAGACCAAAACCTAAATTGTCGTAACGATGAGGAAAATCTTAATAAAAATATCATCGATGCAATGAAAGAAGACTAACAAGAAACTGAAAATTTTGATTCTGACAGCGACGAAGAATCCGAGAGCACGCCTGTTTCTCTGCCAGAAGCAGGAAACTGCATCGAAAAGTTAAGATCCTTTTTCTTACAAAAATGAAATGAGGAAAGTCCTTTAGACACCCTAAATAAGTGTGCTAATTATGTGACTCTTAAGTCTACAATTAAAATTAGGCATGCATCCTTGATTCTTTTCTACTAAAATAATAGACATAAAAATGTTTTCAGATTCATTTCTTATTTCAAAACTTAGACTACATAGTAATGTCTTAGAAAAAGAGCCCTTCCTTTTTTATTCTATAATACCTTCAAAGATGCCCTTCTTTTGATTTCATTAGTAATTAATATGTGATATCTTTTAAAAGGACACTTTATTTCAATTATAAACTGTAAATCTAAATAATTATTAAAACAGCTGTAAGGTTAGTGAAACCCTGTCACCACTGGAGACGACCTCTTTGTTCAAGGACCCACATAAAAATGCAAGGGACACTGGAGACTGATACCAGTGCCACCTAGATGAACTAACCCACCTGCTTCAGATCCAGTTTCAGCGTATTTGCTTATCTGATCAATGTATTTATCAATGTTTCATGTTTTTAAAAATGTACAATGATATGCATTGTAATCATAACAATAAACATTGGACTCTAGCCAGGAAAAATTGTCTAATTGTTAAACTTCTCAGGATAAGGATTACCCAGCAGTCAGTGGGAAGTGATATATGTAGGGGAGTCTTTCGCTGGCCACTTTTCCTCGGGTAGTCGGGCTCGTTCCCCGACTCTCATCCTGCCTCTATTCCTGAATGGTCGGGCTCGTTTCCTAGCCCTTGCCCTACCTCTTTTCCTTGGGTAGTCGGGATTGTTCCCCGGCTCTCGTCATACCTTTATTCTTGAGTGGTCGGGCTCGTTTCTGGCTCTCATCCTACTTCTTCTCCTCGGGTAGTCGGACTCGTTCCCCGGCTCTCGTCCCACTTCTTTCCTTGGGTAGTCGGGCTCATTCACCGGCTCTCAACATACCTTTTTCCAGGGTAGCCGAGCTCGTTCTCCGGCTCTCATCTTATCTTGATCTATCTCTCTCCTGAGTAGTCGGACTCATTCTCCGGCTCTCATTCTACCTCTTTTTCTTGGGCAATCAGGCTCATTCCACGGCTATCAACCTACCTCTTTTTCCTGGGTGGTTGGGCTCGTTCCTCGGCTTTTAACCTACCTCTTTTCCTGGGAAGTCGGGCTCATTCGCAATGTATATTATACATGAATAGTTTTGTAAATCTGTTATTTTGTAAATTACCTACACACCTAGTTAATAAAGACATATCAACAGTTAAATTACGTAATTGTTCTATTTCGACCCTGCCATTAAATTAATTAAAAAGAATGCCTAAATGCACCTGTTAACTGGGTTTTCCCTCAAATGTGTCCAATTTTTGGCATCAGTGGCACATGCTAGTGGGGAAAACCAGTTAATAGGAGCACCTAGGCCTTTTTTCTTTGCATTTACATGTGGGTTCATGATGTCCATATTATTGGGTCCTCAGCCTAGTTGGGACAAAACAAATTTTATCTTTATGGTCCAATAAAACGGAGTCGACTGTACATACTTGTTTATATTCTAAAATGGAAAATACAGCAATGTTTTACCTGAGGGATCCATTATTACACCCCCTGCTTCCTTTATTATTGTAGCTCCTGCAGCCATATCCCAAGCATGACAACCAAATTCAAGATAACAATCAGCTCCACCTTTTGCAACCATTGTTATATTGTATACTGCCGAACCACTAGATCTAAAACTATAAATAGTATTGAATTATTAATGTGTACTGAGACATGAGAGATTGATAAATTATTTGCCACTTCTATAATTTTATTTTTATAGTTTCAAATGTTATACATTCATCTTCAATTCTAAGAACACACAGAATTCAAAAATAAGCTATTCAAAATACAGTTTGGTATTATTATAGTTATTAAATTAAATTTAATATAAATTAGTGTTATAAAACATTTATGAATAATGAATTTAATTGACAAGAAATCAAATATATATTGGTATTCAACAAGGTTTAAATAAATTGTAAGGGTATTCACGCAACTTGTCAAACAGAAAAGGTTGCATTGGTTTGCTCTTGCACAGAACTAGTAATGGAAGAAAAGTGGGGTGTTTGCAGGTAATTATTACGGTTTAGGGGTCGGGGTTTTTCCAGTAATTCTGGTGAGTAATTGTTTTTTCTGTTATGGATGGGAATAAATTTAAGATTGGACTATTGGAGATATTTAAGAAAAAATCTAGATTGGATTTGAAGGATTTTATTATTTCAAGTGTTTCATATCTATTTAATTTGAGACTGTTTTCAACGAGATATATTAATTTAACTCCTGAGTCTTGGATGACTTTATGGTTTTTTTCATTTATATTAATTTCATAGTTGGAATTATCTGTCTTATTATTATATGCACATATATGTGCCTTCTACAACTACGTTTCTTTCTACACTATTATCATAATATTCGGAGACCATAATACCAATTTCCTTTCTGACTACAATGACAGACCCTAACTGGGCAATCTCTTCTTTTCTCTCAATCTCTTTATTGTTTCTTTTGCTAGCATCCACCATACTTGCTGGTCCGACACATGGTTGGACGTGCATGTCATTGATTCACCTCAGAACCTTCTCTCCTCTTCTCAATTGCCAGTTCCATTCCTGTCCTCTCATGACCTAATCCAAATATCATACAATATCCAAACTCCAGCAATCTCTCCTAAAACCATAACTTCTGCAACCTTGACACCCTCACCCATGAAAACATCTTGCCAGTCCTGGAAACCCTGAACTGGAGTGAAATCTATTCCTGTACTTCTATTTACTCCATGGTTGGCATCCTCACATCTAATCTCATCAGTATCCTTGACACTCATGTACCACTCAAAACCTTTACATTCCGTCGCCGACCTGCTCTTTGGATATTCCAAGAAATTAGAGATCTTCAAAAGAGGTATGAGGCAGCCCATAGAAGCTTCAGACGTACAATGTTAGCAGATGACTATCAAGAGTTTAGGGTACTTCGCAATTTGATACAGACAACTATCAGGCGAGCGAAATCCAATTACTTTCATGAAGCCCTTTTCTCTGCCCCTGACTCTAAATCCAAATGGCAACTGCTTCGCAAACTTTCTCTTTGCAAATCTTCTCCCTCATTAGTCACTTAAGTCTCAGCCGATGAATTAAACTCATACTTTTTAACTGCCCCCTTCAACAGTTCTCAACTCTCTTCTTCCTACTTTTCCATAGTTCTATCATTTAACTCCAGTAATTTTTATTTTTCCGATATCTCTCCAACTGACCTTATTTCCTCCATAGTAAAATCTCATATCAATTCCACAGATCTTGATGGAATACCCGTCAAATTGTTAAAATTATGCTTTCCCGAAATCTTACTGGCTATGCTGTTCGTATATAATTTTCTCCATCCCTCCATAATTCAGTATTTCCTGCCACCTGGAAAAAAGCTTTAGTCCATCCCATTAACAAAACTCCAATATAACATCTCCTAAATACTATCACCCAATATCAAACCTCTTTAACTTTTCAAACCTCTAGAAAGAATAGTCCAATCGGAAATATCTAGTTTCCTCGAAAAGTCCAAACTACTTGATCCTCTCCAATCTGGCTTCTCCACACAATCCGCTCTAATCAAAAAATCAGTGATATACATACATCTAGGGACAAAAAAAAGTTAACAGTACTAATACTCCTTGACTTCTCTAAAGCTTTTGATTCCCCCGAACATTCCATTCTTTTTACCAAACTAAAATCTCTATCCTTTTCCAATAGTCCTGTTCTCTGGTTTCAATCTTTCCTTTCTGATCAGTCTCAAGCAGTTGCAATTCCTAATCAATCCTTATCTTCCTTCCTTACACTTTCCTCCGGAGTAGGCCAAGGTTCTAGCATTTCCCCTCTCCTTTTCAATTCCTATATCAATGATCTTCCCAATTCAATTCACCACTATTCCCACCATCTATTTATCCTTCCCTCCTTCTGAGTTATTAGTTGGGTTTGCCAATATTCAAGAAGATCTAGACAGGATCAGTGCCAGGACAAATCTGAATAAATTAAGGTTAAACGCAACGAAAACTGAGGCCATTCTTATCAGTTCCAATTCTCTCCTCAGATCCAATGCTGCCTTCCCTAATTTATTCCTAAATGATTGCCCTATCACTTTCAGCTCCTGTGTCAAAAACTTAGGGATTACTATTCACCAAACCCTTTCTTGGAAACCCCATATTGCACAAATTTCCCAACAGTCCCCTAAAATTATTCCATTGTTCCCGCCATCTTCTTCCACAACACACCCGTAAGCTCCTTGTATCCTCACTTATTTTCATCCACTTTGACTATGGCTGCGTGTTATATGGTGGCCTCTCGGTTGTACTCGAGGACAGACTTAAACCTATCATGAACTGTTTTTTAAGATTTGTCTTCAGTATCTCGAGGCGGTCTCACATGTCACACCTTTTCGGCTAGTTAAAGTGGCTCTTCCCCTCCATTCGCAGACAATATTTCCTTGGATCTTTCCTATACCGAACCATCACCACCCACCATCCTTCCTACATCTACAGCCTCCTACAATTCAAATCCTCTGTCCATTCACAGGAAACAAGATCATGCCTTTCTGACCTCTATATCCCTTCCCACAGAACCAAAACATTCGAACGTTCCTTTCTTGCCCGCTTCATTGTCCTCTGAAATTCCCTCCCTTCTAATACCCGACATTCTTCTTCTCTCTCCTCATTTAAATTCCACCTATCCAACACCTCCTCACTTTCCAAAAAGACACTGTCTAATCATAAAATTTTAATTCAAGATCAATTACTTGATTAGTTGTAAATAATTGTTTCAAACAATTGTTTCTATGAATTATTTCATTGTTTTTATATAGTTGAATGACATTCTGTTTAGAAGTGTGTATTTATTTTTAATGTTGTTTTAACTCAGGATTGCTCAACTCGTACTTTTTTTTATACTTTTATTTTCTACATCTTTTCTGTCTTTCTTTTTTGTTATTTCCTCTTTTCATTTTCTTGTCAGTAAAATTATATTTATTATATTTTTTTACCAGAAGGATATTTTTTATTTTTTTCCATTACTTATATGTTTACTTGAGATTATTGTAAATATTAATTGACCCTTATTATGTAGTCTTTGGCCAGACATTTTTCTTTTATCTTTTTTACTTGTACACACTTGTTATTCTTAAGGGAGCTAATCCCAGAATAAAGTTTATTTTTCTATTTCTATTCTATTTTCCTTTAATCTCTGATTTATTGATCTCCCAGTTTTTTTCCGTGTATTTGGCAGCACAATCATTACAATAATTTGTATACTCCGCTTTTTTGGAAAGGACCTATTTTGTCTTTAGGAGAAGGGACCTATGAGGATAGGTTTTTTTCTATTTTAAATGCAGGGTTTAATCCTATTTTTTTCAATTCATTTCCAACTTTGGTGAATATAGGGCCATAATGTTTATTTATCCACCAAAGTAGGAAATTAATTGAAAAACTAGGATTGAACCCTGCATTTAAAATAGAAAAAAATGTTATCCTCATATGTCCCTTCTCCAAAAAAGCGGAGTATACAAACTAAATTGTAATGATTGTGCAGCCAAATACAAGGGAAAAACTGAGAGATCACTAAATCAGAGATTAAAGGAACATATACGCGCATATTATAATAAGACAGAGAATTGGCACTTTGCAATTCATTTAAATGAAAAAACCATAAATCCATTCATGACTCAGGAGTTAAATTAATACATCTCGTTGAAAACAGTCTCAAATTAAATAAATATGAAACACTTGAAATAATAAAATCCTTCAAATCCAATCCAGATTTTTATTCAAATAACCAAATAAATATCTCCAATAGTCCAATCTTAAATTTATTACCATCCATAACAGAAAAAACAATTACTCACTGGAATTACTGGGAAAACCCGACCCCTAAACGTAACAATTACATACAAACAGCCCACCTTTTATCCATTACAGTCATTTCCATTACTAGTTCAGTGCGAGAAAAAACCAATGCAGCCTTTTCTGTTTGATAGTAGGGGCATTCACGCAGCCTGTGCAATTGTGTTAAACGTGCTAGATGTGCTAGAATGTGTGCTAGTGATGTGGTATTTCTGTGCTTAAAATTACCAGACCAAGAGTGATCCCTCTCACTATTAAGGTAACCTTACGGTGTGTCCAAGATAAAAACAGCTAGAGCAGCGACGGGCGACAAAGGGCGCATTGGTTAAAAGTTTTAGAATTGGCATCCCATGTAAAGGATCGATTAAAATTAAAACTGACCTTTGGACTAGAAAATTTAAGAAGTCAACCTAAAATGGAAGAAAAAGAACAAGGAGATATACTCTCTAAGAAAATGGAACAATGGATGGAAATGATGTCCTCTAGAATGCCTGAAGAATTTAAGAAAATGAAACTATTAATCACAAGGTTAGAAGAAAGAATGGATAATATGAAACTGGATTTTGGAGCCAGATTAACTATGTTAACAGAACAAAATCAGGTACACATTGAAGAATAGTGTGAAAACCTAACAGAAATTATTACCAACGGAAATGAAGAAATAAAAGATGAAATTAATGAATTGAACAACATCATAAAGATCCATGATGAAGATTTGAAGATCTTGAGTAGGATAGATATCCTTGAAAACAATATCACAAGAGGCAAGCCACCCCTTGGAAATTTGGATACAAGAACAAGAACTCCTATTGGACAACAAGCCGAGACGGTCTATGGTATCACTGAGATGTTCAGAGCACTGAATTCTACTTTGATACAACAAAATAAGGGAATGAATCAAAGACCCTTATTATTCAGGAATAGTCGAAAGGACATTCCTACAGAGTTTGTGAACTCCTTAAGATCACAATATCACTTATAGGGCCATATCGTCATATTCCGAGACTTCATCAGACAACATCTGAAGGACGAAGCCTTAGTATGGTGGTTGATGCATGAGACTGAAATCTATGAAATCAATAGTTTCAGTGAAGAATTCTTAAATAAGTTCTGGAGGGAAAATATGACCCTATTTTTTGGAAAGAATTAAACCATGGTAGTTATTACCACCACACACATTTAAGCCCCCAGCAGTATTTCTGCAATATGGTGTTAAGAGCCTGTGAACATAGATTAGATGAAGGATTCATCTGCAGATCCATGGCTCGACACTTTGGGAAGACTATCGAAGAAATAATACTGTACCAAGGAATAAACAGTATCGATGGATTCCTAGAAGTTTTAAACCGAGTTGGGAAGGAGAGAATTCTCAAGGAAAATAATTATTATAACAAAACTTCGACCCAATATTCTGAAACATCTCAGAAGAAACCATTTGTACAGGAAGGGATTTTCGCAGAAAATAATGACAGAATGAGAACCCCAACATAATATTCTGAATATAAAGAAATACCTCAGAGGAAACCATCTGTACCGGAAGGGATTCTCGCAGAAAATAATGACAGAATGAGAACCCCAACAGAATATTCTGAGTATAAAGAAATACCTCAGAGGAAACCATCTGTACAGGAAGGGATTCTCGCAGAAAATACTTCAACCCAATATTCTGAAACATCGCAGAGGTAATCATTGGTACAGCAGAAGAACCATAGAAATAACTCATCTCGAAATTATAATAATGAAGGAGATAATAAGCCCATGGAAAGAAATAACTTTAATAGGAACCCCAGTTGGACTCAATCCAATCCACGGGTAAACAGAATTACTAGAATCGGAGATGACTACAATAATAAATATGAAGAAAAATGTCGCCTCGACAGACAAAGGGAACACTTAGCAGAACATCCGATGTATGCCGAAGTTTTCACATCAACAGAAATGGATGAGCAGCTAGAGCAGAGTGAAGAATATTCAAGAGTGGAAGAAGAATACTTGGAAAACACTGAGGAAAATAAGAGTCTTACAGAAGATAGAGAAAATTATCTTCGGGGAAGAGTGAAGAAAAAACGAGATTAATATTGTAGCCTAAGTTTGGATATGGACAATGAAAATTCTAAAGGCCACCCAAGGAACTAACTCACCACAAAATTGTTTACGAGAAATATTTCGAGTAACCAATCAAAGAACCCAACATCAACTGATGTTAAGTCAAATATTAAATTTCGTTATAAAAAAATAATAATTTAAACTTTAATATTTTTGTCTATTAAGACTATTAACTTAAATATTTTAATCTTTTTTTGACTTCTTGTAAAAAGTCAAATTTTAAAATGAAAATTGGATGTATATTAGAACCTAAGGAAGGTATATAAAATAAATTTTTTTTGTATAACTTGTAAAAATAGTATTTCAATGGAAATTGAATCTTTTAAAGAAACCTGAGGAGGAGTCTAACATAAATAATGTTTTACCAACTTGTAAAGATAAAATCTCAATTTAAACTTCGAATATGGTTAAGAACCTTCAAGAAAGGTGTCTAGCAAAAAAAAAATGTTTTATAGAGCTTGTAAAAACAGGATCTAGATGTAAAATTTGAATTTGTATAATAAACATTAGGCGTTTCTTAATGCAATCTTTAAATCAACACAAACTGTTATTATTTTAACTTTTTATTTTATGTTGACTTTGTACTATCATAAGAGACTAAATCTTGAAAAAAAAAAATTGTTTAAAAAATAACAATAATTAGTGTGTAAGATTTGTATATAATACATTATGTATAAATTTATCTCATTTTAATATTGACATTGTACAATCAGAAGAGACTAACTCTTTGTTTGAAATACAAGACTCATTGTGTTTTCTTGATGTAATATTTGTATATGGTTAAATCAACCACATTATGTAACTTAGTATATTATGTATAAATTCATCTTATTTTAAGGTTGAGACAAACTCTTGAAAAATAAAAAAATGTATTTGTTTAAAATGCAATGCTTAGTGTGTAATATTTATATATGGTTAAATCAACCACATTATGTATGCTTAGTGTGTAATATTTATATATGGTTAAATCAACCACATTATGTAACTTAATTTTTTTTGTATAAATTCATCTCATTTTAATATTGACTTTGTGTAATGATAAGAGACTAATTATTGAGAAAAAAAAAAAAAATCTTAATACATTTTTTTTTTTTCTCTGCAGGAAATGGTAAATGTAAGATCCTAAAAAAGGGACCCTTTTCTTTTATTGTATAATACCTTTAAAAAAAAAGGTCCTTCTGTTTATGTCATTAACAATTAATACGTGATATCTCTTAAAAGAACACGTTATTTTAATTAGATACTGTAAATCAATGTAATTAAAAAAATTAATAAAACACGCGGAACAGCTGTTAGTCCAGCCGGCAGAATCTCCTTGATCGAAGGCTGGTATAGAAATGACAAGGGCTGTATACCGCGGGAGTGGGTGGATAGCGCTATCTATGTACCACCAAGTGAACTAACTCACTAAAACTTAGCAGACCTGTTTTTTTTATCAACAATTAAATGATATGTAATATAGTTATCAACATTTAATGTGTTTTAAAATGTACTGTGATAAATATTGTAGTTATAAAAATAAAAATAAAACTGCATCTGGACGGTCTGCTTCAGGGAAAGAAATATATGTCCTCGTGCACCTGCTGACCCCGAACAGACATAATCTGTGGATCTTGACTGGTTCATCACTGTCCTTGAACTTGAGTAAGTCGGCGGAAAGGACATTATCGAATTGGCCGCTGCATGGAATTTTTTTTCCCGTAGCAACGGGAGGTTGGGTGTGCTCCAGGCTGTCTGTGCTCCCGCAAGCAATAAATGTCTGTAAGAATACTACATCACACGGCCAAGATCTCCATAGCCAACAGAAAAAAAAAAAAATAATATATATACATATATATATATATTGTAGCATCTTAAAATAGGGCCCTTTTCTTTATTATATAGTACCTTTAAAAAAGGCCCTTTTGCTGTGTCATTCACAATTTGTACGTGAAATATCTTAAAAGAACACGTTAAATTAATTAAATACTAAAGATAATGTAATTCATTGTAACACGCGGAACAGCTGTTAATCAAGTCGGCAGAACCTTCTCGATCAAAGGCTGTGGACTACGGGAAAGCGGTAGCAGCACTATCTAGCGACCGCCGGCCGAACTAGACCGCCCTCCAGCTGAACGACCTGCTCCGTCAAGAGCTGGCATAGAAATGACGAGAGCCGAGAGCTGCGAGAGTGGGTTTAGGGCGCTATCTATCCGCCACCAAGGGAACTAACTCACTGTACTTTTAGTAGGCTTTGTTTTATCGGCGATTAATTTATATGTAAAAGGGTTATGTGATGAATATTGTACTTATAAAAATAAAAATAAGACCAAAAGGTGTACTGATATGGCCGAGAAAAATAATTATAAATTAACTTCTCGAAATAGAGATTACCCAGCAGTCATTGCAGATTGGTATAAATAGAGCTCGGATTTAAAGGCCAGATCAGAACACCTCCGGGTCGAAGCTTGGCAAGACCACGTGTGGCTGTCCGCCAGTGTTCTCTTTTCCACCCTTACCTACCTACCTCTCTCTCTCTCTCTCTCTCTACCTTTCCCTTCCTGCGCTTGATTAGTTAGCGCCTTCAGCTGCCAAGGTCCATACTTATCCCTTGGAACTCACCCCGGCAGCCACCCTAACCCAGGGTAAGGGCAGCGTTGCACTATCAAGCTCTCCTTCTTCTTCGAGATTGTCGGGCTAGCACCCCGGCACTCGATACCTCTCTACCTTCCTTCCTCCTTGAGTGGTCGGGCTCGTACCCCGGTCCTCAGGGTCCTTCGAGATTGTCGGGCTCGTACCCCGCACTCGGCCATCCCGTCTATTCCTTCTTCCTTCCTTCGGGATTGTCGGGCTAGCACCCCGGCACTCGATACCTCTATACCTTCCTTCCTCCTTGAGTGGTCGGGCTCGTACCCCGGTCCTCAGGGTCCTTCGAGATTGTCGGGCTCGTACCCCGCACTCGGCCATCCCGTCTATCCCTCCTTCCTTCCTTCGGGATTGTCGGGCTAGCACCCCGGCACTCGATACCTCTATACCTTCCTTCCTCCTTGAGTGGTCGGGCTCGTACCCCGGTCCTCAGGGTCCTTCGAGATTGTCGGGCTCGTACCCCGCACTCGGCCATCCCGTCTATCCCCTCCCCCCTCGGGTAGTCGGGCTCGAACCCCTGCTCCCGGGCTTCCTTGCTTGCTTAGTTAGCGCCTACAGCTGCCGAGGTCCATACGTATCCCTTGGGACTAACCCCGGCAGCCACCCAACTGGGTAAGGGCAGCGTCGCACTGGCAAGCTACCTCTTTTCCAACCCTCTTATCTTTTCACCCTTCTTATAAGTACTTCCGGATCGAGGAGAATAGTGGAGAGTAGGTGAATTATTTGACCGAGAGTGATACCTCTCACAACCCAGGTAACCTTACGGTGTGTCGAAGGTAACAGACAGCTAGAGAAGCGACCGACAACAAAAGGGCGCATCAGAGGTGAATCCCATTAAAATACTACATTTGGCATCCCTTGTGGGGACCGTTAATTGACCGAGAGTGATCCCTCTCACAACTCAGGTAACCTTACGGTGTGTCTAAGGTAACAGATAGATAGAGAAGCGACCGACCACCAAAGGGCGCATCGGAGGTGAACCCCTTAAATATTACAATATATATATATATATATATATATATATATATATATATATATATATATATATATATATATATATATATATATAGATAGATAAAAGAACTTTATTCTGGGACTAGGTCCCTTAAGAATAACATGAAGGAACCAATAAAACAGTAACAGTATCTAGCCATAAGACTATAGAATACATACCAATTAATTTTTACAATATCTTCTGTAAAATAAATAAGTTTTTTTTATCGAAAAAATATAATTAATTTGAGAAAAACAAAAAAAAAAGAGAAAAAAAAAACAAGAAAAAAGTAAAAAAAAAAAAACACAGAGAAAATGAAAAATACAAAAATAATGAATTGATTAGCAAAGTTTGTACATTAAAAACCATTATTCACTTCTGATCCAGATGTTAATCCTAAATTGAAATTTCGCAATTAGAGAGCATCATTTTGGAGAGAAAGAAGGTGTTGGAAAAGGAGGGATTTGAATGAGGATAGAGAAGAAGCATGGCGGATATTAGAAGGAAAGGAATTCCAAAGGGTAGAGGAGCGGGCGAGGAAGGAGCGTTTGAATGTTTTGGTTCTATGGGAGGGAGTATGGAGGTCAGAAAGGCAAGATCTTGTTTCCAGTGCGTGGACCGCGGATTTGAATTGTAGGAGGCTGTAGATGTAGGAAGGATGGTGGGTGGTGATAGTTTGGTATAGAAAAGATCCTAGGAAATATTGTCTACGGTTGCAGGGGAAGAGCCACTCTAACTCGCCGTAAAGGTGGTACACATGGGCCCGTCTCGAGGTGCCGAAGACAAATCTTAAAAAGCAGTTCATGATCCGCTTCAATCTGTCCTCGAGCACATTCGAGAGGCCCCCGTATACCACACATCCGTAGTCAAAGTGGAGATAGATAATAGAGGACACAAGGAGTTTGCGGGTAGGTTGTGGGAGATGTCGAGAACGATGGAATAATTTAAGGGTATTTATTGACCGTCGGGAAATTTGGGCAATGTGGGGTTTCCAGGAAAGGTTTTGGTCGATAGTAATACCCAAGTTTTTGATTGAGGAGCTGAACGTGACGGGGTGATCATTTAGGATTAAAGTAGGAAAGGCGTCATTGGATCTGAGGAGGGAATTGGAACCTATGACAATGGCCTGAGTTTTCATAGAGTTTAATCTTAATCTATTCAGGTTTGCCCAGGCACTGATTCTATCTAGGTCTTCCTGGATACTGACAAACGCTACTAACAGCTCAGAAGGAGGAAAGGATAAATAGATTTGGAAGTCGTCGGCGTATAAGTGGTGGGAACAGTGGTGGATTGAATTAGGAAGATCATTGATATAGGTATTGAAAAGCAGTGGGGAAATACTCGAACCTTGGGCTACTCCTGAGGACAAGGTAAGGAAGGAAGATACGGGTTGATTAGGAATGGTAACTGCTTGAGTCTGATCGGAAAGGAAAGATTTGAACCATTGGATAGAGCTGTTGGAAAAGGATAGTGATTTTAATTTGGCAAAAAGGATAGAATCCAGGGAATCAAAAGCTTTAGAAAAATCAAGGAGTATTAATATAGTTAATTTTTTTCGGTCCATAGCGGTATGTATGTCAATGGTGATTTTGACTAGCGCGGATTGTGTGGAGAAACTGGGACGGAAGCCGGATTGGAGAGGATCAAGTAGTTTGGACTTTTCAAGGAAGTTTGATATTTGTGATTGGACTATTCTTTCTAGAGGTTTGGAAAGGTTAGAGAGGATGGAAATTGGGCGATAGTCTTTAGGAGATAGTCTTTAGGAAATTATGTCAAGGATCCAACTAAGGCTTCAAAAAAGCAAAAGAAAAAGATAGATGAGATTATGGTACTTCATTTTGGCACCCTAATACTTGAAATAGAACTCACTAAAACCCTCAAACTTTACGCTGACAAACTTATACAAAAGTTAGCTGTTTATGCAAATAGAGTATGAAGATACACAACGGCAAATCTTCGCAGAGAGGACAATAGGACTTTTGGAATAGACCAACATCGGTTTTATAAAAAACTAAGAGGGGAAAAACGGCAGAGAGTATGGAATCGTTCTGGAAGGGATTGTGGGAACAACAAGCATATCATGATGCAAACACCACCTGGTTGCCTGAAATAAAGCATGAACTTGAAAGAACAACCTTGATAGCCCCATTGGTGATCACAAACGATGATGTAACTGCAGCAGTTAAGAAAGTGTCCAGGAAATGATAACTTACAAGCCTACTGGCTGAAGCACTTCACTAGTCTTCATGGGAAGTTAGCGGAACTCTTCCAATCAATAACAGACAGATCGGCTGAAATACCTAATGAGTTTGCAGTAGGGATAACTTATATGATACCCAAGGAGGAAGGGCCTATTCTTGAGCCTAAGGACTTCAGACCTATTACATGTCTAAATACCACATATAAGCTCCTGACATCGATCATTGCTTCAAAAATAGATAATCATTTGTCGATTAATGAACTCTTACTGTTAGAGCAACTGGGATGCAGGAAAGGAGCTAGAGGTTGCAAGGAGATATTAGTGATGGACACATTTATTATATATCTAGATATTATACAGCGAAATTTATCAATGGCTTGGATTGACTATGAAAAAAGCGAAGGACACCATACCACACAGTTGGTTAGTTCAAGTCCTTGAATTATATAAAATTCACCCTGACGTAATAAACCTCTTAAGCAAATTCATGGAATCAGGGAGGACTAAAATGATAGTAGGCAGAGGCCACACATGTTACAATGCTGGAATTATAAAAATTTGTCGGGGTATTTACCAAGGAGATTCACTCAGTCCTCTATGGTTTTGCTTAGCTTTGGCACCATTAAGTCATATCCTCCGCAACAGTAACATTGGTTGCCAATGGAAAATAGGGGATAACAGATCCATCATCTGCCATAGCCTTCATATGGACGACCTGAAGTTATATGCGAAAAATAGGGATCAGTTAAAAAGCATGATGGAACTTGTGTCTACATTTAGTAATGCAATTAGTATGTCTTTTGGTCTCGAAAAGTGTGCTACAGTTAATGTAACTAAAGGGAGAGCAATGGACAGGAGTTCTTTACAACTTCATTCCGGAGAGACCATCAGACACCAATCCCTAGGAGGATTTTACAAATACCTGAGCATTAAGCAAACTATTAAGGTAGCCAAGAAAGAGGTACTTCGTGAAATATGTACCAAGGTTAAGAAGAGGCTGCAGCAAATTCTCTGAAGTCACCTGACTGGTAAAAATAAAATACATGCCATTAATACATGGGCAATACCACTGGTAGGATATAGTTTTGGTATAATAAACTGGTCGACTACCAAACTACAAGAATTGGACCGTCTGATACGCAAAATGATGACGGATGCTAATATTCATCACCCAAAGGCATCTATGGCAAGACTCTATTTGCTTAGGAAGGAGGTTGGCCGTGGTCTTATTTCGATAGAAGACGCATGCCGATAGCAAGAAAATTCCATGAAGGAATATTTTATAGCAAGCATGTCTACAATTAGCGGTATGATGAGAGAATTAGACGAAAATTTCACTACCCTTAATCTTAAAAACCCGATGCTGCAAGAAATAAAAAATGATGATCAGTATAAGACTGTGTGGAAGGAGAAAGAACTGCATGGGAGATTTTACCATCAACTGCATGAGCCTGAGATTGATGATGAGCTCTCAGTTCATTGGTTAAGGGTTGGGCAACTATTTGGTGAGACTGAAGGTTTTGCAATAGCTATCCAAGATCAGGTTATTGCGAAAAGGGCATATAGAAGACATATTCTGAAGGAAAATTCGGTGTCAGATAAATGTCGCCTTTGCTCCAGGACACATGAGTTATTTAACATGTGATAATGGTTGCGAGACTTTGGCTGGGACGGACTACTTAATTAGGCATAATAATGTGGCCAAAATATACCAACAAAGTATATGCAGAACATTAGGGCTTCTGGGCAAAGATGAGGTTGAGATGTCCTATTATTGATATACCCCAGAAAAACTTTTAGAAAATGATAGTGTTAAAGTTTATTGGGATGAGAAAATAATCACGGATCATAGAGTAATGCATAACCGTCCAGACATTTTGATTATAGACAAAATAAAAAAAGTGGCCAGAATCATAGATGTAGCCGTCCCAAGTGATTCGAACCTATTGACCACTGGGGCCGAAAAAATTAGGAAGTATCAAGAACTTGCCATAGAGTTGAAATCTCTTTATCATCTAGTAAAAGTGGTGATGACTCCACTAGTCATTTCCTTGAATGGACTAATACTCAAAAGCACAAGAGATGGCACGGAAGACCTTGGCCTGGATCTAGAAAAATTAAAATTAGTCCAGAAGGCAGTTCTGCTGGATACCTGCAGGATTGTCAGAAAATTTTTAAATAAGTGAAATCATCTGCATTCCCTTGATTATTTTTCCGGGATATAGATGCAACTCCAGGAATCTGAGAGAACAAAGGAATATATAATAATAATAATAATAATACCAAACTGTATTTTGAATTGCTTATTTTTGAAGTTTTGTGTTTTTAGAACTTAAGATGAATGTATAACATTTGAAACTAGTTTTCAATGAAAACAAAATTAAAGAAGTGGCAAATAATTTATCAATCTCTAATTAGATTGATCCTTCTATACCATCATGCGGACGTCAACTGACTAATGATATTGTTTACAAAGTATACGATGTTCTATAATATAAAAATACAGTTAAGTAACCTATTTCCTCAAAATAAATAATTAAAAAAAAAACGAAAATGGGTCTAGAATAGATTTTTAAAAAAACATATTGGCCCTCAAATATAATTCTAGTGATTTATAAATTAAAAAGTAATTCCAATTAAAGATTATTACATTAATCCTATCCCATTCTGGATCAGAACTGAATAATCCCAGGATAGCTCCTTCCTGTTGGCAGGTGAAAGTAAGCACTAAAGTGACATTGAAAATGTAAGGAATGGGTGAAGCTATTAACTTAAAACATGAGAGGATGGAGGTGTTAGTTTACAAATTTAAAGTTCTGAGAAAATAACAAATAAAGATTTTTTTTGTGTGTGACTTCTTAAAGACATGAGCTATTCATCCAATTTATTGAGAAATCATGCGATCAATCTAGGATCTTGGATTGGGAATCCCAATTGAGATACTTAAAAGTGGAGGGAAGATATACTTTGTCATGAGATCTACAAACTCATTCCAGAAATATGGGACAAGGAACTAATACCTAAAGAATGATGCATGGCCACATTTTACCAATAAATAAAAACACTGCAAATTATTACACAATGGTTTATTATTTCCACTTAGTTATATTTCAAAAATATCTATTCTGTACAAGTAAAAAAAATTAAGCAGTAGGGACTAAAGGAAAAGAAATTTGATGCTTGTCCCAAGATGATTATATAGGTTGTGATGGTTAGGACATGTAATCAGAGGGTAAAATGATACAGAGGAAATATTTGATATGCATTTCAGTAAAAAAAAAACAAAGGAAAAATAAGGAAGCTAAGGAAGTGCAGAAATAATCCAAGGAAGGATAAAACAGAGAGATACGAAGAAGTCAGAAGCCCAATAGATAAGTCAGGAGGCCTAGGGCCACGATGACCAGCCGTGCCGGAGAATTAGTCTACGAAGTTCATTACGATTTAAATGATTTTTTTTTCCTTTTGTAGGGAATTTCATCAGCTTTTGCTTAAATACAATAAAAGCACCAAAAAAAAAAATTCTGGACGGATTTTTTTTTTATTTGATATTTGGATTCTATGTATATTGAAACGTAAAACCTCAAATTTTGATGGGGGTTACAAAAATTTTTTCCTTGGTCGATTCCAAAGATCTATTATTGAAAATAATAAACCAAAAGCACTTACAGATAGTTCTTTATTTTTTTTTTATTTTTTTTTTTAATATCTTGTTAAGCTGATTCCAAAACACCTTACATTTCTCCTACATCTTTATAAATGGCCGAGTTTTGGGCATATAAGATCTTGAATCGGCAATTTTATAGATTTTTTTTTATATTAAATTTTTTCTTTTTTAATGTCTTGTTATGCTGATTCCAAAACACGGTACAACTTTACACTAGGGGCGCGTTATCACTTGCTCCTTCCGAGGGTCACCCGAAGGCTGCCGTATTCAATTGTAACATTCGTATTCATTGGAATTAAAATTAAAATTGTTCCTGCTTTAATTAGATATTATTTAAAATTACTAGTGCTGTCGACTTCCGCTCATTACGTGTGGGTTCCGCTACCGATCTACTACTGACCACATCTTTAAATTTTGGAATATAATATAATCTAGAAGGAGTAATAACAGTTTCTATCATGACTATAGCTATTTTATTTGGTATTACAATGGTATGAACGGCTTATTAGGTGTAGGTTGGAAGCAAGTAAAAAGACTAATCCCTATACTTGGTAATTGAATTAATAGATATGGCAATGTTAAAGTACAAAGTAGCTGAATTAAATGATTAATTTAGTTCTTTGGCAACTGACCCATCTTTACTACTTTATAGACTTCAACATTGTAGCATGTCTAATACCGAAAAATTCTAGATGATTCATTCTAAGAGCTGTATAAATTAATAATTTTTTACAAATATAGCTTACCCATGTGCTTCATTCAATACAGTACGGAAATTGTCCACCATGCACTGCACTTTTTCGGGGTCCCTACTTGAGCCACCTTCAATAAAGATTAGAGAGTCAGAAAAACCTATAAAAAAAAAAAAAAAAAAAATCAATCATTTTATTAACATAATTTTCATTAAGACATTAAAATTAACAACTTAATTGTGGTACTTATGTAATCTTACAAGCTTGCCTAACTGTTAGGATAACTTATTCCTATGCTGAACCTATAGGCAAAAATCAAAAGCAAGCTCTATTTGCTACACATACCAGCAACTTCCTTTGATAAAGTAAGTAATAAGAAGCAGTGCAACCTAGCAGTAGAATGAGAAACCAGAAAATATACCTTAATAAAGATAATTTTTTTTTTTACAATAGCTAAGAATAAATTCGATTTTTTTAAAATTGGTCTGTGTTACGAAAGTGCTTCTTAAACTAATTTTCAACTCCAATGATACATAATAAAATGATAATTCATTTAGATTTTAAGATCTACAAATATTGAATAATCAAAAATATGTAAAAAATAATATAATCTTGGAAGCAATAAACATACAATATAATATATTACAAACATATAACTATAAAACTGATACAAAAAAACCTTAATAACCATCATGCAGACATTATAAATGAACTAAAAATATAACCTTATAATACATTGAATAGTGTCTAAATAAAATAAAATTTAAATTAATTTAATTTCAAATTAAAAATAAATTAAACATTATTAAAAGATTTATGAGAGGTATAAAATAGAATGCAACTAAATACAAAGTACATAGTTCTAATTCTTAATTGTGTGGTGGGACAATAAAAGGATCCAGAATAAGAAATTCCTATTTCAACAAGTTATGTCAAATATAATATTTTAAGAATCATTTATTTTTGACAAAAGTTTTGTAGGGATTGAAGAGACTAATAGTAGGAAAAAGCTGTAAATATAAATTCTAAATTAAATGTTAAGGTAAATAATCTAAATTGTTAATGTATTGATTTATTTAATTATCATATAATAACAAACTACAGCTCGCTCACAAAAAATGACAGACCTCGGGTGAATTCAGGGGGCACTAAGTTGAAACTAACATTTTTTTTTTCTTACTCTCTGATTCTATTGATAAATATTTGCATATAATTGGCTTGGTAGAAGAGGTCTGCAACACGAAAAAGAGGAATTTTAAAGAAGCGTTTGAAGTTTGCCTATTTAGGCTTATCATTGTCCTTAACTCACTTTAAAACATCAAATCAAACATTTTCTTAGTCAATACTACTTAATTTTTTTTTAAAAGTTAATTTTCATTTTTTGATCGTTTAAATATGGAACGTGTATTAAATTGTGGCAGTTTTTCATAAAAAAACAACTATTTATTGCAGTATATATTGAAACTAAAAATCTGACATTTTTTCTCAAAGAAATATACTTGATTGGCAGCATTCTAAGCAAAAAAAAAAAAAAAAGGAAAAACAAAATTTTTCGTATTGTAGCACTCTTCTTACAAGCCAACGATATATTACAAGGCGATTGTAGTCTTGTGAAACACCGTCGATTCAGAGGTAAAAGTGATCAACTGCAATTTTCGTGAAGATGAAGTATGTTGCTTTATATCTTTGCATGAACCGAATTTACACTTCATTTGTGAAATTATCAATAATTGATAATTGATAATTTCACAATTGAACAGCTGTGCAGTTTGAGATTCCTTTTTATAGAGCTTCTTCCAAGTAGTTCTGTCTTTCTCCTGTACTTATTCTCTTTGTCACTTCTCTCTCACTCTCTCTCTCTCTCTCTCTCTCTCTCTATATATATATATATATATATATATATATATATATATACATTTATTAATTTTCATCCAGGTGGACCTCCAGATTCTTGAAGCAGTCTACCTGCTCCAACCTGCCATTTTTAGCATTTATCACATGCATCTTTCGATGGGGCTTCTTCCTAATCCTCATGACCTTTGTTTTCCAAGGGTTAATAATCATATTTATTTTTGTTTAACTCCTCCTCTAGGATTCTAATATTATATTGCAGGTTGACATCCATATTTTCTGCGAATGCTAACAGAGAGAACTGGGATCAAATGCCTGTATCCAAGGTAGAATTTCCTCATTCTTTCTCTTGGCCCCATCATTGCCTTATCTAGGACCAAAACGAATAATAATGGATTCAGACTGCAAGCCTATCGTATTCCTGATTTAGTTACAAATTCTGTTGAAATGTTATTGGAGAAACTCACAATATTTCTGGTTGTACAGTATAGACTATTAACCTTATATTATATACTATTACTATTACTATATTATTATATACCTTTTTCTTATAATACCTTAGTTACGTCTACTTTTCTTATTCTGTCAAATGTATTCTCAAGGTCAACATAGCAGCACACTGATAGTTCCTTTTGCTTTCCACAACCTTTTCTGTGATCTGTTTCATTGTAGATATGAGGTCCTGGATGCTTCTCAGTGGGCGAAAACCACATTGTTCCTCCCCTAATAGATCTTCTACAGATTTCCTAATTCCCTTTTCTAATATCTAGGAGTTTACGATGCATGGGATACCAAGGAAAAAACACTCCTACGGTTTCCACACATTGTGTTGTCCCTGCTCTTAAATATTAGCACTATTACAGCCAGTAGCCAGTCACGAGGTATTTTCTTTTTCTTCCATATTAGGCTCAAAAAGGTGATGCAACCTCATTTCTTCTCCTTTCACGCCCATGAAATTCGATATTTCTGGTGTTATTTCAACAGTGGCCAGAAGATTTCCACAATTTTAAGCTCTATAAGGCCACCTCTCCAATATAATAATCCTCATTCTCATAGGACGTTTCTTCCGCAAATCTCCCATTTTCGTTTTTACTCTCCTGGAAATATTCTTTCCATCTCTTCTTTATTTCTTCCCTCTGGTTTAGGATGTTGCCATTTTTATACTTAATGAATTTCAGTGTAGCTGGTTTTTCCTTTCTGAAACCTTTGAGTACCCTATAAAACAGCTTTTGGTTTTCTTTTGCATTTTCTTCCATCTTGAATGCAAATTCTGCCCATGCTTTTCTTTTCTCTCGTATAATCTTCTCTTTTATCATTCTTCTCTTGTTTTTGTAAAGCTCATAGTTGGGAGGCGCTTTATTCGTTAAGTAGCTTTTACAGAAACGCTTCTTTTCCTTTAACGCTTTCTAAATTTCATCTGTCCACCACGCTGTTAGCTTGTGGACCAATCTTCTTCC
Source organism: Rhaphigaster nebulosa (assembly GCA_948150685.1). NCBI lineage: Eukaryota > Metazoa > Arthropoda > Insecta > Hemiptera > Pentatomidae > Rhaphigaster > Rhaphigaster nebulosa. The sequence continues at coordinate 101,119,152 of OX411306.1, read as the reverse complement.
TTCTTCATACCATTCCTGCAGCATCCATGAGTATTTTTCTGAAATACTTCCAACTTTTCTTTATGTCCTCGCTACTCCAGTGGGTGTTCGGCTCTTGTGGCCATTCTCTCTATTTCTTCTTGGTTGTATTTGGCCATTTCTTCCTGATTCAATCTAAAATATTTTATCGTATATTTTGGTGGTTTTGGAAAGCATTTCTTTTTATGTTCTTCACTCCTCCATATTTTATCCATCGTAACTAAAAAATGGTCAACACGCCTCATCTTCGCAAAAATTGGAGTTGATTACTTTTATCTTCAAACTGACGATATGTTTATATTTGTAAATAAAATATAAGGATACAAAAAAAAAAAAACTCCTAGTTTCAACTTAGTGCCACATTGATTCGCTCTCAGTATGTCAACCTTTTGTGGGCAAGTTTTTAGGACTTCCAGTAATCTGATACGATTTTTTGGTATTTTAAATCTATTGTCATTTTTCAAAAAGTTCTTTGAAATAAGTATCATCTTAAAATTTTTTAGCAAACATTTTAACATTTACAATTTTAATATTTTTTTTACAAATTTTTCATCCCATAAAAGATTGGTAGTTTTGATATTATTTTATTTAAAATCGTGCTATAAATTGTCGTTGAGCTCATCTCTACAATTTTGGAAAATAATTGTAATAAATGGTAACAAGCGTGGTGCTATAAGTAATTAATTTGAATTTTTTTCATACTGAATCTGACACGGCAAAAATATTTGAATAGAGTCATAGCAAGGGGAAAGAAGTAATAGCATGACTTTCTAAAATAATAAGAAACCAAAAAAAGAAAGTTAAAATTGCTGTTTTGAAAAATATATAAGCCAGATGTAAAATTGCTTAAAAAAGAAATAATCCTGGCATATCTCTAAATCCTGGCTTCAACTCTAGGACGTTAATAACAGAATAACATTTTTTTAAATAAATGACATTTTTGACTAAGGGGACTCTAAAATACGTAAATTAATTGAAAAATCGAACACTTTATCTTCATACTTAGGCATTTTACAATTAACTGAGTGCCTTAGGTAATTGAGAAAGCAATAGCCAGCTCCTCAAATGTTTTTTCTTTAATTTAAAGATTCAGTCATGAAATAATATTCTTCAACATATATTGATATAATATAAGATACAATGGTTTAGTTAAATTTTATATTTCTTACTTAACCCATTCAATATGGCGGCCATATTGTTGAACTTATGAAGCATACTATACAATAAACGAAGAGCTTTGGACTATGACTGTTATTACCTTTCAACATGAACTACTTTTCTTTTTTGCTAAATTAAGTGAACCATCTATCTCTGCGGTGAATGAATCATTCTTATCTGATCCTTAGAAAGAGTGTTTTTTCCTATCACTACAGTGACCAAGCGCCCCTCCTAGAGTAGATGAGGCCTATTGTCCAATATGAAGCAATTCAACCAAGGTGTATGGCCAGAGATCCTACCCAACCTGAGTTCACTCGAGGGTATCTATGCTCCCTTAAGTTATAATTATTTATAGAAAGACTACATTATGCACCAATGAGGAAAATAAAAAGATTAAATTAGTCAGAATAATGATATGTATTTATATTGGGTTGTCTGAAAATAAATGCAGGTTTATGGTTTTAAAATAAAATAAATGAAACAGAACTATTTTTATTAACCAAAATACACTCCATTACTTTTGATACATTTCTGCCAATATGTTGGTAACTTTTCCATTCCCTCTGACTAGAATGTTAAATCATTATTATTAACAAATTCTGAAAATGCATTTTTTAACGAATTTTGATCAATAAAATTTTTACCTTTAAAAAATTCGCCCAGATGTCTAAAAAAATAGTAGTCCATAGCCGAGAGGTCTGGAGAGTAGGACAGCTAAGGCAGAGTCTTATTTCGGCAAAGAAGAGCAGTACTAAGATTTTTTTGTTGGTCGTTTAATGCATGAGGAACGAAAAACTGCCAAGTTTCAAGCTTTTTTATCTTTCCAATTACGTTGAGGTGGTCAGTGATGGTCGATTTGCTAACTCAGAGTTTCTCTGCAAGTTATCGAACAGTTTCTGAGATTTATTTCAGCCGAAACTCGCAGAACATCGTCATCAAGGGAAGAAGTCCTTCCACGACCATCTTTGTCTTCAAGGCTGAAGTCTCTCTCTCGAAATTTTTTAAAACATCATTGAACGGAGCACTCAGTAACACTGCCATCGTCCTAGACTTCATTAATTTTTCTGGCCGTTTGGGCTTTGACATCTTAGTAAAGACTGAATTATTTCCAACTGGTGAAATGCTACAGAAGATAAAAAGCATTTTTGTTTGGAAGAGGATTAGTAAGTGTTGGCACCAATACAAAAGAAGAATCCCTCAAACGTAAACAGTTGGTTATATAGAGGGTTAATATAAAGAAAATATGAAATCCTGCATTATTTTCAGGACAACCCAATAATAAACTAAGCGTTAAAATATTTCAGATAAAATAAAAAAAAAACCTTACCAGTTACTTTGCTAACTTGAATTTTGTTGCCATTCATAAAGGCGCCTTCATTTTCAATAGCTGTAAAAAGATGATCAAAAACAGGAAGGTATACTATGCCAAGTTTTGGTTCTTTGTTAATATACAATCCAACAGAAATGCCAACACATGGATTCGAATGGACAAAATTCATTGTGCCATCCACGGGATCAATGATCCAAGTAGGGTCTTCTGTCAGCTTGACTTTGTTACTTTCATTTGTACTTTCTTCACCAATGAATCTGTTCACATGAATTATTCTAATTGTTAAAAAAAAATAAAATAAAATAAACTATCAGAAATTGGAAGATAAAAACAATATTTGTAACCTGTGGTTGGGGTAAAGAGATTGTAATCCATTTATCAAGATTTGTTCAACCTCTTTGTCAGTCTCTGTGACAAAGTCTACACGACTTTCTTTATGATCCACCATCTTTTCCTTACAAATATTCGCCCTTACAATCTAATAAGAAATTAAAATTATAACTACTTCATAGATAAAAAGCAAAATTAGTTCAAACAATGTAGTATTAAAAACAATATTCATGAAATTGAATAAAACACCTCTTACTCCTAAATGCAACATAGATAATTACTTACTTCACCAACTTGTTTTACAAGTATTACTGCAGATTCAAAAAATGCATGAATATCGTGATCCATGTTTATTGATTAAAAAAAAAAAACTTGTAATATCAATGCTAAAGTATATATCAAGTAACTTAATAATCACTCGCCAATGAATCAGCTATCTATGACAGCTCTAAAAAAACAACCGTTGACAACATTATCATGGATCACTATAGTGAAAACAAATGTGATGAAAAAATTTATAATTATGACGTAAAAACAGCTGATGGCAGCTAACCTTCACCAGATGTAGGAACACTTACTGTTACTTTGGTCGTAATTTTCGTAGGCATCAAAATGGATTTCAATTTTAACATAAATGATTTCATCAAAACCAATATTGTTAAAATAAATAATACAATCATGCCTGATACATTTCATGGAGACAGCAGACAAACAAGGTATATTAGTCTACACTTTGGTTAGGTGTACAGTAACCTTAATTAAAATTCAAAGATTTCTCATTAAAAAAATCTTCAAGTTTATTTATAATTGATAAAACATTTTACATTCTTTATTCGCAAGCACTCAGGTTTTCATTTAAGTGCAATGCTATTTTAATTTGAGCAGAAACATCTATTATATTTATCTACTGTATGTTTCTATTTATTCCTAAATATCTCCCATTATTTTCATGCTTGCTGCTTGCCTTTCTGTTAAATTACTGGTGGGAGCACTGAAACTTATTGTCTTATTTACCAGCCCCTCTGCTATGTAGAGATTGTCATCCATTTCCATCCATAATAGGGTTGTCATGATTTTTGTTAAACTTCTATTTATTAGCTGACCCTGGTGGTAATTGAACCCATATTGGGTGATCCTCTCCTCAAGCATATTTGACAGTTAATATTTGAATTTCTCATTTTTAGCTCAGAAGTGTATTTCACTTGTTGCATCAGACACACTTTTACAATACTATAATTAATTTTGGATGCTTATAATTTCTATGCTATTTACCTAACTAGCTCATAGCTCATGCTCATTGCATTTCTGATAAAAAAATAATTATTGTTTTTCTAAATATTATGTTCATTGAATTAAAGGAAATGAAAGAATAGGTTTTTATGCTCATCTTTCATAAAACAAGGGATGTTCTTAGAGTATGTTCGATCTGGCCTTTTAGCCATTTTACTCTTATCTTCTCATTATTTCTTACATTAAGGATAATCTCAAGAAACCAGATTTTAAAAAATCTGGATGTCTGTTGCTTTGTCTTTTCTAGGCTATGAAGTTTCCATACCAGTTACTTCTTATATTATTTGATGTGCAACAGCACACTTGTTTAATGTAACATAAATAGAAAGGAATAATTAAAATTGAAAAAAAAACAAGTTATCAAATATTTCTATGAATTATTTATTAATTTATAGATTATGTCAGGAGATTATGTCTGCCATTCTGGATGAAATGGGTGAAGCATCAGCTAAAGCCCAAGGATTGTTGAAGCCTATTACCAACACAGATCTTTTGAGAAATAAGGATCATATAGTGTATCTACTCATTGAAAAAGAAGGCAACCGGTAAGTTAATAAACATAAAATAAAATATATCAATTTGATTTTTATGGTCTAATTTTGGTAAGGTAAAATCCAAATCCAAATCCTAAATTGGTAAGAGCATGAATTATAAACACTGATGTATCACAAATCAGCCACGGGAGTTCATTTAGGTGAAGTATAAGTTGGAAAGATATCACTTCCAACCTGTCGATTAAGTTGAATCTTTCAACTTCTGCTATACAGCTGTATCAGTGTTAATCCACCATATTTTTTTTTAATTTTCAGAGGAAGTGGAACCTTAAGGTAGACTTTAGCTGGTACTGCCATGGTTGTGATTGACAGCACTTGTTTGTATACTTTGTTGAAACTGCCCTTTAAAACTATCCGTTGCCTTGGTGAAAGGAATACATACATGCAAATTTCCAACATGGATGTAATTCTTGCTTTTTTATTAAAAGAGGAAAATGAAATTATGTTATTAACATAACATGACATGATTTTGGAGGTAAAAAAATAAAGATGGACTTCTTAAGTTATTATCAATGCTTTTATTAAGCACTTTGATGGCATTTCATTGGTAGTGACCCTGTTGAAATATCTCAATAATTTTTTTCGTACATAGCATCCCAATCGGCTGAATAGCAGCTGAAATTCGTTGACATTATTAGGCATGTTATAACAGCTATGCTGTTGTACATATAGTTCATTAGTTTCATGACAATAAAAACTTGAGATCGCAAAGTTGAAATTTACAATCCCCACTGCAAAAATCATTAGTAATTTTCAGAACTTCTTCTAAACTTTCCACCACTTTTCTGGTTCCTAGTTGACTGAACTATATTCTTCTTCTTCCATTGGTGCGACAACCTATTACTGAGTCCTCCTCAAGAAGCTTCGCCTAGTTCAATCAATCAAGTGCAACTACTCTCCAATTTCGAACTCTGAGCAGGGTCCTCGAGTCTTCTCCAACACCATCTATCCATTGAAGCTTCGGGTGGCCTTTCCCTCATGTGGCATATAGGTCTTCATCCATAAGTTTTTGTGGGATTTCGCAGAGCCCCATCCTGGCGACATGACCTTTCCATCGTAGCCTCCTGAGCCTGACAATTCTTGCACTATCAGGCTCATTAAGCAAAGAGTAGCTTTCTGTATTTGTACTCCTTCTCCACATTGCACTATCAGACTCATTAAGCAAAGAGTAGCTTTCTGTGTTTGTACTCCTTCTCCACATTGAGCCATTTTTCACTGGGCCGTAGATATGTCAAAGGATTTTCCTCTCAAATGTCAGGCAGGAGATCCCTTTCATTGGACTTTGAGAATGCTCATGTTTCTGACCCGTAAGTAAGCACAGGTCTGATGAGTGTCTTGTGTAACCTTGATTTTGAGCTACTTCCTAGATGCTGACCTAGTCCAGAATAGCATAAATTTGACTTATACTATTCTCCTCCTTATCTCATCTGAAACGTTAGTATCTGCATTATTCTGTGATCCCAGGCATCCAAACTGGTCAACTCATTCGAATGAGTAAGGACCAATCTGGACATAATCTTCGTTAGGACCTCTAGCTGGACCAGCAATCATATATTTTGTTTTCTTCTATTGCAGCTTTTGATCTCCCAAGAATATCATGGTCGTCAGTATAGCCCAGAATTTGTACCATACGATTAAAGATCGTTTCACTGGTCTGGGTCTTTGATTTTCTTATAGAATTTTCCAAACCAATATTGAAGAGTGGACAGGCAAGAGAATCTCCTTATTGAACGTCATTATCAGAGGTAAATCCTTCTGATAAATCTATATACTTTCTCTACAATGAACCAAGTTCCAAAGAGGTGTACTCTATTGCCACAACTATAATATATGGTATGACTTTTCAGATCTCATTCCAATTCATCGGATCCCTTGAAGGGTAGTAATGTCAATTCTGTAACATTCTGTTTCATCTAGGAGCAGTTGCTCTGGGTCTATATAATGCTACAATATAACACTATCCAAATTCCATCCAAATGACGAGTTCTTTGTCGTTTACTAGTTGTCAACCTGGCTAGTTAATGTTGGGGTTTCATGATAAGTATTTTAAGGGAGATGTGTTATCAGCCCATCACTCTGAGCCAGATGGAGGGGCTGCCTCTCCAGAGCGCCCTGACCTACTCTCCTATCTCTGGTAGCTACCAAGGAGAGGTGATCTTAGGGTATGTACTGTAAGTGACCTTGGTCTGTAGTGTGTGGGTGGGTATAGTGTGCTGTTAATAACATACATGTGCGAGTGTTAGTGTATTGTTAGCCCAACCTGGAGGACCAGTGGCTATCTGCTATACAATGACCGGGCTATGGGGCCATCACCCCTCTATGCCAAACTGGACTATATTGCATCTCATAATTTTGACACATGTTCGCTTCAAAATGGAGCATCCAAACAAAAAAATCTTTAGAATCAAAATTGTACGTAATTTACTCTTGTTTAATTTAATCTGACATGAATATTAGAAGTTATTCAAATTAATGGTTTCAAGTTATGAGCAAAAAAGAAAACAAAAGAAATGTTTTTTCATTTTTTTCTATACTTCCAGTAAAAAAATGAGGTGGAAAAGTTGAAATTCGCAATTAGCACCCTAATAAGCAAATTTTCTGAACTTTTCCAAAACATTCCACCGAGATCCTTTTTAGATACGTTCAGTCAGAACAATGCTTACAAATTAAAATCAAATTATCAATAAAATTCGCAGATTTACGCAGCTGGGGACTATTTCCTCATATAAGTAGAAGCTTAATAGGTTAAGAGAAACAAGTTTGAACACTGCACTCGGCTGCGCTCAAAAGATGCACTATTTAAACAAAGCTATTTAACCACAGTAAAAGAAAAAATACTTTTAAAATAGCCCTTCAACCACCCACAAGCATCATTTCAAATGTACCAACAGTGTTATTGCTTATTTGTACATAAAGAAGTAGAAATCAAGTGGCCCAGAATTTGGACATGAAATTCCATACTTCAGAGTATGAGTGATGATAGCTAGCAGTTTCTGATAAGCAAATAAAATTGTAAAATCCCATTTTTCCTATTAAACCTGAACTATTCTAAAATGATGGGTAAACTTGAATTGTGGTTTGGTTTTTTTTTTCCCATTTTTTGACCATCCGCGACTTTTCTTCAAGACTACTGGACCTATTTTCTTGAGATGTGGCAACTAAGTCACACTTCACCCCAGAATGATCCTTGGAACTTGACATTGCCATCCGTCATTTTGTTTCAAAGTGGCAGCCCATTAAAAATTTTATAAGTCCATAACTTGGCTATTTATAAAGATAGAGGAGAAACTTTATGTGTTTTGGCTTCCTTTGAGTAGGTGTACTTTCATCCTCTATTTTAAAAGACTCTTAAATGTTCAAAGCAAGGCCAATAAAATGAAAATGTTCTATGCAAGATGGGATCATGGAAATCGCATTCTCCATAAAAAGGGCATATAAGTAGTTATGATGTTTTTTTAATCAAATTGGAATAACTTGGTCCTCTTTACTGTAAATTTTCAGTACTCGTTTAGGAATAACTTGTTGACATAATGAAATGCCAGAAGGAGTCTTTGGGCAGCATAGAAATTTTCAAAGAGTGTCGAAAACCTTTGCCAGCTTGTTTCTCAAAAATCACTTTTGGAGCATGTACCCTTCTTGCAGCTACAGCTTCAATTTTGAATACACTTATTCTGCAAACATGAAAATATATTTTATTTAAACTAAAAAGTGAAGTATAAATGTGGACATTTTGGCTTGTTTCACACGAGACGGTTTAGTTGATTCAATTTGTTACTTTGGTGGATGCCAGAAGTAAAATGAATAAGATTTTTAAGTAGGAATCACCACTTTCCCTTCACACTGAATCAATTGAAATAAGCTGAGGCGGATGTACATCCGGCACATATGCCATTCAGAGGCTCATCCTAACCAATTGACTCAACTTAATAGGCCTGTATATGTGATATCTGTATAAAGGGCAGGTTGCGAAAAGAAGTTGATTCCACTAGTTACCTCATGTGAACAAAGTCCGTTTTTGTCTTCACACTTCTTGTTTGTTTCTTTTTTAGCACTATACAGGAAAGACTGCCAGAGGGCTTCTTTTAAAAGACAATAAGCAATCAAAAGAAATTAAAATGTTAAGTAAATTGGAAGGTTATAGGTTATTTTGATAACACTATCAAAATCAATTTATATTCCATTTAGACTCTGTTATTTCTTTTAAATTATCAAAAGCAGGTATTAACATGCCTTTCACTGATGCTGTAGTAGATTGGTGGTTATGGAAGGAAGTCAGCCTACTAAGCTCTCAAGATCTTCGGCAAAACGGTCCCGGCGGGCCTCTTCTGACAAAGCGTTTGAATCTGAAGAAGCTATCGCTGATAGCATACTTCTCGATCCCATATGTATACAGGAGAATCTCAGAATCTTCTTGTGTAATTCAGAAGAAAGAATTAGTGTTTATGATCGAAATCATATATAAAGAGATAAAGAGCCTGATTGGTATGATTGAAAAAAGTAAGAAACAAGTCGAAATGTGTGAAGGCATCTCAGCCCTTGTCCAACGCACGATTGAGGAAACTTCAGGTGTCCACAAACTTATGTCCTTATGTCCTCAAACTAAAGCTGGATCTCCTGCGGTATCACGACCACTGGCTACTGAAAATATAGATTCAGCTGGAGCTTTAATGATGAGTGAGTCGTTTGCGACTGTTAAAAATAAAAGATCCAAAAGAGAAGCAAAGGCCAAAAATAAAGCAAATGAGAACCAGGACAATGAAGAGACAATGATTGGCACAGTACAGCCTATCAGTACAACCTCAGAACCCACCAAGCCAAATACTAGCAGATATTGTCAGGAGCCTGCCAACAAAACCAATCACGACACCAAGACCAATAAATATAACAATTAGTGGAACGGATAAGAGCACGGTTGAGATTGTCACTACACTACCGTCCCTGACAGGAATAGGAGTTGAAGCCGCTGTTGTTCCGAAAACACACAGGCAATACTAGCCTTCAAGAAAAACTCAGGCTGGAGGTGAGGGGAGTGCCTCATGCATAGAACTCTGAGGAGTTGTCGAATAGGGAAAGATAACCAAGAGATGGTCTCCGGCCACTTTTCTCCTCGGTGGCTAGAAATGGCTTCACAAAGAATTGGGTGCTGGAAGTGCACCCAATGATTCAGTTCCTGCTTTTGAAAATGGGAAGTTTAGATAAAGGATGGTGGCCGATGACCTCTAAGGACTACCGCGTTGTATGAAGTTATGAGCACACTAAGGCCACATGTAAGATGGATGCAGTGGTTTGCATTTGGTGCGCTGCTATTGGCCATATACTTAAGGATTGTCCAAAGAAAAAGCAACTATCTGGTCCTACCTGCATTAACTGTGTGCTGAAAATACCCCACCAAACCAAAGAAAGCACAAAGTGGGCTGTCAGGAATATCCCGTACACATAATGTGGTCCAAGAAGTTGGGTGGCGAATAGAACATTCTATGATTAAGATCACTATCCTCCAGCTAAAAATGGGTCGACGGCGTCTTTCATCCCATTATTCTGGATGAAACTACAGGGTTTCGAGGCTTACTGACATCCTCCGAGACACTGCCGAGGATTCCCTCCAGCACTGAAAGGCGAGAGCTCGTCCTGTCCCATGGTGGACACCGGCCTTAACCACTTTACAGAGAGAACTCTACTAGAAATCCTTGGGGTATCCCATATTGGGTAGCCATGGGTGTTTTCTTCACGATAGGTAATTGCAGCTTTTAAGCCGGAAAACACCCAGGCAGCCTCTAGTGAGAATTTTTTTCCATCTGACATTCCCCAGGCCTAACCCATCTCTAGACAATGAAAACGATGCCTTTGTTAGGCACACGATGATATACTCTTTCCCCCTCCCCCGGTACGGAATTTTGGAATACAAGGGCGAAGACAAGGACAAGCAGCTAGCTAAACATTATAGGGCCATTTGCCTCCTCCCTGTAATGAGTACACCATGACGTACTGGAGAAGGGGGATAAGTATGTCATGTTACTTCTCTTTAACAACATAGCCTCTGCCTTCGACAGCATGTGATGGCCAAGTGTACTCCAGCTGCTGCAGAAGTACGAGGATCCCAGTAACTTGTCTAGTCAGAAACTATCTCCAGAACGGTGTAAGACACAGTTGAGAGGGGCTGCCCACAGGGCTCTGTTCTTGGTCCCTTTGGGAGCACTTGAGGAAGAGCGGTTCCCCGGCATTGCTTACGTTGATGATTTGGCCGTCGTGGTGGCCTCCAATAGCAGAGCTTTACTAAAGCAAGAAGCAGAACGGTGCTCCAGCCTGGTTGGAGGATGGTGTGAGAGAAAGAATACGCCCAAGTGAAATGGTCACCTACCTTGGAGTGAGGATTAGGGAAAACTTCGAACTGACACCTCACTTGGACTATTTTGGAAATAGGGTGGCCCTATCATTGAACTGGATTAGTCGCGGGGGAGGGGAGTACTTTACAGATACTTAGCAACTCTGGCTTCTACTAGGGTGTAATATTGGGTATCCTGAAGTATGTGTCTCCTGCCTGGTGTCAGAATCTCTCATACCGACTTAAGAACAGGCTGGCGACCATTCATTTGAAACATTTCCTAGCTAGAAAACACCAATGGTTGAAATTGTGAAGAAAGAAGAGGTGCGCCCAACAGAAATTAAAAAGCCTTCAAATGAAGTTCCAAAATAATATTTTCATTTTTGCATATAAAATTTAAATTTAATAATTTTTTTTTAGAGTTAAGATATGTTTGAAATTGTTTTTATTATTTTTCAAATATTCCTCATTATTAAACTGATCCACTTTTCTTTGTAAATATACAAAAATTAATAATTTTGATTCATTTTATATATATAGGTTTCTGGAATCTTCTGATTATTCAATTTCATAGTTTTTAAATGTATAATTTTGTTTTATCATTAATAAATTTCTTTTTGTCCTATTTTATTTTCTATTTTTTAATTGATAAGCAGCAACCAACAAAATTATTTTTTAGTTTAAAATAATTTTTTCAATATTTTCATTGGTCACAATTAACATAATAAAGAAAAGAATTATCACATATAAAGTAAAAATATAACAATGTATATATAAATGCGTACCGAAGAATCGGTTTTAGTAGATTTAAACCTACTTAATCCTGTAAGTAGATTATAATCTATTTAAACCTTGGTGAGTACCAACATGTATTTGGTATTGTATTTGGTATGATTTCTTGTCTCAATTAAATTCATAATTCTTAAAAGTTTTAAAATACTAATTTATATGATGTTTAATTTAATATGTAAATAATACCAAACTGTATTTTGAATTACTTATTGTTGAATTTTTTATGTTTTTAGAACTGAAGATGAATATATAACATTCGAAACTAGTTTTCTATAAAAACAAAATTATAGAAGTGGGAAATAATTTATCAATCCCTAATGAAAATATTTCACTCCAAATTCTTTTATTTAGATGCTACGTCCGCCTTTAAGCCATTCTGAGACATCTTTAAAAAAAATGTTAAAATGCGTACAATGCAATACATTAAGTCCAATCTGAATCACGTCCAATTATACAAGGCAGTCAAAACTTTAAAAATTAAAAAAAAAATTATGGAACCACCTCTAAAAGTACTTGTGAAAGTACTTCATTTATTTACATACTCACATTTATTTGTTTTGTTTTTTTGGAATTCCTAGGAGCTCTGTCAAATGTTTACCTTTTTTCATTTGTTTTCATGATGATATTAATTTATGTAAGTATATATCGGGATAGCTTACACTCAGGATATTTTATTCTGTTATAATTTATTATATCTGGCTTTTGTTGTTGTGAATAATGTTTGTATAAATTTATGGATTGTTTTCTTAGATTATTCATTTGCTTTAAGCTATATTATTCTGTCTTTACTAACTAAAAATGATATTAACTTTTAGTGGGAAAGGATCAGTAGTTGGCATGCTGAAGATGGGAAGAAAGAGCCTTTATGTTTTTGATGAGTATGGTGACTGCCATAATGTGTTATGTTTATGTGTCCTTGACTTTTATGTTCATGAAAGCAGGCAAAGAATGGGCTATGGAAAGATTCTTTTTGACTACATGCTTGAGGTATTTTCAAATGTTATTATATATAAATTATTCTATTTGAAATTTTAAATAATTTTGTTTTCGAAAATGCTTTTTGAACTGTCTCAGTTTGTAAAATATTATTTTTAATCTCCATTCTTATTCCTTCCCTATCATAAAATTTATTCTTATTAGATTTTTATTTGTTTATCATTGTAAGTTACTTATAAAAACCTTATTTTTCTACTTTCTATTGTCTTTACCACTTTAAGAAGGCATTACTTTTTTTAAGACATTGCCATATTGTGTTAATTGCTGGTAGGAATTTGAAAATTGTGAGTTTTATAGATTCCAATTGTCTTTTAAGATTTAATTTAATAGCAACTTAACAACAGACCTTATTAAATTTCATCAGCCGAAAAGTGAGCCACCCTACAGGTGTTTGTGAAACCAGTCTTCCAAGCCAACCGAATCAGAATTCTCTATATGATAATTTCATCCTAGCAACAAGATTGCTTAAATACCTCAATGGAATATAATACATGCTTATTTGGAATTAATGAAATACTTAAGTGAATATGTGAAAAAAATTGTCAGAGGTGCTTATCATTCTCTTCATTCGCCAACCTAATTTTTATCATTTTTTTATTTTATTTATCTTAATTCAAATATTTTTAAAATTTTGAATTTTCATATTCTTAATAAGATATATGTTATGGATTTTTTTCTAAAATATTTGAACTTTTCAAACATTGCATGATTCAAAAAAGAAAAAGTTTCCTAGTCATTTAGGATCCAGTGAGTTAGAGAGAGAAAGATTGCTGAATTAAAAATCCACAGTGCCATCTCAGAGTGGAATAGATTGTATTTAGGTGTAAGATTGTTTATTTATTGTTGATTGTTTCTGTCTGAGACATGTATATTACTATTAGTTCTATTAGCGAAACCAATTTTGTTTCAATTAAATGTTGATAATAATTTATTGCTTTACAGTTAAAAGCCACCAAGCTGTCTTAAAAATAATTGATTAGCTTTGATAATCTTTTCATTGTGCTACAGCTTTTTATTTTTTTATTTGGTTTCTAACGTCCTTACCAACTCCAATTAAGGCAGACAGGATGAGTTATCCTAGAGGCCAATAACCTATTCTAGTCATAGTGGGAAGGTCGAGATTCATTAGGTGGGTTAACGCAAACCGAAGGGGTGCCGTTCCTTAGGCAACAGATTCAAATTTAAATAAATCTAAGACTTGCAGAACTAAAATAAACAGTGTTTTATTAAAAAACATTATAATAAAAAATACTTCTTAAAAAAATATTAAGAAACTTGATTAAAAGATAAATCTCAATAATTAACTGAAAATATCTGATGTGGACAACACATGACTTCCTTGTACGCCTATTAAACTATAAATCATTTGCTCAAAATGTAATCCTGAATTTGATTACTAGTTTCTTAAGATTGCTTGCTGTATATCAAAAAGAACACTCGGCGTCGCATCATCCATCTATTGACACATACACACACACACAAACTCTTGTTTCAGAAGGTCTCATTCCATTATTATGTCGTTTTCTTTTAGTAAGTAAAGCATTGGAAATCGACAGTTTCGACATTTTAAGCAGAAAAAACCCACTTAACTTATACCTTATTCTCCTGCTGCAGACTTATTCATCTCACAAATGGGATGGAAAACCAGTATTTTACAATCAATTTGAACACTTAAAACAAGTAATAAAATTATTTAATTAGATTGGAAAAAAATTGCTTTTATAACCTTTATCACCGAAACATATGATCTCTGTAATAAAATTCAATATACCTTTTGATATAAGTTTCTTATGAACTTCAAGTAAAGTACCCCTTTTGGATCTTCAATTTCAGCCAAAATCTATTAAATTACTTACTTATATTGATATAAGAGTCTAATTTACCAAATTTGAGATGTTTTACATTATATTTTAATATACTTTTTGATGAAAGTCTAATATGACCTTCAAGTAAAGTACAATTTCCAGTTTGCCAATGTTTACCAAAATTTATTATGTTGTTTATATTAATATTTGAGTCTTAAATACCAAATTTGAGAAGTTTTGCATAATAATTTAATATAATGTTTGATGAAAATCAGTAATGACCTTCAAGTAAAGTACCACTTCTGATAATCACGCAGTGACCAAAAAGGGAGGTTTATAACTAGATTATATAATAATCTTAAATATGAAATTTTAACTTTCTACGGCTAACCGTTTTTGAGTTATGCGAGATACGTACGAACGAACGTACGTACAGACGTCACGACGAAACTAGTCAAAATGGATTCAGGGATAGTCAAAATGGATATTTCCGTTGAAATCTGAAAACTGAAAATTTTTGCGATTACAATACTTCCTTTACTTCGTACAAGGAAATAAAAAATTAGACATTAAAAAATAAAGAAAGGCTACAATTAATTGATTTCATAAAATAAAAAACCTCACAGTTCGGAGCTCCTGAAACTTACTATAATTAAGCCTGACTCGACAAACTGAATATGGCGAGAAAGAAGAGAGAGAAGGCGAGATAAAGTGAGAGAGACAAGACCTATCTTGACAGACCGTCCTGCTACGACTTCGTCTTGAGACTGGCCTAATGCCATTAGATTGGCAGCCGACTGGTACTGTGTACATACTTTAATGTGCAATATATATAGACTATATGCAACTATGTGCATACACATATGTTTAGTTACATTGGTTAGCCACAACATTCCGCCCACCAAAATACTGATTAAAATTTTAATTGTTATCATCAGAATGAGGGTACAAAGGAGTGATCTTAGTTATCGTGGAACAACTGCCAATCACTTTGATTCCCATTAAATATTGGTAAATTAACTTGTGGAAGACGTGCTCTGACAGTATGCGAATCATTTAGAATTGAGAGATAAGTAAATTAAAATTAGTAGTTCTATCACCGGTTAAAAGATTTACAGATTGGGCTATAGGGTTCATGTGATCTTCATAAATTGCACATGCTTCATATTAATATCTTTCAGCCGCTATTTGTAATTTGTTATCATTATCGGAAGGAAAATGTGTTTCTATGCCAGCTATAAAGAAAAATTCTGAAAAGTTAACCCAGTTATCATTAAAATTACTAAAATATGGCCTTAATTCTTTATACATTTCCTTAGATAAATAAAGAGCTTCTGATTGTGTCGTAATGAGGCGGCCTTGAACAGCTATTTCTTTAATTTTATGAGCTGAGCTGTGTAGTTTTGCTCTAAGAATGTTGACTTGTGCAGTCTGCTTGTCAGTAAAATTTTCCCTTAATGAATTAGGATGGAGAGAAAAAAAATAATTATTAGGGAAAATGATAAAAAATAAGTAAATATATTGATAAAAATAAAAAGTGGCTAACAGAATGTTTTCACAGTAGGGCCAGTGAAAAGAAACAATAAACATAAAATATCTGCAATTGCAATATCTAAAAATTATAAAATAATAGAAAAAAATATAATCATAGAATATTTATATATAAATGTATATGTAAATGTATATATGCATATAAATTGATAATTCTGCAAGCCGGAGGACCTTAGGAATTAGAATAATATTTAAATGTAAATATTTATATCCTGCCCGGACTGGACCAAATGTAAACACTCACCATTTCATAGGCAACAGTTTCATAATCGCGATAATTCAATGCTTGGAGAATTAACGGCAAACAAAATTAAACAATGTTTTATTAATTATTTAAAAAATTAAAAAAATACTTCTTAAAAATAAATAATAAGTAACTTGATAAAAAAATAAATCTTAATAACTATAAAAAAAATAGGTATTAAAAAAATTAAGATAGTTTCAGTTACAAATTGGCAATGCCAGCTGGCTACAATTCAATTGAGTTCATGAAATAAAAAACCTCATAGTTCAGAGCTCCTGGAGCTTTTATAATCGAGCCTGACTCGAGGAACTGACTATGGCGAGAAGGAAGATAAAGAAGAAGGCGAGATCCAGTGAGGGAGACAAGTCTGTCCTGCTACGACTTCATCTAGCTAGTGACTGGCTAATCCCTTTTGGTTGGTAGCCGGCTGGTATTAATTGGTATGATCGGTTGGTATTGGTTGGATATACATACTGTATAACTACGTATATACACATATATTTTATTGTTCGTTGGCCACAATACCGGCCGTCCGCCACAAAATAAATATGAACTCGCTCAGGCCGGATTCGAACTGGCACTGCAGCAGACTGCAGCAGGCTGCAAAGGTAACACCTTAATATTCTCGGCCACCACAACTTCATTCATTCATTCAATTGTTGATGTTCTGGTCATGGTCCCAGAACTTATCCATCATATTTCTCTAGGAGAAGATCTGATCTTGAATTTTCCTGTTGGGCCTAAAAGCACTTTGCTTTTCCTGTAGGTCAGGCTCCACCAGTGGTCTTAACCACTCTGTAGAATGGATGTTTATACTTTATAAAGCTCGGGAGACAGGCAAATAGGTCTGTAATTCGAGCAATCACTTTGTTTCCCTTCCTTGTGGATTGGGATCATAAAGCTGTACTCCCATTCCTGAGGAATTCTTTCGCCATCCCAAACTCTTTACAAGAAGTTTTGTAGGTCCCCCATATTTAAGAAATTCTGGGACTATGTTATCTCGGCCTGCTACTTTCTCTATCTTAATCTTTGCAATAGCCTTCTAAACCTCCTCCTTCTCAATCGGGTCATTTCCTTGATCCTCTCTCTTGGGTTCCCCATCAGGATGATCTCTTTCTTCTGGATTGCCCTCGAACTTTCTTTGAGTATTTCCTACACCAGACTTCTAGCATCTCTTTCTCCTCTGACGCCACCTCTCCTCTCTCATTCTTTATGTTTTAACTTTGTACCTCAGGGAGTCTTGACTTTTCGCCAGAAGAGTCTGATATTCTCTCTTTGCTTGCTTCACAGTCACCTTCACCCTGTTTTTTGTGCCCTTGTATAGCTCGTAGTTGCTTCGACTTCTCTCTATATAGAACATTTTCCAGTTCTTCTTCTTATCCCTTATGATAGCACTAAGCTCTTCACTCTACCAATCTGAATGCTTCCTTTGGGCTGATACTTTCTTCACACCACACAGTCGCCAACTCCAATATGGCTGAAGAGAAGAGATATTAGCCTCAGCTATTTCTCCGATCCAAGGGACTCCTTTTCATTTATTGGACATATTATCAATCTATTCCATTCTCCTGAGAAATCTTTCTTTATCAAAATGTCCATGATGAAATGGTGGAGTGCCTTTGATAGTCTTTCACCATAGTAAATTGTTTGGGTAATAGATACGTCTAATTTTCAAAAATGGGAAGTGGAGTCAATTGTGGCCACTACTGAAGTTTCTTAAATTTACTGACTGAGTTTTGTTCATTGCCATCAGTAAAAGATTGATGAAATGGAAATGAAAAGATTCATTTAATTATCAAATTAGTTTTTATTAAATTAATGATAAGTAGAAATAACAGTTCATTGAGGAAACCGAGATGAAGCACAGACCAGTGCCAATAATGGCTGTCTGTTTATTATGTCGGAAGTACTTAATGCTGGAAGTACCTTATGAAAATATACGAGAACATGAAGGATGAGTTATCCTACTGGTTACCAAACTATTCTAGCAAGACTGGGAATGTCAAGATTTATTCTGTGGTTTCATTACAGAATAAAAGTTAATATTCCCAGATCATGAATTAATTAATGTTCATTATCTTATGCTTAAAAAAAATATATATTATTTTTTGTATTGTGATTATCTTGGTTTAGCCTTATTAAATGCATATATCAAGCATGCTTTTGTACTTTTAGTTTAAAGTTATTATAAATGTTCTTTTTCTCTAGGAGGAAAATATTAAACCTGTAAAATTAGCCATTGACAGGCCTTCTGAGAAATTCATCAGCTTCCTCAAAAAACATTATGGCCTTGAAAATATTGTTAGGCAGACAAATAATTTTGTTGTTTTTAGTGGATTTTTCAGCAATTCGAAAAATAATTCATCTACAGGTGAGAAGAGTTAATTTTTCTTGCAAAATGTAAATTTATTCATTGAGTATAATTATTTAATTATATTAGTATTTACTATTTACTCATTTGGAAAGTCTATTATGTAAACTGCATCACATTAGAGTAAACTTAATGTAATAAGGCCAAAAGTTAGTACTTTAGATCCATTCCTGGTGTATCGACTTGAATGAAAGAATTCTATTTAAATACAAATGTATTTATGTGTAAACATAAGTTCATGTTTCTGAATTTGACAATATCAAAAATAAATAAGCCCAATCAAAATCTGGAATTGCTTTTTCATCATAAATTATTTCACTCTGCTGTCTAGAAATCTGAAAGTAGTCTCTCTCTCTCTCTCTCTCTCTCTCTCTCTCTCTCTCTCTCTCTCTCTCCCTCTCCCACCTCCTCCCCCTCCCTCCCTCTCTCTCTCTTACCCTTTTTTAAAAATTTATTTTATTGAGGGCAAGTGGTAAACTTCTCTTATCCCATAGTTTTATGCAGTTCTTCTGGATTTCCACATGACTTATTTAAGGTCAAGAATCTTAGTGCCAGTGACTTAGGTCTGCTGTCTTTCTGAAAGAGTTCAGCTATCAGCTCCATATAATAATGTACGAAGTACTGAATTGAAAAAAAATGGAGCTTCAAATCTCTTTTTACTTCATTCTTTCCAGTCATTATATTACAAGTTTGGTCATTGCTTTGATTGTGCTATTTGATATTTTAGAATATACTTTCTCTTATGTGTTTATAATGGTGAAAAGATAGCTTTCTATTATTTTTCAGTCTTAATTTTTGTGTAATAATTTTTTTTTCTAGAAATTTCTCCAAGAAGGAGTTATGGAAGTCCTTACAGGTATGGCTTGTAAAAATATTGTATTACTTTACATTTATGGATTTTTACATTATTTGAGTCAAAATTTCTTAATTGTAAAGAAGAATTAGATTACATCTAAATTTGAAAATGAAAATAATAAATATTTTTGTGAATAAAATGTTGACTTAAAATATATAGTATATTTTGTTAACACACACACACACACACACACACACACACACACACACACATATATATATATATATATATATATATATATATATATATATATATATATATATATATATATATATATATATATATATGTTCATTCATTTTTAAATAATCGGAAGACCATAAAAACTGCTTTTTTCTTAATTCTTAAAATAGAATCAATTTAGCATAGAGTTATAGATCTTTATTTTTTTTTTACCCTACTATATTTCTTGAATTTGAGATAGCCATGGAATTCTTTGGAGATGGTCCTTTTGTGATTATTTAATTTCCAACATATTTTCTTAAATGTAAGGTGTTCTAGTGTATCTATTCACTCTTTATTATTCTATTTGATATTTTATCATTTCATGATTGTTACCTTTGGATGCTAGTTTTTAGGATTCATTCTAGTTATCATTTTATTAACATTGCTTAGTATAATACATTAATGCAAATAAATTAATACTGTAATACCTACGCTAATATAAATAAATTAATATTATTTTTTCATAATTTATCAAATGGAAACTAACAGTGGAATCTCAATAATTACTTTCTTTAATAGTCTATGAAAAAAATATGAATTTTGGAGGTATTGAACCTTAACCTTTAACAAGCTAAATTCATATCCAAACCAAATTTTAATTATTTTTTTCTCGGCTTTCTAATTTTTCATATAAAACCTAACAATTGCCAATTTTAGCAACAAAAAAAAATTTTAGTAGGATTTTTGGTATGCTCCCAATTGGAAACATTGGCCACTACCATTTAAGGTTTTTAATTTTGATATGTATTTTTTAAAGTTATGAAATAGAGGAGGTAGTAGGTACATAGGAAAATGGAAAAGGAAAAGATAAAAAAAATATTACTGCATTATTCGAATTCAAACCTTTGTTATATGAATAAACTAAAACAAAAAATTTAAAAAGGGATTAATTTTTTTTATATTTATTATTTATTTCAAAAAATCATAACTCAAATTTGAAAAATTTGCTCAGTTTTTGCATTGAAAAATAAGTTTTGGCATTATATAAGCAAATACAAATATTGAATGATTGATTATTTTTGAAAAACATTTTTAAAAAATTTCCAAACATTTGTTCCCAATTGGGAACATTCTTTGTAAGCAGGACAATTTGGGTATGGTGCTGTCTTTTTTTTTTTTTTAAGCATGCTTTTTGTGTTAATTTTTAAGACTAAAATGGCAGAAGAGCAAACTATAAACATTAAAAAAAAGTATAGACCATAATTGGAACACAAGAACCATTAGAAATATACCAATTATTACAAATTTTTCTTTAAGGAACGTGAATCGTAAGATATATTGTTTGGCTTATCAGGTTAAAATATAAATGAAATAGTAGGCTATATCAGTTACTGGGATTCTACTGTATATGTTATTGTTTACATAACAGAGAAATGCCAAACATTCTAAAATAGTCTAAAATATAATGATTTTTTTAAAAGTAGGCTTCTGTATTAATCTGTTTGTTAATCTTTTTATTTATCTTTTAATAATAATTATTAACATGTGCTAATTTTATGCAGAGCAACCCTTGATGATAAAGTAACATACAATGGCCGCTTTACAGCACATAAAAGGGAATCAACAATTGGAAAGGTTGAGTATTGTTATTAATTTTGTCCCATTAGTTTTCTTTTGAGTATGGCTTTATTTACCTTTTTTCATACTTACCTTAATATTAACATCATCTTAGAGTATGGTAATGTAGAAATGCCTTTTACTTCTTGTTTACGTATTTTTAATGTTTTATTTTCAGATAATACATTCATCTCCAGTGAGCTAAAGGATATTTGTTTTGTGGTGTGTATTATTAAAAGTTTTTAGGGCATGTTGGGGGTATAGAAGTACCGTGATAATTGCATGAGGTTTGTTCCCTTCTTTTTAATTGATGTTTCTTCTATTTCCTAGCGCACTTATATTTTGAAATTTCCAGGGTTTTTTAAATTTTTAATTTAATGTAAGTAGTTGTAGAAAAGGATTTAAAATCTTGCACACTTGCTTTTGATTTAAATATATTTCGAGTCTTGTCCAAAAATGTGGATATATTGTGGAATATTAAATTATTTTTTTAGATTATTATTACTTTAGCTTACGAAAGTTGCTTGAGAGATCGATTTATAGATCCAACTTATGTTTCTTATTATATTACTTAGAGTTTAGTATAACTTAATTCCCATTTGAATAGGAAGTTGCGATCAGTTGATAGTTTTCTTATTTCAGACTTAAGCATTTAATAGCATGTGCATGAACTATTCTGTGCAACCTATTCAGTGCTTACTGTAATTTTAATTTGGGTTGATTCTAATTATTTTATACATATACTTATTATCATTATATTTATTGGAAAATTTGAAATATTATCCAGTAACTGTTTAACTTTCTGTGGGAATCATAAGATATGCAATATAAGATAATCCCATTTCGGATTGGATTCAAAAATACTATACTTTAAAATGCCAGATTCTTAGCTCACAATCGTGAAGCTGACTAGACGCAATAGAAATCCATTCCAGGCGCAGCTCCGTGACAAAGAATTGCAAAAATGAATCTCAGTATGTTCCAGGCCTAAAGTAAAGTCAGGTCTTGTAGCAAGTGAAAGAATTCAATTATAGGGTAGAGTCTAGCAATAAATAAGGAAAAAATATTGATGATAAGCTAGGACCTAACTCTCTCAAGGGGAAAGAGATTTTATTATGCTTTGAGTTAGCTCCTAGATACTACAAATATACTGTCCATTTTTAAGTAAATGTCTAAGAAATTTCACCCAACAGATCATCCAGTATATTGTATTCATCTTCAATTAAACTATCTCTAAAAAAACAAAAAAAAAAACACCAACCATCTTCTCCTATTTGAAACCCTCTTTGGGATCTGGTTTAAGACATCAGGGTCAATCTGGGACTCTGATTGGAAGTAAGTGTTGGAAAGCTGGGAATGGCTTTAATATGTTCAATAGAGTCAGATAATAGTAACCTAAATTTGCTCCATTGTAAGTGGTAAGCCAAGGTGGAGAGGGGGGAGAGTCCTGGGAGGTTCCAAATTTTCAGTTTTTGGCCTGTCACATTTAAACGATCTACCCTAATGAAAACTTGATTCTATTATAAATTAAAGAACATTAAATGCTGCATAAAATGAGTAAGTACATCAAATTTTAAATTCGGTTTGACAAAAAAATCAAAATTGAAACAACTGGACCCCAGTTTAGACCAGAAAGAGATCTTGGAGGAAAGTTTTGAAAATTTGTTCATTTATGTTTTTTAGGTCGCCTCGATTTTAAGTATAAAAAAAGCAACAAAAAAATTGTTTTTTTTTTCTCATATCTGGAAACCTTGCATTATTCGATAAAGTTCTAATATTTATTTTATACTAAATTAAAAAAAGAGTAAATTACCTATAATTTTGATTCTAAAGATTTTTTTGTTTGAACGCTATATTTTGAAGCAAAGGCAAGTCAAAATTGTGTGGCCAAATGTCTAAATTAACCTTTAAGCAAGGGGTCTCGGTTGAAAGTTTGGAGGAAAAGTTCTGAAAATTTGCTCATTTATGTTTCGTAGAGTACTGATTATGAATTTGAACTTTGTTATCTCTAATGTTTCTCAGAAATATAAAATATCTGATGTGGACAACACATGACTTCCATGTTCGCCTATTAAACTATAAATCGGTGGCTCAAAAAGTGATCCTGAATTTGGTTACTAGTTTACGAAGATTGCAGTATCTCAAAAACGACACTCGGCGTCGCCACATTCATCTATTGACACACAGACACACTCTTGTTTCTGGAGGTCTCATTCCGTTATAAAATGTAGTTTTCCATCAGTAGGTAACTAGTTTCCAAGAGATTTCTTTGTGTTCAACAACATTAAAACTGTCAATATCACTAGATAAAGCATTGGAAATCGACAGTTTCGACATTTTAAGCGGAAAAACCCACTTAACTAATATCTTATTCTCCTGCTGCAGACTTGTTGATCTCACAAATGTGGAGGAAAACCAGTATTTTACACTCAATTTTAACTCTTAAAACAAGTAATAAAAATGTTTAATTGGATTAGAAACCAAATTGCGTTTGTAACCTTTATTACCGAAAAACAAATGATTTCTGCACTTTTAATTTAAATATAATTTTTAAGCTTATTACGACCTTCAAGTAAAGTACCCTTTTCGGCTCACCAATTGTAACAAAAATCTAGTAAATACATTTATATCGATATAAAAATCCTATTTACAAAATTTGAGATGTTTTACATTATATTTTAATATAATTTTTGAAGAAAGTCTAATATGACCTTCAAGTAAAGTACCACTTCCGGTTTTCCGATTTAGACCATAATCTAGTATGTTATTTAAATCAATATATAAGTTGTAAAAACTAAATTTGAGAAGTTTTGCATAGTATTTTAATATGATTTTTGATGGAAATCAATTATCACCTTCAAGTAAAGTACCACTTCCGGTGATCAAGCAGTAACCAAAAAGGGAGGTTCACAACTAGATTTTACAGCAATCCTAAATACAAAATTTTAACTTTCTACGGCTAACCGTTTTTGAGTTATGCGAGGTACATACGAATGTACGTACAGACGTCACGACAAAACTAGTCAAAATGGATTCAGGGATCTTCAAAATGGATATGTCTGTTGAAAACTGAAAATTTTCCCGATTTCAATACTTCCTTTACTGTGTACAAGGAAGTAAAAAAGGCTCAACAAATTAATTTTGGTATTCCGTCTCATAATTTCGACTTACGCTGACTTAAAAACAGACCAGCCAAACAAAAAAATGCTTAGAATCAAAATAGTAATTTACTCTCCTTTAATTTAGTATAAAATAAATACTAAATAAATTTATCCGAATAATACAGTTTTCAAGGTATAAGCAAAAGAAAAAAAATTATATATTTTTTTTTTGCTTAAATTTATACTTTGAGGAAAACTTCGGGGTAACAAAGTTCAAATTCCTAATCAGTATCCTAAAAACATAAATGATCAATTTTTCAGAACTTCTACAAACTTTCCTCTGAGACCTTTTGCTCAAAGATTAATTTAGACATTTGCCTTATAATTTCGACTCGCGTTCGCTTTAAACCAGAGCGCCAAAACAAAAAAATCTTTAGAATCAAAATTACAGGTAATTTATTCTTCTTTAATTTAAGTAGTACCATAGAAAAAATTGTGAGTTAAATATTATTCCAAATTTCAAGTTTTTTTTTTTTTTTGGTTAACTTTTAAAAGACATTGTGAATAACAGAAGATAGAACTATTGTTCTTATCATTCCTAATCACCATTCAAAATTATTCTGTAAAGTTTTGATAAAACTTTTACAAACAACTCTTAAAAAAAAGAAAAGATTTAAGTTTAACTTTAATTTTTATTTTATTTTTTACACACTATTTATATATTGCACATTTCATCATGCTTATTGCTATGTGAAATGATTGGAAAAGTAAATTAAAGTATTATAGCGAAAACATCATTCAATTCAATACCCGACTTGCTTCGCTGTAGCTATGTGGAATGAAAGGAAAGAAAGAAAAATATGTTTTTTATTGTAAAGTTAGTATTCTTGTAAATGTGATTTTAATTTTATTACTAGTACAACCATATGTTTTCAGAAAAGAATTTTTTTTTTTAATTAAGTCTTATTTCATCAATGGTGAGAATATGTAGGACTGGAAAATGTATGCAAGAGAATCTTGCTTGGAAGTGTGGTCAATAAATGAACACACAAATAAGAAAAAACTTATTTTAATGTGTGCTGACGTTTCAGCCTAAGTTTTAGACCATCATCAGGACTAAGAAAAACAAGATAATAATAGATGTAACAACAGTGGCAGTTCCAGCAATAATAAAGTTTACAACCAGTAAGATGAAAAATATGAAGTATAAAGAAAAATATGCTGATCATAATATGCTAATATTAATATTATAAATGAGAAATATAGAAAAATATATCAATAAAGTATAACAAAAAATATGCTAATCATAATGTGAATAATAAGAAATATAGAAAAATATGTTAATAGATAATGACAAGAAGGTATTTAAAATTATTGTGAAAATATAGAAAGAAAGATTATGAAAGATATAGTAAAATACATGAAAAATACTAATTAGAATGAAGATTTAAATACTACTAAAATGTAGATTTAGGAGTATGAAAAGTATCTTAAAATAATATGATATTATAAGTAATGTAAATGATTTCGATGTAAGATATAATGAAATACATGGAAAAATGTAAGTAAACAATAACTAAGTGAAATAAAGTTGTAAGTTATACAGTTCAGTAAACTTAAAGATAAGGTAATATGATCATAAGTAATTACTGTAGGAGAGAAGAAAATTAAAATAATACGGATAGAGAAATAATTAACAGGATGGGAAGAATTAACAAGATAGGGAGGAAGGATAAAAATAATTAACAAAAAGAAAGAGCATATCTGAGTGGCGTATAGTCAGGTGCCAAATAAATACGTAAGAATTTTGACCGTTAAGAACAAAACAAAACAGTATTGCCACGGTAATGGTTTGACGGATACTAAAATATAAATGCAACTCTGGATTAAATGGTAAAACTATTGATTTAAAAGACTGGTTAAACTTACTAATAAATGTATTGGTTAAAGGTTAAAAAAGGATTAATTGAATAATAATGTAATTAAAATAAACCAAAGGTGATGGGTTAAAACTCATCGCATAGTGGTAAAATGAAAATTGGTGGGGATTATATATAGTAATTTAATTTGATAAAGAAATTTTGTATGTATAAGGAGTTGTAACAAAAAAAAAAAAAAACTGAGAAAGATGTGTAACTGAATAAGAAAAGGAATAATTAAGATAATCATAGAATAAAAAATTATAAAAATCATCATAATAAATAAATCATAAATTAATGGAGATGATAAAAGAAAATTGGGGATATGGATATAGATAATAAAAAATTGTTTTTTTTTAAAAAATTGAATATTTGGGAATAAGCTAAGGATAAGTTTTGTTTGTGAGTCTTTTGATTTACGGGAAGGGATTCTAGTGGAATATAAATACATCTTGTGATGAGTCATTTGAAGGCATCACAGATTAGGGCTAAAAGAACTAATGATTTTTTAAAGTTACCAGAAAGGGAAGGGATATAAGGTAGAGATCTATATCTTCTTCTTCCATGGCACTATAGCCCGATTTGGGCCCTGACCTCTTCGCTGAGCTTTTGCCACGTCGTTCGGTCCTGTGCACCTGTTCTCCAGTTTACTTTTAAGATGGCTTTAGCGTCCTGAGAGACACACCCTTCCCATCTTAGTCTGGGTCGCCCTCTTCCTCTAGTACCGTCCTTACTAAGTACTGAACCCAATACCCTTCACGGGTTGTAGTGGTACAGATTTTTTTTTAAATAGCTCATACAGTTCTATATTTTTCTTTTCCCCCACTCGTTACCAGTCTTAACTGGACCTAAAACCCTTCGAAGAATTTTCCTTTCGAAGATGAGGATCTCATTCTCTCTTGCCTTCATTAGAGTCCACGTCTCTCAGGTTTACATTAAAAACTGGATGAATCAGAGTCTTGTAAAGCATCAGTTTCGTTTTCCTTGTTATATAATGGCTGTTGAGGTGTTTTCTTAGTCCGAAATAACTCTTGTTAGCATTCAGAATTCTCCTCCCCACCTGCAGGGAAATATTGTTACCAGAGCTAGTTAGTTCACTTATAGTTATAGAACCAAGATAAGTGAACTGGTCTACCTTCTGGAACTTTAATCTTCCAAACTCCACGAATCTCCCAGCAGGATGAGCTGCATGAGAGCCACCAGCACACATGTACTTCATCTTATACTCGTTTATTGCGAGCCCCATCTCTTGAACAGCCCGCATAAGTTCTAGGAATGCTTTTTCCAGTGCGCAGAGAGACCTTGTGATGATATTGATGTCATCCGCATATGCCAGTAATTGGACTAATTTGTTGTTTATCGTACCTTTGATTTGGATGTCAGAATCTCGTAACTACCTTCTCAAGATCTAGATTAAATAGCAGGCATGCCGAAGCGTCCCCTTGTCTAAGCCCTTTATTCGAGGAGAACTCCCTAGAAAGCTCTGTCTGAATTTTTACGAAGCATTTAACACCATCCATTGTCATCTTTATAAGTCTGATGATCTTGTGTGGGATCCTGAGTTCTTGAAGAGCAGCATAAAGTTTGGGTCTCTTTATGCTATCATAGGCTGATTTGAAGTCAATGAATAGATGATGTGTCGTCATTCTATATTCAGTTGCTTTTTCCAAAATAGTTCTGAGACTGAAGATTTGGGCCAGTGGTTGATTTGTCTTTCCTAAAACCAGCTTGGTAGTTTCCGATTTCTTGGTCAGCGAATGGGAGGAGTTTGATGAACAGCATGTTGGACAGCACTTTATACACACACTGAAGGAGCATAATGCCTCTATAATTATGACAATGAAGAATATCATCCTTCTTATGCAAAGGGCATATGACTCCCCTCTTCCATTCTTCAGGAATTCTTTCTTCAATCTACATGGAAAGAATTAAATCATATAGCTCTTTATACAGAAGTTCACTACCCATCTTCAGAAGTTCTGCAGGTATACCATCTTCTCCGGGAGCTTTATTATTCTTCATTTTTTCGATAGCCTCTATGATATCCTCGAGTTCTGAAGGATACCTCATCCGAGATAGAGGTATCCTCTTCTGTTAGGACCATCTCATCTTCTACACCTCTCTGGTTCAATTCATGGCTATAATGCTGCACCCATCTATCCAATATATCATTAGTTCCAGCAAGAAGAGTTCCTTCTTCACTCCTTCAAGATTTTTGGTTTCACCAATATAAGAGGAGTTGCGGTTAGGGGTATAGCAAGGGATTCGGTATAGGACATGGGAGCTGTGTTTGATTGGAATAGGATCAGATCTTTTGGGCGGGTGTAGAAGTTAGAGAGTTTGTTTTGAGATTTGAAGGCGTCACAGATCAGGGTTAAAAGAACTTATGACTTTTTAATGTTGTCAGAAAGGGAGGATATATAAGGTAGGGATCTAAATAGGGGAATGGAAACGGGCTGTGAAGAAGTAGGGGAGGAAGAAATAGAGGGGAAGGGGCAATTAGTGTAGTTGTTATAAGTTTGTTAATGGTCCTAGAAGGGAAGTTATTGGCTAAGAGGATTTATTTGATACAATTAATTTCATGAAGATTAGTTAGTTTTGAAGATAGGGATCAGATAGGGAAAGATGTTGGTTTATAAGGTTTGTGACAACGTTAATTTTTGGGTGGTATGGGTGTTGGGAATAGTAATTTAAGAGTCTGCTAGATTAAGTCGGTTTGGTATACCAGTCTGTGTATATTGTATTATTTGCGTTTCTTATAATGAGCAGGTCAAGAACAGTAAGGGAATTATGCATTTCTCATTCAATGGTTAAATGAAGGCAGGAGTGGTATGAGTTAAAGGCTGATAGTATATCATGAATTTTGTCAGGATTAAGGATAAGAAGTAGGTCATCTACATATTTTTTTTTAAAGACAATGTCATTTGGGTATAGGGGGATTATGGAATTAAGTACATCGTTAAGGACAATGTTGGCAATGTCGGTAGTAAGGGGATCCCAATGGCAAGTCCTGAAATTTATTTTTAAAAATGCCCAAGGAAGATGAGGTAATCGGATTTACAACAAAGCTGTAAGGATTCAAGATATGAGGAACGGTTAAGGGAAGTATGGAGTTCAATGGAGGGCCAGTTGTCTTGCACTGACCGGAGGGATCTATAGGAATATTAGTGAACAAACTTTCAACGTCAAAAGAAGAAAGTATGTAATGGTCAGGGATGATAAAGGCTATTAATTGTTTACGTAGTTGAAAGGAATTGTGGATATCATAAGGGTTGTTGTGACTAAGGACTTGTAGAGAGGATAGTAGGAATTTGCTAATATTGACAGGAGAATAAATATTGGAAGTGATACCCAGGGGTACTGGGTTTGTGAATTTTAGGGAGTCCATAAAAATGAGGAACAATGGAATTGTAGGAGATAAGATTTCTGTTTGTAGGATAGTTGATAAGTTTTGAATCTGAAAGGTTGTTAAGGTATTGGCTAAACTGGAATTTAAGTGAAGGGGTTGTGTCACGGGATGTGGGGATATATGTGGAGTCTCTAAACTCTCCACCCATTCCTTATTGTTAAACCACACATTTGATTTTGACAAAACTTCTATCCTCATTATTGCCCACAATCACGACAAACTACTCATCACATGTATTTGTTTTTATATCCAACTATCCATAAATTTTAAAGATTTTTATATCCATAAATCAAAAGAATGACAAACGAAACTTATCCTTAGCCTAAAATATTCCATTTGTTAAAAAAACCAAAATTTTTATTATCTATTTACATATCCCCAATTTTCTTTTATCATCTCCATTAATTTATGATTTATTTATTATGATGATTTTTATAATTTTTTATTCTATGATTATTTTTAATTATTCCTTTTCTTATTCATTTACACATCTTTCTCAGTTTTTTTTTTTTTTTTGTTACAACTCCTTATACATACAAAATTTCTTTATCAAATTAAATTACTATATATAATCCCCACCAATTTTCATTACCACTATGCGGATTTTTAACCCGTCACCTTTGGTTTATTCTAATTACATTATTATTCAATTAATCCTTTTTTAACCTTTAATTAATATGTTTATTAGTAAGTTTAACCAGTCTTTTAAATCAATAGTTTTAACTTTTAATGCAGTGTTGCATTTATAAATTCCATCAAACCAATACAGTGGAAACACTATTTTGTTTTGTTCTTAATGGTCAAAATTCTTACGTAGTTAGTTGGCGCCTGACTATAAGCCACTCAGGCCAAAAACTGAAGAAACTCCGACAATTTGGGGGTTTCACCCAACCTCTCCTCATTGGATCGCCACTTAAAACAGGGCAAATTTTGGTTACTATTATCTGACTGTTAATGAACAGATTAAAACCATTTCCAGCATTCTAACCACAATGCCTGAAAGGTTCAGATTAACTGGCCTACTTAATTTTCCACTACATTTAATATTAATGCACCAGTGATTTCAAGCCTAAATGAAAACAATGGGTCAATTGCTTCCTATGATTTGTATTTGCGATGCCAGGAGAAGGTTCATATTTTTTGATAACTTTCTTCTACTATGTTATGCAATCTTATATTCCATCATATCTCTCTCGTGTTCAAATATTCTGCCCGCTCACACTATACTCATTCTCACTAATAATATTTACTTATTTGTACTTACACTTAAATAACAGTATCTGCCATTCACTTAATTTTCCCATGTTTAAATCCTACATTTTTTTATTATTTTCTATCAAGTTCCCTGTAAATAGTCCTCTGTATACATGGTTAAATTTGTATATATGTATGCTTTGTTGTACCATATTTTATTATTTTTGATTTTCCAGAAGTATTTCTAGTTATTTTAATTGTTTTATTATTCTAAATAAAAAAGTTGTAAAAAAAAAAAAGCATCTGCATAACTTATTATTACTATACTTTCACTAAATTTATAATATAAATTAGAAGCACTAGTCCTCTTAGTGTGTAATAGCATAGTCTGACCTATACAACGAAGTTGAAGGTTTCTTACAAAGAATATCTATTTATAGTAAAATTGTAGTTTTTATAATAGGCATATAGATGTGTGTGCTAAAAAAATGAGTTAAATTTTTACACACCAGGAATTATTTTCAGAGCTTAAAATAAAAAATCAAATAATTGAAGATTTTCTTCTTGACTTTCTGGTATGAAATCAGCTATAGTAAAGAAATCTTCATATTGTATCATAAAAATTTACCGTTTGTCATTTTCATGGGTTGGGTTTTTGAAAGAAATTTTTCTAATTTACACACACGCCTTTGTTCATGGGTTATTAATTAGCAACATCAAAACCAATTTTTGTTTGATACATTAAGTAAGAACTTCATTCATTTGGTTTTTCATTCACAAAACCAATTTTTGTTTGATACATTAAGTAAGAACTTCATTGAAGTTTCTTCTGATAAAAGTGTATTAATATCGTTTAGTCAGAATACATAAACTTTTTTTTATTTATCATAATGTAAAGAATTTGCTGGTCTTATAGGTATGGTAGTAACCTCATTATAATAATTAGATGATTTTTATATTTGTTTAAAAATATCAATAAATTTTATATTATAATTATTTAAATTATACATTAAATTAATGTTTAAAATATTTTGCAGTGCTTAAACTGGAGCGGCCAAGATGAATCCTGGCTGGCACAAGTTGCACCTAACCAGCTCTACACTATGCCACCTGCACTTGCCTCTATTCCTCCTGCTTCTTCGAGTCTGAAACTGTTTTAAAATATTAAAAATTCTGGTTCCTATCCTTTTGATTATATGATGTGGGCAATATGCAATGTTTTCTCGTTTTTATTTTTTGGTTAAACATTTTACAGCAATCATTTATAACAAAATTTGATAATTTTTTATAGTTTTAATACTTGTCAAATTACCAACTAAATTGATGTATTAATTGTATAAAACTATCAAGACATTAACATAAATCATTTTACTTTCCAATTATTTTTTAATTTTGATTATTATTTGCATTATTTTATTAGTGCTACTATTGGTATGTTACCTTCTAGACCAAATGTAATATATATGGTCATTTTACTTATTGACCTGAGAAATTTAGGGCGTAAAAAGGATATTTTTCTAGCCTTTCAAAGTGCCTTTTTTTCTCATTTTTATATCTGAAATGCTGTACTGTTTTTCCTAAGAGTTTTATAAGATCTTATAATTTTATTAGTTGTTATTTTATGTACCTGTTAAATTGTTATTTATTTATGATAAATTATGCATTAAAAAATGACATAATTTTTTCGTTAATCTTTAAATGTTATACCAAGATTGTCATTTATCATGTTAGGTGTCTCTTTGAGATTACCCATTTTATTATTATTAAAATTATATAATTTCATTGTAGTTTATCTGTTGTTATGATGAATTGTTAAACTATGTTTATTATACTCAGGATGTTTTAATATCTCGTATTCCTAAATTTATAATTTACCAGTATAATATGTAATCTCAGTATCATTTTTTTTTAACCAAAATGAGTATTTAGTTCTTTATTTTATTAGTACTTAAAATATATTAACAACACAAGTAGCTTTTATAAATCAGTATTATTTCTTAAACTTAACTGTGATTTTTAACCTAAAAACATTATTATTATTTGTAAAAATTACTAATCTCAACTTTTATACTTTTACTTGGTTTCTTCTTTGGGTTCTTAGGTTTGTTACGGCTTGGCTTTTTATTTATTTACTTCTTCATGTTTCTTTCATTAAAATATATTATCACATTTAAAAATTTTTTTTCTTATCAAATATTATTCCTCAGACTAACAAGTTTTAATGCAATAAAGGTTTTAAGGGAGGTCCTTAAATATTCAAAGTACGAATATAATTCCCATTTATATTTCAAAATAGACACTTTTATTTTAATCTGATGTTTGGGATATTTTCTCACATCTTCAAATGCATTATATAAGTCCAAAAGTAGACAAAATTAATCCAGTTACTATCAATAATTGTATTGCGGCAATACCTCAGCATTCTCGAGTAAGAATTGGCCTCGGTTTAAATCTAGCCTGAAAGGGTTGTCTTTTTATTTCACGGTGAACTTACACAATAAATCTCCACCTTCTCACCGGCTACAATAAGTTGGTAATCTGTAGGATAACATCCCTACATACACTAGTTCAATAATAATAATAAAATAATAAACTTCTAATAATGATTACAATCTGTAACAATTTTAATTAAAATATGGTTTACTGAAAAGTTACTGAATCGAACCACCAAGGACTAAAATAAAATAAATAGAAGTTAATACAAGAATGAATTTTCATTTGGTTGTCGGCAACTTAATAATTTTTAGTAACCTATTTTTTGAATAAAATTGTTAGATTTAAATTATTAATATTATAAAATGGATTTTTAGCTTTGTTGTTTCTAATTATTGGGTTCTGTACTAATGGGTAAATACCCCAAACAATTTTTAAAAAAAATTAAAGGAGAATTATGGTTGTGCTTTGAATTATTCTAACAATCTTCAATGTACTATTTATTTGTAAATTTGTCTTCTGTGCCACTTTGCAATTTCTTTTTCAAAATTTTCATACATTAATGCAACAATGAAAAAGACTGCTCATAATTATAAGTTACCTTTAATTAATGAAGGCACATTTTATTTGTACATTATATTAATACAGTTTAGTATCAAATAATAAACTGTAACTTTACACAATATCTTTGGAACAAAGCGGTATTAATATACATTTTTAAAAATATTAGTCAATGTCAATTTCTTCACTGTCATGAAGACCTTCTAGTGTAACCTTTTCTTCTGAGAGCCAGTTGATTATAGAGACAGAACTTCCTTTATTCAGCCAAATTACTGAAATAATGCCTACTTCAATGAATCCAAGAACAGCTCCACCAGTTACATCCAGGAGATAATGCCTTTTTAAAAGAACTCTTGAAATTGCCACTAAAATTGCCCATGTATACAGAAGAAATGATAAAATATTGCCCAATGGATACATTTGTGAGAAAAATAAACTTATGAAAACAGCACGGGAAACGTGTCCAGAAGGAAAAGAGTATATATCAGAGCCAACAGTCAAAAACATATCAGGTTTGTTGCCTGGTGGTCGTCTCCTTCTCACAATTGCTTTTAATATAGCCACACATAATATATCAACGATTAAACCTGAAACATAAAAAATAAAATGAATTATACCATGAAACATTAATTGTAAGATTTAGAAAGAAGAAGATATTACATGAATATTCTAAATTTCAAAAAAGGCATTCATTTTGTAATCTATTTTTAGTCAATTAAAAGATTCATTTAAAGTTGTGGCTTTATTTCCTAATAAAAGAGAAAATGAGATGAGCACCATATTCATTTTGACAGCTGAAGTAAAATGTTCACTCTCATAACCTATCCAGTTATTTGTTGTAATCTATCTGTTTATAACCTGAATTATCTATTTGCTAATCAGCTAATTAGTCTCTGTTACAGCTCTGTCTATTAAGAAATAAAATGGCCCAGTCCTGGGTCATGGTGTTGCAGGCCTTGGTCTGTAGAAAATTTGCCCATTCCTCTCTGCCATGGTGCCATGGTCCACCAACTTGTTGCATCTAATCCTCGCGCCTCTCTGCCTATCTGGTCCATCCAGCGGGCTTTCGGTCTTCTAATCTTTCTCTTTTATATAGGAGTGTGGTTAGCGACCCTAATTGATATACAATCTTTTTAGGTGCCCTGTCCAGCGAAGTTTATTGATATTGATGAAATCAACCAAAGGTGTGTCGCAGAATTCAGAGTAAAGCTCTTTCTTGTGGCACCTCCTCCAGCCACCACTCTCTCGTACGGTTCAACAGATTTTTCTTAATAATTTCTTCTCGAACACTGGCTGTCTTTGCTATCAATCCTGTTAATCAACCAGGATTCCAATTTATAGGTGAAGATGGGCCTGAGCAGCGTGGGGGGTGACTTTTGTGGTTCTTGTAATTAGACTGGATTGAAAATGCTAGACAAAACCAAAGTAGCTCCTGTTTGCCCTCTGGATTCTTCTTTCAATCTCCTGAGAGAAACAGTTATTGGCAGTTAACAGTTACTTGAAGTTACAGGCATCTCCGATCATTTCTGACATCCATATACTTAGTTTTGTTGGTGTTAATAGCAAAGCCCATGTTTCTGGCAGAAGACTCTAGGGCTGTAAATGCCTCCTTCAGACTCTAGCTTTTGTTTGTGCAATCAGATCAATATCATCAACATAGGCCAGGACTTGGATCTACCTGCTAAATATGTGCCCCCAACCTGCAGGCCAGTGTCGCAGACTTTTTTTCTAAGTCCAGGTTGAACAATATTAAATCAATGCATCGCCCTTCTTCAGACCATTTTCTGTTTCCACTGGATCCGAAAGGTGTAACTGTATTTTAATTCTGCATTTCGATCCAGACATTGCTGCTTTAACCATTTTTATCAACTTTATGGGAATGTTGAATTCTTTCATGCCCTTATCATTATCCTTATAGCATCTTCCTGTTAACTGCATTGTAATCTGCACAGATTTCTATAAAGAGGTGGTGGTTGCTGATTCCATATTCTAAAGTCAATTCTAATATTTGTCCCAACATAAAGAACGGATCAGATGTTGACTTATTCTGTTGACCGGAAGCCGCATTGTTATTGTCCAATAATATTCTCGGCATAGGGTAGTAATCTAGAGTAGTAATATTGCGAATATTATATTGAACTCGTCTCCCATTTTCTCTTCTTCCCATATTTTACCAAGTGATGAGTCTAATAGAAAATGTTTAAAAAGAAAAAGAGTTAGATTGGACAATTAGAATACAAAAAAAAATATTATAAATTTTTTTCTTCATATAAGAAAATTAAACACTATAAAATATTATGTGATAGTTAATCTCTATTAGAATGAAAATTAAAAAATATTTTTGGTGTAAAGCAAATAAACATTTTTAACACTCCTTCACAGTATGAGAGAGACAAAACACAAAACGGGTCCTTTTGTTTGGATGAGTTAAAAAATGTCTATGATATCGCATCTGATTCCGCTTGAAGTCCGACCACCTATGCTGATGAAATGTTTTCTGCCCTAAGCTGAATTTTTTTTTCCATTATAATCCTTGGAGTTGTGTTTGTTGGTTGAGTTGGAGTTGTGTTTTTCCGTAATCTCACTTGCCACACTTCTTTTGAATCCTAAGAGGTCTAATGGCTGTCCACCTGTTTCTTTAATTGATTTTGGTGTAAACTTTACAGCATATATAAAGTACATAATGATTTACATTATAACTACTTCTTGACAATTATCTTGAATAAATTCCCTTGTCAACTACTTTATGTATACTATAATTTGATATTTCCATAATATATCAAGATTTTGTATCGAACTCCTTTCCTCCTTTTTAAATTATTGGCTAATTAAACTATCTGGATGAATATAAATAACAAATGACTAATTATGTTACAAATATTAGTGTGAACATTTTCAGTTTTTAGTTTAAATGTAATTCCTTTATAAAAAAAAAAAACATGATCATTCCTTACCTATGAAGAAATTAACTTGCATTTCAAATAAATCTGGATTCCATAACACCCAAAATAAAGCAACCCAAGTTGCAATCCAAGGCAAACTATGACATGAAATCTGAAACAGATGATAGAAACACTAATTAACGAGATTAATTCAATAGGTGTACCATGAAATAAAAGTCAACTTTACCATGATGGATTTGAAACAGCACTGCTTCTGACTTGAGCGTGTTTGAGTGTTTGATGCCCTAACATGCTCAGCCACAACAGTGATTTTATAGACTTAAATTTTGAATAAAATAAAAGATTAAATTGAGCCATATTTTAAGTATTAGTGTAATAATCTAAACAACCAACCTCAAGTGCTTTGAAATGAGTTCTGAACTTTGCAGGAGACAAGTAATTCTCTAAGATACGACAAAAAACAGTAGTAACTGCAGCATCTACATTTAAAAGTGTTTTAAAAGGGCCAGGAACAACTCTCTTTTCCCCCATTTTAATAAATAACAGTTAATAACTATACAGATAATATTTAGCAGTTTTCAAAAACCATTCTCCAAGTCTGTAACAAAAAAATTAAAATATTTAAACATAGTTAGAGATTTGAAGTTTTTTTTTTTTAAAGAAAAAGTTCTAAAGGTATTTAAAACCTTTAGCAAACCATAATACAAATAATCTATCAATAAATGGAAACATGAGGGACCACTCAAATCAAGGCCAATGTGCAAGTCATTTGATCAATCCAATCAATTGAACTGAAAAGGGTTGATATGGATTTATTTGATCCCAAAAAAAAACTCATCAAGGATTAATAGAATCCTCACATTATAAAGAAAAGTAATGGCTCTTTCTTTCAACTCAGCTGTTGATAACTGATAATACAAAGAGTTTTAATTTTCAATAAGCAAATAAAAGTAATTAAATCACTACTTAAACACTAATATCACTCAATAAATTAATCGAATGTTGTTAACTTAAATCCACCTTACTACATGCTTTGCCAGACAATGGTAGGGCCTAGAATCTGTTATCTTATGAATTGTTTTTTCTAATAACCATTAAAATGTTAAAATGCAGCTTTACATGAATCACAGCTGTCAACCTGCACCCACTAAAGATGCTGTAAGTACTTTACTGAGGTGTGCAACTTGTGTATGAGAGTCAGCATACTGTACCAAATTCACTAAATACAACAATTTAAACAACTGAATTATTTTATTACTGAATTATTACTTGAGATTAGCCTCTAATTTTTTTAAAATGTTCAATATTTCTTCTAATTTGTCAATACTTGGTCTATATTCTGCTTTTAATAAACTTGTAATTAAATCAATATATTCTTCCTTGACTTTTCCAATAACTCCATCGAGGAAAGTAATTATTATTTGTAAAAGGTGTTTACTCTCTATTCTTTTCTTAAATATCAGACAGCAACTTAAATAAACGTCAGCGATGATTTGGGAAGAACCAAGAATTTTCAAAGCAGTATTAAATTGTTTGTACCAGTGCCTGTTTTTTGTACAGAGTCTTACTGATTTTTCCAGATAGTGAACAGCTCTTCCTAACACATCATCACTAAGGTTTTCACTTGATGCTTCTGTCAATCCAAACAGTGCCCAAAGCTCTGGGCTTTCTGGATTTCTCTTCACAAGCCTTGAGAATAGATCCAGGGCTTCTTGTCTCAGGTTACTACCAATCGTGGCACAATCAGAATTTTTCAATACAAGATAATTCGCCAATGAAACTAACAAATTAATGTTGGAATAAGACTCCTTTAGGTTCAACAATTTATGGTAACAAAGAATCATTTTATTGAAATTTTTACAATATCCACTCATAATACTTAAATCTCTCCAGACCTCCCACTGATCAGGATATAATTCTGAAGCAGTGGCTAAAACATTGCAAGCTGAGTTATGCCGTCCCATAAGTATATGAGCCTGAGCAAATCTTAACCAACTAATATAACTTTCGCCCATTACAAAAAATAAATAAAAATGTGTATGTACTAAAGAAACTTAAGTATTTTAAATGAAGTACTTCCAATATGAGAGTATTATAATATCATGTATGGATTCAAAATATATTTTTTACACAGCATGTTCAAAATTACTTTATAGTAGATTGAATCATTGCCAAAAAAGACAAAAGACACAGTAAATAAATACGAAATTCACTTTTTTTCATAAGAATAATTGTTATAAAATTTCATCAGCTGTTTTGACTAGAGATAGGAATTATATAAAATTAAAATAGATGTTCATATGTAGACAAGTATTTAAATTGTTATCAATATGTTTTATTTTGTTTTAAAAAAATTAAAATACGAATGTGAGAAATGTTCAAATTGTTTTTATATATACATATTCTATTCTTTATATTATTAGGAGTTTGAGAACAATAAGCAAACAAATAATTTGTAACAACTAAAAGATTGTTCCGCACCCATTGATATTGATTATACAGACAATGTTTTTTTTCTTCTTTTTTTCGGCTTTTAAAATAAAGAGCCAAAAATGTAAAATTAATTACCTCACTCATTTTAATAAATTTCATCCTATTTAAACCTTAAACTTTATGATTTGAAAAAGATTATTGAGCATCAAGTGAAGGGAGCAGAACAGCAAGCATATTTTTATATCCAAACCATTGAGTTCCATTTATGGAATGAAGCTGTTTTTTCTCTATTTTTCTGTTAGAAAATCACAATTTTTTTTTAATTCTGGCATTTACTTTTTAATTAATAAATATATAGAAATCCATCCACAAATATACAAACTAAAAATAAGCTCAACTGACTGCATTGATTTAGCAAAATATTTGGACAGCTGCTTAAAAAATAACAAAAACAAGTATGGAATCGCTTTGAAATATGGTATCTGGATATAGTTTAATAATTTTTGAATACATATACTTAATATTATAACATAGAACAACTTAATATTATAACAAACTTCCGGGTTGGAGGGAAATATTTATTTTCTATTTCTATATTCAAAAGTTATATATTATAAAAGATACTAGTAATAGAACATATCTACTTGCCTGTCCCCAAACTAATGCCTCTTATTAATCAACTGACTTTGATTCTGTGAAGCAAATTGATTGTTTACACACCTTATAGAAACATACATACGGAAATTTTTTTATTAAATTCAAAATATAAATTATTTTTTAATACCTTAAATCATTGTACTGTATTTTTCATTTCAAAAAAGAAATTCAGCATCTTTATTTGTTTGTTAAATAATAATAATGATAAGCATACTGGTTAAATAAACAAAACCTTGTTACCCAAGGACAAGTTTTAATTAAATTTTAACAGTAAATTCTCATAAAAATTATTAATAAATATGCCTACACCGATCAAATATACTGAATTGATAGTCTTCACATGAAATAACTTCAATTTTATCTTAATCTGCATTTTAAGAATTTTTGTACTAAATTAATAAATAAAAAAAAGAGATGGGACAATGTTTAACAGAACTAAAGTATAATATAATATATATAATAATATAAATTTTGTATTCATTCTAAAAATGATAGTATTGACTTAATCTCCAATTAAGACAATAATTGTCTCTTTGTCAGTAATAATTAATGATTGAATCATTGATTATGCAAGGAACAGTAAAAAAGCATGGCAATAAAATTAAATATTTATTAGAATAATCATAAAATCTTTTTCTTGAATTCATAGAAAACAAAACATAATATTTCAATAAATAAATATAATAGGATCTTTAAAATTTTACATCTTTGAATACATAGATATACAAGTAAGTGGAAAGAATATATTTGGCACAGTTACATATAAGTATATACATTAATATTATTTACAAGTTGGCCAACACTTGACGCTAACAGCTTTTTATTTTGGCAAGTTCTTCCTGGACGGTTTCTAAGGTTTTTTGTAAGGACATCAAGTCATTGTTTATTGTTCCATTTATTTCTGATTTTTCCACATTTTCCATTTGCTGATTAATTTTAGCAATTACATTGGCTATTGCAAACTTAGCTGAAGATAATGAAGAAGCAGCCTCATTAGTCGAAGCACATTCTTTAACAAAAGTCAAATGAGCATCAGCTAATTTTTCACAAAGCTTGAAAACATTTTGCATTGATTCATAATCTCTAAACCATGAATTATCTTGAGTGGCAGCAGTATAAGCTCTTTGGTAATATTGAATGGCCTTTGATCGTGTAATTGATGTTTGATCTTCAATACTCGAAGTTAACTGAGCATACAACTGCCATATTATAGGATTCCCCATTACTTTAGATGTTATCCTTCCAAAAAGTTCCAATGCTTTTTTACGATGAACTGAAGCTGCCTGGCCCTTACAATCCTTGACATTATTAACAATAACTGAAGTTAAAACGGTTAATATCTGTTCATCAATGTGTTTCTCTTTTAAATCCAAAATTCTATGATAACAATGAATAACTTCTTCAAAATCACCACAATCATTACTCACAGCCATTAAATTGTCCCATACCTGCCAAGTTTCAAAATTACATTTAATGGCCTCTTGGAGAGCATTATAAGCTCTATGCTTTTGCCCTAATAGAATGTATGCTTTTGCTAGATTATTCCATGCTTCAAAACTATCTGGTTCTAAAGCACAATACCTTCTATATGCAGTAGCACTTTCCTCCCACCTGCGTTCCATTAAAGTGGCATAACCTAGGCGAAACCAAATAGCAATTTGCAAACTATTAATAGCTAGAGACTGTTTAAAATGTTCAATACATTCTTTATACATTTTTTTATTAAAATAAAACATGCCCCAATGTCGCTTAGCTTGGGCACTTTTGTGATTGGAAAGCTCCCAAGCTCTTTCGTAACACTGAACATCGTCAGTAGCATCACCAAGTGAACACAGTAATTTAACAGTTTCCCCCTTTTTTAGCTGTTCTCTAATCACTTCAGCAGCTTTGTGCCTCAGCTTCAAATAATTATAACAAGCAATAACTTCATCCCAAAGCTGGAGTTTAAGAAACAGATCTAAAGCTGATTGTAAGGAACCAGTGGATACTAACATTGATGCACATTCAGAGGCTAGTATGAAAGATGGTGGAGCATAACTACAATAAAATAAAAACAGTCTCTCGGTAATGGGTGTATTATTACTATCTAATTCCATAAGATTTTGAGTCTGAAGGAGTGAACGTTCAATTGTTCGTTTATGCTCACATTCCAAACGGGAGCGCAAATGAAGAGCTGAAAACTGAAAAGCCCAAACTTTGGGGTGTGACAGTAAACAATTTAAAAAAGGCATTAATTCTTCATTTTGAAGATGATCTTTGGCTTGACTTTTCTTCTTGAAAACGTAAACAGCTAATAATGTTGCTTGTTCTAAGGGATAAAGAGCAGGGAAATCTCCATCTTGAGGGTTAGAAAAAGCTACCTGAGGTAACCTTACATCATCATTTAGTAATACATCTTTGGGGAAATCAATAGAATCAGGTTTTCGTAAATCACAGTCATTTTCTATTCCATTATTTCGATCAACATTCACGCTGATCATTAATTGGGCAATATCCCTATTTTGATAATATGTTCGTTTACCTAATGCACCTGTAAGATTAATATCCATTCTCAACATTGAAAGAGCCTTTTTTATTTCTTTGTCAGATGCAGATATTTTTCCGTAGTGTAAATGAATACGGGCAATTTCCAATTCTGAAAGTACTTGCAGATACTT
The DNA here is from genome assembly GCA_948150685.1 of Rhaphigaster nebulosa. NCBI lineage: Eukaryota > Metazoa > Arthropoda > Insecta > Hemiptera > Pentatomidae > Rhaphigaster > Rhaphigaster nebulosa. The sequence goes on along the minus strand of OX411306.1, from coordinate 101,076,488 downwards.
ATAATTACTAATCCAAGTATAATTTTGAACCCGACTGCTCAGCCTGTTTAATTGTTCTTGCAATGTAGGTGACTGTTCATCCAAAATTTGCTGTTGAATATATGTAGACCTAAGTAACCACCAGTCAGGAGTTCTTAGTTCAGATAAATTAGAACCAAAAATTGCCTGAGCCATAACCAGCAATTCTGGATTAAGTATGGAGGAACAGATTTCTTCACCATCTTCTGAGAGCATTAACTGAATACAATCAGCAACATTTTTATGACGAGGTTTGTCATCTGGAAAACATTTTCTTACAACAGGAGTAAGTAAAGCTGTGAGTGATTCTGGTGCTTTAAATTCTGGTCCAATCCAGTTTGATTGAATAAATGCATTCATACAGGCAACACCTACACACAAAACTTCAAACTGTTCAGTAACTGTCACATGTTTTGAAAGGTAACTGTTAACAACATTTCTCAAAAAATCCAAAGGTATAGATATTTGAAATGAACAGACTTCTGAGAAGGTGAGAATATCTTGAATTATTGTGGATTCGACCAAAGGACTATACTCACCACGTTGCAAATGTTCTACAGCCGGTAAGCCTTTACCTGAGCTTGTTGGAATTTGACCGATCACAATATCTAATTCCAATTCCCATATTTTATTAAGCTGCTCCTCCGACATTATTAAATAAATTAATAGAATGGAAAAGTATCTAGATCGTTCTGAGCATTAATACAATCAACAACAAAACATGGCAAGCAGACAGAAGGTAAATGACTGGTGGTTATAACCAGTGTCGCCAACATATCACTTTAAAAAAACTACGATTTTAAAGCATGATTACATTTTTTTAAAAATACTTTCGAAGCATTAGCTTTTTTCCTAATACATATTCTCTCTAAGTGTTATGGAAATTGAAATTATTGAATAAAATTACTGATATGTGAGTAAATTTAACGATCTGATATATCTTAAAACAGATTAAACGAGTAGTCTCTTCCAAGAATAAAATTAAAATATATGGCTTTTGATAATCATCAAATGATAGTAATGTGAATACATTTTTTTTATTTATCCGGAAAAAAAGTTACACCTTTATTACAATATGTCATTCTTCAGTAGAGAGGAATGCTAATAGTTTATTGACTAAAAATGCCATAAGAAAATTAATAATTCACAATATGTAAATTTTAACATATAGATCCAGTTATAAATAGTTTTGCCAATTGTGGAAATTTGATAATATGTAAGTTTTATATAACAAACTTTAAAAAAGGTCAGTGCCAATGGCTTTGTAAGTTTAAACAAATAATTAAGTAAAAGTAAATTTGACTTACCTACCCCAGTATTCCTGGAAGATGGATAATAACAGAAGGCTTGACCTAACCTTAACTTAACCTGACACGGTGTTATCATTGTTATCTACGAGCTTGGGTGTAGTTGAAAACTTTTTAGGATATTGAACATGATAAAAGTTTATTCTAATAAGAAATTTCTAGAACAGAATAAATAATAGCAGGGTTTTTCTTTTTCACAGTTGCACTCTGAACGAATTTATTCTAAGCAAATTATTTTTCGAACTCTACTTAAACCTAGAATTAGGTTTAATTCATCATCAATTCTAATAATTACCTTTGGAAGTATAAAGTATTTTTTTTATATATTTACCCATGCATAAATCCAACTAAGTCGCTAATCTAACAAGGAAAAGATACTTATTGTACAGTATTCTCAGACGAGAGGGGGGTTCCCTAATTCTGGAAATTATGTTACTCAACCAATCAGCCCACATCTTCATTAGGATAATTTATTAATTGTACAGCAAAATGAGCTTATGGCAGTAAAAAAAAAAATATATATTTTTTTTTTTTTTAAAGTTCTATTAAAACGGTTGAAATTATAGAGTTGAATTCTGCTCAAGAAATCAATACACATATTCTCGTCCGATTTAAACAATTTTTCTTGAAGTCGGTGATATTATAATTAGTGGAATTCTGCTCTAAAACGCTACAGCACACTTACATTTGCGTCTGATCTTCAATCATTGTCTTAAATAAAGGCAAAATTACGTCAATTACCTATATTTCATATATATATGCCAAATTTCTCTAGGACCGACCTTCCCCTGAAGAAATTCCTGCGTAAGCCGTTATATATGATTAAAGTGAGAGGACTGCATCCTCTTAGAGCCAACTCAGATTCGTATCTTACAAGAAGCATTCAGAGCCTCGTCCAAAATAGCATAACTACCACCCTGAACAGCTGTAGCCAATCAGGACAGAGTGTATCACCAGGCTCAGCAATTATAGTGGTGGAGTAATGTGGGGAAGGGAACCATAAACGATCTTGAACCAATCACCACTGATGTCCCTGCATGGCTGAAGTTGGTGACCGCCAGGTGTACCAAAACCTGCTTAAAAAATTGTGGCTGCAAACAGGCAGGCTTTGGTTCTTACAGAAACATGTTGGTGGACAGAGACGAATACGATATCGTTGACATGGACATGCAGGCGGAACTGGGTTTCGACTTCTCTGACCTTCAGCCTTATACCCCAGATCAAGAACCCTTGGAGGAGGAAAACACTAGTGGAAATAGTTAATATGTACTTTTCATTTATTTAATGTGTATTTCATGAAGTTTAATAGCATTCATGGTCAAAAGTAAGGTAGCTTGGATGGTTTTAAAGAAAATCGGACGTAAAGAGCCATAAATCGTTTTTTGCCACTGCTTTATACTTCTTATATATATACTTCTTCAGCATATATATATATATGTGACACAAAAACTGGGGTGAATCAAAATTTACGACTATAACAAAACTTTCCTCTATTTTTCCCACATTGTATTGTAAAATAAAAATAATGTAATATGTTCATGAATAATAATAATAAGAGATTCACATTAAAGAGCAGTAACGGTAAGTTTGGAGAGGGGGAAAGGAGTTTGGAGGGGTGCATCCTCGACTAAGGGGGGAAGGTGTGTCGTTGACATAGGGGGAGGTGGGCGGCATCTCTGGATAAATTGATATAGAAAAAGGAGCTATTTGAATATGTGACTTCTTATTAGTGTTTATAAGGTTAATAAAGGTTGTGGAAGTTAAGGGAATACGTTATACAGAAATAGTACATAAGTAGGTAAGGTACTTTTGAAGGTAAGGGTAAGGCAAGGTAAGGTGCTTGCATAAGAGTAAGGTGTTTTTGTGAAAACTTTTCTAGTCCATTGACCAAGTACTAGTTACATTAAGCGGCCTACACACATAGGAACATCAGTTCGCCAACAATGGTTCAGTGAACCAAGTTCTCATGTGTTTAGAGCTGTCGAACTTCGGTTCGCTGAACTGTTTTTGCGAACCATTGTTCCCATGCGTGTAGGCCGCTTTATTCATAAACGGAGTGAAGAAATGGTTTGAATGCATAAGTTTTCTCAAATTAATTAATTTTTTGGCAATTCTATCACTTTAGATTTTTTAGAAATAAAAACCCTTTTTTTAAAATTTAATATGTGAAATTCAAAGTGAAACTAATCACCTTTAAATTATGTGATACACCGATAAACAATTTTTGAAGTGGGAAAAAGTATTTAAACTCATATACAAACTTGATATTTATTGAAAATAATTACATCATATTTTGTAAAATTTCTTGTAATGCTACTTTATCTCTGATTATAACTTAATTGTTCTTTCTAATAAAGAATGCCATATTTATCAACTATCTACAAACATTTAAAATTCTATCAATGATTATAAAATTACTGGTCATAGCATATTATGGTTCTTATACCATTCTTTTAAGTTGATTTCAGCCATCATTTCCAATTTCATTGGCCGCGCTTTATTTGTTTGTTTGTTGCATTTTTCATGCAACTGCAGACAAATTTCTTTTCAATTCCAATTATAGTCACCAAAAAATTAAGATTTTTTTTTTCTACAAGAAAGGGTACGATTAATGTACAATTAGTGACAATCAACTCACTTTCTTTTTTCTTTTTTTCAAACATAACAGGAAAGATTACTTAATACTGATTCACAGTGGGAGTTTAAATAAGTAAACAATAAACACTTTCAAAGATTTGTTATATTTAAATATGAAAGGAATTAAAATCCTCAAAGCACTGGTCAAATTCTGGAAAAATGTGTAGTTTTCATTCAATGTTAAATGTTACACATTGCCTGCCATGAAGATGGTCCACAAGATTGGACTGAAGGTCAGGCTTTAAATAACAAACTGAAATTTAATGTTTTGTTTTTAAGTCACTTTAACTGAAAACATGAATAATAATATGTATTACAGAAAGTATTTTAATCTTAAAACTAAATAAAATTAAATCTAAAGTAATACAATAATAACAAAAAAACATAGAAAAATAAAATAATAAACACCATTAAATTGTGTTTCTGGCTAAGATGATTTTCTGGTGGTAAGGATGCCGGTAAAAATAATTAAAGAGTTAGTCTGAATAGGCAGGTTTGGTGTACCAATTGTTGGATAGGGAACCATCAAGATTCTTAGCTGTAGGAGATCTAGGAAAGGAATTATTTATTTTGTATCCACTATAAAATGGAGAAGATGATGGGAGGAATTGAAAGCAACAAATCAGAAATATCATTAGGGTTAAGCATAAATCATCTCCATGTTGTTATCATATATAGGTAGGTGGTTGGAAAGTACAGGAGGAAGAAAATTTATTAAAGAATTTACCTTGGAAATTGGAGTAATCTGATTTCTAACACTGGCAAAGGAAATGTAGGTATGAAGAAAAGTTGGAGAAAGTATGGGGTTTTAAAGTAGATCAGTAAACATGAAATATTAGGTTGGTTCGATAAGTGGGGATGTTTCACCATCCAGGCATCTAGAGAGAATAGGATAAGATATTTGGAATTGTTTAAGAATTTAATTTTTCATAAAGATGAAAGGAATTTTTAATATTATATAGATTATTATGGCTAAAATATTTAAGGAAGAAAGAAAGGAGGGGAGAATATGATATTAGAAATAGATGAAGAGAGACACTAGTTCCAAACCATAAAAAAATGATCATGATGTTTTTGTATCTATCCATTTATGGATAAGGAGATGTCTTGATCCTAATCCCATTAGCCATTAGGTTCATAAAGAATTTATTGCTTCTACTTATTCTAATATTTTCTTCTTTGTAACTATTTTTTCCTACTTTTCCTTGTCACGCTTTTTGTTTTTCTATAATTTTTTTGTTTTTACTTTTATTTTATCATTTAGTCCAGGAGCTATCGTGGAAAATGTTGACATATTAATATCAACTTTTAGGATACCAACTTCTACTTGAATAGTTTATTAATGAAATGTGTACCCCAGTAATTACAATAATGCACTAAGATGCCATCTTCAGAGCCTTGGACCGTAATCCTGCTCTACTTAACCTTTCAACCACAAGTTAATCGGATCCGACCTGGGAGGAGGAAAATGCCCACCTCGAAGGACACTGCATAAGTAACAAAGAAAAAATATCCCTCTCGTGGGTTATATCTGACCCGACCTTGTGGTTTAAAGATTAATTTGTAGGGAAAATGGTTTGCCTTAATGGTTATATCTGACCCGACCTTGTGGTTTAAATATTAATTTGTAGGGAAAATGGTTTGCCTTTCAAGATTTTCCATTTTCTTTGTAAATTTCAAAAATTGGATTGTTATTAATTATGCAGTCATAGAACACATAATAGAACAAATTTTCATGACTTTGGCTTGTCAGACTTGCTCCTGATTGGGCAATAATTGTTAGACAATTGAAATTTCAAAATTTGTTTGTGTCCTTATTATTGGTGTGCTTTTTTCAGCTTTAGTATATTCTTGGAAGATTTGGTATTATGAAATTCTCCTAAATATTTTAACTTAATGTTGATCAGTCAACTTTTTGCAAGCCCGCTCATTGGCTCAAATCATATTTTGTCACCTTATAGACTTATAGAACTAACGAATGTGAAAAATCACATTATTGGAATTCATTAATTTTGTTAATTTACCGAAGCATATTTGCAAAATAAAATCTCATGAACTCAAATCTAGAGCTCAGTGAACTTTAAAAAGAAATTATTACCAATGCAGGAGTTAATAGTAAAATAAATAAACAAATAAAATATAAACATAATGTAATATAAATAAATCTTTGCTATAAATAAAGTGCTAAGCATCCATCGTCCTGCAGCCACATAGTGGTCATTCGGGATATGACAGGATATGGATGCGGTGGAGGTGGCTAGCGAGGTAGTGATGCCCAGTTGCCTGCACACGGAAAGCTGGTATTAATGATCAGTGGGGTTGACCATCAGTGACTTAAGTCTCCCATTTCTTAGTAGCAGCCACTTCGGAATGGCACTGTTCGTTCCATCAGCTGATTGCTATGTTGATTATTGCCTTGGGGTAACTAGGTTGAGGTAGAATAGTTGCTAACATAGCTTATCGGCTTCCTCATTTCCACGTATATTGACATGACTGGGCATCCATTAGAGCATTAGTCCCCATCCGCTATTTCCCAGGCTTCCTAGTATTCTTCAACACTCAATTATTCTCAGTCTTTTATGTTCTATCTGTTCTCAGTAGCAATCTTTTCAGATTTTGCTTAACAGGTTGTGTATAGTGGTTTGCGAGTCAACAAAAAACACTACTTTTGAAGGAGGAGCAATCCTTTTTAGTTTGGCTGCATGGACTGCTTCAACCTCTCCATCATAGTTGTGTGACAGGTTTGTATAGCAGCTTGCGAGTAGACTAAAAACACTGCCTTTGAAGAAGAAGCAATCCTTTTCAGTTTGGCTGTAGTGGCATGCACTGGTTCTACCTCTCAATCATAGTGGCTAAGGAGGAGAGAGCTCCTACAGCTCACTGTTCTTGAAATAGACGACATTAGTACCCAGACCCAGTTTTTCTGCTTTCTGGGATTGAAAATTGGTATAGAGGTGAATCCACCCATGTTCTGGGTATTCTTCATAAATGGTTTGTAGGATTAGCAACTTCAGTTTATGTTATATGGAGATGTGTTTTGGCATCAAAGTTTATAGCGAGCTAGAAGTAAGTGGTTTAAGAAGTCTTAGCATGCACACAGCGGTTTATCCACCAGTGGAATATCATATCTATGGTACTTCAACTGCACATCAAGATTTCATGATAAACGATATTCTGGATGCTGTAAAAAGCATGCCTGGCATCTAAGCACCTCTCTATGCAGACGACCTGCTCATTTGGGGGAACAAGTGGACTTATCCCTTCACTCGAAGCTCTGATAAAACTAGAAATATGGGTGAGGAAAAAGGAATGATAGTAAATTCTTCAAAAACCACTTTTCAGCTCTTCTTTCTGTCAACTAAAATACCACAGATCTATCTCCAGCACAATGGATTGGCATTGGAGGAAAGCAATATGTCCGAATATCTAGGGGTTCAACATGATAGACTTTTAATGAGGAAGCCATACGCAGAAAAAAAAAACCTGCCTTAGAAGATTTACAGACACAAAGTGGTTTTAAAATCAAGATGTTCTGAAGATTCTATAAATCATGTATAAGACTGGTACTAGAATACGAGAGCGAAGTAACTATCACTGCTACCGCTAGCACACTAAGCAAGCTCGACTTTGTACAAAGTAGGGCTTGAAGGATAATTGCTAGCGCTGCTAAGCCATCCCCTATTGCAGCCATAGAAGAACAGGCACAAATTGAACTTCTTCAATCATACTGAGAAAAGGCAGCATTGAGATTTTGGGAGCTCTTGAAGCGAGTATAGAAACATCAATGGACAAATTATCAGCAAGTTACATCTAGACTGAGAACACAAAGAGCTCCACTCACTGCATATTATAAACTTCTTTTTCTTTATTCACTATTCTGTTATTTTTTTTATATTACTTTCTTGAGTACCCTCAATTTTTTAAAGTGTTTTTTCTATATAAACTTTTTCTATGTTTCTTCTGGCAGGACGTTTCCCTTTGTGCTCTATCATTAAATTTTATTATGTCATTCTGTAGATCTTGAATCAGATAGATAATTGGTTTTGAAGGTGTTATATACAAGTGAATAAACTGTGCAGGGATATAGAAATCCTGTTTCCACTTATTACTATTCACTTTCATCTATTTATTCATATTAACATACTCTTTATGCACCATTTCAATCAATCTACCTTACATTATTATTTGATAATATTATAATTTTGGTTTCATAATAATATGTTGTAGCCCTGAAGATGTCCAGCTTAGTTCGGTCACAACATTGGCTGGAATAATTTAAAAACAAAAATAACTTGTTTATTTTGTATTACATTTTAATCTTACTGAACCTTAAAAATTATTATTTGGAATTATCATCACAGTAAAGCATTCAAATTTGAACCACTAGAACCAATTAAGTGTGTGCCCAAGGGTTCCCAACTTGGCAAGGTCGTACTGCTTCTTAAACAACAATTGTAAAGGGAGGTGATGTTAGCATCCACACACAAGTGCCTATTTTTCCTCCAATCTGATGAAGAGATAGGTAACCATACCATACCTTTATGGTATGCCCCAGGGTCTCCTGACCCCATGGCAGGACTAAAACCCTGACCCGGGAGTTATGAGTCCAGCCAGTGCCTTACTCCTGAGCTACTTCACTCAGATCTTCAGCACTGTGCCAATCACTTGTCTGTAGTACCACTGATTCATAGAATCAAATTAAACTTCACAATCCTTTGCGAGAGGGATTATAGAGCCACAAGCACTACAAACAGGATCAGCAGTGTGTACATTATTTATATTTACGAGGCATTAGTGTGTCAGTGTAGTGTTAAGTAGTGCTTTCCTAAAGTTCCCTGATCAACTTATAACATACCTTAAGTAGTTTGGTTAAATTAACATGCTAATAAAATTACAGTGTAATTTTTGATAAGCTTTAAGCTATGTTTTTGCATTTATATCTGCCTCCCTCTGGATGATTTTTTTTTAAGCATTTGGTCTATGACAGTAAAGCAATTAATCAGTTTAAATTGAAAAAAAAAAAGTACGAATAAGTTATTTATTATGATCTTCACATAATTTAAATCAAACATCAAAATCCTTCATATATTTAAAAAAATATATTTTACATGAAAAGAAAAGATTAAATAAATAAGTTGGTGATCTATACAAAACTTAGTAAAATAATTTAATACAAATTTAGTTAACAATAAGAAAAATAATGCCTATTTACACATCATTAATCTAACAGAATTAATGCTTTTACCAAGAAGAACCATAAAACATTATGTTTTGCAAAATAAACATTTATAAATTTAATTTAATAAACAAAGTTAATATTTATTAAAATTGAAATTTGGTTCTTATTAGTAAAAGCATAAATAACAGTGGAATGAATATTTCAAAGAGAGAAGAATCATTTATTTTCTTTAATAAATAAATATCTAGCATATGCTGTTTGCGATAATGAAAATGCACTATGTATATATACTACATAAAAATATACACTCCAAAGGTTAGTTCTAAACATAAAAAACGATTCTTTATATACTATGAACATATTTACAAGTATTTTTTAATAAAATAAACTTTTTATTTTGAGAATAACTTTAATCATGAATTTAAACAGGATAAATCTTACATGAGGCAGCCCTGTAATTAATTCTATATACTGTCATTGGTTCTTTTCTTTGGATGGTATTACTTGTTATGAGTTACATTGTATACAGAATTAAAGTTTATTTGTAACAACTATTGCTCGGTTGTCATTAGTTGCAACTTTTGTATAACTTTTTGGTGTTCTTGATGTCCAGTGAAGAATTACATACCACGCAGATAAGAAGCCAGCAATACCATTTGCTGCACTCGAACCAATTAGTAAGACAGATAGAACATTCCATACCTGAAAAACGTAAGAAGTATGACATGATTAAATCAAACAAACTTTTAAAACATTAAAATCACAATAATTAATACTTTTTAATCCAACCACAAATTAAATTCTCTATAAAATAAATTTTACTACTTGGCTGTATGACCATATTACACAACGTTACTTTTATTCATTTATTGTTTCCATAAAATTCGCTCTTTTAGTTGGTATGCATTCTTAGGACTATACAAAAGTGTAAGTTATAATGTTGAATTATAAAAAGTTCGACAAAATAACGAAAATAGAACATAAGGGAGTTCTGGTGTTATAAGCTTCTGCCTCATATACTTGCAGAATAAACTACAAAAAATTAAAGTAATTCAAATGGCTAAAGTAGTTTTTTAGTAGAGGAGCCAAACACGCAGATGATTCTTAATGGCCCATAATATTCTGAAATAAAGGTTAAAAAAAAAATTATAAACCAATGTTATTGATTATTACTCTAAATTCACTTAATTACGCAATATGTTAATATCCTATCCATGTTCCAGAGTCCTTGCTTAAAAATATCATTTTAAGAAAATTTGTAAATGTGATGCGGCCCATGCTTTAATTCAGTTTAACATGCCTGACCGTAAATATGTAAAATATATATAACTAAACACCTACTTCTGGACAATTTAAATCTGGATAAGTTAGAGCATAGGCAGCAGCTTTGCAAACACAAATTGCATGTAGTTCATTAGCTGGTTGACAACTGCTTTTATATAGCCTGACAAGATGGATTACAGCAAAACCACTTGCACAGAATGCAGCAACACTAGCAAACAATGAGCACAAGATGCTGAAAACCTGTAATAGAAAATATCAATAAAAGTAAAAATATTTAGAAAAAAAAATTCTTATGATACACATTTTTTAAGTTTATCTGGTAATTAAATAGGTGATATACATATCATCTATAACAGCTTAATATAAATAGATCCAATAAACAATCAAAAGATAAATAATTTTCAAGAAATATAAATAACACAAGTTGAGCATGGCGCATAACTTCCGTATAATTCAATTTAAGAGGCAAACATGTGAGTAGATTAGTTGCTTCCTGATAATTTACTGAACTGATTGTGAGAACAACTTTAGAAGAAAAATGACTTGAGGAAATCGCTCAGAATGGAGCAAACTTTGATTTTCACAATTTTATAAGTGATTTATAAACTACTAGTTTGTCATGGAAATTGGTGTTAGAGAATCTTATGTATTTGTTGATATTGGGTATATAAAAATCAATATGTAATGTTATGTTTATCCATTGTTAATCCAAAAATTGTAGTTTAAACATAAAATATTTTAATATTTTGAGAAATTAATTTTAATTACTTTTTTGCCGAGAAGTATATTATATTGTTAGTTGCCACATTTTATCAATAAATATATTACAATAAATCTGTCAGGAAGTTCATTCGTATTAGTCTCACCAATGCATCACATATATTTTTAGATATCTATAAGTACTACAAGAAGTTTTATATCATAAAAACATTTTTATTTTAATACATATTGGGTTATGTATCATTCTTGCAGTTACTGCCTTGTAATACTCAAATTAAATATATTATAGAAGGTCAACACAAAATTCAAACCTTGAATCCATGGACGTAGTATTTAGTTGGCATTCCAGGATACTCTTGTCTACAAGAGCAAACGAGAATTAAGCCAATCACGGCTGAAAATATTACCTAAAATCAAAAAGCATTTTTTAATGTAATTTATTAAATATTAATAAATATAACATACTGAAAATTACTAGGAAATGTTTGCATGAAACAGTACATTATATATATTTAATAATACCGGTGATTAATTTTATTTTTTTAAATTTGCTTTTTTGTAGCATCACTTCGACTGCTAGAGCCATTAGCGACAACTGCTCTTCTTAAGTTATTTCAATTAATTTTGTAGCTTTAAAATACTTAAGTGTTTTCTGAATTCCTTTTTTTTCTTTGTATAGAAAAAGAACTTTGAGTTTTCATGGTGTGCCATTCTCCTCTATATATACAGCCAGAGGATAGAATTTATAAAAGACGGAAATGGATGGCTTGTGGGGAACATAGACCTGAAGCTGCAAAGATGGGTCAGACTCTTCACAGTGCAGCTTAATGTAACAGAGAGAAACAATGTGGGAGATCAAAATAGGATTGAGAGCTCTGATGACGAAGTAGATGAAGAGGTGCCTCCCGATAGGGAAGAAATTAGGAAAATAATGATTAAACTCAAGAATAACAAATTTCCAGGACAAGACAATATCAATTCAGAAATAATAAAGTATGCCGGAGAGGATATATGGGAAGAAGTATATCAGTTTATATGTGACTGCTGGATGGAAGAGAAGCCCCGTGAGTGGTCAGAATCAGTCATTCAATATATATCTCTCCTTAGTACTGTGATAAAATTCTATCAATAGTCCTTTGTAGGATAGTGAATGAATGGGCGGAAAGAATCCTGGGAGAGTATCAATGTGATTTTGGGCCAGAGAGGTCAACAGTGAACCACATGTTCTCAGTGCGGGAAATGATGGAGAAGTCATATGAATTTAAAGTGGATCTCCCTCACGCATTTACTTATTTATTGATTTTCGTCAGATGATAGTGTGGAGAGAAATGAAATGTACAATGGATTGAAGATTCTGGGGCTACCGCTGAAATTAATAAGGCTTATAAGAATGACGCTGAGTGGATGGGAGTGCGGAGGTGGAAGAGGAGTGCCACGGATAGGGTGGAGTGGAGCAAGCTGTTGGAGGAGGCCCAAGTCCTATAGGGACTGTAGCGCCAGACTGTGAGTGAGTGAAGATAAAATACCTTAACAAATAGAATCATAAATCCATGGATTGTCAATTCAAGAAGGGACAAGATATAGGATATTCAGATTAATGCTTATAATTTTATTTATGGAAAAATAAGTGTTGATTTCAGATTGGATTATAAAATCTGAAAACAGAAAGATTTTTTTATATTTATCTTCAATCAATTTGCCTTAAGGCCAAATAAAAACTCCATATTTTTTTTTATTTTTATAGAAAAAAATACTGAATTTTTAATTTACCTCAAGGCAAACTGATTGAAGATAAACATATAATATGAAACGTGAAAAAGAAAATAATTAGGAAGATTTTTGATAATATCACCAATATTTAATGTTCAAATACACCTTATTTTAGTTTAGTCAATGAGTTTTGTTTTATTAAAATAATTAAAATCTATGATTATTTCCGTTGTTTGGTGGTACATACAAGTTGTTGTTTGTTATACTAGGTATTCAGCCCTAAAGATTTTTAAAATTTTAAAGCTACACTGGAGAAGAACTTAACCAATAATTTGGAAAAATGAAACATCCGTCACTGGTGCAATTGCAACTGCGAAAAGAGGTGTTTTTCTCACAGATCTCTACCATGAAATAAAAGCTTTATTATTATTATTATACCGATCTCCAATTACAAAGAAACTGACAAATGATATATTGTGGACTTATTACTATTAAAAATCATTTAATTACAGGATTGAAAAAACTGTTAACTATATATATATATATATATATATATATATATATATATATATATATATATATATATATTTATTTTTATTTTGACGGAATCAAACTTTCATAATATAATACAACTTTTTTCATCAAAACTTAATCATAAATTTTTTTTCAAACTTTTTATTCTTCAAACTTTAAAATAAAAGTTATATAATAAATGTTATTTTCAAAATGTGTGGGAAAAAGCTTATTTAAAAATTAAATTTTTCATAAACAGTTCAAAGAATTTATATTTCTATTGGCGCATTGAGTGTAAATTTTGTATTGTAACTGGAGATGGGCAATATTCAAATTACTTGTATGAGGTGGGTAGTTTTCAAAGGAATATATATATATATGTAACGTTAGTGAAGTACAAAACGTACTTAAGATTTATGCCTGATTACAAAAACCACTCAGCCTTTGATTTGAATTGAGAATTTTTCCATTTATCATCATTTAAGGAAATTGTTCCCAAACTTTAAGTCAATGCATACCACTTCCACTTTTTAGATAACACAGCATACCACTTTAAAAAGGTGTATATAATCATATATGCGAAGTAGAAGTTTTTCGAAATGTTTAAATAAATCGAAATGTGAGCGTGCTGCATTAAAATAGATAGTATTTTTTTTTAAAATGATGGCCCTAATAGCATAATAATGCGCTTTGATGTCGAAGAAATATGAAATATTAAAGTAAATCAATACGTGAGCACGCATTCTTAATATCGATATTATTTTCAAAAACTACGGGTCCGATAACATATAAATACAAAAACTACATCTCCGATAACCGTGTCCCTTACTAAACCAAGAAGCGAAGTTCTGAGGATAAGATCTTTGGTGTTCAGTAAATACTCCTAAGCCGAGACTCCTTTTCTGGAGGGATAGCTTTTTACGGCAGCCCTTTTTTTGCTGCAGAGACATTTTTTGTCTGTGGTTTTTTGAAGAATATAAATAAACAACTCTATAAAGAAATCTAAGCAGAATATAAAGAACATAAATAAATAACTCCAACAAAACAAGCTGTGAATCGTCTTAAAACTAAGCAGAGTTTTTAAAAAAAGTTATTTTATAATTAAAAAAAAAAAAGTTTTGGTGAAACTGTTAAAACGAAACTTATTGCAAAAGGTGAATAACTGTTTTGGTCCCTGCTTAATTAGAATATTTTTGGAACTGAAGTTAAGGAATTCTTACAATGAAATAATATCTAACACAGCAGTCAACTAATCATACAAATAAAAAATATTGTCCACACAGTGTTAACCAGCTTGATTTAAGTATATGTATTTAACATGGTATCAGATAACATTTATTTTTTCAATGTTAGTATGAAGCAATTGGGACAATTTAATCTAAATAAAACATTATTTTTTCTCAAATCTTTGATAAAATCATTATTTATTAGTTGTTTTTTTTTCAATTCCACAGCTATCTTAAAATATCAAGTAAACATTTTTTTATTTATTGAAATCGAACAAGATTTTACTAACAAATCCTTGTTCTGAATTTGAATCATTTAAAGATCTAATTGCATGTATAAAACTATTCTGGCTTCAAACAAAGAATAAGATAACAAATAAATGAATAAAAAAGGAATAGTGTAATTTAAAAGTAAATGAAAGTCTTTCTTTTTTTTTTTTTACCGGAGTTCCACTCCAATAGGGAACATCTCGGAAAGGAAGGTTTGGGGCCCAAAGGAGAAGCCATCCTGTCAAAGTTGAGATTGCTATTCCCATCAAAAGTTGAAGCACAAGCAAACTTGAAGCAAGCCTATGCCGTTCCAAGACATGAGGTAAGTATTTTCTGGGCACTGAAAAGAAAATAGTCATATTAGAAACGAAATGTGATTAAAATAATAAACTAAGGTTAAAATACTATTAAAAATTTGAAGAAAAATAAAATTAAAGTATGACCTCACCACAATCGGTTGAGGCCTACTACCATCATGGTGGTGACTGACTTAGCCACACATCACATCACATTCAGTTTGTATTTAGAAATGGGAGCATATGCCTGCCAAACTAAATACAAAACTCAAATTTTATATTTTCTTTTACTATTATAAAAAGAGAAGTTTTCAAGTAGAATTATATGCTCTGCTCTGATTTTTTTAAATTTAAGAACAGTAAGAATAAGTAGCCAACAGTCCAAACAATTTAATTTGAAATAAGTAGTAAAACAGTGCATAGCCTGAGTCCCTTGTAGTTTGTACAAAATATACAAGACAAGAAATGCTTGGAATGCAGTCAGCATGTAGAACATGAGCATAGTTCTGGTATATCTAACCTATGAACGAAACATACGCTGATAAAAGTCTATATTAAGGTAGTCTGGGTAATACGAGACCCTATAGGATAGACTAAAGGAAATTTCTTTCAATAACAATCTCTCTGAAGATGTTCAGGTAACGAATGTCTTATTTAGAAAATCCTGTGACCAAGATGATTGGGTTCTAGAAGTAAAACAGACCAAGAAGTGCTTTATAAATCTGTTGCAATCACCAGAAGATGAAAATATCTGGTAGTCATATTGAATAACAGAATATCTTAATAGTATTCTAGAAAGGGTAAATAACAAAAATCTCACTTCTACAATTTAGAATGCTGAACCTTTGATAAAGGAATCCAGTAAGGAGAAAGTGAAAACAGCAATTAGAAAATTACAATCTTACAAAGCAGTCCGGATCAATATTCTCAGTTAACAAATCAGTGTGTGGAGAAGATTTTATTTAAAAGCACCTGAACAATAGAAAGAATCTCCTTTGATTCTAATTTATGAAAAAGACATAGAATGTTTTAAGGTTGAGTTATTCGTATATTGCAATATTACTATACATTGCAATATTATTATACATACAAACGACCTTGTAGGTAGTAACAAAAGTATATTTCCAGGAGTCTAGAAAGAAAGAAAGGTCCACCAAGGTAGAAAAGAAAGGTCCACCAGCTTCTCGACAGGTGTGTTTTACACCTGGCCCCCAGAAGGTATCGTCAACAGTCCCATTTTCCTTTCCCCTCTGGAATTACCCTCCATTTAACTTTGTCGAAAAAAAATAACAGCCGGTGTATCTTGTATTATCTTTAATTTTATGGGGAAGGGGTGCTAACACCGTAGGCCTGGGGATAGAGATACCTCAACCTGAATGTTATAACATGAGAAATAAAATTTATTTGTAGACCTATATTAACAAAGCTATTTCTGTTATGAATTATGATTTAAAAAGAGAACATATTGCTATTGTTTAATTATTTGGCTCAAATCATTCATAGAACAAAAATGGATCAATGTAAACAAATTTAATTTTTTGTTTTGGAGAAGTGTGGGTAAGGCCGAAAGCTCCCCTTGAATCCGCTAATTTTCGGAAACTTTACATAATTCTGTATCCCTTCTTTCTATTTTATATTCTACGAATACTGTATTACATAATATTGATAGGCTTGGAGCCGACGCACATTGGGAAAAATTGTCGATTTAGTGGCCAAAAATCTGGAAATCTTTATTAAAAGACGAAAAAACAAGAAAAAATTATTTTTTCGTTTATGAGCATGGTATATCCTTTATTAGTGAGAGTGAACAAATTTATATACAGGGTGTCTCCGAGCCTTTTAGATTGATTTTTTTTTTTAAATTATTTCATCACTTTATTAATAATCGTTTAAATAAAATCGTTTATTAGGTATAGGAGCATCAAAAGGGGTAGGAATGAACTAATACCACTCTATAGAGCTTCGTACGTACATAATTGCCTTTTTCAGGCATTTACTAAGCTTACAAGATTTATAAATAATTATTATTTGAAGACAAAAAAATTTAAATTAACAATATACTATTTTTTTTATTTATTCGAAAGTTATCGTGTGCACAAAAATTATACTTACAAAAATTATGACAAATAAAATAACTTGAAGGATATTTTAGGCTTTTGCCTAACTTAATGGCTTAAAAATAAATGTAATGTTTAAAAATAGGGCTTCAGATCTTCAAATCTATATAACACGGATTGATCCCATTTGATCGATTAAATTGCATCATGATATTTTAGAACCATACACCATCTACTATTGTGAAAAAAATTAAAACCACAGGTTGCAACCTAAAATGTTTTGTTTTATTAATTTTATTTTTTTTAATTTTTAGTTTTATTACACTTACTATTGTTTAGAAATGTGGAAATGTCAGTAAAAATATAAAATAACAATTGCGATATAATTTCGACCATATTAAATTTATCAGTTATTAAAAATATATATATATATATATATATATATATATATATATATATATATATATATATATATATATATATATATATATATATTTAGATGACAACATGTGGTTTTAATTTTTTTCATAGTAGTACATGGTCTATGACACTAAAATACCATGATACAATTTGATCGATCAAATTCAATCAATCAGTGTTATATAGATTTGAAGATCTATGGCCCTATTACATATATTTTTAGGCCATTAACTTAGGCACAAGCCTAAAATATGCTTCAAGTTATCTTATTTGTCATTTATAATTTTTGTACATACGATAAATTTCGAATAAATAAAAAAAATAGTATATATTTTTATTTCTTAAAATAATAATTATTTATAAATCTTGAAAACTTAGTAAATATCTGAAAAAGGTAAATATGTACCTAGAAAGCTCTATAGAGATGGATATTAGTTCATTTCTACCCCTTTTGACGGTCCTATAGCTAATAACTGTTTATAACTGTTTTATTTAAAACAAAGTGATACAATTATTAAGAAAAAAATTAATTTTAAAGGCTCGGAAACACCCCGTATATAATTTGTTCACTCTCACTAATAAAAGACATACCATGCTCATGAATGAATAAAGATTTTTTTGTTTATCGTCTTTTAATCAAGAGTTATAGAATTTTGGCCACTAAATCGACAATTTTTCCCACTTTGCCCGTCCAAAAATTTTTTGGAGAGCTTAATAATATAGAGTTCTACAAGACTGGTCAATATCTGAAGAACTTAATTAATATTTAACAATAAATCGCCTCGACGTAATCTTCAGAGCGACGGCCAGGTGTGTTGTTCCACTCAATTTGTGGGACGAATGATTTGCCATAAAAGAGGTTAAATTTTCTTAGCGATCGCCAATAATTAGCAGTCTTTTAATTATATTAATATCATTGCATAATCATTATTAAGATAATAAAACGAAATTTCGCGAATTTAGTAAGTCGGACCAACAAGCACCGTTGGCACAATTGGAGGCGGTAGCTGGAAAAACGGTTTCTGCCTGAAAACCATGTTCATAGGGATCACCATGTAAGGATTTGTAAGCCATATAACAATCGATGAAATCGGCTCTCATTTGTTTTAGTATAGATAATATATATTACAGAATAAGAAAAACACTTAATTTTAGGTGACAGTCGATTGTAGATTGTAAAATAGTTACCTGAGAAGAATAAGTGGTCATACTCCTTTTTTTCCGCAGAAAACCTCCTTTTCCATAGACCACACAAAATTTTCAATATTATTTTATACATTGATGGTTGAGCATAAATCAAGGAGATGGTTGGTGTGGCGGTAAAGCATTAATTAAATGCCGACTCAGTCTCCGCCTACTTGTATGTTTAGCCTTGATGAACACATACAATGTGGGCCGAAACATCGGCGTTTAATAAATAGTTAGCACTATTTTATGTCATTTTGTCTGCCGTCCGGACAATCTCTTCCTTAAACAGGGTCACACTGACCGTAGGGCTAAACGGGCTATAGCCCCGGGACGCAAGCCGTTTGGAGGCGACGATTTTTATTGGTGTCATATTTTTTTTGTTATTGTTACTAATTTAGTTACTTTTATTCAAAATCTTTACATGACAAAAATAAGCAAATAATCTGTTCTAAAAGATCTTACGAAGAGAGGTGTATTTTTTTTTTTAGAAGCCTACGAGCGCCGAAGGTCTTAAGACTTTCCTTAAATTTTCAATAGGTCTAATGAAAAAAAAAAGTAAAACAAGCACTATTTTATTCAGATACTAACAAACAAATTTTTTTTTTTTTAATGAAAACTGGTTTCTGTATTATTTTAACAAAACGAACAAGCCACCATTTAAATCACGAAGAACTAAATTTACAAAGAACAAAATACCTTTTGTTACACTCAAAATTGAATAAAATACAGAGATGTAAATAGCATTCGCGCAACCAAATCAAGGCATTTAGGCCCAGTGCATAAATGGATACACTTTAAAACATTTCAAACCAAAAAACAAAAAGTTTTTTAAAGATTATAAAGCTTCTTTATTTAAAATAATAAACATAAAATTTGGCTCTTGATACTGAGGTACATATTTCAGCAGCTGAGGCTTCTATTCTTGGCAGACTCGCTACAGTAGAACCACTTTTATGGCCAGTAATGGCCAGGGCTATACCGGATGCATCTGAAGGTGTAATACAAATGAAAAAAAAAATATGAGATTGCTAAATAATAATCCATTTCTACTATCAGCTTCAAATCGTAAAAGCTTCGGAGTGTGGGTGTTCTTCGGTCTCTAGACGTAGTGGCTATGATGATTCACACGTTCGGAATCCAGAGCCAGTTTTTTTGTAGTTGGATTAAAGGATTATATTTCCGATACCGGACCGAAGCATATCGATGTCCATCGCTAGAGGTGTCAACTTATCCGAAAAATAGCATCAACAGATTGTTATTTGCATATAGGCTTTTTCGTTTGAAATTCAAATGCATAATGTGTGGGCCATGGTTTCAGTTTTACTAGTGGTTTAGATTTCTTTACATATATATATATATATATATATATATATATATATATATATATATATATATATATATATATATATATATGTTATTTACCGGTTTATTTGTATGGAAGAATTATATTATATTACTTTTATTTCATGCAATTTTGTGAAGTAATTACCAGTATCCTTGTTATTTTATTCGAATTTTCTTCACACCATTATTTCTAATGTTTCGGGCTATTTCTCCATATTTAGGACATATCTCCGTATTATAGAACAGCATATTCCTGAAGATGAAGTAACTGAAACGTTGGCAGTAATGATGCAAAGAAAGTCCTTATAAAAGAATAAGGATACTGGAAGAAATCACTTCACAGGAATTACCTAAAATAAAAGTAAATTCATTTTAGTTTTAAAGGGCCACACGTAACGCATTTAAATTTCAAACAAAAAAGCATTAACGCAAATAATATACATATATATATATATATATATATATATATATATATATATATATATATATATATATATATACAACTCTTTTGTGCTTATCATGAACGAATGAACGAATAATACACATCATAAATTACAAAGGAGCAGAATATACTAAGAGAGATGGTGAAACAAAAAAGCCATTATACCGGCGTTCTAGGTTCCCACCGAGGGAGTGGGATGTGACACTGACTGGTTATAAATCACTGTCTCTTTAACGGGTTATCTTAAACATTTTGTAATTGGAATTATTCGTCATTGTTAAGCCTCAAAGGCCCTTCGCGGCATTTTGATATATGTAGGCAACGTGTAAAATGCACAGACTGTTTAAGGACTGCGAAAAATGCCAAATAAATAAGAAACGTTTAATACTTATAGTTGATAA
This sequence comes from Rhaphigaster nebulosa, assembly GCA_948150685.1. Taxonomy (NCBI): domain Eukaryota; kingdom Metazoa; phylum Arthropoda; class Insecta; order Hemiptera; family Pentatomidae; genus Rhaphigaster; species Rhaphigaster nebulosa. The sequence continues at coordinate 101,055,476 of OX411306.1, read as the reverse complement.
TTCTGTTTTGGCTAATTCATCGAACTTTAAATTAATGAGCGGCTATTAATGCATCTCTATATATATCGAGAATACTGATATGGAAAGGGAATATATTTTGATAAAATTAGTGAATAGCGTTAATAATTTTTTTTTGTGTAAATAAATATTAGGTATTGTTAGCATATGATAATGCTGATCCAAGGATTTGGTAGATACTTAAATGGTAGAGGGACATGTTTGAACCGTGTCGTAGTCCATCGGCTTGTACCGGATTTTTAAGTAATTGGTTCACTTCTGCGATGAAGTCTAGTAGGGAGTCATTTTCTTCCATTTTTTGCTTAGATTACGGAAATTATGATCCGAAAATCGCAATCGGTAGTTTTATTCAAAATAATTTGTAAACAGAAAAGTTTTTTTTTTTTAGTTTTTTTCTTTCATTTCTAGACTATCATTCATTTCGTTTCAAACTTCAAGATTATCTCTACGGAGGGCCAAACCCCGTGAAATTGTCGGTTTCGAGAAAAAATCGCTTATAGCTTACTTCACACACTACAAATTCTACAAACAAACTTATTAAAATTAATTTACATTTATTTTAGATAATTTCTGTGAAGTGATTTCTTCCAGTATCCTTATTATTTTATTAGAACTTTCTTTGTATCATTGCTGCCAACGTTTCAGGGTATTTCCTCATCTCCAGGAATATGCTGTTCTATAGAACAGAGATATGTCCTGAATATGGGGAAATAGCCCGAAACGTTGGAAATAACGATGTAAAGGAAATTCTAATAAAATAGTAAGGATACCGGTAATTACTTCACAAAATTACCTAAAATAAAAGTAACATACTTCTTCCATACAAAATAATATAGAAATTAAATAAACAAAATTAATAGATATTTATACTTCACACATTGTTGATAAATGGTAAATATAAATTCAAATAAACCAGTAAATAGCCTACTTTAAAAAAAATAATATTGTAAATACAGCCGACTCTTGTTATTTCAGTCCTGGAAAACGGTAAATAGCCTACTTTAAAAATAAAAAAAAACATCGTAAAAACAGCCCATTCTTGTTAATTCAATCCTGGAATACCTCAATAGCTCGAACTCAACCTTTGGTTTATTATATTACTTTATTCTTGAAAAACTCTTAAAAAATAGAAGAAACGCTTTTTATTTAGATGCACTCAGTTACTCGAGATGCTTTCGTTTCTTACAAGGATTAATTAATTATATTTGATGATATTAGTCATTTTGTTATTATATTTATTACAAGTTTTGTAATTGTTACTATTTTATTTGATTCATTTCAATATCACTGTCAACTTTTGAATATTGAATATTTTATTGTAAAAAAAAACAAGTTAATAACCGTATGAAAAAGCTTATTGAAAAAAAAATCATCTGTATTAAATTGAATTAAAACTAAAAAAAATGAATGAATCCATTATTTAATCATTTATCAATATCAATGATATAAAAACAATAAAGAGTTAAAAAAAATTTTTTTGCCAACGTTTCGGCCTAAGTAGTACATAAAACAGTAGTACATATAACTCCAATTCTATTCAGCAAACACATCTAAATTACAACCTCTTCACTAGAGAGTCATTCAGCATTTCTGAATGAAATCGACTATAGGAAAAACGACGTTCTAAAACTTATCAGTCCAAGACCTAAAGAAATCTTACATACTCACTATTGATAGAACAAATACAAAATGAAATAAAGTATTTTTGTGTTATACAAAATAAAATAAATATCGGCATTCAGAGCGGAATTTATTGGCGGTTTTTATATTTTAACTACAATTTATTAGGAAAAGTAACAGTTAAAACAATTAAAATGAATGATCATTGAAAAATACAGAGCATAAATTATTTCATTGAAAACTTGTAACTTTGATTGTAATTTTATTGAAATTTGTAAACGTTACTTGCCTGCTCAAGTGTATTCTAAAGTCTGTGCTTATTGTTATTCTAAATAGAAATTTTAAAAGAAGATTATTTCTACTTAAAAATATGTTTGTACCAGTGCATGATAATGATAGTAAATGAATTTTTTTTCTATTCATAGTTATTTAAAAAAAAATAATTTGAAACCTTTCGCTACAGTTAGCTGCGCTATACAAAAAAAAAGTTTTTAATTTCTTTGTTGATTAAATTGATAAAAGAAACCAAATATTTGTTCCAATTTATAAAATATCGGTTTAAGTTGATATTTCATTTCTTAATTCCCATTTAAGGAAAATCAACACCCTCTCAGGTAAGTCAGATGGAAAATTGTTAGCACTTATGCCTTCATGACTGAATGGTGTACAAAATTTATTTTCATATCATCACTTGAGGGTAGAGTTGTAATGAATTACATAATTTGTTAGCTATGCTACTATAAAATTGTTTAGGAGGAAGGGTATTATCATTCTCTTGCTTCATTTTATTCTTCCTTCATTCATTAACAGTCTCTGCTGTAAGTGAATTATTCACAAATCCTAGGAAAACACCTTTTCATTTTGACCGATAAAAAAAAAAAGAAATGGTGACACCTGTTTTTTCTCTCCTATCCTTAGGACGATACGACATCCTTATAAAATAAAATAAATGTTGTTTTACGTTACGCTGGAAATAATGTAGGTATGCCAAAGCTTATTCCAGAAGGTGGAATATTAGCAGTGTTGCGAGAGGTATTTTATTTTAATAATTTTTTTTTAACATTTAATTTGTTCAAAAGATGTGGAATCATTTTCGCGTAATTTTATGTACTTATGCTTTAAAAATAAATAATTACATTATCTTAGATAACTGTCTAGATCAGTTATAGGCACAGAAAATTTAAGAATGCACTAGAACAGGCCAGAAAATTAAAAAAAAAAATGTTGTTTGAACTAAGCGAGGTAATGCAGAGAGAGATTGGTGGAGACGAAATGAGCTTGAAATTCCTTGAGTTGCCTTCATTAGTGAAGTAAAATGATACATTGCCGTTTGATTGGTACCTTCACCAGCGAGAAATCTCTTGCCTGGTGGTCCATTTGCAACCCATTTAGGGAGCTTTTCGGAGGCCGATCAGAAATAAAACATTCTAGATATCGATTCGGATTCAGTGGTGAAACTGCAACGATATTTTCTAAAAAGAATAATTGGAGCACCCGTTCATTTCACCAAACTATATCCTATATCTAGAGATAAAATTAAATTCACTACATAGTTACACAATATCGGTGTAAAAGATTTTATTTCTGATATTAGTTTTTCTATTAATAAAATTATTAATTACTAATCGGTTGATTTACAAAAGCTTCCCAAATAATGCTGAAAAGAACGCTTTTATGAAAACTAATGAAATAAGCCATTACTACTGCTATATATTTTTACTCTCATTTCTATTTATTTTGTTAAATAAAATATATTTTATTTATTATATTTTTTCAGATCCATTGGTTGTTATCAAGGTTTTATCCTAAATCCTTTCCAATCGTCCAGACAATACTTTGAGATATCAGCTGTGAGCAGGGAATAGCCAGATTTTTATGAATAAGTTTCAATCAAATAAACTCTTTTCTTTCTACGACTTGACTAAAAAAAATATATAAAAAAAAGAAAGAAAAATAACTTCACTTATGCAACTTTAATAAAACTTTGTGATAAACCCCGATTTTTTAATCCGTTTTAAAATGGATTTCAGAAATTATTGTTTGTATATTATATTGGTTGAATAATATCACTCAAAACTAGCGGAATCTGATTACCGAAATTCAGTAGGTGGTTTTACATCAAAATTGTATCAAATTTTGATCCATTTCTATCGACCACAAGAATTACAGAAACAGAAAAAAGCAATGGAAAATAACTTCCAAGCGATACTTCCAAGCAGCACGAACATAGGTAAAACTAATTATGTAATAATAATGACACTAAAGACCCAAGATGTTAAGTGCCCCTAAGAAACACCTAATAAACCGAACCACATTATGTATTATATGCATACATAATTTCGTAATATCGAGTGTGTATTATCAAGTGTGGTTAAACACTGATTTTTTAGAAATTGGACTTTTGCACCATCTTTTCAGAAATATAGGTTTACATCGTTTTACTATATAAACTATGAATTCTAATGAAAACAAAATGATAATTTTTAATATTTTAATGGAATCATTAAATTGAAAAAAAGAAATCAGATTCATTCAATTTCAATATCATTCAGGAAAAATCATAGAATAAGTAGTTCGGATTGGAATTCCAATAAGTACCCAAATATATGTATAAGACATATATATATATTTCGTAACGCAGCGCGAAAAGAGTTCGTTAGTTTGTATTTATTGTTAAAAAAAGGGACGATGTGCCGGGCTATCACTTTTGGCTTCCAACTGCAGTGTATATCGTGTGTGACTCTCATTTGAGTCACGAGGATCTGGTAGTTGTAACAACCGCCCTGGTGTAAACTGGATCAGTGAGACTTTTGAGAATAAGACCGTTGAGAGAAGGAAGGACGTAGGACATGTGTTTTTAATTGCTTAAAAATTAATTAATTAAAATTGCAGTTATTATTACAATGAGAGGAGGTGATTATAATTGAATTTACTTATGCTTAATTATAATATGCCTTCACGTAAATTGATGCTTGAGTCCCGCAATACATGGGAAGCGCTGTTGCCGCTTTTGCACAATTTCTCTTCTATTCCCTTGGTCCCTTTACTTCAACAATATCAATCATTAAGCAAATTAGTGATATGTTATTGCTTAACATTATATCGTTAAGCGCACTTTAGTTAGTTAAACCAATGTTAAAGAAATAGGTGGAAAAAAAAAGTTAAATAGATTGAGATGCAAAGGATTTTTCTTGGATTCGTGCATATTAGCAATAATGAATTGGACTTTTGAAATATTAAAGAAAAGTTGATCGAGGGCCGATAACAACCACGATGGACAGGAAAGGTGTTGAAAGATACATGACCAATCCTATTAAATAGCTGGAGACATTTGCGTTATTTTAATTTATTGAACATATTATCAGGTTTGTCGAAATGACGACCATTGCCTCTTAATAAATAAATTTTATGGAAGTCTGGAATGGGAACTCTACCCAGATGTTTTTTCTTTTTCCACCCCGATGTTTTTTTTTTCTTTTATTGTTTGCGCCAATAACTATGAAAAATTAGATTTGTTACATAAATAAACAATTACAATTTATTCTTCAAATCAACTCTCAACAAAATCTTTTAAATATCAAAAAGAGTTATGGTATGTTTTACAATGTACAATTCAAGTATTATATTCAAGCATTAATATAAGAGTAATTTGTTCATAATTATTTATTATATGCCCTTAGACAAAAAGTAGTGCCTACAATAGCCGCCTTAAAGCATAATTAGAAGAAAAATATCCGTTACGTTATGTTCCTGCGTTATTAATCCCATTTTTGGCCGCTAGCTAAATTCAAGCTAAATCCTGTTTTTTTTTTTGCACAACTGTAAGATTTAACATATTGGGAAAAAAATTGCTGGTCAACAACAGGAAAATTTCTCAAATAAATATCCTAATTAAAATAATGTTGACTGAAAATCGAGCTGAATCACCACTCCAGGAACTATTAAGTTCATTGGCAGCGGCTTCTGTTAAGTAGCTCAAATTATGGGATAATTACTGCTTAAACACCGATACTTGTCATCAGAGCTCCATCAGCATAACTCGCAAATGAGGCAGAAATTACCCATCAATCTACAGAAGCTCAAACCTGTTGGCAATTTACAATTTAGAGGTGTTAATGCCGTGAACAGGGTTCAGCTCATCGACTCGTAGATGGTAGTTTAGTTTAGATTTAAGTAGCCGATTCTACTTCTCTGATTGATGAGCGGTAAGCAGATGAGATGGCTTAATAAGAAACGTCACCTCAGGTAACCGAAGATTAGCCGGGAAGGTGCCCTGATTTCTTTTTTCCTTACCTCCCATTTCCTCTTCGGGGTAATTATTGAGGAATGTACTGTTTTGACGAAGACCTGTTGCATCGTTTGGCAATAGCAAGAGACGTGATGTCCTGCATCGATTATGCAAATTGGCTGCACAGGGACTCCGTTGAGTACATGCTGATCAAGGGCCACTCAAACGCTTACTGCATCGCTCTCTGATCATCTACAAATATAGTTCTGTTTATCCTGTTGCAGTTTTACAATTCATTTCCTCTCTTGCATTGAGTTTATTTTTTTCTCAGATCCATCGTATAGCTGTTCCAGTATAAATACGAATAAAATTAATACTTCAACTGAAAAAATATCCCTCCCTCCCTAAAATGATAGATTTTAGCCCTTTTTTAAAAATTACCATTAATTTATTTTCAGATTGTAATCTACTTGTGTTTACAAAATTCAACAATTTACATGATTATGCCATTTGAGAGTTTAAAACTTAAATTTGGAACATTTTCATTATATACATCCATAATATAAAGTAGTTTTTGTGTTTTTTTGGAACTCTTGGAGTTCTAACAAACTGCCTCTATTTGCCTGGTCTTAAAGTGAGATGTGCTGTATCTGATCTGCATGCCATCTTATGTTTTTTCAGGTCTGATGATTTGGCGAAATATTGACCGGTTAGTTGTTTATCGTTATTTGAGAGATTAAAGGCTTTGACCAAGAATCCTCCAAAAATTTGTTAAAAGTAATTAAGTTAACTTATAAAAAAAATAATCTATTCCACTTTTCCTCGTTTTAAATAGTTTCATTCAAAAGCAAAATAAGGAATGAGGGTAATTATATGAATCCATATACCTATGAATGCAAGAAATTGATAAATTAAAAAAAAGTAAAAAAAAATATGATTTTTTAGGAGAATAAAAAGACGTCTTCTTGTGTTATAGAATCTTATATTTTCTTAGTTAATAAAATAAAAAAATCGGAAATACAGAAAGACGTCATTTAATTATCCTAATTCCTGGATCCTTGGAACCTGTTCTTAGACAGTCGCATCAAATGCAATAATTCAAAAATAATTATTTTTCATCATGCATAACTGCTCGAAACGAGTATCACTTTTCTATAACTCTATCATAGAGTGAGGCTTAATGAATGAATAATACAATTAATTTTTAAAAATATCTTAGATATAAACCAGTTTTGTTTATTACAGGGCAAAATAATGTGTAATTAACATTTATATTTCATTTATCCAAAAATACGAAGATAAAAAAAAATGCGTTGTTCTTTTCTTGTGACAGGCGATAAAATAAAAAACATATCTTACAATTTTAATAAAATTTCTGGGAATGAAAAGTACAATAATATTATAAAATGAAAAATATATTACGTATGGAACAGATGACCGTAATAATGAAAGAGAAGATGATGAGGGTGGCAGTAAAAATTAACCAGAAATAGTACAAAACTATATATTATATTCGTACATCATAAGAATGCAGGAAGCTGGAAAATCTGTTAACTTTTTCATTTGCTATTATAACCCATTAGTATTCATATTACGGGCATGTTAATGTGGGCATGCAAGGAGTAAAACTTAATTCTTAACTATACCAAACCAAATCTATCGGCAGCCTTACAATAAAATAGATCAGGGCAAGATTATCTCTAACAAAGATTTAGTCCACTCCGATTCTTAACGAAAACATGCATAAATCCGGGACTAAATTAACCCTCTATTTAGCAACCGGCTCTCAGGGTTTGAAATTGTACTTTATTATAGACCTATAGCATGGGATGTCATATGTCAGAATAATCTTATGATAATTTTCCTTTAAAAGATATTAAATAAATATGTTAAACCGTAAAATTTGTACGCACAATAGTTTATCTCTGAAATAAAAAATTGTGAATGTACTAAATAATTTAGTAATACTAAACTAAATAAAATAACCATGAGATTTATGCAAGGAAAGAATATTGGTCGATCCCAGGAGATATGATCCTGCCCTCACGCCCACAGTAATCCACTGAACATTTACTTATATTTTATTTTAAAATATAACGTCGCACCTTGCAGCATTCTCCATTTATGGATTTAGGAATGGGTGTCAGTCTCAGCGTCAGAGACTATAACTGTATCACGTAAGAATAGGGCGTGTTGCTAGAGGCTGGTCACACCATGTAGTCAGAGCGCGATCACCGCTCTTGAAAAGGGTCTTTCATTGTTCTCAGTCAGGAAATTATAGATCAAAGGTACATGTAAATTACGGGCTAGTGTCAGTTTTATTTTTTATTTCTATGCTATTGGCTTTCGAGGACGTTTACTGTCCATAAAAACCAGCTAGAAGTTAAATGGCCATAATGATTTAGAATATCTAAATTCTTAAAAGGGACGTCATAAAAAAATTTATGTTTATTTTTATTGATAACTAGCTGTGCCCCGCGGTTCCACCCGCGTTAAATTTGGATTAATCCCTGAAATAAAACATAACCTTTTAAATAATAATTAAAAATTTATTTTATATGAGATTTTATAACATTCAGTCTCATCAAATTTCAAAGGAACCGGTCCAAAAAGACAATAAATGTTTATAAACGGCAATAAAATGCCCCTTAAATAAATTTTGCGTTTTCACACTTTTTTTTTTTCACTTACCTTCTCATTTTATTTATAAAATAACGTTTTCAGATAATAATTTACAGACTTATTAAAATTTTTGTTTCTTCAACTTGTTTCCACGGTTATGAAGTTGTCATAACAACGACACTTACGCAAGTTGGACACTTTTGTCTTAGAAATTTATTTATGGTTACTACTTTATCCAGTGGGTGAGCGCGTTGTATTTTAAATCCTAAAGCCTTTCTCAATAAACAGTCTATCTGATGCAAAACGATTTTTTTTAAATCGAACAGATAGTTAATGAAATTATCGCGTACAAAAATACAAACTCTTCAACTATACATAATAATACAGATAAAAAATTTCAGGTTTCCTTACATTTTTTTTTCGGACTAAATTTCAAAGAGTTGAAAATTTAAAATTGTTAACCTTCTCAAATTTTACACTGACTGTAAAATTAGCAGAAACGCAGTTGGACGGATGCTATGTCCGTTATTTTTCAACTGTAATTCCTTTTAACTGCTTAATCTTGACTACTATCAAAGTTCTTGACTCTCACTATCCTTATTTTTCAACAATTGTTTATGAACAACATGAATTTATACTAAAGTTCCGCCAGTTCATCTTTCAACTTAGTCATTCATCAACACATTTTTTTTTTTCGACTTACTTATTCTAGTCCAATCAGCATATCAAAGAGAATAATGAAATAAAAAACACCTAAATAAGTGTTATTCGAAAAATTACTTAAGAGTAGGTATCCTAGAATTACTTAAGTGTCAAATATCATTTGTAGAAAACAGAACCTACGACACCACAGAGATTTCCTGAGATAAAGAAAGACAAAGATACGTTTCTCCTATACAGAAAGAAAGAACGACCTACTTCGCCTACCGAACAGAAAGTAACAAGAAGATGAAGGGACGAAGAAAAGGAGCCGGGTATTACGAAACATCTTCAAAGATCCGTCTCCACATCAAGAACGTTAAGATTCTCTGTTACCATGGCAGCCTGACAACCAACTCATCTCAGATGTATTATATTTTATTTATTCTCAACATTGCCAATAATATTATTAAATAAATATAATAATATTAAATTTTAACGTTATAACTAGGGTACAAGAGTAGAAGGGTCTTGATAAATTAAATTCGTTAAATATAGAACTTTTAAAATAAATATGCGAAAAATTTGTTTAATTAATTTTTGTATTCCATACAGAAATTATTGTTCCTATCATAACTATAGAAAAAATCTGTAGGTATGTAACCTAAAAAAATTCATAAACGTGCCAAAAAATGTTTTTGTTTTGTGGAACATGTTTTGGGGATTAAATTGTACCTTTCGTTGGTGCCTACCTAAAATAAAAATTTCATGTCAAAATAATAATAACTTTTTACGGAAATCTTGAAAATGTAACAACAGGAGATTTCGAAAACGACTTGAATAAGGTCCAAAATGGTTCTCTATCGATTTTTCAAAGCGCTATTTGTTCGCATAGAGTTGTTCTACAACCCTATTTTCATGAATACTTGTGAGTTTCGACTTAATACCTCAAAAACGCGTTTGAAAATCGAGTTTTTTCTTGCTTTGGCCGCTGGGAGCGTGTGAGCGGAGAGGAATTGTTACAGAGAGCCTTCCTCTAAAAAATCGGCTAAGGAAAAAAGGTGGTCAGAATTTGGCGAAGAAATACAAACAAGCTGTGTTCAGGACAAAAGAAAGTTTTGCAGCATCGTGAAGTGATTGTGTGGGAAATATGGAAAGCAGATTAGAAGCATTAAGAATAGTTCTGAACAGCTGATTACTGAAGAAGCCGAAGTTTTAAAAGAATGGGCAGAGTTTTTCAGTAAGAAATTTGGGAGTGGAAGGACTCAAGAATATGGAGAAACATTGATAGGGCAACCTGTTGCAGAAGGCGATCTTATCGATGACTGGGAATTGGAACTTGCCATGGCAAGTAGATATGAGATAGTCAGACTCAAAGGCAAAAAATCTGACAGATTTGAAATGGAAAATAGAAACGGGTCCCCAAGTTAAAAGTAGGTCCCCAATTTAAGAATGCATTCCGTATTCATTCAAAATCTAGTATTCCCTGACGACACCCTCATTATCGCAGAAACCAGAGAAGCCTTACAAGAAGCACTACAAGCATGGAATGAAGATGTAAAGGAAAGACTATCAACCCAAACAAATTTAAGTATATGATTGTCTCTGAAAGTGGTTCTAGGGTATAGGAGGAAGGGCGGAGGCTTGGATTTGGAACAGGTGGATGTATCTAGGAGTCAAAATCAGTAATGAAGGCATATGAAAAGAAGGTAACCTGCATTACCAGTTTCGAAATGTCATTACCGGAAAAAGAGAAGTGGAGATGAAGACAAAGATGACAGTATATAAACAAGCCTTCATCCCTACGCTGACCTATGCTGCTGAAAGCTGGTATAGCATTAACAGCTTTGAGAGACGTATACGAGCCACCGAGATGAAATTCCAGAGGACAGTTCTCAAGACTTGACCGTATGAGGAATCAAAGGATAAGAGAAGAGACAGGACAGGAACCGCTCATAGAAAACATATATAGAAGGAAAATGATATGGTTCGACCATGTACAAAGAATGTCGATAAATCGTCTGCCAAAAAATGTGTGGAAGGACAGGGAGAAGGGAAACGACCTTGAGAACGGCCAAGAAACAAATGGGAAGACTTGACAACGGAACTGGCTAGGAGGAGAAGACTAAGAAATGGACACAGGCTGCCCTGACAACGTAAGGTATAAGGGGACGACAAAGGAGAAGAAGCATTCCCCCACCATATCACATTTTTGGCACGTTAATGATTTTTTTTTAACTAGGTTGTAAATAGTACTTCCAAGTAATTTTTTTAAAAACTTAAACTATTTGTTTCTACTATTTTCTCCTAATTATCCCGTTGAGAAAGTTCATTCATATTTATTTTAGAAAATGAATACATTTTCTCTATCACACTTGGACTATATAAAATGATAATAGTGCCAACTATCCAGAAACTTATGAGTATGCATTTCCAACGATTTACAAACGAAATTCAAAATAACAATATTATATCTTTAAACTTCGAATTATTATGTCGTATAAATTGTACTACAAAATTCATAGTTGTAAATAATTGTTGTCTAATGTTTCTAAAAAGTTACATCAATTTTCCAGCATAAATTTTGGGTTTGTATGTTTTCTTTGTCCATGAAAAGTATGTTTGCAAAGTTTTACTAATAAATTTTATTTGGTTCCTTTTCTTTCTCTGTTTATTTTATTCTATTCTAATTTCTGTTATTATAATTGTTTATAATTTTACTTAATTTTTGCTGTCAGTTTTCTTAATTTTACTTTTTGGTTTAAACTAAATTCATATTATCTTATCAGTCGCGTTTTCCCTTAAAATAGGAAATATTTGGATAGATATTATATATAATAATGGGACATGTTGCAGGGCTACTGTGGAATAAAGCTTAAAAAAGTAGAAGCCTATTATACTTCTTACTGTTCTTTAAAAAACTGAAACTGGAAAGGGTTTGAAAAATGAAAAATAAATTGTTAAATATATTTCGCAATACTGAAATTAAGATACCTTCAACCGATTAATGTACTCGTAATTGAGATTACAGATTGGATTAAGTGTGATAAGGTGTTGAAGTAGTTGTTGAATGAATTACGAAAAAAATATAAAAATTCGGAACCAACGAGTTAGTGCATTTGGTGGGATCTCCGTCCATAGTAGTAATCCATCCTCCAAAGTCGCCAAACCATATTTTATGTTTAGAGATATAAATGCCGTAAGGTCATACATTCAAAGTGAAAATGGAATGTGTGTTTCAATTTGATTCAGCCCTCTTTGGATATATCGAATCGATTATGAGCATCACCGTCACACTTGACTTTTAACATCAATTCGTTGTGACTCACACATGCAACTCTTCTTCTCATCCCAATGATGCAATTCAAAACAATTCAAGAACTAGAACTATTCACCTACGTTTTAAGATCGAATACTTTTACATTTACCTCTATTATTTATTGGCCTTGATTGGTAGGTACCTAAATTGTAATAGTAAAAAATAAAAACATTAATACTGAAAAAATTGATTATTAAAAGTTTTATTATTTTATTGATTATTAAAAATTTGATTATTAAATTCTCACGAAACATTTAAATTTACATTCTGCTTTGGCATTGATTAGAAAATACTTATGTAATTTATACTTATTTATTTTTTAGTGCTCATATTTCGTTTATTTTTTTATTTTATCTATGCTTATGATGGCCATCTACATCTCTTTTGAGTTGACAGAAAGAAATGCAGGAATTTTGTGCAGAGCGATCCTAATGCTTTTTGAATAGAGCGATGAGATTATTATGTTGTTTTTTTTCAATTCAATAATGAATTTTTTTAATCGACCAAGAAAAAAACAAAACAATAACCTGCCCTCGAAATTGGAGGTTTTACGTTTCAAGAAATGTAGAATCCAAAAATTGAATTGAAAAAAAGCATCTGTCCGCTGACCGCGGGTTTTCTAAGAGACTACTGGACCGATTTTAAAAAAAAAATTTTTTATTGAAAAATAATAAAAGCTGCTACACTCAATGGCAATAGGTATCCATTCATACGATATATACAGATCAAAGAAAAATAAATAGAAATAATGATAAAAATATAATTATAATTGTGAAATTCACATGGATAGACAAATAATATCTAGTTAGGAGAATTATCGGAAGCAGCAGTAATCAAGTTCGATGACAAGTTAATGGGGATCAACCCAACGAATATTAACGACAATGTTCAAATAATGTAACTCCAGTGATTACTATATTCCAAGCTAGCAAAGGATAGGGAGTGAGTGGAATATTTTAAATTTATAAGCAACACTTCAATACTATCACAAAAATGATTATCTACAATTTTTATTTTTATTTTATTTACACTGTAATAGGACCTGTTATATATGCTTGGGTAACAGTACGATTTGCTATTATACTTATGACGTCTGACTAATGTTATGTCAGATATAACTTTTTTTTCATATTGAGCGAAATCAAGAATCATCAGACAAACCACGGTTCCCACCTTAACAGCCTTCTAATTTCCTATAAAGGTAAATGAGCCAAGTCTGTAAAGATTTCAGGCCTGAAATTTCTTTGGTTTCTAAAATTCAAGCCACTGCAGAGGTAACGCTGGGTTCTGTTCTACATACCTCTCATGTCATTTTGTTGTAATGTTACAGACTGGAAATCTGCTGATTATAAAACTTTGATTTGACAGATGTGGATAAAAATATAGTGAGAAAAAAAAAATTAAAAGAAAATTTTCACAATACAAAAATCTTCATACAGAAACAGTACTATACATAAAATTAAACTCATTCAAAATTTTAAACAACTGAATGTGAAAAATTCCTTTTATAAAAGATGATAGTGAAGACAGATTGCAGCCGGGATTCACAGTCCGTTCGTCAAAAGAATGCCTCTGATTAGTTGGCACGACACGAATAAACAAGATAAAGCGGGCACGAATTCTGGAGGAGAATGACCAAATGGCAACTTGGTACAAGATAGTTTCATTCAATTTAAGTTAAATGCCAATGGGACCTAGTTAAATTGATAGTCCAAGACGTTTCACCGCCATTCATTAATCGAACGGACTATAGTCGGCATTACCACTAGTTCAAGATTAATTAAAACACCTGATTTCTTAAATTAGGTACCTTATATGATAACATCGGTTCGTAAATTAGGTTAAATGTAGAATCATAATTTAAAAATGAAATAAAAAAATAATAATAAGTATTCATTATTATTACAGTTCGGCCTCCATAAGGCTATTAGCTAGCTTTGATTTATTAAATTAATGAGCCCATTAAATATATTGACAATAAATATTTCCTTAAAATCAATTTCTACGTCTGATACCATTACATGATGATGAAGCACATAAGTGTGATCATGAAAACATCCATTTCATGGTGGACAGCCAAAGAGACATCATAAAGCTTTGTTCTGCTTTATATGTATCACAGATCAAATTCATTTCTTCCAAAGACTGCATTCAAATCAACATGTATCGCAACAAAAAAAGAAATAAAATAGAGACATTTTGAAATTTCAAATTACTTATGGCAGTTTGCTATGATGTTAATGAATTAATCTGTAGAAATACAGCTAAATAAATTTGGAAATAGGGGCACGGGCCAATAGGAGAGGGACTCCAACAATTGACTGGGTACCAGAGAATCGGGAAATAAATCACCTTTCAGATCAATACAAACAAGAATGAAGCTTGTCGATAGAATAAATGACATATTGAATACATGATATACCTGATAGGAGATACTCGGGCGACCGCATTGGCGACAATGCATAGAGCGGATGGGAGCGTCGCTATCTGTGAGCAAGTACTAACATTAACATAACAAAAAGCCTCTCCCCATCAGCGATTCTCCTCTTATGCAAATCCATTCCAGTGCGCCTTTACCTGTTTGCTTAATTAGCCTCATTTGTGTCAAAGGCAAGACGAGAATTTAAAGCACGCTTTCTGTGTAGTACGGAACGTATTAATAAGTAATATTAGTAAAGCTACCTTAAAGCGTCATGTTGTCTAAATCAACCATATTCTGGGTCGTTATCCAATGGCTATTGCAAATAAATTATTATAATGATGAATAATGGTGATGAAGACATTATTAAACATGTGAAACCTTAGTGATAATATCTTAAGAAACGAAACACTTTTTATAGTGTGACGGATTCTTATTGCAGTCTTTCTCATAAAAGACATGAAAATAACATAAAAAGGATCATTATAAAGGTAAAGATATTCACATCGAACGTGTGCCCTTCTACAGGAACCCTTATTAAATTAATTAAGTGTATCCTTTAAAAGCTATCTTTTTTTATAAATAAAACTATCTTCAAAAAATATTTATAACAAGAGAATATTGTCCATCAATGCCAAGATTACAACTTGTTAATCATGCATGGTGAAGAGACAGCCAACATCCAAAGTTATCCTTACATAGTTTTCTATAGGTTTTGTGCTACCTTCAACAGAATAAAAGATAAAAAGCCTAATGATCGAAACCCAAATGCATGTAAATGTAAGTCAATAGTAAATGCTTAAAAATTGAAAAAAAATAAATTAAATGAAATGTAAGAGGAAAGAACCAGTTAAGTCACTATTTTTTATGGTTCAGAATGAAAAAGAGCATTTTTCCATGGCACTAGGAATAATGCCCTGGAATGAAAAATAATTCATTTGTATTCCAAAAATATCCTAAAGAAACATATTGCTTGTTTTTTTACTTGAGATAATACAAGCATTTTTAAATATAAAAAATAAAGATTTTCTTATAGTATTATTTTCATTAGAAAATTAATATATTTAGCATTAATCTCTCATTATAATAAATCGAATTTATTAATTAATGAGTCAAAACCTATAGTTTAAAAAAAAAACCTTTCTATTCGACAATACAAGTCAGAATGTCCCCCGCCCCGTCTTGTCAAAAAAATTTTAATTTTATAAATAACAGAAATTTGCCTGCGCACAGTGGTTAGAAGGTGGAAAAAGTTATTTTTAAGGTATTGGAAAAATCATTCTAGTTATAGTACTGATAAATATATCAATTTGTAATCATATATTTTTTTATATTAAAGTTTTAAACTTTATTATATATGAAGTTATGAATATTACAATTTATTCACAAATTTGTAGTGTTATCACCAAAACAAAACTTCATTTTATTCGTAATAGATTTTTTCGACTACTTAATTAACAGATTTAGATTTGCTTAGATTTTTTTCAAAGTCTAAGGGTCTTCTTTTCCTTTCTTGCCATGAGACTCTAAAACGTGTATTTGGCAATCATAAACCATGCTTTTTTTTAAAGATAATTAACGATATTTTTTTCAGTAAATCTATGATATATGTATGACGATGGTATATCCCGATGCTGATGGTGGCGGGAACCCAAGCTGAGATTTACATCTAGACACCAGCGAGGAACCATTCCGAAATTCCAAAGACATGGAAAATAGGTGGTAAATGTAAATGGTATGAGGAGATAAGGTTAAGGAATGGTGGATACATTGCTCCAGCTATTCAATGCAGATCTTATCGGCTCCGTGGAAATGGCGTCCCGCCTCCCTCGTTAATTTTGATAAACAGCTACTGGCACCTACCCCACCTACAACCTTTACAGCGAACATTGATGATACTCAACCTAATAAGATGGCAGCTGGATGTCTTCATTTTGGCTACTCTATTAATTATTCTTCTGAGAGTACTTCCGTCGTCCCACATTTTGAATTCAGTGGGTCAGAAGACATGGGTTCCAAGTAATCAAATGCAAATATGTATTGAGATATTTTAATTGAAATTATTTTTACATCCAACATTCTAGTTTATACCCTAAAAAGTATAATTTTTACCTTCACGTACCAATAAATAAAATATAATATATATATATATATATATATATATATATATATATATATATATATATATATATATATATATATATATTTATATTGTTATGTATTGAGAATATAGGGATTGAAGGAAATGATTAAGATTAAATAATATTAATTAGATAATGAATAAATTAAAGGGATGCCACGCGGTTCAGCAATATCATATTGCTTGGTATTAATCAGTTTCTTTTTCGGATAAAGAAATATGCACCAGGGCCGAGTGGATATTTCAAGGGGATACATGTAGAGCCGGGGTATACAAGCCGAGGGTGCCGATATGCCGCTAAAACCGTCATAAAGATAAAACTAGAGATAAGCCAGGTCGACATGGTGTAATAAAATCTGCCGCCCAAGGATACAGAAAATAGGGATAATAGAGAAAATAGTTCAAACATTTCCTAAAATTCTTACAGCGTCAACCAATGAGATGGCTCACTAGGAGAGTGGGGACAAAATGCATCTTTTCAAGAAGAAAAAGGGGAAAAGAGAAGAACAGGCAGAGGATGGTAAGGAAGGTAAGGAAGTTCTATGAAGAAGGCAGAAGACTGAGGTTCGCAGAGGGTAAAGTTGAGCAGTCCATCGAGAGACGAAGTTGGAGCTAGAAGGCAGAAGAGGAGGCCACTGCAGGAGAGAGAAACCTAGACCATCGAGCACCGAGTGGCGAAGGCAACTATAAGATATAGCAAGTGCTAGTCCTTTCATTCATTTTATACATTAATGTCGAATATTACCTGGCACCCGATCAATATTTTAAATAAGCAAGTTCTCCCAGTATTCTCAAATACATAGGTTACAGTCCATATATTTTTACAATGAGAGTAATTTACATTGTAAATTAGTAAACCAATAGTTTAATAACGTAACGAAAATAAAGTAAGATCTTCTATGGAAATCTATTATTCTATTAACCCTGCATGCCATCATATAGGTTAATTAAGTGAAATGGTAAACACGACACCCTTGGAAAGGATCTCAATGGTATTTATAATATCCCAAGCTAGTGATCATACCAGGGGGGTCTGCGGTCTCTAACCTTTTAAGTTAAAAGAGAAGTTGATTGATCGGTTTCCTTCTGGAACCCTCACCTGCCTTAGAAAAGCAGTTTGCCAGAAACATAGCAATATATATATATATATATATATATATATATATATATATATATATATATATAGTATCTGTTCTTGATTGTACTTGTTTCACATATATTGAGGCCTATGACAATTATTATTGTTAAAATTGTGAGGATGATTTTAAAATTGTGCATAAACTAATATAAAAATGTTTTGAAAAAAAATCCCCTCGAAATGCCGCCCCTAAATTCTGTTAGCCGGGGCAAGTGTCCCCTTTGCTCCCCCTAGATCCGATCCTAGGCCAGACCCCCTTCAGAGCACCCTCTTCCTCCCCCCTTCTACCCGTCATCCATATAAATTGCACATCCTTGTATTCACTGTTAATAATGATTTTAATAAAACCTATGTTCTCAGAAAAAAAAGTGGTTGCACCTTACCACAATGGAGTCCAAAGATGGCAGACTACCGACTTAGACTTGATTTAGTTTTTGGTCACTGTCAAATGGTTTAATTTCGCCATAATTGACTGGGTTTCAAAACTGAATATTCAGAGAATTATTCTGCGACATAGAATCATTTAAAAAATAATTGGCTTATACCCTAAAAACAACAGTAAAGTAAATTTTTTTAAGTCGTTCACACGAAAGTTGAAATTTCAAGAGCATTGGCAATTAAATGGTCAACAATAACGAAAAAGTCTTTAAACAAGACATGTAGAACACTTATTCTTCTTTAAAAACCAATAGTCACTTTTTAATGTATTCGAAATGGTTCCATAGAATACGCACTTACCTAAGCTCTTGCAGTTTTCTTCCACATCACTGAGCATTCATAAATGTCAGAAGTAGTAGCTTAATAATTAAGTTTAATTACATAAGCAAGCTTTATATTAGTACAATAGTTTAAGTGCTCGTAGCATTTATATATTTTTTTAATTGTTTTTTATTATTATTATTTTTTTACATTCTTTATTCTATCCTGAGGACTTATAAGACGAGGCGTCTCGCAAACAAATATGTAATTTATAGTAATAAATCATAATCCGCACTCATACTTTCTACCATATCCTAATTAAACATCGATATAGCCCTGGAGCCAGGGCCGAAAATGGGTACTCATTTTAGGAGAAGATTTGAATGTGTATTATGAAAGTGTAGGACATTCTAAGTAAAATAAGCCTTGTCTGTCAATGCAAAGCCGCTACCTTCAATAATGGCGGCATTTTATTCCAGAAAAAACGTGAAACTTTCACTAATTTTTCATTCCGTGCTCAGTATCTTGAAAATTACCAACCATGCGAAAAGTATTTTTATGATCTTTTATAAAGGAAATTAAATTTGCTAAAATTTTAGCACTAATATAGCTCTTTAAGTTAGCCAGTTCTCGAGATAATGTTTTTCAAAAAAATACATTTAAAGAAAAAAGGGAACAGTTTTGTTAATTTATTTTGGCAATTATCATGGAGACCGCTCTTCCGACGAAGATAATTATTATAAACTACTTTATAATTCTGGGCGTCCGGATCTCCCCCCTCCCCTCTCGAAACTACAAAATACTGTTACTTATTCTTTTCTGTAAACAAAAATAGGATTAACGTATTTGAATTTTATTTTATAAATAATATACTTAGGCATAGAACATACATATAAAGAGGGTCTCATCCTTACATCCACGGTTGAGGTGGATTTCTTTAAAGTAGATCCTTTGATTGAACCCCGCACCCTCCCCCGAAACGAAATCCTAGCTAGGCTACTGCACTATGGTGCATTTAACTAGCTCAAATTTGGGTGCTAGTAGACATCGTAACATCTAATAGTTCTCAATATAAAGTATTTCAAAAGAACATTGGCTTTTTTTTTATTCATTAGTTGCAAGGAACACAACGATGTGCAATATACAGGGATGTGGAGGGAGGGAGGGAGAATGCACGGTAGGGGGGTGTGGCCCATCTACAATTGTGGCTTCTCCACCGGTTTCAGTTTTTGCACCGGTATCAGTCAAGTTCATCGATGATAGCCGTCTTGCTTTATTTAGCGTATTCTTAATAAATGGGGTCAAAGGATTCATATCCAAGATTTTTTGGATTTTCTCTTATAGCATTTGATTAGTTTGGTAGTATGATAGGTCCCTTTTTTCTTCCTCTTCCTGTATGTATTTAGATTTTAAGAGTCTCGTTCTGAAATATTTTGTTTTTATGCGTTTTTATCTGTAAATTCTTCAAGGGACTTAAAGCGTAGTAATAAAGATGGATAAATATAAACTATGAAATAATTATATAATAAACTATAGAAGAAAAAGGAGAAATATTTCCCAGGTTGAAAACAAAATTCCGAAAATACGAGTAGTAAAATAAATGTAGAATACGAGTATACTGTTGTAAAGCTAAAGATTTTAGAAAAACTATTATTTAACATACAAAGTGACGAAAAACGCATAAACATTTGATAATTTCTACTTTTATACTATTTAATAGTAACTTTTAAAATTTCACCAGCCCTGCTTGAGCAGAAGTGAATTTCTACTAAGTAGAGTGGTAAGTGAAAGTTGATGGGCTCACCACAGACATTTTTTTGATCTGAGATTGTTTATTATTGTCTTAAGATTAAATCTTAAACACACTTCAAGAATAAATTTAGAACTTGCAAAGAATTGTTTTATTTACAGAGCCGTATTTTGGCCGAGGGTTGTGGTATATTTTTTAAAAATCACTACTATATATTATTACGGTAGTATAGATCCCTTTACCGGCTCTCAGGAGCGATGGATTTTGACGAATGAGGTATCAAAAGAAAGAGAATTTCATAGAGAAGTGACGAATCCTGATTTTGTTTCTTAAAATCTTATAAGGGCTTAAATAAAAGTGATGAAAAAACTGGAAGGTTTCAAAACTTTGACGACTGAGAGTCGGCGGATCGAGACGGGATAAGTTGGGTTTTAGAGATTTTGACGCGGGCATCAAGATCATGGAGCGTACTGGTCCGGTGTTTTAAAGCTTAAAACCTACCGTTTTCGAGATAACGCACGATATAGGTCCGCACGGGCCTCTTGCCATCTTGAGTACGTGCCGTTGTCATGGCAACTTTATATCAATTTCAGTCTGTTTACAAAAACTTTTAATGAGTGGGAAATTATATACTGTTTCCCATGTCCAACCCTAAAGGACACTGCTATGTATGAATACTACACATTGAAAATGGTAATCTAATTGCCTAACTGTTAAATTGAAGAGATGTTTTCCAGTGGGGTAAGCTAATTATTTATTAAGTATGAACTGTAACTTCAACATAGTCATTACAAACTACGTAGCTTCACCAAATGTGTGTGTGTTAAATAAACTTGCTTGATAATATTATATTGTTCATACGAATAAATATGTTTACCTAATATCGCTTATACTTGGAATTAAAGATTAAAAGATATCTAATGCGAGAGTTCTCACTCGGGTATACTAGTCACTACTATATATTATTACGGTAGTATAGATCCCTTTTCCGGGTCTCAGGAGCGGTGGATTTTGACGTGTGAGGTATCAAAAGAAATAGAATTTCACGGAGTAGTGACGAATCCTGATTTTTTTCCTTAAAATCTTACAAGGGCTTAAATAAAAGTGATGAAAAAACTGGAAGGTTTCAAAACTTCGACGACTGAGAGTCGGCGGATCGAGACGGGATAAGTTGGGATTTAAAGATTTTGACGCGGGCATCAAGGTCATATACGCTCCTATGGAGCGTATTGGTCCAGCGTTTTAAAGCTTAAAAACCTACCGTTTTCGAGATAACGCACGATATAGGTCCGCACGGGTCTCATGCCATCTTGCGTAGATGTCGTTGTCATGGCAACTTTATATCAATTTGAGTCTGTTTACAAAATCTTTTAATGAGTGGGAAATTATATTTTGTTTCCATGTCCAACCCTAAACGGCACTGTTAAATATTAATACTACACATAGAAAATGGTACAGCTGAATCTAATTGCCTAATGGCTAAATTGAAGAGGTGTTTTCCAGTGGGGTAAGCTAATTATTTATTAAGTATGAGCTATAACTTTAACATAGTCGTTACAAACTATGTAGCTTCAACAAATCTTTATGTTAAATAAACTTTTTTGGTAATATAATGTTTACTCGAATAAATATGTTTCCCTCATATCGCTTATACTTCTAATGCATTAAGGATAGATATCCAATGCGAGAGTTCTCGCTCGGGTATACTAGTAATATATAATTACAATAAGATCTATTATTCAAAATAACAAACGAAAAATTACAAAATTCAAAAGATGTAGATCAGTGGAGTAGAATTTCTTTTTAGGGAAAAACAAGCGACATTCGTTTTTATTCTTTTTTAAAATCCGTCAATACGACTTTTCATAGAAATTCAAAAATCTATATTTCT
Source organism: Rhaphigaster nebulosa (assembly GCA_948150685.1). Classification (NCBI taxonomy): domain Eukaryota; kingdom Metazoa; phylum Arthropoda; class Insecta; order Hemiptera; family Pentatomidae; genus Rhaphigaster; species Rhaphigaster nebulosa. The sequence continues at coordinate 101,032,993 of OX411306.1, read as the reverse complement.
GATCTTTTGCAGGATTTTTGTTTTCCCGCCGATGTCCGTTGTTCACTAAAATAATCCTAGCACCTCAGAATTTTATACGATAAGTATATTTTTCGTTTTGATTTAAATGATACTATTGATTTTATTATAAATAAGACAGGCTTCTGAGTATTTATCCCCGGTATATATACATACATATGATGCAATGGGTTTAAGTTTACATACGAGTATGTATATGTATCACAGAAGGGAAACATAAAAAAAAAAATAATAAAAAAAATAGGAACCCAATTAGTTCAATAATATTTATTTAAACTCCAAGTAATATTGACTACCAGTATATAATATTATTATAAGGTGCTACTGTAAAAACTATTTTCACATTAAAAAAAGGTCGCTTTAAAATGTATTGATTTTGCATCTTGCAATAGGAGGTACGTAGATACAAGGCTTTTTAAATCTCTAAAGTAAAACAAAGATAATTAACATTTAAAAAACTTAACTACACTAAATTAATTATGTTTATTACCTATTTAGTGGATTGCATAAACGATTTTAGTTCTTAGACAGAGTAAAGGCATTCATTATCAGTTCCAAGCAGCAAGGTAGCGGCTCTTTGAACATTTAACACATTAATGTTAACTTTATGGCCTCCTAGGGAATTACTTTTAAGAGGTAACAGCTTCAGCTTTAATGGCGATTCATTAACAGAATATTTCGTCATTTAAGTCAAAGGACCTTTCCCAAAGGAGATTTTAATATACATTTTATACCCGACATAGTTTTTTTTTTTTTTTTTTTCCTAACCCCTATGTTTATATACAGACTGTATTTCAAAAATGTTTATTTTTTCTAATTCAAAAACTAATTTGAAGTGGTAATGAAAATTAAAATATACTGTAACCTGAACAATGGGAATAAAAAATATGTAAATAAAAAAATGAATAAATAAAAATATAGGTAGATATTGAAGAGAATATTCAAAGTGGCCAAAATTAATAAATTTTGGATTTTAACTATTACCTCTAAACAATAACATTGGGATTCTATATTATACAACAAAATTCAATTTGAAATTTCTACATTTATTAGTCAAACACTTTTTATTATTAGAAATACAGCTTACAACTACTTAAAGGGGAATTTTTATATATAAAAGTAGTCGGATCCCATGGATCACTTCGGCTATTTACCCTCAGTATTGAATTTACTTTAAATAACAAAACTCTACAAACCGACTTAAACTACGTATGGCTTAAAGTGTGGGTATCTGCTTTTAGAATATAAAAACTATATCAAGGAACATTGCGATTCTGTTATTACCTAGTTCTGCCATAAATGCTGTTACAAAAGTTGAACTTTGATTACATGCTTGGGTATTATTTAGATAATCCTTACCTCTATCAGGTTATTTTCTTTACATGTAAGGATAATAATCCCAATTAGTTTGTATTTTTCTTTCGCTCGGTTAACATGGAGTGGGGTGATAAAGAAAACCGAATAGCTTTGATCGCCTTACACAAAGTTGAAAATGTAGGTCAGAGATTTTCAACACTTTGAAACCTTTGGGTATCAGCCTTATGTTCGTCTACCGCACTGTAAATAGATGTAATGAGACCCTACCTGTATGTGACAGACCTCGACCGGGCTGTCCCCGCACTGTGAGAACGGCAAATGCAGTGGCTGCTCGAATCAGAAGAAATCCCATTCGAAAACAACAAATCATGTTTCGGGAAATGGGAATTTCTGTCAGATCAATATCTCGCATAATAAAAAGTGACCTTTCGAAGAATTTCGAAAAATTACAGGACAAAGAATAACCACTTCCCTAAAAAAAAAAATTAGAGTGGATAGATGCAAAGTGCTCCCTGGCCGTTACACCAATGGTCTTCATCGAAAGATTTTATTTAGCGATGAGAAAATGTTTACAATTGAAGAAAAATTTAATCGCCAAAATGATCGTGTGTACGCACACAGCTCTAAAGAAGCCCAGGAAGACATTGGAAGAGTGGAAAGAGGTGATCACCCTTCCTCAGTGATGGTTTGGTGGAGAGTTTGCTTTGATGGCACCACAAAGCTCCATTTTTGTGAAAAATGAGTTAAAACAGCCGCTAAAAACTATCAAGACGGATATTTTGGAACCTGTTGTCAAGCCTCTAAATTATACTCTGTACGCTGGAAGTCATTGGATTTTCCAGCAGGATTCCGTTCCAACAAGGCCAGGCCAACTCAGCAATGGCTGTAAAAGAATATTCCAGAGTTCATCTCTGCCTCGGATTGGCCCTCAGGAAGTCCTGATCTCAACCCAATAGATTACCAGCTTTGGTCTGAACTGGAGAGGATGACATGGCACAGAGCAAATCCTAACTTGGAAAGTCTCAAACAATCTCATGTCCGAGCAGTTGGGCGCTTTCCTCAAGAAGTGCTGCGTGCTGCTATTGAAGACTGGCCACGGAGATTAAATGCCTGTGTCAAGGCAAGAGGGGGACATTTTGAGCAATTTCTTTTTTATTTTACTATCTATAGATATACATTTTATTTTCTAATTAAGTTTTGAAAAAATTATTTTTTCTGTTGAAATCTGTATATATTTCCTTGTAACAATATTTATGACTAGACTAGGTATGTTTAAAAAAAATGTATAAACCATACTTTGGTTCGTGTAACCCAACCAATCAACACAAACATCTCTTTATTTCCGCTTTCACAACAAACTTCCATAAAATACCAACAAACTACGGCTGATATGCCAAGGAGGCGACAAAAGGAGCTGGATGAAAGATCTTTTATGAATTACGGGATGAAATCTAGACCGGAAAGAGATCCTGCCATGATAAGGTAAAAGGTCCAAAATCCAAATTATTTTTCTAAATACATTTTCGAAGTTTATTCTACTTGATCTGAAAATTACACATTTTTATGACATTTGAAATTCCTAAATCCAATAGTTAGGATCTGCTAGAAATCTAAATCATTGGTTTTAAGGCTTTCTTAGTTCATAAAAAGGTGTATTTTTTAGACCGATTCGGTATGTATTTAGAAAAATAATTTGGAGTTAGGGCATTTTAACCTATCAGAATTACGGTAACTGTCCTTGTCCACGTCTGATATGCCATAACTTATCTCTTGTCATCAAATTTGGTTATTTTCATTATTCTTTGAGACAGAGGTGAATTAGGAGTTCAAATAAAAAAAATTGAATATTTTGTTTTTAAATGTATTATTAAATGTATTTGTTAGTATGGCTTTTCAGTTTTGATTTTGTTATGCAGACTAACAGAATCCAATTGTTACTATATATAGTATTTATATTCTAAAAAGGGAAAACCACACTTCATATCATAAGTAGTTAAAAGAGCCGAAATAATTTTTCATATTTCGGTGAAACCTATTTTAAAAAAATGATTTTTGAACTAACTTAATATTTTAGATAGGATAGAATTATTTATAGACTATATGATCTCCTAATAGGTACTCATATATTTAATATTATTCCTAATCAAATGTACAATATGAGAAGTTATAATTGGTGAGGTCGGGTTGGGTTTGATTATAAAGGAGCCGGAGCCTGGGAGAGACGTGACGTAATTGTCTGCTTTGATAGGTGAACCGGAGGAGTACGCCCCACCTGCCACGTTCGACTCCTCCCACTCTAGGACTAATTTACAAATAGGAAGGGATCGCAATAGCCCACCTATATTCTAGGTTATAGGTATGACCAAGTCACGTAGGATAATCTATAGATAGATAGTCCGAAAAGTTTGTCCGCTTGATAAGATTGATAAACCAAATTTTCAGACCAACCCACATAAATTCTACGTCATCTTTCTATAGGAACTTCTTGCTTAGCTCATCTATTAGACACACGTATATCGGGGTCTTCTTGCGTGAGAGGAAGGCTTTTCTGTTATATATTTTTTTTTGGTTCTAGTTTTCACACCAGAAAACTTTATTAGAACTTCCTGACTCTAATATTATACTTTATAATCCTTAAATCAAATAGTATTACCTCATTATAGAAATGGACGCAGGAGAATGTGCCTTACTACCTTGGATTTTGGTTAAGCATTAAGAAATTTGAGAGCCGTGTACATGCCACACCGTGTACAGCTCCAGGAGAAAGCTCTCGGTAAAACGAGATTTGACCGAATGTGGAATCAAAGAATAAGAGAAGAGAGAGGGCAGGAACGACTAAGGTAAAAAAAAATCATAGAAATTGAAATGGTTCTGCCATGTACACAGAATGCCAGACAAGTGTTACACAATTTGTACATTGTTTATTATTATTAAGGGACAAAGTGCCCCAGAATAAATATTACTATTTCTATTAATTTCATACCAAGCAAAAAAAAAAAAAAAAAAAAAAAAAAAAAAACAACCGCAAAAGTTGCTTAACTCCGGTTTCGATTAAATGCAAATTATCATGATTGTACTTAAGACTGCCTGTAATTCCCCATGGACGATTTTCTCTCAAAATCAACTGTGCTCCGCACGTTTCCGACCTTGACAACTACATACTAATACTCGTTAAGTACATTAACTTATGCGGACAATATTATTACCAATATTGAATTCAATATTCGTAATAATTTATTGACCGTCTTGAGGGTATATTGTAACAATAATATTGAAGCATGCGACATATATACCACGTTAAATAATATTGCTTTAATATATTGACTCAATAGAATCGACCACCCAAGGGGGGCTTTAGGTGTCCGTATTACCTTAGGTGGCCGTGGGCGTAAAAATAAATAACGAAATTGTATAGCTTGTTCTAAATAAAAAATTTTCATTTTTAAGTTCATAAGGAACGTAGGACGACTAAATTTAAAAATAATAAACACTTAAAAAAACCAGCTAGACGAAGGTCAAGATTACCTCGAACAGTTAGCCTTTATGATGCAAGAATATGAGGAGCTAGCTTAGTGAATCGTGACTACTGGCGGGTGTGCTAGCCCACCCCGTTATTAGGCGCGGTCCTGCGGGAGTGTCGTCGGCTCTGCCTTGAATGATTTGGAAGGCGGATCTGGAAGGCCGTTTTTAAACATCGTTTGTCTGCATTGTAAAAAGGTGGGGATTGATGAATCTTACAAATAAAAGAATGTTTCTAAAGTCTTTGTTAAGGCTTTGTGGCTGGAAGAGAAACACGATTTTCGGTCAACTGATTTCAACGGAACGTTTTTCCCTTTGTTATATAGAGCCGCTAGAAGGTTTTAAGCAATATCAACCTGCCATCCACCATCTTAAAACAAAATGAAGGATGATCAAAACCACAGATATTTCGTCCGATTTACATAGAAAATAGACAAAACCAATTTAGATCAAACTTCTTGCTGTTTTTTGTTAAAAGCTGCAAAAAGATTTTTGTAACAACATTAAACTGTTATCCGCAATTTTCTATTTTGACCGCCAGTGGAGGGAGATATGTAGGGGAAGTGGCATGGGCATCGATCTCATGCTAAACTTAGGAATGTGAAAACCACTACTTTTCAGAAGAGTAAATAAGCTGCTGTATTCTCCTGCATGTGTATAAAGAGCGCCTTCGATTATTTAATTTTTTAATTCCCTAGAGGTGTATTTATTGTATCTGCTAGTTTTATGTTATTGTTTCATGTAATTCATAATTATTATTTTACCTTTAATTAATCGTTATTATTATTATTATTTAATTATTAATCGTTAAATAATAGTAATGTACGTTCACAAATTTACCGTGCATTGCCTTTAGCATTAGGTATCATTAAAATATTGTTACAGACTTACGAATAGGTAAAATTTTGGCTTTATTTATTAATTTAAATATAAGATTATCCACTTTTCATGATTATTATAATTATTAAAACTACTATAATTAGTTTCATATCATAAAAAAAAAGAAAATCCTCGTACAGGAAGAGAATCACACCCATAATCAAGTGTTTGTGTGAGATTTTATGTTTAAATTTCGCCTCAATTTCGTGCACAAAAAATAAATAAAATCTTGGATAATAATTTAAAAAGAATGATTTTAGAGGTCTTCGTCACTAAGACATACAGCTCCTTGATGTCTAATACGTAAAACGCAAGCGGAAATCTTCTAATCCGAGGACAAAATTTTGCGTTATTTCCTGCATGAATATAAACCTTTCCTACTTCAGGCAATGTCAAGATTTTCTTGGCATTCCGTTCTTGTAATTTGACATTAATGATTAAAATTTAATTTATTTGCTGGAGTGAAATAAACGCCCAACCATTTAGTACCAAAAAAAATGAGAACTCTGAATCTGTGAGCTACTTTGAAATAAAATAAAGCATATAAAGGGATTCAAAGAGCTGTAAAAAAGGGAATCATTCTTGAAAAATTACTAATTAGAGGATTTAATGAGTTGAACATCTGAATTGAACTGTTTGAATATACTCCGAAACGTAAATTAACGAAATAACATTATTCGTTAATTTCAGTAAGCTATATTGGGAGTACAAGAAACTACAAATTTACAAATACGCATATTCGTTACTTTAGCATAGGAGGCTTCAGACAGACAGAAGGTCTGACGTTCTTCGTTGAAGTTCAACTGCAATTTCAGCACTTTCTAATGCCGTAGCAGATTCGTAACATCGAAACACTATTAAAAAAACAAAACTTTTCATTATCGTAAGTTTAGCATGGAACATACATCATTTCTTAGTATAACAGTTGGCCAAGAAATATTAATACCTTAAATATTCAGGTATTGAACCCAAGACACTCTATATTCTTTAATTTAAAAAGATAAAGGTATTCAACAGGCTGTATTCAACTGCCTCGCCTAAGGTCCTGTACCTGTACTTCCGCTCCCTAGATCTCTCGTTCGAGATGGGCACATTCCTCTAATTTTTGTGCTGGATATATAATGTCTTCATTCGCCACTCCAGGCTTCTCAATCAGGTCACATTAAAACAATTGTTAATCGTTTTTCACATTGTAAAAAATAATTCATCAAATCAAACCACACAGTAAAACTTTTTTTTAAATATAGATCAGTATTACATACGTTGTTCATTTACTTGCTAACCCAAATTATCATTTAACTTTAATTGGTTAAAAATATATATTCTTTTCGATCTAACATACTTAATAATGAAAAGATATCAACTAATTCTGCCTAATTACTGTTGAACAACTTATGGCAATTATGGGAACACACTGGTTGTAAATATCGGTCAACCACCTAACTCAATGTTGCTTCACGTTTTCTTTTAATTTATAAACCAATTATTCTTTTAATATTACTTTCTTGAGTACATCGTGAGTAATAGGATAAAATTCAGAGCAAAATACCAATCTCTTTATTATCTTCAAAACTGACAAAATCATTAGGCAAAAAAAGTAGGTACAAAATACAGTTTCTCGGTAGTTAGCATAAAATAAAAATAAGAACAACTGAGTGACACCTTAAGAAAAAAACAACCAGAATATAATGGATTTGCCACTGGAAGTGATATTGAAGACACACTGTAAAATAATAATAAGAAAAATTAATTATAAACGAAAATGGGTATCAAATAAATATAGAAAACAAATAAAAATGTTAAAAATAATAGCAGCAGTGACAAATCCATGACCTCTAACAAACCCGTCACATAAGATTTATGGAACTATTTGACAGATTCCAATCCGTTTGGTAGTTCATTACCAATGAAATGAAAATTCATATTCATAAAATAATTTCTTTGTAAAATTATGTTTAATTTTTTTAATACGAATATTTGGGAATAAATAAATGCAATTTCGTAGGTAAACATAAGAGTTAAATAAATTTAAAAAAAACTTCTATTATTAGGAGAATTCTAATATTTATGAACATCATCAATAATGCGTAAAGAGTAAAAGATTACGTATACTTAGGCTAACAGCCCTACTAAAGTTTTCATGCAGGAGAAAAGAAACCGGGATCGGATTTGGACTACGTAGAGGGGGCTCGATAAATCATACCGTATTCTCCATTTCTTCCTCAGAAAAAATACTCTGCATTTTATTTATTTTTTTTATTGACTGACGATCGACAACAAAGAGAAGCATTAATTTAAAAACAAATATTATTTCCATATTCTTACATCAGATTCCAAATGGAGGAAGTAATGGAAAAAAAAGGTATAGGTATATAAAAACATTTCATTCCCTAAACTCTTAACTGAAGTTATTTCACAGGGTCAGATTCATAAAAACCTTTGAATTGGAAATATTTAAACATAAAAGAATTTATGTTTGTCATATTTAAAAAAAAAAAAATGAAAAACGATTTTATTTAGTTTTATATATTTTTAAGATTTTGTCGAAAAATCATCTCAAAGCATAGTTAAACTGTTGGTTTGAATTGAATAAAAATTCGTCATACTTAAAATCAAATCAAATAGGAATATAAAAAAGGCAAAAAACAAAGCGTTTGATAAAAGAAAAAAGTCTATGAAAATAAATATTAAGTTCACAATTTTAATTTAAACTTAGGAATGATAATAATAGAAATTTGTCAGCACTATTCGTCAGTATTTTAAAAATTTAAAATATGCTAATTATTACCAAAAGAATATTAATAACATAATATATAATAATAATAACTGGAGTCGATAGAAATTGTATGAATAAGATAAAATATGCATACATAACTCTGTTTATTCATTATAATTTCTTGGTTACTCTGAAAATATTATGCTCCAATTCTTGAAGCGAATTGTTAAATTAAAATCTGTACATTTTTCTTAGATATTTAAAATGCTGATATATACATTAACTAATATAATATTCAATTAAGGGAAACCCACATATTGTTTTTCCTTTAACCACCAATTCATGCGGCACCTTCTTTATTAAATTTAGGAACAGTAAATATGTATGAAACTACCTGGAGTACAAGAAATATATATACAGTGGGTATATAAAAAAAGTAATAAACACCTTGATTTTCTCACATAAATTGAAAAAAAAATTGATTAAATAATTACAAATATAATTAGAAGGTTATATGTAAGTAACAATGTTTTAAATAGATTTATAACATTAAAGGAATGTTTTGTTTTTTTTGTGTAAATTTTTCCTTTTATTATAAAACTTAAAATAATGCTAAGCTTATAATTTCCCACAACAGTTATCTGCACTTGAAAGATCCAACTTTGTCAACACGTTGGAATTGATATCTTTACAACACTTTATACTTCACCTTACATCAGTATTTAGTATTCATGTTCCATAAAGGGCTGTTAAACAACGCAATGCAGCTCATAACTAAGAAAGGCTTTGGATTCAACGAGACGATTACGCACTTACCCCGAAAACGAACTTACCACACATTACGTTACACATGTTTCTCGCTGGCCGACTAAAAAGACTTCGATAAATCTACAACGGGCGTGAAGATTCAAAATATTATCAAAGAATTAGATCGATTTCGAAGAAATTTAGCACCCTCTTTCAGACATAAAACGTTCCGAATGTTTAACGATTCGACTTTTTAAGGCTATTTTAAATTATGAGTATCAGATTACAAGACTACGGTTCCAACGTTGCAACATAAACTCAAAACTCCAAGAGAAATCATTCCTGATTATTCTCCTGAGTCAGAGGGGTGCGGGGAAAAATGGCTGCGTGATCGTTCTGTTTAAAATTGTCATTTAGAGAGCTCTCAGAGATTGGTTTATTTACAGATTATTTTCGGAGTAATAAATAACACCGAACAATTCATATACAATTTATTTAATGAGATGCAGATGAATACTCCTACACTTCTTGATCAGGAATCCCACGCTCACAGGTAATGGCTAAATAATAATGTTGTTGACCTGAAAAATATAATTAGAGCACTTATTTCGAAATCGGAAGGCAAATCTGAAGACCAATTTAAAATGTCCTACGCCCAACGGCTTTCTCTGTCATCTTTTCATCACAGAGACGTATAAATTACACTAGTGTTTATTAGTTTTGGCACCAGTAATAAATAATCAGAAAATTGGCCATCAGTGGTATATATAGTGCCCATATATATATATATATATATATATATATATATATATATATATATATATATATATACAGTATATATGGGTAAAACTCTGAGGGGAGTAAGCCGATGGATCGAGACGAGGCACCTAGGGGCTTTAAAGGTTTCGACGCAGATATTAAGACCCGGGGTCTGGACGTTTCCACGGAACGTACCGGATTCTGCGTTTTAGAGCTCTAAAATTTAACGTTTTCGAGATAACCCACGATAATTCGCCGCGTGGGCCTCTGAGCCAACTTGGGTGCGGATTGTAGTCATGAAAACTTCATATCCGTATAAACAAGTTGACTACCCAAACTTTTTAAAGTGTGTAAAAAGGTAATATTGTAAATCAAATGGGAGTGCAAGAGGAAAAAAGTGTGAACACGTGAAACTTTATTGCAAAATATTGTCGTATTGGCACTGTTCCTTGAAAATGTCTGCAAAAAATGAGGCTGAACAACATAACATATTACAGGTTATTATTTCAAAGGTTATTTTGAATTTTAGAGATAAATCCAAATTTAACGCGAGTGAAATCGCGGGGCACAGCTAGTAATATATATATTTACTTTCATTAAATAAACTGCGAATAACTAAAAGAGATATAACTACAGAAGAATCCCATACACCCAGATGATGCTCACACTGTCCTGAAGGGAGATAGATCGGGATGGATGATGATCGATGGGAACATAATACAAAGCCGTTCTTACACTAAGTGGAATATAAAGCAAATAAAATATTTTCTATTAGCTGATTACATATTATTTTAATTAAAATAACTTTTTACAAGAGATGTGGGCACTATTTCTATTTAGTTAGTCTGTTGGTTGAAGTTAGATGTGCAACCACAGCAATGTTGAAACACCGTTGTTTTCATTCCTAATGTTGCAAGAACTAGCGTAACGTTGGCCAATTAATTATAACTACAAACTATTTGAGAGACTATTATTTATTACTATTACTATATTATTTATATTTATTAGAGACTTATTATTAGAGACTTATATTTATACAACTTATATTTTGGCCCTATTCCTTTGCTGCCGTCGGCAGTAGCAGCACTATATAACTAATCGAAATTTATTTTAGTAAGTCACTAAGCCTGGATTTTTAATTAAAAAAGGCTTTTTCTGCTTCAGTATCTCTTTGAATTGTATTAAGCATTAAGAAGCATAAGTAAACGGTTTTTATTTCTATCTTTTCACTAAGAGATTCGATATCAGAGAGGTGTGGTATTTTTTTAAAAATAATATATTATAACATGCTATATTACATATTAGAGATTTACTAATCTCTAAAATGAATTAATAATAATCAAATTTATTGTGAATTAAGTGATATTGCTTTTTTTTTTGTTATGGATAAAATCACAGTTAAAAATTCCTTTTGAAGGGCGTAGATCTGTGCAGTGGCTCTTTGAAGGAAAAAATCTAGTTAAACAAATAGTGAAGGATAACAAACACATTTCATTGAGACAAATTAAATTAAATTAAATTATTTCAGTCTTTTTCGTACGGGTATCAGTGAACATTTTGCAGTGTTAATTTGACTACAAAATTATTTTCAAGAAAAACAAATTTGCACAAACTTTTTATAAGATTATCACAAAATGGGGGAAAATATATCGGGATTTTTATTTTTGTCTGTCTTCAGTGAAGAATAATTTCCCAGATGTTGGAAAATGATTTTTGTTTTCAACTCACAATTCAAAGGTTAGTTGACAATATACAGGATTAAAAAAAATCTGGTGCGATGCACAATTTTTCCTTACCATCCCATAATAATTATCGTGAAGCGTATTTTAATAAAAAGCGTAAAATTAGTAATTGAATTGAACGAAGAGTTTCGTTGAAAACAGTAGTTAGATGGGAGAAGGCGCGATTCGGTCGCATCCGTCTGTTTCCGTCACGCTCGGCGTTCCATCTAGTTTCGGACTTTAAGCTGTTTTAGTTCAATAAGCTGAATCTTTGCTAATACTGGTCCGATTTAGATAATTTTTTCTTTTTTAGAGAATTAAATTCAAGTGATAAATTTCCCATAAAATGCATAATTTTTGAGTTATACTTAAGTTATATAATTAAATTTTATGTTCGTCATAATTTTTTTTCCTGCATTTCTTCGGCCATGTACTACATATAGGAAAAATTGAATGGCTTCAAGTGGAAGATTTCAGGCAAATTTCATCAAAATCGTTGGAGTCCTTTTTGAGAAAATCATAAAATCGATTATATAAAGTGGCACTTCCGGTAAGTAAAATTTAGCGAAAAATTTGCAGTAACATATCTCAAATAAGTTCAACTACTATATTGTACTTTGTTTACAGGTAATAATTTCTGGAATGGTGAATTAGAATAATTCTAATTATTAACGTTTAATCTAGTTTTGAATATTCAATTAATTAAACAATTCGTTTATACTAAAATTTAGTCTAATTATTTAATTAAAAATAACATAATTGTGTTTAACTAGTTAATATGCGTTGAACTAGGTTGAAATCAATTTCTCCCTCCATTGACAGGTAAAAAACGTGACCTCACAGTTAGATAATGATATCGGGGAGTAATTGCCTTATTTATATGTCGAGGACTCCATTACTACAAATCACAGGTAATTATGGAGATTATCATCGGTTATAAAAAGTCAACAACATGCAATCAGATAACTGCATTCTCTATAGGTTGCATTAAAAGAAAGGAATCGCATGAATGAGTATTTACTATCCGACCTGCACTTTGGAACTTTAATTGTTACGGGCATTCTTTTGAAAAAGTGCCGCTTCCTTTATTATCTATCTGTTTTGCATATTATTTAACGATTAAAATTAATGCCCATACTATCCTCTTTCTGAAACCGTATTCTACATTGAATTAGCATTAAAAAGATTCTCTTTTACGAACGTGCTTGCGTGCTTTTAGAGAATTTAATTTGTAATTAAAAATAAAGATTTGCATATTTCCCAGTATTGAATTTAATAAACAAATAAATATAATAAGACGAGATACAGGAAAAGTCGGATAAATTAAATGGTAAACGAAGAAGGGCGATCTCAACGGATTAGAAATTGGAAACGGAAAAATCTGGATATTTATATAGCAACGTGGAATGTCGAAACCATGCTTAGACGTGGCAAAATGCAGGAACTGGAACTGCAGAAACGAAATATAAAGTACACATCGCCGCCCTTCAAGAAATCAGATGGACCAGGAATGGTTGAATCGATAAAAAGGATTGCTTTATTTTCAACACTTGTGCGCAAGCAAGAACTGGGAGAACAGGTGTTGGATTCTAAGCAAGTAAAAAGCTAAGGTCGTCAATCTTAAATTTTGAATTTACCAATGATAGGATCAGTGAGACTGAAGAAAAAATTGAGGAATGACACCATATTCTCAGTCTACGCTCCCAAATAAGTGGCTGAAGATCTTGCCAAGTAAGAATTTTATGTCATCTTTGGATAAAATCTCGATAATGGTACCATGATACGATTAATTAGTGTTGTTAGGGAATATAAATGCTCAGGTTGGTAGAGAGGAAGCAGTACAGCCTGTGGTGGGTTTCCACTCTCTACATGTACGAACTATTAGTTCAGCTGGCTGAAATGTATCAACTGCTGATCAAGAACACAAGTTTTCCCCGGAAAGATATACACAAAGATACATGGGAAATGCCAGGTGGAAGAGGAGTAACCCATATAGACTATGTTCTGGTATCAACTTGGCATACGTTCAGTATCCTGGACGTTTGAAGCTATCGTTTTGCTGCCTGCGACTCCAACCACTTCCTGGTTTGGGTGAAATTCAGATATCTATATCTATCGGGTTGTCCGGAAAATAATGCAGGATTTCATCTTTTCTTTACATTAACTCTATATATGACAAACTATATACGTTTGAGGGATTATTCTTTTGTAAAGGTGTCTACACTTATTAATTCTCTTCCAAACAAAAATGTTTTTATCTTCTGTAGAATTTCACTAGTTGGAAAAAAATTCAGTCTTTAGTGAGATATCAAAGCGTGATTTTCACAAAATTTTGTTTTACGAGTTTAAATTCAGTCGGAACACGGTTTAAACGGCCAGAAACATTAATGAAGGCAAAGGCGATGGCAGTGTGAGTTAGAGCACCGTTCAACGATGTCTTAAAAAAATTCCAGACGGAGACTTCAGCCTTGAAGACGAAGATGGTCGTGGAAGGATTTCTTTCCTTGATGAAGATGTTCTGCGGTCTTTGGTCGAAGAAAACCTCAGAGCAACTATTCAAGAACTGCAGAGAAACTTTCAGTTAGCAAATCGAACATCGCACACCACCTCAGCGCAATCGGAAAAGGCTTGAAACTTAGGTTCCTCATGCATTAAACGACCGCCAAAAAAATCTTTGTTATGAAGTTTGCGCTCCACTTCTTTACCGAAACAAGACTCTGCCTCATCCGTCCTACTCTCCAGACCTCTCGCCTATGGACCACCATTGTTTTTAAACATCTGGGCCGATTCTTTAAAGATAAAAATTTTATTGATCAAAATTCGTTAGAAAATTCATTTTCAGAATTTGTTAATAATAACGACTCAACATTTTATTTAGAGTGAACGGGAAAGTTACCAACACGTCGGCAGAAATGCATGAAGAGTAATGGAGCGTATTTTGATTAATAAAAATAGTTTCGTATCATTTATTTTATTTGTTTTATTTTAAAACCATAAACCAGCATTAATTTCCAGACGACCCAAAAGATAGTCTGAAGGAAAAAGCAGTTAAAAGGACCCAATGGAACGTAGATAAATTGAAAGAGAATGAACAGTGCCATGAGTACCAAAGAGTAATGGATGAGAGGATAGACCAGATGAATGAGTGTGAGTGCGATATAGAAAACAGATGGAAGTACTGCAATTGTAGAGGTAAATAAAGGGAGAAATGAGGAGTAGTATGATACGTCATGTAGGAGAGCCAACGCCCAGAGCAATTAGGGTAAAGCAAAACTTTTGCCGAAAAGAATCAGGCAAAACAGTGATAATCACAGTCCAACAATGACTCCAACCTCGGTTTCGAGGATGAAGTAGTAAGTCTAGTGATCTCCTGAATGAAGGTGATGAACTGTTGGACGGAATATTTTGTCGAGTTACTAAGCAACCAAGAAACCAGTATGGTAGAAACAGGAGATGGTGCTACTACTAAGGATAACAATGGCCAAGAATCTTCTTCCTTCGAACCTTCTAAGAGATCGTTGAGGCAGTGAGGTCTCTCAAGAATCACAAAGCACCGGAGGAGGACGGCATAATTGTGGAAATGGTGAAGAAAGGTGGAAGAATACTGTTGGATGCATTATACAACTAATTTGTGACATTTGGCAGGAAGAGAAACTGCCCAGAGACTGGTCAGTCGGCATTATCTGCCCAATATTCAAAAAAGGAAGCTGAACAGATTGTCAAAATTACAAGGGTATCACGCTGCTCAACGTTGCATACAAAATCCACCTTTATCTTGAAGAGGTTAAACCATCATACAGAGGGTTTACTAGGTGAATATCAATGTTATCTTCGTGCTTCGATAAATGATGGAAAATTCCAGGAATACAATACACACCGCCATTTCCTGTTTATCGATTTCAAGCAAGCGTTTGAAAATGAAAACAGAGCCAAATCATAGAATTCCTCAGAACGAATGGAATTCCACTCAAACTTATTCGCCTGATAAGCTCGAAAATAAAATATACCCTATCTAAAGTCAGGATTGGAAACCAACGTGACCAAGCTTTTAGAATCAATACTGGTGTGAGCAGGGCGACGGACTATCTGCTACATTGTTTAATGCAGTACTGCACGAAGCTGTCAGGGAAAATATTAAAACCAGAACGGGATGGACAGGATGTGGCAAGTCTGCGCTATTGCGGATGATATTGGCATCGTGGCTAAGAATGCAGATTCATTCAAAGAAACCAGTGAAATTATCTTGAGAAAAAAAGCAGAAGTGGGCTCCGAATAAATGAAAACAAGACCAAGTGCACGGTGATGTCCCCTAGGAAGAATGGGAGGATTACCAACAACCTGAAAGTAAGAGTTTGTAACATTCCTTGAATCTGGAAACGTCCAAGGTAAGCTACCTTAGCCAATGCTGGCAACAGCCTTCTACGCAAATATCTGGCTTTTTGCGTCACATCTACTCTCTAGAGGCATCAAGCTGAAGCTCTATAAAACCTTGGTGAGACCGGTGGTATGTTACGGTTCTAAAACGTGGTGCCTGTCGTCTCAAAGTTTTAGAAAGAAAAGTTAAAAGGCGATTCTACGGCGGTATTTGTAAAGCGGGAAGATGAAGAATAGGCAGGGTATTCAACGAGAAGGTTGAAAATATTCTTGGAAACGAGAATATTGTCAACCATATCAAGGCTGGAAGACTGCGATATGCGGGGAGCATATCCAGAGGATGGCAGTGAATGCGAGAATAGAAGGCATGATGAGAAGAGGAAGACCAAGGAGTCGATGGGGCGACGAGATGGACAGAAAAGCTCGCCGATTGGGAATGAGGAGCTGGCGGGATGTGGCACAGCATCGGAATCGATGAAGGGAAGTGCTCGTCTAGCCAAGGGCCACATTGGCCTGTAGCGCTGGAGAGTAAAGTAAAATAAAGTATCATTCCTAAGTTTTTAGTACAAATATAAAATTTTATTATTTTGTATCAAGCATTATTTTTCACAGATACTTTATGATTTTTTTTTTTAAATTCTTAAAATCTAACAAGTGTAAACAGCTATAATTCATCAAATAGCTATGTATTTTTTTCCGCTAAATCTGATTCTAACGGCTTGATAGAAATGAGTATAAAACTAACTAGGCAGTAAAAAGTGAAAATTTGCTGTTTTTAAAAATATGTTATCTAATATCTAAGGACATTAATTTAAGTTGGGTTGTATTTACAGGAGTTATCAACCAATGGAAAGGTCTTTGACTGCCTATAATTCCATCTTCGAAGACTTTCTTTCGAAAATCTCTGTTTTTCTTATGATGCTGAACTCACGACTACAAATGCCTAATTTCATGGAAGTAAGATCAAAAATTAGCGAGAGGTCCTTAGGGGAAGAAGATTTTTTTTACGGATACTTTTTTGGGGATAAGAGAACCCTGCAAATTAAGTAAGAGCTCTGGGAGAAAAAAAAAAACGATAATTAACAATAACTTATTTAATTGAAAAAATAAAAAATGTTGAATTATAATTTAACTCTGTCCGACAATAATAAGAGTTAAATTGTTATTATAACTACGAATTAGAATTTAATTAAACGAAACGCATGTTTTCTTATTTAACTGCTTCAGATGTAACCTTTCATTCAAAATTCTAAATAAATAATATAAGAAATTTTCTTATTTATTTCAAACGAATAACCATTTTAGCATTAATTGTGGCGTACTTTTTATATCAAAACAATAAAAATGCTACTAGTAACTAGCAGGATTATATTTTATTAAGATCGAAATTAGCAATGCAGGTGGTTAGCAATATTTGTGGTATAAGTGTTGGAGAATTTGGAATCTTTTATGAGGATTCCATTTGAGTTTCTTATCGTTATAAAAACCAAGGAAACGGATCTGTTTTATAGCAATTATTGATACTCTATTAAATAAAACCATATTTTTATTAAAAGTGTTTAACTAAAAAGGAATCAGTCAGGAAAAATATAACTAAAATACAACAAAATAAACTATGTTGTATTATTTTTTTTAATGCACCAGCCAACGTTACGGCCAACTCTGGATCTGGTAGGATTTTTATCGATATCTCCGATTTAGGCACCTTTCTTAAAAAGAAGTAATATATGACTGGAGAATTTAGGATGAAATGTATAAAGAAGGTGCAATCGTTTGTCGTGACAATATTGTTTTTATAATTTAGGTGTTTTAAAGTTTAAATATACACAAATTGAACTTGGAGGAATAAACTAAAGGAATAAAAACTTGAAACAAATACAAGTATCAATCCATAATAATTAAAAGTTAATTTTATTCAGACAATAAGTTGATATCGAGATCCAACACTCTCCAAACTAAAAACAAACAAAACTTGCAAGTGTAATTGTTTAGCATAAACTACTACTAATGTACATAAACTAATAATTTTATTATCTCTCTCTTCTAAACATTTAGGACGAGTTTCATTTCGTGATGGATGAATGCTTGGAAACTCCTATGATTAAGTGAAAGGCGGAAACAATGGAATTCTAAAAGTCGGAAGAATAGATTCGCATCTTGACGTGGCAAAGGAAACGGTATACCCACTTTTTAGAAAGTTGGAAAGTACAACAAAATATGATATTTTAGTACAACTTAAGGTTATCCAAACTGATCTTGATTTATCTCTTTAGGAGTGAGAAAAAAAAAAAAAAAAAACAAGAAAAAAAGTAGCTATTGGGTGCAACATCGCATGGGAGTGATATTCATTTTCAAGGGTAGTCATGCAATTTATCTTGTATCATGATCTATACAAGGTTACAGGATGTTGTAGGTTGTCAAGTCTTGATTAGCATACTCTAATCGTGATACAATGCTTGAAAAATCTATAGAAATAATTTTTTTTTTCAACAATGTTATGGAAATGTTTACTTTATTCGACACAGTAAAAATCCGTATAGACATCTGAAAACCCAGCTACATCGAAGAACGTAATGATTTGTAACATAATCAACCAAGGACATAAGATGAAATGAATAACGAATCTTGTGTATCTGACGGTAAAAAAAAAGGTTGTGGAATCTATCTGCCCTCTTACTCGCGTGGGAATTCGAAATGCTTATGAAATAAATAACATCCTTACATTTATTGTGTTTAATTTTTAATTTAACTCCTAATGAACTAGATATTCTTTTTAAAATTCGAGGTGGTTACAGTACAAGATCTATAAACCAACCAAAATTATTTATAACAAATTTATATTTATAATATTGGAAATGAAGAAGACGAAGAAAAATAAAACAAATAAATAAAAAAAATAAAACTACACAAACAACTTCAGTCTTCAGTCTTCTTCGGGAGATAAAAACCTTGACAAGGAAAAATCAAGGGGACTTTGTTCCCAAGTTTACAGGAGGTAAACAGCATAAAACGGCAGTAGAGCTAAAAGGGTCTTTTAAACGGGTATATTAAATAGCTTATTTTTGAATTTTTGGTTGTTTTTAGAACTGAAGATGAATGTATAACATTTGAAACTAGTTTTCAATTAAAACAAATTTATAGAAGTGGCGTTTTTAGGAAGTACAATTGCCGAAAATTTCTAACTGGAATTTTCGATTAGAAAAAAAAAAGTGTATAGCAACTAATGATGCTAGGAAATATCACAAATAATGGCAAACTAAAAACTATGTGTAAGCGGAGACTGCAATTATCATAAGATTGTTCGACCTCGTTGCATTCAGAAGCCATTAGTTGGGAATAAAAAATAGTTTAAAATGTCATCCGCGCCAACCATTCCTTGTCTTGTTTATAACACTCTCAATCTAATGTATGTGTATACCTTCTCTATCTAGAGCGGACTATCTACCGATGGTTGACTTT
Source organism: Rhaphigaster nebulosa (assembly GCA_948150685.1). Lineage (NCBI taxonomy): Eukaryota > Metazoa > Arthropoda > Insecta > Hemiptera > Pentatomidae > Rhaphigaster > Rhaphigaster nebulosa. The sequence goes on along the minus strand of OX411306.1, from coordinate 101,013,484 downwards.
TTATTGTCGATGGCTAAGCTTTCACATCGTGAGTGGAAAACAGAGTTCGGTTTATATACCGATCTAATAAAAATACAATTGCATTCTCCATGTTAAACAGGCGGAAAGGTACTGAAGCTAGCGTATAGATGTGGCTAACGAAAGAAACAGACATAGAATGCATGATGTACGTTACATATTACTTGATAAAGATAGAAAATTATTTTGAAAGGAAAACCGGCTTTCCAAGATGAAATTATAATTTACGATTAATTGCTGATAACCAAAAATAAGATGAGCCATGTCTCACAACCTTACCTGACAACCTTACAGTAAGGTTCAAACAGGGACTTTAGTACGAAAAAATTCAAATTTCGAATATTTAATATTGAAATTGCTCATATTCAAACTAGACTAGTTAGTGACATTGGAACCGAGAGATTAGTGTCGATTGTTCACACTAATTATTTAATAAGACAAGTCAAAACAATAAATCCTTGGATTTTCTCTTATTGTGTATTTTTTCATCAATGAGAACAAATTTTCTGCTAAAATGGAAGCTAGTGAAGTTATGCAACTATGAAAAAACAAATATTGATTAATTGTACATTAAATTAAATTATAGCGCAAAATCAATTCATAAGGTATAGAAATGCATTATTATATTCTAAATGTATTGCGTAATTTTCAATTAAAAAATCATCTTCGAAAAAAAACAGTGTTATTTTTTGTACAGGAAGTTTCAGTCAACTGAAATACTCGGGCCTGTTTGCGAAATGATTTGACTTAAAAAACAATTGAATAATAGTAGGTATATTGTTAAATAAATGCAAACTTCGTTATCTGAGCTAACCTCTGTGCTAACTTGATGAACGAAAAAAAAATAAGAAAAAGTTGCAGTTTTACTTTATTATCACATCACTGTGCAAACGTTTGTTCATTTTTCGTTCATGCCCATATCAAATTTTTTATTTTCGAGACCTAATATTGTGGTGTTTGTGTAAAAAACCGTATTTTTTTTTGTTAATAATGAACTTGATCGTGTGAACACTGTTTAATTGACATGTGTTCTTTTTCTAAATCGTAAAGTTCATTATAAACAAAAATAATGACTAGAGCCCATTGTATCAGAAAATAACTTGTACCTCTTTATCTTAACACCACAGAATTCTTTCACGACTTTCATCAGCGTTGTTGTGTATGATTTAACAGTTTCTGCATAATCACCTAATATTACTAAATAATCCTCATACGTACAGTTATTATACCGACCAGCGTTAAACCTTTCAAGTATGGAAAATTTTCAATAATAATAAGCTGCAACTGACAGTTTTAATTCGACACAATTGCTTATTTCCCTGAATAAAAGTATTTTATTCTTCTTAATATTTTTGAAGAGATGTACAATAAACATACAAATAGACATAACTGCCACGTTTATTACACAACCAACTCATTTAGAACAATGAGGCTTTAGGCGCCAACAGTCAAAGGCATAAGAGGTCAGAGGTACTATTACAAATACTTTCATTACGTCATAGATATATGAATGCACATACTAACAATTCTATTCTAATTATAAATTGAACAAATTGTCAAAGCAATTAAGTACAAAGCACTAACTTACGCTGTGATAAATAAATAAATATTTTTTTGTTTTAAGATAACATTCTGGGGATTGATCTAATACAAAATTACTTCTATGTAAAATTTGGAAAAAATTTAGATTTTGTACCTTTATTTTTTCATATTGTCATAAACAAATCACATATCTGCAATATAAAGCACTTGAATTAAACAACAGAAACCCGACCTCAATAGGAACAAAATAACTACACCTCAGTTATTTCGACAAGGATAGAATGACACGGTGAAGTACTCACTAAAACGGATTGCGGTTTAGATTTATGAGCGGGTAAGGTTTTTAAAAATGAGTGGGGGGAGAGGAGAGGATTGGTAGCGGAAAGTTTTTCAATTCGCCGCTAGCCACTTCAGCTTCAGTCATTTAGCTTTTCAATTAACTCTGGCCCCTGTTCAATTTTCTCATGGGCCCTCCATAATTTTCGTCAGTGGTATATCGCAAGTTAAAATATGGATCAACAATTCAGACAGTAAATTCATATAAAACATAAAATAACTGCTGTAATTACTGTTTGTGAGCTTCTTACTTAATAAATTTATCAGTATTTTATTCTACTGTCTGTTTTTCATCCTTGTGTAAGGTAAGACTGGCTTATGATACGAGACGGTATTTTTTTTTAAATTGTTTATTTTTTTTTTAATGAATCAACAAAACATGCTAAAGAACCATACTGCCACAAATTGTAAGTAAAAATATTAGTTTTGCTCTAAACTAAATCATATTAAAATAAACCGACCTAAAAAATAGATAAAATTAATTTTATCCCACAGTTTATTTCTGTTATTTTTTTAAATCAGCTAGCTTCTTTTTAAAACAATTGTATTTTAAATTTTCAAAAACACAAATAAATACTTCAGAAAAGATTAGTCATCAAAAGTATTTAGAAATTTTCTTACAACTTTGACATAGTGGGCTTATCAATGTCTCACCCAGGTATGGTACGAATAAGAGGAATGATATCACAAGAAGAATTTTTATAAGAGGTAGCGTTATGCAGTTTACTCGTTGTTATACCTCTACCACATTTTTATATTACTTTAGGTTGAATCTAATCCTTCCAGCAGATTAGCAAGAAAGGTTTTATAATTCGGGAAGTATTAAACGTACAGAGTTGTATCATGGTTAAATTTTAGCAAATATACTCCTTTAAATAAGGTACGTATAATATTTTTCGAGTGGTAGATTGTTTACAACATATTGAGCACTTAATGAAAAATATCTGATGTGGACAACAAATGACTTCCTTATACGCCTATTAAACTATAAACCAGTGGCTCAGAAAGTGATCCTGAATTTGGTTACTAGTTACCGAAGATTTCAGTATCTCAAAAACGACACACGGCGTCGCGACATCTATTGACATAAACACATACTGTTGTTTCAGGAGGTCTCTTTCCGTTATTATATACCGTATTCTTTCAGTAAGGTAACTAGTTTCCAAGAGATTTCTTCGTGTTCCGTGACAACATTAGAACTGTTAATATCTCTATATAAAGCATTGGAAATCGACAGTTTCGACATTTTAAGCGAAAGGATCCACTTAACTTATGTCTTATTCTCCTGCTGCAGACTTGTTCATCTCACAAATGTTGATGGAAACCAGTATTTTACACTCAATTTTAACATTTAAAATAAGTAATAAAAATATTTAATTGGAATGGAACAAAAATCGCCTTTGTTAAATAACCTTTGTTACCGAAACATATCATCTCTGTATTTAATTTTAATATAATTTTTGATGTATGTTTATTATGACCTTCAAGTAAAGTACCCTTTTCGGCTCACCAATTTTAACCAAAATCTAGTAAATACATTCATAGTGATATAAAAGTCCCATTTACCAAATTTGAGAAATTTTGCATTCTATTTTAATATAATTTTTTATGAAAGTCAATAATAACCTTCAAGTAAAGTACCACTTCCGGTAATCATGTAGTGACCAAAAAAAGGAGGTTCACAACTAGATGCTACAGCAATCCTAAATACAAAATTTTGACTTTTTATGGCTAACCGTTTTTGAGTTATGCGAAATACGCACATAGTACAGACGTCACGACGAAACTGGTCAAAATGGATTCAGGGATGGTCAAAATGGATATTTCCATTGAAATCTGAAAACCGAAAATTATCGCGATTACAAAACTCTCCTTACTTCTTACAAGGAAATAAAAGGAACGGAAATTGCGGGTATTTTCTTGAATAAAATAACCTTCTGGTGACCAGGTCGGAAATTTAGATTTTTATTTTCATTCCAAATTCAAACCTGACTTTTAGCGTTTTGAAATTGCTTCGTTTTTTGGACAAAGGCCCCAACCCGGAAATTATTTTCTCGACACTATTAAAGGCACTACACAAGTAATATGTACTTGTAAGTTTCCTTGAAAACGGTCCAGTTTTTGTTGGGGTGCACAGATAGGGTGGGAGGAAGACGATAGAATCAAATAATAAAAAATGGACTTATTTTTTTGAACGATTAACATACTGCTACATGAGGTTAACAATAATTGTTATTATTTAAAAGTTAAAATTTTTATAGAACAATGTTATTCTGTATAGTAACCGTGCCGTTACAGACGAAAATAAGAAAAAGAATCATTATTCACTAAAACTAAATAATCATAAGATTAACTTACTGCACATTTTTGGCTAAGAATGACAATAAAGCACAAAAAGAATTGTAATAAATTCTATATTTTCCAATTCCCTGATCTAGCAATTGATCGACGGGATCATGAAGCCAGAGAAATAAGAAAACCTTGAGATCGCTCGCGGTCAACGAGCTGAAGTCAGGTAACAAGCGAAGTTAAACGTACGAATGATGAGCGGACAGCTTAGCTAATAAGTAAACAGGACAGACAGAAGGAATTTTACCTTCTTGCTTGTTCATTTTTCATTAAAAGGATTATTTTGGACGACCATTTTTTTATTTGCTCTTAGGACGGCGTCCCGATCCGGCGCATCTTTTGCTTACCGGGTAGGGTCGGCACTGATTGAAGGGTCAAGTGGATAAAGGTGATGAAAAGGGCAAGAATTTTCATGTAAATACATATTGTTTTTTGAACAAGATATGACCAGGCATCAACTCATTTTTTATGATTTGGCACATTTGGGACCAATTGCAATTTATGTATTTTACTTGATTAACATTTTTTACATATTTCATGTATTGTTTGCTATTTTTATTTACATCGGAACATGAATAAGGATGGATAAGAAAAAAAAATCCGAAAATATCAGTTGACATTCAAAGGTGATTAACAGAATTCACTAGAATTGGTCGTGCATTTCTTCCTTCTATTATTCAGTTCAAAGTTTCCTCCCTTTTTTAAATTTTACTCAGAGCGACATAGTTTATAGTTTGTCAATCTATCATTCGGAAGATCCCGAATGAAATGTTTAGGAGAGATGGAGATAATTTATATTGTTCTTGCTGTGACAAGTCTGTTTCTACAACGCAACTTTTCCAAGTTACCCAGCATGTTGGTACAGTCCCACACAAAGTAAACAAAGAAAAACAATCAAGACTGCAGCAATGTTTCATTACGTCATCCACAACAAGTGGATATAGTAAATTCGCCTTTTACAAAGATTTGGGTAGCTTATTTGTTAGAACCGGTATACCTTTGAGCAAAATAAACAAATCTTCACTCAAAGGATTTTTGAAAAATACATATCGGGAAAACAAACGCCCGATCAAACCACCTTAAGAAAAAACAATCTGTAAGATATATAATAGGAAATTCTCACAATAAATCGAGAGAATCTCAAGGAGGGACCTATTTGGGTTTCGGTTGAAGATGCATCTTCTTGTGCACGCATTCCATCGTGTTTTTAAAGTTGTATGATCTGAATTCATGGAGATAGATTTAATTATTTCATCTGTTAAACAGACTTTTTTAAAAGCTCTTTGCAAATTTTTAAGGAAAATTACCCTGAATTGACCTTACCTCCTCAGCCAGTAGTCACGGACCGAGATGAGGAACTACACCAAGAACTTTAACAAAATAGAGGATACTGTTTCAAAGCTAGATGGCGATTCAACCGCAGTCATATATCAGGTTCAGAAATTGTGGACAAATCCGATTTAGAAAATAATCTGGCTTTCATCATCAACAATTGCGCTTTCATCGGACTCACTATCACGAAGTTAGAATTAATGAGCGTGCCTATATTAAAAAACAAAGAGCATATTAATGAAGTAATTCGAAAAATGGAAGATGCCTCAGGAGAAATAGGAAAAAGAATCCAGTTCTACGAGTATGTATTATTTATGTGGACGTGAAACTGCCGTTTAATCGATAAAAATAGATTTTGAGACCCAATCATCAACGATTTGTTTTGAAAACCTGAAAGATGCATCTCATACGCAACGTTTCCGATTAGAATGATGAGGATGACGAATTGAAATAACCTAACGGTAATTAAGTATAAAATTTACAATCCAATGCAAATTTTTTTTTTTGATTATTCTTCTTATAACAAATTAAAAAGTTATACATATTGTTAAAAATTAAATATGTCTATGTTTTATCAGATATTTATGTAAACATAAACACATATTTATGTGTTTTGACATTTTTATCACATAAACATCCCATCTCTTGAGATAAGTGATTGTTTGGAAAAACTGAATTATTATAAATAATATGGGTGTAAAGTGAAATATTTTTAATATTTCCTTCTTCCATTCACAAAAACTCAATAATTGGTTCAGAATTTAGTTGATAAAAGTGCCAAGTGCCGATACACATTTTATCAGAATTTGAAAAATGCAATTCATCATCTTCATCTATCTGACTCTTCAATTGAAGAGCCAAGGGGTTAATCAATTTGTATTTAAAATATCCTTCAAAGTGAAAATCCCCATTTATCCTAAAATAACACGTAACAAGTTCCACATGCCTCAATAATCATTTATAGTGTTTATATCATCAAGAAATTCTCTGATTCCATTGAACGGAATTGACAAAAGCACTTTTTTTATTCTATTCTTTAAACAAGACCATGTTTATAATTCAACCCACATTATCGAAGTCTTCCATAAAGGAAAACAAATAAAATAACTAAGGATTTAGTACAGATCCTTTCTGTCATGGTAAAAGTCTGGATTTAACCTATTCATTAGAGATGAGCAATCTACCAATGAACTGATTCAAAGCTACATCATTTTAATGAGCTTCGAAGAAAAAAGAGTGGTAGCTCAGTTGAGTGAATCACGATCTCTAACCCCTTCTTCACCCTATTTGCAAATGTTATTTAAGAAAAAGTACAGTAAAGAGAAAAGTACAATTTACATTTTTTTTGTCAAATTAGTTAATTGAATAATCCAAAAAACAAAGACAATATATTGAAGATATTAGTTCAATAAACTAGCATTTGTTTTGGATACTGAGATGGAAGTTAAATCAGCTCTTTGGAGGCTGGTTGAATCGCTACCCTTAAAAGGGTAGTTAGTTCTCCACTAGACCCAACTTTTGGAAAATTAAAAAAAACTGTTTAATTGTTCGACATTAAATAGATAGGTTCAGACCGCTCTCTAACACCTCTAACACCTCTCGTAGAAGGACTCTTTCTACATTCAACGACCGAATACATCAATTAGAACACGATTATGAAGATAACTCATATACCCCAAATAATAATAGGAGAACAGGCGGCCCTTTTAACAATCAGTTGTTTTGATCCATTATTTTCTACATTATTTAAATTTCAAGTGCAACAACCATGTCGAATGTATAAGAAGAAAAATATTCGTTTTAATTTGTGAAAGTACTAAACGAAAAACATCCGGCATAGTATTATCAAATTCACCATTTTTAATATGATGCCTTTGGGATTTAACAATTTTGAAATGAAAAAAAAAAGCATGTATTCAGATTTATTGCTTTGAAATGTTTCTTTTAAACTTATTAATAATAATAACGCAGACAAACCTCAGTGCGATTTTATTAAATATATAATTTAATGCGAAAATCGATAATAATAATTTTCGTGTTTTCAATTCCATTAAAACCATATATAGTTTCATTTAGTGTTTTCCCTATTTAAAACTGAATATGTGAACCACGGTTAGACATTTCTATTCCACAAGCACAAATCTTCATTAAAAAAAAAAATTCCATGAGAGGGTTTCTTTGCTTCCATTATACGGTGCACATCAACGAATATTTATGGGTTTTTTAAGTAATAATAATGGCACTCTTCTTCCATATGAACGATATGTGCACTCTTCATTTTAATGTGCATAAGTATATGCATATGTATGTATATATACATACTTATTTTTTTCACCAACAACAATCAATTTAATTTTTAAAAAATTTCGACAAGGCGTAAAAAACAAGAAACAATATTTTTATAATTAAAAATAAAATAATAAAAGCATCTCTAACCAGAACTTAGATGGATTTAGTAGATAGTAATGAGTTTTAAGTTGCTTCAATTTTGGTTAGACTAAAGATCAAAACTTTAACTGCTTTTATCTCTGCTCTGGAACAGTAATCCGTGATATGAGTATTTTTAACGACATTGAACTAATAACTATCTTTAATAAAAGAATACATATAATGTTGATTCAACTTTAACGTGGAACTAACCAACTGAGGACGACGAAGATACAGGTCTAATCAGATTATATTAGTATGATCCATTTATTTTTATTTAATGATTTATCCCAAATGCTTAAGTTTTTAATTGTATATATATTTTCCTAGATGTGAATATTTTTATGCATTTAAAAATCATACCCGGTTGAGATTCGAAATCATTACACCATTCACTATCATATAATTCACTTTAAAAAAAATGTGATGTTTTTAAAAGTATTATATTCAAACAAAATACACAGTTACTGAAGGAAAATCCATGCTGACAGGCTTGAAAGCCACATCTAAGTGGTAATCGAATTTCCAATTTGAGATCACAAGTAACCTAAGGTGATAGGATAGCAGTAGAAATTAAAAGTACAACAATGGCCGTCTATTTCAGAATGAGATATCTCATTTAAAAAAAAAAAAATGATCTCAAGATAAGCTGACGTTTCTATATAAAAAACCATTATCCGCATTCTGATTATCCTCGATTCGGAAATCCGGATTGCCTTATTAACAGTGAAACAAAAAACTATCGATCTAAGAAAGAAAGCTCTTCGACGAATCTTTAGCCCTTTAAATAATATAGGAGCATAAACAAGAACCATATACAATAAAATTTACGATGTATTCAACGATTTCGACAACGCATGAGAAATCGCAAACATTTTCGAATAAGAGTTTTCAACGGAAATACACGTTTCAAGAACCTTTGAGTCCAAATAACAGTCTTGCAATATGGTTTGTGTGTATTTGGTAAGTTGTAGGTATAATAGTATTATAGCAACTTTTTTTCCCAAATCGACCTACCGGAAATACCACTCTATATCATTGATTTTAAATTGTTTTGAAAAAGGCTCTTAACGATTTCGATCAAACTCGGTATATTAATGTACATTATAAATGGTCTTTAATATCAGCTAGATTTTATTCTCATTGAAATAGTCTGACAGGGCATGATTGCCTTTAATTTTGTTTATTTGAAATAATTAACCGTCTCTGATTGTTAGTAGCAATAAAAATCTGGTGCGGTGCGCGCATCACACAACTTTCCCTTACTCTCCTATAATAATCTTTTTAATACAATTTTAAAAAGTTCACATAAACACTGCTTCTAATAAACTCAGCAGCATACACATCTTTTCCCACTTAAGTACAATAAAAAAGTTTTTTAAACAATTTTAGTACAACAATCCTGTACACTTCCATTAAATAATGTGAAAGTAGAAATTATTAAGTTAATTTCCACTTTTGTATTCTTAAATTACAGAGCGTATTGTTTACAACAGATTGGCGGATTGGTGGGAGGAAGTTTGGTCGCATCCGTCTCCTTTCAGATGCGCTTGGTTACCCATCTAGGGTCTTGTGCTCCTCATAAAATACCCTGTATCATTGCTAATACTTGTCCGATTTTTGTGATTCTTTTATTATTTTTTAGATAATTTAATTACCTTTCATACAATACTACAAATAATTTAGCGAAGAATGCATACCTTTTATGCTATGCGCAAATAAAATATTCTTTTCATCATAACTTTTTCCCTGCAATTCCTCGGTGATTTACTACATAAATGAAAAGTTAAAGACCTTTATGAAGAATAATTTAGGCAAGTTTCATCAAAATCGTTAGAGCCGTTTTCGAGAAAATTGTAAAAAAGTGTAAAATCGATTATATAAAGTTGCACTTCCGGTTAATCGATTTTGACGAAAATGTTGCTGAAACATCACATGCAAGTACCAACCTTAAATACGCAATTTCAGTATCGTATGACTTTTCGTTTTTGAGCTAGACTGTTCACATACACACAGACACACAGACCATTTTGTGAGACTTGGTCATTTGGACTCAGGGGACCTTAAAACATGTATTTCCGTTGAAAACTCGAGTTCGAAAATTTTCACGATCGAATACTTCCCCTTACTATATACTTCGTATATAGGTAAGGGAAAGTAAAAATTGGATTTATATACACTATGAAAGAATTTGGTAATTAGCTATAGTGAAAAAAAAGAGAAATATTTTTCCTTGTCAAAAACAAATTTCCGGAAATAAATGTAGAAATATTATACTGTTGGAAAGCTAAAGATTTTAGAAAAAATAATATATAATATGTAAAGTGGTAAAAGGTAACAGAGAGCAAAGAAAAATACATAAACTTAAGTGATTGTTGTAATTAAAAATTTATACTTTTATATTATTTGATGAAAACCAAATTTTTCTATGAAAAATAAAAGGAAACTTTTAAAATCTCACTAACTATACTTGAGAAGAAATTAATTTCTACTGAAAATAGATTGGTGTGTGAAAGTTGTGTGATGGTTTTTTTATCTATAATGATAATTGTTTATTATTACGGTAATTTCTTTAATGACAAATTGTTACTGGCCTATGGGTTTTCCATCAGATTTAATTTGTCAAATATTAAGTCAGGCCTTCAATATTTTATTAATAGAATGACTGCATATGTAGTTATAAAATAAAATTAGAAAACAAAACGTAAGTTACGATTTTCAAAACGAATGCAACTGATATCTCACCAAACTTTATGGAAAATCTTTATTTTAATAAAGATATAATATATCATGATATAATATATCTGGAACTGCTTCGTAACACAACAAACAAGATTTTTCTCTCGAAATCCATGATGTTGGGAATCTTGAATCACGTGTTGAACTACCAGGGGATCTTCAGATCCCTGGGCAATTGATTTGGTGAGAGGGAAGATGAAAAGTATTAAAAGAGTGGATTGAAGTATACTATGAGTGGAATAGTAAAAGTCTGATGTTATTTTTAAAAGCATTTTTATCGCTTGTATTTTATCTATGTGGAAGTGTTTTGCTTAAGTTTCATTTAAAGCTAATATGGGATGATTTTCTTCTTCTTCTTATGTGGTGCTACATTCCGCGTGAGAAAAGGGCCTGTTGCAGCTTTGACCACCAGAGATCCCTGTTAGGCGCTGCCGCTTACCAATTCCGGATCCTAAGCCTGGATCGGACATCCTCAGCGACACCATCCATCCACCGAAACCTTGGTCTGCCTCTCCTCAGTATGTCACCGATTTCTTCCTGTAGTAGTTTCATCAGTTTTCCTGAACTGATCATCAGGCATTCTAGCGACGTGTCCAGCCCAAAAGAGGCGGCTTACTTTAATGAAGGTTATAACATCAACATCACTATACAGCTTCATTAATTCAGCATTTTATCGTACTTGTATTTTAGGATTTATTAGTTGATTTTATTCGCATGTATATATGAAAAATCAGAGCAAAATGCTTTTTGATTAATCAGTCAACCTATGACTGTACATGAAATAATTATTACACAAGATTTATATTTTAATGCGTTATAGTTCATATTTTTCTATATGTATACACAGCCAAGAATGGACGTTGGCTAGTAACTAACAATAATATTTTTACTTGAAGTACACGATTGAAAAACAAGTAAACATATCAATGACGAGAAATCCACGCCTGGATGATTCAAAGAAAAATACTTTCATATCAGTTAGGACGATCCCAAGGATCTGAGCAATCTGGTCACGCCTACCCCTAAATGTCAATATAAGCACCGACGATGGGAGATTAGTTCCAGACGGAAGCTAATTGCTATTTATGTTGGAAGATAAGAATGGGACCCAGAGTGGGCAGGTTGCCCACGCATCAATGGCCCGGCTCACTCTAAATTATATTAAGCTTAATCACACAGACTGTTAATTTATTGGAATGCTTCTCCATTATCGTAACCGAACACACCGGAATGTGGAATGTGCCACCAAACAGAACTGGCTAAAAAAGCGGAAATATAAGAACTTTGAAAAAAAAAAAAAATTATGTTGAGCTAGTTTCGAGCTCCTAATTATTGAGATATAGGTTCTGAATTTATCCAAGGTTCAATGAATTCATGAACAGAAGGATAATACAATTTATGATACATTAAAATATTTAATAAACCTACAATGTAGTAGCCTTATATTTTCGCAGGCTCCTCGGCGATGACAAAATATAAGTAGATTTAAGAATAACATATTAAAAATAATATTAAAATAGAAGTGAGCCCCATTATGGTTGTTTACAGATATCAAAAATTATTGAGATAAAAATAAAATAATTAAACAGAAAAACCTTAAAATGTATCTGTGATACACTAAAAGGAGATGGATCATTTTGATAAAGTAAAAAAAAAAAAAAAAAATACAGTTGACAGGAATTTTAAATGGTTGATTATGATAAATGCAACGAAAACCTGTAGATTCGAGAAGCATGTTCACTTTCATATGTATCATAATTAGGCCTCCTCATTCACGAGTTTTGACCATCATAAAACTGTTGGGAATATGCACACTGTATTTTTAATAATACACTTAATGTTTTTATTTTAAATTTAATTAAGAACTTCATATTAAACCTTATTTCAAAAATTACTAAAATAGATTATAATCTGAACATAATATAGTTCAATATTGGTTAGAAAAATACTTACTACCAATTATTATCTCATACATTCTCTATCTAAGGTAGTTCAGGAAATAAAAATGGATATGTATTATGAAATTCAAAATAAGTTCTATTTCATTCAGAAAGAGAAAAAAGCGGAATCTACTTTGTTTAATTTATTGGAGTGAGCTTTTTAAATTTATTTTATTGTTTTCGCCGCTATCCCTTGTGATCATTGGCTGTGACAGTTTTTTAATTGAATTCCATTATAATAATTTATCCGTTTGAGGAATTTTAATTGGCAGTTTAAATAAATTATATCCAAAGCACAGAAAATTTTAACGTGATAATAAAAAATAAGATGCCGAGAGAGGAATTGATACTGGACATGTATGTAAAAAGATGGTAAGTTCTATCCAGGATTGGCACAGTGGTGACATTTTTTAAATTTAAATCTATTATAAATATTGATTCCATTCAGATCAGGTAATAGATTAGATCAGAATCATTTACCAAAAAAACATGAAATTTGAAGGAGGATTAATTTTTTTTTCATGGTCGATTACAAAAGTTCATTATTGAAAATAATAAACCAAAAGATTTTATAAAGATTTCTTCTTTTTTTTTTATTTATGCATTGTTATGTTGATTCCAAAACACTTTACATTTTTCCTATATCTTTATAAATGGACGAGTTATGAGCTTATAAAATATCTAATCGGTTGCCATATTGAAACGAAATGACGGATGGTAATGTCGAGTTCCGATAAACAAACCTGGGGTGACCTGTGACTTTGCTGCCAAATCTCAAGAAAATCGGTCCAGTAGTCTCGGAGATAAGTCGCGAACGGCGTACGACGGAGTGACGGATTTTTTTTTTTATTTATTCGATATTTGGATTCTCGGTATCTTGAAATGTACATCTCAAATTTTGAGGGAGGATTAAATTTATTTTTTCTTGGTCGATTACGAAGGCACATTTTTGAAAATAATAAATCAAAAAGTGATAACGGGGGGGTTGGAAAGCGTGGTGATTCATTCAAGATGATCATTCAGTCCAGTAATTCAATTCACTGACCTACTACCCTTTTCTCCCAAATCATGAAATAAAATCACTCATTCAGAAAAAGAACTCACAGAATCAGCACCTGAACAGATCATTCAACTTTACCTTTTAGTGTCCTACCATATATCTCAAACTATTTCCGGATTATTTTTTTTTAATTTAGGCTTTTATCTGCTTTTTCGGTAACTAGTGTTCCTTAAAGTTTTCAAACCTTTAAACGGAAATTTCTCTTCCTGTTAGGACTTTAAAATAATTTAAAGCCATTATCTTTCATTATAAATTACTGTAACGGAAAAAAAAAATACTGGTTTGTAAAACCTATTACCGATTAATAATTCATAATAGTTCATTACATAGAAATTATGTCTCATCAGGTCTATCCGTTTCTTCAGACAGGAGGGAAAATTCTGAATAAAAAAATAATATATACGTCAACTTTTTTATTTCACGTGATACGACTAAGGAACTAGTCACGCAGAATGTCTTCAGGAAAAGAAATTTCTGGATTTATGACCTACAAATAACAAGAGTATCTATCTCTTGAAAAATAGCAATAGCATAAAATATTGATCAGGCAACCGGGATCTTGGATTGGAACTTATATCGGATAGTACAAGCATTTTTAAAATTCACTATTAGGTACTAAAATCAGAATGGAACTTTATGATTCGAATTCAATTAGAGAAAATTCTCTTAGATTTATTATTTTATACCATAAAATGTTCTAGAAACTGGTGAATTTAATATTCATGATGACCGGATAATAAAGAAAAAAAATCTTTTGGGTATTGCGTACGCGTTAACTCAACTATTTTAACCTTTGACACAATATTATTTATAGATATGATTTTTTTTTTTCAACGTTGAATTCTATAAAATTTAAATCATCTCGGCTGTATTTTAATATAATCAATTTCTCATGTCTGTCAACCAAGGTCTGTCAACCACACAACTTTATTTTGAAACTGTTCTAAATTAATACTATCTTAATAGTATTAAAATATTTTGGCTCGCTTCATAATCAGTTGACATCCACATGATGGTAAAATATTTTAACTAGTATTTTAATATTAATAGTAAAAATATCTTGTAAATCTATCTTGCCATCGCCAAGGAGTCGGAGGAAATGTAAGGCAATCAAATTGTGGGTTTGGTAGATATTTTAATCATTAATGATATTTTAAATGTCATGACCAGTCATTAGTTTTTACTTCTCATCTTTCATTCAGATCATAACTAATTGTTACTTATATCATTTGTCATTTACTTTATTTTGCTCGCGAAATGATACTTTCGGTCTACAGTGCGACGCGAGATTTGCCAACTTACTCTCTTCCACTGATAATAGCAAATCTTTATTTTTACCATATTTTATTAATATACGTTAATGTCGGAAGATTCCAAGTCAAAGCCCCGAGTCTCTCAAATAGTAGTGACGGTAAACTAAACGGTAAACTTTCCACCGATTCAGACACCGTCAGGACTGAGAAACATGAAATCACATTAATGTAGAACAGAGATATCATGTCTCATTTCAACAGCCAGAAAAACTCTAAATAAATGGAGATACATAATAGACAACACCAAATAGTTTAACATAAGGTTAGTCGAGGTAAGTGCATACTCGGAGTCACTTCCTGTCCATGCAGTACCAAAAGATTTGTAAATAGGTACTCCTTATTTTCAACTAAAATTTGCATATAATTATGAATTAATACATTATTTTTACTTTTGTTATTATTATAAATAAATTCTCTTTAACTGTATATATTTTAAAGTATTAATATTGGAAGTTTGTTTTTGCTTAAAGGTTGAAAAGTTATGTCATTAGGACTTATTATAATTTCATCTTTTTTTTTTCTTATTCGTTTATTTATTTTATTATTTGCTGATTATCTTATTGTTTATTCCACTCTAAGGCTCTAAAGTACTAAAGGTAGTAAATAAAAATATTGCCTCTAATATTATTCTAAAGGGATATGTCCCGAAATAAATAAAGACTTTATTATTATTATTATTATTACCTTATAATTTAATTGATGGATTTTTGTTCCCATTAATTTATTAATAAGCATTAAACCAAATATACATATTTCGAAATATATATATTCCTGATTTTCTTTTAACTATAAATAATTTCATTATTTTATTTTCTTGGTTTAATTATTAGCTATTCTAAAAAGTATAAAACTAATCGACTATGTTAAATATTAAACATTTTAAACTATTTCCGAGTAGAATCCTGACCTATGACTAACTAGTGGAAGTTGGGTGGAGATGCGGGCGGGCGGTAGCTAAAGGTTAAATTCCAAGAGTAGTGGAACACCGCAAAAGAGAGGTAATATTTAAAACCCAAGAATTTCGTAATAAGACCAGAGGGTATGCAGCATCATTTAAAATTAAACAAAAATAGTTTAAAAGATAGTTCACACCAATTATTATAAAGGTTAATTATTAATTTACTATACAAATTAATTTACAGTCGCAAAAAAACAACTGATTTATTTTTTTTTTAAATTGACAAATAAAGAAAATATTAATCATCTTTTTAATAATATAATTTAAAATTATATAGAAACCAGTTAAATTATAAAGATTTGAATGTTATGAAACTAAACGAAATAACAGTACTTAACAGAATTGTAACCAGATATTTCAATAGCTGTTAATTTATCAGTCAAAGTTACTTGTTAAATGGTTTAACACTTTCAAGGTTTTATTACATTATTCTAATTCGGAAAGAAAATCCTGGTATTTTCATAACTATTATTTTTCAATCAAATTGTTAAAATGAAATAACCGTAAAAAATCCAATTAGCGATCTGTTTCTACACTGTGAAAAATATCATAAACGATGTCAACACGGCCCCAGCGAACCCAAAGAGAAATAATACAGATAATAACAAACTGCAATGGTCAATAATTTAGGATTAAAAGGTTTTATTTTTTACGAAATGACTTAAATCAAACGAGAATCCTTTCCTTTTCAAGATATTCGTTGTATCACAAAAAAAAAACTTGTCATAAAACTGTTCTGAGAAAAATCACTATTTAAACTAAAACAGAAAACAATATTTTTTTTTAGATGATGCAAAAAACAAGAAAATCAATGCTCATTGTGAAAAACATTTCGTATTAGCCAACATTCTATATTCGACTAATCGAAACTAATGCATCCTTAAAATGCAAAATCTAAAGAATTTAACAGGATTATTTTTTTATATTGATTAAACAATAAAGCGTGAAAGTAAAACTACGTGACTGAATAAAATAATAAAAACAAAAAAATCAGTTTGATTTGATTATTTAATTTATCATTTCTTAAAAGATATAAAAAATAACCAAGGAATTTGAAATTATTTCAAACTAAGGTATCATTGGCCATCTTTGTCAACATCTGAACTCCACGAAAGTTTAAACCTAATAGACCTGGCAATTAATAGGAAATAAAAACACTTTGTCGCATAAGCTAGAAACAATAATATAAGACAGACTAGGAAAAAAAAATCTAGACAAGACTTTGTTACAAAGAGAAACGGAGACAAGACGGAAATATATATACCCTATATACTGCGTTCATTTTACTATTTCATTGTTTACCATATGAAATATCACATCTTTGAGCTGTTTTCAATATGGCAGTCAGTTTTGTATTTTGGAGAGACATCAAAATAACAGAGTACCCCTCAGAAACACAATCAACATGCCAATTAAATTGAATTATTAATTAATTAATTTACTATCCTGTACTGTAAAACTACGTAATTTAACAATAAGCTAATTAATAACTAAATATATTACCGGTTTACATGATGTGGTTTAATCACCGATTTAAAAAAATAAATCGTCCGTGAATAAAGTAAGTACTTTAAAATTGAAAAATCCAAGATCTGCCATTTCCGAAAAAAAAAAATATATATATATATATATATATATATATATATATATATATATAAAACGTAGCTGAAAAATAAATCTCTTGAAGGTTATGATTAATGAGAATCATTAAGGTATAAGAAATATAGCAAGAGGAAAATAATTTGAAATCCTGATGAAAAAGAAGTCTATTCTATTGCCGAAACATACAATAACCGCTATTTAATATGCAAATATAATCAGAGATAGGATGAGCTAGCAGAAGCCCAAAGCCTTAGTTTGAAATTTAAATTAGTGTTTAGTATTCATCAATTAACATCTTAAGATTTATCTAACGGAATTGGTCAGGGTTGGAAGGTATCTACTGCTAAGGCTAACCACTGGGCCATATTGAAATGAAGCAATATCGGCAGGGAATCGATTTTTGTCCCGATATTATTTAAAAATGCAATTATTCATATAGTAAGAAAAAAGTTAGGATTTTTTATGAAAATAAAAAATCTATATGAATATAAATTAAAGTGGGTACAAATAACAAAACATAAAAATCGTTATATTATGTTACGTAATTAATTTCGAAACTACAAAACTTGAACAGTTTATTTAATTTGTTTATTAAAAAGATGTTCAAAAAACATAAATAAAAATCCTTAAAAGAAACAATTATTAAGGTACCAGGTATTAAAGTACCAGCAAATCTTCTGGTTTGACCGTTGAGCTAACACAATATTTATCAATGATACTTCAAGTCATTAAATGGAAACTCATTGAGTGCTAAAAAATACCAAATGACTAAACCCAATGCACTCTGAAATACTATTTACTATATTTGATATACTTATTTGATGTAAATTAGCAGTTTTATCATGCAGTTTTTTATATTATGAAAAAGAAGATCACTCGTTGAATGATCAAAACTCGTTGAATCAGTAAATTATTTAGTTTCAATACGAGATATATATCTGATGAGTTGTAGTGGTACAGAAATATATATATAGAATAGGATAAAATAGAAAATTTACTTTATTCTGGGACTAGGTCCCTTCAGAATAACAAAATTGAAGAAATATAAAATAAACCTACAAATCTGGCCAAAAAACTACAATAATGAGAGCAGATAAGTTTTTACATCAATAGTAATATCAATAAGTAAACAGAAAATGAGTTCTTCACATAACAAAAATATACAAGTATTAAAAAAAAATGAGAAAGAAAAAAAAAAGTGAAAAGGTGAGAAAAATGAAAATTATAAATAAATGCCCACTTAAACATCATAAACTTTTGATCTCATTGCTCGCCTTAAATAATTTTTTTCCTTTGCTTATACAGCATCTGTTTGGGAAGTGAGGAGATATAGGAAAAGGTGGAATTTGAAAGATAGAGAAGATGCATGACGGATACTAGAAGGGAGGGAATTCCAGAGAATAGTGGAGTGGGCAAGAAAGGAACGTTCGAATTCTTTGGTTCTGTGGGAGGGGATATAGAGGTCAGAACGGCGCGTTCTTGTTGCCCACTGGCAATAAGTCCACTCACTAGTGGACTGAGGATTTGAATTGTAGGAGTCTGCAGATGCAGGAAGGATGCTGGGAGTTGATGGTTTGATATAGGAAAGACCCGAGAAAATATTGTCGCCGGATGGAGGGAAAGAGCCACTATAACTCGCCATAAAGATGGGAAACGTGGGACCGCCTCAAGGTATCGAAGACAATTCTTAAAAAATAGTTCATGATTCGCTTCAATCTGTCCTCGAGTACGATAGAGAGGCTACCATATACCACACTGCCATAGTCAAAGTGGGGGAAAATAAGAGAGGACACAAGGAGCTTACGGGTTGTTTGTGGAAGAAGATGTCGGGAACGATGGAATAACTTGAGGATACTTATTGACCGTCGGGAGATTTGGGCGATGTGGGGTTTCCAGGACAAGGTTTGGTCAATAGTAATAACCACGTTTTGAACAGAGGAGCTGAATGTGATGGAGTGATTATTTAGGATTAATGTAGGGAAGCTGACGTTGGATCTGAGGGGAGAGTTGGAAACAATAACAATAGCCTGAGTTTTCATAGCGTTTAACCTTAATCCATTACCTATATGTATATTCTTGTACCATTACAACCCATGAAAAGGGTGTAGGGTTCATTCTTGGTGCAGGAAGTGCAGTCTTTAGCAGTCATGCAAGAAGATAATTTAGAATCAAACTCAAATGCCACGTTTTTCCCCTCACCTAATGAAAGGTCAGGCACTCACTTTATAGGGGGTAGGTAAATCCCCGGAGGGTCTTCGGATACTATACATGAAGTTAGATATTTAATTTTTTTAATACAATAGATAATAGGACAGGTCTGATGACAGGTCTTAAATAGTGGGAGAAGTAAAAACTTCTCGGGAGTGCTTCTTCCGAACCCGATTGAATTAAATCGAAATAGCAGTTTGTGATATAGGCGAGTCGTCAGCTACATATAGTTTATATTAATCATATACTTATATAACTATGGCGCTTATTACTGATTATATGAATAAACCCACTACTATCGATTCCTGATTTGCTGTCTGTTTTAAGTACCAGATCCTGCTCCTAAATTCCTGGTCTTCTGATAAACATCGATTTAACAGCTTTGACCAACTCAATAACTCATTCTCAAGGGACTCGAAGGATTCCGTGATTCGATCCAGTATGTCTGCAAAATTAATTATTTGAACCAGCCAGGCAGATTGAATTTCTGAGTAACGTATAACCTATCCAGAGTTGAGTTGAAAGGTAAACCTGCAAGCCCATCACCCTGCCTGACTCATCTTGTGAAATTTAACTCCGAGGACAGTTCTGATAGTATTCGAACAGTGAATGATCCAAAGCATAATCTTTTAGTGCTATAGTAGGCACTCATTCCAGATGTCTTTCTCAATTGTCTCTCCTCATTGGATTATTGGAGCCTGAATATCTTAAGAAATGTGAATTTTCCTATTCTGAAACTGTCCAGATTGCTACCAATTTTTCTCATCGAATGAACAATTTTCGATAGTATCGTATAGTCAGATTTATGAAGTGGTTACAATTACTCTGATGTTGGAGCAATCCAGTTACCTTTTTCATGAAGATGGTTAATAATACCCTTCTTCCACTGATCTGGTTTTATGAAGCGGATTAAGCAGTAGGCGGACCAAGCTCCGGGGTATTAAAATATCTTACTTAAAGATTTGGAAGGAACCAAAACGTTTCTATAACTTTCAATAAAATAATCATACTCAAATCAAAATAATAATAACAAATATCAAAACAAAATGTTAAATTTATGGCCTCTAAGTTGAAGCACGCCCATAACAAAGATATATGAATAACAAATTATTATTTAAAAATAACATTAACTCGATAGTTAAACAAACATTAATGAATTTATTTTCACCTTTGTTTTCAAACATTCTTCAATGTGCCAAGAGTACTAACGAAACAAAATGAAAAAAAAAGCTATCTGGAGTTAAATGACAAATATTTTCCAAAATTGTCCACTAATTTGCTAACTCCTATTTCTAGAAAACAATTAAAAAAGTACGAAATCTCAAATGATGCTAACACTACTCGACATAGATCAAGTTACATGGATGGATCCGAAACAGTTCAGATGGTAGATTATGGAGGATGTACAAATTATTTATAATTTTGGAAAAGATTAACCTTTGTGTACTCGCAGTAAGTCTCAACGCTCAGGTAGTGTAAGAAGGCTAAAAAAGAATCTGAACAGCCTCTCCAAGCAGAATAAAGTTGGAATCGAATAGGAGCCTGGCCACTCAGGTGTATAGCACGCATTGAAAAAGCAGACAGGCTGGTCATAAAGAGAGGGCTCTGAATGAGCTCTTATTGTATCTGAGTCCATCTGTGGACTAGCATCACCTGCTGTCCCTAGAATCAGGTTTCACTTGAGCAACTTGAGGTCAGCTTCCACTCAGAGCCTTCGTAGCAAAAGAAGTATGGCTATTCTGAAAATGGGCAAAGCATCTTTCAAGGAGTCTGTGAAGACTATAAACTGGTCAAAGCGAACTGAACACTTTAGCTATTAAAAATTAGTGGATTATATATAATCGAGAATATTCTCTAAACTGCAGGAAGATGACCCCTCCTTCCACATAAAATCAAGGTGTGATACCTTGAGGCTCAGGCACACAGAACGTATTCTGTAGCGACGATCTGCGATCTCTCTAGATCGCTCTTGCTATATACAAATGAATCACTGCCGGGCTCGATCAAGACTGACTCGTTGCGATACATCGCCTTCTGTGTGACATATTTAATGTAGTAAATAGTAATACATTAGCGATTGATAAATGATTTGTCACTTCTATAAATTGTTTTTATTGAAAACTAGTTTAAAATATTATCCATTCATCTTCAGTTCTAAAAACACACAAACATTAAAAAATCAGCAATTTAAAATACAGTTTGGAATTATTATATTAAAATACACATGTTTCCTAATTGACTAATAATGTTATTAAATAAACTAATAATTTCGATTTAATAATTCCAAACTGTATTTTAAATAGCTGATTTTTGAATGTTTGTTTGTTTTTAGAACTGAAGACAAATGTATAACATTTGAAAATAATTTTTAATTAGATAGATCCTTCTATACTACCATGTGTTCGTCAACTGAAAGTAATACATTAGATCGCCAGCTTGCTGCGGGCTGAGATCGCAGATCGCCGGGACAGATCGCGCTCTGTGTGCCTGAGCCTTTACGTTTCTCCAGTAGTTACTTTTGATACTAAATTTGTGAATCAGCCAAATTTTCAAAATGTCATCTGAATTTTTCTAATCATTCAAATTCTCTGGTTCATTATTTATCCAACTCTAATCATTCAGTATAAAGCTATAAATATATAAAATAAAAATATTCCGATCCACAGTTGCAATCGCTGCCACGACCTCGGGAAAAGGAATTGAATTCCTATGAGGACCATCAACGAAGAATGATAATTTGACTTTCAGCGAGCTTGTTTCATTTTTGCAAGTTTTTCCCCAATTAAATCTGTAATTTAAAAATTTTAATTTTCTAATACCAGGCTTGAGATAATACTTTTCTTTTGTGTAAATTATATCTTTAAACTATAATTCCGAAGGAATCCATTTCCCTCTTCCTAAAGTTCAGGTTTTAAGATTCTTATTATTGCAAAATAAAAAATAACATAATTAGGATTTTGCGGTCCATAGATTCAATTTAGGTGGCGGTTGGCCAAGGAAGAAGATACGATATCAGACAAAGGCGACATTGATATCACTGTCATAGTGTTACCTTTGCATTGTCCTGCGGTTTCCTAAGTGTACATTGAGACCAGAGAAGTTCCTATTGACCTCACCAAAACAAACACGAAACTTTCCCAATAAACTTCCTTCGCTAACGACCTTCCTTGTAGAGAAACCTTCAAAGAGTTTGAGAGGATAAGTTGATTTTATTGACCTTAGCTATTCCAAGGTGATACAACCGGAATAAAATTTAATATAAATACAAATCATTTTAAGATATATAATTAATTTTATGTTTTTAAAAGTACTAACAATTATAGCAATTGATTTTCATCATTAAAGAAGTCAATAGAAAAGTTTTCGTAATAAGAAACCTAATATAATAATTGGCTTACATAGTAAAGTATAATAAATACCTTGATGAAGGAATAGCTGTAAAGTAATCAGCAGAATAATATGTACACACCTGAAACAAAAATTATCAAAATTACTCAACTGTACATTAGTAATTGAGTCATACAGAAATAGATCAATTATAATATAAATCCTAAGATAGTTATAACAATGAAACTGCACCAATGAGCAAAATATAGAAGGTAATCATCATTTAGTATAGAAAAAATGAATCATCGGAGAAAATCCTGAAACGGAGTGAAAAATGAGAAAATAATGTCGTTCCTTTGCTCTTGAAATCCACTAACTAAATTTAAGAAACTTCAAGCTTATGCTGTATATTTGAAGTCCGTAATGAAGCCCCTTCAGATATCCGGTTGTGAGATTCCAAGATATTTGCTCGTCATCTTTAGATGAGCAATGAGACAGAAATATCAGTGGTTTAAAAGTGCAACATGACAACAGGAATTATATCTGATTGGAACATAAAAATAATGAACAGAAAATATAAAATGAGGATCTAATATAGACTCATGACAGTATTTAACAATAGAAAATCAAAGAAGCTAAATTAGTATTTTATAGTTATGAGTTTTATGTTTTGTCTACAACAATGAATACAATATCAACAAAGAATAAATAAATACAATAGCAATAACGAATAATAGAACAACTGGAGCAGTCCAAAAAACAGAATAATTGGCAAAATAAACCAAGATACGACCAAGTCATATGCAAATTGAAAGTAATAGCACAAGCCTGGTTAAGGCAGCATTTTACATGGCCCATAAATCTAACAAACATTAGTAAAGTTTAATTTTAACTAGCATTTCCATATGTTACAATATTACTCCAAGTTTTGTTCCAATCCCATTATATCCTAGGTAAGATATGTAGAGCGTACATTGAATTAAATTTAATAGGTTTGGGTATGTTTTCAGATAACAATTGCTTTAAGCTGCAGTGGCGTACGCAGGGAGGGGGAGCGGAAGAGTTGATGATTTATCTCTGCCTCCTCCCTTCCACCCCATCACCCCGTCTCCCGAAGTGTACGAAAAAATATAATTTAAGATTTGTATTTTGAGTAATTGGTATTACTTTTTGGTAATATTAACAATAGTTTCTTATCCAATTTTCAAGCTTATCCTTAAAACTTACGCCAAATTAGGCGATTATAGACCTTTAGGTGATTATGTGTGTTCTTGTTATTGAATCCCTCCGAAAAAAAATTTAATCCCCATCCGAAATAAAAATTCTGCGTATGTCCTTTATAAGCTGTATTTTAAGAATGTCTGTTTCTCATCGCATTTTATTATCTAAGTCCGGACTCTGTTGATTCCGGCGTCTTTTAAATATTTTCGTTTTCTGAAAGTTGCGTAAACTTCCTCTTATTTGGTTTCTTTGATCGAGGGATCTCTCGTTATTTATCTGGAATGTATAAAAGTATGTTATAAATACAAACAGTAAATAAGTATTTTAAAACTTTATATTAATCTTTTGTCTATTTATCATTTAATAATGTACTTCATTAATAATTCATTTTTTTTTAAACTTGTTTGTAATGTAAAAAAATAGTTCTCTGTCGTGGGATAATTCTTACTGTCAACTTTTCTGGAGACAAAACACTCTCGAGACCCAATAATTTTCTTAGTGAGCACAAACACGTCTTATCAGATCTTGACTAGAAATGAATTTGCCTCGGCTGTATAAGACTTCAATGGAAGTCTTGAGCCAAAAAACGAAAAGAAAAAGAGAAAAAAAAATGAATTTTACCACCACATGAATGATTACCACCACAGACATAGAATGTGTTGGGACTACATATTTGTCGCAAAAATGTACTATTTTTTTAAAAATGAAAACGAAGGTAAATTTTATTTACCCAGAAGCTGAAGTCCTCATAGAATAATTTAATGGAGGATGTGTTAGAGGCCAAAATATCCCTTGGTTCAATCTATATACTAAGATAGTTCAATTGCTCCTCTAAGGACCGGATCTAAGGGGGAGGGAAAAGGGGGCACTTGCACCGGGCGGCAGAATTTATAGGGTGGTAAATTTTGAACAAAGTATTATCTTTAAGTTTAGCAAATGACATTTTTTCTACTTTTTGATCGTTTTGATCTTCTATAAGTCAATAAACTGAGTTAATATGTTAATAATAACATATATTATGATGTTTATTTAGAATAAATCCTAAAATACTGTTGCTGACTTTTATTAAGGAGGGCGGGGGAAATAGTGAAATGAAGAGCGGCAAAATTAAGCTTGGACCTCCCCATGCCAATATCACAGCACTGACTCCTCTCATCTTCTTTCCGTCTAACATGAATCCAATGTTTTTGACGGAGGAACATTATGGAATTGTGGGGTGTTGGTTAGAATGAGGGGCGATTATATTTCTAAAGGCGAACAGATCCAATAACAATGGTTTCGGATTTATTTCGGTTTGAGGAAAGTAGGTAATAGCCAGCCCAAAAACTAATGCTATCAGAACTTCTTGCAGGAAGTCGAAAGCGACGTGAAGTTGAGAGTGGTGAAAGTTGAACATTTAAACATCCGTAAAGAAAAAATTTAAAAAGAAAATATTGTTTAGTCCATTAAAGTTGCAATACTTCATAAAGTTCAATATTTTCAACATGTTGATAAAAACTAGGAATTGATGTAATTTATTAGTCATTTATCTACTAGCTATATGCAAATGTTCGTCGCCATCCTTAAGCAGATAAATATGAGAAATACATAGAAAAGGTTCGATGCCGATAACACCAATACTCTAAAAGACCCTCTCTACTGAACTTATTGAAACCCAAATCCTCAAGATTGGACCTATCCTAATCATACCATCTACGTTTCGGTCTACCTAGAGCTTAAATTTAGCCAATGCTTTAATCAACATTAACCTTTAAGTGATTCGTTCCCTATTCGTTTCGACAACTTAACATACCCATTACATTCATCGTCGTGCTATCATCTTAATTATATTTAGTTGAAATCCGCATGATGGTATAGAAGGATCAATCTAATTAGGGATTGATAAATTATTTGTCACTTCTATAAATTTGTTTTATTGAAAACTAGTTTCGAATGTTATACAGTATCCTCAGTTCTATCTAATCCTACCTATCTTTCGTTCATTGTTATATTTTGAATTGCTTATTTTTGAATTTTTTGTGTGTTTTTAGAACTGAGGATGAATGTATAAAATTCGAAACTAATTTTCAATAAAACAAATTTATAGAAGTGGCAAATAATTTATCAACCCCTAATTAATTATATTTATCGGGTGCAGGTTACGAAATTGGCTACTTTCGTCTAAATATTCTACGCAAATACTTTATTTTCAAAATAATCAAGCTGTTATTTTTTCTTAACCTAAAGTATCTCGTTTCAGAAAGAAGAGCAAGGATTATAAACATTTAGTAAATTCTTGTTTTAGATTTCTAGAAAGTAGACGAGACCTTCAGATATCTGTATGTGACTCGATGGTATCTTAATATATTTTTGAGATTATACAATAATGAAACTTCTACAATCCATATAGGGTCTTTGGTTCAGTACTTGGGAAGGACTATTTCTAGGCCAACGGTTGTACAAGGAGATGATTCGCCACTGCTAAACCCGCAAAGCCGAAAGGCTCGGTAGTAGTAAATAAATCGGTAGGACTAAATAAATAAATCTGAATACACGTTACTTTTCTATTTATTACTTATTGCTTTATTACTTTCTATTTATTTCTATATATTTTTCATTATGATTGACAATATTGATTCCATTTCAGATAGAATAAGGATGAAAGGTATTCTACCCTTCAACAAGGCGTCGGGGCTAAAAGAGGATTATCCGTGGCTGGGAAAGTAGGCAGGTGACAACTCCACCATAGGAACTGAGGCATCCATTAGGGATTTCTTTCATCCTTTTGTGCTCTACCTTTGGAGAACCATATGCTGAAAGTACTACAGTCGGAATAATCACACAGATATATTTTAATAAGTTTTAAAAATTACATTAGGCATAAAAGATTCCTAACAGATAGTACAATGAGCTCTCATTATCATGCTGCTCATTAAATATACTACAGTATAACTCGGGTCTAGAATGGTTCCAATTTCTGTCTAAAAATAATTCGACTACATACTATTATTTATTTGCCATAACTGTAGAACGAAAAATCTATTAAAAAAATATGAAATGGAAGTGCTTAGACGACTCTAGTACTTGGGTTCCGTACTTGGTAAGGACCGTACTCTTTGTAGGCCAACGGTTGTACTAACATGCATTCGGAAATTCAACCAAAATTTGCAGTAGTTCGATGGTGAAATGGTATCTTGAGCAAAAGATAAGTCAATGAGACAAACTATTTACGCAATATAGTTTTAAAATGTCTATAAAATATTTTTGGAAATAAAAAATGTCATGCCTCGAAAAATGTTTTCATTCAGAAACCGAAGTATATTTTATGGTACTATGCCATTGTCCTGAAAATTGAATACTGCACGATGATTTAAAATTTGAAATTATGAATATGAGCGAACGACACAATAATTTCACTAAGCAGTCTCCTATCAAATATCACAACCACAGAAAAATTGATAAAGTAGAGGATTCATAAAAATTTCATTTTGTTGACGGATATCTCTTTTATTCTTCTTCTTAAGCAAAAGATACCCTGCTAAATCATTTACTTATATTCCATTTAAAACTGTAGATTAGAACTGCCACTATTTCAACTCATTCTTAATAAGCTAGTTACGTGCCTCTCACGGACCGATATTCCTCGTCGAAATCCTGCATAAAGTTCAAATCATACTCATATCGGTTTTATTTGTGTGGGTAAAGTTGATCGTAGATGTAATTTTAAGATGAAGTTGGTCGGAGAGTGCGGTTAATGAAGAACACACTAACTTATTAGTGTATTCTTCATTGACTGCATCCTTCGACTTTGAAAAAAAAATCAAATCGGGCATGTTTGGGATGTAAAAATTTTGAGCTAAGGAGATCGAAGAAGCCAACTAGCAACCAAACGTTGGGTTGGTCACGTCGGCAGGATGAATGAACAGGACGTAACGAGGAAAGTCAGTCAAATAATTACTCATCAAAGAGGACCAATTAACATATATGCTATCAAATTACATTATTTATAATATAATAATTCAAACATGAAATAAATCGCTCGAGGTCTTTATTTTTTTGTCCAAATCTTTCGTAACATCTACAATTATGCATATTACAAATCAAATAATTATTTCAAATTAAATCAATCAACTAAATATTTTATTCTAAACTTTAATGAGACAAATCTATTGTCATAGAAGAAACTAATTTACAGGAACTACATTACAGGAGAAAATTTTAATCCGTTAAAGGGTAGCTTTCCCTCCGTAGCAATTCCTAATAAACCTGTAAGAAATTACTAGTGAGAAAAATTAATTAATTAATCAGACTACAATATAACAGATATTCCACAGGCCTCGAGAGATTTATTTAACGTTAGACTAGGTATATCTGTTATAATACAAATAATGTAATGATAAATTTTGTTAACAATTATCTATTTTGGTCCTCTTAGATGAGTAATTCTTCGACTAACTTTCCTCGTTATATCCATTTCATTCCTCCTGTCGGCATGACTAACCCAACGTTTAGATGCTAGTTTGATTGATATCTCGTTATTTCTTAGAAAACGGTATTAATTTCCCAGTTTGAAAGACGTCTCTTTATAGGAATGAGTTCAATTAAATCCGTTAATCCGTCATATTATATCCTTGAGTATCACGTTCAGGCTCTCAAGATCATCCATTTTTCTGAACTATGAGCTCGCATAGCTGACAGAACTGTAAATTCTTATTTTGGCAGAACTACTATGATTTAAGGAACTTTTTAAACCAAAGAAAACCGTAAGAAGATGGAATACAACATTCGATTTTTTTGCAACCCCACTTATGTTAATCGAGAAAAATATATGATAATTTTTCGAACCTATCAAAAGTCTTCGTAAGACCAATTATTAATTGTTTGTTTTCGCATCTAAAGACTTAACAATGCTGTATCTTGACTCTATATTGGTATTGGCATACGAACCCAACTAAATATATATTTACCTTTCATAAACAGATATTTTTTAGAAACTATTTTCAATATTTTACACAATTGTAACTGCTAAAAATCTCTCTATTGCTAGAGCTGCATAGGACCACGGATCAACGAGCAGGAAGAGTGATCGAGGCGAGGGAGAGCAGCGACCGAAACGAGACTGTCGAACGAAGAGAGTAGGGGGGCGAAGTCTCGAGTAACTTAGAAAGAGAAAAGTTCGAGTCAAACTTAATCATTGTAGAAGAAGAAGTTTGTTCAACACATTTGTCCTCCTGTATCTCTTATAGTATTTTCTAAAGTGTAAATAGAATAAAGATATATATTATATATTTTAAAGATATACATATTTTATGTATTTATGCTCGAATAAAATTAATTATTATATTAAGTATACAGCAGTGCATTTTATTTTTTTCATTTCACAGTGGCCCTGTTTATCATGACAATAACACTAACCAATTGTTGCTACACGTTCCGTTGTTAATTATACAGTAATTATGTTTCATAGAAGTTAACTAAGAAATGTTAAACATGGTGAATTGATACAACTAAAATGCTCCAAATTATTACACAACGGTTTATTATTTCCGAATAGTAATATTTAAAAAATATCTGATGTGCCCATTCACAGAACTTTCCTTATCGCTTTGGTTTAGAGTTCAGAATATTACATTTCAATATTATAGTTGAAATGAGCATCTGGAGAAAGTTGGAATGTTTTCGAGTTATCAAATTACTAAAAAAAAAGTCAGGAAAATTGCCCAGTAGTCTTGAAGAAAAGGTGGACGAACGGATTTTTTTAATTCGATATTTGGATTCCATGTAGCTTGAAACGTTAAACCTCAAATTCTGAGGGGAGTTAAAAAAAAAATTTCTTGGTCAATTGAGAATAATAAACCAAAAAGAGTACTGGTTTATCACGGGCGACAAGTTTAAATCTTGACATGTACTTATTCTACCACCGGGTACCGCTGTTAAAAAGGTAATGTGGGGTAAGTGTGTTTTCGGGGTAAGTGCGTAATCATCACGGTAAATCCAAATTCTGAACTAGTAAGAACTGCCCTTTTGGGAGCATGTGATCTAAACACTGATGTATCACAAATCAGCCACGAGAGTTCGCTAGGATGAAGTATAGATAAAAATAGATAGTGTTGTAAAGATATAAATTCTGTTATAAAGTTGGATCTTTCAACTTCTGCTGTACAGCTGTATTATCCACCTTAATTTCTTATTTTTGCGTTAGTGTAACCTTCAGAAGCCGTTCTTCAAAATACTTTGTAATTTACATTTCTACTTGACAGTTTTCTATTCTTTAAGCGCTAGTCAAAATTGCCCCGTCAAAGATGTAGGGGCAATTACAGATCTCTGTTATGAGAGAAGTGCGTACACTTACTACTATCATCCTTTGCCGGGCATCTCCAGACAAGCGCATCAATATATATATATATATATATATATATATATATATATATATATATATATATATATATATATATATATATTTTATTATTATTTATAAATCTCCATTCAGAGTCACTTATCTGAATAAGGTCCATTAAATTAGGTACCTTTAATTTCTATTATTAATCTGGCTTCCATTGTCCTACATATGAAACAAAGTATAATGAAAGAAGCTAAGACGAAATAGTCGAGAGTGATGCCAAAGAAAGAGAATTAAGTAATTAAGAAGAGACTACGGGGCGCGGATGACTAGAGGGGTTTACTATTACAGGCTGGTCCTTGTTAATTACATACAGGGTAGTTAGAGCCAGGCCTTTGTTTTAAACTGTAACTAGTTCAGGAAGTTACATATCTGTCTATAATAGACTAGTACATGAAGATTATATTTAACAAATTATTGGATAATACACAATTGGTAATTAAGAAGGAATATGCAAATTTTATAATGTATAATTGTTCTTTATTTTTCATAAAGAACGACATGAATGTTAGTTTCATTGACTAGTAGGTAATAGGAAATTGAATATTTCAAATTTTAGAACGCTACCTAGAGTAAATAAGTAACAAAAAACGCTTGTTAATGTAATGTTAAGACGTCTGTAAGAAGAAAAAAACGCCCAGCCAAAGATCTCTATGGTTTGTAGTGCCGGAAAAATAAAAATCTAAAAATAAATTAAATAATATATTTATGTAGTGCCATCGCAATATGCATATACTTCCAATTTTTCTAGTATACACACATATATATATATATATATATATATATATATATATATATATATATATATATATATATACGTTGTTTTTTGAAAAAGGCGTAAGCGCCATTTATACAGCAAACATTACAGGAAACACATAAAACGATTTTTCCCCAAATAACAATATATTTTTAAGGCTTCTAGCACTAGTTTAGGCCAGAGTAACGACTGAGAATCGTAAGTATTTGGTGCTTACGTCATCAATATTAGATTTTTAGACCATTTCCAATTTTTATTGGTTTATTATTTTCAATAATAGACCTTTGGAATCGACCAAGGAAAACATTTTTGTAATCCCTCCCCCCTCAAAATTTGAGATTTTACGTTTCAAGATACGTAGAATCCAAATATCAAATAAAAAAAAAATCCGTCTGTCCGCCGTCCGCCGTACGCCGTCCGCGGCTTTTCTTCGAGACTATTGGACCGATTGTCTTGAGATTCGGTACCAATGTCACAGGTCACCCCGGGATGATCCTCGGAACTCGGCATTACCATTCGTATGTTTTTTGTTTGGTGCTTTTTTTATTATATTTAAACGAAAGCTAATGAAATTCCCTACAAAACGAAATAAAAATCATTTAAATCGGACCATTATTAGCTGAGATATTGCTTAAGAAACTTCTGAGACTGATTCTCCTGGCAGCTAGTCATCCGGCTTCCGGACTTATCTATTTGGCTTCTGACTTCCTCTCTGTTTTATTCTTTCTTGGATTATTTCTTTACTTCCTTTAGCTTCCTTAGTCTTTCCTTTTTTTTTTCCTCCTGAAGTGCACATCAAATATTTCCTCTATATCATTTTACATCACAGCCTACTTGCATTGACAGAGGTTTTTAAATTAACACTCCCAGTTCAGCACTCTCCAGTCGATCATCTTGTGAAAAGCTTCAAATTTATTTCCCTTTGGTGCCTACTGCTTAATTTTTTTTACTTGGACAGAATAGAAATTTTTGGAATATTACTAAGTGGAAATAATAAACCATTGTGTAATAATTTGCAGCGTTTTTCGATATATAGTGAGCGGGAATCGATAGAGGTGGTGTTTATATCCCATAATCAATTGAAACCTAAATTACGAATTTTTGGCGCTTAAGCCTTTTTCAAAAACAACGTCGATATATATATATATATATATATATATATATATATATATATATATATATATAATAATAATAAGGTACAAGAACAATAAAATAGATCTACTCGTCAAGATCAAACGCCAAATCCTAAACCATTGGCTTCTTTTGAGTCCATGACGGTTACCATTATTTGTAAAATCTCAAATGTATGAATAAGAACCAAGTTCAGAAAACAGCCAGGAGGAATATAAGGAAATCTTTTGGTCAAAGAATTCGGTAATCCCAATAACAGTACTCTTGCACTTCCACTAAGTGGAATATATGGGAAAAAGCTGGACGAACGAGATCATATAATAATAGTTACAACTTAATGAAAGTTTATTAATATAATGAAAGGTTATTTTAATATAAAGCGGACCGATAACGTGGTCATTTAAACAGAACAAGCTTACGCTAATAAGAAACTTGGAATTTTCGCTAGCTAATTGTATGTTTGCTGAAAGTTCTCGTTTTTTCATTATTACCAGATCCAAAGGGCTCTGGAAATAATTGGAACCTGGAGATTTAGGAAAAATTCATAATTGGATGGCAGCATAATTATTCCCTTTCTATAATTTTATTTTAATCCTTTTCCTTGAAATAAAACGAGCTGTAAAACAGCAGTTTTAATTGGTTGAATGAATGAATATTGTATAAATTTAACATAATTTAATGAAAAATAATGAGATATGCTGTCTTAAATGCACCAGTAGTTCAATAATGGGTTATCAAAATATTTATACTTGCAAATATTATATCGAACATTCGCTTGGATATTTTAATTAGAAAATAAATTATTAAAATACACTTTTTTTATTGAAAATGCAGTTGATTGATTATTGCTACTTGTTTACGGAATATACTTTTCAGATCCAGAAGTAATGGACTTAATCTAATAAAATTTGAACGTTTTAATTCTTACGTTTATAGACTAGTCCATTCGTTTCACACCAAACACAGTCTTAAAAATATAAATGAATAAATTTATTTGCCAGCATACGAATTATATACTAGAGTGTACCGAAATCTGGACGTTTTTACAAAAAAAAAAACATTAAACTTAACTACAACTATTGTTATATATGTTAATCCTATTTTATACTAATGTGCGAAATTTTATTCATTTATTATAAGCAAATATTTTTTATAGATTAGAGAGTTTTTAAATTATACTTATTAATAAATTATGTAATAATGTAATAGGTTTATAAGGGTTAATGTTTAAACGAAAATTAAAAGAAAAAACGCTAAAAAAAAAAAAAAAAAAAAAAAAAAAAACAATACTTGTATATTTACTATATACTTTTATTATATATTATGAAAACTTAATTATCCTAGATATTTATAAGTTACTCTCTCTAGGTAACATTTCAGCTAACATTTCTACGTCCGATACCCGTCCTCAATTAGATTACCGAGGCCTTTATGAATGGGGACTTAGGGCTGATGTCACCTTTTCTAAATGCTCTGACCTAAACAGGTATACTTAGGCAAACAACTTAAGGAAGGAAGAACCTTTTAGTGCGCATGGACCAAAATATTTCAATAACTCTTTGTTATCAACTTGTAATCAATTTGTAACAATCAACTTATAAATTAGTGCACGCGATTGAAAGAATGTAAAACAACTTAAAACATTAAAAAAGAAAATCAAGATGGCTTATTTGAGGAGGTAGCTGTTCTAAATTATACAGAGGGAGAAAGCTTTCCCTCTTTGAGCGTAACCTTCCGGTATAAGCTCCGCCCAAAATGCTCTTCCTTAAGTTGTTCGCCTATACAGCTCGTGTTGATGTTAACTTTAGGAATTTTGTAGTTTCATAGTATTTTTTAAACTTTTTTAAAGATAAATAATAGTGAATAGAAGTCTATGATATTAACCTTGTAAAGATAGTAAAAACAAGGTCTTCCCCGTATTAATCACAATAAACATCTCAAAACTTTTTCTATTTATTTTACATAATTACTTAGCTGGATTCGATAAAAATTCGAGGAGTGATCTTTAATAAAATATCAATAAAATCATAAAATTTTAGTTGAGAAAATTATTTATGATAGAATTAGAAAATGAGCATTGAATATTTTTATCTGACGCCAGTATATTAGAAATTTTAAATAAATTTGTTTTGATGATGATAGAATTTGTAATTTATATCTATACTGGGAATATGCCCAGCTGGAATTTTTAATTATAACTGTTGGAAAATTGGTGGAATTTTTAAAATTTAGGTTGGTAAATAAAAATCGCATGCAGAAACAAATAACTGTAGTTGCTAAATGATGTAGTAATAAAATAAAATAAAAATTTTTAAATGAAAAATATTTTTTTTTAATATAACAAAAATGAATCATCACTGGAGTTGAGGTAAAATATACTAACGTTTTTAATGTTCAACAACTTATATGGATCTAGATTTGGGCTTGACACTTGAAAAAACAAATTACCATATTAATTATTACAGACCTTATAAACAGACCAGTTCCACAAATAAAGCAGTGATATTATCTCGGAGAAAGGGAGTGATAACATCATACTAATTTTATTTTAGGCAAAATATTACACTGTTCCTAATAAAAATAATTTAAGAATACTACCTATAGCTAAAACAGGAAATCAAAATTATAAATGTCGGCCATAAAAAAAATACATTAAACCTTCATTATCATGCATGTGTTTCTCTGATCTACTTCGAAATACTCGAAAGCCAACCAGATGAGAAGAAAATTAATCTGTCTAAACTTTTCGGTGACTTTGAAGACCCACTCCCGAAATAACTTATAAGTATGAAATAACTATTTATGTCGTATTGCTGACAGTCTGTGACAGTCGCTAAGAGTCAGAAGTTGTTCCTGTTTCTTATGTGTCACTAATACTACATATCACATAACAACTATTAAGCAGCCAATGTATCCTCTGCTTAATCCAAGTTCGTGACATCGAAAGGAATTCCGCATTGGTTAAAAATGACCCGTCGTCATTTTATACATAAAATTAATATTAAAAGAGATTAAGTCAAATGTAAAATATTCTATTTATATTTGTATTATTATACAATAATAATAATTTTTTTAAATAAACGCAACGATAAACCATAAAATACGTTCTCATATGAGCATTTTTCTTTGCAAGTGGTGTAAGGCCATTTTTGACAAAAAGTTAGTTAATGATGACAATGAATGAAAATTGCTAGGAGCTTTTTATTATATCTATAAACAGTTTCCAAAAAAAAGTCTTAAAAA
The DNA here is from genome assembly GCA_948150685.1 of Rhaphigaster nebulosa. NCBI lineage: Eukaryota > Metazoa > Arthropoda > Insecta > Hemiptera > Pentatomidae > Rhaphigaster > Rhaphigaster nebulosa. The sequence continues at coordinate 100,977,602 of OX411306.1, read as the reverse complement.
TTTTCATCATTTTGTCAATATAATTTACGTGGATAATGAAATTACAAATATAACTACTATGAAAGACATAATGTTTAGTTCAAAAATTAAACTACATAATTTCTCTACTTCATTTTGATATCAGTGGCAACACTGTAAATGGCATAACAAATTTCGTTCGTCACTAGAATTTTGGTATTTCCCGTGTTTATTGTTGAGTATATAGCTTATTCCAATGTTGTGTTTGTTAACTCAACTTGAAGTAAATAGGTACGATTACCTATAAAATTACTCATTATTAATTTCATAAGAAATGTGAATTTTATATTATATAATACGCATATAGTAAAATAACAAACCCTTATTTTGATACATTTCCTTCTGCAACTGTACAATTGTATAGAAATCATCCCAATGAATAGAAAAAACTCCAAAATAAAACAAAAACAATTAAAAATGGGAAATATTAATATGTAATTTTAATAAATTTTGTTTTTGTCATATTTAATAAAAATTCTTAAAATATTTGTTTGATTCAATTGAAATCCCATATTTTATATTTCATAAATGTACGATTTTCACATTTTGTTTTTCCAAAATGAGTCAAAGTCCATTTGAGATCATCAAAAGTATAATTTTTTTAAACTAATACTTGATCATATTACTAACTTAAATCAATTCAATATTTAAAAAATATAAAATGAGCGTATATTTTTACCAATATTTTTCAAACCATTCAAATACAAACCCTTAAATATCTCCATATAATATAATATGGACTTTCAAAGAAAACGGGCGTACGAGTAGGAATCGCACGATATTTCTATAGTCAGTCGCCCTGACAGGACAACTATCTACTAATTTGATCTCCTCTATGAATTCGGTATAGATAACACGCAGCACCATCAACATATCTTGAAGAGTTTATAGGATAAACATCTTTCTTTTCTTAGTTTATGAACATCACGATACCAAGTGAATAGCACATTAGTAGCAGATCCAGGATTAACTATGTGGTCGGCTAACACCGAAGGTCTGGGAATGAGGGTACCTCCTAACAGCAAGAGAATCCTACTCCAGGACTCGTTCTCCCGACCATTACCAGTACATAAATATTCACGACCGCCACAAATATAAAATAAAAATTATGTATTAATTACATTTAAAAAATTATAAATACATATGTTGTCTAGAACGTAAAAGAAAGAGGTGGGCCGATGATACATAGACTAGGATACTATCCTTCTAACCACTCCTACTTCCACCTTACCAGGTAGTGAATGTCTAAACCGGAGTCGATAATGTTTTATATCCTTTTTTTTTCTTTTTTTCCCCCTCAGATTCTGTATTTTCCAACATCGCATCTCGGCGAAAGAGTATCATTTTAATGAAAAAAACTGAGGGAGGAGGAGGAGGTAATAGCTTTTGAACAAGGTATTTCCTCTCTTTTATCTCGTAAAAGGAATGTTATTATCTCTTGACAACATTGAATTTTTACATTAAAATAGTCTTCTGCCAAGCCCAAACTGGAGTCATCATATAGGTTGTTGTAAAACCTAATAAATAACATTTTTATATTAATTCATTTTATGTTTGTTGATTTTAGGTGAAACGGGATTTACATAAATATTCAAAGGCTGAAAAAATTTCACCAACTGTTTATTTTATTTTATATGTTACGTTTCGGGAAACCGTCATCGGGCATATTTGAAAAGGCCTTTTTTTAGTATATTAAAAAACATAGCAAACTATAATAAGATATAAATTATATTAAAATTTACCTTACATCAAATATATATGATAAAATACATAACAATTAAAATATATTAATGCCCAATCCGGACCAGAGCCAATAAATCATGGTGGTAACTATAAAAATAAATATCAGATTAGGATCAAAACTCTTGGTAATTTAATATGTACAAATATTTACTATGTTATTAATATTATATCATTTACAAAATTTAAAATTGGAGAGCGACCATAAAAAACATAATAAAGCGAATGGCCTATCCACTCATAGTTTGAAAAGCGAACATAATATTAATTTTAATGGTAATAAGATAACAGCAACAGAAAATAATAATAACAAACGAAAAATACATGAATCCATATATATATATATATATATATATATATATATATATATATATATATATATATATATATATATATATATATATATACATATATATATTGTTTTTATTTTATTAATTTTTTTAACATTAACTATTCTTTTCAAGACAAGAATTTATATTGTTTGCTAATTATTTTATTGAAAATATTCCAAATATTAATTGATCTTTATTTTATATCTTAAGACCAGATACTGTTTTTGTTTTATTTGTTCGATTGTGTTATTCTTAAGGAACCTAGTCCCAGAATAAAATTCTTCTTCTATTTTATTGTATATTCAGAGCTTATTTCTATACAGACAAGCATAAGAAATTTGAAAACAAATTGCAAATATAAATTTATATATAAATTTAATGGACTGCATAGGTTTATAAAATATGTATAATAAGGGTAAAACAACAAATATTGGCCAAAATTATAATAATAATTAATGCAGTTTATTTAATTGATAAATTTTTTTTTTTATATATCGTCCCTACCATATCCAACTATCAAATAAGAAAAATGTGGTTTCCACATTCGTCACTTTTAAACGTTCTAGTTGTGGAACGCGTTGTGGCATAGTATTGAATTCTTAAGCTCCAAATGACACAAAGGATCAACCATTGAGGATTGGGGATTCAAGACTATACAACAATGCATGCCTCAAATAAAGAGATTCAAAATGACAAATATGAAAATCACATTTTTGCATATCTATCCAACAGTAGGTACATATCCCTATGTACCTACTGTTGGATAGAAATTTATCATCATAAATTACATTGCTTATTAATTACTGGCAAATGAATTGCTATAGGTCTATTCCCAAGAGTATAATGTTTATACTATAATATTACATATTATACGTTTAATATAATACGTATAATATTTATAGTATAAGATTTAGTCGAAAACTTGAATATATAAATAATTATCTTTAACTCGGGAGACTAGTCATTTTAAGATTTAATATCATAATAATTATATTTTATAATTTATAGATTTATATGATGAGATTTATTAAATACCATTTGAATTTATATCTTTTCTAATTTGGTGATATGTTTTTCTTTAAAGATGAAGATAAAAATTAATTATATAAGTTCAGTAATAAAATAAATGTCGAGTATGCTTCTTTTGCAACTGTGATGAAACAAATTGAGATGAATTATGTAAATCAAAACACCTAAAACCTATTATGTCAATTCTGTATTATACTTCATTGCGTTGACATCCTACGTAGTCGACTTCGAACATATTAAGCCTCGTACGCACTTGTACAAACTGCCGTTCCGTTTCTCCGAACCGAACAAATCTAGGATCGGGTCGGCAAAACTTCAAATAAATAATGTTCGGAAGAACGGATCGGAACCGATCGCTCCGCTGGCGGTTTTTCACCGTCGCATCAAAGAAATGTTGGAAACCGGGTGAGACTAGTGTGGACGGGATCGAAGGTAGCACCGTTCCGTTCCTCCGTTCTTCAAATTCCTTAAATAGGAAAAAAATTAATAACGTTTATTGGAAACTCAAAAATAATAATAACATACGATCAATGAATTGTAATATGAAAAATATTAATCTCATCAATGAATAAAAAACTTAGGTTCCTGTAAAATAGGTACGTGATTTCCCAACGGCTGGTTGATTAACTTCTGTAATGATTCATTTTAATAAGATTTATTTTTATCTATTTTTAACTTGAAAAAAATATTAAAGTTTTCAATACATCTTTAAAATCTAAAAATGTACAATGATCATCAATCCAGTCTTTAGTCAACATTTTAAAACAACTATTAATATTTTTATGTTACGAATAACTTTTACAACACACTTTATACGATTTTGATATTCCTCTGTTATTAAAATGGCCGAACAAATTAACTTGGGATTCAGAGTAGTAGACTTAAGAAAAATAAAAAAACTTTAATGCTAAATATAAAGATTTAATGTTAAACAACATGCTAGAATGCTAATAAAAATATACTAAACGGCATGTAGTCTTCAAGTAACTCTTTTACTATCTCTAGACATACTTCCGGGACGATTTCACTGATTGCCTGTTTTGACATCCTGAACAGGTATTGTAAAAGCTTCTAAAGGAGTCACCCGTGGCCAAAAACCGTAGGCTCACCGCGAGCTTTTCCTGCACGGAAATTGCTCTTCGAAAGGTCATGTCCTGTATCGCGATTTTCAGACTTACTTTCTTTAGCAAGAACCCTAAATCCGTCGGATGCATCCGAGCAAAATTTTTGTACAGGCCGCTGACCTCCCGGAACTTCAACTCAGCCAACAGGCTGCTTCCACCAAATTGTTCCCGGTTTGAATATAAGTTCCCTGTCCACAAATGCAGTTTTTTCTTCCTCTTTTTCAAAAGGTAATCAATCAAAATGTAAGCGGCTGCTGCCACTTGCTGCTGAGATGCCATGATTGATACTGGGGCGAGAACTCGACTTCAGAAGAACGCTCGATTCTCCCGATCGCCCTCTCGTATCCAATTCGTACGGAACGATGTCCGGAACGCTGTTTTCTTCTTCGAAACAATGTTCGGATCAGTGGTACACTACGGATAAACGGAACGACAGTTTGTTACAAGTGCGTACGAGGCCTTACGTAGGACTATGATAAAGTTTAGTTCTTATTCCAAATCTAAACAAAACACGAGGAGACCGCTAAATTTTTCAATTCCATAAGTTATTATTGATTATAAGTTACAAAATCCCTATAGATTGTTCGAAATTTGGGTTTAACCAGTCGGGCTTATTTAAACCAAGTTCTGTATTTCTCAACTGAATCTCTTCCAGGACATCCATAAACCCCTTCTCATTCATTTAGGACGGTGAATAAGCACAAAATGCTCCTCGTCACCGGTGTATGAATAAATTTCAGTTGTGTCACCGCCTCCTGTATTAGGATATATTTACATAGAAAGGTGGAGGTACCGAAAGAAGAATTTACGTTTTTCGATCTTGAAGAGTACGAGGTACTTCGGATCAGGAGAAATTAACATAAACTCTTATTAACTTCTGATGCAATAGATGGAATGACGTAGGAAGGTTTTTCTCAGGAATATTCAGATATTAATGTAAATCTTACTCCGAAAAACAAGAACATAAAAAAGGACTGTCGTGAGACTACGGGCACCAAAAATGAGATTCACTGAAAATATAATTTTTCACAACTCCTCCTTTGGGTCAAGGTTAGCATTAAATATATAATTTATCATCAGAAACAATGAAGTCTCTCTAATGTGCAATAGAAATGATTTAATTAAAATAACCTTTATGACCTCAAGCTAAATAATTTACCACAACCAACATCTTATATGTTTTCAAGAGATAGACATGTAATCAATATAATTCCTTCCCTGTTAGGAAAATTAATATCGACAAGCATGTCAGAAAACAGGGGGATGTCTGCGATCTATTTAGTTTCTGACAGATCCGCCGATAATCATTGACAGAGCTATCGGGGCATATTTCTTGCTTTGTAATATTACATGAATGAATGGATGATTCAGAAAATGATCCATCAATGTTAAGATATATTTATATTTATATATATGTGTGTGTGTGTGTGTGTGTGTGTGTGTGTGTGTATTTGTGTGTGTGGGGGGTGTATATATATTGTTATATATATAATGTTTGGCGAAACAAGATCATTATTACATTTTCATTTTAACTGTATTATTCCTCGTATCGAATCTGTTATAAAGTCGCTAATAAGAATATTAATTTCTTCTGGATACCTATTACAAGTAGTCCAGTTAATGAATGTTAGAAAGGGAGATGCAGACGGAAATGAACGGACGGCCAAAATTTACTTCTGGACTTTGTTTGGACTAGCAAAGAAGTTTAACATACTAAAAGTAGTGGGATCTAGGAGCAGAGGCAAAGAGGGGAAGAGGAGGGCGAAGATCAAGTTTTTCGGTTTTTCGTTTATATTTCGAAAACGATTGGCAGTAACTCAAAACATTTTATGTAAAAAATAGAAGAGCATTAATTTTCTTACAGAAATGTTATTACTAATTGTTTTCGTAGCTTCGTGGTCGTATGGCCTCGGGATCTCCTAATAATGAATAGTCAATGTGAATCAATAATGGGTAATTCTTCACAAGCCATCACGTCATAAGAATCTGCATTATGTATTTAACGGTTGTATTATAAAAATATTTTTTTAGATTTTCAATAAATATTATTTTAAAAAAAGGTGGATTAACAAAAATTAATAATACAGTATATACTTATTTACTAGCCCGTCAAGTAGGTCTGCATAGCTTCCTCACCATTTCTATTGTGTACTTTAGGAAAAACGAATGCAATCTAAAAAAGTGTAAGGAAAAACAATTTAATCCTTTAATAGTTTATTAGACTTTTTCGGAAAATTACACAATATGTATATATGTATATATATTGGAAGAAATTGATACTTGACAATTTGTACATTAGCCTGTAACTTTCCTCCAGCTTTGAGCTAAATCGGACGAGCCGTTTTTGAAATATGGGCATACCAAGGAAAATAGGTTTGCGCGATCGTAAGTGGAACAAGTGGATGGGATTAGATAAAACTGATATGGGATCATCTAAAGACCAACCTACTTAATCCCTGAAACTTTCATCAAAAGAGAATTAACAGTGGAAGATGTTACGCCCGTCACAATGATTTGACCACAGACAGACCGACACGAAATCAAATTTGTTCCTTGATTTCTAAAACGTAAAATGCCAGTCTAAATTTTCAATATTGAATACAAAAATTTTTTCCCTTCCTGCATAAATACAGGCTTGTCTGTCTACCTTCGGTGGTGAGAAAGCAAAAATAATTTTTTTTTTATAAGATATAATATGGTGAATCTCTGTCTTCTATTTTTAGTGCCATAAAAGCATTTTCCAATGAATTTTTCAGGATCTGTGATGGTTTTAGATCGGCCGATATAGAAATTTCAGTCGATACCGATATATCAAAGGATATATGGGCCTATCGGCCGTTCGTTTTTTCCTTCATGGATCCAGAACAGCAGGGAGTAACTGCAGTTAATAGCTGCTGCAAACAACAGCAGTAAGTTAGGGATCTATAGTGTGGGCTGCTGGCTGTTTTCACCCGCTTAGTCTATCAGCTAGTATCTTATTTTAAGTGTGTCAACCCACTTCTGGAATAATTTCGAACGTGATGCGGTCATTTTTTTCAGTAGATTATGATTACCATGATCCAGAAATCGAAATCTTAAGTTTTTTTAATGTTTTTTTTCTTAATATAAACGGTAAAGAAAGCAATTATTTAGTTTTTATTTTTTTTCAGAAAATAGGCTTTAAAAAAAAATACAAACAAAAGTTGGTCAACATATGGTTATCTACAAAAAGGTCCATTTATATTTTAAGCTAAAACGACTCAAGATAACAGACCGACAGAGCGTAAAACCTGTGAAATTTTCGGTGAACCCTGAAACGTATTAAGTGTTGTTTTTTTTTCAGGAAATACGCATTGTATCAAAATAAGTTTCAAACGAAAGTTGTTCAACTTGCCTATAAAGGAAGGCGCAGTTAAATTTTAAATGATAACCACCCGATGGAGCTTCAAACCTGTGAAATTTTCGGTATTTCAAGAAAAATATCCGCTTTAAGGTTTACTTTTTTCTAGACATCTGCATTTTATAAAAAAAGTTTTGAACGCCTATTATTTGATAACCAATAAGTACAGCTGATTTGAACCAAACATTTATTATATCATTAAACAAAAGAAGTAAAGAATAACAAGTTCCAGAGGGAACTAGAACCTTCTATAGAATGACAAAAATCTCTTGACTCGCATTTTAGCTCATGCCGATAGGGTGGATGTACGAAATGTGTCCAAACTTACCCGACGCACAGTGAAAATAAGAAATCAAAAATTGTATTTTTGTCTTTACAAGGTTTATTATTTGTTTAAAGTCATTAAAGACACACAAATGGTAGGATTTGCCATTTATTCTAATATAAACTAACATTCATTTATACAGAACCTTAAAAAAAATATTTCAGAAATAAAAAAATACAAACAGGAAATTAAAAAAAAAAAAAACTATTCCTCCTCGAAATCACTTCATTGTAAATAAATATCGTCATTATTTTAAAATTAAGTAATTTAAAACATTTTGATCAATTTTTTTATGTTTTTCAATGCTAACTTTTCTAATAGTTGATAAATAGAGATCTGATGAATGAAGAAGCATTTTCATTAGATCAATAGAGGGAGGAATCAATAAGAGAAGCTTTTCTTGTGTGGTGTTCTATGCAATATCTTATATTCATGTGCCGGCCTTCTAATGCTTTTTTTTACCACTGTCCCATAGGTATAATAAAAAAGGAAAAATGTCACGTCCGTGTAATAATAAATCATGCCATGAGACTGGCATGCAATAGCAAGAATAATGCCTCAAATATAAATAGGTGGTTTCACCAATTAATTCAGTGAATTTTGGGTTATTAATTAATTTACCACTTGAAATTACTTTAAAAATGGTTCCCAAATTGATAATTAATGCAATGTCTATCTCTGTGATTTCGCTGCTTACTTACGGGTTTTCAAAAAATGTTCTTGCGGTGTTACCATCATTATTAGAACCAAAACCAGGTTTTGGCATATCGATTAATATTCCCATTTTCTCTTTTAATGCAAGCTGAATTATCTTTTTATTTTCCTCAAAAAAGTTTTTTACATCTTCTCCTCTGACTTACCACGTTTGTAGTGGATAGCGATGTTAAGTAAACATTCGAATGATCTTATTTAACAAGGTAGACTAGAAACGCCACATTTATAGGTGGTAAATTATCGACCATCTCTTTATTCACAAGCTTAAGAGTAGCTACACAAATGTAACTTGTTACTTGAATGTCCTGGCAAAATTATCTCACAAAGTTCCCTAGGTACTCCTTCATTTTATCCGAAGATTCACATAAATTATATGCGTGCACAATCCTGTCATATAAAACTTCATCCCTTTTTACTACTGCGCCAGACTTCATGCAGCTGGTAATAGATTTTTTAATCTTAAAGCGCAAAATCTTGGTGAAGGGGCAGCCAGAAGCAGATAAACTAAATATCAAAATAAAAGTAATGAAACGAATTAATTTTGGTTGCATTATGAAAAAAAAAAAAGATGTTTAAAGATTTTTCTTAAATCAATACCAAAGTTGAACAATCGTCAAAAAATTCTTACAAGATTTAAAACACCAGAACTTAGCCATTTTCGCACTTTAGGACAAATTGGTCAAAAGAACGATTCAAAAAAGATTAGAACTTTGAGTTGTCAAAATAGAAATGAAAATTTTGGAATAACAAGATCCTAATTGGTAAAGGAAATATTTGCAAACCGTACCCGTTTTTATCTTCGCTATTTGCATCAACATGTCAATTTGATTCTTACCTTTAAACCTTTGTTTTTATTTTGAAATTATGATGTTTTCTTTTTGTTCAAAGGTACTATTTTTTATCTCACTTCTCAAATGAAATTTTTTCGTACTTAATTTTTTGATTTTAGAACGCAGCTCGTGACATTGCGCGACGTCCGTAATTGCATCACACAGTATATCCTTTGACCAGCTCTTTGAATTTAATAAGTGTGTGAAATTTGTAGAGTGTAAAGTTCGCAATAAGCAGGTTTTTCTTAAAGCAGGCTCAGTATTGTTAATTTTTGCTTCAAATGTAATCGTATTTTTTTTTATAGGTAATCTAAGATTGAAATATTTTTGTTTAATAAAATACATATTACCTAAAAAAATAACATCTGCTTATAGCAGGTTTTAACTTGATATCAAGCAAAATAAAGAAGTCAAAAGCAAAATGTCGACATTGGTATTGTTTAACATATAACAATATTATTTAACTTGATCGCATCGGCATAAAAATATGGTTAATGATTTATTAAAAAAAGTCTAATCGAATTGAAGGAAGATTAGGAGATAATCTGTTTCTTGATATTTAAATCCTGCAGGAAATGAACTTAAGAAAAACAATATCTTAATTATAAAGGTACAAAAATATCAGATTTTTCAAAACATCGTTAATTCTTTTATTATATTAAAAAAAAAACCTAAAAGAATCGGAAGCAGTTTAAGACATCTTGCTTTTTATTATTTAAATCTTGCTGTAAAAAAACAATATCATAATGATATCGGCTGAGCAATATCGATATTATAACAATAATATCTAAAAAATATCGATTTATCAAAATATCGTCAATTTATTTATCAAAATTAAAAAAAAAAACTAAACGAATCAGAATGAGATTAAGGACACAGCCTGTTTCTTTAATATTTAAAGTCTGCGGTAGGTAAATGAACTAAATACAAACAATATCCTAATTATATTGACCAAGAAATATCGATATTATAAAAATTATATCGGAACAGAAATATCGATATAATTCAAACAATATCTTAATTCTATCGGAACAGAAATATGGGTATTAGTTATACAAACAAAATCACAATTATATTGGCACAAAAATATTGATGTTATAAAAACAATATCTCAATTATATTAGCACAGAAATATTGATATTATAAAAATAATATTATAATAACATCGACACAGAAATATCGATATAATTCAAACAATATCTTAATTATATCGGCACAGAAATATGGATTATAGGTATACAAACAAAATTTCAATTATATCGGCACAGAAATATCGATATTATAAAAACAATATCCTAATTATATTGTCCAAGAAATATCGATATTATAAAAACAATATCTCAATTATATCGGAACAGAAATATCGATATAATTCAAACAATATCTTAATTCTATCGGAACAGAAATATGGGTATTAGTTATACAAACAAAATCACAATTATATTGGCACAAAAATATTGATGTTATAAAAACAATATCTCAATTATATTAGCACAGAAATATCGATATTATAAAAATAATATCATAATAACATCGACACAGAAATATCGATATAATTTAAACAATATCTTAATTATATCGGCACAGAAATATGGATTATAGGTATACAAACAAAATCTCAATTCTAAAGGAAGCGAATGGATTAGTAAAGTTAACTGGCTTCCCACAAACCAAAAGAACAAAACAAACTTCAATTTTTACTTTCAGTTCCAGAATTTTCCAGAAAATTGAATTATACTTAATGTATTATAAACAGCAACATATTACTTCGTGAATCTGTCCTATATAATTTTGGTTCAATCTTTATATTTTCAAGCAATTTACAAATATTTGTTTTAATCACGGTTAAACGAGCAATTTAATGCAGAAAAAAACATAAAACATGCAATTTTCCCAAAATTGTTTAAAATGTATAATTTCATGCAAAATAAAACTTATACATGTTAATCCGGATGCCTTAATTCGTGTAAATTAACTTGTCTCCGATCGATTTTAGGCAACCTTGATAATTTTTCAATTTTTATTTTAGGGAAAGCTATCATATAAATATATATATATATATATATATATATATATATATATATATATATATATATATTTTTTTTTTTTTTTTTTGTAGTATAAACTTTGTGAGGAATCCTGGTTTTAAGACATGACACTATGAGTTAATTATCCTTCTAGGTATTCACGGTAGTTAAAAAATATCATTGAAAACCTAATCGGTACGGATTTGATTAATTGCACACTGTCTGTGAGTTTCGGTTCAATGAGGAACATTAATTTTTTTTCCAAAATCTAGATATCCAGTTCAAACATAAAAGACAACCATGGTAAGAGTAGTAAAATGAAATATGTACACAGCAGTTGCTTTGTATAGTAAAATGAAAATAGATTAACTAACTGTTTACATATATGTGACTTTTGCTTTTAAAATACGCAAAAATTTCACTTTTAACCATCTGATGACTAAGCTTAGACGAGTTTTTCCACTATCAGATGATTCACAGTAGTCAATCAGAAAAAAACATTTGATAAATTAGTGAGCAATAACTCAGGCTGATAGACGAAGATAGCATAGATATCGCAATTTGCATTTATTCAACAATTTTCGGTTATTCAATTGCTATTTTAAGTCAAATCGTTTCACACAAAGCCCCAAGTATTTCAGTAGACCAGAATACTCTGTACAAAAAATAACACTGTGTTTGTTTTCGCAGATGATTTTTTTATTAAAAATTTGGCAATACGTTAGAAATATAAATATAATAGCCACAACACAGCCAATCGTGCGCAACCATTTCTATACCTTTTTTAAAATAGATTTTGCGATATAGTTTACTTCAATATACAATCAATCAAAATTTGTTTTTTCCTAGCTAAATAGCTACTGAAGAGTAGCTTCAGTTTTAGTAGAAAATTTTTACTCAATGATGAATAAAGACATAATGATAGAAAATAAAAGGATTATTTTTGTTTTGACATGTCTTCTGGAATGATTAGTGTGGACAAAGATCGAGACTAATCTATCGGGTCCAATTATCTATTATCCATCAATTATCCATATCCACTCTATAGTCTAGTTTGGATACCAACAATTTCCATTTCAAAATTTTAATTTTTTCGCGCTGAATACGCTGTTAGACCCACTCTGGGACGCGCCGCATATGTTAGATAAACAAGAATGTTAAGATGTCTCAACAGTCTCTCCACCACGGCCTCAAAACTTACAGTAAAGCCACGATTATCCGCGGCATTGGCTGGCAAGGGCACCGCCGATAACCCGAAAAAAGACGAAAAATTATCAACGAACTCGAAAAAATAAAAATTTAAGCATAATAACTATGTTTTATTGTACAAAACCATATAATAAAACTTTTTAAATACATTCATATGTATAGTACTGTAGAAACTTGTGCTCTACATTTAAATTACTAAAATGAGGAACAGTAAACAAAAAATAATTCATACATATGTGCATACTGAAAGTACAAAAAGTTTTCAGTTACACCTTTTTAAAAAAATTCACCTCTCTTTTATTGCAAATCGTACTTTCCTTAACATGAGTTTTTCTGCCAGATGTGCATCGTCGTCTTGTTTTTCTAAATATTGAAGCTATCCGTCTATGTGCTGCAAAGTAGTTTCGTTTATCATCCGCTCAGGTGTCTCGTCTTCTTCACTTTCATTTTGTACTTCTTGGTTCTCGTTCACTCCCATTGCTTTGTTAGATATTTCTAATCAGTCAGTCGTTCAAACCTAGACTCGCGTCGCATTACAACTACTCTTTTATGTTCACTTCGACGACATTCTCACCTTCCTGAACGGATATTACTAGGTCATTAAGTGTAGCGGTCGGTATGACTTCATTTTCTTCTCTACAAATGCTTCGATACTTAGAAAGAGTTATCTCCATGATTTAGCAAGTGCTAAAGGGTTTGAGGTAATCCGCATGAGCTTCTGCTTGGGCATGAGACGCAATATGTACATGTTAGCCAAAATTGTATAATACCGCCAAACTTCTTTGAGATCGCAGCTTTTCTCAATTGTTGACAGTAACAACTTTGTTGTATATGTCCTCTTAATGGTTGCAATGACTCTATGGTCCATGGTTATCAGCATGTTACCATGCTTAGTGAAGATTTTCCCTTCAGAAGTTTTAAGCACACTGGTAGGCGTGCGAAGGACGAGTTGTCAGTTAACAAAACAGTCTTCTTTGGCAAGTTTTTTTGATTCCAAGATGTTTACGTACTATACGTAGGTACAAAAATCTTTGCAAACCATTCTTGAAAAATCTGCTGGTTCATCCAACCTTTTTTTTTTTTGGTTGAAATAATCAACTGGTAAATTTCTGCTCTTGTCCTCTTAAAAGACCTCGGTTTCTTAAATTAAGAATTTAAATTCGCTCGCGGATACTCGGTACTTTACTTTATTTATAAAAAAAAAAAATAGTTCATTTTCAATCAGCTGCTATTATTAATTTTAAGTTTTTTTTTTAATATTATTTATTAATTCACACATGTCAAATCATAAAATGATAGTCAGTAGAGTGTATAATTTCAAATATTGTCTTTTTCTTTTCTTTTTTTTTTTATTCAAGTTTGTTCACCACATTTAGATATACTGTGACATGAACAAAATGACAGGTACTTAAAAAAAAAACATCCTATTTGTCAGGAACACATTAGTAGATTCCTCTTTCTAGCTTGCCATGCAAAGGTCTGGTAGGATCCTCAAGGCGGCCGAATAGGCAGAGCCACGAACAAAGGAACCTACTGCTACAATAATAATAGGCTGCCCAACAGCACAAAAACTAATTCCAGTTTCAAGAATACCTGGCTATTGTCGGAAGCCAACACCGTTATATGACCCCAGCCAGAGGTATTTTCCTAATTTATAATATAAGGGACTTCTTTGGAAGTCCCTATGGTATACATATAAGGCCTACACTTTCAAAATTGACTGCGTTCTTTGTATATTCATAAACACATATGCCTACTATATCGACGTCGTTTTATGAAAAAGACATGAGCGTCATTTAGCAATCTTTTCAAGAAATAAATGAAACGTTTTATCCCCAAATAACAATTATTTTAAATTTTATTGTTATGGTGTACAGTCTGAGTTTATTAGGTTGGCAAAACTTTTATAATTATAATATATTTTTAAGACTTCTAGCACCGATAAAGGCCTCAGTGACGACTGAGAGCCGTCAGTATTTGCTGCTTACGTCATTGAGAGTCGATTTTTAGACCATTTCCAATTTTTTTTTTCTCGATAAATCGTGAGAGGTAATCGAGAGGGGTGTTCATCACGTCCCATATTAAATTGAAACTTAAACTTCGAATTTTTGGTGCTTAACCCTTTTTTAAAAAAAACGATGTCGATAATAATACATACATAATATATTGCTCTTTAAAAATAAATCCTAAAATCTATTATTTGATTTAAAAATTAATATGTATTGTAATGTATGGGAAATAAGATATCCCATGTTTTATGATTCTACATATTATCCACAAAAGTATTAACTCATCCGGAAATATTAATGTTATGTATCATTAAAAAAGATCAGTGGATTTTAGTAAGATAAATGAATTTTTAATGGTTCTCATTCGGTTTTGGAGAAATAATAATACTATGTTTCAGCTAAATTCAATTATAAATTTTTCATTATCATTCCGCTTAATAAGAATCAATCAGTATAAATAGGGGTATTAGACTCTTATCTAAAGATTATTGTAGCAGCAAGAAATTAAAATTTTACACATAGGAAACCAGTATAAAAACATACAGGTATGCAATTATACACACTCCAGCCAGCATCGATTTGATTCACAAGCAAGGCGGAGACTGGAGCATTACTGGACTATTTCGGTACACCATCAAGAGCACTTCCAGCTGAACCAGAAGAATGTCCGTTTGAAGGCCCCACTATTTTTAGTCACAAATTGAGAAGAGAAGCTATAACCCAGAGACCAGCTTCTGGTGTCGTTCCGACGGGAACACATCTAGGTTAGAAGTGTGCCTATATCAGTCAGTTTATTTTTAGAACATCTACCGTATGTCCCAAGGCACGTTTTCCACACTTCGCCTCTGCATCGTATCATAAAGTTATAATTGTGTATCACCTACTATAATTGTATGGTGTACACTTTTATAAAATAAAAACGTTTCTTCTTTCAACGCAAGTTGTTCCTCAACTACCCTTTTTATTTTATTTTTTTCTCATCAACCTTCATTTTCAAAACAATGTAATAACATTTTATAAGTGTGAATGAATTCGTATGAAAGAATAATTGAACAGTCATTTGAGAAACACCACATCACCATTTATATACAAAACTGAGGTTGCCATCCAGATTTACTGGTAAGGTCAAGCCTCATCCATTCCACGTAAAACACCATATCTCCAATATAGCAATGAGGTGTCAGCATTTTCTCTTTCTCTAAAATTATTTCAATATTTCTTGGCGTCTGTTGAGAGTATTACAAATATTTTATATGAATCTTGTAGGAAATATAATCCTCTACAAGATTGGTTATTATACATTTTGCAGTAAAGTGCACTGAAAAATAGTTTTTAAGGCGAAACCACTGAATATCTACCTTTTTTTGACATTTTGCAGATTTGTACGGCTCCGTATCTCAGTAGCTGTTCCGAATTTTAAAAAAATACAGAGAATAAAACTGACAGGAAATTTAACGTTCTTTAAAATTGGTTTTATCTAAAATGCACCGTGAACGAGTTATTGAGGAAAATATGAAAAACATGACGAATTCGTTAACCTATATAATTTTATTGCAACCGTCCTAGATCTAGATCTAGAGTGGCAGGCGTTCATATGTTCTGTCTATTATGAGAGTACTCTCGGCCAAGCCAATCAAAAATTTCTTGAAATCATAAACTTTTTTGGCCTCAGCTCCCAGGACAAAACGTATAGTGGGGCCGATAGCGGATCTAGGAGGACAAAATTCAATGACCATAATTTTCGATTGTAAATCACGTGTTCCTCACAAACAAATAAAAATAAACCTTTGATGGTTTTTAATTAATTAATAAAATTATTTTATGGCGATTGATTAAATTTTATATTTATAATTTCAAAGAATTTTAAAGAAATAGCTTGAAACAACATTATTAAATAGAAAAACAATGTGGACATATTCAAATTAATTTAATCTATTTCCTCATCCTCAGGATCGACGTCCGTAGAAAAGCTATTCTCTGACAAAAGTTCGTTGTAATCACTTAGCGACAAGTCAGAAAGTGATGAACCAAGTGCCTCAGTATACCGAATCCACAGGACCAGAATTAGAGGTCACGAAAGGGGTCACGTGCCCCGGGTGACAGAATTCAAATGGCAGCAAATTTTATTTTTAGATCAAGTAAAAATATTTGTTACTGCTTTTTGATAAAATTGTTTTTGTTTATTTTGACCTTAGTTTTAAATAAACTAAGTTCTGTAAATAAAATGATTTAATGTTATGGAATGATGATGTTTATTTAAAAAAATATTGCCCAAAATACTGTTCACTATTTTTGACGTTTTTTAAGCTTAACATACAATCAACAATTGCCGTAAGGCTTCTTCACAACTGTCCTATTCTCGATTTTTTGATCTGTGATCATTTCAAATTTTCATGTTAGTAACTGCTAATGATGATTGTGGATCTACCTACTATTTTCGCTTCACGTTGATTGAGTTTTGAAATACAACCTGTGCTGCAACAGCTATTCCTTCGGAAGTTGTCTGCAGTATATTCCGCTTCCTAGTTTTTTGGAGCATGCAAACATTTTTTTTTGGTCTTCCTCGATAAGACCGATGGCTTCTTACCGGAAGGTCAAGACAATCAGCTTCAAGAAGATTTTATTAGATATTTTTAACTATCTCATAAAAGCTGGTTTCTTTCTCTGAGTATTTTTCAGACGCTCGTTAATTTTGCATGTTAATCCGGCTACATTGTCTTTGAAATCTGTTTAAGTTTTATAATCTAATACGTCAACTTTGTGAGTATTAATAATTTCATTAAAAATTTAGGATGCCTGTTCATGAGAAGACAAATTTCCTCGTAGTTCAAAAAATGTGAGCCCAGAAATTGAGATCAATTAAAAAAAAAAATTGATTAGCGCAAAATTTGATGAACATTTCTTGAAAGAATGCAAAAATGCTACAAAATGAAAAAAACAAATTTTGCGTTGGGATACCGGCAAGAGTATTTTACAGATTATAGAAATATTATTTATCTGTTTCAAAGCATTGATCATAACCGTTTTCGAAAACCAATTGTAATCAATATGAAATTGGTAGAAGCTATATTAATCTGGTAAGAAAGAAACATAATTAATTACCTGATTTAACAGAAGCCATCTTGGGCGATAACACACTGACACCAGTTAGAACTATAAATGATTGTGGGCCTGCTTGGTCAGACCTGACTAATCCGTGCCCTACAACGAGAGCATAATCAAATTTTGAGATTATACTGGGGCACTTTTTAAATCAACAACTATTTAAAGAAAGGATGCTTTATTACATTTATCATATTTTGAAAGTGGTTTTTGTCCTCCTAGATCGGCTATCGACCCCACTGTGAAACGGTTGGACACGTGTCAACTTTATTCAATGCAGAATTAGCCAAAAACCGACGGACACACCGTGCACTCCCCTTGTATGACATGATAAAGTCATAAAAAAAATCAAGTTGAGAAAGGAATGGAATAGGAACTATTCTGTAGAAAGATGAGTCCAGAAGGATATAATACAAAAGATAAATTTTCATAAACTACTTGTATTTATATTACTAATACTTTTTTTACTCTGTAGTAATTTATTTGTATGTACATGTACGAGAAATATTTAAAGATGTGATATACAGAGTTGATACCTCAAGAGTAATTCTACGCAGAAAAACAGGAAATATGAGTTTTGTGGATTTTTTCTGAGGAATTCACGATTTTGGTTTAATAGGAAGAGATCACTCAAAAACTATTCAAAGTAATTAAATTCCAATTGCACCATCGTAAAGTAGACAAAATTGCCTTTAAAAAATGTAGTTTGGTTTAACTAAATCAATTGTAAGGGAGTTTTCAGGCGGACCAATAGTAAAAAGTATTATTTTTTTTTTAAATCATAATTTTACTTGGTTATATTCTTCCCTTTCCCTTTCTGGACTACAGATACACTACTAATAGATAATTTCAACTTTTATTAAGTTTTGATTTCGTATAATGAACTTGAGGTTTCTTTTGGGGTTGGTTAAGAATTTGCTCCTGACTTATGTGAAGTCAGAACAAAGAAGAGTTTTGAGAATGAAATTTATTAAATTCACTTTGTTTCTACTGAATAAAATGACATAGAAATACAGAATAGGAAATCTTTAAGAGTCGGGTTGCATCGAATACATTATTGTGGATTTTACTTTTACTTAATAAAAGGGGGTAAGAAAAAAAATAAAAATAGAAATAGAAAAAAAAACTTTATCAAAATCAATATCTGTAAATTAAGCTAAACAATTATTAAATAAAAAAAATTAAAAAACACCTAGCCAATCACTGATTTTGTAAGATAAAGATATTCTATTTTAATTCCAAAGCAGTTTTGCATGTATCTTAATATGAAAATTCATTCACAAATAAAGAGTATCTATATTATTATAATAATAATTTTTTTTTAATTTAGGATTTCTTTACGAATGATGTTTCCACAACCGAATTCCTCCTTAAGCCTCTCTCTCCATTTCTCCCTTTTAGAATAATAATTATTATTCTTAAGTCCAGTTAATATCGTCTTTATTCCTAGTTGGCAGAAGACTTTAAATAGAGGATTTTAAAAGGCCGTTAAATAATTTCCAACTAAATTAAGGAATATCTTGAGAAAAAAAGCATTGACAGTTCACAACACTATACCTTAAGTAGTTCAGGAGCTAACACATATTTTCGATCGTAACTATGATCATGATTCAACCAACTTCCAGAATAAATCACTGACCCGGATCCAAGACGCACGGTCCCCATCCTCATGCAAAGACAACCGTAAAGGCCAAGAGGTAAAATTAGAAGACGGATAAAGAACGACCTTCGAGAATAGTCGCTGCGGGTTGGAAGGGTCAGGCTACGACCAAAGCCATCTGCTACCACAGGACATCTATACCAGTCAACAGATTCCCGTATCCTCTTTATCCTTTCGTCGGCATGACGTCTCGCCCGTGAAGAAATACCGCATCTTTCTCTAAAGAAAATAAATAAACCGGTCCCAAGATCTAGCTAGCAGGAGGAAAAATATACGGCTCCATTGGAAATAGATCAAAAGAAAAGTCATTCAAGATAAGATAAATAAAACAAACTTAAGAATTTAGGTGTATTTTCGGTTCAGTATAATTCAAGTTCATTCTGCAGGTTTGGATTTTTGTAAAAGTTAAATCCATGTTTTCTTAAGACAGTTGCTACTACATCTAGATGTTAAAGATTAAATGGAAAGTTTATACAAGACAGAAAGTGACACTCCCTCCCCAACCTTTATTTATTTATTTTCACTGGCGATCCACAGCAAAGGTGATGTGATGTTGATCGAAGAACACTGTTTTATAGTCTGATTGTTGATTTAGTTGAATTATTCTAGAACAGCGTAGATGTGAGTATGAACGGAATAGACAAGCTGAAGAAAGATATTGACAAAATGACTTAACTAATAATACATTATATGTAAATTTAAAAAAATGGAACAAAATTAAATTATCAAAAATAAATAAATTAAAATAAGGAAAGAAAAACAAATTCTAGTAATTGATACAACAAAGGGCATATCAGAAATAATTTATCTTTAAATCAATTCATAAATGCTAATTTGTCTTAAATAATCAAATAGTTTCGAAATAAAAGGTGTATTTTCATTTTTTTTAAGCTTTATATTTGTATTCCTACCTGCCTCCAAAGCGCTACAACCGAAGCGCTACAACTACAACCCACCGGTCATGGCATCCTCAATGAGCCGCCGCCATTCGGCTTTATCTTGCGCAACCGCCTTTCAGTTTATTTGTATTATATATATATATATATATATATATATATATATATATATATATATATATATATATATATATATTTTGTATACACATCTGTAAAAAATGTTGATAACCAGTTAATTTTCTGGCTAAAAGTTTGGTGTTATGTTATGAAAGAGTAATTTCCAGCTACATTTCTTCTTGTATTAATTACGATAGGTCAACGTGTTTCAGTCAGATAATATTGATGGGTGA
Organism: Rhaphigaster nebulosa; assembly: GCA_948150685.1. Lineage (NCBI taxonomy): Eukaryota > Metazoa > Arthropoda > Insecta > Hemiptera > Pentatomidae > Rhaphigaster > Rhaphigaster nebulosa. Next base: position 100,956,858 of record OX411306.1, on the reverse strand, counting down.
GTCGTGTGTCCGATTTTGAGTTTTATCATTACGACTTGTTGTCGGCAGCTATCCATGGAAGTACTGAGTGCTTGAGCTCTAAGTTTGTTTTCTGCAGAGCAGTTCCAATCACGTTGCCTTTGTTCATTACTTGAGATATTATTATACAATATAGGTCATTGCGAGAGTTATCTAAGCAGTCAGATAGGGGGAATCAATAATGCAGCTTCTGTCGCTTCATCTGCTATACAATAGCCAGGTATATCTCTGTGCCTATGTATTGTCCTGGAATCAAGACAAATATTGTACGACTGAAACAAGTCAGCCTGAAAAAGCAGGATTTAGAGAGAGTAATAACAACAACGTTCCATTTGCTGAATATTTTAGTAAATTGTTATGCAATAGATCTTTGCAATAGATTGTTATGCAATGAATCTGTCTAAAAATTAAGACTAATTTTCAATCGGATAAACTTTGATCCGAACTTTGATCTAATGCTCAACTCGATACCAAACACATTAACGATACTAGTAAGCACACTCTCACATTTAAAATTCGAGAAAATCTATCCTGAACTAAAACAACACTCGTTAAGTAAGTACAGTTCAAAACAGAGGTGAATCCCATTAATCAAGGTTTATTTACCACCTAAAAACAGTATTTTAGACTGTCTGCCTTTACTTGGTGGCAGATCCAGGACATAACTAGAGCTAGTGCAGTGATACCAAATGGGGAATGTAGAGAAAGGAATTTTAGAAGACCACTTAGATTTTACTCAATGGACAACAATTGAATGGGCAAAAGACTTCCTTCAAGTCTAGGAAAAATCAGGTTGTGAGTTCTAAATGCTATTCGCAGGATATCGGCAAGCTATTTGTTCGAGAAACAATGCTAAATGGCCAAGAAATGTAAGCGTTCCTTATTTATCTTCTTTATTTCTAAAATATTTTCAAAATGCCACGACTTGTATGTTATACCAAAAACAAGGTCAAATTGATCCTAAAATTATAGCTATCTGCGTGGGCCGAAAAAACCTGCCACTCCTTTGTTCTCCGTTACAGGACATTGCAACGGTAAGTAATTTATTTCAAGCCTTACAGAAACATTTCTCTCGAAACGGTTTTTCTTTTCTGTACTACTATCATCAATTTAAAGATAAATAACTGCAATTGTAGAAACTTCGACATGGGAATCTTGACGAAAAAATACACTTTAGAGATCCATAAATCAAAAAAATAAAAATCTTCAATAAATCTTGATTTTCAAGGGCTAAATGACAGATTTTATCAGTAATTTATTTTCCAAGAAAAATATACCCTTTCTATGAAAATGAAACGGCTAGAAAATAGACAATGATCGTCCGAAAAGTATCCAAAGAATGTAAAACGACATAAGAGGAATTAGAAAGAGTATATTTTTTCTTGAAAAATAAATGACTGTTATAAATAAATAAAAAAAGTTTGCTTTAAAAACAAGAATTGTTAATCCATCATAAGTTATTGAGCTAATCAATCAATTAAAAGATTTACTAAACCTAAAAGCAACATAAAATATTTAGTGAAGAATTTTAAAATGAGTAAAGATAGTTCGACATTAAATGCCTACAATTTTTATAAATAATCAATGTAAATTATCTTTACATATTTTACTTCAAATTTGGGGGTATAATTTATTATAGTGAAATGTAAATAAATTGGTTATCTTGTTGTATAATATTTCACTTACATGTTTTATTTTTTATCAAATTGTTCGTGATCAAGTTGTGACGGAAAACTCCACCAACATTTCAACACGTCTAATTCCAATTCTGTTAACATTTTATTTAATTGTCTATTGATTCAATATTTTTTAATTGTCACTGTTATTTAAATGTCCTATTTAACTGTTTATTAAATATAATTGTTTTGTATTTTATTATTGTATTATTATAGTAATTTGTTCACTATTTGATCACTATTATTTAATTATCTATTATCCACTATTTTTATTTTGATTTTTTTTTTCGTTTTATGCTGTCTATTTTTTCTGCTTTTTAATTTATTTTTCTCCTGTTTTTTGTCTGCGTATTTTTCCTTTTGAGTTTTGCAATGTTTATTTTTCTTTTATATTTTTCATTAATTAATGTTTTTATCATAAGTCACTAAAATATTACCATACACGTAGATTGCTTATCCGAACACGGTGCCTGTAAAATTAATAATTACATAATCCTCCCACAGGTTTACTATGAAAGTGGGAGGATCAAATTGTTAGTATAATTTTATTTTAATGTTTTATATAATTTCTTTCTCAATTACAACAGAAAAGCCACCAAAGCTTAAAATACTACAACCAAGTCCAAAATCAGACAGTCAGCCAAACATTTTAGAATAGATGTCGTAGGTAGAGCATTGCACTTTAGCCCTTTACGTTACCTAATAAAGCAACGTTACCTGCCATAACAATGTTATGTTTCCTTTACATTTATGTAATTATTATTTATTAAATTTCTTGAATACATTTTTTTTTAAACTTATTTATTTCTATGTATAATTATCTTCTTACATACATGTATGCAAAAGTTAAGAAGTTAACGATATTTTTTTAATTTGCATTTTTTTCTCTTCATTTTAACGTTTCTTTTGTAAATTATATTTATGATACTTTTTTTATAATTTCTTTCTCTGTGCTGTTATAATTATCTTCTTATATATATTTGTGTAAAATATATCCATTTTAATTATATTTGTTTCTTTAAAATTTCTTTTTTTTTTAAATATTTGTTTTTTAAATTTTATACCCCAAGTATAACTAATATCTTAGGACTACAAATGTAAACCTTGTAGTTTACACGAATATTAAGACATTTTGCAAGAGACATACCTATAGTAAATATAATAAAAAAAAACTACTCTTACAGAATTAATATACAAAACAAAAAATTAAAAATAAATAAAATTCAATATAAACTTGATCCTTTCGATTAAAAAGAATTAATATATTGTGGCACGTAATTTAATATTTCGACAGGTCTCAATTTTCAGCATTAGCGAGTTGGGCCTCGATGTCACGACCCAGATCATTCTTTGGTTTTCACTTCCAAATTATATGGTACAAAAAACATGTATTAATCATCAGAGAAGAAAAATAGCTATATTTGCATATAAATAGTCAAAATCGAAATGAAAATATCATATTTATTTATTCGATTTTGACTGTAATCGGATACCATCAATAATAAAAATTGGTATTACTAATCGAAAATGATAAAATAAATGCAAATAAAAAAGTATTACTATGACAGATGAAACTAAACAGTTTTCAGTTCATTTGAAAAATCAAATTCGTAATTATTCATAATAATTCACACACTTCCATAAATATAATACTCTTGAAATAACCTTTAAATTAATCCTTAATTAAAATGGTAATGGAATACCAACTTAACAGAATGGGATTTTTTAAAAAGTTAATTACCTTTCAAGTCTGAATTTTTTTTATTTTTTACCTTCTGTAATTGTGAAATTACAATAAATAACGAATCCTCGTTTCATACAGTTAATCAAAATAATTTCATTATGAAAGCCGTAATTTCTTTTGAGCAATTATTAACATTAAACTACCGCGACGGCATATTCAAGACAGTTTCAGAACTAGAGCACGTCGGACATAAATAAGATAATGGTAAAAATTAGTTCAGTTAGAAAAGGAGGGAGAAGACTTACCGCCGCGGTAAGTTAATGAAAATTAAATAATTTTTTCAATGTTTTATTTCAATTTATGTTTTGATTACAGTTGTTAATTTATAAATAAAGTTTAAAACAAAACCGTCATTGAACAGGAATATTAAAAAAATGGCATCCCTTTTAGAGAGATGGGTGAGACGGAAGACCTTTTATTCAAACTGAAAGCGTTATTACAAAAAGCAAACAAAAATGAGAAAGGATCTTTCTCAGATTTTGAAAACCAATTAATTTTTTCCAAAAATATTTATATGATAGTTTCTGTTTACAACATACAAAAAATTTTCAAGCCCCTAGTTTTTATACAATGAATATGAGTATTTTAATTATAGAAAACTTTATATATATTATATTATTATAAATTTATATAAATATAAAAGAGAAAAACTCAAAAAGAGACATGAATTAATTACTATAAACAATTGGAAGATTCCAAAACACAAAGCCACAAGTCTCTAAAACGTTGATGGATAAGTTGGTTGCCGGTATTTTAGAGACTTGAGGCATTTTTAGGAATCTTCCAATTGCTAGTAGTTAAATATATAAATAATAATAATAATGAAATTATTCATAGTACGATGTGTCTAAGCGTTTTCTGTTTATATATCTTACAAGGTAGTTAAAGTTTTGTAAAGTATACAATATCCCCTGCATGTTGATGTAGACTGGTTCCGAAATATTTGAAAAAATCTGTTATTAGTTAAAACATAAAAGTGAAGATATAAGGCACGCTTAGATATAAGCCTTGTTTCTTGATTCAGTTTAACAAATATATGCGCTTGGAAAATAAGGACAGATTATGCTTCAGATTTGACTTCTTGACTTCAGAATGCTGAGGTGCTGTGCCGAAATACTCAGGCACAAAACAATGGTGTATATATATATATATATATATATATATATATATATATATATATATATATATATATATAATTAATTTCATAAAAATAATATGAAATATAATAGGATTAAAAAACAAACATTACTGTTTAAAACTTTCTTCATTAAACATGTTTCGATATTCAATTTAGTAAAGTTTAACTTTCTGCCACTTAAACATTATTAACAATATATTATTAGTTGAAACAGATCTTTTAATAAGAACTATCTTTACAACATTATTATGCACTTAAATGCCTCTGTTGTACTATTTTAAAATTTTCAAAATATAATTAAAACTACTAATGCATTAGTAGTAAACAAAATCAACATAATTTTAACTTACCATAAGTCTGAATTTTTTTGTATTTATCCAAAGTATTTTTTGTAATCTAAGGTTTCTCGATAACTGTGAGGCACACAGACTTCTTCTTTCTAGTTATTTAGGATATTATAGATTTATCGAAGTTATTACAAGATACTTGTATATTAATATTTTATTAAAGAGGCCGACCTACACAGGAGGAGGACTGAGAGAATATTTTTATTATATTTCAAAGGGAATTCCGCTAATACCTGCTGCTTTGAGAATTTTAATTTTCAACGAGATATTTTGTAACTCGCAAAGTCAATATTTTTTATCTAACTTTAGATATTGTAAGTTCAGTGTTGGACAGAGACGGCACTTAGATAACAAATGTTTAGCCTTTTTGCCTTACGGTGAAAGAAAACTAAAGAAAATTTAATCAGAAACTTATTAAAACCTTAAAGAGCAAACATTTTTTTTTTTACTTATAACATAAATTGATACAGTTCAAGCTTGATATATTTATTTAAAATGAAATCTATTCATTTTGTTTTACTTTGAGCAAAAAACTGGAGTGCAACGCCTTGGTCAATGCATTCAGTTAAATAAAAACCGAAAAAAATGGATCAAATGGAATAGGTAGAAGTAGGATAACAATCTAATTCTATACTTTATAACATAGTAGAATGTGGTAAACGATTTCAAAGCACAACACACGCGGTTAAAAAAAACAATATTACCTTCTACCAACAGGCAAGAGTGGGTACTGTGAGATCGATAGTGCTCTTTCCCCCAGCAGCCTTGCGTGCATGCGCACATCAGCCAAACTCCTCGCTGGTGGAACTTTGAAGTGCACAGTGTTTCTATACAAAGATATTTATATCTTTTTCATAAAATGCGGTATGGCTACTGGTTAGTGTAAGGGTTATATATCTAACAGGTATAAAGAAAGAATAATAGAAAATCCTCATTATATTGAATTTTGATGATACTATGAAGTGGAAATGGGAGTGCTACAGTTCCACAGTTCCTAGCAGCGATTGCCACTAATTGTGTAGATGCTATTTATGTGATGCAGAAATATATTATAAAGAAAGGAACAAATCGCACATTTAGGATATGTTTATACTGTAATAAATGTATCTCTAAATTTGGCAATATAACAGGGAGGCTAAAGTAAATTCTTGGGAATTAGTGGAATGAAATCTTCTAAATTTTTTTCTTTATTAAAAAATTCAACTGTTTTTTACAACGTTTCGGGATGAGAACCCCACCTTCAATCAATTCAATGCATCATTACATCGGTTAAAATTGTATTGAAGATATTAGTATTATTTAATTCATTATTTAAGATCATAGGATGTGTCAATTTGAGTTTTATAAATTAGGTATACCCTTGCTTCATCATTTACATACATAAATGATATTTCTAAGCATAATTTTACTTACAGCTTATTAGCAAGGATAGTCATTTGGTTTCATTGTCATACTGAACTCATTTTCATACTGAAAAATTATTAAAAATGTCTTTGTTATAAAATCTCTTCTTTATGCTGCCACCAAAAATTGAAATGAAATTGTGCTCTTAAAACTTTCATTTTTACTTCACATTTATGGTTCTCCAGAAATTTAGAGAAACATTAGTTATATTTTTTATGTATGATTTTATTTCTTTGTTTGATATTTCATTTTAATATTATTATATATAACATATGTCTATTATAAATTATAACTCATCTACTGAGTTACAACGTCGTCACTACATCTAAACATATGTATTTTACGTGAATTACAATTTTTAATAAGGAGCAGATCTGTGTATGTATTTATTGATTATTGAGCAAATATTTGGAAAGAAATAACTATTCAGGTTTTAATCAGTGGCAATAAAGAAAAAAAAAAAGTGAACTAAATATATTTTTCATTCATATACCCATATAAAATATGTATATACCAATGCATTACTACAGTTTATATTTTTCCAATAATTACCTCCGCGTTCCGGTTTTATATTGGCTGTCGAGATTACTAGGGATGAAATTTGTTTCTGACAGCTGTTTAATTGAATTCAACGTAGAACAATGCCCTTAACTCCAGTAAAACTCTTTGCTGTTTTGACAGAATATTGATAAGCCGATTACTGATTTTACGCTGTATGAAATTTTATCAAAAAATTATGTTGTTGCGGCATTTAAACGAAATGACTATTATTATGAAATTTAATCTTGTTCTGCAATAAAGATCGAATATCCTAATATTTAAAATTATAATGGAATATTCCAATTTTGGAGGCTAGAATTATTTCTGAAATCTAATTCATAAGGAAACTGAAACGAATCTATGAGAAAAAAAATATGTCCTTTAATAAAAAATGTTTTTATTAGCATTAAATAAACCCTAAATAATATTGCAAGTTTTATATATAAAATGTAAAATCTAATGTTTTATGCTAGTGTATTAAATTACCAACATACATACATTTTCTACTCTTTTTGTAGTAAGTATATGTGAAAATGATTTATTGTAGTGGAATTAAGAATATTTAGTCAACTGAAGTTTTTACTAGGTACTTCATTAAAAAAAAATGCACTTATTTCCTTTGACTAAATATTTATTTAATATTTAATTTTCAATTGAAATGAGTTATTTTTTAAAAATATTTTAAGCATCAATACAAATTTTCAAGCGTAAAAATAACCAAAGATCGATACGTCCATGCAGGGTAGATGAAACTGAAAAATATATGTGAACTTTTTGAAAATTTGGAGCCAATAAACCGAACAGACCTTTCTATCTCACGCTTCGCAGATCAAAAGAAGAGAACGCCTACATCCTCAGTCAAAACCAGACGAGCGCTCTTTCAATCAATTTATGAAAATAATTGAGATCGAAGCCTTTGACTAAGCATGATATCAATCGTGACCATTATTAAATATATTATTGCCTGTTAAATTTTTTTTTCGAAGTCATACATATACATGCACCTAATTTTGAGACATGAGAAGAATACCAAACACCATAATCTGTAACTCATTCAATAGTTTTATCAGAATACAATCGGTAAGCGGGATTGGATGAGAATAGTTTCGACGTGAATTGTAATTATAAGCGTTTGAAGAATACCCATCAAAGAAAAAAAGGGAAATTTCAAACTTTAAAACTCAATTTTCTCGTAATACATTTCGGAGGGCTCCCTCTTCCTCCCGCAGATTCTTCACATATTACTTAAGAAGTAGCAGTCAAACCAGAACCGTAAACCCAGAATAAATAAAAAAACATTTCAAAATCAAAACTTATCCTTCAAAGCCCAAGAACTTTGTATATCCTGCAAACTGTATATCTCTGACTGCTTTAACCACATTGCCCAACACCACAAATTCGTAAACTAAAATATTTACATATATTAATCTCTACGTCTTCTGATCTTCAAAATACTCCTGAATTTCCGACCAATGTGATAGTACTATTTAATGCGCTGTTTTTATCAATTACCCACAGGATCAAACAGGACATTCGAACAAAATCTTTATAGAAACATTATTATTGTAAAGAATTAATTATAGATGTAGAACCGCTTCCACCCTGATGGGTCATTGGGTTTAAATTCGATATTAATATAGGTTATTACCATCGAGTTCAAATTCATAGAAAGAATAGGTTCTTTCTATGAATTTGAACTCGATGGTGATTTGATCAATATTGTATTGTATTATGTCTTGTAAAGTTTTTAATAACCCTATATTATATAATAATATAAATATAACCTAAAATATTATATAATAATTATAACCCTAAATATTAGAGGGGCATTCTTGTTACTAATGGTTTCCTCCTAATTATACGCAAATAAAATTTTCTTTTCGCTATAACTTTTTATCTTGCATTTTCTCAATGATGTACTACATACATTAAAACTTAAAGAGCTTTAAGGAGAAGACATTAGGCATGTTTGATCAAAATCGTTTAATCCGTTTACGAGATAATTGTAAAAAAATGTAAAATCCATGATATAATAGCTAATTCCGATTCGTCCGATGCGCTGTATCTTTGCTAATGCTGGTCCGATTTTGATGATTCTTTTTTTTATTTTTTAGATAATTTAATTACCTTTCATACATTTATATACATAATTTACCATAAAATGCATACTTTTAAGTTATGCGCAAATAAAATAATTTTCATCATAACATTTTCTCCTGTATTTTCTCATTGATATACTGCATACATGAAAAGAGCTTTGAGGAGAAGACATTAGGCAAGTTTCATCAAAATCGTTTGAGCCGTTTACGAGAAAATTGTAAAAAAATGTAAAATCCACGATATAATTAGCATCATTACCTATTTCATTTATAGGTAAGGGGGAGTAAGAAATAAGAATTAGCAGAATTCTTATTTACGAATTTTGGACTATTAGCAATTGAAAAATTATAATCATCCACTCCCCACTGAACTCAGAACAAAAAAAAATCGTAGATATTCCGTAAACATCTAATAAAAACGATCGCTCTACAAATTGAAAATCTAACCCACTTTGAACGTACAAATAACAAATCCCATTTAGATAAAATAATAAAAATCGTTCAGAAACCATAAAGATGGATTGGCTAAGATTCAATAACTCGTCAAACCTTTTTGATTTTTACTCACCGTAATTACTCGTTCTATTGTTAATTTTAGAATAAAAAAATTACGAAGGTTTTATAATGGTATTGCCATTTAATGAAGCTGCAAACAAGTAGAGCAGGAAGATGTGTCAATAATTTCAGAGGGCTAAGCCTTTAACTATGGTTGTTAAATAGGGAAACCGATAATAGGGTTTGCAATCGAAATGCTTAGCTCCTGAAAAAAAAGAAGAAGTAGCGAACCAGGAATGTGTTCTGAGATAAAACATGAATAGAATAACAAGAACTTGAATTGAATCTAATAAATATAAGAATAAATAATGCTAAGAAAAATGTATGATCCATAGTGTTGGTAGAAGTATACGCTACTAAATAAATAAATTGTATTAGTTATTTCTACATAAAAAAAATGCATGATGCATTGACATGATTACGTGAAGAGTTCAAAGAAAATTGTACGCAATATTCATTAAATACGAGCAGGAGCAAAATTCTGCAAATGAGAAGAATAGTGAAGAACTTATTTCCAAATCAAAGGAATAGAAAGGAGTTTCTGACTGCATTTACCTGAGAACACAGGTAAAATCGGCAATGAATTCTCAAGTGGGATCCAAAAGGCAATTGAGCCGGTTACCAACTATGCAATAATACGATTGGTAACTACCAATCAACTGAGAAGTTGGCAGACATGTTAAATTATTAGGGACTTGAATAAGTTCTCGCTGTTTCCCGACAGATGGTGTTATCTTAGTCTTTTTGCATCAGGCAATACTATACCCAACTATATCGTGGAGCTCCACCATTAGACTCGAAATCACAGTATATGTTATTCCGCCGAAGTGTAAACAACATACGTTTTCATAGCGTTAAACATGTCGAATTTCGTGCCAAAAGAGAGTATTTGCGGGGAATTTTACTACATTCATTTTTTAAAAAAAAATCTGAATCTGAAGCACATAGAATTCTTGTGGAGACTTATGGCGACCATGCTCTGTCGGAAACAACATGCAGAGATTGGTTTAGACGCTTTAAAAATAATGATTTTAATATTAAAGATAAAGAACGCTCTGGCGCAAAAATCCAAGTTAGATGCAAAATGAACTTGTAGAATCATTATGAGTTGATCACACAACAGTTTCCAAACGTTTAAAAGCAAGGAAATTGGGTGCCGTACGAATTAAAGCCGAGAGACGTCGAACGGCGTTTTTTCACATGTGAACAGCTGCTCCAACGGCAGAAAAGGAAAGGTTTTTTGCATCGTATCGTGACGCGATGAAAAGTGGATACACTACGATAACCCGAAGCGTAAAAAATCGTGGGGTAAGCCCGGCCATGCATCAACATCAACTTAATATCCAATGAATATCCATGGTTCCAAGCTCATGCTCTGTATTTGGTGGGATCAGCTGGGTGTAGTATATTATGAGCTCCTTAAACCCAACGAAACCATCACGGGAGATCGCTATCGACTACAATTAATGCGTTTGAGCCGAGCATTGAAGGAAAAACGGCCTCAATACGAGGAAAGACATGACAAAGTAATTTTGCAGCATGACAACGCTCGGCCACATGTTGCAAAACCGGCCAAAACCTACTTGGAAACGCTCAAATGGGAAGTCCTACCCCACCCGCCGTATTCACCGGACATTGCTCCTTCCGATTACCACTTGTTCCGATCGATGATTCATGGCCTGGTTGAGCAGCACTTCCAATCTTATGAAGATGCCAAAAAATGGATCGATTCTTGGATAACTTCAAAAGATGAGTCGTTCTTTCGACATGGTATTCGTATGCTACCAGAAAGATGGGAGAAAGTAGTGGCTAGCGATGGACAATACTTTCAATGACATGTTCTTTACTAATTGTTTTAAATAAAGCCTTTATTTTCACGAAAAAACAGCGAGAACTTATTCAAGTCCCTAATACATAACGTATCTTTAGGCCAATTTATCTTCTAGTACTCCTGGATTCTATATAAAGGTAACGAGTCGCATTGCAGCCTCGGAAATGAACTACGTTCGCAGAACAGCAGTTCATAAACCAATCAGAGACCAAAATCATTATGAATAATAGATGGCCTAAATCAAGGAAAATATAGGAGAAAAAGCAGCTGTAATGACAGGAAAATTTTTAACAAAGTACAATAAAGAATATTAAGGAGAATCAAATAAAAACAAAAACAATACCGAACAGCAGAAGTAAGACTCAAACAACTGAACACCGTTCAGAATAATATAGCTCCAGTGCATGGCAAGTATCGGAAGAAGAAATCGGTGATAGGTTAGTTCATATCAGGCCATGGTAGGAATGAGGCATCCCTCTCAAGACAAAAAAGGCTGGCAGAAACAGTTTTATGTCACCCCACGCTGAAAAGTACAAGGAGAAAGTAGCAAAAAAAGATGTTTCTATGTGTAACGACTATATCTATATAGAGAATAAAAAATAACTAAATGACCTAAAAACTGAATCAATGAGCTAATTTTCAAGTAATACTAGTGTTTTTTCATCTCAAGTTATAGTCCACAAGATGCTTTAAAACCAGTATATTAATAAATTCAGATATTTCAATATGTTCCGAAAGTAAAAAAAAAAAAAAAAAAAAAAAAAAAATATTTTCCTCGAATTTAAAAAAAAAAATATAATAAAACAACCAGAACACTGTCTGTCCAATAAGCCAATAGTCTACAATCTCCCAGAATATAAAAGCTTTGCATAGAAAATAGTTTAGGTCAGAACAGAACCAAAGAGTAAGACATAAAATTAAATGGTTAACGGCAACGGCAATAAAAACTTCTCGAATCGATACAGGTCAATCTTTTATTTATGTTTTGGAAGAGAAAGATTTAACAGCCTCTGAAATTGTGAAATGAAGCGTCTAACGGATCCAAGCGTAGGCTAAACAATTTTCGGTCGGTCAGTGGCAACTAAAATAAACTAAAAAAAAGATCTAGAATAGCGCGATGAAATTTAAATAGAAGATTGCAAATAATGTTTGCATTAAGATTTAAGTTCGATACCAGAAAAATCCATGATAAACTTCTTGGTCATTATCTTGAAAACAAAGCTTATCGAATTTCAGAAAAAAAGGTGCAATTATAGGTAAGTAACAAAGGTAGCGTGCAGGTCTGCACCTATATCAAAGTTGTCGAGTCGGAAACGGCACCAGTTCAAATCTGGCCTTTGGGGAAAGTAAACTTTTATTTCGTACCCACGTAATAAAACTCGACATTCTTATTTATTCCGACTAGAACTGTTGGGTAATCCCCAACACATAAGGACGTTAAACTCAATAAATAACAATAATGGTTGGTAAGTTATAAACAGCTACAATGGTCAACAAGCATGGTTTGAACCAGGATTAATTAGTATATAAGTATAATTTATCCAGTGTAAATAATTTAACCAAATTGGGCTTAAGTCGAATAAAAATTTATTCAATAACTAAAGAAATTTGTTCGCTATTCATTATAGTCATTATTCAAAATATTTTCCACAATTTTTTTTTAACTTTTTATTCGTTTAAAAATAATCCGTTATTTACAACTGGGGTTTTGTACAGCAATTTTCAATTGATTATTGATAAATTATCTGAAATAATAATCAGTTGACGTACACATGATAGTATAGAAGGATCAATCCCTAATGAAATAACTCTAAATTTATAAAATTAAGCGATTATAATATATTAACTAATTAATTATATATATATTCTCTTTCTATAATTTAAAAACATGACATACAGTCACATCCACTGAATGTAACTTTTATAACTTTATAATCTAGATTCAAATGGCCTAATGCAATTATTGTAACACCTCAAAATAAATATACTTTCACTATTGAGTAAAAATATTTAATGCTGGAGATAATAAAATTTGGGAATAAATTTATTATCCGTCATTCAGAAATAATTTAATTTAATTTAATAAAATATTTATAACATTTATTAATATCTTTTTATTCGTTTAAAAATAATTCGTTATTTACACCTCGGTGCTTATACAACAATTTTCAATTAAAATAATATTACCATATTATTAAATGATTATTGATAAATTATGTAAAATAATACCTCTAACTTTATAAAATCAAGCGATTATGACATATTACATAATTAATTAGATATATATTCTCTTTCTGTAATTTAAATAAATAGATATAATATAGACATAACCACTGAATATAACTTTTATAACTTTGTAATCTAGATTTAAATGACCTAATGATATTGTTGAAACACCTTAAAATAAATATATTGTTAAATATAAACAAATAAATATAAACAAACTTTCGGATAAAAATATATATTTGAGAGTACAAATATTAATAATTGAATAAAATTATGTATTCCTAGGGTAATTAAATTTAGAAATAAATTTATTATTCGTCATTCAGGAATAATTTAATTTTATTCCAAAAAATATTTGCCGAAGTCACATATATTACATGTTGCAGGCAATGAATGTATTCAAAATGTAAATAATATATAGACCTTAGCTAAAGAAAATTTTAAAATCGTGTATTATTTCTCGGAAATTAATATACATCCTAAAGCTGCAATATATATACCCGAATCCGAATGTAGGCGGCTCGCTTCCAAAACCAGGTTTCACTCTATTGGAATTCCAATGCACAGAAACTATTCCAATGGCAAATTCCTTGATCGCCAATTACTATCTAAGGATTATTCTTCACCCAAGAGTCAAGAGCAAATGGATAAAGACGAATGGAAATTGTACTTGGAATAATCAAATCGAGTATGCAATGCTTCGGCCCTTTGAAGGTACTGGCAATCTACCTATCACATTTTATATGGCCGTTCAATTTATGAAAAAGAGAGATGAAAATATATCAGAGTTATTTGTAATTTACAGAAAAATCGGTTTGGATACTGGGAATGGTCACTCATAAAACAAAAACAATCTAGAGAAGCATACTTACAAACACTCCAGAGTATGCTTGCAAAACAAAACTTCCATATGTTTAAAATGATTTATATAATATAACTATATTATAATTTATAATTTATTTATATTTAATTTTTTATATAATATAATTTTAAAAAAACATCTAACAACACTTGACAAACCTAATGGATAGCCAACGTAATAGTAGTTTGTCTGTAGACTAGATATACGATTTGGAAGTAAGTCAAAAAGTTACTTACTCAGAACCTAAACTTCTGTTTTCTAGGGTGGCTAATTCTTTATTCAAACAGCTACCCATCACGAAGGAGGGTTTCAGAAGTGAATCTGTTTGAAATATTTCTCCGAGATGCTGGAAATCGAATCCGGGTTCGTAAACAAGGGTTTAGCGGCAAACGCCAAACTGCCATGGAATCAGATAACTATAATTAATTGATGTCCTTTTAATTGTTGAAAATTTAACAGTTTATTTCTTTTCAGCTTTATTAATTTTATCAAAAATTATATTTAAGCTCAATTATTGTATTATAATTTTTATAAATTGATAATTACCTTTAGTAATTAATGGTAAGGGTCAAACAGAAGATGGTCAGGGTGGCGATCAAAATAAAACAAAAAATCGTACCAACAGCCCAGATCCCACAGATCGAAATAACATTATCGCTGACAAAATTATTTATCCAATTAAACCTAAATAGAAGACTATTGGCGTAACACCATACTAAAATTTAGTACTTTACTGACTGATCTTAAATGCCATCTAGATGACTTATTGTTCCAGAGGATTGTAATATTTTACAAGAAAGTAAGGCAATAGTCAAAGGAAAAATAAATAGGCACTAGTATTGGCTCTAATTGCAACCGGTTGTGGAAGCAAGGGTCATTACAGAGTAGAGAGTTCACAATATAAGACTTTTCTTTTACTTATCTTTTGGCTTGGTATGTATAAAATATATATATATATATATATATATATATATATATATATATATATATTATTATTCGGTGCCGAAATAATAAAAAACGTCTGCTTGGTAGGTCTGTATAGATTCCTCACAATTTTTATTGGATGCCGCCATAAGAAAATGAAATAAAAACAACAAATGTATTTTTGACATGGTTCGGATAATTTTCTTCCTCGTCTAAATATTGGGAATTAGAATCGTTTTAGATTTCTTCGGCTTTTGCCAGGATGTATTCAGCTATAATTTCCTGGTCACTTTGGGATGCGAAGAAGGTCAGGTCGTTGTCTCATTCAACAAAATGTTCAAAAGTTACTCCTACGGTCCGTGAAAATTGGACCACATAGGGGGTTCTTCGAAGGCGCCTATATCGTCTGCCGCTTCAGATGAATCGTCGATATCTTTTACCAAAACCTTAAAAACTAAAGCTTTATGGAAACAATAATTTGAAATACAATAATTTGTATTTATAATAACCTACATTAAACTGTGAAAATTGTGGTAAAACACTTTATTCAAAGAGTTACTAAAATTTATAGTCAATCCCAATACCTTTTAGCTAGGAAATTGGAATTTTATCGATACAATGTCGTGTTGTGTGTGTTAAGTGAAACAAATGAATATCTAACTTCATGCGGTTTTTGACGTTTTGCAGATCTGTACGGTCCCGCATCTCAGCAGCTGTTCCGAATTAAAAAAAATTACTATATATAAAACTTACAGGAAATTTAACGTTCTTTAAAATTGGCAATGTCAAAGTTTTATCTAAAATGCATTGGGACCGAGTTAGTGAGAAAAATCTGACAAAAGCGACGAAAATGACGAATTCGTTGATCTATAAAATTGTATTGCAACCGACCTAAGGTGACACACGTTTATGTTTCCACTCTATTAAGAGAGTACTTTCGGCCCAGACGATCAAAGATTTTCTTGAAATCAGACACGTTTTTGGACTTCAGCTCCAAAGAGTAGCTATTCTGAAGTTTATAAAACTATTTATAATATTTGTAAGCAATATTCAAGACTTTATGGCGTATGGCCATGAAATTGCAAATTTAATTGGACAAACCAATTTCAAATGTTTTCTTGATTAAAAGACATCAAAATAAACACTACGAATAAAGAAAATTATAAAAAATCAGTCAATCATTTGACAGAAAAGAAGTACGATTTTCATTGTTTTCAACTAAAAGGAGAAAAAGCCTACAGAGTCGTCCTGAGGGGTCTTCACACCACCACCCCCACTACCGCTATCAAGAAGGATATAGAAGAGTTAGGGCACAATGTGAGAAGCATCTCCAACGTGTTCCACCCTACTGAAAGATATCCACTCCCACTGTTTTTTGTCGACCTTGAGCCAGGACCAAACAATACTGAAATATTTCTAGTTAATAGGCTAGTAAACTCGTGTATACATTTCGAAGAGCCGAGGCAGAGAGCAGAAATAGTTCAGTGCACTAAATGCCAAAGTTTAGGTCATACTAAATCCTACTGTCATCATCAGACCAGGTGTGATGAATGTGCAGGCTCTCATGCGTCTAACAGTTGCCAGAAGCCTAGAAATACCCCAGCAAAATGTGCTCTATGTGATGAAAGCCACCCAGCAAACTACAAAGGTTGCAGTGTTTATAAAAACATGCAAAGACAAAAAATTCTTGTTGCAAGAAATTTGCAACGGAATGCAGTTCTTCAAGACCAAATGCCTGGCCCTTCAACGAGGAATGATCCTGTGAACCTGGGAACTTCAGTAAACAATGAAGAGCGAAGACCGACGAGCTCCAAGAGCGGGATAAGAACATATTCTAACGTCACAACAAAACATCTATCTCGTCCTCAGGCGCCTCAATCCTCCCTACCCCAGCCTCATACCTCCCATTCCCAACCTCAGACCTCTCATCCTCATCCTCCGATCTCCCATCCTCAGTCTAAAATACCTACAAATGAAATTTCATCTAAAAACGCATCCCTAAGGGTGAAGTTACCGCCACAGATTCCACCACCCTACTATCCCAAACATCCTGATCTATCCCAGTCGCCCTATCCTTCACAAGAAGCTCAATTAAATGTGGATCCCACACAACGATCCCAAAGGAGGGTTCAACCTCCACCAAGGCAGATAATTCCTCCACCTCACGACGCTGCCTTCTACTCCTATCCTAGCCAAAACCCTTCCGACATAACATCAATTCTATCATCATTCCTTCGTGATCTTCAAGATACAATAAGACCTCTTATCACACTACTTACCAGAGTCCTAACTGAAATCCCGTTCAATATCTCACGATGAACAAAAATACCCTAACTATCTTTTTGTGGAATGCAAATGGCCTACAGAATCACAGAGACGAACTTGATATATTTTTCCACGAAAATTTCATTGACATTGCTCTAGTTACTGAAACCCAATTCACGACGCGTTCTTTCTTTTACATACGTGACTATATTACATACAGATCAGATCACCCAGACAACGCATCCCACACAGGCTCTTGCATTCTTATACACAAATCCCTATCTCACTCCCTAATTCCCTCCACTCCAACCGACATCATTCAATCAACATCTATAACCTTATCCTCCCACCCATTGAACATTACATTCTCAACTGCATACTGCCCTCCTGGTAATTCCCTTTCCTATAACCACCTTTACGCCTTATTCCGATCCCTTGGTCCGCGCTTCGTTGCTGGAGGAGATTACAACGCCAAAGACCAACGGTGGGGATGTCGAACTTCCAATACTCGAGGCAGGATTCTTTCTTGTATCATGACATCCAATAGTTATTCCATCCTCTCTCCCATGAACCCTACTTACTGGTCTACATCCCTTAAAAAACGTCCTGATATCCTAGATATATTCGTTACTTCCCAGAAACCCAATAAAATCCATAGATGACCTATCCTCAGACCAAAATCCGGTTCTGCTTCTCTTGCATTAAAATCCTGTTCCTAAACCCAGTTTACTTGTCCTGTAATCAGTGAAGGAGGAGAGTTCACTGATTACAGGACAAGTAAACTGGGACCATTTTCGGTATGATCTAGAAAACAAACTAGACATAAAAATTCCGTTAAAAACTAAACAACAGATAGATTACGCTATTGAGGAATTCACAAGAGCAATAGGAACCACTATTTATGGCAACACATCACACCACAAAATTAGAAATATCCGAGAAACCAAATTACCACATCATCTCCGCATATTATTAACTGAAAAGCGCCGAGCAAGAGCGAGGTGGCATAGAACAAGATATCCATCAGACAAAACTCATTATACAAAACTGACCAACAAATTAAAAATAGAAATAAGAAAATTCAAAATTCTAAATTTCCAGAACTTTTCAGAGAATCTAACTACTAACGATAAATCATTATGGATAATTGCAGCAAAGCTACTAAAATTCAAAACCTTTAACCATCCGCTTCTCACTGAATCTCAGACCTGGTCAAGATCAGATGAGGAAAAATCCCAAATATTCGGTGAACACCTATTCAAAACTTTTAATCCTCATCCTGAAATCCTTAACCCAGCCCATCCTGAGCATGTTGAGGCAGAACTAACTATTCCACTTCAGATGTCCCTTCCTCCTAAAGCGTTTCATCCTTCCGAAATAATTAACATTATTCAGAAATTGCCTTCCAAAAAAGCTCCTGGCAATGATCTCATCACACCACATATCCTAAAACAGCTGCCTCAAAAACCTGTCCTATTCCTATACTTCACACAGATCCTATCCTATACTCCACCTATTTCCCTGACCCTTGGAAACTGTCCATTATAAAAATGATACCGAAACCAAAAAAAAACACCTGAATGTCCATCCTCCTATCGTCCTATTTCCCTCTTGCCCACTATGGCCAAATCCTAGAAAAACTCATATTAAAACGACTGTACCCAATCCTAGATTTAATTCAAGTGATTCCTGACCACCAGTTTGGATTTCGAACATCCCATTCTACTATTCAGCAGTGTCTTCGTGTGGTAGATGTGATATCCTCCACATTGGAGTGCGGAATGTACTGCACGGGAGCCTTTCTCGATGTAAAACAAGCTTTTGACCGAGTCTGGCACCCGGGACTGCTTTACAAACTCCGTCAATTTTATTTTCTATTAATCCGTTCCTACCTCACCGATAGAACCTTCAAAGTAAACCATAATCTTGCCTACTCATCACTATTCTCTCAGTCCGCCGGTGTACCTCAAGGTAGTATCCTTGGCCCCATCCTTTACACGGTCTATACATCTGACATCCCAACTCATCCTAGCACCATCCTCCCTACTTACGCTGATGACACATCTGTGAACAATGATCCATTTGCCGCATCTCAAACCCTACAGTCACATATCACAGCCATTGAAGAATGGTGTCAAAACTGGAGAATTAAAATAAATCCCAACAAATCCCATCAAATCATCTTTACCCTACATCGTAAACCCACTACATCTTGTCCTACAGTATCCTTTAATAATATGCCATTTATCCCTGTCGAACAGATCCACTACCTAGGACTCCATCTTGATAAACGCCTTGCATGGAACCTTCATACAAGACTGAAACGACAAGAAACTGCTCGTAGATTCCGATTATTACAACACTTACTTGACAAACTCTCCAAATTACTAATTTTCTACAAAAAGCTCATTTACATCACCACTATCAGGCCTATTTGGGATAGAGCTTTGGGGTACCACTAAACCATCAAATTCCTCCCGCATCCAATCCTTGCAATCCAAAATCCTTCGAAAAATCCTTAATGCCCCTTATTTTGTCACAAATAAAATTATTCACAAAGACCTCAATATCCTATTTATTGCAGATTTAGTCCGAAATAGATATATCTCCTTTAATTCCAAACTCCCTTCCAAACAAAACCAAAACCAACCCTCTTGTTCGTAGGCTTTCATCACCATGTATTCCTGATAATCCTCTGAGGCGTCTGAAAAGAAGATGGCCACAGGACCTTCATAAGTAGTTCCTTCACAAGTCATTCTCATGTCTTGTACTCTAACTTCACATTTACTTGCTGTACTATGTAATACAGTTGTAAATTTCAATAAATAAAAAAAAAAAAAAAAATTAAAATTAACAAAATCAATTGGCGCTGGTACTCAAGAGCCATTTCTTCTACAAGAACTAAAAAGATTTCTGAATGCTGGCAGTTTTTTAGATATCCGGAATAGCTATCCCACGAATCTGGAATCCCGATGCGGCTTTCACCAAACGGTAATCTTTGTATTTTTTTATTCTGAGGTGGAAAGGCACGTTCTTTGTTATGTAAGAACAGCATAACGGGACCTGGTTCACGGTTTGAGCTGTAATTAAAAAATGTGTAAGTTTTTTTTTTTTCGAGATGTCTCACTTTGTTAAGAATTAGAAATTGAAATAGTTTTCAAAAATTATAAATAATAATCTGAAACTAACAACTAAATCTGCTAAGGTGATAAAATTTGTTTCAGTAACATGGCGGAGGGAACTATGACAAAAATAATTAGCACCACACTCATAAATAAATATTTCATCTTGACATCAGTTTCTACCCATTAATGTTTTTTAATGTAATTTTTATTACGAGTGGGTTTTTACAATGTAGAAAAGAATAATTCATTCAATTTTGTTTTGCATTCATCATTTAACATATAAGAAATGCTAAATTCGCCTAGAATATCGTTCATTTGAAAGAAGAGTGCCACAATACAAAAAGTAGAACACATAAGCGTTTGAAGTTTGCCTTAGTTTTATCGCTGTCCTTCAATTAACCGCTAAAGCACTAAGCCAAACATTTTCTTCGCCAATATTACTTTTTTTTCTTTTTCTTTTAAGCTAATCATAATTTGTTGATCATTTAATCATAAATCTTATATCAAATAGTGGCAGCTTTTCGTTAAAAATAGTCTTTATTAAAAACCTTTTTGAAAAAAAAAAAAAAAATTTTTTTATTTAACAATAAATTGAATTTAAATCTAAAATATTTATTGAATATATTACAGTACAAAATAACATTTTTAACATAAATTGATACCTTTTGGTCACCCAACATTAAAAATAATTTATTATTATCTTTATCAAAACTCTTTATAGAGTTATTCTTTAAGTACAGTTCGAAGAAAGTCATTATGTTTTACTAGTTACTAGTTCAAAAATTTAATAGCTAAACCGGCAATAATTTTTTATCGCAGTAAATATTGAAACAAAATAATCTGATATTTTTTCATAAATAAATATATGTCACTAGAAGCTTCCCAAGCACAAAAAAGGAAAAACAAAAATTGAAAAAATATCCAAACGAACGATAATTTAAACTTTGTTTTAATGTGAGTAATTACCAGCAATATTCATTCTTTTTTTAAAAAATATTTGTAACTTTATATGATTGAAAATGAGGAAAATTAATACTACAGACGCACAGATAAGTCTTAAATTAAAAAGGCTTTAGATAATAATTTAAATTTAAATAACGAAAGAAATTTTCATCTCAAATAAATACTCAAATTCAAACATTGAAAAATCAAAGTTTTTTTTTTAAAGTACTGATTTACTAATCACATAATGATAAAACATTATCTGTCGTGATTTCATTACAAATACGTGTAGGATATTTATTACTGAAATGATTGAATGAATAACAGCCATTACTGTCCATAGTAATAAATTTAAAATCAGAGATGTACATTAAATTATTCTATTTTCTATTGACAATACAAGAAGCAATCACTCTGTAGAAGTTGGGCATTAAAATGTATTTCATTGTTAGATAATGGTTACAATTATATAAAGACATAACCTAGCCTTATTTTTGATTAAACAAGATCACAATTCCACCACCATGTGTATTTGAACCACTATGTATTTTAAATCTTAAGTAGATATTTAACCAGCAGAGGTGCATTGTGTAATTTCAATTGTGAATTATGCTATGACCACTTCCTGAAAATAATGTTTTTTAATTTTTTTCCTAATTTATTTAGTCAAATATCTCTAATTTTTTTAAGTGTCGTGGTCTATCTGCTTTTTGATTGTGTCGTACAGTCTATTACTTAAAGTATAAAAGGAATTATCGTCCGCAAAAGATATGAAATGATGAACTAATTACTATTAATAAGAGGTAAGTTTGAATTGAATAAAGTTTTATTTTCTAATCTTAAAGAGCTCAATTATTTTAAACTTGAAGAGCTATAAAAAGGTGGTTTTAATTATTTACTATTTCATATAGACATAAAATACAGGTATTATATTTTTATAGAAATATATAATAAATAAAATTCATTAAAAATTAAGTGTAATTGTTATTTTCCTAATATATACAGAAAAGATTACCTGACAAAATTTAGTCCAATATTCCAACACCTACCTGAAAAAAATAATTAAATCATTAATTATAAATCAAAATGTCATAAACATATTTATAATATTAAATTGTTATGTGGATGATCTTTAGGTATAATTATAATTTGAGCCAAAAATATGTAATAAAATTGATATTTACGACCAGAAAATCCAAGTTAAACTTCTACGTCGCAGAAAGTGTCCGAGATGGAAAAACCCTAATTTTGAAGGTGAAAATTTTTGATTGAAACTTTGGTTTATGTATTAACTATAAGATGTAGAATCGATGTTTAGTCCATTATATATTTTTTTTCTAGTGGAAAATAGCCACAAACGTGCCATCACAACGTACTATAAAAATCGACATTATTAGTAACGACATTAAAATGTGAACTACGCCATTATTCTGATTCCACAAACCATTATTCTTTTGCACAAATTGCTATTCATAGAGGTCTGTTTTAAAGCAATGTTGTTTTGAAAAAAAAAACACCTTGTGGAACAGCAGTAGAATCGAAGTAAAATAAACAATTAATTTTGAAGTAGTTTCTAATGGCTGCAAACCCTAAACAAATTTCTTTGGCTTTCTTTGCTCTCTCCTCAGTATAAATTATTAGATATAATTTTTAATTACCCTCTGATTTAAATATCTCACCAATCACTCAATCTTGGACTATATTAAATTTCAAATGTTGAAAAACCAAGTACGATAATAAAAACAGACTAAATCCTAGCTTAAACAAAAACAATATTTCGAGATGAGGATCATCAATGATGTAAAAATAATAATTAAAGCTTAGTTCCTTCTTTCTCATTATCTAGAGCAGAGGTTCTCAAAAGTCGTGGTTTCCCATGGGTCCACGAAGAATCCTTGTGGCTGGCTGGTGAAAATAATTTTCAAATACATTTTTACTAAACTTTTTTTGTTATATTCTAGTTTGAAAATTTTTGTAAGTATATTTCATTCCTTACCTATTTAGATAAATAAAATAAACTGTTTTCCAGATCAAATTTGTAGTTAAGCCTAGTTCCAAAAACAATGATGTGTTCCATACGATGATGATGTCATCCGATTCATTCGTTTCGTATTAGAGATTAGAACCGAAGAAGAAAATTCTACAGCTTAGCAAAGATGCTTTGGAATTGATCATATGAGGATTCATTTTTAAATAAAGATAGAATTAGTAAATCAAGTTTAATATGCAGTTATAAGTTCAGCGAATATTAGATAATTAATATTAGAGAATATTATATTTTCACGGACCATCACACTTATAGAATGAAAAAGAGAAAAATAAAACGGCGTATAATAAGTAAAATAATTAATTTTATCAAATGTAAGAAGCTTTTAATAAAAATTATTTATCAGTAAATGAAAGTTCCCACTGTTCCACTTATTATTATAAATAAATGCTTATGTAGGAAGAATGAAAATAACTTAATAAATAAATAATATGCAATAAAAACAAAATATGATGCTATGATTGAATTTGTAAACATACAGAATAAATTTGTTTAAAACACCAGTATTTATTAGTTATATTATTCAGAAAGGTTATATGTTATATATATAAATATATATATATATTTTAGAGCACGAAAACGGTCTAATTTAGGCATTATGTTTATCGGAACTTTTTGATTCGGCGTAAAAAAAATTATAAGAATTTCGCAAATTTCTAGGTTTTTCCAAAATTCGGTGTTTTCGCCATACTGTGCATCGTGACAATTTTTCGTATTCGTATTATAGAAGGACAATTTGCGCGATGGTTGTATATAGAATTTATGATTCTCTCAGAAAGATTAGGGACTGAAAATAGTGAGATATAACACATAGCGGAGGGACATGTATTTATGTGAGTACAATTTATATATTTATGTATATATTATCAAGCTCCACTATTATGTTTTATGATATTACCTGTTAATAATTATATTATTTACGTATTAATATTAATATTATATTGTTCAATATTATTAATAATAATAAAAGGCTTAGGAACAGGAAGGTTTGATGCCGATACCACTAATCGCTGTTAACAAACCTCCGTCCACTAACTACTGTCCGAACCCAAATCCATAATCACTCTTAACGCAATCCTCACACGACCTCTCGGACGTTTACGAATCGACTCAGCGTTAATTAACATTTTAGGAATTCTTTCGTTACTAAGCCCAACAACTTAATATCCCCTCTCAACCGTCGCGATGTTATCACCTCAGTTCTATTAATACGGTAGATGCTTCGCAATTCCGCGCTGGACTCATCCTTTTTCGGATTCCAAATATTCTATGCAATTTTTTTTGCAAGTTATTCTCGAAAACCATAAGGCGTAGTTCTTCCTCCAAAGTTAGCGGCCATGTTTCATACCAGTACAGAACACTAGGAAGGATAATAGTTTTATAAATTCTAATTTTTAAGTTTCTGGACAAAAGGAATGAGCAAAGTGATGTCGAGATGGAAAAATAACAAGAATTTCCGCCTTTATTTCCTCTTGAATATCGTTTTTTCTGGTTATCATAGACCCTAAATTCTTAAATTTCTCGACGTGTTCAAACGTATTCCCTTCCGGATATGGAATCTATAGGATAAAAACCGCCGCCGTTTCTGTTGCCAATCATATATTTTGTCTTATTCTTATTTATTTCGAGCCTTACTTCTTCAAAGGCTTTTATCAACGTTGTTGTATTTAGTTTTACAATTTCTGTATCTTCAATTAACGGTACCAAATCATCGACAAATCCAAGGAAGAATATTTCACTATCCAGATTTAAACCTTTTTTGGTACGTATCACATTACTAATGACATATTCAAATGCTGAATTAAACAGGCCTGGTGAAAGGGAATCAACTTGTTTCAAAAACGAACGAACCTCAAACGTCTCCGAAAAATAATTACTGAATCTAACTTTATTGAATGTTTCAGTTATGCACATCTTCTAGATTTACTAACTTCTTCGGTATTCCCTGTTCAATAAAAATATCATACTACCTCTGGCGATCGATGTAATCATAAGCCTTTTTGAAATCGATATAATAATGTACACTGTTGTATTTTAATTTTTTCTCTAATTTTGCCCTAAGAAAGATATTTGATCGATAGTTGAACCGTTCTATCTACAACCACATTGATAATCTCCGGTAATTTCCAAGGGCGTATTCCGTGAATCAACTAATTAGGATTGATGAGAATATCTTATAACATACCAGGAGGAGTGAGATTCCGCGATAATACAATATCATCACCAATTAATATTATATTTAGTACCTACTAAAAAACACTTATACCACATTCGTGCCTGTGTATTCGCGCTAGTCTATGGGTAGTTGTAAGTGGGTGTAGAGCTTAAAATACTTCTTAATAATTTAAGTTATTATAATAATTGTAAGCTTTATCAATTTAGTTTTTAAATATGACATCAAAATTATAAGTCCATTACCATAGATGGGTTAAATTTTATGAATCTGATAACTGGCGACTACAACCGATAAGTAACAACTCTAATTCAGTCAACTTGGTACCACAGAATGGAGCGATTGTTCCGATAGTTACTTGATACTTCCGAAAACACTAGAAGTTATAGACACATTTTCAAATCAACATGCTTACGTATGTAAGTGCTTTCAATTACGTGAGAATTTTCACTTGAATATAGCTTCTTATTATTCATTATTTTATTACGATGGACATGTAATTTATTCTTATCAGTTTTCATAAGCTTGATAATTTTTTTTGTTTATTATTTTCAATAATGAATCTTTGTAATCGACCAAGAAAAAAAAATTTAAGATTTTACGCAAGATACGTGGAATTCAAATATGGAATAAAAAAAATCCATCCTTCTGCCGTCCGCGGTTTTTCCAAGACTATTGGACCTATTTTCTTGAGGCACCAGTCACAGGTGATCCTCGGAACTCGACATTACCATCCATCGTTACATTACCATTCACCAGCTTATTGGTATTTCCCTTTTCTTTTTCCCACTGAATTGCACCTCCAGCATTTTCCTCTGTTTCTTTCACCCTCTATTCAGACCGAATGTCCTGCCCATCTTAGCCTACTTGCTTTAAGGAACGTTGTGTGATTGGAAATAACAGATATTTTTAAAATATACTATTTGGAAATAACAAACCATCGCGTTTTAAAATTTGCAGCATTTGATATTTGCTTATTTCCATTTAAATGAACCTTTTTAATATAATTATTAACCAAATATGTATAAGGTTATTTTGATCTGATGGAATTACATTTTGATTTCCCGTTCTAATGAAAAGCTAAGTTTAATTAGCTTAATGGTAGTTGGTACAAGTGACAAGAAGTATCAGGTAAAAGTAGCAGTTATAGAAAAGGAATTCGAATCAAACTGTCAGTGTGACACCAAACGGCAGCAACTGCCCATTTCTACTCTTAACTATTTATATAACTCCAGAGAATTGACCAGGTGCAAGACCTAAAACATCCTTCCTTGGATCCATCCTCCACTTCCACCACCTTCTTGGTGTTTCCTTTTTCTTATACCCATTGAATTGCACCTCCAGCATTTTCCTCTGTACCCTTTCAATCTTTATTCAGACCAAATGTCCTGCCCATCTTATCCTACATGCTTTAAGGAACGTCATGTGAATGGACACAACAGATATTTTTCAAATATAAATATTTAGGTATCAAATATAAATGAACTATTGTGTTTTAATCAAAAGAATTTGCATTTGGAGCATTTGCTTATTTCCATTTAAATGAATCATTTTTAATATAATTATTAACCAAATATATATAAGGTTATTTAGATCTGATGCGACAACATTTTAATGTCCTGATCTTATGGAAAGCTAAGGACACATCAGCTTAATGGTAGTTGGTACAAATGACAAGAAGTATCAGATAAAAGTAGCAGTTACAGAAAAGGAATCGAATCAAGCTGTCAGTATAACACAAAACGACACTAACTTTCCATCGCTATTCTTTGCGTAACTACAGAGAATTGATCAAGTGTAAGAGCTAAAACATATTCCGATATTGAAAATTAATAGTAGAAATGATCGTTTAATATCCATAATATTCTTAATAAATTAATTATCATAATTGCACAACAAATAAATTATCAAAATAACTATGAATTTCAGATTGTTTAATTAATCTGGCTTTCCGTTGCCATGAAAGCTTCATTCATAAAACCGGGAGGAAAAGCGGTATCGTGAACGACCTTGTCCTGTATCAATTCAATGGGAAGATTTTTATCTATTGAATAAACGAGGCTCAGTCAGGTATATTTAGGACCTGATAACAATCCGTAGTAGTTGTTATTTTAAGTAACCATTACAATGCTATACATCACATATAAATAAATATTTGGCTCAGAACTTCCTAAGGTTGCCATGTCAAGAATTACATTATAATTCACCACTTTTATATTGGAATACGAATAAAATTCAAATATTGTTTACTTTTTGTTTGTATTTTTGAAAAATCTTTTACATATTTTATTTTAAGTATAACAATCAGCCACAAATTAACGAATTTCAGTGTAAATCTTATTATACTGCCTATAATTGTGGTAACTGACCTAACTGGTAACAAATCAAACCTAACAAAACTCTTTTCAAAACCACATATTTGCTTGCTTATTGAAAAAAAAAATCAATAAATTTATCATATTATTTTTCTCCTAGTTAATTATAAAATATTACTATCATATTATTATACTATATTATATTAATTATATTATACAATTCATGTAATTACATAATACATTAATAGTGCCTTTTATTTCTATATTACTTTAAATTTGTATTTTTTCCTTATAATTCATTAAGTATATTCTGTCATAGCAATATAAAATAATTATTAATTAAGGATTAATCCTTCTTTACCATAATGCATACTTCAACAAATTATTATTAGTTGAAATTCATATGTATCAGTCCTCATATGCTTAATTTTTAGGCGGCAAGCTTCGAACTGTATACATATCATTAACATTGCAATCTCCACAACACCGGAATAATTAACATTGTTAAAAAATACGGTATTTTCTTTTCTTATTTTTTTATATGATATTCTTGGCACCGATCGATAAATGTTACCATCTGGTCGGGGAGATTTGATATTCTTTGCAAAATAAACTCAATTATATTCAAAATATTTCAAGTGTTGGCCCGAAATTTATTTTCTGTTTTCCAGCCGAGAAGCATCAGCTTAGGAGTCGAGAGACCTTCCAGAAGTCTCTCGTTATATAAGGTGGTAAAAATCTATAAAACATATAATTCAATTCTAATAAAGGCAATTTTTAAAAATCAGAATGTCAAAAGGATGTTTGTACTAAAAGGCGTTGATGATGATCAACAGGTTTTACGCCTTCGCTCTGATAAACAATAAACAGAAACGGAAGAAAGAAACGCAAGCCCACAGTGTTGCCGTGAGTATATTGAAAAAAAAATCACTAAAAATCAACTGTTTCCACATGTGGAATCCAACTATCTATACATAACCCTTTCTTAAAACAATAACATTACAAATATCGTTTGTGGTTTCTTATCGAGTTGATTCATGACCTGATATAAATACATATGTCAAATGAATCTCCTAGTGACAATCCGATTGCTGGTCTTGGAAATAATTTATCACGCTTTGAGCAGAGCATTTAATAGTTGGAGTCAATCGTCAGATTTCAAAATTGAAAAAAAAAAAAAAAATGTTGGATTTTTTTCCTCCACTACTAGTTTACTTCAGACCCGAGAAAATTTGTTTTGTTTTTTAATTTAGTTTCAGTCATAAGCGATGCCTTTAAATTTACCGAAATACCAATGAATTCTGAAAAAAAAAAAAACTGTTAAATATCATTTTATAGTTATAAGTGTAAATATTAAGATTTAATATTTTTAATCCTGCATTATTTTTCCACCATGTTTTTTACTTTTTACGTATTCTTATGTTATAAAATTATGAATTTGAATTTCCTATAATGTTAGCTCATTAGTTTTGGAAACCTTTGTAGAAAACAATTTTCTTTTCTCTAACATTTAAAAACATACCACATGCATTTTATGCCAATTTAAAATGATTTACTAGTTCAATATGAACCTGATTTGAGATGAAAAGTCAGATAATGAAACTACGGACCGATTTAATAATGCCGGCGTTGGCATGATAGCTACTCCTAAATTTACGTCGGAAACTATTCAGATAAAGAGAGCCAGAGAGGTCATTGGAAACAAAGTACGATGAGAACGATAGAATGATATTTTTTACGGATCATTTGTTGGAATTTTGGGGCCCTGGTAAAAGTTATATCTCTTAGAAAAAAATCGACCTATCACCATTACATAGCATTACATTACATTATATATACATTACCTATAGTAGGCATTTAAGTAAAACAAAAAAAAGGTTATGTAAAAAAAAAGAAGAAGAATATTTTGTAGGTATTAATAGGTTCAATATATTCAATAATCAGTAATATAATCAATAATTCAGAAACCAAAAATTATAATTTAGTATTGGTGGAATAAACTTAATAATCCACCAACATTTCGGGGTATTCCCCCATTCCGATGGTGTACTTCAACAAACAGCACAGGCAAATTGAACAATTAAAAATATTCACTTAACTAAATTACACATAAGCCACTACACAGACCATAAATCATAATCATATCCTATACATGTGTCAATCATTATCTAATATTTATTTATCCTCTACACTCCTATTGTCTAACTTCATTCATAATTAATTAGGTCCGTTGATTAAAAACCGTAATCTATATACTGTAGAATCATTACTAGGAATGTGTATTACATATTTTCTATCGCTGTCACACTCCTCTGATATTAATTCTTGTAGTAATCATTTATTTATTAGTATTTACTCATCCCTCGTATATCCTCCTATGTGGTTGTGCCCGATATTACTTATTTTCCATAGATATGAAAATATTTTTTATTTTTAAATAAATCATTCTTCTTCCCATTTAACTATCTTTACATACTTGGTATACAAATTATATTGTTAACGTCAGTCCACGAAGCACTAAATAAACGGCTTTGATAGGATAATATTGTGTGGCCTTTCGAAAAGTTATTGATGTGCTATTGACAAAATTATTAATGAATGTTTATTATGGGGCAAACAAATAAACAGTGGACATCCGCATGATGGTATAGAAGGATCAATCTAATTACGAATTGATAAATTATTTGCCATTTCTATAAATTTGTTTTATTGAAAACTAGTTTCGAATGTTATACATTCATCCTCAGTTCTAAAAACACACAAAAAATTCAAAATACCCAATTCAAAATATAGTTTGGTATTATTATACATATTAAATTAGATGAATGTAAATCAGTATTATAAAACATTTATGAATTATGAATTCATAAATGTTTTATAACACTGATTTATATTAATCTAATTTAATATGTATAATAATACCAAACTATATTTTGAATTAATTATTTTTGAATTTTTTGTGTGTTTTTAGAACTGAGGATGAATGTATAACTTTCGAAACTAGTTTTCAATAAAAAAAATGTATAGAAGTGGCAAATAATTTATCAATTCCTAGTTAAACAAATAAACATTATGAGCCCGCAGTCTGCAGCTTTCAGGCAGGCTTGACCAAGAAATCGGTGCTGCTTACTTGGCTTAATCATCTAAAAATAAAAAATAAGTTAGTTGTTATCATGACTGATTTTTGAAACCGGTATTTACAGTCATATAAAGTCGAGTCAGCTCTACAAAAAATTTGTGTTGAATACGACACATGTCAAATTTTGTGCGTGCGCGGAAATTTTCGTAAATGTGGACACGAATAATACTTAATTTCTGCCGAATCCGTTCGGCGAAAAGTTTTTGATTTGGACCCGACTTAATACTTAAGTTACTTCAAATGCTTCGCGAATTTCGATTAAATCATATTGAAAAAAAAAATTACCTATGTACTATTTATCTGTATCAATCTACTAGGGTACATAAGTATATATATAAAAAAAATAGTTACTGGTTTTATTAATACCGACTTTAAGAGACACTGACCCGATATTTGACAACAAGAAACTCAGCAACCTGGATTATGGCCAGAAGTCTGGTATATTTAGATCCCAACTGCATATCTGCTCAAAACGAAGCTAGCTGTATTAGGGATATTTGCAATTGAATATCAAATATATA
This sequence comes from Rhaphigaster nebulosa, assembly GCA_948150685.1. NCBI lineage: Eukaryota > Metazoa > Arthropoda > Insecta > Hemiptera > Pentatomidae > Rhaphigaster > Rhaphigaster nebulosa. The sequence goes on along the minus strand of OX411306.1, from coordinate 100,924,967 downwards.
CAATATAAATAATAATATAAATTGAGTATTTTTATGAAAAAATAAAATTAATATTATTTCAGATTAATCACAACTGATTACTCCCACACAAATATTTATTAGGTATAACTTACTACAGATCTAAATATCATTAATAATTTTTAAAAATATACACGTTAAAATTTTAATTAAGCTTCTCATTCTTTTGTAATAAATAGACTTACAGCACGATATACGTTAGCAAAAGTTAGCTCGTAATCCTATCCACGGCTTAAAGACTCAGATTTCCAAGGAGGGAACTCGTTTATGAACGGTTAATTCTGGATTAAATGCAACCTTCACAAATAGGCTTAAACATTTTACTATTTTTTTTAAAAAGGTAGTACATTACAGCCGGATATTCAATATGATATCAAATAATAACATTTTCCTAATGAATTTTACAACTGTATAACAAATAAAAACAGTAAACGTGCTATACTAATAATTATAAATTGTGTACTTAATATTTATATATCAATTCGTTTCCCCACATTAGTTACAACAGAATAAAAAGCTAAAGGATATTTAATTTATAAGTAAGAGACAGAAAAGATGCTGGATGCTAGACTACTTCCTTTAATTAATAAATAACTTCATAATGCGAAATAGCCTTTATTCCTCATTTCAATATTTGTTTGGAGTAATTTTATTATTTAACAACTGTTAATGGTGTCCTATCCTTTTTCAATAATAAATATGAAAACTTTAAAATTAATTAATTTGCACTGGAAGTTCATATATGTGCTTGAAATTCTATCGATGATTTAACGGATGCTAATAAAATTGAAAAAACATACTAACTTTAAAAAAAAAATGATCACTATTAAATCAATTATTACTAGGCATAGAAAAAGGAATTATTAAAAAAATACAGGAGTGCATTATTTTATACACTTTTATTCCACTTTTGTTCCAGAGTGTTATTTCACAACAGCGATTTCGCAATGCATATCGAAAGCAACCTACGACTAGGATAAATAAATTATATAAACAATGTTTATGCTACTTGAATAAACCGCATGTATTTATTTCTAATTTAATCCAAATAATCATTAATGTTATGATTATGATTTTCAAACATATTATTTGGTATACCTTTGGTTTCCTATGCTCAACGAATAGGGTTCAAATTTACTTTTGGAAACTTTGGTTGAACGACACATTCCAGACATTCACTGAACTAAAAAAATATTACCTGGCATTATACAGGGAATAAATCAGGGGGTTAGAGCATAACAGGGGGTTACAGCATAACATTTCGCTATATAGCTGATTTTTTTATTTTTACTAAATTATATGCCAATGGCCAAATTGCTAAAATTCAAGCCGCACTTTAAAAGAATTATTACTATAGTTAATATATTTCATATATAATATCTTAAAAAAAAAAAAAAAATCATGAATTTAAACATAGGTGTAAATAGGTGGTCAAGAAATAGATACTTTACAAGCCTTGTTTCAAAGACAATGAACTAGCTGAGACACTTCAATTTGCATATTAATGAGGCTAATGAGGGACTTAAGATTAAAATGTCAGGAAATAAAAACTGACGTCGGTTGCAAAATGAAGGCATCTCTTTAATTAATTACCCACTATTGTGTTAATTAACTACTATTGCTGGTAGAGCAATATTCATTGCAGATCAATTTCTGAGCAAGCACAAGAATGAAGAAGCTAAATTTTCAAGATCGGAAAATTCCGCAAAAAAAAAAGTCATTAAATCAGAGCTGCGATTTAGGAATTTTTTACAGTGTTAAGAAGGCTAATCGATATATCCGAGACCGTTCACAGAATTATTATGAATCGGTAGTACTCTCTTAAGCGGTCAACAGACATGGGACCATTGGTTCGCGAAAAAAACCATACGAACAAAGGATAAACTTATGAATCGTTGTTCGTCAGCTCTACACATATGAAGAAACTTGGTTCGCTGAACAGTTGTTGGCGAATCTATGTTCCCGTGTGTATAGGCCGTTTTACGGGTGATTGGCCCAGCAAAGGAGAGTGATCTAATTTTATTGACCAGAATATTACTCGTTACGCATCGGCATACTATGCAGAACTTCTAAAATCTACTGTTACATCATCATTATATGCTTAGGGAATAGTAGACAAATCAGTTAACAAATGAGAAACTAATTACGAATTAGAAAAGATGAAGGAAATATTATCCGAGCTGGTCTTCAAAAGTAAATTACTTTATGCCCCCAGCAGTGAATGATAATTGGATAAGATGAAATTTTCCAGATATTTGTTTCATGCTTATGGCTATGAGAGAAAACCAGAAAAAAAATGTATCTAACACAAAAGCTCAAAATTTTAAATAAAATTTAAAAACATCAAATAGCAAAGTAAAGTTAAAATAAAACATATAATTTTAAGTAATCTACACATCAAATTTGCTCATTGTCACTTTTCTTCGACAAAAAAGAATTAAGATAAATAAAAAAAAAAGATGTATATATATATATATATATATATATATATATATATATATATAAAAAATAAAATAAAACTAACAACTATTTTTAGAATTGAAAATTTATGGGTCAGCACAGCCATCCAGACATTTCATTCAGGCTGACTTACTCGTTTCTGTTGAAAATATAAGGAGCGAATTCAGAGAATAAACAATTGCTAGAAGTTATTTTTTTTTATTTTTTTAATGAGGAGGATTCAGTGACAAACCACTTTAATAGAGAATCTCATTTTTCCGTGAATAGTAGGACTCTGTCACTAAGGTTTTATTTTCATTAAAATACAAAATTAAAAATATCAATTTTTAAAATGGCGGAGATGGGAGAATAAATTGACTTCCAAAAGTCACTTCTCAAACTTATTCCACATACAAATTTTCAACCCTCTAACACAATTTAGGAGGCCTGAAGAGGTGCGCAAAACCTTAAAAACCGCGAAATTTTGACTGAAATTTATACCCACTTTAATGGAATTGTTTTTGCTAATAAAACAACCCTACATACCGAATTTCCAACCATTTTACTTCTTTTTTTATTATCTTTAAGGGGTGTAGATGGTTATCATAATGCAGTAATTAGAAAACAAAGTGGAATTAAATCATAAAAATGCAGCCCATTTCATTATTATCACAACCAATTTCATTTGCCGCATTTTTTTTTAAACAAATATTTCATTTATATTCCTAAACTATTTTCAAATATCAAAATAAGTGTGCTTATAATGTTATTTTCATTAATTTAGCATTTTTTTTATTGTTTTATTTATTGTTTATTGTTTTTATTGTAATATTTATTGTTTTTTTCTCACATTAATTGATAAACTCAATTAATTAAAATTATAAAAATGCAGAATATATTAATTCTCTAATGAAAATAACACAATTAGAAAACCTTTATTTTTTATATTAAAAAATGGCCTATATATGCCTGAAATATCTCGAATAAGAAAAAACAATATATCAATATCGGATCAATATAACAATATAGGAATAAAAATGAATAATTTGCTTTATTTTTTTAAATGTGACGAATGAAATAGATAGTGATAATAATGAAATAATTTATATTTATATTTTATTAATATAAATGATATATATTTTTTAAGCTATGAGAGAGGGTTAGGCAACGATGTCGAAAACGCATCGAAAATCATCCAGTGTGGATATAGCTTTAGTGGTTTGTTATATAAATTGGCTGCTTACCAAGTCTAGATCCCTAACTCTTCATATGTTGTGTTGGTACAGGTTTAATTTATTTTATTTATTATGAGTAATAATATTGTATAAATGTATACAATAAATACATTGTACATTGTACTTTTGGCCCCGGGGTTTTTATTTTCGAAACTCTTTGCATTCTTTAAGACTGGACTAACACCGCAAATAGGTTAAACATTTAACTGAAGATAGTCCAGTAGTTAAGGAGCAGAACAAGGAGTGTTGAGAAACAGGGAGCAACGACTACAAAATAACATTTTTTTTAATATGTTATTTTGAAATCAAGGGATATGAAATACGTATATTACGAGGTTTTGATCCATACCTATACCTCACATAGTTGAATTAGAATTTCAACTATACAAAAGGAATAAAACACATTCATCTAATCAATTTGTTTAGACAGCATGATTTAATTATTTATTAAAATATCCTCACGGTTTATCTTATATTTACCACCTTCCATCACTTTTATTTACATAATTTCAGGCAGTAAATAGAAAAACTATGTGTGATGGAAAATAATGACCAGGGAAACGAATTACTGAGATCAGCAGGGATCTATATAATTATTATTGATAGAATTATATATTTTTGCAGGATTCAGTCACTGACAAAGAGAGTGCACGATGTGTCCGTCGCCGATTTTGATCAATTTTTTTTGGATGATTCTACATTGAAAAAAAAAGACATATATCCAATGGTTTCATCTAGTGGGCCCTAAGATCTAAGAAAAAAAGAAACTCACTAAAACTGCTTTATTTTATATCTGGAGTTTAAAAAAAGATATCGACGGTGTTTTTCGAGCAAAACTTTTTTTTCCAGAGTATTTTACAGCAAAATATAAGCATAAAAAAAAAATTGATTTTTGATCAAATAAATTTAACAAAGGATTTAAATTATTAAGTAAACAAGCTTTATAATATTGTTCACACCAATACGATGACAGAGATTTTGATTCAGCACACCAAAAAATCTTAATGTAGAAGAAATCAACGAAAAAAAAAAAAATTCAGTTCCGAGGCTACTCAAAATTTTTAAAAGTCACAAAATTACGTTTGGGTTTGAAGCTCTGTATCTCGTCTTCAATGTATCCAATATCGAAGTTCTTGAACTCCTTATAAAGAGGGAATTTTCTGGAATGGATAACTATTGTATTATTTAAGAAGGTCTGTGTAAAAAAAATATGATTACCAAATAAAAATTAAAAATTGTGGTTATTTGCGAATAAAGTTAGTTCTAAAACAGGTAGGGACACCACGGTGAAAGCAAACGGCGTAGTTTAAGAACCTATACCGTTGCCCCAAATTCGGTTTCAATCGTTCAAAGGGTTGCTGATTTTTGAGTGATTTTATAAATCTTAAAAAAAAAGTTTGAAGATGGTAATGTTTGGCAAAATGTGGCAAACAATTGGGCAAAATTTTTATTTTTAGATTCACCTGAAAATTTGAATATAGGTTTTTTTTTTTTTTATAGTGTTAAAACCAATTCTGACAGTCTCTAATAGACACTGAAAAACAAATGTTTAGCTGGAAATTTTGTACTCGAGATATAAAATAAAACATTGATAAATTATTTGCCACTTTTATAAATTTGTTTCATTGAAAACTAGTTTCGAATGTTATAAATTCATATTGGAGGGAGTTTTTGTTGACCGTATATGTATATTTAAAGGGAGAAGTTGGTCGGGGAGTGCGGTCAAAGAGTTACACTATTATATGGTAAGTAAACTTATATATTTTGTGCCGACGTTTCGGCCTAAGTTTTAGGCCATCTTCAGGGCTAAAAGGAAAACAAAATAACAATAATGAAAAAAGATAGAGGCAGTACCAGTAACAGTAAAAAATGATAAAAACAGAAATTACAAGTAAGATAAAAAAGTATGAAGTATAAAAAGAAAAAGATAACACTAAATTACATAATACAAGAGACAAATGAAAAAGTAAAACAAAATGAAATAAAATTAATTGAAATTAAAATAATGCTTTATTTACACCGGGAATAGTAAAATATATGAAATCTATTAATTAAAAAGACAAATAGGACGAAGGTTTGGTAAGGTGTAACTCTTTGACCGCACCATCCGACAACCTTCTTCCTTTAAGCTATAAATTCATCTTCAGTTCTAAAAACACACAAACAATTCAAAAATAAGCAATTCAAAATCTAGTTTGGTATTATTATACATATTAAATTAGATGTAATATAAGTCAGTATTATAAACATTTATGAATTATGAATTTAATTAAGACAAGAAATCAAATACATGTTGGTACTCACCAAGATTAAAATTCATAAACTATAAATATTTTATAATATTGACTTATATTACATCTAATTTAATATGTTTAATAATACCAAACTATATTTTTAATTGCTTATTTTTGATTTTTTTTGTGTGTTTTTAGAACTGAAGATGACTGTATAACATTCGAAACTAGTTTTCAATAAACAAATTTATATAATAAGCAACTTTAGCGCGTTTAATTTTTTTTTTTTTTCTCAGCTCCATTTTTCCTCATCTCAGGGTCCATTGGATGAAACGGTTGGATATATGTCGACTTTTTTTAATGTAGAATTACCCAAAATTTTTTTTATTTAAATCGGCGACGGATATATCGTGAATTCCCTTTGTGAATGAAAAAAAGTAAAAAAAGTTTGTTTTTTATTAAAAAGCCGACGTTTTGACCCAACCATGAGAGCCATCTTCAGGGTTCTAATAGAGATTAGAGGAATACTAACAAGAATATAAACAAACAACAAAGTTTCTAACATAAATAAGAGAAATACAAACGAATAGAAAAATATGTTAAAAAAATTATTTGAAAACTAGTTTTCCTTCTTAAATATTAATTTTTGAGTAATTTTATTTTAAGTTATTTTCTCTCAGTTTGTATATATTTTCTCTTACCTCTATGGTAGCCCTGAAAATTGTCCGCGTAAGTAAGCCGAAAAGTCGGCTTTAAAATAAAAACTTATAGTAAATAAATCCATCAGTTTATGCCTTTATCTATTGTTTACAGCTGTTTTTTTTTTCTATACATATTTTTTAACTTTTTTTAAATAAAAAAAATGCGTTCGGGAGGTAAAAATTTATCAGCAATTTATATTAAGCTTCATTATAATAGAAATTACGGATGATAAGAAAACTTTATGATAATTATGTTATTAATCATAAGTCTAATAAATCATTATACAAAAAAATATTGATCTTTATTCTTATTTATTTAATTTTTTTTTTTAACCAAATGAGGAAAAAAGGCCTAGGGCTACGTTAATCCAATTGAGAGCGAGAAAAGCAAGAAGAGAGTTTATACGAAGCAACAGATGAGGGATCATCGATTCCCTACAGCCCTGCACCTCTGGCCTTGGCAGGGCATAATTCGGCCACCTCAAGGGCTACCACATCTTCACCAAACTATATTCATTCCCCACCTTTACTTCATTTTAACAAATTATTTGTATGTAATAATAAACTGAAAAATCTTTGTTATAACATCAGTTATATATATATATATATATATATATATATATATATATATATATATATATATATATATATATATATATATTTGTGATTTACATATTTTATTAGACAGTTCATTTTTTAACATAAAAATTGAAATTTTAAAACATTTATAATAATTAATTAATAATAGATTAAAAAGTAACTCTATTAATCTCAACAAAAACCATTTTATTAATAAACTTCTAAACAAGTTTTATTAAGAATGCCTCATAACCATTGTGACGCTTCGGCCATTATTTTATTTCGACGATTTTCAAATTTTAGAAAAATAAAATGATAACACCATTTGCCCTATGAAATAAATCAATATGTACAACACTGGGAAGTACTTTTTAACTATTTAAAGTTTTATGAATAACTTTTTTCTGAAAGGAGGTATTAATTGACAGGTATAGTCAAATAGTCAATTTGGTGATAACATTTTTAAAAATAAAAACAAAAAGAATATTTATTAAAAACATAATTAAATATTAAGATTACTTTTTTTTAATATATAAACAAAATCTAGTTGTTTATGATATATTGCAATACAATTTTTTAGCATATAAATCAATAAAATTATCTTATTTAAGAAAATCCATCACATTTTTAGTCTATTATTTCATGATTAAACAATATTTATCTTTCATTTATTTTTTTCTTAAAAAGAAAAAACAAAGACTATTTAGGCGTACTCAATAGGAAACATTCTTAACTGTGAAAATTGCTGTTAAATATGGTATCTTATTTATTTGATTTATTTAATGATTCTGCGTATGATCTATTTGTTGCTAAAATCTGTTTTAAAATTTTAAAAATCTGTTTAAGTTCTCTGTGATAATTATGGCTTCTAATGTATTCCTTCTGAAATTGCTTTTTATCTTTGTGCAATATTTATTATATAATCTATTACAACAGTTATATATTTTGAAATTAAAATAAAAAAATTAAAGATTTTTGATCGTTAAACTATAATGTGAAAAGTCAAGTTAAAAATACAATAAATATAATTATAAATCCTCAGAAGTTAGATAATTTACTGGGTATGGGAAATTATTAATTTTCTTTATCATCCATGTCACACACACACACACACACACACACACACACACACACGCGCGCGCGCGCGCGCGCACAGGCGTATTTTAATTTTAACATTTAATATTAATAATATAACATTTAATATTAATAATATAATATTTAATATTTTAATATTTTAATTCATGTACCATAATATTAGTAATATTGAACAATACAATAAAACAAACACTAAAATAATAACAAGACAGATTTATACATTTGTAATCATAATAAAAATAATATTTATACATTAATGATAAAAATAGTATCTATATACTGATACGAATATAACATAATAATTCTAATACTATAATAAATTTAGCAATACTAATACGAAACATAATAATGCAAATATTATTAATTGATAATTTGAAATGAAGAGATGGAACAGTAAATGTTGATGAATGAAAACAAATGAATTGAAACAAAACATGTTAAATTATTAATTATTAAAATATTAAATTAATTCTGGCATAATAAATATTTTAAAAAATGGCCAAAACTATATTTAAAAAAAGAGCTCAAAATACTGAGAAAGTATTGTGTTAAATAAATGGCTCAACCAATTCTGAAGTTTGATGGCTCAAATTACTCAGTGAATTCCCGTGAATGTTTTGAAACAGTTTTCGAAATACTGAACAAATATTTTATTATGCATTAAGTATTTTAGACTTTTTGTGATGTTTCATATCATATCATGTGTAAGCTCATGATCATACATAATAAAATGTGAATTTCCCATACTTGAAAACTCAAAATGTTAAAATAAAAAATAACCAAAATTACAGATAAAAAATTCTCAAAACTACAGAAATAATCTGTTGTTCAAATTCACTAACAACAACATATTGCGGGTTGTTAGTGATTTTGATGTCCATGAATATTGAAACTTGGTGTAGTAGTTGGGTGCCTTCCATACTCGAACGAAACTTGGGACTTTATACACGATGCTGAAGCAATGCTTTTTATTTTTTCCTGTTTATTATTACTATTCCTATTTCAATTACAGAACTTGTTCAATACAAATTCTATTTCAAGTAAAATACTAACTAAATGCTAATTAAAATTAATTAATCTGAATAACAATCAAAGGATTTTTATAACAAAAAAAAAAACCAGTCATGAGGGGTCATATAAATTATGTAGAAAATTATCTATCGATTATTCACATAATCGAATCAGAGCTCTGTTTAGTCAATGACTGGAATAGGCATAGAAAAAATAAATGGAGTTCACTGAATGTGAACTCATTGAAAATAATTAGTCCTTGCTGTAATTGAATTTTTACTGTGATTAAAATGTGATCTATTCATCAGTATCTACTTAAAAATTGCGTGTTGACATTCAAAAACTAAAATAAACGTATCAAGGACGTCTGGATCCAAAAAACATTTCTGAACGCTTTTGTTTGCGACTGGATATGGAATCTTCAATGTGGATTGAAAACAACGTGTGATTGTTAGGAAGTAAAATATATTATATATATATATATATATATATATATATATATATATATATATATATATATTATCAATATTATATTATCTTTTTTATTAGTAAGAGATTCTGCTGTTATCGGTTAAGATTCCATATTGTACAAGAACGGACAGAATTTTAATCTGAAAACTTTTAGTATATATTCTTGCACGAAAATACTTTACAACAATACTATTCATTAAAACGAAAACATATTGTTTGTATTATTTACATACAAAAAAACTTTGGCGGGATACGAACATTCGAATATAAGGCGCAATAATAAGATATTTATCTAGACATCGATGGAGAGAAAGACGGAAAGAACATTACATAACTAAAATATTTAAAGTCGTCAGAGACTAAAATAAAAATACACTTATTTCTTCTTGAAGAAAAGCAAATTCATTGGTTGTTGTAGTATCAGTTTATGCAAGAAATAATTGTTTATAAAAGTTAAACATGTGTATGTATATATATATATACTTTTTAACAAAGCAGGAAATGAAGTGAACATGAAAATTACTTTATACAAATTACAGTTTATAACTTTTAAAATTACTTATTTGTAAAATAATAAAACTAATAGGATATTAACACTAAACATACCATAACGGGTCAAATGACCCATTTTGAACTTTTCCATTGAAAATGCACGTATAATTTTATTGCGTTTGCACATTTGACTTCATGACTTTTTCTAAGTAATTAATGTACAGTTATAAAAATATTTTTGTTTTGTTTTGTTTTGTTTATTCTGAGTAATCCTTGTTGTATACCGATATCTACCACAACAGGTCATTTGACCCGGAGAGAATTATTTTGTTTTATGAGATTATCTAGTCATATTTGTAGTCAGTAAGTTGCACATTCTTCCAAAGACTGTTGCGTAAAGTAGTTCAACGAAAATAGCTCAGAATAATTTCAAGAAAATATCAAATTTTAGATTGAAAATAGCTTATTAGTGTAAGAAAAAGTGGCAAAAATTGAAAGTCTTGGTAAGTACCTAGCTTATATTTTATTTTGATAGCTATAGTAATACAGATCATTTTTTACCCAGAAAAATGTCGAAGCAAACAAGACAGTACAAGTTCGATGATATGGAACGATTTTCATCGAAAATTTTTACAACAGATAATTGTACTCTTACAATCTATAAAAGTAAGCCAACAAAAAAAGTACTTTTACTTAGTTCTAAACATAAATTCGTTAAAGTAGAAAACAATGATAAACGTTTACCTGAAACTGTTTCATATTACAATAAAACCAAATTTGGTGTAGACATGACCGATCAAATGGCGAGGAAATTTACTACAAAATCTAAGTCTTGCAGATGGCCTCTCCAAGTTTTTTTCAATATCCTTGATTTAGCTGGCATAAATGCCTGGATTTTGTACAAGCAAACGACAGGAGAAAATATCTCGAGACAAGATTTTTTACTCAAGCTAGCAGAAGAACTTGGCGCCGATTTTCGAGAAGCCCGTGAAAAACCAAAACAAGAAACAAATACGAAAGGATCGTTGCCTAAGTCTACTACAGATGCTTATAAACGTATGAGATGTCAAATAGGATACTGTAAAGAAAATAAAACCAACAAAATTTGCTCTAAATGTAAAAAATATGTTTGCGGAAAATGTACAATGGAAACACTTATATGTAAAAAATGCGATGAACTATGAATTAAAAGTTTTTATTTTTTGCTTTTGTAATAGAAATGCTCAACATACTATTTTGTTTAATTATAATAAATTTACTTTATATTTTTATTTCCTTCCTAACATCCATATTTCATACATTCAAGCATGAAACATAAAGTCGGGTCATTTGACCCGCTATGGTAGAAATAGATATATATTAAGTCTTGGTATGATTAGTGTTAAAGAAACGCGTTGGGCTTTCATGTTTTTCAGATTCTAACGGTAGTTCATCAATATTAATTTTATATGCAACACCATTTCCTACTGAAATAATTGCCAAACCATTCAGATTTTTCTAATTCATGTTGATCGCAGGCAATTCTTCATTATTTCCAATTTGTGAAATGTTCTCACAGTCTTAGCAACTTAAATGTAGAATCAGTATAACTCTACTTCTTTTTATTCGGTGCCTTGGAAGAAGACTGGCACCAAAAGCTGTACTTTTGAGAAAACGGCGATTGAAGTTTTCATAATCAAATTTCAGTGGATTATTACAGGTTTCCATAAAATTGTATAAATAGTTTCTTAAACCCATTTGCAAGAAGATGCTCGGAGGTAACTTGTGTAAGATGTTTTTTTATTCCAAATTTTTTTTAGAACTAAATTGTTTGGCTCAAGCATTCACACGATGAATATTTTTGTGGCTTTCTTCTTCATAAAAAAAACAATCATCTCGTTGATTAAAATTACACGAAATTGGAAAATCGTTAGTTTTTGAGTTGTACCGATGTTCTTCCTAGCTAGGGAGCGATATGTATTAGACTGCTAGACCCTATTACTGCTTCATATGAATTTATAAAACGATAATAGTCAAGAGGAATTAAAAAAAATGAAGCAACTAGAACTATAAGATTATTGATCGGAACATAAGACGGGATTATGGGTTTTATGGATACCTACCAACCAGGGTGGCGAATATAGGGGGTTGGTGCGGCCTTGAGTGCTCCAATCAATCTAGGCAACAAGGCGTGGCTCCAGGTTATCCTGGATATGGTCTCCTCGGTCTTTAGTAAGGCCAGGAGTACCTGCCATACCCAGGTTGGGATAATTGGGCTGACCACGATAATGGTTGCTGCGAGTCAGAAAGCCACTGGAAGCGTCATATTGTTTCCAAAATGAAATAGGAAGAGACAAGAAAATTGAATAAACCGAACATATAGGTAACATGTAGAACTGAGCATCAGTAGTTACAAACTTCTTTGTATGAAAGGAATACAGGGTCAAAACATAACTTTCAGAGTACATTTCAGGAGTCTGCAGGAAGATCGTTGGAGGACGAAATAAAAATCATATAAATTTTTCCTGTTGGAGAGATCTCTCTTTTTCAGGCGAAGTACTGAACGAGTTTAAAAGAAATTTTTACTTAGTGTGCACATGTACCTAGAATCGCTGTAGTTCCTACTAGTGTTTTAATTTAATTAAAAATCAGAAATTTTCTTAACAATTAAAAATAATCATATTTTTGTAACACGTGTAAAAATCTATTAATTAAACAGTTTTTGTACTGTCATGTTAAATTTTTTTGTTGTTGTACTGTGCTTCCTTATTTAAGGTCCAATAAATATGCCTTCTTTTAGTTTATCTCTTTTCATGTCATTTTTTATTCACATAATCCTCAGAAATATCTTTGCATTAATTTAACACGTTTTACATGTTTGTATTAAATATTTATATAAAATATTAGAATGTAAAAATATATCTTATTTTTTTCCCCAATACACAGCCCTTGTACGTGATTATCCTATCACTTTCGGATCCAGGACTACAAAATACTTCATATTTACCTCTTTCATCAATGTTACAAAAATCATATCGACCTGTGTAATTTCTAACAGCGAATCCTTACCGCATTACAATGGACGCTATCCTCCACGTTTTTCTGAGTAGAAAGTACTTTAAAAGGGACTTGAAAAAAAGATACTTTATCACAATGACCCTATCTTTTTTCCTACTAAAGATGCATTTATACATTCGTTAGACGAGCTTTTTTCTCTTTTATTTACATCTCTGTCGCAGGAAGGACGCTATGCCATTGTCTTCAAATAAGGACAGTGACTTACGATGACTATGACCATAATGAATAAGAAATGAACGTAACTTCTTTTGATTGATCTGCCCATCCTAATGAATCAGTCTGCATTAGCTTAATAACAATCCGGTTTCATAGCAGTTGTTTAGAGCAACGTTTTTTAAAAACATCTCCCGAAACACAGATGCGGACTTCACGAAATTTTCAAAATAAAATACTAGGAAATATTGCATATAATACATCTCTACCTAAAGGAATAAGTCTTGAAATTCATGAAATATTTTATTTCCTGACCGTAAGAGACTAATTGAACAAAGACACGTGAATTTTATGATTCTTTGACTGAGGAATGCCCTCTTCCCAATAGCCTAATTAGAAATAACTTCACTGCCACCTAGAATTAAACCAAAAAATAAAATAAAATGATATTGTAAGGACTTGGGATAAGCTAGTATTCGAACAAATGGTGAGTCTCTGCATCAAGAAAACAATGGATTATGTTGTAGCTTAATAAGAAAGCATCGTAGTGGATACAATACAACGATAGTTTATAGAAAATCGTGCATTAGAGTTTTGAAAAAAAAAAGATTTATCTACGTTATTTATTTAACGTTATCTAATCTTCTACTAATATAGTGCCTAAGAATTAAAGAAAAAACTTTGGGTATTAGATTTTAGAATTTTTAAAATCAATAGCCAAGTTTTATTCGATATTGGATCAGTTGTATTAATGGTTTTAATATAACCCGGATCTCAGACTTTCATGATAACTGAATTAGATATTGAAAACAGTGAAAATTCTATGAAGTGTTTACGTTCAGTTTATAACTGTATCATATCTACAATTAATTATAGTAGATAATTTGCAGATAATTTCAATTAAATATATTGAATATTTATTTCTATACAGAGCCTTTTATCATAGGTAGGAGGGGCAAATAAGACATTTACCCCGGGTGGCAAAATTAAGATGGCGGCAAATTTCGAGCAAAATTTTAGTTTAAGATTAAGTAAAAAATATTTGTTTCTGCTTTTTGATTGTTTTGACCTTAATTCAATCAATAAAATGAGTTAATGTCATGAGATGATGATGTTTATTCCGAAAGGTATTACCTATAAATTCTGTTATTAAACTACCTTTTATTGGGGAAAAGGCGGTAAAATTAGGCTCGCCCTCGTGACCAAAATCCTAGTTCCGTCCTTTCTTCCGTGAATACACATAAAGAACCTAATACAAAAGCCAAATCTATCATAGTCTTGCTACTTAAAAACTAATATTCAGTAAGGCAATTAAGAAAATTCACGTCATTGTATGGCAAAAATAATGATTCTGCAGTTCCAAATATTGGACGTCGAGATGGAACATCGTTCAGATAGTATGAATCATAGTAGATATGCTTTGAGTTCATATCATAATAATTTAATTAAGACGATTAGAATTCACAATGTGTGCAACCTTGGTAACGACTATAAATAAATGCAAGGCTGAAGTTTCCACAAAGCCGTGTTAAAAGTAGATTCCAAATATAAGAAGAGATTGATATATTCAAGTCCATTCAGCTTCTTTCCAGTCTTAAAGGTGTAGTGCAAGGGTAAATTAACAATGGTTGGACTAATATTTGACGTAAAATCGTCAATATTTAATCCATGCGTGATACTGTGAGTAAACATTAAGTCCGTAATAACGTAGTATTTATCAGCATAGTACGTTGGTGATAAGCCTCAGTGTTTTAGATTGAATACGCTTCGTATGATCATTAATCGAATAATAAATATATTTCAACATTTCAGATTTATTACTCCCTAGTCGTCCACGTTGAACGGAGGCGTGAAGTGATTTGCAATAACTCAGTTTTGACACCTAGTAACTCAGCAACCTGGTTATGATATATTCATATCCAACAGGATCTTTTGTGAAAAGGTCAAGGATATTTTTTTTATGAATAACTATAAGGGAATTAATTAAGCGTTCATTAATCAATGAGTGTTATGTGGAACCGAAACGAGACCTCATTCGGGTGTACAATGAGATAATTAAATTAGTTCAGGACATTGTGAATGAACTGGTGAAGTGAGAGGGGAGAGAGAACCAGCTCTAGTCGAACGTGACACAATCAGATAAAAGTATGGTAAGTATATAGATATCAGGAAAAAAAAAGAAAAGAAAATGAAAATTATTACACTATTTATTATTAGTTATTCGTTAAATTGATTATTAATTATTAATATCATTGCTAAAAGGGTTTCCGAATCATTATAACAGGATTAAAAAAAAATTGGATCAATATAATAAAAATTAATTTTTTTGTTTTGGGACCAAATTCTCTCCTTGAATCCGCTGGTGGTCCTGAGGGTGGTCCACACAGTCGGTACGATTTGTCCGCTGTCAAGATAAAGTGAATGGCAGATTTTGAGTCAAAGAGTTATGTGTAGACATTGGTCATTGTCTAATCGCATTTTCCCATTTTGCATCAGTTATGTAGTGTTGCGAAGTAGGAAAGGCGTATGTGGGATAATGCTGCATTGTAATGATTGCTGCGTTGTCAGCATAACTGGCCGCTAAAGTTTCAATATTACCAGGTTTGTCACATGATCTGATATGAACATATGAAGTAGGTACTTACTTACTCATGTCCAGATTTTTCGAACAGGAAAAAAAAATTCAAAACACTGAAGAAGGATTAAAATCGGACCGAACCGAAATCATTACGTTGTTATTAAATAATAGATATCGTTAAACAGACCCAATCCCTCCTATAATGTATGAATTTAACCAATTTTAAATTTGTTTCCTTCCTAATGAAGAGGGGAAGGAGATAATACTTTTAAATTACTTCTTCAATTGAAGTAAGATATCCTATTTAAGGAACTACTAACTTTGATAGTTTGATAAGGATTTCTTGAGATGGAATGACTGTTTAGGTTACTGTCATCATTCAACAGTTATTCTGTTCTGTTGCTAACCTAGCAGCCAAAAATAAGGACTGCTACTAAATTGTTATTTTTAACAGTCATTTACAAATTAAATGAAATCATATCAAAGTTAGGTCCGCAATTAAATTACAAAACCAACATTTTAACTTTTTTTTTAACTACTTTTTAACTAACTATCAATTAGAATAGGAAAGTCTGTGTTGCCAATTCATGGTAGAGGCAACAAAATAAGAAGTCCTATATTCTCATAAAAATAAGATATATTTATTTGTTTTCAGTTTTTATATGTATTATATATGTAAAATAAGATATAAAAATGTAATTTTTATCCAATAAAAATAACTGTTATTCTTGGTGTTGTCTATTTGTTTATCACAGGATAAGTTTATTGGAAGTAATAAAAAAAAAATCACTCAACACCTGAATGTAATGTGGGTAGGACACGATTTTTGACTTTTTTTCTAAGAATCACTTTTATACAAAACTGCAGTAGGTTTAAATGGTTATAGAAATTAAAGATTTTGCCCATCGTTACTTAAAACACCGTTTTATATCCGGATCTTTTAATTTATTTTTCTCATCATAACAATAATTTATAACAGAATATTAAACATTGTACATAATAAGGAATACATGGCATTAAAAAATTAAGCAATATATGCAACTATCATTTCAAGACTAGATTTGCGTTTCATATTTCCATTAGGAAAGGATAAGCGGCTGAAAGAAGATGAAGTGAGCCAGCAGAAGGAAAATCCGTAATTTTTTTTTCATTATTTTTAAAGATTTTAGGCCACTCAACAATGCTTGTAGTATTACGTTCCATTAAACCTTAACAAGTGACAGTTGGAGCGACTGATGATGTTTCAACACTCGAAATATATGAGGTAAGGTCGAATAATTATCTTATCAGTACTAGCCGCAACTAGTTGTACATGTTACACTACCCTAAGCTATCATTAAAAAATTAAATTATTTAAATATAATCAAGCCGATCCACCCTTAAAATTTATGTTTTTAGTTTTCCAAAAATGATAAAATTTGGATCGAGTAATTCTTTTAATTGTGATTTCAGAAGTTTGAAATGATCTAATATCGGCAAGTTTTATCCTAATTTCTTTTCTTTTTTTTAAAATACTTTCGTAGTCGTTTTAAAACTTAAATGTTCTTGATTCATAGCCGAACTTTTCAATTCTAAAAATTAACATATAAGCTTAATCAAAAGCTTTGTAGAAGAGAAAACCTTTGATTTGACTTTTGTAGAAAACCTTACGTCTGGAAAAGAAACATTTTTCCCGTTTTCACGGTTTTTTGTTGTGTTTTTTTTGCCAAATTTATCCTAAAAGTTATTTAACGGATGAGTTCAAGGGAAAAGATACAGACAACGACAAGGATGAAAACAACAATTTTTTTTTTCTTCAAATAACTTTCTGATAAATAAAAACTCTAAAACGGGTAAATTAGGAAAGATCGAAAAAAAATTTAGTTTAATTTAGGGCGTTTTCATACAATCCGATAATTATCGGAATAGGAAACTACAATTTCTGGAGTCTGACCCCCTCTCCCTTCGATAAATCGGATATCGGTCCGACGGCTACCTCACTCAAGATAGTTCAGGAATTAAAAACAAGAATTAATAATAATAACCTAAAATAATTAAAGAGGTGAATAAAACCCACTGGTAAATCCTTCGTGAATTTTATTAAGTATATGGACTTAACAACACAGAAATCTCTAATAATCCAATCACTCCTGAGGTTGAAAGGGCACTACGCACCACCTCCAAATATCCTTTCTCCACCATAAACACAGATACAAAAGTTTTGCCTTGGCAGGTGAATGTATGATTAAGTCTTACGGGTTAATTACGTTTAAAAGGTTAATTCAGAGAATTAGACATATTCAATAAAACATTAATTTGTTGCCGAAATATACGTTTTTTTACGAAAAATAAAAGTATCCTCTTTCCACATACACATCTCACTCCTCTTTACTACTCACACATACACACCAACTTATCTTATTTGCTTATAAATGATGAATTTTATATTTACTTCGTCTTCACCCAGCTATATGACTAATATTTTATTATTAATGTTATATCATATCAAATGACATATAATGACGTAATAATAATATATAATAATAATGATAATAATAATAATGACGCCTAGAGACTAGATTGCTAAGATTCATAATACAACTCATAGCATGCAAACAGCACTAATCGGTTGCAAAGGAAAATTAGAACAATACCTCTTTGAAGACGTGAACAAGTAAAGTACCTAAACAAACGATATTAAAATAGAGAACATAAAAATATATTCTGCCAAAAATTATAATTCTTGTCAAAAATTTTAAATGTTATTGTTAAGGCCTGAAACGATTCGGACCCCTTTTTACATTGTATAGTTACATAAAATCAGACACGATTTATTATATGTAGCTTTGGGTGGTGATCACTTTTTTGAATAGTAAAAAAATGTGAGCTACGTTTTTTATTGAAATTTACATTTTTTTTATTTTTTGGTCTGAATTGTGTTGCTGTATTGTTGATTGAACTTAACATATTTTTTTTTTCGGCTCTGAAATCCGTGGCACTTTAACTTTTAGCATGCAAATTCTGAACCACTATACTTTTAGCTAAATCAGGACAAAATTAAAGCTGATAGCTAAAATGGATTTGATGAAAAAAGTACCCAACGATAAAAAACGTGATTATTCATTAGAAGACAAACTCTAAAAAGAATATTTATTTTGGTTCATTAATTTCAATGATGATCCTATGTAATAGAAAAAAAGTCCCCTTCCTCAAAATTTGGGATTTTACGGTTCAAGATACGTAGAAAATTAAATTCAAATATATCTGTCCGTAGAGCGCGCTGTACGCCATCCGCAGCTTTTCTCCAAAATTACTGGGCCAATTTTCACTGGTTTTTAGAACTGGCACCAAAGCCGCAGGCCGCCAAAGGAAGATTCTCAAAACTCGATATTAACATCCACCATTTAGAAACAAAATGGCGGCCGATTAGCTGTTTCATGTACTTATGATTAAAATATACTATGCTCTGTTATTTATTAAAACGTATTTAATACATTATAAACAATAAAAACATATGAATTTTATATATATATATATATATAATATTTTTTTAAACTTCCTTGTACGCAGTAAAGGAAGTATTGTAATCGCGAAAATTTTCGGTTTTCAGATTTCAACGGGAATATCCATTTTAATCATCTCTGAATCCATTTTGACTAGTTTCGTCGTGACGTCTGTACGTAGGTTCGTTACGTGCGTATCTCACATGACTCAAAAACGGTTAGCTGTAGAAAGTTAACATTTTGTATTGGATTGTTGTAAAATCAGTTGTGAACCTCCCTTTTTGATCACTGAATGATTACCGGAAGTGGTACTCTCCTTGAAAGTCATAATCGATAACCATAAAAAATTATATTTAAATATAATGCAAAACTTTTCAAATTTAATATTGATAAGTTATATATTGATTTAAATAATTAACTAGATTTTGGATAAAATTGGAGAGCCGAAAGAGACACTTTACTTGAAGGTCATAAAAAACTTACATCAAAAATTATATTAAAATTAAGTACAAAGAATGGTTCAATAATAAAGGTTACAAACGCGATTTTTTTTTCACTCTAATTAAACATTTTTATTACTTATTTTATGTGATAAATTGAGTGTAAAATAATTGTTTTCCTCTGCATTTGTGAGCTGAACAAGACTGCAGTAGAAGAATAAGATATAATTTAAGTGGGTTCTTCCGCTTAAAATGTCGAAACCGTCGATTTCCAGTGCTTAATCTAGTGACATTGACAGTTCTAATGTTGTCTCGGAAGACGAAGAAATCTCTAGAGAACTTGTTACGTACTGAAAGAGAACGACATATCGTAACGGAATAAGACCTCCAGAAACAAAAGTATGCGTGTGTCAATAGATGGATGTCGCAACATCGAGTGTCGTTTGAGGTTTTGCAATCTTCGGAAACTAGTAAGCGAATTCAGGATCACTTTTTGAGCCCCCGATTTAAGGTTTAATTGTTTAATTAGTCATGTGTTGTCCACATCAAATTTTTTTTTTTAATATATTCTCTGATAAATTTCCTGATAATAATTTTTACTAAATATATCAGCGGATTATGGAATTATATTATGAAAAAAAAAATCTGATGTGGACACCACATGATTTCCTTGTACGCCTATTAAACTATAGATTTACTATTTGCTTACAAGATTCCAAAGGCACGATTCTTATTCCTTCTAAGAAGCCGGGATGTAAAAAAAAACAAAAACAGTTTCAGATAATTAACAATTTCCGACTAGCTAATTTTAATCGAAATCTAGATTGATATAAAGTTTTGCATTATAATATAATATTTGATGAAAATTTATTATGACCTTAAAGTAAAATACCACTTCCCGTGATCATGTAGTGACCAAAAAAAAGGTGCACTATTAGATGTTACGACAATCCCAAATACAAAATTTCAACTTTCTACAGCTAACCGTTTTTGAGTTATGCGAGAAACGAACGTAAATACAGACATCACGACGTAACCAGTCAAAATGGATTCAGGGATGTTCAAAAGGAATATTAGCTTTTCCCCTGGTGACCCCCTTAACCGAATTATATAACACCAACATTTTTGCAGGTTTTGCATTTGGCTTCGTGGCCAGAAATGTTAAGAGGAGAATAGGTTTGTGAGACACATTATAAAATAATGACTACATTACCTATGTTATTTTCATTAAGTAACGAAGAAAAAATATAAAGAAAAAAGAAAGTCGTTTAATGTAAAAAGAATAAATAAAAACTGTACTACTACAATTCAGGAAGGGTTCATTACAAGGTTACTAGTTTCCTGATCGACGGTAATGAAAGAAGTTAAACTATTCAGGATCCTCCCTCCATCCATTACAGGATCAAGTATCCACTTTGTACAGACTATGTCTCCCGACCAAAAAATCGAATCACGGTTGTCATAACAAAATAAATCATCTGCCACAGCCGGGCTAAAAACGGGTTTGGAAGTTAGGAGTCCTTAACAAATGATATACGTCACTACCTTAAGACAATTAAATTAAAAAATGTAGGAATATAATTTATTAAAAGTATACAGCAACTAATCATAAACCTAACCTAATAATAAATAAACTCAAGGATTCACCAATGGTGCCTGGATTAATAGTCGTAATAATAATTAAACTGTTCAAAAAAATTACTAATTTCAAACACAAAATAATTTTTCAGATTTTTGAATATAAGAACTACTATAGTTATTCAGTGTGCTTTATTTGATATTCTTATCAGGCAAATTTTATGGAGGTCATCTTTTTCGTTTTAGGTGTAAATAAGCCTTGCCATATTTTACACGTTAACTAGACAGTTCGTTAAGCTAGTTTTATTACCTTGCTTTTAACTACGACGCGTAAACGAATCCTTGTACCGAATACTAAATAGTTCATAAAAAATTAATAAAGACTCTTATGGGTCTGACAGAATTGCAATAAATAAGTTTCTTTTCGAATAAAATTTTCTTTGAAAAACAATTTAAAAATAATATTATAATACCTGTTTTAATCACGATAACTGTTTAACGGTATGTTGTTTCATACACCCGCGGGATTTTAAAGGCGTTAAATTACTATGAGCGCTTATTTTTGGTCGAAAAAAAATATATATGTTACTGTTCAAATTAATTGTATTCATTGAAAGTTAGCTTAAGAACAAAGGGTCGATGATAGAAGGAGTAATGACAGTAATTCTGGCGAGATGTTTCTAGTAGAAGTAGCATCAAAACATGTATCGCCTAACGTACCTGTATGGTTATTTTGTGTCATGAACTACATTCAAATCTCCCATTGTTATCATTAATAAGGCAGTATCAATCTCGAATCGACTATCAATGAGTTTAGTTGATTCAGTGTATTTCGTGAGAATTGCGAAGAACATTTTCATATCTACTATTCTAACATTTGGATGAATGTACACTAAACCTACGATAATTTCATCAACCCATATGTATAAATATAAATATATTTATATACATATATACTTCTAGCACTGCTTTAGACCAGAGTGACGACTGATAGTCGTCAGTATTTGGTGCTTACATCATCAATTGTCGATTTTTAGACCATAACCAATTTTATTTTCTACACATCGTCAGCGGGAATTGATAAAGGAGGTCTTTAAGTCCCATAATAAATTCTCTTCTTCTTTTTCCGTTGTTCCAAAGTGGGATACCGCTTCAGGTCAGAGCTGAGGCCCACACAGCTCTATCAGAACAAGTCTCCCTCCTGTACCATAGATCTCAGCCGGCCATCTCCTCTCGGACTCCTTCTATTCACGCGGTTATGGGTCGTCCTCGTCTACGCTTTCCGGACGGTTGCCAGTCCAGAACTCTGTTCTCCCAATGCTCTTCCGGCATTCTCCTGCAGTGCCCATAGCAACTCAACCGCCGTTTCTCGATTCTTTCAAAGATGGTCTCCACTACAAACATTCGCTGCCTAGCTACTTCATTTCGAACTCTGTCCATCCTTGTTATCTGGAGACACCCTCTCCTTACAAGCGAGTATTCATCGACTATGCCTCACATCCGTAGGTTAATATGGATTCTACTATAGCCGAGAAGATTCGCCGCTTGTTCTCGTTCGAAATAGTGTTGTTCCAGAGAACAGAGTGCAACATCCTAGTTGCTTCCCTTGCGAGCTCCACTTTGTTTTGGAAATCTACTTCGGACGCCCCCTCTTTTTCCAGATAGGATCCGAGATAAATAGAGGCCATAATTCTTCTGCACATTCCCATATATTATATATCTACATATTTCCAGAGCTCTACTCGATCTTTTGGAAGTTGTTCTTGAGACCTGAGACGCTTCATAAAATTCCTTCAACTGGAAGACTACTATCTTCAGGAAAACTTTGCTCCGGACTATCATCACCTGATCATCCGCGAAGAACAAAGTAAGGAGCTCGTCTTCATCGAAATAAATTCCGTAGTCCCGACGTTGCCTCATCCATTGGTACACTACGTCAGCCAAGTATATCTAGAAAATGCGTGGAGACAGGCAGCACCCTTGCTTTAGCCCTTTGTTTCCGGAAAATGGCTCAGAGAGATGGTTCCCAATCTTCAGACTGTACAAATCGCTTCCGTACAAGTGTTGAATTGCTTGTATAAGGGACTCATTGATATACGCTTTTCTCAGTGATGACCATATTCTTTTCCACGGGACACTATCATATGCCTGCTCCAAATCAATGAAGGCTAAATTGAGCTCCCTATTCTTCGCGCTACATTTCTCAATGAGCTGCCTAAGTACAAAAATATTGTCCATTTCTTATAAACGTCGTCCTCATCTAAGCTTTATGGGCGGCTACCAGTCCAGGACTCTGTTCTGCCAACGCTCTTCCGTCATTCTCCTACAGTGCCCATACCACCTTAACCGCCGTTTCCCGATTCTTTCAGGTGATGCAATAATCCAGTATTGAGGATTGGAAACCAAGCTTACTCCATGTGAAATGGTGGATGGGTTTGTGCTGGAAGAATGTGTTCTGAAAATGCAAATCGAACGCTTCGCAGACATCGATAAGCCTTTTTCCGCTGAATTCTCCACACCTTTCGACAACTCTGCTTCCTACTTGGCGACAAACTCGTGCAATGAAGTCCCCAAGAATGACGACTTCTTCGCTCCCACGGACCTTCTCCGGAACGATCCTGAAATCCTCTTCGAATTTCTTCTTCACTCGAGTAGGCTCATTATTACCAGGACCGTCAGCACGCCAATGACCGCGACACTCCGGTACAAACATCAAGATCTATCCAGATAACACACTCCGATATTTCCTCATAGTGCGTGATCTTTTCTCTGTGCTGCTTCTTTATCAGAACCGACACACCTGCCTTAGCTCGCCTATCTCTGCCCAAAACCACTCCAGAGTGTACGTACTCGCCCGATCACTCCTAGCCTTTACATTTCAATTCGTCCTGAGATTTTTTGTTGGCGAGACTCTGATTTTCGAATTTTTGGAGCTGAATTATATATAATTAAATTATTTTAACAAGCTGGGATTCCTCATGGTAGAATCTTGGGTTCTGTCCTCTTTATCTGTGCTGCTGATATTCCTACCACTTGGTATCTGTCTGCATCTTTTACCAAGGTGCCTCCTGCCTTACAATTACCCATATTAGAGAATACACCGTCTTGGTTTCTTTCCTAGAATTATATTAAACCCTCACACTTAAAAGACAATATCAACTGAATATTCATCCCAGAGTAACCAGCATCCTTCAACTGACCAATAACTTCTCATTAACCATCCTCAAACCTTTCTGGACCTTCTAGATTCCCATAGTCTGTGGTCTACTGAGTGAGTAATAGTGAGCGAGATAGAGTAATAATAACTGAATAACTTTTTTTAACGATGTTGAGCACATCAAAAATTCACTAATGTGACCCTTCTTTTTAAAAAGGTCTATTCTTCTAAATATTACGCAGGAATAACAACAAACATTCTCGGATGACCTGATTCGTGCCATGAAATAAATAATGAGATTTTTGTCAACGGCCTCACATCTGACATGTGAGGTTTGTCAAGGATCTCTTATTGTTTGCTTAATGTATTGGTGTGGCCAAGGACTCTCCCATAGGAATTGTAGCATATATATTGTTCTCGAGAACTACTTTCCTATTTATCACTGCTTCAAAAGATTTTTTTTTTATTTTCATTTTTTTATATTTATTAAAACATAGGGATAAACTTAATTCATTCAGGGATGTTGTCCAAATGTATGACGTTGCTACAATAAACAGCAAACCGATCAATCAGTAACAGACAATAAAATTAAATAGCATTAATGAAATAAGTACATTTTTTTTAAATGTATCTACTTATTTATACATATTTCCTTAAAGTTAAAAAAATAATTCATGACCGCTATCAGAACTGGAACAAATTATTTATGATCTGCAGAAATGTTAACGAAATGAAATTTTTATCGCATGGTTCATGCACATATTTCCTCTTACATTACACTATTTTCTCCATGTTCTCGAATTGAATTTAAAATTAGAGTTTTTCAATCCTGTAAAAATAAATATCAAATGGAAATTAAGAATAAAGTATCCTTAAGAAACTAAGAACAAGGTAAAATAGTTGGCTAACAATTAAAGGATGATGACATCGAGTATTTAGGAGTTGTGGGATTCTAAAACGTAAATATTGAAATAAATAAAAAAAATACATCCATTTTTTGAAATAAATTCTGAATGGACTTTCCCAAACTGATAGATAATTAGGAGAAAAATTGTATATGTTTCAGAAAACATCGGTAAGAATCAGCCTTTTGGGAAAAAAATCATAACCGTGCCATAAAGTTTTTCATGTTTAAAATGTGATTTTTTTTTTGTACACAAAACATAATATGTAATAGCGCCAACAACGACGAAAAAAAATGAGATTAGGACAATTGAAATCGGTCAACAGCTTTTCGAAAAAAAAATATATATATAAACCACGAAATGTGGCCTTTTTTGACATTTAATTACAGAGCTTGCAATTGCCGTAGGAGCTTGTTTTGGGGCGTATATTGTGGCTTTTATTAGTGTCTGCATCTTAAACGTGAAAAAAAAAAAGACTTCTCGGCACATTTATGAATTTTTTTAACCAGGTTGCTAATGCGATTGTTTCTAAAAAATATACATTTGTTTCTAATATTTTCTCCTAATTACCATATACCGTTTAGAAAGTCTATTCAGGATTTAATTCCAAAAATAATCTACAAGACTGTATTGAAAATTGAATTTTAAAATCATTAAAACAAAAAATTTTATGTGAATAAAACATATTGTTGTAAAATGGACAAGAGATGTTTTAAAATAAAACTGCTCATATCTTTGATTTATTTGTTTGCCCTATAAATCTATTTAAATAAAGAATCTGACATATAAAATTCATCTGTTGACAGGTAAAGATTCAGTATTCAACCTTTTAGCTTTTTTCTAAATAAGTTTAAAAATCAAAGTCTGGATAAAATCTGCTGTCAAAATCGACGGTATTTATTATTTAGTTGTGAATAACCTATGTACTTCTTAAAAAATTATTTTATTTTATCTGTTCAAATAAAGTCGACTACTCATTAATAGTTTTATTTTATTCATTAATTGTATTTTTTGGACTACTTAGGTAAATGTCTTATTTCCCTACATATAAAAAGAATTAGATATATTTTAGATTATTATAATTTAGTTATATTTTATCTCGTGTTTGAAAAATGACATCGACGTGGTTTTACCAGCTAAACATTTATTATTTAGAGTATATTAAAGGAAAAATATAAAAATTAACAAATACTGATTTTTAGTCAAATACATTTAAAAAAGTGTTTAAATTATTAAGTAGTCTATACTAATAATCTACACTAGCCTTATAGATTTCTTTTACACCATCAGTGATGGCAGATTTGGATTCAGCATATCAAAAAACCTTAATGTTGAAAAAATCCTGGAAAAAAAAAATTGTATTTCAGTTCCACGTGTGCTAAAGTACACAATTACGTTTGGGTTTGAAGCTCAGTACCTCATCTTCAATTTACCCGGTATCGACGTTCTTGTACTCTTTAGAAAAAGGGGAGTCTCTTCTTTCCATACATATAAAAAACTATTATGTTATCTTAGAAGGTCTGTGTAAAAAAAAGTGTGATTACTAAATAAAAACAAAATTGAAGTTTTGTTGGTTCTAAAACATGTAGGAATATCACGGTTAAAGCAAATCGCGTAGTTTAAGAACCTTTTCCGAATCCCGAAATTGAATCGTTCGAAGGGTTCCTTATTTATGAGCGATTAATTAAATCTTTAAAAAAATTTGAAGGTCCTGGCTAAATTTTTAGACCAAAAATTTTTATTTCTAGATTCGCGCGTAAATTTGAATAAATCTGGCACCAGTTTTGAATAAAAAAAAAAAACTGTTAAAATTCCGTAGAAGAATACCGTTTTCACTTCATTAGGTCAATATACTCATCAGATCGCTCTAAACATACTAATCAGAACATAATTATCTCACCTTGAATAACTAAACAATTCTGTTAAAACAATGTTCTCACTATCCGTTTATAAAATATGTCCAGCTCCACACAGGCTCTACGCTCCAATGCGTAGCATCGGTTGCATTGGCGTTATTTACGCCACTGGTGATTCATTGTACGATACAATTATAGTTAAAATTTGTTATAATATATTTGTGGACAACTTAATTTAATCAATAGATACTGTATCCATATGATTTTTTCAACAAGAATTATAGACAAAAATGGTAATTTATTCCATGTACCTATTGGTGGCATCAAGTCGCTTGGAACGCTAGTAGACCCGAGCAATATCCCGCCGGCACTGCAACACAAGCGGCAGTTATTTTTTAGTTGAGGCAATAATATAATCGTAAAACTAACAACCTCCACACGTAGGATTGGTTTTATTATCACTTCTTTAAACAAAACCGCACTGACCTTGCTCTGTATATGGGGCAATTCATTGTCTCGTACGGTGCCCGAATGTGAATAGCATGAATTTGTGCTATATCTGTTTTTATCAGTCCCTATATAAAGTAATATATTATATTATGTAAACTACCAATCTTTCATTTATTTTTTAAATATTCAAAGTATATCATACCTACTAGAGATTATAAAACAACGGTCGACTTTGAAGTAACACATCACTAAAATTCTATCTAAGATATTTCTGATTCTGTTCCATTTATGAAAAATATTGTGAGAAAAATATGATGAATAAATTATAATGGAATGTTGACTCGTGAATTATTTGCCCATTGTCTGATAATTGAGGGCTCGCCGTTCTTACAGATGATAGAGGGCCAACTGTTATCATTGCGGAGTTACAAATATTAAGTTGTGCCTTTCTAATTCTCAATCTAATCTAATATGTAAAAATTAATATGGGTTTGTTTGTTCGTATTTTATGCGCTGCCATACCGTTCATCCGATTGCAATGAAATTCGTCAAGTCATTGCTTGCACTTTCGCAAAGATAATTAGCAGGCTGGGTTTGGAAAAATTCGTGTTTGAAAAAATATTATTTCTAAAGCCTAAGAAAAATTAGTTTTTCGAATAACTCAAAAACAAAACATCTTTTGGAAAACTATAGGTACTATTTGAAAGATAACTAAAACAATATATAAAAGCATATTGGACATTATATCCATATTTTCAGCGCAGTTTCCAATCGAAACACGTTCAATTTTAATTTGTTTGTTTTTTAAATAATTCGGAAACTATACATTTCATATACACACACAGATTGTCATTTAAAAGGAAGTTAATTGAATTATCAGTATAATAGAAATATATCAGTCTCTCACTGATTGATTTAGTAATCACAGTATCTCAAAAACGACAATGCCTAAAATGCTTAAATTTTTAATGGTGGCTCCCCATATGCTGTATATGTGCAATTAGGCGTTATTTGAAAAAATCTTACTCTAAGTGATTAAAAGAAATTATATCTTAAAATTAAATAAACATATTTCTACAACCTAAAAAACACGAGGTTTTCACTTTTACAGAAGAAAGGCTTCATCCACGAATGGGAAAATCACATGTACTAATTACATCTTGCTGTATCGTAATCTTTTCAACCAGTTTATTTAATATCTACGTCAAGAAAGAGACAGAAAGGCTTAACTTTATAAGATTCAACCAGAACAAGCTGCTAGCGGATTACTATGTTCATTTTAAAGATGTCATGTGTAAGGGGGATGGGTGGTAACGTTTCAGATATTGGAAAGATGTTTATGTTGCCATCCTGTTTTACTGGTGTGCCCATTATATGCATGAGAGAACTCAGAATGTCATGACATTTGTTCATCACTATGAATCGTCCTGATTTGTTAATCGAGTAACCCGAAATGGTCTGAAATCGGAGATGCCTTAAAAGATGGACACAAGCCTTATGGCAGACACGATATAATAGCTGGAGTGTTTCATTTCAAAATTAAAAAAATGATTCATGCTTTGACAGAAGGCTCCATTTTCAGTCCAAGTCCAAGATTTACGTGCTTACTTTGGAATGTCAGAAGATGGTTCTCACGTACACAAAACGTGTAACACAATTATAAAATGCATTATAGTTATCCTTAACATAAACGTTCCTATATATTAATAGGAAAGCAGTTTTTTTGTCGTATCGAATATTCCGCCTGTATTTATAGATAAATAAATATATCATTGGATAGGTATTGTCATGTAGATGTGCACAATATAAAAATTCACATATTTTTTCGTTAAGGCAGGTAAAACTCTGTTTATTTGTTTCTGACTTTTCCATGGATATCTTTTGAATAAGTGGACCGATTTGGTTACTTTTCTATTTGTTTTGTAGGGTTTGGGGCCTTTACGTCTGGTACCAAATCGAATAACTTGTGCATTATAGCCGTTACGCAGCCGAAAAAACATATCTTCCATTGAATGTAGCGCTAAAACGGTTAAGAAAATTTTGATGAAACATGCCTCAAGTCTTCTCCTAAAAGCCCTTTAACTATACACGCACTACATCCCCCCCCCCAAAAAAAAAAAATGGAAAAATGTTTTGACGGAAAGAATATTTTATTTGCGCATAGTTCGAAAAGAATACATTTTAAATTAAATTACCTACAAAACAAACAAAAAAATCATTTAATGTGGACCCAAGCAGTCGAGAGAAGAAAATAATAAAACACGTTGAACTGCTTTATTTTATATCTCAGGTTAGAAAAGTGATATCGATATGTTTTTTTTTTCAGCAAAGCGTTTGTTTTTCAAAGGGTATTAAAGGAAAAATATAAACATTAAAAGATAATTGATTTTTAGTCAAATACATTTAAAAAAGTGTTTTAATTATTAAATAAACTAGCCTTACTGATTTTTTCGCACCAAAAATGATGGCATAATTTGATTGAACATACAAATAAACCTTAATTTTAAAAATATTATCGAATACAAAAAAAAAAAAATCTCTTCCGACGATGCTATAAATTTTTGAAGTCACGAAATTACGGTTGGATTTGAAGCTCTGCAACTCCTCACCAGTGTACCCAATATCCACGTTCTTAGGCTCATTATAAAGTTTCTGATTTCCATACATATAAACAGTTATAACATTATCTAAGAAAGTCTGCGTAAAAAAATTCGATTACAAAATAAAAACAAATTGAGGTTTTTCCGGATAACCTTTTTCCGGTTCTAAAATGCGTAAGAACGCTACGGTTAAATGCGAAGTTTAAGAACCTTTACTGACGACCGAAATTTGGTTTCAATTATTCAAATGATTCCTGATTTATGTGCATTTTTTTGAATGATTAAAAAAATTTGAAGTTCGGCAAAATTTATGAGAAAAAAAATTATTTTTAGATTTGCCCAAAAATTTTAATATAGGGTTTTTTCCGAGTGCTAAAACCAAATCTGACGCGTTTCGAATAAAAACAATCAGTTAATATGCTTCACTCCGTAGTTTCCATTTCACTGTTTTCATTACAACGAGCCCCTCAGACTGTTATAAAATGCATTTATTTCATTTTGAAAAATTGAATTTCGGCTCTTGATGCCTATGTATCGAATCGAGCACCCAATGCACTATGGCGGCTGCATGCTACATTCTGGAAGTTTACAAGTAAATATAAGAATAAACAATATTTAATTAGCAAACAATAATTAGTAGGTCAGATTTATGTACAAATAATGTTAATTAATCCTTTGTAAAAACAAATAATATTTAAATGATGAATGTACTGAGATATTAAATGAATTACTTTTTTTAGATGAATGTTTTGAGAATGCAAAATGTAGTCGGAGACGTTATAAGATAAATACATTTTTTAGAAGTTTGAAGGTTTTATTATTGAAAAACTTGTAGAAAAATATAATATATGAATTATGACTAAAATCTTCAAGATAAAAATGCATTGTAGCATTTAGCTAATGTATAATGTTTTTCTATCTTTATTTTTATAATGATTCATAACTAATAAAAAATTTATTTTATAAATTATATATATTTCTATTAAATTATATTTAATTATAATATAATTATTATATTATTTCAAAACTTTCTTTACAGTTTAACGATATACTCATTTGATGCACTTTTCTTTGCTTTTTCATTTCATCCATTCGATATTTTTCTTGCTATTATAGGTGGATATCGATATTTGGTTTCGCGATATCGCAAAATATAGAATATCGATATTTTACTTTCGATATTCCAACCCTAGCAGTAAGACATATTTTCAATATACCTAGTGAAAATTAGCGATAGAAATACTTTACTAGACTACAAGCCTTTAAAATTCCTGCCTTTCAAATTTTAAAATAGACACAGAGCACTCAGAAGGTGAGAGGAATTGAAAAGTTAATGCTATTCCCTGTACTAATTAAGCCAAAGCACTAACTAAGGAAGGAGCAGAACTGATTGGGACAGTTACTTAGCTGTGACTAACGAGTCCAGTAACCGGTTCCTGATTATTTCATTAGCTCGGTGTGCTCAGTTATTGATAATAAAACGATCTGTGCATTAGTGCTTCAGTCGGGTCCGGATTTATTTGTTGAATATTTTAGCTTTAATACGCAGAAATGGCGCAATAGAAATAACCATAAAATTAGAGAAGACCTCAATAAACTGCACTTATCGTCTAGCTGCGAATAATAAAGTCTGGATTTAAAAACTCCGAAGGCTCAAAAATAATTCAATTTATAGTGTTTGTAGATGAATTCAATTTATAACTTTTATTGCAGTGAAATTTATTATTATTTTTATTTATGATTTTGTGTTCATTATGGTACACGAAATTAATTATACCGTAAATAATGCATTAGTATATAAAATATTTGATTGTAGGAATTTCAAAGTTTAAGATAATTCAGTGAAAATGGTGACAAGGGCTGTTCTTAACCATATTTTTCCATGGAAATAATAGGCTAAGAACACAAGGTCCTCTTCTTAAAATAAGGAAGCCTAGATGGAAGGAGATATAAGAAATCAACTCCCCGAAATTTCGATGATAACTTTACTTGGACATATAAATAAAAATATAAAATATGTTGAATAATTGACCACAGAATTGATTAGTCATCATTTATCATGTTAACCGTTGTTATAAAATTTTATTTTATATAACACACATTACACATTACACGTACACAGACATTAGTATATTGAATCTTCTGTTAATTATTATCAAGATTTGCTTTACTTTTTTTTTTTTTTTAGTCTATTTAGTTACACAATTTTTCTTTTTACTTTGTAATTTTATTTTCAATATTCAGTTTTTCTTTTGTATTATTGTTACTTTTCTTTGTACTCTACCATTTATTTCATTATTTATACTTCTATAATTTTTATCTTTATTGAATCTTGTTTTTAATCACGAAGAAAGCCTAAGATGTGGATCAGAATATCGGCATTCATTAAATAGTTTTTACTATTTTTTGTGTTAAACTTGACCGGTGACCTGACCATCTTCAGCTTGAAAAATATATATTATACATCGGGCATTGCCGAAGTTAATTTTCTGAAATGTACTATCGGTATCAAAAAGAATAGGGGCTTACGTCTATTTCTATCTGATTTATTGAAGTTTGAAATTACGACAGAAACAATCTCCCATTTAGGGACGATGAGTACTTAGGCTCTTCCATAGCCACCCTAACCAGAGAGTTAAATGCGACATAGCCCTGGGACACCAGCCTAAAGGGGCGGCAATTTTTATTAGTGCTATATCTTTATGTTATTATTAGTTATATATTGCTTCGAAATTGATGTTTTTAAATAATTAAAATTAATTTACAAATATTCTTAAGTGTACTGAATAGTATAAACAATTATTTCTTTATCAAAGGCCTCCTTTAGACGCGTCACTACCTGTACCTGACAGAAACAGTTCTACACCGTTTTAAGAACAATGGCCGGCATGGGATGTGCGACTACTCTGAATTCTATTTTTTTCGGTTTTTCCACTAACGACAGCTGAAAGTTGGCACAACATACGATCTGTAGAGCATTTCTTTGCAACTAAGACAATATAGCATATACATTTCTAAATTTCACCTCTTTTATAAATACATGTTAGAATATCATATTTTAATATAAATAAAATGAATAACGAAAAGCTTATGAAGTATTTAAATAGATATAATTAGTTTGATAAAAATGGGCTGTAGAGCACCTTCTTTTCTTATTTTCTCAACTACCATTAACATAAATTATTATTCATTTTTACTAATCTGTTTAAACTGTTTTAACCAACAATTAGAGTGTTTAGTGAAAAATGTTATGATACGATTTAAGCAAAAAAATGTGAACTATCTCAGTGTTTAGAAAATGTCTTGGCGAGAAGTTAACAAAAAAAAAAAATACAAGTTCATCAACATGCAAGAACAAATAAAACTGCAATAGTCACTCATTTAGATTTTCAGGAATAATTGTCATTAAAGTTTGAACTTTTTTTTTTTCGGAATAAAAATTTCCTTCCATTGAACTAACCACACCACTAAAATCAACATTTATACAAGTATTCATATTTTCAATTTATATGTAATATAGCATTTATTTATATTTCCATGTTAATTGCAACCTTGTCCAAGTAAATTGTCACCTTTTCCATTTCAATTGTAACTTTTTCCATTTCAATTGTAACCTTTTCCATTTCAATTCTAACCCTTTCCAAATCAAATGTCACCTTTTCCATTTCAATTGTAACTTTCTCCATTCTAATTATAACTTTGTCCATTTCAACTGTAACCCAAACGAACATAAAAAAAATATTAATGAATAATAATGAAAAAAATATTATCTTTCGTATTCTTCCTTAGTGATTACAAATGTTCCAGTGAGGGAAGCCCATCATCCCTAAGAAAAATAATTCTTACTATTTAATTGAGACTATCTTTAAATTGTAGTTTTATTACTCAATGCCAAACCGATTTTAATTATGCTATTGGATTATTAATACTAAAACAGTTTTATATTTTTTTTTTATAATTCACTGAGAAAATTTCGTAGTTTACAAAAGCCTGTTACTAATGTAACATATTGGTGAGCTTATTAATGTTTAATTTAATCTTAGGAGTGAATTAAAGTATAAAAGGAAACAAAATAGTTCTAACTAAAATATTTCTTCAATTTTGGAACTTACCTATGATTGTAATTCCATTATATTGTTATTTTTTTTTAAATAGGTGTTTTGTCTAATAATGTAAAAAAAAATTTTATATATATAAAATTATATAATTTTTATCTTCTTATTATATTTCAAATTTTAGTCATCGTTTTTAATAATTGTTTGACGAAATTTATTTTTGGATTTACTCTCTCTCCCAATGAAATTTAAGAAAGGTAAAATCGGAATGTTATTGAAAATTTCAACTATAGACTATCGCTTATATTAAGAGCCATAAAACATAGCTCGAGGACCTCATGCGAGTTGCCGTTCACTGATCCAGAATTTCTATATCATTCCAATACTAAAACGGTTAATATTCAGTACAACCATAACACGATAAAATATCAGTGATTCCCATTTGTTCATAAATCTGTACATGCCCATAGATACATGAATAAAACATGACCAAAGCAACCAATGAGAAAAGATAGAACAGATATGAAGGCAATTCGGTAGTGATAGCTATCATAGGCGACCCTTATTTAACACCTTATTGCCTTCCTCAAAAAGATCCAGGAGGTGACTGTCGTTGGTTTGAATTTCCGTGACAAGAATTCCTTCTACCACGTTCATTCCTTGCGTTCCCTGTGCAAGCCATGCTCGCTTCCTGTAACTGGCGAATTCCATCTTATCCTGGACCGCTTTGAAGTAGCTACGACGAACCATTAAGCCAACACAGGAGGGATAATTACTACAAGCAGCCTAATAAAGACTTGCTAACAGTTATCGGAGTAATCGCCTTGATAAAAAACGGTTGGCGTCAAGTAGAACAACGCGTTTTCAAAGGCGGCGTTTGGCTTAAAAACGACTTTAAAAAAAATAATTCTCGGAACTTTGAAAAAGAAGTTTGGGAGTAAGGAAATAAATAATATTACTAACTATTAATTGATGAGAGCAACAGCTTGGCATGGCCTTATGCATAATGTGAATTCGTCGACATTAATGGGATATTTTTTTCGAGTATATCATAGTCATTCTTGAACAGCAAGAAGTTTTCGGATCTCTGTTTTATTTGTGAAGGAAAAAAATGTATTATCGCCATGATCAGCAAATAAAAAAGTTATTATTCAGTTATATTTTTATTAATGAATATTCCAATCGAAAACTACTATCAGATTTCAACTTGGCTTTTCGACGAGTTGGTATACTTAATCTGTGTACAGTTTTTATAATTTTTAACATTGGCCCTATTTAAGCTCACTGTAATTACTTCAAATGTTTTTAGACAGCCTTGACGAGAGCTGTCGATTAAAACTTGAATGAACTTTGTAACTCCACTGTTTCGAAATAACACTATGCGGCAATTACAAAAGTTGAAGAAACGAACGTAAAAGGTGTTCTTTTCCGGTAGGCTTGCACCGCAATAGCGTAGTAAGTACAAAATCGACCAGTGTGGACATACTTTAAAGGCTTGGAGTGACGTAATGTTCTTGTTTATTAGTCTTTATTAGATTATTGATGTGAGATGTGTTGTCTCTTGTCTGCATTTGTGTGATCTTATGTATTGTATTTTTAGTGTAGAGAGGAAAAGGCCACGATTTTCGTTATTTCGTTTATATCTAGAAAACAGTTGGTCGTGGCTTAGAACATTTTATTTGATAAATTGAAGAGCATTCAATTTTCTACGAGAGTGGTCGTATTATTTGTTTTTAATCTGACCTAGTTTAGGAAATATACGCTATTCAAAGTACCAAAGGTGAAAAAAGTATAAGAAAAAGTGATAATTTTTTTTTTTTTATTTGTTACTTTTAAGTACATATATTTCTTAAACTATAACTATTGAATTCTCTTCAATTTATCAAACAAAATGTTTTAAGCTGCAACAAACCGTTTTCGAGATATAAACGAAAAACCGAAAATCGGAACCTTCTCCTCTCAAGACTAAAAATACAATGCATAAGATCACACAAATGCAGACAAGAGACAACACATCTCACATAAATAATCTAATAAAGACTAACCAAACAGAAACAGTATGCCACTCCAAGCCTTCAAGATATGTCCATACTGGTCGATTTTCAATTCGCTTTCGTTTTCGACATCGCTATCTAATCCTCTCATACCTTGCACATTTGAGTTACTTTTATAAATTTCTTCTTTATTTCATTATTATCACTGCCAATTTCATTCGTAACATTTTTTTTAATTATTTTTTTTTATCACAAATAGTATATTTATATTCCGAAACTATCCCAAATAATATTTTGTTTGTTTTTACTCCCTTTTACGCAATGAAGGAAGTATTGTAATCGCAAAAATTTTCGGCTTCAGATTTCAAAGGAAATGTCCATTTTGATCATCTCTGAGTCCATTCCGACTAGTTTCGTCGTGACGTCTCCACGTACGTTCGTTGGTATCTCGCATAATTAAAAAACGGTTAGCCGTAGAAAGTTATAATTTTGTATTTGGGATGAATTTATTGAATTAATGAATTTATTAATTAATGAGATTAAAAAAAAAAATAAGAGAAAAACCTATTATTTGTATACCTATTACTGGAAAATAAAAAAATAACCTGGAGTCTTTGAAATGCCTGTAAATAACTAACCAGGAGTTATTTATCTTGGTGCGCACCAGGACTGAAAAACAATATCACATAACTGTAGGCCAGAAATAGCACATCTCACATCAGAAGCTATAAAAAGATAGACCAAATGGACATACATATTGCTCTAAAACAGTTAAAGAAATATTGACGTATAAGGGACGAGGAACTACTAACTATGCTGTTAATAAAATTGTTTGTTACCATTTTTTTGCCGAGTAAAGATATTTTTATCTCTTACTTATTTTATATTAGTTAAAATAATTCTGTAATGAAAATAACGTAATAAGCAAACCTTTATTTTTATGTTTAAAAATGACCTTTAAATGGCTGAATATATCATCTCAAGTAAAAAATAAAAAAAAATACAATATATTGTTTTGGGATGATTTCGGAATACAAATGAGTATCTGTTTAAAAAAAAAAAAAAATGTGGCGAATGAAATTATGTAGTTGTAATAATGAAATGAAGAAATCATTAATAAAAGAAACTCAAATATTCAAGATATGAGAGGGTTGTCGAAAACGAAAGCGCACCGAAAATCGACGAGAATGGACATAGCTGAAAGTATACATTGAATTGTCTTGGAATGATTTTCTCTCTATTTGGTTAGTCTTTTTAAAAATTTTGATGAGAAATGCGCTATTTCTGTTCAGCATTCATGAAACATTATCGGTTTTCGTTCTGATAATACTTGAATTCCGTCCAAGCTTGAACTAGTTAAAACTTTGGCTGATCAATTATTCACTGGTATTTGACAGACTTGAGGCTTTGTTTTGAAGTTTTCAGTAATATCGTAACGACTGGAGCAGCCAAAAGAAAGATCCGGGGGTCCGGACTTCGCTCCCCCTTCGCCCCTCGAAATTACAAAATGCTTATCTGCTTATCTGTACACATAAATTGTATAAACCTGAATGTTAGTTAATAAATAATAGGCACAGAAAACATTATATTTGGAGAGGGCTCCCTAACATACTCGGATTGGGTGGGCTACTTTAAAGTAGATCCTTAGATGGACCTCCTTCCACCATCCCTCCCCGAAACGAAATCCTGACTAAGCCACTGATCGTACGTAACCAACTATTTCATCTTGGTCTTGTAATGTTACATTAAGGGAAAACCATTCTGAATTGATATTGAATATTTTGTAACAGGAATGTAGAATGCACGTATGCATATTTAAAATAAGAAAATGAAGTAAATTAGCGAAAAATATTTTAATAAATCTTACAATAACAAATATAAAGTATAATCATCTTTTCTTAACGTTATAAATAGTCTTTTCCAAAATTTTAAAAGTAGTATTTAAAAGTAAAATTTTAATATAAAGAAAAAATGAATTAAACTATATATAAAACTGCCAAAAGTAGTACAAACCGTAGTTTTTTTATTCTAATATAATCTGTATTTAAGAATTTAAAACAACTATTTAAAAGCTTCCCTTCAGCAGTCTATATTCCCCATTCTAGAAAGTAGATTTGTTTTTAGTTTTTACTTTTCCTTACCTATACATGAAATTTATAGTAAGGTAAAGTATTGCAATCGTGAAATATTTCGAAGTCGAGTTTTCAACGGAAATACATGTTTAAGGTATACTGATTCCAAATAACCAGCTATTACAAAATGGTTATAACTAAAAGTTGTACGAAACTGAAATTACGTAGGTAAATATGTGGGATGTTACAGCTGCTTTTTCGCTAAAATCGACTTACCGGAAGCGCAACTTCAAATTATCGATTTTACACAGTTTTACAGTTTGTTTAGTAAACAGCTCAAACGATTTTGATTGAAACTTCCTAAAGTCTTCTCCTTAAAGCCCTTCAGCTTTTCATATATGTTGTATATCACCGAGAAAATGAAGAAGAAAAAGTTATGACAAAAAGAAAATTTTATTTGCACTTAACTCAAAAAGTCTGCATTTTGAGGTAAATTTTAAATTCTCTAAAAATTTAAAAACGCCTCGGGCGTTTGATAGTTGGCTCAGCGCTAATTAACTTTTTTAAGGATTCGTTCGCTGCTAAGCTCAAAAACTCAAAAATATATAGTAAAATATTTTATTAAAAAATATGAGAGACCGGGATTAATTTTGTTTATGTCTCGAAAAGACTAATGTGTTCCAGGAAAATTATATCAAACTACATATTCACTGTGCTTCTCTATAGAGGTTATTTATAAGTACCATTTCGAGCTGATTGGTTATATTGGTCATTTCTGTTCTATTATATTCCTTAATAAGAGGCACCTTTTTTTTTTTTTTTTTTTACTTATTTACCATGATTTTACGTTAAATTCATAAAAACTGAGGAACTCAACCTAATGTTTCACAGTATATATTTGAATTCAGTTCAGATTTTAAATTCATTAAACATTTTTCAACTAGAAAACCAAATACATGATTGCTGATCAAAAACTAGACTTTACTAAACCAGGCACTGATCAGGCCAGTGCTTACCCACGGTTCAGAAACATGGCCCTTCTCAGTCTGATGAAAGAGATCTC
This sequence comes from Rhaphigaster nebulosa, assembly GCA_948150685.1. Taxonomy (NCBI): domain Eukaryota; kingdom Metazoa; phylum Arthropoda; class Insecta; order Hemiptera; family Pentatomidae; genus Rhaphigaster; species Rhaphigaster nebulosa. The sequence continues at coordinate 100,885,252 of OX411306.1, read as the reverse complement.
CTAACATTTGAGGAGAAAATCCTAAGACGGATTGACGGCCCAGTAAAAATCAGATCAGCATGAAGAGGGCGGACAAACAGAGAGGTGTATTCCCTGCCTAATGAGCCAGATGTGGCAAGAGTCATAAGACTCAGTAGATTGCAATGGGCAGGCCATGTCGCCAGGATGCGGCCCAACGAGATCCCGAGAAAACTTCTGGATGATGATCTGCATGGGACCAGACTAAAAGGACGCCCGAAGCTTCGATGGATGGATGGTGTAAGAGAGGACTCAAGAACCCTGCTCGGACTTCGGGATTGGAGGACGGCTGCAATTAACCGATTGAACTGACGGAGGTACTTGAGGAGGTCAGGACCCAGTAATGGGTTGTAGCGCCGTTGGAAGAAGAAGAAAACGTTTTTCAAATACATGGCACGGGTTAAGGCTTGAAACAAAATTTCTCTTGAATTTATAGCAATGATGCAGATATTAACTTACAATAATTACAATGATCTCTGACCTCCACAATCCAAATATTAGTGCTCCGTCAATACTAACGTGTTGTCTCACCTAAGTAAATGTTTGACCCCAGGTGTTCCGTTCACTAACAGGCGTTATCCTATTTCTAAACTAACATATTATCAATTCCTACCCCTTTTCTTCTTTACCTACCCCTTACTTTTGAAAACAACAAAACATATAAAACAATAGATCCGAAAATAAACTAGGAAAGTAATCGTCTTAAATGATGTGTGAACTATTCGTTATACTGAATTTTTTTATTAGAGGTAAAAATTAACTAATAGATTGTTTCCTGTATTAAACTTGTATTGCAAATTTATTAAAACTGAATAGATTTTATTCTTCAATTAAAGGTTTAAAACTGAATAGATTTTATTCTTCAATTAAAGGTTTAAAAAGGAGTCTTGAGTTAATTAAATTGCATTTTATAGTTTTCTGTTGATCCTTTTAATGTTGTCTTTTGAATTCTTAGAAATTATGATCGCACTTTTATACCTCGCTCTCTGAGAATAATCCATTAATTTTTATGCTTAGTTTTTCAAGTTCCCAATCTCGAAATGGATAAATATTCTCTTTTTTTTTAAATTATTTATTTTTGTATATGCTCCTAAAATTTCAATATGTTTTTTTATAATTAAGAATACATAGAAAAAAACTTATTTCATTCAGTGATGGTCAAAAACGCGGTGTTTTCACAATACACAGTATACAGATCATTCATTTATATATATATATATATATATATATATATATATATATATATATATATATGTATATATATATATATATACATCTTAATTCTATATAAATATATTCCTTCTATAATTAATCCAAATAAAATTTTATTCATGTTCAAATATGTATATATATATATATATATATATATATATATATATATATATATATATACTGAATGAAATAAGTTTTTTCTATGTATTCCTAATTATAAAAAACCATATTGGAGCTTTAGGAGCATATACAAAAATAAATAATTTTGTTATGTTTTATATATATATATATATATATATATATATATATATATATATATATATATATATATATATACATATTTGAACATGGATAAAATTTTATTTGGATTGATTATAGAAGGAATATATTTATATAGAATTCAGATGTCATTTAAATATAACATTTGTAAATATTATACCTGTGGGTGGCCTTAAATTGGGTCATAATCCATAATAACAAAAATAATAAGGATTAACTATTTTTGTATTTAACCGGAACACCCCATTGTCAGTACGTAGATAATACCAGAGAAATTGAGAAATAATTTTTCCAAAAATAAGTAAAAAAAAATATTTTTAATTTCTTCTATTTGTAATTAAAGAATTTAAAACAAGTAATAAAATTATTTAATTACAGTGGAAAAAAAATGCGTTTATAGCCTTTATCACCAAAACATATGCTCTCTGTAATAAATTTCAATATACCTTTTGATGTAAGTTTCTTATGAACTTCAAGTAAAGTACTCCTTTCGGATCTTCAATTTCAGCCATGATCTATTAAATTACTTATATTGATATAAGAGTCTAATTTACCAAATTTGAGGTGTTTTACATTATATTTTAATATACTTTTTATGAAAGTCTAATATGGCCTTCAAGTAAAGTACAACTTTCGGTTTGCCAATGTTTACCAAAATTTATAATGCTGCTATAAATTTTGGTAAATTGATATTTGAGTCTTAAATACCAAAGTTTTGCATAATATTTTAATATAATTTTTGATGAAAATCAGTAATGACCTTCAAGTAAAGTACCACTTCCGGTAATCATGTAGTTACCAAAAAGGGAGGTTCACAACTAGATTATATAATAATCCTAAATACGATATTTTAACTTTCTACGGCTAACCGTTTTTGAGTTATGCGAGATACGAACGTATGTATCAACAGACGCCACGACGAAACTAGTCAAAATGGATTCAGGGATGGTCAAAATGGAAACCGAAAATTTTCGCGATTACAATACTTCCTTTACTGCGTACAAAATTAAATATTTCAAATACTTAATGAACTGTTTTAGATATTAGATATTGTAGATAAATTGTTTAAGAATATCTGTTTGTTTTAGCATGTTTAAAACTTTAAAAATTACATCATGGTGCTTCTAATTAACTTGTATTTAATCTTGTATTCCGTCGAATTACAAAAATACAAATTGCCAAATTAGTAGGAGTTCGTATAGCGACTACCAAATAATTCTATAATAGTGCAATTATTATGAATTTATTTAAGATATATTTACAACAAAAACCACGTACAAAATATTGAGTTCATTTGCAATTAAAAACAAAAAACGAAGACGTTGGTTTGAAAATTTTAGAAAAAAGAAGATAACAATTACAATATCTTAAATATCTCATAAAATATCTCATATATATATATATATATATATATATATATATATATATATATACGTTTTTCTTGTAATTTTATGTGATATTTAAGATATTATAATTGTTATCTTCTTTTTTGCCAACGTTGCTTTGCAACGTTGGCGTTGATTTATTTTTGGCAAGTAGGTAAACCGTTGTGCTTGTAATCGGGACCGGATTAAGCCATGTAGAGGTGCCTAAGCAATGCGGGTCCCTCTCTCCTTTACAATTCAATACATTTTATTGTATAAATAAAAATAGAGGCGCAATAAAGTTAAGTACAGTATTAAAATCTAGTTTGAGATAGAGTCCATCACCCTAACCCTGTTCACTTCAATACAGAATTAATAATAATAAATCACATTAATTAGGTATGAGGATAACGTTTAATTAAATTTTAATAAATTCAACACCAAATTTTAATAAATCGGTGCTAATGTTCATCATTTATAAAAAGAAAACATTCATAGATAAAAATAATGATCGTAATGTAATGCAGTTTATGCTTTCCTCGCACATAAAGAACAGAAACTAAAGTTATAACTAAGAACGGATTTGCATGTAAATGCATATTTCTTCTGATACGTTTTTCAACGAAAATGATTGAGGATATCAAATTTTATTGTGCACATTTGATAGGTTATTGCATATTTGGCCAACAATTTTGTTTAAATAATTTTTCTGCCAATTAAAATAGAAAATAAATAAAAAAAATTATTTTTTGATACGCGTTCTTATTTAATGTATCAATTATAACATATATAAACGCCACCTACAATTAATAAAAATAGTATACTATAAAATTAGTCTAGATTACTATAAAAATAATAATAGCAGTAAAGATTAAGCTCATAGACAACTAATACAAGTTGGCGTTGTGATAATAATCGCAGTTAACAATAATTTTATAGGATCAAATATGTATAGTTATGTATAGAAAATAATATTTAGCATCGCAATTTTGATAACTTTTCTAGAGCCCTTACTTCCGAATACTTTCATTAACAGAGTAAAACACATCCTCTTGTCCTTCTTTAGAATTTCAAATTCTATTCTGGTCAGTATGTTGCTTCTGTTATGCATATTATGTTAAATTAATAACGTTTTCATTTTTTCACATAAACCAAAATGCCCAAAGCAGGAGCATCATTTAGTTCCATGTTAAACAGTTGGAATCCTTCGAACACGAAGATGTTTTTCATAGGAAAAACATTTTTTTCAATTTCTTTAATATAAATGTGCCGCGCGAAAGAAATTTTCAAATCGACCAACCCGTAAAGGAAGGAACGTGTATGAACTATTCTTTCAATTTCATAAAATAATTTAAGATCGGAATGTAACAATAGTTTATTGTTTACTGTAGGATTGCGTGTGAAGACCAGGGAATTTTCTTACAGTTGGAGAACATTCTCTGAACTGATTGCCGAATTTGTTCAAATCTAAAAACACTTTCAATGGAGTACTTTGCACTTGCTTTGCATCTGTTATTCCCTTATTTAATATTTTATTTAAATTTTCTTGAAAAATCTTCATTTTCCAAAAAAAAAATATAGTATTTTACAATTATTAGATTTTTTAAGAAATATTATTATAAAAGAATTCTATGTAAAATATTGTGAATAAAATTTGTTTTTCAATTAACCTGTGTCTTGATTTATTTATATTGTAAATTAAAATTCTTAAACAAAGCAATTTAGATAATAATTGTAGCATTTTGTTGAGTTTTAGCACGTTTCTGACATTTATCGTGCCTATTTATGTTCCTTCAGGTTTCACTGTATATTACTGCATACTTGAGGACTTTTTACAAGATATTATATGGCATATTTTGACCTTTGTTGCTGCATATAAATCCGGTCTTTAGTTATAACAATGATTTATTTCTCGATTCACTTAAGTGTTCATTGTCATAATCAGTCAGAAAATCACATTAAAAAATACTCAAATATTAAATCACGCTTTCAAAACATTAACTTTTCTATAATTAAAATATTTCTTCACTTTTATATATTTATCTAAATATATTTACTACATAATTTCGTCTTTTTTCTCGAAACACTTTTCTGCACAATCCATCCATAAAAGTATCGTACATTGTTTCTAAATATGAAGCACTGTAAAAAATTCGAAAAACAACAAAATTGATGGTCGTTTGGTTGAAGAAAATGAAAAATAAACAAATACAAGCTTATGCCTTGTTAATCAAGATGCAATGTTCAAATGAGTTTTAAATAGCCCATCTAATTGAAAAACTACCAGCGCAAAATCAATATATTGTTTAAAACTAACAACTAACTTCATTGAGGTTTAAACAAGAAAATAACAATACATGTTTTGATTAATTAATTGATAGTTCTCAATGGTATCTATAGATAGAGCAAAACTAAGAATACAGCAAGACCAAGGTAAAATAAATTAAAGACTAATAACAACCGAGTTCTTGTAGTATCAAGTGATATGACTTAGTACATCAAAATAAATTACCTACTAAAAAAAAGTTTTTGAAATACCATATACAAGTTATTCATTTTAATTACTCAAAAATCTATTATTCAAACACAGAACAATTGTATAATTTTGGGGTAAACTGACTTGTCAACCACAAATAGTTACAAAAGTGAAGATACATACCTCTTCCTTGTTTGGTCATCACTATCATCCTGGAGTGGCGGAGAGAATTTCTGGTAGGTGCGTGGCGGCCTTCTATCTTTGGGGCAGCGATGTTCTGGGGTACAGTGGTCACCATAGCCGAAGCCTGGGATGGCCTGGGTTCCTGGGGCAGGTTGTCGTAGAGGGACACCGGACGATCCGCCGGCTCCCGGATCCGAACCCGGCCCTCCATCCGACAATGGCCTTCGCCGGGACAAAGGGCCTATCGGACCGTGAATAAGCCCACCGGACCAAGTAGAAACTGAGTTCGACCGATGAGGACAATATCACTGTCAAACACCAACTGAATCTGTATTATTTCTCAATATACGTTATTTACATAACTATATTTAGGTTGATTAAAATTTGTAAGCAGTTGTGCTAGAGAACAGTGGAGATATCAACACTTTTATTTCAATATTCTTCAAATTATTTACGTATACACCAGAATTGAAGACGAACACGAGAGCAGAAGAGAATAGATGTAAAACACCTCCAGCATCAGAGCGCGCACTGAGCCGAGGAAATGATGTGACGTCACATCCCCACCTTTACGTTTCACGCTCTTCTACATCAACTTAGTCACCTGGGTTGAAAGCAAAATGAGTATTTTTACATTCATATTAAGTAAGCAATCTTTTATTCAAGTTTCTTATATAATAATTAATAATCAAGAGAATTTAGAGAAATGTAATGGCAATGAAATTGTGGAAAAGAATAATTTAAACCTATTATTTCGGGACCGCAACTAACATAGATTTTTTGGCAGAGGAGCATACTTAAGTTTGTCACCTCTTCTTTTACCACCACCCCATCGATAAAACTCAAAGGTTTTATAATAGTATTTTAGGTAATCTATTTCAAAATAAATATCATCTCATAATATTCTCATTTTATTGACTGAATCAAGGTGAAACAATAAAAAGGCAAAAAAAAATATTCTTTACTTAAATTGAAAATTAAATTTCACTCGAAATTTACTGCCCCTTAGTCCTTGCCCTGTTTTATTTGACCATAATCAAATAATATCCATTAAATTTCATGAGATAAATGTAATTTATAAAATAAATGCCTGAAATGTAAAACTCTAATTTCTTTATAAGCAATTATTTTTCCCTTTGACAGTAAAATTCACTAAAGACTTTTTTACATATAAATCTCTTTGTATATTTTATAAAACATAACAATAGGTCTTCTAATTGATTTGGGATTTACTCTTGTATAGAACAATTCTAACAAAAATTATTAAAATTCATTTGTGGGGAAGGGGAGAGAAATACAACTTGTATTTTTCTATTTTAGACGGAAAAGGAAAGAAAGGCTTATGCTACTTAAAACAGGAACATAGTCAGAAGAAGGGGCTTCAGTCCCTTCATCTCATCCCTGTGAAATGAATTTTTTTTTAAATTTACCTTAGAAACTCAATATTTATGCATGACATAAAATGAATCGCTCATTCTGAAAAGGGGTAACCCCTTGTGAATAATAATCAAGTTGACTCCTACTCAAAATCAAACTGAAAAATTATTGAAGGAAAAATTATTAGAACTGTGAACTGTATGTACCTGATTTACAACATAATGTTCAAAGCATACATTTGTGCTTATATCTGAGACTTCATTTTTTTATAATTACCTATTGCAGTAATTTAAGGATTTAAAGAATGAATGATTTTAGATTTGTACAGAAGATTGTTCACTGTTCGCAGAAATTTATTTTGATAGTGTAAGTTTAACTTAATAGTTTTTAGTTGAGCTAGTAAAATTTCAGATAGGACAGGCATACATTACGTTGGGTCTAAAACTAATTTATAAATAAAAAATATATTTCTGGGATATTTGATTTTTTAGTGAAATATTGAAATATTTTATAAATTTCATTAATTTTATAATTTTAATAGAAATTTTATAAATACCTTACCACCACATTCTAATTTTAAATTAATATAAATATTCAATGCAAGTTATTTTATGCAAATGCTATTGCAGTCTGATTTAATATTGCGAAGAAAATTATTTGATGTATGAAAGTTGTATTTATATCAACTAATATCTTAAGTTTTATCAAACCATGTTTGAATTGATTGTTTTTTACAGAACCTTTTTCATTTTAAATTGGTTCTTAAAAGGCCATTGAAAAATGTGAAATGGATGATTAATCCCTTCAGCGCAAGAGCCTATTTTATGATTCTATTCCCGGTGGCAACCAGCAAAGTTTTTTTTATTATTTTTATACAAAATGGCATATTTGTATTCTAATTACTTTCTGAAACACCAAAAAAAAATTTAAAAAATGTTTTCAAATATTTGTTTTCAATCGCAACAGTTGCCACCACGACCACTGAGGATAAAAATCCTCATTATGCTGCAAACCTCCTTTAATTATATTTATAATACTTTTCAACGCATTAAATCAATTCATCCTTAACTGACAAATAACCTTTTGCCATTATGGCCACATTTTTACCTGATTCAGTGGACATCCAAAATAGTAATGTGACTCACAACAAGTCACCATATTTGATACAAACAAAAAGTAGTGAACATTTTAATATTCTATTTTACAAGGAATATACATAAATCAACTATGTGTAAGTAACCACAGAATATATACAACCATGGCTAGAGCCAAACAACAAGTGGTTGATTATATGAAGGTGAGAATTTTCAAGACCCTACTGGCAGAAAGTCAAAGACTATTCTTCTATGCTAAGGTTAGGGAAGGGTAACCAAATGCTGAGGCATGTAATATTTATAAAATTAACGATAAAATGAACAAAAATTTGAACATAAATTAATCGTAAAAAAATTAACTCTCTTAACACCAGGTGAAGAAAATAATACAATACTAAATACCGGGTATATTATTTATGCGCCCAACCTAATATGTTGTTGATTTTTTATATTTGTCTTGTTTAATTGCTATAAACACTATAAGGAAAATAAATACATGAAATCTCACCTGAAATTTTATAGATATAAAATACTAAGTGGGGTACAGAGATGCTCCAATAGATTTTTGTAAAAAAAAAATCCATAAATCGTATGTTGCAAATTTTCTCAAATCAACAACGGGAATTCATCACAGATAGTTAAAGAGAAAATTTAATGTAATTTCATATATGTATCTCTGTTTTTACAAGGATGGCATACAAAAAATGAAGCATGGGGTTCAGCCAGACCTAAAGAAGGTTTTATTTTTCAAATTCCATAGGGCACCTTTTTCTTTCAAAGAATGAATGACTACTGAAACGTTTCCTGAATTTTAAGGGAAAAGGAAAATTTAGGTAATGATGGGGTAAGCTTTTATCAAAAAAGTGGAGATTGCAACTGTTTCGGCATCAGCTACATTTGACCTCAACTGTTGCGGCTTTGGCACTTAAAGGGTAAAGGATGTACTAACAGTGTATGCATCCTAGATCCACATTCATAAAAGATTCATATTGAATATGCGGTACTAAATAAAAATACTTTGCTTTATCTATATGTGACATTATAATTCTAACTTTATACAATACATACATTATTAAGCCAAAAAAATGACATTGCTTGTGCCATTTTTATGACATGAATTTTATTTTATTAGAAAAAAAAAATGTTTAAAAATATTCCCCCACTAAGTGATCTCCAACACTTCACTTGAGCCTAACTTTTCAATAAATCATGATATTTTTCATTATCTGATGTCACTTAGCACTACATTCCACCAATGTATGATTTTTTTAAGTCAAAAGACCTTTTTCACGCAAGGTTAAAAACAAGAAATTTCATATACAGTGAAAAACATCATATAAACAGAAAAAAATATCTAAACTACACAAAATTAAAACAATTTTCTAATACCATGACTAATGATAGAACCCTTTTAGATAAGAGAGTCCTCTTATTAAGGGACATTACATTAAACATTTGGCTCTAGTATTCTTAATCCATTTTGTTAGCAGTTGTAAAAGTTAGCAAAAGTAGTGACAAAATCAAAAGTGTGATTTTCAAAGCTAAGCAATAATTAATTATAATTAATAATTATTTGTTTAATGGGTGTATTATAGTTTGTTTTTTTTAAATTGCATGTATATCTCACAATTATGGGAATAACTTACCATTGTGACCATTCTGTTTGCGGTATTATGGGCCAGATTTAATTCCTGCAATGCTTAATTACTCTAAGCGCTTGGATCATGCCAGCCCTAAAGTAAACCAATTTTAAAAAGTACTGAAAATTGAGGAAAGAATTGGTAATGTAGGAAAATAGCTACGAAATTGCTGAAAGAATCCAGCAAAACAATATTGAAAACACAATTGTATTTTTCTCAAAAATTATTGTATTAAACATAACATATTCCATTATTAATAAAGGCTTAGAAATTGATTATAAGCTTCAGACTCGTTGGCATGTACAATAAATGAAGGTGTGTTCCCGTCAACCCTGAAACTAATCACAAAATATTATAATAAGTCTATTTCTATAAGAATGTTCATTTTGAAAAAATATCAATACAATATTTGATAAAACTTTTTACATATGTGGTGTGGGTTAATTTTTGAGGAAATAAAAAAATATATATTTTTCTACTAACTAATCTTTAAGATATTAAATTTTAAACTATAAAGTAAAAGTAGATTAACATATTCTAATCTATCTATAGTTCCCAGAGATGGGCCTGTAAGCAATATGCTTTCAGTGAAGCACCTGAAGCATTGTCAAAGCATTTGTAGTAAAGCAACATTCCACAAAATTATCCTCCTTTTTAATTATTATGAACCAAACTCTTAAGACATTAAATGAATTTCTGACAATTCACATATCATAACCTTATTATCAAGACCTCTTATAATACCTGGATTTTCAATTAAGAATATTTTCATTTAATTCAAATATTTCTGCAATTTTCTGCTTCCTCGTAATATGCCTGTGTTTGAGCAGCTAGTGTAAATTTAAAAACTCGGAATCCTTGTGTTTGTAAACTATCTAGGTACCAATAAAAATATCATAAAATGAAATAAATTCCAAAAATACATTGCAGGTATTGATAGTAAGCTGATGTTATGTGCACATCTCAGTTTGATATTCGATCAGTATCCATTTATTTTCTTGAACTACAGATTTCTATTTATTAATTAGAGAAAACAATTAAACTAAATGCTTACTGTGGCTCCTTTAAGACAGAACCCAATGTAGAATTCTTGTTTACCATGTGTATTTTTCCATCAATATCTTCATAATGAACCGTGGCAGATGTTGGGGTGTATTTATTCTCAGCGTCCCATTCTGGAGGCTGCTCAAACATTATATCAAACTGCTGTTGGAATCTAGAATATAAAAAAAAGTATATCTTTAAAGATTTAGGCACAAAATTACATTAAATTATATAAATAACTTTGATTCACTGACGTATCATTTTCATGGAAGCTTTCTATGACATCTGATGTTTTATATTCTGGGTATAAAATAATTACTGGCCATACAAGATTATCACCTTTTATTTTAACGGTATGATCAAGAACTGTTTCATGTTGCACCCAACAAGCTATCAACAAAGACATATTTAATTTTTTTATTTGTGAAAGAAAATGTAATTTATTAGGAAATTAAGCTAGTTGCAGAATGAAAATCAGGTTTATTGAAATGAACCTAGAGACCTTTAGGATTTCTTAGAAACTCATATATAATTTTCTTATTTATTCAGATTTATTGCAATAAGCTTCATCTCATACTGGCATGGTAATTATAAAATAAGTACAGTGCACCCTAGCTAATCCAAACTGCTCTTAAGTTTCAATTACAAGGGTAGATTAAAAGATTAATGTAATAAAAAAGAGTCAAACCAGCACATCCTTTGTGCTAGGTAATTTCTGAATGGGTTGAAACCAGACTGTTTGAGCAAAAAAGCACAAATTTTCTATTACTTAAAGGTGTTAAGGTTCAATGCTCTCAACTTGAAAAGTACTAGACTTATTGGAAACTGCTAGATCATTTTCCAATATGCTCAATGCATTGCAATAGCTGTATTTCCCAATTAGCTAAAGAATCCATATTATACATACGCTTATCAAAAAACTTAATTCCCCTTTCCCCAATCATTTTCTTTAAAGTTGCTTTCTTAATTTCTTCTTTTTTTTTCTTCACCTGCTCTTTACGCATGTCTCTATCTCTAACATTCTAAAAAAATAACAATATTACAGTGAGGAAAGTACAATCTAATTAAATATGAATAGAGTAAATTATAATCAAGAAATAAATTTAACATTCTTTCATCTTTCAGTAAATAATTATATTGTTAACAATTAACATGAGTTCACAGTCATACCACTGCATTTTACAATGAGATATGCTGTCCAATCTTTCTAGTGGAATCTTAACAGGTAATTTTTATTTGATATTGTTTCTTTAAAAAATACAAACAAGTAATGAAAACAATAAATGAAAAAATTGCGAACTGCTTGGTGTTATACTTAAAACCAATTTTTATAGTTGGGATCAAAATTTAAAAAAATTATTCTATCAGACCTATTATCACTGACTCAAAAATCTTACTGCTCAAAATTTTCAATAAATATTATAAAATCCTGAAATACCTTTTCTTTCAAAGCCCTTAATCTCACAGCAGATAGTTTATCATCAACAGCACCACTCAGTATTTTATCACATAATTCAACACATTCATCAAAAAGACCCAATTCACAACACACTTGAGCAAGTCTTCTCTCCGCCTTCACATAGATCGGTGAAGCTTTAAGAGCAGCTTTACAGTCAGTATAACAAGATCTGTAAATATCAAATTATTACTTCAAAATTAGAACAATATGGAAATAGTAAACATATATATGTAACTAATAGGTACAAATAAAAATGATCTTACAATAAAAAGTGGGATTGTGGAAATACATTCAAACAGTGCTATGCAAACCAAAACAAGTAAAATATTCTCACCGAAAATTTCTTAACTCCCAATGGGCTGCAGCACGATTATTCAGCAACTGAGCCTGCAATTCAGGATTAGAAATCTTCTGACTAAGACCTTCTGTATAACTTATTATTGCCATTCTGTAATTCTTGCATTTGAAATTGAAATTGCCATCTTCTTTGTAAGAAACTGCAAGTTCTGTAACAATGGAAGAAATATGTAGGTAATGACACTATATGATATAATATGACACTATACTATATAATACGCATTTAAAAATAAAACTATTTAAATAAACCATTTTTAGTATTTATTACAGTTCATAAATATTATTGTAGAAGCGTATTTTTGTCAAAAACTTCCGCTTAACACAAAACATACCAGAGCAGTCAAATGACCAGATTTTTTTTTTTTTTGCCTTTCAATTACTATATAAAAATTATTTTGTATTTTACAGTGCATGCTAAATCCTTGATCATTTATAATCAAGTAATTGACTAGTTTAAAGCCTGATCGTATGATCTTCCAGATGGGGTTATAACATTATAGTTTAATGCTAATTGGAAATATAAAAGTGAAATAAAATATAAATGGTTGAAGATAAAAAGTAAAGTAAAAAACGGACAATCTCAAAGAAAACAAAAACTAATTGTAAATATTGAGCAATTGGCAAATCAATACAAGGAATGAAATATCATTTAAAAAAAAAAAAAAAAAAATCAAGTAAAAATAAAACTGTAAATTTTAATCTGTTGGTGCTGTTTAGAGGCCAGTTGCAGGATAATCCAATATGGAAATAATTTAAGATAAAGGTTTTATCGTTTTAATCTCTTAAGTTATGGTCAAATATTACTAACCTAGGTTTTCTTCCTCTACAGAGCAGTCGGCTCACAGGAGTGAAAATATGACCTAAAATTGGGTGTTTTCAGAGCAACTTCGAGAAAATCCAAAAAATCGAAGTATAAAAAATCTGGTGTGGTGTGTGCATCACACAACTTTCCCTTATCATCCTATAATAATTATCTTTTTAATATAATTATAAAGAGTTCACCTAAACAATACCTGAAATAAACTCGGCAGCATTCAATTCTTCACATCTTCTTCCACATAAGTACAATAAAACAGTTTTTAAATAATTTTAGTGCGACAATTCTGCACACTACCAATATATTTTAAGTTTGCCAAGTTGAAAATATATTCTAAAAGTTTCGGTTTAGTTTCTATGCAAACATTTTGTATCCATATAAATAATATGGAAGTAGACATTATTAAGTTAATTTCTGCTTTTGTATTCTTACATTAAATTATTATACAGCGTATTGTTGACAACAGATTGGTGGATTAATGGGAGAAGGTTCGCTCAAAACCGTATCCTTTGGGATGCGCTCGGTTATCCATCTAGGGTCTTGATGTCCTCATAAGATATGCTGTATTTTTTCTAATTTTCATTTGATTTCGATGATTCCTTTTTGTATTTTAGAGACTTTAATCTCCTTATGATTTCATATATGATTTACCATAAAATACTTACTTTTTGAATTATGCACAAATAAAATTTTCTTTTCGCAATAACTTTCTCCACTGCATTTTCTCATTGATATCCTACATATATGAAAAGTTAAAGGGCTTTAAGAAGAAGACATTAAGTAAGTTTTATCAAAATCGTTACAGCCGCTTACGAGTAAATTGTAAAATCCATGATATAATTGTTACTTCCGGTTAGTCCAATGCTCTGTATCTTTGCTAATACTGGTCCGATTTCGATGATTATTTTTAGATAATTTAATTACCTTTCATACACTTCTATTCATTAGGCAAGTTTCACCAAAATCGTTTGAGCCATTGAGAAAATTGTAAGATCCATGATATAATTGCCACTTCCTGTTAGTTCGATGCGCTGTATCATTGCTAATACTGATATGATTTTTCTTATTTTGTTTTTCATACACTTTTATACATAATTTACCATAAAATGCATACTTTTTAGTTTTACGCAAATAAAATATTATTTTCATCATAACTTTTTTCTCAAGGCATCATAACTCAAAAATTTAAAGGCCTTTATGAAAAATAATTTAGGCAATTTAGAGCCGTTTTCGATAAAAATTGTAAAAAAGTGTAAAATCAAATACATAAAACAGAACTTCCAATTAGTCGATTTTGAAAAAAAAGTTTCTGTAACATCAGATGCATGTGCACATACCTAAAATACGTAATTTCAGTATTGTACAACTTTTTGTTTTTGAGCTAGGCTGTTCACATACACAAAGACAGACAGAACATTTTACGAGACTTCGTTATTTGGACTCGGGAGACCTTAAATCGTGTATTTCCGTTGAAAAATCAAATTCGAAAATTTTCACGTATATAGGGAAGGGGAAGTAAAAATAATAAACCAAAATGTATAGAGTGATAAGTTCTCCATAAAATGAGTACCAATCTGATATATTTTTAAAGAGGCACCGTTTTGTCAACTACCTAAAAATGTTCTTTAGAGTAACAATGGATACATTAATTCATTCCATAGTCAACAATTATGCATGGAAAGGATATCTTTTTTTTTAAACCATATCATTTATCAACTATAATATCATTTATATCATAATCTAATTTATCTAGTATTTATACCATATCATTTATCAATTATAAAGTTCGTTTTTCTTTTAAAAACATAATGCAGAAGTGATGTAAAAATGATTTCTGGCACAATATTGCGACAATAAAATAATAAAAAATTATTATAAGCAAAAAAATTATTTCTGGCAAAACATTGCCACAATAAAATAATAGCTAAAAAATTAACTTTTAAGCACTTATCGTGTTACACTCGTATAATTCATTGGCTTAACCGCGCATGCTTTGAAGGAAATGTCAGTTCACTTTTTTGTTCACCACCCTTGATTGTGTCAAAGTTTTCTTCCTTCCTCAACAGAAGCATCAGCTCATTGCACTCTTCGTCATCTTTAACAGTGTCGTCCGCATCAACTGCAGTAGGAGCATTAGTGTCCTATGCAATTTGCACAAATTGCTCAACATTTTATCCCTGCTTTTCTGCAACTAAAAGCAGGATATCTTTGACAAAAGTGACTGTGGACCAAGGTGGTGAGAAAAGGAGTCAGGCTATATATACTTGATTGTTAGCCAACCCCAATTCATGGTATGATCCCATCACATTCGTAACTCTAGATATACTCTTAAGCAGTGTTGGCAGGCTGCTTCAGGAGTTGGAGGTAGGGAAGCCACATTGAAGTTATTTTTACTAAAGATTTTGCAAATAGGTGGAAATTACCTCTCATGACTCCTTAAGTGCTACTAAGAGCTTTTTCCCAGCATCAACAATAATTTCCGAGTTTACCTCTTTACTCATAAAGATATCACTCACTTTCAAGAGATGTTCATTTTGCATAGCCAAGCTAACAATATTTTATCTTACCTGCCAGCAAAATGATAAAGTGGTGTCTTAAGCAAAGGCGTAAATGAATAGTAGAGCATTTTTCACTTTTTCTGAATGTCAGAAATTGTTAACTGAGAATATGATCATTGGTATAGTGCACATGCACCAAAAAATACCTTTTGTTATTGAAATAATATTCAACTTAAAAATTAGAGACACAACTGATTGAATATAAAAAAATTCAAGATAGTTTATTTGACAAACCAGATTTCTGAAGTTATGGAGGAAGAGAAAGAGAAGAGATGTCTAAAGTTATGGAGAAGACACCATCCTCCATGAGTCTATGCTCTACTGACAATGTTCTTTCTTAAGTTGTATGCCTATAGCTTCCCTTTTACAGGTTTTATGAAGGAAATCTTGGTTTGTGGAGGAGCTAATGTTGTGAGCATGAGAAGGAGATCTGTGTCTCTGTCTACAAGAATGCTTGTGTGTAGCTTTTAAAGTAGTCATGATGAACAAGTGGCCTGCATCTTTCTTGGCTTGATTTCTTCTTTTGATTTGAACAATAAAACAAAGATTTATAAATAGTTGTTTTCTTTAAACAGCATTCCATATCAATATAATCCATGTTAAGAGAATGGAATTTTAGAAAGGAGGAAAAGCTTCCTTTGAACAGCATTTATTAATTTATAATTTTTATTAATCAACCATTTTGTTTCTCAAATTAGTAATATTTCTCGTTTCATAAATCATTATTCTGAAAAAAATAACTTTTTTTGGTAGTTGACAAAAACCCTTACAGTAATAACTGGAACAAATTATATCACATTGGTACTCATTTTACGCAGAACATAGTGCTCTACAACTTTTATAGAAACCAATTTTTGATTTATGGATTTTCTCAGAGTTATATATGAAAAATCCCAAAACTAATAATAATATGTGCTCTTGCTGAAACCTCTCAGCTTCTTGTTTCCTTCATAAACGTTCCTTTTTGTAATCGGTATCTTGAAAATGTGTGTATAGCACAACAACATAATAATAAAGCTTGTTAATGCGATTTTAAAGTTTAAATTTAGTAATTCATAAATTTATCATTGGCATGGACTAATTATCATCATAGTGAGAGAATAACAAAGCACCACGACAATGAGAAAATTAAAGTAATAGAGGTTTATTGAAATGGCTTTTTATAGCCAAGAAAGTTTTAAGTACATATTTGTTGAGTTAATGGTAATCTTCTGTTAAGAAGAATCAACAAAAAATTAAATTAATCAAATAAGTAGTTTTAACCATGTCAATAAGAGAACACTAATACTAAATCTACTAACATATTTGAAGGTTCCAGCTCACTGTCCAAACAGTAACTAGTTGAAAACACCTCAATTAAAGAAGTGGCCATTCCTGCCGGTGTTGCCTACCAAGCCAAATTAACTGAAAGAAGCTTAAACTTTCCCTGCAATTAATATTTCAGTTTTTCTTCATTAGACCATGACAATGATTTGTTTCTGATGACAGATTTAAAAAATATTTGTAATTTGTTTGGAGGAGACAAAAATTGATTAAAACTTGAATTTCCTTCAATAATAGAGTTTAAGTTAGAGGACAATTTTTTTTTTTAAATTACCTCTCTAATGTTGGAAACCTCAGTCAGAACAATGAAAGCCACAGTCAGAGAAAGGCCACAACAATGATAATTAGGTGTTATAAGATCACTTAGATATTATTATAATTATGAAATATATTACTAGATTGACAGAAATATCTAGAACTAACTTTATGATAGATATAAAACAGTAGCCGGTATTTGTTGCACATAACTAAGAGCTAGAATCCAAGCGGGACTAAAACTTTTAGTTTCAGAATCACTGAAATAAAATTAAAACAAAATTTAACTAAATATAAAATGTTCTATAAACCTTCAGGTGAGTTTTCTTCTGTACTATACTTCAACTGCTGTAAACCTTCAACAAGAGGAGAAACCTGGCTATCGTTAGGTTGTGTTTTCATAAAAAATGGATGATTCTCCATTTCCTATAATGAAAATATTATGTAAGGGTAACATGAAAATCCTTCTAAAATGCGCCACAAAAGACTTCATACCTTATGCCATTCAGCGCCTTCTTTCCATTTGCCAGCTTTTTTTTCTAATCCTGAAATGAAGTCATCGAGTTCTTTATCAAGTTTAGTGGCAAGTTCAATTCTTTCTTCATCTGTCATTTTTTTATTCTCAGCTAGTTTTGATTCTTTAACTTCTTCAGACATGCTACTTTTTTTTTAAAGAGACCAAACCTAGATGTGAAAATATTTGATAGATTATAGTAGGCATATTTCTATTATATATAGCTTTATAATGTTAGCTTAGGAGAAGACATTAATAAACTACAAGTCGACCCCTTGGAATGACAAGGTTCTATAGGACATTTCATATGTTTTGAGTAATTTAATATCAAAGTTCCATTAATTCATTATTCAGTTATCTCTGCACCTACAGTAGTGGTTTTTTGATAAGTTACTAGTCGATGCTTGACAAAATGGACTGTAAAGAACATTTACAAAAACATTGTAATACAATGTCCACGTAACTGATTAATCTTCCCCCTACCTCATTCTTGTAAAACTGCTGCTGCGAACAACCTTTGAAAACTACGAAAAAGTGGTATCTGATTATCCATTCTTGTAACTTGGCTATTTCTCCACATATTGCAGCACGAGCACGTTCTACGTGAAGCAGAAGGCTTATCACACTAACAACTCATTTTATTTGATTTTGTCAGTTGGAACCTTGTCATTCCAAAGGGTCGAAGTAACTAATCACCACTCAGTGCAGATCTTGCACTATTTTCAGAAAAGCTAAGTGTTGTAAACTGGTGATGAGATAAAAGATGTATTTCAGGAATTTACTTCCTTTCAGATTATAATCTCTTATGAAGGGAGCCTTGAAAAAAATATTCATCCGAAGAATTGTTTAGAAGCCAAGGAGCATTTTTTTTTTTTATTAATTAATAGTAAAACTTTATATCTGTTTATTTTTTATTAATTTTACCCTGAAAAAATTATATTCTAAAATTAATATAAAGATAAAAGATATTATAACCCATAGATATCATTAAAAAACAATTTCATTATTAGATAAATCATTGAGATGAAAAACAATAATCGCTATTGATTATTGGTAATCTACAGCAGGGGTTTCCGGACTTTATGTCACTACATACCACTTCCACTTTCCAGATAGCTGGACGTACCATTAGCTGATCTTATCCTGTTAGAATTAAAGATTCGTCTTCATAAAAAATTTAACAAACTGATTTATAAAAGTTTATTTAACTAACAAAACTATATGCATTACAGTAAATTTGCTCAATAAAATAATAAATATAAAAAATCCAAAATAAAAAGTTATCCATTTCACATAACGATAACAGTAAGATTCATAAAATAGCCCAAGAATTCTTTAAATAAAAATTTATCCATCAAAAATAAGAAATTTGGACATTGTGCAAAAAAGAATCAGTTTTTTTCAGTTGGAGGCATTGTTGTTTATTTACAATCAGAGCATCAATGTTAGACTTGATGGAACTTAAATTTTAAATCCTCTTCACCTTTACTATGGTAACCAACCTAGCATTGCATTTATTCATCTTATGACTGATGCATTCAATAATATTTTTTAAAAAATGTTATCCCTCATTGAATGTGTTAAAAAGATGAATTTATCCGACTTTTATTTGCTTGTTCACGTACCACCTGGAACATCTTTGCGCAGTGGTACACATAACATCGTCTAGGAACCCCTGATCAAGATGAAGTAAAATTATAATTAACAATGTAGTTGTTTAATTGTACCTTATTTGTCTTTCTATTGACACCAAAACAAACGTTTTGTCAAAAATGTATATAAGCTTTGTATGTAGGAGAAGAATGGTTGGGGCGCGGTCAATGAAGATGCACCTAAATATGAAAAACTTATTTATTGAGAGCAGACATTTAGGTCTAAGTTTTAGGCTATCAGGGCTAAAAAAAACAAGTAATGAATGATATCTTGTTTTTCTGATTGTATCTAATACAACTGATTGTTATCTTATTTTTCTTTTTTATCGTTATTCTTATTTTTTCTTAGCCCTGATGATGGTCTAAAACGTCGACACACAATAAATAATTTTTTCTTATTTGTTTGTATCTTCATTAACCGCACCCCCAACCAAGCTTCTCCAACATATATATCTATGGTTAAACATACTTTCACTTTACATGATTAGAAATCATTTATCTACATATTAAAACTATAAGTCAATGAGGAAGACATAAAAAATCAATATAATTCTGTTATATTTTTATCAATTGGTAATTATTGTGTGTTTTTCACTGCTTATAAGTAAAAAAAGTAAAGAATAATATTTTTAATCAAAGTTTCTTAACTAGGGATATTTCATCCACTGTAGTAACAATTAATTTGTTTAACCACAGGACTGGACAGGAGAGATTGTGTAGAGAGATATCTTAGTTCTCATTGAATGATAATAATATCTGCTTTAGGAGTCCTTATAATATCTTAATGAGAATATTTGATAAATAAGTATTGTCACAAATTTCTGCAGAAAATAGAGGCAAGCAATTATTTTTGCTAGAATGGGATTGCCCAACTAAATGCTTATAAATTGAACACTATATTCCTTGGAGCCATGTGGATTCTCATGTGCAAAATGATTTATTCATAATTCTTTTGAGATGACTTATTTCAAATAATCTTGTAAACTATTTTTCACCATAAACCTTCCACTAACATAAGAGCAGAAGGAATAAGTATTTTTCAAAGTTTTTTCATCACCCATTATTTTAAATTAGTTTCACCTAAAAAATAAAATAAAATAAATTTATTATAAATTCTAATGGTATTTATATTTAAAAAAGTCCTACTATGGCTCTTATTTTCAAATAGTGTGGGTAAAAAATTAAACTATTTTTAGACCTGGTGACCACCGGTTGCGGAGTGGACTCTGCGAGAAAACGAACCCGTTGATTAGATAGGAAGGGTAGCCACCAAGCTGAGCTGAGGGGAGTTGACTACACAAGGCTCAGCTTTGAAACCAACCAGGTCTGTTTTCCAAGCTGACTCTGCTTCCTCCTCCACTTAAATTCAGCTAATTCACCTAACTAGTGACTGTTGCCGTTCAGTACTCTGTACACGAATATTGTTAATTTAAGTTTAATATATTTTTGTGCTGATTAAAAAGTTTAAGTTTTCTTAAGTAAAGTTATTTTCTCTCACACAAAAATGAATATCAAAGAAAAGTTGATGGAAGAAGTCATGACCACGAAATACCTAAATTCACTGTCAGAATCATCAGACTCAGAACTCAAAAGTAAATATAAAAGTTTGTTTCTAATTGAGATGACAGTCATATTCAGTGTATAGATGAAAATGAATGAAATAGAGAGAGTTCCAAGAGAATCATTCATTTCTACAAACAATGTTCTAATCAGGACCCAATAAGAATGGCTTATAATCATGAGATTTTGTTTAAATAATTATGATAATTTAATATAGGTTCATTCAAATGTTACAGTAAATATTAAACTTATAATAAAATATGATGAATTTTTTTTAATCCGTTTAAAAAACAAGTGCATAGCAAATAGTAAAAATGGCAGTTTTCAATTTGGTTTTTGTTTTAAACACACACTTTTCCCTTTTTTTTTATACATATAACTTAAATTAACTGCGAAATATGGACATCACATACATTTTGAATTACCATTTCCAATAGCTCGGCATAGCTTA
This sequence comes from Rhaphigaster nebulosa, assembly GCA_948150685.1. NCBI lineage: Eukaryota > Metazoa > Arthropoda > Insecta > Hemiptera > Pentatomidae > Rhaphigaster > Rhaphigaster nebulosa. The sequence continues at coordinate 100,863,619 of OX411306.1, read as the reverse complement.
GCTGATTAAAAGTGGACATCACATACATTTTACACTGCCATATCCAACAGCTCGGCATGGCTTAGCTGACTCAGCTCAGCTTCTTATTGCCACCTTATGTCAACTCCGTTCAACTCAACTCCACTCCACTCCATAACTGATGGCCACACGGCCTTAAAAAAAAACAAGGGACAATGAAAAACTTTAACTTATATAACAAAGTATAATTTTATTAATAATATTTTCTATGAAATGTTACTTCCCAAGCTGTACTATAAATGTGAGTAATTTTTCAGTAAATGGGTCTTTAAGTTCACCAGAAAAGGCCATGATTTTTCTTATTGCACTCTATATCCACATATTTTTTTCCACTTTTTATACTTTTTTTATTGTATTCTTTATACTCACTTTTATCTGTTACATTGAAATAATTACATGGGTCAGAGAAAACAGTATTTTTTCTATAAAATAAGAACCGAAAGGAAAAGTTTAAACTGAAATAACATTTTACAAGTACATAAGAAGTGGGGTTATAATATAAGACTGTATGACTATAGACTTCCAACTCTCAGGCCCAGGATTGAGTCAGGCTATACTAAAAAATTTATTTTCTGTACAACCACCCTAGGATTGATTCTATAAAGTAGGCACTATTCAATGTTTGGGAAGGGGACTTGGCAGTTGTGAGTCAATGGTGGTAAGTAATAGTGCCATGTTCTCAGAAGAGACAGTAATTCTTTAATAAATAATCCCCCCTTCGATGGTTCTTGTTATGGTGGCAACAACAGATTTAAATACATATTTACTTTAGAATCATCTCACAGTAACAAACAACACCAGCAAAACAAGCTATACCTCACCGACAATTAAATTCGACATAACATATGAGACATGGAGAAAAAAAAGGGGGTAAATCCATTTGTTGTCAATTTTGATATTTTTAATAATTTCCACACTGTTTAGCTTCCTCTTTAAGGCAGTCGATGCTTAACTTCTCAAAAGGTAATAAACTTAATCGAATTTTATGTTCAAAGTTTGGGTCGAGTACCAAAGCAGATTTAATCCTGACTTATGCATATTTTTAAGTTTCCTTGATAAATTTTAAATTTGGATTTTTCCCAATATTAATTTGAAACATTTATTTCCTTTATAACTTTGTAATTTTATTTTTTTAACTTATATAGAAAACTTTTAAACAAAAGTTACAAAAAAAAAAATTTCCAAAACATGAATAACTATTAAAATCTATTATAGTAATTATAATACACTATTTGATAAATAAGACCAATTATAATCTTATAATAAACATACCACTTTTCATGAAATCAGTAATAACTAAATAAATTATAAAATTGGAAATTCTTCAGTCCTATCCTATCCTAGCATAAAATCACAATTTTATAAAAATATAATGAGGTGCTTCATTAAATTGAAATACTGTAATTGTTTTAACTTTGCAATTTTTATAATGTTTAAAAATAAAGTGTAAAATTTTAAGATTATGTTCAACAGAAATAGGCATTTATGTTTACGATAATTGTTTACCATAATTTCTAAATTTATTAAATAATTAAATATGAAAGTACAATAACCATGATTTCAACATTAAAATTCCTTATATAAAGAACCCAACATCAAGCTTGAGGCATAATTTAATTTTATGAAAGCTAATATTACAATCTTAAGTTAGTATTTGGAAATAGTAATGATGCTTGCAAATAATCAGCTTTAAACCCTGATAAGCCAACTATGATTACAAAAATATACAATATATTGAATAAAGAGAAACTCTAAAGCATTTTATAAAAGTGAGTGTTTAAAATTTAAAAAATAAAATAATTAAATGATGTAGGGAACACTTTCATAAAATTAAAGCAAGGTTAATTTTAAGGATTATGATTAATTTTAATCATACAACTTTACAATAAGTATGCATCATCACTGGCTCCGGCCGAAGCTATCTGAAGCACTCTCTAGCGCCATTTGTGCTAACTAACTGCTTTCTACTCAATTCTAAAATTCGTATTCATTGCAATTCTTAAAATTATTATTGCTTTAATTAGATATTATTTAAAATTATTAGTGCTGTAGACTTCCAGTAGTTTGGGAAAGTTTTAGTAATAATTTAAAGCAGCAATAATTTAAATTAGAGTAAGGGCCCGACCTCAATTGAAAAGGAACTTTTGGGGGTTTGTATATCTCTTGAGCAAGACTAGAAAGCGGAAGTCGACAGCTGGGATCTAATTAAAGCAGTAATAATTGAAATTATGGTAAGGCTCTGACCACAACTGAAAAGGATCTGTTAATCTTTTTTTAATCTCTTGGATGAACATAGAGAGCAGAAGTCGAGAGCACTAACAATTTTAAATAATATCTAATTAAAGCAGTAATAATTTTGATAATGCCGATGAATAGGAATGTTAGAATTGAATACAAAGCAGTAAGTTCAGCCCAAGCCAATGATTAGGCGTCCCGATTGTAAAGTTGTACCATTTTAACAACTGAAAATAGAAATAGGTAAGGAATATTATTCTAAAAATATAAACTAAATAACTGAAGACATGCAAACAACATGACTAAACATCAATTATCAACTTAACTTGGATAGATAGTAAATCACAACACTGGGACAATTATTATAAAACTTATATCTCAATCTTGAAGAGAAAAGAGTTAAGCATATGAAATATTAAGAAATTGTAATCAACTTTATTTTTAAAAAATAATAATAATAAATAGAAAAATATAATTGCCAATGCACCTTTTATTTTCTTCGTTTGTTTTTTAATGAAGTCCTTTCATTTTCAATACAAGCATGTTCAGATAAGCAACATTTCTTACACTTATTACAATGTATCCAAGTCTGCTTAAAACACTTTTTACAAACAAAGCAATGGTTGTACACATCCCCATTCTTGGAAGGGCAAGTTTCACAAAATGAACAATGGACATTCGTATCACTTCTCCATGCTTCACAAATTTTACAAAAATAGTAACCAGTTTTAGGAAATACAAAATTTTTTGGAGGAATGTTGGTATAAATACGAACTGGGCTAGATTTCTTTGATGAATTACGTGGCTTACTTCTGAATTTGTTATGATTCGAATATTCTATTGGGTAATCAAGCATTTTGAACTCAGGAAAACTTAAAAGAACTTGAGTCTCCATAAAATATGGTAGAATAAGTATTATCTGCATTCTGCTTGCAGTTAAATTTTGAAATGTTTCAATAGTTCTCTTCAGAGGTTCTATGCGTGCACCAAATGGAGGATCAATGATAACAATTATGTTTGAAAACTGTAAATTCTGAAGTAATAACACTTTAGATAATTCTTCATTACCAAAAAAATGGAAATTAAACATATTGAACCAACAAAACTCTTGAGAATTGTAAAACCAGTGATATCTGTAATCGATATCCAACAGTAAGGTGTTAAATTTTTTATTTCTTAACAGCTCGAAAAGCGTTGGAGCTCCAATGCATAAGACACTTTCAGTACTTTGATTAATGATGTTGTTTATAATGAATTGTTTGCTGTTATCAGAAAACCAAAATTGAGCTTCTTTCTTATTCTTCGTAGATGGAGCTATTAACTTAGAAGGATGAAGTAATACATCATTGGTAATACTATTTTTTACAATGTGTAGTTTGTGCATGTTTCTTTCATTTGGTAAAATAAAATCAAAACACGACAAACAAAACTGACGATTTAGACTATTTAAATTTTTAAATATCTTCAGCCGCTTTTGTAAATTGTTATGATCAATTACAGGAATTGATTTGTTTTTCACTTCTTCCCAACTTAAAAGCTTAGACTCACTAATCGGTTCATCTTCCCATAAAAAGAACGGGCAATCTTTTCTGTCTCTACAAGCAGAACAGGCATAAAATCTTTTAACTTTGCCTTTGACAAGCCTTGAAAATTTTAAGGTAGGCCCATGTGCACATTTTGGGTTATTTTGAAGATTTTCACAATTTACTTCTAATATGGACATTGTGAAAGTTATAAGAAACTATGTAATAATAATGATCTAATTTCACTTAAAACTATCATATTGAAAGAAATCGTACTTTTTTTAGGCAATAATAAATATCAGCTAAAGAAATATACAATGAAGATCAAACAACACAGGACAAGTTAAAAAAACATAAGACTACAATTCATTACCAAAGAGACCAGTGTAAGGGTCACACAAGAACACACTGAGCGCAAGAATGTTCAAACTTTAAGCTCATATAATGATTTCTTTTTAATTCAACTTAAAATAAAGAGACATATAAATCAAACTAAATATTTTTCATTCGAGATAACAAGTAAATTTATCAGAATTTCAACAATAAAACAAATGGATTCCTCAATATATAAGAATATGGACAAACTGTTACGTCGTTAAGCCAAAGGATTGTTTGTCCACACATTATATAATAAAATATAAACGCAGCAAATTATTACTTATTATTATTATGATGGTAATTTCGAGTTCCGAGAATCATTTTGGGGTGAGGTGTGACCTTATTGCCGAATCTCAAAAAAATCGGTCCAGTAGTCTCGGAGAAAAGATGCGGACGGCGGACAGACGATTTTTTTTTTTTATTCGATATTTGGATTCTACGTATCTTGCAAAGTAAAACCTCAAATTTTGAAGAGAGGCTAAAAAAAAATTTGTTGGTCGATTACAAAAGTCTATTATTAAAAATAATAAACCAAAATGAAAATCATGTAATATATTCATGAATAAAAATAATAAGGGATTCACATTAAACAGCAGTAGCGGTAAGTTTGAAGGAGAAGGGTTGCGTCCTCGATCAAGGGGGAGGGTGTGCGTCGTTGATTTAGGGGGGAGGAGCATTTCTGGCCCGGTCTACTGAGATGATCTACGACTGACAGGAACGATAGTTCCGTGTCTATGGAAAGGAGGTTAGTACCGCCCATGAAGTTTTCTATTACGTCACCAACGGCTGTCGTTCGTGAACACCCCATCTCTGTGACTACATTAAAATCTATCACCATAAGTGTGTTCTTGGTTATAGCCTGTTTTAGGACCAGAGTGCACGGTATATTAAGAGGCGGGTTGCACACAGCTATAATACGAATGATTCTTGTCTAACCATGCCTCTATTTGAAAAGCTTCTAGATTTTCTTCTAGATCCATTTCGAGTAGGATCTTGCATTACGAAACTATTTTGTTATTTATCCAATGATCGTTCCGAACGCTATTTTTTGACATCACTGTAGCCCATGTTTGGTGTTGCCATTCAATTGATAAAACTGGATGTTGTCTGCTGCAGCCTATGCGATGATAAAAATATCAATTGAAAGGCCAATAATTAAGGTCATGGGCTCATTAAGAGCTATACAGTCCGCCTGCGTTCCAGAAACGTTAAAACAAGCTGTCTGCCGTGTAGAGGCACTGAGGCGACCCTGAAAAGAGCCATTTCTTCGTCGATTGACAATTAATCTGTGGTCTGTTGATCTTTCTCTTCTGTGGCCTGTTAAATACACAGAGATATCTGATGCTCATTTAGTGATAACCAGAGGTCACGTGTGAAATATTCACGAAATCCAGAAACATTGCCCCCCTATTAACTATAAACCTAAAAATACCCGACGGTCATTTTGAAAAATCGGCCATATAACCATGTAAGGCCTACGTACCTTCTGGTAGTGTTAGACTTTTCAAAACCTGGTCTTTTGAGATGGAAATATAACGGAGCGGCGAGGTAAGAGATAGGAAGCAAATTTTTTTTTTTTTGGAGTGAACAATAATAATTAATTTTTCAATGTTCATTAAAAAAAAATAATTTATATAATCAAGCGGAAGACAATAATCGTGTTAGAGTGGAGTTTGGAAGGGTGTAAACGTAAACATTTCTGAATTAAGGCCTTATCGCGGCTCTATCCTCTTACCGTGCCGCTACATTATGTTTCCATCCTTATTGGGGTTAGATATGTAACGAAAAGTTTTGAATGACAAGAATATAATATGAAGAATCAATAGCCAAAGATGCGAGAGTTATCTTTGAATGTAAAATGTGGATGGCACCATTGCAACACCGATATAACTATCGGACATACTTATCGTAATTATGGTCTTTTATTAATTTATAGGTAATGAAGGTCCATTCCAGGACAATTTCAACATTTTGTGCCACCGACAATCCCAATAACTATTAGGGATTGATAAATTATTTGCCACTTCTATAAATTTTTTTTTATTGAAAACTAGTTTCGAATGTTATACATTCATCCTCAGTTCTAAAAACACACAAAAAATTCAAAAATAAGCAATTCAAAATATAGTTGGTATTATTATACATATTAAATTATATAAATCAGTATTATAAAAGATTTATGAATTATGAATTTAATTAAGACAAGAAATCAAATATATGTTGGTACTCACCAAGGTTTAAATGGATTATATCAAACAGAAAAGTTTGTACTGGTTTCTTCTCGTATTGTACTGGCAATGAACGAGAGATAGACAGAATGTTTTTAGGTAAACGGTTTAAGGGTCAGGGTTTTTCCAGTAAGGTCGGTGAGTAATTGTATTTTCTGTTATAGATGGGAATAAATTTAAGATTGGACTATTGGAGATATTTATTTGGTCGTTTAAGCAAAAATCTGGATTGGATTTGAAGGATTTTATTATTTCAAGTGCTTCATATATATTTAATTTGAGACTGTTTTCAACGTGATGTATTAATTTAACTTCTGAGTCTTTGATGAATTTATGATTATTTTTATTTAAATGAATTCAAAGTTGGAATTATCTGTCTTATTATTATATGCACGTATATGTTCCTTTAATCTCTGATTTAGCGATCTTCCAGTTTTTCCCGTGTATTTGGCTGCACAATCATTACAATTTAGTTCGTATACTCCGCTTTTTTTATCCTTAGATTGATCCTTCTATACCACCATGCGGTTGTCAACCAATAACTATTATTTTTTTAGGTTATTTTATACATTGACATTAATAATAATTAATGTATTTGTGTTTTAAGTAGATCGCACCTGTCAATTTCAACAATTTCAAGTGACAAACATACCCCTACCCCTGGGTCCTAGATCTATTTAGGGGATGCAGTCCTGGACCTTGACAATTAGGAAATATTGGCGTGGAGACTAGTCCAGCACGTGGGATTTTTGCTAATCCCATAATGGATATTTAGTTATTGCCGTCCCGGATTAATCTGACGGGAAGGATCAGGATACATTTCGCGAGGCCGTCTTGGGATAATTATTAACCGACATAGGTGGGAATCGAACAACACCGTTCCGAACTCTATCACACTCGCCTAAACGTGCTCGACCATCACGGGTCACCAATAGGGGTTTCATTTCAGCGGAAGTTTGACAGATAAGTAAAGAAGTGTTACTATCGGCATGCTAGTTTTTGAAATTAATTGTCGAGTCTGTTCTTAAATTTTATTAGTATAATTTTTTCCCCATGATTCTGACATTTAATTTCTATATTTATAGTTTGTATAGAAAATAAATTCGCTCTAAGTCAATAGCGATGAATCATAACTAATGATTCAAAAACTAAAAATAAAAACTAACGACTCATTTGTGAATTACTGCTGTAGGCTCTATAGTAAACAAACTTTTTAAACCGTGAATTGGTCCGTAGATATTCAAGTTGGGATTTAATCGTTTATAATTCATTTATAATTTTCATTTTTAAATTACAAAACTTATGAAACAGGAGACTGAAATATTGGGTTTTATGTAAAGTTGAGAAAAATGTGTATATGTAACATGAAATGAATTGTTTTATTTATTTAAGTTAAGATTATAAGCCTGTGTGTAATGGTTTGGTGGTCAGAAAAATATTTTTTTATATCGGCATGTTTTTCAGATCTTTTAAACAGTGCTTGCGTTTCGATATTAATATATATGCTTTCACCAAAAGACGGTTTTACTTAACGAATATACTCTTTGAAGATACTGATAAGAAATACCAGAGCAGAAATTTTAAAACTAAAAACGTAGAAATTTCTAAGAATGATTCTGTGTTTGAATCGAATACTTTAGACGGTTCAATATCCTTTGTACCTATTTCTTCTATCAAACATTATTTATTGAAGAGTGATATTACATTTACCGAAGGCCACTCATGTATATTAATTAGATGTCCAATTTGTAAAAATGAATCATTTATGTATATCAATAAAGTTTCAGGTAGTTAAATCAAGAAATTATTTTGTGGAAGTACAATACAAATGTAATATAAGCCTAACTATCCATTTATTTTAGGGTTTTTTATGTGTAGTAATTGCCAAAAATCTGGAAACTGGAACCTCTTAGAACTATTCCTTTCTAATCCTAAACATTATCTTGCTGAATTACCAATCGATCAGACGATGGACTATGGTAAAGATTGTTGGGAATCACTCAGAGATAACTTGCGACCCATTGATGAAACAATATTTGATTTTCCTCAATTTAAAGACTGGAGGGTATGTCCCCTTTTTATACTTTGAATTTTGAAATAATTTATTATGGAATCATTTTTTTTTTCTTTTAGAGATTACAATTGGAAATTCTTAAAAAACTTAATATTAAAATATGCCCAAATGAGAATACTGTTTATTTTCCTCTCACCCACGGAGATCATGTGGTAGGCTTCAAAAAATTCAATTCTGATCTTATAGAGGAAACTTTTCCAGACAAGTCAGCAAAAGGCGTTATTAAATTCCATAGGAAACATGATACAGCTATAATTGTTGCTAATATAAAAGATTTTCTGACACTTTTAACGTATCCTCTGGAGTGTGACATAATTTGTTTACCTAATGGTTCGTCATTATTTTTAATTTTTGTTTTTGATTTAGAATTTTGCTTTATTAAAGCATCAGTATTTCAGGCCAGCAGAGCTTACCTCAAGAAGTTTTGCCTTTATTTGAACCATATGGAAAATTAATATTATGGTTTGATAATGATGTAATTTCTTGGGGGAATGTTAAAATGTTTGCAAAAAAGTTGTCTGAATCAAGATGTTATTTTATAAGGTAGGCTGTTTTAAGATTTGAAGTATTTTCTAAATGAATACTTTCGTTATTATTGGTAATGACTTTCTAGGCCTTTGGATGATCAGCCCGCTGCCTATGAAAGTATGATGTATGGATATAATGTTGCTTCAATAATTGACAATGCACAGCGTATTTCTCATAGTTCTATTGTCACATTTGCTACTCTTCGAGAAGATGTTTTAGCAGAGATATGTAATGCAGACAAGGTTATTTTATTTTAATTTAATTAAATTTTATTTTAAATCTCTGAAAAAATAATATAAAATAAAATAAATATTATTCTGTATTGTCTCAAAATTATGCTTTGCTGTTGATTCATTACTTATAATTGTACATGGAGTACATTTTAAAAATTATACTAACTGTAGTATGTTTTTATTAGGTGTCAGGAGTGAAATGGGAGCGGTTTCCTGTGCTTAATTCAATATTAAAAGGTCATCGTCGGGGTGAACTAACTATTCTGACAGGCCCTACTGGTTCAGGCAAGACTACATTGATGAGTGAATATTCATTAGATTTGGCTATGAATAAGGTAAAATCTGCCATTAATATCAATTTATTATAAGTGAATATCTGCCTTCTGACAGGCTGCCTGAGTATTTACTAATGTATGTACTGTATTTACTAAGATTGGCATAATCTTTGTAGACATGTACATTCTGACAATGAAGTACACCTGGATTTATTGTATGACTACTGTGGATTTCTAAATGTTGCCTATCTATGGGGTGAGAGGGGAGGGAGAATACAAAATGCATTTTGAGGTAGTATTCTAAAATAAAGTTTTTTGACCCAGGTTGTTAATCATCTCAACATGTGCAAGCATTGGGAATTTTAAAATATTCTGCCGCAACACTATAGTAGGCTTTGTTTAAATTTTGTTATTGAAGATGTCTCATGTGAGACAGTTTAACACTCTACCGGTCACCATCATAATTTTGACGGCTATGGGATTTCCAATACTCTATTTGGAGAGGAGTGGGGGTATAAACTGAATTCTTTGATATAAAGGAGCAAGTAGCTTTTGCTAAAACTATCTAATAAACACCTCCTAAAATTTCATTCTGTTTTGGTGATTGTGATGTTTTAAATTAATTTTTTTATATAGATAGATAGTTAGATAGATAGATAGATAGATAAAAGAACTTTATTCTGGGACTAGGTCCCTTAAGAATAACATGAAGGAACCAATAAAACAGTAACATTATCTGGCCATAAGACTACAGAATACAGACCAATTAATTTTTACTGTGGCAATAATACTGTGTAATAACTGTGGCAGTAAAAATTATGGGTAGTCACAAGCAGTGTGGTATAAAGAGATGTAATTATTGTGGATTGTTACAGTTAGTTAAACTTTTTTTATATCTTGAAAACTCAGACATTTTGAACAAGTAAGTGATTCTTTATTTTTTTTATATCCAGTTCAGGATCGATTTTAATTTTTTATATTTACTTTGTCTAAGATGGATCCCAAGTTTTTTTCTACATCAAAAAGACATAGAAAGTAATATTCCATGTGGACATTTTGTTTTTTCAACAAAAACCTAAAAATTTTGTATGTAAATTGTATACTTATAAATTATTATGAATGTATTATGATATATCTCTATTATGTTATTATGATATATCTCTTACATCTTTTTACTTTTTACTTTTTATATCTAAAACTCAAAAATGTGGTAAAAGTAAAAAAAATTGCTATGTTAAATATTATAAAACCATAAAATTACCTAATGTAAGGATGAAGCATAAAAATAAGCTAAAATATTAGTATATTAGCTCGTAATGTGATAGGAGTAGTTTTTACGAATGGCCATAGTTAACGTAAGGAAGTTAACCTAACAGATAGAGGATTAAAAGTCATTATACATTGCTCTTTAAGTTAACATGTTTTTAACATTTAAAGCTATACACATAGAATTTTCTTATATTAGAATCCTAAATAGTTTTATTTAAACTGGGCTATCAATATCAATACTACTCATAATGCTTATAATGACCATCGAAAAAAGCCTAATTGAAAAATTTTCTTCCATATTAAATTGAATTAATAAAAATAATTAATCTAATATTTAAACATTTATAAACATCAGAGATATAAAAAATAATCAAAGAATAAATTTAATAAACAAATCTTAACACCTGAGATTTGAACTCTTGACCTTCAGCTTGGAAAGCTACTGCTTTACTGCATGGCTATGCCACTTGTGATAGAATGAATACAGTCACTCCTACTTAATGTTCATGTAGAATTTCAAATCAATACTTCTCGAATATGATAGTGAATCATGCCTTACCACTTTACATAAGCATTGATAGGAACCTCTCTAATAATTGGATTTGATGCCGGTACCACTCCTTTGATTTTGGGGCAAACAACTCTTCACATCCAATTTTTATATCCTTTTCATTATCAAAGATCTGACCTTTTAAAAAATGAGCCATTGATCTAAACAAACCTTAGTCTGATGATGCAATATCTGGGCTATAAGCAGGATAGGGCAAAACATTTACTCCTTGCAGTTCCTATAATTTTTCTTTGGTCAAACGAGGCATAATCATGCTGCAAAATGGCTTGGTTCCTGTTGACCAAAGTGGAGTACTTTGCACTCAAAACTGCATAAACTCTGTATAGCTCTTCACAGTAAAGGTTAGAGTCCTCTGCCGGACCATCAGGAAAAAGCTCAAAATGCAAAACACCTTCAAAGTTTCACCAAACACAAAGAATCACCTTTTTCCCAAACCGATCTTAGCTTATGTTTACTAGAGTTTTTAAAAAATGTCCACTTTTCGTTACTTGTGATCAATTTTTTCCAGAACCTGCCATCTTTCGGATTTTGAAGCAAAATTTTATACATATCTACTCGCTTCTGGGCTTGGGTCTCTGTCAAGTCATTTGTTGGACCTTGTTCTTAAATTCCGTAGGCCCAGGTTTTTAAGATGATGAACCACTGTTACATTAGAATCCCCCGGCCGATAAATCAAAGGTAGTTGCACGTGGGTCCTGGTTCACACATCATCAACGACTGATGGGCGACCTGATTTAGGTTCATCTGTAAGGCTCATATTCCCATTGTTGAAATGCCTGAACCAAAGTGTGGCAGTATTTCGATGGATCATTGACTCTCCTTCTATGGCACACATTTCTTTGACGGCTGCCTTTGCGCTTAAACCTTTTTTTCAGTAATGTCTCAAAAGACAGTGAATCAAAATTTTTCTTCTGTCATTGCACGTACGTTTTAAAAATGTGAATGACCCCATAAAGCCAACTCAAGTCACAACAAACTATAGGGTTAGTCTAAATAAACATTGACATAAATAGTAGGAACAAAAACATTCTTATAGGATTAATTATGAAAGTTGGAATTAAGGGTTGTGTTCCTGCGCAAGGACTTTTTTAGCAACCTAGTATAATTATTCGGAATCTGTGATGCCCAAAGTTGATATTCTCCTTCTGAATAAGTTTGTGTTTAGTATCAATTATAATGAAAAATACTGCTGCTAGGGATATTTAAAATTGTCCTTAGGTTGGCAGTCATATCTAGCACATATCAGCATGATTGTGGAGGCATAATCGAGTTCTGACGGTTTAGTAACTGTAGTGCTTTGAAAGTATGATGAATAATCAATCATAGTTGGAACAGAGTATCCGACATGTTTAACATTCACTGTGAACTAATTTTGTAGAGGAGCCTCCCATTGACAGAGTATCAAGCCTAATCCTCGGTACCTCCTCAGAGCGTACAACATCGCCATGGAGGTGTTCACGGGGAGTCCAATAATGGTCTTAACACTCCAATATGTTAGGACACAGCTTTGTGAGTAATAAAACTATAGTCTACATCGTACCGCATTAGCCAAAGAGAGGAAGTCTCTATCACCCACTTAAGAATTGACCACACTAGGCTTATACACTCTTACCTTATTAGAAAACTATCACCTCCATCATGCCAATATTGAAACGCCATTCTGACGGTTAAACATTTTTTTGAGGAATATACTCACTATATCCCAACAATATACACCAAATATATTCAAAATCTGTCTAGTCCAAACAAACTATAGGCATTGATGACCTAAGGATTTTACACCTGTAAGCAAAAACAAACAAACATTGAATTTTGTTTTAAGTTGTACAGAACAGGACAGAAACATATCAAATGTTGTTTCAAGTTGGTGATGGTACTATAAAGCTTTTTATAAAAATATTTTGAAAAAGGCTATGAATATGTTCAGACTGTCCCAGTGTCCTTAACTTTCCACAATATCGCTGAAATGTGGAAACGTATGGGATATGCAAATTTAAGACTGGTCCATCTTTTACAATGTTGCTCCTACTAACACTGTGATTTTATCAGGAAGTTTTTTGATAAAATCCCAATGCCACTTATACTTGCCAGACCCAGTGAAAACAGGCTGAATAGGGCCATCAAAAGGAATCACTTAAGGTTCTTAATGTGCTGACTTTGTGGAGTGCTTCAATTCATGACAGAAATTAATATTTAAGTAATAATATAATATTTAAATTAAATTAATATTAGCGATATATGTATTACTGTGAAGGGGATGATCAAATTTTTATTAAGAAGTAAGACATTTTATATGTATTTAATTATTCCTGGAATATTTGGATAGCATCTCATATATTAAATTGATCAATTTATTACGCAATTTACTTCAGATGATGTCTTTTTCTAAATAGTCGTGTAAATTCAATATATGCTCTATTAATGTTAACGCTAACAATTTTCTTTAATTCAATGTTAATAAGTTAGTCTTTTTTTGATCTGTGCCATTTTCTACTTCAGCCATGGTCAAGATCATAAAATTTTCAATAATTTATTCACTGCTTTATAATGAGATTAATTTTTTTTTAAATGAAAAACAATTCTTTTACTATGTTTAATATCTCTGAGCATAAACTATTTACATGTTTCCTCTTTTAGGTTACAACTTTGTGGGGAAGTTTTGAAATCAGAAATCAAAGATTAGCTAAAACAATGTTAACTCAGATGTTTTTGGCTCCCTTGGAAAAAAATATTAGTAAGTTCAATGAGTGGGCTGATAAATTTGAGAGATTGCCAGTGTATTTTATGACTTTCCATGGCCAGCAGCCATTAGATGTTGTTATGGAGGTAAGGAATCCATTGCTTTTGTCAATATATTACTTTCAATTCATATTTTAATGAATAAAATTCATTAACAAGATTCCAAATGATGTTGCATTTCATTTCGAACAATCTTGTTTTCAGAAAAAATCGATAAAAATCATTAACAAGAATCCAAATGGTGTTCATTTTATATTGAACAATCTTGTTTTCAGAAAAAAAATAAATCAAAGCTAATAAAAAATCAGTTCAAACATATAAAAAGTTCAAAAATCAAAATCTTAAGAATTTCATATTGTAGAGTTACAAATTCTCTCTGATAAAGTGGCCAGTAGATTACTATTCAACTTATACCTCTATGTTGTCTATTAGTAGATTATTGTTATTGTAATGTAATTTTTTTAACTATTCCTTGTTAGTTAGGCGCTCCTTCATAATTAGTTTAAAAAATAGGCCAATGAATTCAAGGTTGATTAATAAATAATTCTATGGTATTTGGGTAAAGGAGTACAAGTCTTTAAACTTAAACCCATTTTAACAAAAGCAATGACAACCAGTTTGATTGTTTTTAATCAATTAAAGAAAAAAATAATTTATTTTCAACAACTTCTGCATTAAAATCAGTATATTCAATTGTGTGAAGTTTAGCTTAGGCATAAAAGCCTTTTTTTAGAGGTAATACTAAATTAAAAGTTATTTTAATAAAAATTATTTTAATTAATTAAATAACATTATATTTTTGCAGACTTGAAAATGGCTGAGGATTGCCGAAACGTACAGATTTAAAAATAAAAGAGAAATTTATTGGTGACCTATTGGCTTGTTTTATTCTTACTACAAAATTATCATGGCACCAAAAATAAAAAACACGACTAGACGATAACAGATATATTTATATATATATTTATTAGTTCTTCATATTCATGTCCAAGTATATTTATTTTTCAACAAATGCCCAAAAATTAAAATAGGTTTGTTTCTAAATTCAGAAAGATATGTGGACCACTGCATGAAAGAAGCTGGCAAACTAAATGTTTTATAGCATGAAAATGCAGTCTCTTGTCATTGCACTTTTGCCTGAATGTGTTACATTCCTATTTATTATTTATTTGTCAATTTAAATTAATATTTTCATTTGGTTATATGATATTAAATTTTCTAGGCCGTTGAACATGCTACTTATGTCCACGATGTTGCTCATGTAATTATAGACAATGTGCAATTCATGCTCGGGATGTCCTCCTCTGAATCTGGTTTTCTAGACAGGTAATACATACATAAGGCAAGATAGTAGCTATTGACATAGATTTTTGATTAATAATTATTTAATACATAAATATTTTTCTTCATACACTGATGATGCTTAGTCTGTTTTTAAATAATAATAATAAACGTTTAGCGAACCCGAAGGTTCAATGCTGATGCTACCAATCGCTGTCTACAAACCTCGGCCCCCGACCACTGTCTAAATCCAAATCCGTAAGATCACTCTTAATGCTATCCTCCCACCTACATTTCGGTCTACCTCTCAGATGTTTACCAGTCGGATCAGCGATGATTAGCTTTTTAGGAATTCGTTCGTTACTGAGCCCAACAACTTTGCAAGCCCATTTCAACCGTTGCGATGATATCACTTCAATTATATTAACAGGGTGCATGCTCCGCAATTCTCCGTTGTGTAACCTCCTAATTTCTTCTATGGACTCATCCTTTTTCAGACCAAATATTTTACGCAATACTCTATTCTTGAAGACCTTAATGCGTTGCTAGTCCTTCAAGGTTAGTGGCCATGTTTCACACCATACAGAACTGTTGGAAGAATAATAGTTTTGTAAATTCTAACTTTTAAGTTTCCGGACAAAATGCACGACCTAGTAAAGTAATATTGATACCGAAAAATAATAATCAATTCCCGCCTTTAACCGCACCTTTATTTCCCCTTGAATTTCGTTTTTTCTAGTAATCATAGACCCTAAATAATTAAATTTCTCAATATGTTCAAACCTATTCACTCCTATATCTATATCATCAAAATCACCACTGTTTCTGTTGCTAACTATTTATTTCGTCTTATACTTATTCGTCTTAGGCCAACCTCTTAACCGGCTTTCATCAACGTTGTTGTATTCAGTTTTATTGTTTCCACATCCTCTCTTAACAATACCAAATCATCCACAAACCTAAGCACGGATATTTTACCACCCAGATCTAAACCACTTACGATACACATCACCTTTCTAATGACATATTCTAGAGCTAAATTAAATAGGACTGGTGAAAGAGAATCACCTTGTTTTGAACCTGAGTGAACTTCAAATTTCTCCAAAAATTATTACCGATTCTAACTTCATTGAATATTTCGGTCATGCACATTTCTACTAGATTTACTAACTTCTTCAGTATTCCCTGGTCAATCAAAATATTGTACAGTCTCTGGGGATCAATGGAATCATAAGTCTTTTTGAAATCGACAAAAAGCTGATGAACTACACCGTTGTATTCTAATATTTGCCATAAGGAAAATATTTGATCGTTAGTTGACTGGTTCCATCTAAAACCACATTGGTAGTCTCCAATAATTTCCTCGGCATACTCTGTGATTCGACTAGTTAGGGTCAACGAGAATATTTTGTAACATGCCGGGAGGAGTGATATTCAGTGATAGTTATTATAATTCGCCCTGTGTCCCTTTTTGTGAATTGGAATAAATATAGATTCTTTCCATTCTTCAGGAATTTTTTGATTTTCCCAGATCTTTTTGACCAAAAGATGTATTTTAAAAACTCCGCACATTTTTTATTTTAGTTTCACCTTTTATTAATTCACCGGGAATGCTGTCGATTCCCACTGCTTTATGAGATTTTAATTTTCCGATGGCTATTTCGACGTCCTCCTTAAGCGGTTCTTCTATTAATGGTTCAGCATTCCATAATAGCCAGCAGGAGATTGGCTATTATTTCCCGAATTAATACTTTCTAAGTGTTTTTTAAATGCATTCAGAATTTCCCCCGGATCGGTCAATATATTGTTATTTTCATCTCTAATTCCATTCATTGTGGGTCCAAACTGTTAACGCGGTCTGTTTATACTGTTGTACATATCACTTACATTTTTAAAAATCAAATAAATATTTTTTTAATGGTAATGAATTTGGGTGAGCTATGTAGTGCATAAATAAATACAATAATTTTTACTTATCTAAATTTACTAACTTACTTAATATAAATTTTTGTTTATACTACCAAATATTTTAAAATTTACTAAAAAATATTAGAAATATAAAATCACTACTTCCAATTCACCTTGATATTCAAAGGTTCTACCGACAAGATGCATTGATTGGAAGATTCAGAAATTTTGCTACTACTCATAACTGTCATGTGACCCTGGTAATACATCCAAGGAAAGAAAGGGAGGCAGAAGAACTTACTGCTAACTCTATATTTGGTGGAGCTAAAGCAGCCCAAGAAGCAGATAATATTTTAATTATCCAACATCGTAAAAGCCATACTACATTAAGAATTAAAAAGTTTTTACAGGTTAGTCACTGATTGCTAATTTTTTTTGTTTTTCACAAGAGAATCTACCAATGTAAGTATCACTATTTTTCTGTTCAGTTGTGTATTTCTAAATTTTCAATTGAATCAAAATGGAAATGGTCGTACATATACAGTCCAATCTATAAAACGTATTTTTTTTTTTTATATTCAACTAGGTGTTTAATGGAGGAAGTCCTTTTTGGTGCTATAAGAATCAAATTTCTTAGTTTATTGAGCCTTATAGCTGTTATTATTATCATTAAATTTAATTGCGTGGTTTTTATTTCAGGTTGCCAAGAATAGATTCAGTGGTGATTTGGGTATAATGCCCCTTGAATTTGACAAGGAATCTTTGAGTTTTAGAAGCAAAAAAGGATAACAATGCACTTAAGAACACAGTTTTATAATTAATCCTTGTATTAAAAATGCGATAAGTTGTGATATTAGTATATTATACAAATTATTGTAAGAAAAATTGTGTTATAATTTTATTATCTTTAAGATTATAAATAATTTTTATATCATCATAAATGTAAATATTTATCCACCGCAAGTATGTTTGTTTATTTGTGTTTATAGATGTAAACACAACTATGCTTTGTATTTATAATTTAACATAATGGTTTTAAAATTCCTCGGTTAATAAAAACAATTAAATAAGTAATTCATAGATTTAAAAAAAAATTAAACAAATCACTTTTTTAAAGAATTAAGAGAAAGTATTCTGGAACAGGTGATGCTATAATTTTGACAAGAGAAAATGTATTTTTAAAAATTTAAGTACTAATGTTATTGAGTTTTTGTTGTTAATTAGAATTTTGGATGTATCGTGGATCATTCCTATTCTCTTTAACCAGAGATATAGTGAGGGAATTTTTCAAAAATATATCTGACAGAAAGAACATTACCACAATATGATGGTGGCTGTTTTGTAAAAAGGCAGAAATATCTGAACCTTTTGTGACCTTATTTACTTACACTGATCTATAAGTTTACTATTTGTTGTTATAGTTTAAAAATTAGTTTAGGATGGTAATCATATAAATTTTAAAGTGAGTGATTTTGTATATCATGTCTTACAACAAATCCATAATATTTAAAAATGTGGTACTTTAATAAATGTTATGTGCAAATTAGTAATAATTTCTTTTTGTTTTTTAGACAAAAATAAAATTTTATGTCTATGCCAGTCAGTAAGTCAGTAGTATATATCAGAAAATATTAACTTAACCTTTCCGAACAAAGATTCCTAACATAAATTAAATTACTTAAAGAAATGTCCTATTATTTGTCTCTTTTGTACAAAGAACTGAAAGCAGTCAAATAGAAAGATATTATCAAAAAAGGTATCAAAGAATGGAGTCAAACATGTAATGAAAAAGCATAGGCTTCTATTGTTAACTTTGTTATCGTTATGACTCCATGGTTTGTTTTTGATAACATATTTTGGAGCAAAGATAATAAATAAATACAGATGAAATATAATAGTCTGAGAGCTAGCAACATTTTCGACACAGAATTTTAGGTCAGCTGGTCTTTTGATATTAGTTTTGTTATTGAAGCTTGGTGGGGATGCGGGAGCAGTTGCTTTTACTACTGTGCATCCTAATTTGTTAAGGTACAGATGTGCTATTTTCAAGTCATTTTAGATTATATGATTTCTTTTTCATAATTTTCCATATCCTTTTACCAATATATGTTTAAATTTCCAGACTGTTTTTCATTGCTAACTCCGTGGCAGACACTATTTTAGTAATTGAAAATCTATTTTCAAACCATTTTAGTATAGCTGAAATTTTAACATGATATAGTTATGCTATCAAAGAACCTAAAATTAATTTCCCAGATAGAAATTCAGTTCTTTAATAACAGCCAGACCGATTTAAAACAGTGCGCATCCCATTTGTACAAATACAAATCTGTTATTTTCAAATAGTTTTAGGTCAAATGATTTTTGTTCAGAATTTGCTGTATCCTCTTAGAGATGTAAAATTTAAACTGCTAGACATTTATGTCATTGCTAAATCCGTATATTTTCAAACCATTTTAGTATAGCTGAAATTTTAACATGATATAGTTATGCTATCAAAGAACCTAAAATTAATTTCCCAGATAGAAATTCAGTTCTTTAATAACAGCCAGACCGATTTAAAACAGTGCGCATCCCATTTGTACAAATACAAATCTGTTATTTTCAAATAGTTTTAGGTCAAATGATTTTTGTTCAGAATTTGCTGTATCCTCTTAGAGATGTAAAATTTAAACTGCTAGACATTTATGTCATTGCTAAATCCGTATATTTTCAAACCATTTTAGTATAGCTGAAATTTTAATATGATATAGTCATACTAACAAAGAACCTAAAATTAATTTGCCAGACTGAAATTCAGTTATTTAATAACAGCCAGACCGATTTATAACTGCGCACATCCCATTTGTACAAGTACCAATGTGCTATTTTCAAGTAATTTTAGGTCGAATAGTTTCTTTTTCATATTTTTTTATATCCTTTTAGGAATATAAATTTAAATTGCCAGACAGTTTTGTCTTTGCTAAATCCGTGCCAGACACTTCTTCTTTTTTAACTTCTTCTTAGTGCCTTTCAGCGTTGAGTTGATCCAACCCAGGATCTCCATTTATCTCTGTCTCGCAAGAGTCGTCATTTCCTGTAATGTTTTTCCTCTCGCTTGATTCAACTTGGAAATATAGCTATTATAGCTAAGCCTTCCTCTAGGTCTTGTGCCTGGATGGTCTTGCCTCCATAAATTTGTGTGGATCTCTATTAGGACTCATTCTACACACATGCCCATACCATCCCAACTGTCTCTTCTCCAGGGCCTCCTTTATTGCAGAAATATTTATTCTTCTGTTATGGTTTCATTCCTGATCCTATCCCTGCGTATTTTTGAAGCCACTCTGCGCAAGTATTTCATCTCTGCTGCAGTTATTCGGCTCCATTTGTTGTCCGGGAGGACTCAACTCTCTGCTCCATATAGCAGAACATGCATATATACAGCCTTAAAAATGTGGAGCTTGACATTTTTATTGACCTCTCTTTCTCACGATTGTGTTGCTAATAGAATAATATATATCATTAGCTTTTCCAATCCTATGGAATATTTCTGGTTGTACTTTTCCGTTTCTGCTAATCACATTTCCAAGGTAGGAGAACTTCAAGCTCCTCATCATTATGGCATGGATTTGTTTGGGCTCTCGCCCTACTTATAAGATTTTGCTTTTTCTTGCTTTAATAATCATGTTCTTCCTTCTGAGTTCTGCTTCCCACTCTACTAGGGCTTGTTGGAGATTATGTGTAAAGTCAGCTATGAGGATTATGTCATCGGCATATACCATTACTTGTGTCAGTATAGTTCTCATGTTCCAGTGACCAATCACTGCTCTTGATGTTCTTCTCTTAGATATTTTTATTTCATTCATAAAGATGATGATTGTAGAGGACTGAGGCTGTATCCCTGCTTTACTCCTTTTTCCATCGGGAAGCTCTTTGATTCCATTAATTCTCACAATGCCTTTTGGTGCCTGGTATGTTGATTGTATAATAAACCATTCGGCATGTTCTTTGCTCTCAGGTTTTTCCATCTTTCTTCTCTTGGTACTTAGTCAAATGCAGCTTTAATATCCAGAAAAGCAAGGTATAAGCTTTTATTTCGATCCCAGGCTTTCTCAATTATCATTCTTAAAGCAAAGGTATGGTCATGGGTTTGGCGTCCTGGGCGGAATGCTGCTTGTTCATCTTGCAAATTTTCCTCAACTAATGGCCTTAGCTTCTTTTCTAAAATTGAGGTATATATTTTATATACCACCTGGGAGAGACATATTGGTCTGCAATTACCACACTCGTTTGTGCTTTTCTTCTTGTGGATGATTATAATAATGTATTTCCATTCTTTAGAAATTTTCTTTTCCTCATAAATTTTCTGAAAAAGGTTCTACAGCACCTTTATTATCTCCCTTCCAGCATACTTAAATGAATTCTGGGGGGATGTTGTCCCTTCCTGCTGCTTTTCCTAGCTTGATTCTCTCTATGGCCGCTTCAACTTTTTCTTTCGTGCCAGACAGTATTTTAGTAATTACTTAAAAAAATTATTCTCAAACCATTTTAGTATAGCTGAAATTTTAATATGATATAGTTATGCTAAAAAAGATCCTGAAATTAATTAATTAATTGCCAGACAGAAATTCAGTTGTTTAATAACAGCCAAACCGATTTTATAATCGTGCGCATCCCATTTGTACAGGTACAAATGTGTTATTTTCAAGTCATTTTATGTCGAATGATTTATTTTTCATAATTTTCTATATCCTTTTACCAATATGTATTTAAATTTCCAGACAGTTTTTTATGATTTGATTATAATAATTAATTTTGCTAACTTCGTGCCAGGCAATATCTTACATAACTTAAATTCTTCAGAAATCTTTAAAAAAGAGGGAGAGGGCGGATTCTGTCCTAATTTTACCCCCTCATCCAGAGGTACATTAGGCCAGACATTTTTTTTCATTACAGTATTTACTCTAATGAATAAAATCCCCAACTAATGCTTTATTTTTTTCTAATCAGTAATTTTTGGCCTTCATTGGCTGGACTAGTGTTTTGAGAATAAAATTTATTAAATTCACTTTGTTTCTAGTAAATAAAATAATACTAAAGTACATAATAAAACAAAGCTTTAACAAAAAAAAATCAATCAAACGAATTCTGAAATGAAGGTGTCTGAAAATAAACATTGAGGAATGAAAATGAATAATGCTTAAAATTATACACGAATAAAATAATTTTACCACAGTACTAATAATTAAAATATAAAATGTACTTAAAATTTAAATATCCTTATTAAACTAATTTTTCGAAAATACCAGAGAGGACTCTACACTTCCTCTTTCAAGCAGCATCAGTGATACTTTTTTTGAATTGTTTTGGTTAATTCACAGATTTAAAAAAAATAAATAAAGTTTTAGTTTATTTCACAAGCTTTTTATTCTGCATTTCCGTGTTATTTTATTAACTTGAAACCAAGTGAATTTAATACATTTTTTTTTCTAAACACTTCTTTGTCGGGAAAACTTCAGTTCAGACTATAATTTTTTGGTAAATCAGGAGCCAATTCCACAACAATCCCAAATGAAACCTTGAAGATAGATCTCCAAGATATGGAGTATCTGTTAGCCCAGCAGGGGGCTGAGCAAAACATTCACAAGTAAAGAATGATTTCAAAAATAAAACTTTTTGCCATTGGTCCCTCCAAAAGCTTCCTTACAATGGATTTAGTTAAGTAAAATTATATTTCTTGAAGGAAATTTTATCTGCTTCACGATGGTGCAATGGGAACTGATCACTTCCTATTCAACAAAATACTTGACTTACTTAAAAAAAAAAAAAACGCAAAAGCTAAGTTTTCTGTTTTTTTGTGAGGAATTGAACCATGGCCCATTTAAACTTTTTTTTTTGTCTGAAAAAAAGTAGGTTTAATAACTGTATGAAATATGGGATTATTATTTTTACAGATTTACTTTACTAATCACCAAAGTGTTGAAATAAAACAAAATAAATAATAGCTAAATAGTAGTATATATTTGTTTTGTCCACATTTATAAAGGTATAGTAATCTGATAATTACAATAACAATAGGTAAACTATCTTACTTTTACAACTTATAATTTATGCTATGCACATACATACTTTGTATGCAGTAAAATATATATCTGTAAAAAATGTTTATAAACAACAATTTAAAGGACTCTTGTTCTCTCACAAGTTTTCCTTCTTTTTTTATGATTTATTTTTACAACTTTTTTTTACAAATGTCAAAAATTTCTCTCTTTATATTAATGATTTATTTATTAAAATACATCCACATTTCATTTATAAATTTTGGTTAAAAAATTATCATTATTTTGCACTTTTTTTTTTTTGTTATAAGTCTGAATTTAGCTATATAAATGAAAACTTTTAAAACCCTAGATTTGGCATGTTTGTACGTTGGCAATATATTTTAGAATATAATTAATAGTTTCCAACATGATTGTTCAATATATAAAACTGTTAATATTTATATAATTAAAAAAATTATACAATAAAAAAGATTGTGCAACATAATTTCATGTTGTATTTTAAAATTACAAAACTATATTTACATTGTTAAAAAAGATATGTAAATTTTTTAAAAAAACTTTAGTTCTAATGAATAATTATAAATTCTAAGAATTTTTGGCAGTGTAACATGACGTAAATACTAAATAGTTATATTTAAACTGCCTTTTATCAAAAACCCTTAGCATTGTAAAATCAGACTTACAACTTTTAATAAAAAGTATTATAAAACAACAGAAATATAAAAAACAAATATTTTATAAATATATATATACATACATACATATATATATTTATTTATTTAATAATCATTACAAGAAATAACTTATATACTCTGTATATACAATATAATTTATAAAATACTGTAAATTTTATGAAGAAACATTAATGAGATTTAATCAGTTACATAATTATTTTGTTATTTCATAATATAATTCTTTTTCTTGAATACGGAGATGAAGAGCTTGGGGTAAATTGTTCCTATGAGGCCTATACAGCTATAGAATAGTCAGACTGTTGTACATGCGGACTAGGGCGAGACCAGAGACTTGATCTGATCCCAAGTTTGAGCTTCTTTACAGTGTCTATGTCACACTCAGCTTCGCTCAGCTCAGTGCTGCGTTCAGGTGTTGACCTGAACGCTGTCTCTGCTATTGACAGCGACTGCCGCATCGGCTTGCTCCCTGGTGCCAACCACCTGTTTTATGTTAGAAAATATTAAGAACTTTTATTAACAGTCTCTTCTAATTTTTGTTATAAATATTAACTATTTATTATTAAAAGGATTTTACATGATTATCATAATTTGATGTTACACAACATGGAAAAGTCAATGTTATATGTAAAGACCGGATTTGTATGCAAATGCATATTTTTGCTGATACGTTTTTTAACCAAAATGATCGAATATCTTTACAAATCAATACATTTGGCTTGTATATACTAAATTTTCTTGTGCATATTTGATGGGTAACTTGTTAATTTTTGTTAGTCAAAAAATTTTTTTTTTAAATAATTTGTCTGCCAAATAAAACAGAAAATAAATAATTATACTATTTTCTGATAAACGTTCAATGCGGGATAAATGGTTTGTTTTTAATTATTATTGAATGTATCAATTATGAGATGGATGAAACCCATCAAAGATGAATAAAAATAATCTACAATCGTAATCATAGTAAAGATAAAAGCTCACAGTCAACTTCAAGTTTGTATCGTTGTGATCACAACCGCATTGAACATGTATTTAAAACAATTTATAGTACATCATTGGCATTTCAAAACAAACAAAAATTTAAAAATCAAATATATACAGTTAGGTATTCGTAGAAAATAATATTTTTAATATTCCGAGTACTTTCTTTAACAAAGCAAAAAACATCATCTTGCTCTTCTCCTTTGGAATTTTATATTCTATTCTGTCAGTCAGTGTGTTGCTTCTGTTGTGCGTATTAGTTTAAATTAACTACGTTTTCAATTTTCTTACATAAACCAAAATACACAAAGCAGTAGCATCATTTAATTCAACAGTTGGTATTCAACAGAAAGAGATTTTTTCCTCGAAAAAACATTTTTTGCAATTTGTGCAATAAAAATGTGCCATGTGAAAGAAATTTTCAAATCTTCTAGCTGGTAAAGACAGGTACTATTCTTGGAATTTTGTACACTAATTTGAGTTCTGAATATAACAATAGTTTATTGTATAGTGTATGATTGTATGTGAATGCTTCATGAAATTTTCCTATGTTGGAGACCTCAGCACCTTTTGCTGAATTTGTTCAAATCTAGACATTTCAATGAAATACATAGGTACTTTATTTTGCATGGGTTGCACCTGGTATTCCCTTATTTAATTTTATAAAATCTCCATTTGCAAAAATGGATGAAGGAGAAAACATGTATTTTGCTAATAATTTAATTTTAAGAATTCTGTGTTAAAATTTGTTTTTCAATTCACCTATGTTTTTTCTTATTTATAATATAAATTAGAATTTATTATAATTGTTAAATAATAAATTGTTTATCAAAGCAGTAATTATAGCCTTTTATTGATTTTTTGTTGGTTTCTGAGATTTATCGGACATATTCCTTCAGGTTTCACTCCATATTATTGCAGGTTTTACTGCATATTTCAGAATTTTTATTGCATATTTGAGGATTTTTACTGCATATTTGAGATCTTTTTACTGCATATTATATGGAATATTTTAACCTTTTTTGCTGCATATAAATCCGGTCTTTAGTTATATAGATCATTTTCATTTTAAATGGCACTTTGATGTCCAGGTTCTTTGAGTTGCTATCAAAGAGAAAATATTTTTGTTTATTGACCTCTCTTGGTTGAATATTGTAGGACATATTGAGTGGAGAAAAAATATTTTTGTTTATTGGTCTATATTGATTGTATATTGTAGAGCTAATTCAGTTAATATGGGTCATTAATTTGAATTGTTGAATACAATTTAAAATTTTTTTTTTTAAATAACCTCCATTGCGTTACCATCCTAAAGCTAAGTTTTTAAATTTGAAACTCATACATAAATCTTGAAAATGAAAATATGAAAAGTCTGGTTCCCAGTAATTGTTTTTTAAAACTATATTAGTCGCAAATGGTGAAAAATATCGTTTAAAATGCATTTTAGAGAGTTTGGTGAGGATTTAAGTTGTGTCCGTGAATATATCCATTACATTATTACAAAGTTCGGTGGGAAGCTAAAGGAGGATTCGGAGAAGGAAAGGGGTAAAAAGACTACAGAGACCAGTTGTTGTTGTAAGAGAACGTCACAACTCAGTACCCGACTCAACCACTGGTGAGTGGTGCTCCTTATCATGGTGAGTATTTTTTTAATACTCCATTACGCTATTGTTGTTTTTTTTTCAAGTTAATTAAGTGATTTATTACCAATATTTTATTGAAATGTCTTCATAGACACAATTTTCTCAAGTTAATTATATTCGATAATTAATTGAACTAAACAAGTTATCAGTGCAAAAGCTGCTGAAATCTCCATTATGTTACCATGTCAATAACTTAGAGCATGGAATTAGATCGTAATGTACATGATTTTAACACTAATGTAATAGATAATTAAGCAAATATATAACCAGTGCCATCTTTACCCTTGTAAATGCCCTTTTTCCTTGTAAATGTTTAACATTTTTAAATGTTTGTTACTTTTCAAATAATAAAAATAAAATAATGACTAGTTTGTTTTTATTTTTGTTGATAACCCAAAATTGATCAGAAAATAAATTCTTTAATGTGGGACCCTCTTATAGTGCCATTGGTTGCCAAAGTTCAAAGAAACTAAAATTTGATAAATCAATTACAAGTAGGTGTTCAGAAGTATAGCTGTGACATGGAAAGTTAACTTAGAACGCAGTTACGAAACATTTTTTTTTCAAGAAACTCTAACGCTCAGATTTTAAAAGTGCCACTTTATTTGAAAATGACCCATATATTAATGAATGTAATGACTTTCATTATGCAGTATCATTTGCAGGAAAGAAAAAAAAAACTACAAATAATGTGAGTAAAATAAATGTTTCATTAGATAAGATAATCATTGTATCTCATTTCTGTCATATTAACAGAGTTCAGAAAACAACATTGAATCAGAATGGAATAAAGGGTGAATTGAATGATAGCCTTTTTTTGCATAATCAATAACCTTATAAATATGTTTAAATTTATAATACCTTGTTCTACCTCCACGGCGTGGAAGTGATTTTGCTTCAGACATTGGAGAAATATCTGAAGAGGTACTGGAATGAGCTTGGTAAATATATGCTGGAAAATAGTTTCACAATGAGTATCATGAATTCCAATTGTGTAATAATATTAAATGAAAAGCAGTTTAATTCAAACCTTGCTTTGCTTTTGCTGCATCCAGTTGATTTGAAGATTCAGTCCTACTTGATGTAATTTGATCTGGATCTGAATCTGATTCATCAGATTCGGCATCTGTTTTTCTACTTCTTCTTCTTCTTCTTCCCTTTGAAGACTAAAACATTTAATTTATTGTAAATATTAATATTTAAATTTATTAATTTTTACTTTCCCTTACCTATATACGAAGTATATAGTAAGGGGAAGTATGCGACCATGAAAATTTTCGAATTCGAGTTTTCGACGGAAATACACGTTTTAAGGTCCCCTGAGTCCAAATGACCAAGTCTCACAAAATGGTCTGTGTATATGTGAACAGTCTAGCTCAAAAACGAAAAGTTGTACGATACTGAAATTACGTATTTAAGGTTGGCACATCCATGTGATGTTACAGCAACATTTTAATCAAAATCGACTAACCAGAAGTGCCACTTTATATAATTTTACACTTTTTTACAATTTTCTCGAAAACGGCTGTAACGATTTTGATGAAACTTGAGATCTATATCCTCCAGTTCAAGTCTAAATATAATTCTGGCCAGTCTTCCGTTGTCCTCTTTGCTGATATGACTGAACTGGCTTTCCACAATGGTAGTTAGTGCTGATTTAACATCTTGTCTTGCTGAAATTATGGATTCTTCACACGCTCCTCGTTTTCCTCTTTATCCTTAAGAGGGATTCATCATGACTGTTGGATCTTGCTTTTATGTTCAGAGGTCAGGATTCACTTCAGTAGATCAGTATGGGAAGAGAACTACTTTTATGCACCATTTTCTTTGTATCCTCTGATACTTCCATGCTGTTCATTAATCCTCTCTCACTTAATGCAATTGAATGGTCTTGTGGCTACTTGGATCCTTTTCTAAGTTCAAAATGTAATAATGTTTTGATATTCATTTTGCATCTCCTGTCCAATGACTCCATTTAATATTAAAAAAGTCTATCCTTGGATTAAAAACCATTGTTTTAAATTATTTTATAATAGTGTTTGATATGAATTGGAATCAGTCAGATTGATCTATATATTAAATTACAAAAAATAAATATTTTTTTGAGAAAAGATAGAATAAAAATCTTACATGTATTTGGAGTTGTGGCCTCATTGGTGGTGCTGAGGTGCAACCCTCAGCAATCGCCTGCTCATGGTACATAAAACTGTGAAGCAAGGTGTTGCTCGGCTCAGACAGTTGAAAAGTTGCATATGGAGATATGTCCTCTGATGTTTCTGCAATCCCAAACCCTTTCAGAATAACTTTAACAGAAGTATGTTTTTTAATTATCAAGTCTTAACTTAAGAATTAACGGACTAAATATGTTGTAAAATAAATTACCTTTTTAGCTTTAGAGTATTGATCAAGAAAATATAAAATAATAAAGAATAATTTTATCCTGTTCAAAGAAAATGAAACTGATTTTTCTAACCAATTTATAATTTTGATAGTCTTATTTTTTACTTTCCCTTACCTATATACAAAGTATACAGTAAGGGGAAGTATTGCGATGAAAATTTTCGAATTCAAGTTTTCAACGGAAATACACGTTTTAAGGTCCCCTGATTCCAAATGACCAAGTCTGGCAAAATAGTCTGTGTGTCTATGAGTTTGTGTTTATGTGAACAGTCTACCTCAAAAACGAAAAGTTATACGATACTGAAATTACATATTTAAGAAAGACATATGCATGTGATGTTACAGCAACTTTTTCGCCAAAATTGACTAACTGGAAGTGCCATTTAATCGATTTTACACTTTTTTACAATTTTCTCGAAAACGGCTCTAACGATTTTGATGAAACTTGCCTAAATTATTCTTCATAAAGGCCTTTAACTTTTCATATATGTAGTATATCACCGAGGAAATGCAGAGAAAAAAGTTATTAAGAAAAGAATATTTTATTTGCGCATAACTTAAAAAGTACGCATTTTATGGTAAATTATGTATAGAATTGTATGAAAGGTAATTAAATTATCTAAAAAACAAAAAAAGAATCATCAAAATCGGCCAGTAATAGCAAAGATACAGCGCATCGGACTAACCGGAAGTGGTAATTATATCATGAATTTAACAATTTTTTAGGATTTTCTCATAAACGGCTCAGACAATTTTGATGAAACTTATCTAATGTCTTTTCCTTAAAGGCCATTAACTTTTCATGTATGTAGTATATCAAAAAGTGAAAATTGTATTTGCGCTAACTCAAAAAGTGAGCATTGTATGGTAAATTTTGAATGAAATCATATGAAAGGTAATTAAATTCCCTAAAAAACATAAAAACAATTTGATTTGGGCCTGTATTAGAAAAGATACAACGTATGTCATCAGGACTACTAGACCTTAGAGGGAAAACCGAGCGCTTCAGGAAAGAGACGAATGCGACCAAACCTCCTCCCATCAAGCCGCCAATCTGTTGTTCACAAAACGCTCTGTGACAATGTATTGTAATAACATAAAAGTAGAAATTAAGTTAATTATTTCTACTTTTATATTATTTAATGGAAACAAAATGATTCCATGGAAACTAAATGGAGTTTTCATGGAAATTAAACCGAAACTTTTAAAATATATTTTCAACTTGACAAACCAAAAATATTTAGTGTACAGAATTGTAGTTCTAAAGTTATTTAAAACCTAATTTATTATACTATTGTGAGAAAATAATTGAGGAAATGCACTCTGCTGAGTTTATTTCAAGTAGTGCTTATGTGAACTCTTTAAAATAATTTTAAAGTTTATTATTATAGGTTGGTAAGGGAAAGTTGTGTGATGCGCCCACCGAACCAGATTTTTTTTTAATTGCATAGAAAATCTGAAAATTTCTTGCATTTATGAATTAGATTATACTTATACTTATACTCATACTTAGAAACAGAGTGAATAGAAATCCTAGTATAGTTGACTCTGTATATTTGGGACAGCAATTATTTTCTCGTCAATAAAGAATTCCTAAAGGAGTTTAAAAAAAAAAACTTTTTTTTTTTTCTACATGAGTTGAACAGGTTTGGTTTAATAATATTAGAGAGAATCTATAGTGGGTCACAAAAATATTCGTAATTTTTCTCTTTCTATTTTAACTTCAAGTCCTAAAAATTAATGTAAAATAAAAGAAATGTTTAATATTCACTTGGCTTGATTGTATTTTAAAAAGATAGACCACTTTTCAATGATAAAATATCACATTTACTGACACAATAATAATTTTATCAAATTCATAAATAAATTTGTCACAAAAATATTTGTAATTTTTCATACTACTTATAATTTTTGATCATTATAAATATTTTGTAGGATATTCCTTACTTTAATACTTTAGGCAAAGATGTAATCAACTTACAAGTATAATTTCGGGAAATTTGTATCCATTCATCGAGCAAAATTTTCTTCAATGTAATATCATGTTTACAAATCTGTAACATCAAATATGCCCATACAGTCACTACAGAGTTGGGATCAGATGGTCAAGGAGGTTTTTCTAGCTCTTTAGGCAATTATAAAGTTGCTACTTATAACCAGAGTTATTAGTGCCTTATGCTTCAGTTCATTTTCTTGATAATTACGGAATGTTCTTTGTAAGCGTAAATTTCCATTCAAAATTTCAATATATTTATATTTTTCTATTATTCTGTCCATAAATATGTCCCTACCCCATTTTTTTTGCAAAATAACACCAAACCATTACCGAATCTCTCCTGTGTTTAACAGCATCCTGAATGTTCTTAGAATAGAGTTCTGTGCCATAAATATTTAATATCCATTCATTGAAATATTAAGTAGTGAGTGGAAATCAAATATTCACGGTGTTTACGGACAAAAATAGAGTAGAGAAGGCCCAACTCAGAACAATATTCTAAGAACATTTGTGGTACTGTTAAACATGGGGGAGATTCGGTAATGGTTTAGGGTTATTTTGCAAAGAACGGGGTGGAGGGCATATTTATGGAAAGAATTATGGAAAAATATGGAAATTTTTCATGGAAATTTACACCTACAAAGAACATTTCATTATGATCTAGAAAATGACCCGAAGCATAAAGCATTAAAAACTGGGGAATGGCTACTTTATAATTGCCTTAAAGCGCTGGAAACATCTTGACATCTGATCACTGGAAACATCTGATCTCAACATCATAGTAAATATATGGGCAAAATTGATGTTACCAATTCGTAAACATGTTCTCATGTTCAAGCACAAGAGATTGTGCTCAATAAATGGATACAAATTTCCCGAAATTATACTTGTAAGTTGATTAAATCTATTCCCAATAGTCTTAAAGTCATTCTTCACAGCAAGGATTGTCCTACAAATATTTTAAATTTAAAATGATCAAAAATTGTAAGCTGTACGCAAAATTATGGTTAATGGAGGGAGTTATTGTTGACCGTATATTTATATTTAAAGGGAGAAGTTGGTCGGGGGGTGCGGTCAAAGAAATAGACTACTATAATGCGAACTTATATAATTGTGCCTACATTTCGGCCTAAGTTTTAGGCCATCTTCAGGGCTAAAAGGAAAACAAAATAACAACAATGAAAAAAGAGAAAGAGGCAGTACCAGTAACAGTAAAAATGATAAATGATAAAAAACAGAAAATACAAGTAAGATAAAAAAGTATTAAGTATAAAAAGAAAAAGATAACACTAAATTACATAATACAAAAGACAAATGAAAAAATAAAATAAATGAAATAACAATGTAAAAATTAAAAATTAATTGAAAATAAAAATAATGCGATATTTACACAGGGAATAATGAAATATATGAAATCTATTAATTAAAAAGACAAATAATATGAAGGTTTGGTAATGTGTAAAGCATACATGCATAGCAAAGCATAAAGCATAAATGCATACAGTATATAAAAGCATACAGAGATAGTTGTAAGTTATGCAAAAGATGACTATGATGTTAAAGAAGTTGACATTGTTGTAATTGATTGTTGTAATTATGAGATGAAGGAGTAAAATATAAAATAATGTAAGCCCCAAAAACAAAAATAGATAAAAATCCTATGTGGTGAAGAAAGAAGAAGGATAGAAAACAATGAGGAGGAGGAAATGTAAAGAAAACGTGGTAATTACATACTAGCGAGGCGTGTGGTCAAGCGCCAACTGAATATTAATAATGGATTACCGGGAATTAGGAAAACCGTTAAAACAATGCTACCAACTCACTGATTTGAAATTTCAAATCAGTGAGTTGGTAACATTGTTTTTATTTTATTATTTGTCTTTTTAATTAATAGATTTCATATATTTCACTATTCCCTATGTAAATATCGCATTATTTTTATTTTCAATTAATTTTTAATTTTTACATTGTTATTTCATTTATTTTATGTTTTCATTTGTCTTTTGTATTATGTAATTTAGTGTTATCTTTTTCTTTTTATACTTAATACTTTTTTATCTTACTTGTATTTTCTGTTTTTTATCATTTATCATTTTTACTGTTACTGGTACTGCCCCTTTCTCTTTTTTCATTGTTGTTATTTTGTTTTCCTTTTAGCCCTGAAGATGGCCTAAAACTTAGGCCGAAACGTAGGCACAATTATATAAGTTCGCATTATAGTAGTCTATTTCTTTGACCGCACCCCCCGACCAACTTCTCCCTTTAAAAAAAAAAAAAAAAAAATTATGGTTAATTTTGTGAAAAATTTATTTATGAATTTGATAAAGATTAATTATAAATTGTTATAATGTCAATAAATGTTATATTTTATTATAGAAAAGTGGTGTTAATTTTTTTTAATTCAATCAAACAAAATGAATATTGAACTTTTCTTTCATTTTACATTGATTTTTAGGACTAGACTTGAAGATAAATTAGAAAAAGGAAAATTACGAATATTTTTGTGAGCCACTGTATTTAGAAAGTATTTTATCATTTATTAGCTAAATAAAAAAATTATTCATTTCAAAATTAGTTTAATTTTTTTAACCAGAAATATTTTTATAGAAAGAAAACTAATACGAGAAAAACAGACTTTTCTTAGTTTTCAAATCCTACTGGAACAAAATAGATTCAGTTAATTTAATAAAAATATAAAGGGCAATCAGATAATGGCCTAATGTCGGCACATATAATATTATCATATATTTTATAGTAAAAAGTAATATTAATCACTATAAATGTGTGTAAAGTAATGGATAACTGAGATTGAACTGTAGTGTTTTTCAGGAGACTGCAGAATAAGAATAAAAGTTATGAAAAGGAAAATATATGTATATTTTTTTTAAAGGGTTATTGGATACTCTTGTGGATATACATTATTCTTAAAGTATTTGCATATTTCTAATAGGAATATTTTTATGAAGAAAGCAGATCCTTATTGTTTTTTTGTTTACAATTTTGTACACAGAACGGCTTTTGTTATGATATGTATCACAGCAATGAATAAATAAATCAACACTATAGGTTGTTATATGACAAAATAATTGTAAATATATTATTTAATAGTTCATATAATCCCTCAACAATTGTAATAATTTATATATGAGATTGGTATTTTTTCTAACAGATAGCAATATGTGTATTTATTTCTATAAAAAAAAAAAAAAAAAAAAATTAAAGTTAGTTTCTGGGCTATTAGGCTACATCTTATAATAAAGAAAGTGCTTACCTTCTATATATTCCAACTGTTTTGATCTCTTTGTGTGTATCATCTTCCGTCTTACTGCTAGAACAGAAGGAAAGGGGAAAAAAGAAAAAAAAAAATGTTTCCTCTTGAAAATTATAGTTAGCATATCCTTTGCTATAAGAAATGGCCTGGATGCCCAGAAACATACCAAAGTCAACTTTAATAAAGAGCTCAAATCTCTTCTAACTTTCCATATAGAAAGTATGAAAATGTGCTTAGATAAATAAGTCAATCTAAATAAATTGATATTTTGGTGATAAGCTCTTCTACTAAATGAATAATGCATTCTAAGTCTAACACCGAGAGGTGGACAGAGTTTAAATGTTATATGTAAAGATAAATAATATATAGGCTGTTAAATGTAATTGAATTTAAGTTAACAAGGAGATTTCAATTATCAATGTTCTATGCTAATCTATGATTATAACAGGATTAAATAGTCTTTAAAAAAATCTGGACCATGTAATTTTCCTACAATGTACCAATGTTTAAATAATAAAATGTGTATTTATTTAAGAATACTGCGACTGTTTTAGGGACAAAAATGCAATTAAAAAAAAAAAAAATCTGAAACTAGAGTATTGAAAATATTAAGATCAATCCCATAACTTTCTGGTAAATTTATTATTTCTGAAAAATTATGAGAAATAAGTCATCATAATTATTCTGAAAAATGGCATAATAATTTTTTCTAACTTTTTTTAAAAAAAAAGAGTGATTTATTAACTAATTTTATTCATAAGAGTTTTAAATAGGTGTGATTTTATTTGACCGTTTATACAATTTTAAGAAGACATTGGTTAGGGGCTGTGGTCAGTTAAGAATGCACTAATAAGTGTAACTTATTTTTATTGTGTGCCAAAGTTTCGGCAAAAGTTTTAGGCCATCATCAAGGCTAAGAAAAAACAAGATAACAGTGATAACAACAGAGACAGTACCAATAACAGTAATAAAAGATGTTAATAAACAGAAATGACTTATATGATAAAAAAAAATGAAGATTAAAGCAAAAAAATGTTAATATATATTATACCTAAATAATGAAAATTTAAACAATGTGAAAAGAGTGAAGGAAAGATTATGAATTTCATGAAAGGTGTAATAAAATACATAAAACTATTAATTAAAATAACTACTAGTATGAAGATTTGGTAGTATGTAAAACATATCGAGATAATTATGATAATACAAGTTATGTAAATGATGACAATGATGTTAAAAATAATTGAATCCAAGAAAGAAGGGAAGGTTATGAATTATATAGCAGATATAATAAAACTCATGAAAAATATAAGGAAAAAAATAGATAACAAAATAAAATAGAGGAGGAAAACATAAATTTTTATAAGCTTAAAGATAGAGTAATACAATTATAAGTTATTATCAAATGTGGGGAAGAAAAAGAGTAAGGATAGAAACAAGGAGGAAGAGGAAAAAGAAAAATACTTAATAATAATATACCAGATAGAGCCAGCCCCAACTATCTGAATCAAAGTAGACTTCTGAGAACTAGAATGATGGGTAAACAATGTTGCCAACTTACTGATTTGATAGAAACTAACTTTGAATTTAAATATAAATGAACGCTGTTACAGAATAAAAATGTTACATTTATTAATGTGTTCTTCATTGACCGCATCCACCCGACCAACTTCTTAAAATTTAAAAAAAGAAGAGTTTTGTAATGAACAGGCTGCATATTTAGGGCTTCCCTCTTTCTCTTGAAAAGTAAAGTTTTTTCTTTCAATACTTGTTTTTTCTGAAATTTATTAGTTCTACCCACTTGATCTTTTTTTAAAATTTATTTTGAATGACTTTATCTAGAATCGTAGTGTTTAATAAACATTATAACATAAAATAAACATTTTCACATTTATTGTAATTAACAAACAAAACTTAGCAAAATGATCGCCTGATAATGTAAAAATATTTACAGTCTATTTCAGATTCTGCCATTTTTCATAAAAGTGATCATTAGTATTTGTTCCATTAATTTCAAAGTAACATAATTGGAATAAAACAAAAGAACAAGTATGCATATTGGGCTTGTTATTAAAAAAAAAAAGGTACCTGAAAAAATACTTCTTAAAAATCATAAAACAAAGCTGATTAAATTAGTCCCTCTGTAAACATGCTTGTTTTCGCTGAATAAAGATATGATTATGAAGTATTGTCTAGAGAAAAAATTTAAAAAAAATTATGATGATAGTATCAATACTTTTGAAGATAAAAGAACTTTGTTGTGGATCAGAGGATTTATTAACAAAAAACACAAGCAAGTTACAAGATACTTCACCAATGGCGGGCACAAAGCTACAGACTGAGACCCACGCTATCCCCTCTCAAGCCAGGACCTTCCGTGCCAGTGTTGCCGCCAACAGTGTTGTTTCGTTTATTAATATTATATTTACAACGTTACAGACAATGAGAAATAATAAATCAATTTCTCCTAACAATTTCCTTCCTAAATTATTTATTATTTCTCTTAAAAGTAATTCCGTTACTAAATATACTTATTAGATTCTTAACACAACACTGTAATATTTACATAAATTTAATTATCAACTACACAATTTTTAAAACCTTAATTATATACACTTTTCGAGGTCCAGCAGTTCAATTACACTTAAGTTAACTAAATACAAACATTTTTATCTTTTTCTTTACCTTGCCCCTAAGATGTTTCCCCACATCAAAGAGAGGAGGTTTACCTTTACCTTTCCGATATGCCTTTTCTTCATGGTTTATTTCATCCATCTTCTTTACCTCTTCTTTCTGCTTCACTTTTTCCTTATGGTATAGATCTTCTTCCTGGTTTACTTTTCCTTTCAGTTTTATTTCACCTATCTTGTTTATTACATCTTTATAATTTATTTCTTCTTGCTGGTTTACATTTTCTTTGTGGTTTAAGTCCTTTGTCTTGCTTCCTTCTACTTCATGGTTTACTTTTTCTTTCTGGCCTATTTCTTCTATCTTGTTTACTTGCTGATTTATTCCTTCTTTCTGGTTTATTTCATACAACTTGTTTATTACTTGATGCTGCTTTAATTCTTCTTCCTCGCTTATTTCGTTTATCTTGTTTACTTCTGCTTCAAGGTTTATTTTTTGTTGCCGATTTATTTCTTCTTCTGCAAACAATTTTATCTTGTTTTCTTCTACTTCATGGTTTACTTTATCTTTCCTATTCATTACATCTATCTTGTTTAGTCCTTGTTGCTGACTACTTTCTTCATTTATCTGGTTTACTTCTTCTTGCTGATTAATTTCTTCTACCTTTATCTTGTTTGCTTCTACTTCATCTCCTTTTTGCTGATTTATTTCTTCTTCCTGGTTTACTTCATTCATCTTCTTTACTACTTCTTTCTGGTTAATTTCTGCTATCTCGCTTACTACATACATCTTGTTTACTTCTTCTTTTTGATTTGGTTCTTCTTCCTGGCTTATTTCATATATCTGGATTACTTCTACTTCAGCTCCTTCCTGGGAAAATACAACTTCCTGTTTCGCAGCTGTTTCTACTAGTGATGAATCTTTTATGTTGACTCCTTGTTGCTGACTACTTTCTTCATTTATCTTGTTTACATCTACTTCATGGTTTTCTTTTTGCTGATTTATTTCTTCTTCCTGGTTTACTTCATTCATCTTTTTTACTACTTCTTTCTGGTTAATTTCTGCTATCTTGTTTATTCCATCTTTCTGGTTCATTTCTTCTATCTTGTTTATTATATATTTCTGGTTAACTTTTATATTGTTTACTATGCATTGCTGCTTTATTTCTTCTTCCCGGTGTATTTCGTTTATCTGGTTTACTTCTTCTTGCTGATTAATTTCTTCTACCTTTATCTTGTTTGCTTCTACTTCATCTCCTTCCTGGGAAAGTACAACTTCCGGTTTCACAGCTGTTTCTACTAGTGATGAGTCTTTTATTATATAGACTCCTTCCTCAATCACAGATGAGTCCGGGGTTATATGAGAGGTGCAGGCCGAATCAACATACCACACACTATCATCAACTCGTGCAGTTGCACATAGTGCAAATTCTTGCACCAAAGAAGCTTTATTCTTCGAGGGATGAGGTCTACTTGTATAGGCGGGTTTACTGGTACTGGGCTGTTTACTTTTACCCCTATTAAACCAGCAATCCTTTTTTAAATGGCCCGGTTTATTACAAATAAAGCACACTTTAGTGTTGGAATTGGGCCGGTTTTGAAGGGTTCTAAATGCCTGGTCATTTCTGTTAGATGCATTTCTCCTTTCAAATGACAAAAGCATCTGTCTCAATTCAGCAAATTTGATGCTCCTGTTCGCTAGAATGGGGTTAACGACTGGGCCATAATAGGGTGGTAAACCTTCAATTATGTACCTAATTAATTCTCTATTAGTTAACGTTTTCCCAAGTTGAGCTATCTCCTGGACTAAACATTGGAATCTGTTGAGATATTCATCAACAGATTCTGAACTATGTTTTTTGATATTATTAAGGTCAAACATAAGGTCTATGACCTTTTCCTCAGGGATGCCCTCAAACCTCTCCTTTAATTTGTCCCAAACTATTTTTGCTCTTTTCTCCCCTCTAAGTGATGGTAAAATATCATTACTCACCGTTAGGATAATAGTAGATATCGCTTCCTTGTTTCTTTGTTCCCAGGCCTTCAAGGCTGCTTCTTCCACTGGGGGAACTCCCTTTTCTACTACCTCTTCATAAATACCTTTCGCCTCGAGGTATGCTTCGATTTTCATCGACCATATCGCGTAGTTCTCCGCTGTTAGCTTCTCAATTCCATAATTCGCCACGTCCTATATATTTCTTCACGGCGGTTAGTCCGAAAAAAAAAAACTATATAGCACACGATCTGTTAAAAACGTGTTTATTACTCTTAACTTGATGTTATTGTACTCTAAAACCACGCTCTGCTACCAAATTGTTGTGGATCAGAGGATTTATTAACAAAAA
Source organism: Rhaphigaster nebulosa (assembly GCA_948150685.1). NCBI lineage: Eukaryota > Metazoa > Arthropoda > Insecta > Hemiptera > Pentatomidae > Rhaphigaster > Rhaphigaster nebulosa. The sequence continues at coordinate 100,824,360 of OX411306.1, read as the reverse complement.
ACACAAGCAAGTTACAAGATACTTCACCAATGGCGGGCACAAAGCTACAGACTGAGACCCACGCTATCCCCTCTCAAGCCAGGACCTTCCGTGCCAGTGTTGACGCCAACAGTGTTGTTTCGTTTATTAATATTATATTTACGTTACAGACAATGAGAAATAACAAATCAATTTCTCCTAACAAACTTGAAGGTAGCAAGTCTAGCTTAATCCTTAAAAAGTCACTTAATACAGAATATGCCTAAAAGAGAGCTGAATGGGAGCTTAATGAGGATGCTAGGAACCATCTTGTATATTGTTTGTATTAGAGTAATCTATTAGGGTAAAAGAAAAAAGAATAACATAAGTTTCAATAAGTTCTTACCAGGAATTTTATCTGTACTTGATTGTAAGCCTACTTTATGAATAGTAGCGTAATATCTTTCTCTCTGGGCTTCAGCATTTTGCTGATTATCCAATGCTTCCTTCATATTCCTAGCTTGTCCTGAAATATGTTTTAAGTTGTATTGCTTTATCAATATTTATTCCATTTTTAGATTTATTGTAATTATAAGTCATACTTGTCCTTTGGCAGAACACAATAGTTGTTGCAGTTGCTATTAAGGAAACAATTGCTACAATCAAAGGTAAAATTATCCGTGGGTCTGTATAAAATGCTCGTACAAAGTGTCCTCTTCTTACTAATTCTGGAGGTGGAACCTCTAATCATAAAATAAAAATGTAATTATTATATCAACTGTGGAATTGGTTAACTCTCTCTCCTCTCTCCTTCATAATTCATATAAACGTACATACATACAGAAAATACACATTAATAATTGAATTCTTAGAAGTCTAGTAAACTATGGTATTTCAATAACCCTGACATCAGAAAATTCTTCCAATACAATATTTTAATTTTTGTAGCTAGCAGTTTCCATTTTATTGGAACCTTTTCAGACTAAACAAGAATTAATGATATCATCCAATGATAAAAAATGAAGAATACTAATTTTAATGTAATTCACTGGTAAGTACAATGGTTTCAAAGTAATTTAATTATAAAGTTTGAAATGGCAGAAAAAAACATTTTCTTGTTAAGAATAATCAGTTTTAACATTCAAATGTCTTAATCTTGACTGATGGCAGGATATTTTTTATTTATAATCATCTATCTCAAATAGTATTGATGCCATATTTATTGCTTGATGAATAATAGTCTAAGGCATTAATTTCTTATAATAATAGCTATACTAGCATCGATTAAATGCAACTATAATTTTTCATAACTCTTTATGTCTATTTAAATTGGTTTTAACTCATTACTCACCACCATCTTTAGTGAGTGTGTAGAATTGAAACTCTCCTACAGAAGAACCTGCAACATTGTAAGCTTCCACTTGAAGTATATACTCTGTTGATGAAAGAAGTCCAGAAACTGTGAACTTCTTCTGTGGCTGAACATTGTTTGATACTAAAACAATAACCAGACTTGGTCATTGTAAGAATAACAGTTTATTAAGTAACAAATTGATTCAGACACCTTTAAGTTTTGTTTAGGCTTGTTTGTTTATTTCAGATTTAACATCCTTATACTAGGAGAGGAAGGATGGGTTATCTTAAAGGTTATCAACCTTTTCTAGTGGGACTTTCAAAATTTATTCCGTGGGTCCGCCACCCATCCAAACTAAATTTGAACTGGTACTTTCTGAGTCAAGAATGCTGAGGTGCTGTCTCAAAACACTTGACCATCATGGCCTCTAGTTTAAGTATTCATAAAGAAAGAAGATAATCTTTATTCTTGGAGGATTGTCCCTTAAAAATAATTATAATGAACAAATGATTCAGCTGTTACAAGCACTAAGCAAAATACAATATCTAAGAAGAACTGGAACCGATTGATTATTTCTGATTGATATAATCCCATAAAAGAAAAAGGAAAAAAAAAAAAAAAACGCGAATAAAGGTTAGAATATAAACGGGAGATTCCACACATGAAGCCTAGAGTACTTTAAAATATCTGTAAACAACTAAGCAATCGACATTTTGCCAATTAAGGCATAATCAGGACAAGAAAAAAAAAATCACATATATGCAGCACATCTAACATCAACTGTCTAGAAAGACACATTACTGGAGACAGTACCTCACTTTAAGACTGTATACATACTGAAAACTTTCAGTAATATATAGACACACACATTATAGAATCACTTGTACCAGCTTAAAAGTATACATTATGTTAAAGAAAATTAATATCTCATGATATATTTAGATCACTTTTTTGTCTGGTATCATTGAAGGCGACATAACAAGAGAACTACATTAAAAAGATGTTTTAGTAAAAATCACCCAATATTTCACCCACGCCATGTAGATTATGTTCAAGGCTAAAGCAGGTTAATCGGGAATTAAGAAAATTATCTTTATTTTGTGATTTAATATCATATTTGGTATGTATCTTAAAATAAAATTGTCATTGATTATATTAAAAAAATAAAATAAATAAGTGAGATAAATTATATTGATAAAGCGTGCAACATTATGTTATGTGAAAGGGTTTAAAAAAAAATAAAAAAATAATATTAAACAATTTCTACTACATAGGGAAGTTAATATATATATATATATATATATATATATATATATATATATATATATATATATATATATATATATATATATATATATATAATAAATTAATTAGTGAAAAGTACACTTCCCATAAATATATAACGTATATTTTTTAAAAACACATTTATAACGACGTTTCGAAGTCCTTCTTTGTCTTTAAGTCGTTAATTTGTTTTCTACAATACAACATTAATTAATTAAATCCAAATATTTATAACTTAATTTACAATATCTTTTGTTACTATATTAAAGATAGTTTTATTACCTGTAATAAAGTAAATTAAAGGTAATAAAACTCTCTTTAATAGTCTTTAACTATCTTAATGTAAATTAAGTTATAAAAATTAGGATTTAATTAATTAATGTTGTATTGTAGAAAACAAATAACTTGAAGATGAAGAAGGACTTTGAAATGTCGTTATAAATGTGTTTTTAAAAAAATATAAGTTATATATTTATGGGAAGAGTACTTTTCACTAATTAATTTATTATATAAGAAAATAATAATGCACATTCTCACCTAGTAACCATTCCTGTTCATTGACTGTTTTATATCTAACAACAAATGAAGTGATGGGGCAGCCATTATCAGGCCAAATATGAAGCCTAAGTATTACTGATGTTGAATTTGGAGCTAGGAAGTGAGCAGGGGGTGGCACGCCTGGATACTGCCCTTGTGTTCTCACTGATAGAGGACGACTAGGCTGAGATGTTCCTAGCTTGTTAAAGCAGTTGAGGTAAATTTGATAAGTGCTACCGCATGTGAGACCCTATGTACAGAAAATAAAAACAATCAAATACTTTATCATTACAGAAAACATATTCTGGGGATCATTTGTGGGATATTTTAGGTACAGTTGAACAACTATAATTGAACTTACAAACATTGAAAATCTCTAAATATCAATTGTTTGTTTAGGAATCTTGGACTGTTAAAAGAAAAATATTTTCTTATGTCAAATAAAATTTTAAATACTGAATGAATTTTTTTACAAAATACATTAGAAACCTATTTTTACTATCTTTTATAATACAGTCTGTTCGTTTTAATCCCTAAAAGTACTTTACAAACAAAAACAAATGTGTTTATTAAAACATTGTCATTCCCTATGAGTAGATATATGTTTTAAATTCAGTTTTTATTTTATCAGTTAGATGAAAGGTTTAAGAATATTTATAAAATTACAAAATGGCAGGGTAATCAGAAAATTCATTTAATAAAAAAAGGCTATACTGGCACTGTTCAGGAATATAAGAAGATAAAGAGGGAAGACTTGTTTCACAAAATAGCTATTTCGGTATTTAAAAAATTAGTAAGGGCCTCAAAATCAAATGTCATTCAGGGTGCCTTTGATCATCGGATTGGGGAGGGGCACTGAATTTTTGGCTATAGATGGGTTCATAGAAATATGTCATAAAAAATTATGGTCCATATTTGAGGAATAAACTTAATAGATGAGTGAGTAAACTAACAATTTCTCAATTTAAACATTAAAAACAAACAAGCTTTCTATTATTTGTTAGATATGCATAAACATTATTACTACACACCTATTATTTGTTTTTATAGACATGCACTCTTCAAAATTACATTAAATATGCAAAATGATATTATTGAACATTATCTTAAAAAAGGTTTTGTCAATCCTAAAATTTTTACTGTATAAATGATAGTATGTATTATTTTGCCCTAGGCCCTGGTTCAGCTGACAGTGGTACTGTATTGGTCCAACTATATTTAAGCAGCGCCACCTATAGAACAAGGCCTGCCGACTGACCCAAAACGAGCCTCTGACATCACTCACAGAGGGCCTTTGTCTAGTCTGTGATACATTCTGTTTTTGCAGCGCGTTGCACGATATTTATTTAGATATTTTGATGTTATTTAAAGATAATAATCATAATTTATCTTATTAAAATGCCTTACAAGTGTTGTGTACCGAATTGCAAAAGCAATTATAATAATGAGATTGGAAGAATCAGTATGTTTTCATTTCCCAGAGATGATAGCCTGAAAAAGAAGTGGTTAAAAGCTATCAGCCGCGAGGATTTTGTTGTAACCAAACATTCTCAAGTAAGGATTTGATCTTTGCGTGAACATTTCACTTACCTATTTCCATTTTTATTCATTTATTGATTTCAACTATGTGTGACCCTCTCTGTTTTAGGTGTGTGAACTCATTTCAGAAAAGCAGATGTTGAAAGAGTTACAAGCATGTACGATGAGAAAAATGTAAAACTATTAACATGCTCTTTAAGATACCCAAGACTTGTACCAAGTAAGCATTTTTTAGGCATAATTAATCAGTTCGCTTATCTAAAAGTTAGATACCTTAGACCTTCATATATTAAAACATGTTTTACGCATTCTTTTAGCTGCTGTGCCTGCCAACCTGCCAGGATACCCATCTTATCTCTCATCTAAAACAATGACTTCAGTTTCCAGAGAAAGTCCTGCAGTTCACAGAGAGAGGTAGGACAATGAAAACTTGCAGAAATCACTAACACAGAGTATGGAATCAATTCATTCTCGTAATGAAACTATTTCCTTCCAAATATTTGATGAGCTTTTGATTAAAATAGACAAGTGTGTGTATTGTAGTGAGTGGATGGTTCAAAAATGTGAGAAGTCAATTAACATCATGTTAATAAAAAACTGTAATAACCCCAAAGTGGAGTGCTGTGTACAAATAAGTGAAAAAGAAGTTGGAGGCTGTGTTATTTCAGTGCTCGTAAAAGAAGTGAGTATACCAGTAGTTTGAACTATAAATTAATATATGCTAATGACAGAGGAGCACCATCTTATCCTCATGAGGATGTTGTGAGTATAGTCACTATACTATATATTATTTTCCAAAAGCTTGTATCTTTTTATTTAGAGCCTATTTTTTTTGCTGCAGAAAAATCAACGCAGTGTAATAGTTCTAATTCTAATAAGGAATTTAAAGAATTATGCAGACAAATATTTTATTGGTTATCATTGCAACGGTCACACTACAAGAGGGGCACGTAAATACTTTTTAGAGACTCCCTTGGGTTCACGTTCTAGAATATTCGAGACAAATCTATGCATTAATATTTTTAATATGAATTGATATATAATATAATTGAAAATTAGGGTACAAGTTTACAAGAGGGTAACAGTTTACTCCCGATCTTACCCGAAGTTCGCCGGACTAGCATACTCTAGCACCATTTGTGCTAACTTTCTGCTTTGCATTCAATTGTAACATTCGTATTCATTGCAATTATTAAAATTTTTACTGCCTTAATTATATATTATTTAAAATTGTTAGTACTGTCGACTTCCGGTGATCTAGGGAAGTTGTAATAATTTAAATTATGGTAAGAACCCGACCTCAAATGAAAAGGAACTTTAGGGATTTGTTTATCTCTTGAGCGAGCGTAGCAAGTGGAAGACGTCAGCTGTTTAATGCAGTAATAATTGGAATAACGGTAAGACCCCGACCTCAACTGGAAAGGATCCGTTGCTGTTTTGTTTATTTCTTGGCCGAACATAATGAGCGGAAGTCAGCCACTAATAATTTAATATGTATTCATATTGGACAATATTATCGTTATATAATTTAAACAGACCAGGTGCGAACAAAAGAAATAAAGGACGAACAGGTATAAAGAAGGGTAACTGATAGGCGATGACAGATGTCACCACATAAGAGATAAGGGATAAGTTAATTTAAAAACCCTACTGAGAAGTTAACACTGTAACAATGCCAAAAGCTGGGACACCTAAACAATTTTAAGAACTGGTCCCCTACGGCTTGGCTGGCATCGAGGAAAAAGTGGAGACCGCCTGGAAAAGGTATGATTAAATTATACTAGTTGGATAATGGTTCACAGATACTGGCTGTCAGGACAAGGGGTGGAGCCATCCGATGAAATCCCAGAATTCCCTCCCTCTATAAAACTAGTCGGCCAATGAACAACGTTTTCGACCCCCTCTTAGGGAAAACAAGAGAGAAAAGAGGAAGAGAAGAAGAGGAGAAAAAAAGGGGGACTTCTGAACTGAGCGAGGCTGAGGCAAGATGGATAGATTGATCGAGGCTGTGGGAGGACTTCTGAACGGATCGAGACTGAAGAAAGACTTCTAGACTGATCTTGGCTGAACGCTGACCTCGCCGGGCTCAAGGGGAGAACAACGAGACTCTGAAGATGAGAAATGCGCTCTGGCTCCATGACTGAAGATATGCAGGGGAACCCGAGGGAGAGATGCTGAGGAACCATCAACACCAATTATTACAGATAAGAGATTTATGTTAAAAACAATTAATGGCTAAGTCTAAGCTGAATCATTCCATGGTTAACTTTTTATTGTAGTAGTCTGTTGTTTTAATTTTGAGGAATAAAGATAAATATTAGCAAGGAGGTAGTTCTTTAGTAACCATGCCCATATTTAATTCGAATATATTTCATTAAGATAACAGTAACTTTGATTAACATTAGTATTAAACTTAAAAGTAGGAACATTATCTTGGTTAATTATTAAATAATGGTAACCACAAACCAGGCCCTTGGAAAGGTATCCAATTTAGAGGACAAGGTAATAAATTCAAAAGTATTCATAAGCTTACTTAATTTTGGGATAATCATCCTCAATGATTGCCCAATGGCATCCCAATATATATAGACTAATGTATTAGCAGCTAAAGAGATATCAAGCTCAACTCAACCTAGATAAACATAGCAAATTTTAGATAATATATAATTAAAGGAGTAATAATTCCAATGAACTCGAATGTTACAATTGAATGCAAAACAGTTAGTTAGCACAAATGCTAACTAATAGCATGCTGTATGCTGGTCCAGCGACCTTCTGGTAAGCTCATGAGGAACCAGTGATAACGCGCCCCTCTTGTAAAGTTGTACCATATTTATAAATAACTATCCAAAAAACTGTAATGACATTCTACATAAAAATGTATGCCCCAATGCAAGAGGTCCAAGCTCCAAGCCAATTAAATATATAATATAGGTATATTAGTTATAAGGATAGTTGTGGCATTATTAATTAAAATTGATGTTATTATTCTATGTACAAATAGTGTAATTTTTCCTCTCATTTAACTGTTTACATTGAAAGAGGCTTTTGTCGATAGTTGTTGCACTGTTAATTAAAATTGATGTTATTATTCTATGTATAAATATTTTAATTTTTCCTCTCATTTAACTGTTTACATTGAAAGATTTAATTGTTCACATTAGTCGGAACACTAGTTGTTGCAGAAGAAATACCTTTGTCTGCTAGTCTTTAAATTAGGATTACAGGCCTGAAAAGGAGAACAACATTTAGATAAATAAGCTTGAAATTGACAGAACTCTACATCTGTCTTCTATTAAGTTATTTTATTTTTTTGTTATAAGTTGTAATTGGCTATACCTATGTATAATTTTTCTGTTTTAATTTCTTCTGGTACTAGAATAAAATAAAATGTTTTTAATGAATTTGGCTTTATTTTAATTACCTAATAAAGTAAAAAGGAAGTACAACCAGCAATAAAGGCTTATTTATTTGTATAGTAATTTTTGATCATGGCTTCACCCATGTCAAAGTCGGTTTGTCACATATCCTTTAGGAAACATACAGCATTTAAGGATAAAAAATAGCCTATGTGTTGTTCCAGGCCATTATATACCGGTATTAAAAAGTTCAGCTCAACTGGTTAAGTAGTTTTGTTGTAGTAAATACCACATATATAATTTCCATGGCAAAAGTTAAATAATAAACCATAGAACTCTATAAAATCGATGTGTCAAAAGTCAAAATGTGCCGGGCTCTCAGCAGGTAGAGAGCCTAAGCCTGCTGTGCGTGACGTCACTATTTCAGTCGGCAGGCCTTGTTCTATAGGAGGTGTTGATTTAAGTATCATGCATAAGCTGAGCTTTAAGTAAATGGAGAATAAAGTTATTTGTGATTAATAACATTATCATCAATTATTTTTCTTATTATTTATAATCAATGAAATATCATTTGTTTTCAATAATTTTTCTTATTATTTATTATTAATAAAATATATATATTTTTTCATTTCATTATTAAATAATTTATACTTTACAGTAATAAAAATTAATAATTATTGAAAAGTTACTCTTTCATAATATAATTTGAATGGTCATTTACATACTCCATTTATGATAAACTTGTCATATCTGATTTAGGTACTAGCAAAATAAATAAAATGATATAAGATTTATTCATAATTCTAATAATCTAAATATATAAGAATGTATTTGTATGATTTATTTTTCCTACTTTAAGTTCATGACTAATTGTTCTTCTTGATAACTGTATCTCTTCAATATCACCATGAGATTTTTTATAATATAAAGTGTATCCTAGAATTGGGGCTCCACCATTTTCTCCTGGCTTCCAATGAAGTAATATACTACTACTTGTAGCACTGCTCACGTACAATATGGGTGTTCCAGGAGCAACTAGAAAGATGTTCACATTAGAAAATTGATAAAACCAAATTATATTTGATGGAATTACCATTGCAAGTTAAATTATTATTTTGTAATAGATTTAGCAACATATTAATTTGTGGTTTTATGGTTCTAATGACAGAAAACTATGAATTAATAATTATTTAATAGTTAATTTCATTTAGCAATTCAAACTGCAATTTCTAATTTGAAATAACAGTTACTATATGCATATATAATAAAAAAGTTGCCATTATTAACATTGCAAAATTATCATTGACTAAATAGCTTAACTAAATAACTTCTAAATGGAAATAATAGCTTAAAAATAAAAGGTTGTAAATTAGCAACAAATGGATAAAACAAGAACTGAAAATTTGTTTAATGATAAGAATATCATTGAATTCATTAGAATCCGGAGATAGGTCTGCATTAATGATAGCCACTATGCTGAAATATGATATTTTTAAGTGCCTTGACACAGTTCAATTTTTATTTTTGTTTATTTTCTGTTGGCTCTGATGGGGATTTTTTTTTTTTGTAGCAATACATATTACTCTACAAGGCCTTGAAGATGGTGTAAATATATATAATGTACACAAACACAAAATTAAAGGGTTATAGAGGGAGATAAAAAAAACACAACTGAAGTAGGTGAAGAAACAGAAATAGTTTAAAAGTTTAAAGTAAAGATGGGTCATTGAAATATGAGGAAGATTGGGAATAATAGTTCAAGGGATTTAAACTAATTGAATTACTACGTGACACTACAGACCGATGTGGTCCTTGGTCACCTCAATAAGCCTTTGCCAGGTAACTCTATCTTGTGCAGTAGCTTGTGGGTATTCTTTTAGATGGGCATTCTGAATGACAGCATCCTCCCATCTTCCCCATCCAAGCGTGGTATGCCTCTCCCTCTTGTCTGGTAGAGCCTTCCGTCCAACAAATTTCTTGGAATCCTTTCTTCTGGCATTTTGACAGTGTGTTCAGTGTCTATTATTCATGCACTCCATATTCTTCCACCTTCTCCAGTTCTTGCCAAACAGGACTGGTCCAAATATGTGACACAGGATCTTCTGTTCAAAGATGATGATCTGCTTCTCTTCCGTGCTTGTGAGGGTCCAGGTCTCCAATCCATAAGTAAAGACAAGTCTGATGAAGGTCTTGTTTAGTTAGACAAGTTAGACCTTTGCATCCTACTAATCGGAATATGGTTTATCTGGTCCACAGTATTTCCGTCTATAGTGAATAGCAAACTTCCAACAATCTAGTCCTTTGATCAGTGAAGTTAATAAGCATCCGACCATTCTCATTTGTATTATCATGGAGACTGCATTCCTATAGTTGGTCTGAAGACCTGTTCCTTGACAATCTTTGCATTAAAATCCACCATGTTCATCTTTATATTGCCCTTGGGGCAGCAGTTGAGGGTCGTACCCTACTGATTAGAGAACACTTCAAAGGGATTTAAACAACATTAAATAGGTATTTCATAACAGCAATTAAAATAAAAATAGAGGATAGAAGGCTATGATGATAAATCTATTACATAAAAGCATTTGAATTTTTTATTTCTGCTACCTTGCACAATCAAGTAATAATGAATTCTATCTGACCCAAGTGCATTCTCTACAAGACAGGTGTAGTTATCTGAATCTCCTCTGCTTAAGCTTGATAAAAGCAATTCTCCTGATTCCAGCACCTTAAAAAAAAAAAAAAAAAAAAAAGAGTTAAAATTTTACTTTATAAAAACATCATGAATAAATGTCATGCTAATGTATTTTATAAACTACAATATAATATGCTGAACTGTGAATCAAGAATTTGTTTCTCGCTGGTGCCTCCAAACCATATGTTGGGAAGAAGAGCAAAAACTTTTGAGATTCTGATGAAGGCGCATTATTCTCTCAAAAAATCTCTTGATTTTCACTATTCAGACAATGATAAATTCCACTTAAATACACCTTTCAATTCAACAGCTCTTCCTATTACTAAAACCTGTAATATTCACTAGGCCACAATATACTATGGCCTAGCGATAGTGGGAAACTATATGTTTCTATAATGCACTTGTCAATCAACAAAACATGACCTTTTTTTGAGACTTAGGCCACAATAATTGTATAGTATAACAATAATTGTGTAGATAATTATTATCTATAATATTGGCATGGAGCCTATATAGCATCTGCACTTATGAACTCTTAATAAGAAATATTTATTAATTTAAGAAAGAAGAATATTTCTTATATATCTTGACTTGAAATGCTGATGACAAATGTATTCAGTAAATACATACAGCGCATTCTGCACCTTTAGGAAGAAATGGAAAAAAAGATTATTTATATTTCTCTGAGTAAGATTTTCAATAAAATTTCATATCTTCAGTTCATACTAAGGTGTACTAAATAGCTTCTAACCTGTATGTTATGGTTGGGCATAGAATGTAAAATTACATCATTTTTTAACCATTCTCTCTTGGGAGTTGGATTGCCCACAGCCAAACATGCTAGTGTTACAGTCTCATGCCAAGGTTTTCTAACAATTTGTCCAAACGATGATATTTTAGCAGGGACTGTAAAAAAATAAAATATTCAGATTAAGATATGTCAAATGGTGTTATAATTATTATGAACAGTATACTAACCTCTGTTACTCGGCATCTGGGATACAACCCTTGAGCTCTGACCTTCCCCAACTTTTGTTGAGCTTGTGACCCAAAACTGATACTCCACATGTTGCTGGAGGTGCTTTGTTTCAAAACTGGTTTGACTATTCGGAATGCTTCTCTTACCATGATTTAATTCTGCCTGACCATCTACAATCCTTAAAATTATATCTATTAAACTAAATCAAAACTGTTGGTGATCATAAACTACTAACGATTAAACAGAACAAAAAGAATTTTTTTTAAGGTAATAGTGAACTAAATTTCTTCCTTATTACTTTATTGAGTTTTTTTATACATATATTTTTTTTATAATAGATCTATTTACCTTATCTCCAGATTTCAATTTACTATTTAACAACCTAAATCATTCAAAATATTGCACAATTTATCTAAATATTCCTAGATTATTATTGTTAGTAATGTAGGATTATAATTAGGGTAAAACAAGGTATAACAAGTGGGTATAAGTATTATAATTGGGTAAAACAAGATGCGACTGAATAAAGTATAACACTATAAGGACGAATCTCAAAGCAAAACCTGTAAAAACCGTGATTGAGGAGAATCAACTCTGTTGTTATGAACATGTCAGAAGGATGGCAAGAACAATCTATGAGACACAGGTAGATGGCTGTAGACCGAGAGGAAGAGGAACGAAAAGATCTAAACAGCTACCAGAGAGACAGTTGATCATCATTCCTTTCTTTCAGTTTTTTATATAGCATTTCCACGTCAAGTGTAATCTTTTCCAAATCAATTGTCACCTTTTCCATTTCAATTGTAACTTTTTCCATTTCAAATGTAATCTTTTCCATTTCAAATGTAATCTTTTCCATTTTAATTGTAACCCTTTCCAAATCAATTGTCACCTTTTCCAATTCAATTGTAACCTTTTCCATTTCAATTGTAACCCAGCTTGGCATGAATTAATTAAATATTTTTTATTTTATTATTGAAAAATGGTTATTTTAATTACATTAATGACTTTTGAAATCATTTCGGCATATTCTTTCTACATTTTTTCGTTTATTAGATAATTGATATTAAGTGCTAATTTCAAGTAGGTAGTTTAAATTTTTGAAATAAAATTGTTGTTTATTTATTTTTAAATATTTATTATTTTTTATTTATTTAGTGGGGGAAGGGTGGATTTCATGGATTTGGTATGGAAAAGTGAATAGCAATAGAAAACTGAAATACGCATGCGCGATCGGAAATCTGATAGTGAATTCGGAAATAGTGCCCTTGAAAACCTAATAAACGATACCTATAATGAAGAATTTTGAAAACTAATAATTGAGTAGAAATACTCATGGCCGAATAAAATTTCGGTAGTAATTTTGACATTAACAACTTCGAAAAACTAATGAAAGATCACCAAATCGATGAAATCCACCCTTCCCTCACTAAATAAATAAAAAATAATAAATATTTAAAAATAAATAAACAACAACTTTATTTCAAAAATTTAAACTACCTACTTAAAATTAGCACTTAATATCAATTATCTAATAAACGAAAAAAATGTCGAAAGAATATACCGAAATGATTTCAAAAGTCATTAATGTAATTAAAATAATTATTTTTTAATAATAAAATAAAAAATATTGAATTAATTCATGCCAAGTTGGGTTACAATTGAAAACCGAAGTTGACTTCATTGCAGACCATTGCAGCTTTAAAGTATGGAGATGTCCATGTTACTAATCTTGAAGAGACTGCATGAATATTCATTGAGACGACATACCCCAGAGATGACCCATCCCAAGACAACGAAGATGAGACGTTCATAAGATGTGAAACCGTATATCCACCTGGAACGGACTTGTGCTCACTATGGGATGTTTATGATCTCCGTTATGCCATGGATAGGCAGCAGATTGGTCGTGCCCCAGGATTAGACTCTATTGATATTGCGATATTGAAGAAAAGTACCCCCAATATTGAAGAACGGCTGTTGACCATCTTCAATGATTGTCTGGATAGGGAGTACTTTTCGAGAAAGTGGAAGATCGCCGATTTGAGAGTACTCTACAAGGGAGGTGACAGAGACAAGCAGCTCCCAAAATCATATAGACCAATATATCTCCTCCCTGTAATGAGCAAGGTCCTGGAGCACCTCATACTAACTACTATGCGACCTACTCTAGATAGAGCAAGCCATCCACGGCAGTACGGATCCACCAGAGGTAAGGGAACCAACGACGCTTTGATGCAAGTGTGCAATGACGTCGAGGAAAAGGTGGAAATACATACTTTTCTACCTTTTCCTGGTGTTACTACTGTTCAACATATCCTCCGCCTTCGATAGCGTATGGTGGCCCAATGTGCTTCAACAACTACAGAGGTATGAGGCCCCCAGCAATCTGTATGTAGCAACCCTCCTGCAGAGTTACCTAGATAATCGAAGAGTGAAAATTCGTGGTAACTTCTATGAAGTTGAGGAGAGTGATGTCCACAGGGCTCAGCCCTTGGCCCTGCCCTCTTGTAGTTAGTCTTCGATGAGTTGCTGGGTGTGCTCGAAGGGAGCGGTTCTCTGCCACAGCCTATGTTTATGACTTGGCTGCAGTGGTGGCTTCCAACAACAGAGCCGGCTTAAAAAAAGAAGCAGAAAGATGTACCAACCTCGTAGGTGAATGGTGCGAGAGGAAAAAGATGAGAATGTCTGCTGCCAAACCCAGGCCATCTTTCTGAAAGATAAGGACGCTAGGGCTCATCCTATAATCATGAATATACAAGGCATAAGAATATGTCCAAGTGAGGTAGTAACCTACTTTGGTGTGCGGTTTGTTAGAAGGTTTAATGTTACACCTTACTTGGATTACATGCGGAATAGGATGGCCCTAGCCCTCAATGGACTAAGTCGTATTGGAGGCGCTTTCTGGGGCCTCAGATTCCCTGCATTTATGACTATTTATAATGGAGTAGTGCTAGAAATCCTGAGGTACGCGTCTCCTGCCTGGAATCGAACCCTCTCGCAACTTCAGAAGAAATGGTTGGCGACAATACAGAGAATGGCTCTGCTGCGGGTGACCAAAGCCTATAAAACTGTTGCTCATGAGGCAGTGCAGGTCTTAGCGGGAGGTGTTCCTCTCGACCTCCTCCTGCAAGAAGAGCAGACGAAATATGATTTCAAGCATGGAGGCTCAGCAGGTCTTCCGGAGAATCTGCGAGAGAGGATTGTGGAATATCCAAGGAAATGGAAAAGAATAATATGGGACGACACCATAGAGGAGTGGAATTGACGGTGGGTAACTACTCAGAAAGGAACTACCTTGAGAAAATACTTTCCCAACGTCCATTCATGACTGAAGACCAAATGGGTCCTCCCTGATTACTGGATGCCACAATTTCTCACCGGACGAGGAGGATTACATGCCAAGCTCCATGGCTTCGGAAAGGACATTAATCCTCTTTGCCCCAGTTATGGAGTTCAGGAAACTGATGAGCACATCGTCACTATCTGCACCGCGTTTGAGGCAATAAGAACAATACTATGGAGGAAAACCAGTCTCTATGTCATTAGAGAGAGTGATTTTCCTCAATTAGTTGGTCAGGAAAATTATCCATACTTTGTATCCTTCGTATACGATAAGTAAGGATGAAGAGACTCATCGGTAGGTAATTCTTCTGATACTCGTAATACCGAGAGGCAAGGTAGGATGAAAAATAAATAAATAAATAAAAGGTTACAATTGAAATGGAAAAAGTTACATTTGAAATGGAAAAGGTTACAATTGAATTGGAAAAGGTTACCATTGACTTGGAAATGCTATATTAGACCTTATCAAAAACGAAAAGATCTAAATACCTATTGGAGAGATAATTGAAAGTAGAAAGTACAGAAAGGAGGGATAGGATAAATAAATGAATAAGGATTATATAGTCTACAATACAGAGGTTATGTGATAGTGAAAAATAAATGCATGTAGGTAATAAGCATTATTGGGAAATTTTAAATTTTTGACTAACAATAATATGACAAAATATTTTCATATGTATATGTACTTTTAAAAGGAAAATAAATGCAAACATTTATAAATATGAATTTAAAATAATAAGGTGGTATCACTTTTTTCAGATAAAATTTATAAAATATTGACTGTAATTTGGTGTAAATTGTGTAATATTTTTTTGAATTTATTTGAGTTGTTGACAATTAAATTGAACCCTGAAGACGAGGAAAATGGCCATGAAATATTGGTTCTAATGTAAAAAAAATTGGTTCTAAAGTAATAAGGAAGATATTTGTTCATTATTACCTTAAAGATATCATATAATAAATCTTCCAGAATAAATTAAGTTAGAGCAGTATAGAGTATAGAGCAGTATTACCTGGTATAGAGAGTGTAACCGACCAATACACCATTAGGATGTGCGGGAGGTAGCCACGAAACCAGGAGTGACTGTTGGCTACTTACAACTACTTTGATATCTTCAGGTGGGCCTGGTGCTATGAATTTAAAAAAAAAAGTGAAAAACTATATATATAAATGCTTTATTGAAATGGCTGGAAACATGGTTTACTAAAAATTAATGGTTTTTAAAATGATAAAAAATAATCTCATTGAGGCCGTAGCGAGAATATTATTTCATGGCAGACCAACTTAATAAATCTTAGATGCCAACTCAAATAAATTTTTTAAATTTACTATATGAAAAACAAAATACTTCAATTAAGAACTATGATTTATGATACAACTACTAGGTTGTTACAAAAGTCCTTGTGCATTAGTATAGCTTTATTTCAGATTACATATTTTAAACATTTTTGAACACTACTCTTCAAAGTAAAGTCCATTGTTTTCAATTACTTTCATCCATCTTTCTGCCAGTAATTGGATTTGATGATGGTACCACTCCTTTGGTTTTAAGGCAAAGAACTCTTCACATCCAATTTTTCTTCACATCCAAGTTCTCGTAATTATCAAAGATCCGACCTTTTAAAAAATGATTTGATGGCGCAATATCTGGCGTATACGCAGGATGAGGCAAAACATTTACTCCTTGCAGTTCCTATAATTTTTCCTTGGTCAAATGAGGCATAATCATGTTGCAAAATGGCTTGGTTCCTTTTGACCAAAGCGGAGTACTTTGCACTCATAACTGCATAAGCTCTGTTTAGCTGTTCACAGAAAAGGTTTGAGTCCACTGCCCGATTACCAGGAACAAATTCAAAATGCAAAACGCCTTCGAAGTTCCACCAAATATAAAGCATCACTTTTTTCCCAAACCGATCTTGGCAAACCTCCGGTTGTTACCTGGCCGTACCCACTGCTTATGTTTGCTAGGATTTTTTAAAATATTCACTTTTCGTGAATAGTGATAATTTTTTTCCAGAAGCTGTCATCTTTCAGATTTTTAAGCAAAATTTTGCACAAATCAAAATGCTGCTAGGCTTAGAACTCTGTCAAGTCATGTGGGTCAGACCGTGATCTTAAATTCTGTATGTCCAGGTTTTCAAGATGGTGCCCTCTATGGCTGATAAATCACAAGTAGTTGCAAGTGGGTCCTGGTTCACACATTCAAGAAGAACATCATCATCAACGACCGATGGGCGACCTGATCTGGATTCATCTGTAAGGTGTTTTTCCGTTATTGAATATGACTGGGCGTTATTCCCATTGTTGAAACGCATGAACCAGAATGCGGCAGTATTTCGATAGATAATTGACTCTCCTATGGCACAAATTTCTTCGACAGCTGCCCTTGGGCTTAAACCTTTTTTCCAGTAATGTCTCAAAAGACCGCGAATCATGATTTTTTCTTCTGACATTGCACGTGCATTTGAAAAATGTAAGTGATCCCATACAGCCAACTGAAGTTACAAGGAATTAAAGGGTTAGTCAAAGTAAACATTGGCATAAATAATAGGAACAAAAATATTGTTATAGGATTAATTTTGATAGTTGTAATTAGAGATTGTGTTGATGCACAAGGACTTTTGTAGCAATCTGGTATGTATATCCAAATTATTTTTATTTGTCCTCCAATCTGGATCCAAAAAATTATAATAATCTTACAAAAATTATAAAAGTCTTACATTGAATACTTAAAAAATTAAAAAGTCTTAAATTTAATCCATATTTTTTTGTTTTATTCTAGGTCTGAGTTAATAAGTAAATTTATTTTAAATTATTTGAATTTATTTTGATTTTTGCTTTTGAAATTGCAAAAACATATATCTCAGTAGATTGCAACAACTAAATAAATTAATGAACTAAATTGACTATAGCATTAAAATTTCTACTGTTAAAAGATGACTGACTTTGAATGAATAATTTTTTTAAATAATTTATTTATTTATTTTCTTGCAGTGAAACATGAATGAATATCAAGAATTATTAGCTATATTTTCATGAAGAAGGATTCCATGAATATTTGTTAGAATTACCATCTTCATCTGTATGACAATATGAAGACTTTGTATATGGTCCATCTCCAATTCTAGTGAATGCCAAAACTTGCAGGGAATAGTTGGCATATCTTTGTAAACCAGTTAATATTATTGTAAGTGCTGAAGTTTTTCTTGTTTCCAGGCCAATGTCCATTTCTAAAAAACAAAACAATTTATACAAATTTAAATATATAATGAAAAAATCTCCCCTCCCCCCCAAAAAATGATGATTTTGTTATTTTACCAGGGTCTTGAGTATCATAAAGTATCTTGTAACCTTGTATTATTCCATTACAATGTTGTATAGGAGGAGATTGCCAATTGATTTGAAGTGACTGAGAACCTAAGGCGGTGCATCTTATATTTTCAGGAGGTGCGCTTGGAGCTGAAGCAAGCATAAGATATAAAGTGAGCAAACAAACTATTAATAAATGTTAAGATCTAAAATTTAAAGATGAAACTGTGAATCAAAGTTTTAAAATGTCTATCCACATTATTGATTGACTTTTTGAACTTGAAATCCATCACTGTTACTAAACAAAATTTTTGAAAAATTATAAATAAATAGGACTTGGGGATAATGATAGTTTCATTAATTAATAAAATACTTAATTTAAAATGTTTAGCAGTTTAATTAATTCAATACAGCAGGGAAATAAAAAATTTGCTTACCATCTTCCAACGTTTGAGCAGAAACTGGTTCAGATAGAGGACCATGACCTACTTGATTGAACGCTTGAACTACTATTGTATACCTTGTGTACTTTTCAAGGCCTCCGAGCAATAATTCTCCAGTACCATCTTCACCATCACCACTTACTGCTGTCATGTTGTAATTGCTATTTATAGCACTAAAAAATATAATTTATTATGATTGTTTTGAATATATATACATGTATTTCTATGGAGTTCAGTAATATATTATGAGCCCTACTGCTTAAAAGTAATGAAAATAAGTTTTTTTATTATATGTTATCTATTTCAATTGATATATAATAATAAATAATAAATGGAGATGTATGAATATTTCTACTTAATTGAGAACATTTCATTCTAAAGCGCTGTATTGTAAAAATTCATAAGGAACATTAGAGATTTCCTCAGCATTTGCAAATGATATAATAGCTTGTTGCTGTAAGGTTTTAAAGTGTTCTGCTACTTGTAATGGAGTGAAAGGAGATGGTTTCAACAATGATATTAGGATAGATAGATGTGATAGTTCTACTAATATCAGCACACAGTGGCGTGGCCAGGATTTAGTTTCGGAGGGGAAGGAGTCCATCCAAGGATCTACTTTAAAGAAACCCACCTAAACCGGATGTGTAAGGGAGCCCTCTCTAAACATAATATTTTCTATACCTAGATTTATTATTTATGAAAAAACATTCAAATAGGTTTATACAATTTTTGTTTACAGATAAGAGTAAGTAAAAGTATTTTGTAATTTCGGGTGACGGGGGAGGAGGAATCCAGACATCCGGATGCCCCTTTGGCGATGCCACTGTCAATACATATACATTAATATATATAATTTCAATAAATATAATTAGAAATTCATTAAAAGGTTCAATAAATACAAATAATTTCTAATAATAATAGACAATGGCATGTTGGATAAAACTAGGCAATGAAAAAGAAAATTACGTCAACAAAGTTGGTAAATTTAACAGTTTCTGAGAAAAATAGTTGAATATTTGGTTTACCGATTATTTACAATTTTTTATCAGATTCCTACAGAACTACAGATTCTCCACTTTTAGAAAAACTTCCATGTTTAAAAAGCTTTAAGTCCATGTTAAGTAAGTTGAGGTCTAGAAAAACTACCAGTATTTTCAGCCAAAATAATTACAATAAATAATGACAAAGCTTTTATTTAATTTTTTTTTTCTGTGACCTGGGATGAATTATTATGAATTAACTAGCTGTTGCCTGCGGCTTCGCATGGGAATATTTCGTTTCTGCCATTTTGTTTTAATTTATATACGTTTATGTTAAGGATATTATAGTTATATAATAATCGTCTTACAAATTGTATGTGCGTGAGGCAAATCCTGCTTCTATTTCTCCGCAGTAAGTATGTAGCTCCTACTTAGACCGAAAATGGAATCTTTAATCAAAACATGAATAATTTTTTATCTTTCAAATGAAACACTCGAGCTATTATATCGTGTCGGCCATGAGGCTTTTGTCCGTCTTTTAAGGAATCTCCAATTTCAGACCATTTCAGGTTACTTGTGAACATGATAAACAAATCAGGATGATCATAGTGATGAACATATGCCATGACATTCTGAGCTCTCTCATCCATTAACACCCCCGTACAACATGACATTTTTAAGATGAACATACTTTTCCGCTGGCTGCTTGCTCTGGTTGAATCTTATAAAGTTAAACCATTCCTTCTCTATCTATATATGTTTATGTTAAGGATAGCTATAATGCATATAATAATTGTTTCACATCGAGTGTACGTGAGGCAAGCCCCGCTTCTACCACTTTTCTGCCATGAGGCTTTTTCTTTTAAGGGCATCTCCAATTCCAGAACATAATAGGTTACATGTAAATGTGATAAACAAATCGGGACGATCATGTCATTTAATAGTCTAATGAGTTATATGCATTATAGCTTTTATATCATATAACTATAGTGCATATAATAATTGTGTTTCACATTTTGTGTGCCCGAGGCAAGCTCTGGTATTGCCACTCCACAATAAGCATATAGTATGCAGGGCGGTATTAAATTACTTAGGTTTTTTTGAGTGCTGAATCAAAATCGGCCATAATTTTTTGTGTAATAAAATCTGTAACGCTAGTTTATTTAATAATATAAACTATTAATTATATTATTATTTATATATCAATTATTTTTTAATGTTTATATTTTTCCTTTAATACCCTTTGAAAAACAATTGTTTTGCTAGAAAAAACATGTCGCTATCACTTTTCTAATTCGAGATATTAAGTAAAGTAGTTTCATCATGTTTTATTATTTTTTCTCACGACTTCATTAGATTATTTTTTGTTTTGTAGTGAATTTAATTATCTTTCAAATGAGGATTTACACAATAGATGAAAAATGTATTCTTTTTGAGTTGTATGCAAATAAAATATTCTTTCTCTTTTTCCTTCTTTTTCTCGGGAATATAGTACGTATGTGGGTAGCTAAAGGACTTTAAGGAGAAGATTTGAATTTCATCAAAATTTTCTGAGCTGTTTTTACACTACACTCAATGGAAGAAATGGTTGTTTGGTTATTGCGCAATTGCTATAACGCACAAGGTGTTCGATTTGGTACATAGGCACAAAAGGTCCAAATCCTACAAAACAAAAAGAAAAGTAACAAAATCGGTCCATTCCTCCAAGAAATAATCATGGAAAAGCAGAAACAAAGAATCATTACCTACCCTAATGAAAAACTGTGTGAATTTTTATATTGTGCACTTCTACATGACAATACCTATCCAATGATATATCTATCTATTTCCCCCCTAAAATGCATGCAAGTGGAGTATTTGGTATGACAAAAAACTGCTTGCCTATTGAAACATAGATACGTTGATGGTAAGGATAACCATAATGTATATAATAATTGTTGCACATTCTGTGTGCGTGAGGCAAGCCCCGCCTCCTACTATTCCATAGTAAGCATGTAAGTTTTTACTTGGGCTGAAAATGAAGCCTTAGTCAAAACATGATGATTAATTCCTGATATCCCTGGTGGGACATAGGGATGTTATGAATGTTCGCCATCGGTCTCTGTCTGCAGCCAGTTCTCCTATTTCTGCCCATCGGATTCCAGCACATTCTGCATCAGCCTCTATGGACCTCCTCCAAGTTATCCTGGGTCGGGCCAACTCTACAGCATCCCCGAGGTTTCCAGTAGAGGGCTTCTCTTGCAATGTTGTCCCTAGGCCGGCGTAAGGTGTGCCCCATTTCCACTTCCTTTCGTGGATTTCGGCAACAACTTCCCTCTGTCCTGTTCTTCACCAAAGCTCCTCACTGCTAATCAATCCAAGCCACCACACTCTTAAAATGTTCCTCAAACATTTATTAAGAAAGGATTGCAACTTCTTCGATATAGTTTTGGTGACCTTCCAGACTTCAGATCCATATAGTAGGATGGCCTTAACATTTGTATTAAAAATGCAGATTTCACTTGATTGCCAGATCCTTTTCAGTTGCGCAAATGACCCTCTGGCTTTACGGATTTGACTTGCAACATCCTGTTCTGTGCCCCCATCCGGCGCCACCATGCTACCCAGGTACTGGAATGATTCAACTGTCTAATTCTTCACTCCCAAGTAATATAGGGTTAATGGATCTCGAGTTAGCCTTCATCACTTTAGTTTTCCTTCATTTATCTCTAAGCCATAATCCCTTGCATTCATTTCCAGGCCTCCAACTTTCCCGAAATATCTGTATACCTGTGTGCTAAGAGACAGATATCATCTGCATAATCTATATCTTCCAGGCATCCAGTGAGCCCCCATTGCATGCCTCTGTGTCTTCCCCTGCTTGCTGCTTTCATTACTTCGTCCAGAACCAAGAGAAACAATAGTGGAGAGAGCAGACAAATCTGCCGCACTCCCAGCCTGGTAGTAAACGGCTCAGATAACTTACCCTCATGTGCCAACCTACATACAAATGATTTATTCATGGCCTTAATAATAGATATTATTTTTCCTGGTACTACTGTCTTGGCAAGGGCTGCCCATATCTTGGTGCTGTCAACACTGTCAAATGCTTTCATAAAGTCGACAAAAACAAGCCAAAGTGGACTCTGGAATTCCCCGGACTGTTCCACAATTATCCGTAATGAATTAATCAGGTCAACACAAGATCTTCCAGGTCTGAATTCATACTGCTCTCTTCTTATGCCCCTCTCTAGTTCTGGACCAATTCAATTAAGAACAATCCTTGACAAAATTTTACTGGGGATTGAGAGCAATGTAATTTCCCTCCAATTACCACAGTCGGTAAGGTCTCCCTTCTTTGGCACCTTCACCATGATACCATGGTTCCAGTCCCTTGGCAGCCTCTCGTAACTCCATATGTATTTCAGTAATGGCACCAATTCCCGAGCGATACCCACCGCTTCTATTTGGTCAATCCCGGGGGCTTTACTGGATTTGAGTGACGAAATAGCTTCTATTATTTCGAATTCGGTTGGAGGGTCAATATTAATGTGTAGTTCAGGGGCAGCATTGCATATTTGTCCTTCTTCCTCTTGCTCTACCTCTAGGATCCCTTTATCATGAAGGCTTCATCCCTGTTGAAAAGTTCCTCAAAGTATTCTTTCCACCTTGCCTTTGTCCTTCGTTGCCAGTAATCAGGTGGCCAGTCTTACCTCTTATGGACTTACTGTGTCAAAATGTTCTACCGGTATGGCTCCTTGATATACTATACAGTTCTCATATGTTTCCGGTATTCGCATTTGTCTCTTCTTACACTTCGTTTTACCTCTCTATTTTTGGCGTTATAGGCTCTCATTTGTATTCTTTTCTCCTCCTCTTTTTCCGAGCCATTCACTATTTCTTTTAGATGTCGCCTTTCTTGTATTTTTGGCCATATGTCCTTGGAGATCCATTCTTTTCTACTGGCTTCTTTGAATCCAAGCACTTTCTTGCCAGTCGACATGAGGGTATATTTCACTATACACCATCTGCTTTCGATTAAACATTCAGTTTAATTTAATTAAACAGTCAGTTTCCTGGCTGCCTTCTTCCAAGATGTTTTCTTTTTCGTGTAAGGCTGCTAATTTATTTGACAATTCTAAAGTAAACTCTCTTTTGATAGTGTCGGCTTTTAGTTTTCCAACATCTTGTCATTTACCACGACCTGATTCTTTGGTTGCTTGTTTGGTACCGCTATCTTCAATCTGACATCTCCGGTGATTAGGTGGTGATCGCTGCCCACATCTGTTCCTCTCCTGTTCCTTACATCAAGCAGAGAGGATCTCCATTTCTTACTGATCACTATATGGTCGATCTGATTTGGTGGAACCCTATCAAAGGAGTTTGAACTGATAGGCGGAAAGAGACATGGTGACCCACTGTCGCCCATAGTATTCAACCTGGCCCTCGAAAAAGCGATAAGATCAATAAAAACTAACCCTGGGAGAAATATTTATAACAGGCTGACCCAACATATTGCGTACGCAGATGATTTAGCCATTACAGTAAGCACATTACCAGCACTTTCAGGAGCGTTAGAAGAGTTTGAAGCAGTTTTCAACAAGTAATAAAATTGTTTAAGTAGAGTGGGAAAAAAATCGTGTATGTAATCTTTATCACCGAACCATATGATCTTTGTATTTAATTTTAATATAATTTTTTATTTAAGTTTATTACGACCTTCAAGTAAAGTACCCCTTCTGGCTCACCAATTTTAACCAAAATCTAGTATGTTATTTAAATCAATATGTAAATTGTAAATACCAAATTTGAGAAGTTTTGCATTATATTTTAATATAATTTTTTATGGAAATCAATTATGACCTTCAAGTAGAGCACTACTTCCGGTGATCATGCAGTGACCAAAAAGTGAGGTTCACAACTAGATTTTACAACAATCCTAAACACAAAATTTCAACTTTCTAAGGCTAACCATCAAAATGGATTCAGGGATGGTCAAAATGGATATTTCCGCTGATATCTGAAAACCGAAAATTTTTGCGATTACAATGCTTCCTTTACTGCCTTCAAGGAAGTAAAAAAAATAAAATTTAATCGGTTTCCATAGGAATCTGCGCTGAAAAGAGATAAAATGCCCAAAGTGCTTTTAAAAATTGTTTTTGTATATTTAGTATTTTTGTTAATACTGACCTGGTTTAGAGGATTTTGTTATTATTTTGTATAGAAATTAAATATTTTTCAAATGATTAGCTATAGTTTTCCAGGAGATGTATAGTTTTGAGATATTAAAAAAACTATTTTTTTGTTAGGCTTTAGAAATAATTTTTTTTCTACCACTTAGATTAAGAATTTTTTCGAACCCAGCCTTATTGCACATCTAGACAATAAGGGGAACCACCATTAAAAATTTCAGCTTCAATTTCACAATTAAAAATTTCAGGTATTGTTGTTTTTGAGACACTGTGATGACTATATAGATGGTAAATTGCTTTATAGATATAGATTACTAAATCACATTTTTTATTTATAAAAAATAAAACATTTAATACGGGTAAAACATATGAAATTATCTTTTAATTAAATTTAATAATATTATTTAATATTCCTGGTAATGATAATATAAAATGTATTTTAATGATAATTTTCAATGTGCCCTACATTCTGAGCATGGTACTCTCTTGTTCTTTTCAACATAGCACCGGTTACTTATAGGACCTCTGCCTTGTTAATCCTCATTTTGTTACATTTTTAAATTATTCTTTCAGTTCCCTAACCTCTATAGGTTCAGAATTGTCTTCAACTTCTACCAGACATAAAAGTTCTGAGGTGTTGTCTGGACATGTGGGGGCGATCTCCTTTCTGATCTATTTCACTTTATCCACCTATCCCCAAAATGCCTATCAAACCGTGCATGATAGTTTTTTTTTTCAAAAAACTGCATTCGTTAGAATAACAATGATAAAAGTGGAGAATCTGTAGTCCAGTGGGAAGCTGATAAATAAAAAATGTGAATAATCTGGGATTTGACAAAAAACAGAACTCAGTGTATTGTCATTTTGTCTAGTTTACGATGCTGCAATTGGGGATTACCTGACAACTAGTTTTTTGCTATCGTTTCCTATTCAAAAAAATTGCGACACTTAAAAAATAAAAAAAAACTTAAATTTTCTGATTTTCTGTGTGGAATCGAACCATGGTTCATATGAACTTATTTGTTGCTCTTGAGGTCTACTATCACTTCTTTAAATATTTTTAGTCACTTACAGGAGACATCTTGTTTATATGATATTTATGAGGAATGAATAAAACACTGAAAATATTTTTTTGTGTTATATGGAATCCAGTTATATTATTATTTTAACTACTGAGTAATTTAAAACATGAAAAAAAATATATAGGAAATAATATTTGTTACCTTATTTCTTTATATCCAACATAGTAGCCCTGTATATCTCCATGCCTCAAGTCTGGAAGAGGTGGTGACCAGGTAACATGTAGTTGTGTAGAAGAGACAGGACGTACAGCTAATCCCAGGGGAGGCCCCGCTGGTCTCTGAGGCTCGGTCCGAACCCACAATTCAGTGGATGGTGAGCTCCTTCCAGCGGGGCCTTCTGCTATGACCCTCATTAGGTACTTAGTAGCAGGCTTCAGATTCTCTATCAGCGCCCCTCTTACTTGACCACTTAATTCATTTTGGCGCCAGGAACCTGTTGGAAGTATTCATTTTAAAAGGTGTTAGCTAAAATAATAACTTCAAAAAATAAAAATTATTTCAGAAATTATTGCATTGAAAGTACAGTAGAACGTTGATGAATTCTATTTTTATTTTTAGGCTTTAGCAGAATGATTCTAAAACTCATAATATTTTGCCTCTATCTTCATAAATGGCTGATATAGATGTATGAAACCTCTAATTGGCCACTATTTTGAAACTTAATGGTGGGTGGTAATGTGGAGTTCTGAGGATCCTTGTAGGGTGACCTGTCACTTTGGTGCCAAATCTCAAAAAAATTAATTGTCTCAGAGAAAAGCAGCAGGTGGACGGATTTTAAAAATTTGATTTTGGATTCTACTATCATGAAATATATATTCTCAAATTTCAGTGATGGGTGACAACATTTTTTTTTTTGATTGATTACAAAGGTTTATTATTAAACCAGAATGGAATGAAATTAACTTAATTGCTTAATAAAACTTTATTTGTATCAAATTGAATAACAGTGTGAAAATAGGCTTCATAAGTGACAGAAAAAAATTTAAAGGAGTTAAAACATTAACAATATATTGATGAATTTAAAATACTCTGCTCAAGATAGAAAATGGTAATGACAGTGCTTACCAAATTTTATTATTTTGTTTTTATTTTTTATACCATTTAAACTTTGTTTATTTGAACTTGTATCCCTTATGTATTTCAATCAGGGTAAAAAGATTAGATTAATATTATTCTATTTTCCATCCTACCTTTATTTTTAGACAATACAGATGTTGGGAGCAGTAGGATATTATGGAAGCACATAAGTGAACTATTGCTGCAAATAAAAAAAAATTATAAAAAGAAATTTTTCCTGAACTTTTCCTGAACACATCTTATGATTTTTTTGTCCTCAGTTTGGACCCATCCTCTTCTGTACATGGTCGCCTTGGAACAGCTACTTCTCCTATCATTCATATACAAGAGTAGTATGGGTAGTACATCTTGGTCATAAGCTGGGGGAACTCAGATATCATCTGAATGCAGAGTTCTGTTTCTCTCAGCTGTTTGACCTTCTGTTCCTTTATAGGGCTGCAGGCTATGCCAATGTGTTTTGATGTGAATGGTATGCCACAACTGAGGAATAGAAGATGGATGCTCTTTTCATTTACAATAAGCTATACAGCTTGGTTTATTCATATCTCAAAGTTGCAAAAATATCTACAGTACAAATCTTGGTTTCGTCTTTAGTTTACTCTCCACCAAATATGCATCTCCAATATTGTTTCTGGTTGCTTGTTTTTTGTTAATATAATAGAACTGTATCTTCATTTGGCATTCAGTAGAATTGCAAATATTTTGTAATTTTTACAACTCCCTGCAATATTGTATATGCTTACTATCTATCAACAACAGAAGTGGTTCTTAACTAAGAAGGTGCTCACAACATTTTTAAGACAAAGTTAGTAAGCCATCTGGCACTGAACATCATTTTTTGATCGGATTTTATGATTCATTTCATCACACTTTTGCACAAAATGCGAATATCTAAGTGTGACTCATAGCCTAAAATATAGCACCTAATTAATATCAAAAATAAACAATGAGAAGTTAGAAAGAAGGTAAGAATATTCTTAATAATGCTTCTAATACTTGGAACTTTAAGATAAATCAAAAGAGATTATGTCCATATTATATCTGTACTTAATCCAAATCTATCTAAATTATATCTATGATTATGGTATAGATAAAAACAAAACGTTAAAAATAATTAAAATATAAAATTAAGAGACCTGAAGCTTCTTTGTATTGAACTATGTATTTAGTGACGTCAGTAGGATCACCAGTTTGATGTGCCCATTGTAAATTGACTGATCGGCTATTCACCATCACAGCCTTTAATTCAGTAGGTTTTTCAGGAGGTTCTGCAAGAATAGTCATTATTGCTTAGTAATGAAAAAAAAATGAAATAATCATAAATAATTTGAAATTAGAAATTTCATCATCAAATAATTAATTATTAAAACAATTAAATATCAAATAATTAATTTGATAACTATTTAATTTAAACTTATTACAACCATAATTTTATTTATTATTTAACCTTGCACTGTTAGTTGTACAAGTTGTTGATCCCTTCCATAAAGATTTATGGCTTGGCAGAAATAGGAGCCGCTATCTGCAGATTCAGCACCTGCAATATGCAGTTCTCCTAAGATAACACCACCTGGAACTGCTTCTTGTTTAACATTTACCCTGCAATATAGAAAATTTAGATTGTTACTTGACTTCAAATTTTACTTAAACTGATCATTTTCTTCTAATATTTTTTTTTTTACAATCTAACAAACTTTTTCTTACATTATTTAATCTAAATACTTCTTGAAATGTTCAACATAGTATTGAAATTGAGCAGTGACAATCAATATATGCTTTTACCAGTTGGCTATTTCTACACTCGAATGTATTTTTTTTTTTAATTTGCAAATTATTTTGAATTCAACCTGCTATGTTTTACCTCAATTGCTTGGCTTATCTATTATGTGCCATAATAATATTTAGATTTATTAAGGGATGCCAAAGGGTAATCATTGACAATGATTATCCCAAAATTAATAAAGTGTATGGTTGAATATGAATTACCTGTTAAGTCCTCCCAATTGGATACTTCTCCAAAGATCTGTTTTGTGTTTACCATTGTTTATTAACTAATCAATATAATATTCATACTTAAAGGACTACTGATACCATAATGTTATTCAAATTGATCAATGTTATATTTAAGTAATGATGATTTAAATTTATAATGGTCTTGGACATTAAACAACAACCTTCTTCCTGACATTTATTTTATTTTATCAAAATACTATACATGAATTTAACTATGGAGTGATTCAGAATGAACTTAGCCATGTTTTAATACAAAATATCGTATCTGGGAAAATGGATTGACGAAGAAGGTATGGAAGGTCTCTGGATGAGTGCCTGGCTTAACATCTCTAGTCAGCTTGTATATCTGAAGCCAATAGTGCCTCCCCAGCAACATATCAGATGATATTGAGTCGTGGACCAGAAAGAAGCAAGATCCAGTGTTCCAGCCAGGTGAGAGAGGGAGAGAGGGGGAGAGGGGGAGAGGGGGAGGGAGAGGGAGAGGGAGAGGGAGAGGGAGAGGGAGAGGGAGAGGGAGAGGGGGAGAGGGGGAGAGGGGAGAGGGGGAGAGGGGGAGAGGGGGAGAGGGGGAGAGGGGGAGAGGGAGAGGGAGAGGGAGAGGGAGAGGGAGAGGGAGAGGGAGATTGTCTCGTTGTCCTCAGAGACAGGGCCAGAGCGAGAGCCCTTTCTTATAGCTCCCCAGACTTTTATCCCTCATTCCTTTGTTGCTCTCACCCTTTTCTACTGATAGGGGGTAGATGAAGTTTGTTTAATGGCTATATCCTGGTCAGAGTGTGGTCTCTATATCCAACGTCGTTCTTATTGGCTGCTCTAACTCTCCCAAGAGAGGGAAATCTCAGTATTTACTGGTGAAGGTTCCACCTACTTGTCGGAGAGGGTGCCCTCTTAGAATACTTTAAAATTTTTTAATTGAATTGCATCCTTTCCAGACCTCCACTATTTTTGCCATATTCTGCCTGGTCACACTAACAAAAGCTGCTGTATTTCTAAGAGTTTCGGGTAAATGCTTGTTATATTTTGTTGGGACAACTAACTCAACCCCGATTAGTGGCCTACTCATGGTTTCCTGTCCCTCCTCAATTATCTCCTCCTGACAAGGGATCCTTTTTACCTGGAAAGTGCCTTTACCTGCCCTGCCTCCTTGAATCATTCTGCATACTTATAAATACACAGGTGTCAGTATTATATTTATTCATCAATTTAATTTAAAACCTATAGCACATGAGTTAAAAACATTGCAAACCTGTAGTTATTAGCTGGTGTTAGTGGTACTTTTCCTTGACGTGTCCATTTGATATTTATTGGTGTATCTCCATGAACCCTGCAGGTTAAAACTGCTGTGTCTCCTTTTTTAACAGTCACACTTCTTGGAGGTCCAGAAAAATATGGAGAAGCTTTCATCAAACAGATATACAAATATTAAAAATAGTTCTATGAAACTTTAATCAAAAATTTAAATCTTTTAACATAAATGTATCATAGGCTTAAATCTATGGAGGTATATATTTTACGGATAAAGAAATAGCCAAACACTAATTAAAATGCTTAATTTAAAATGGTTTAGAAAAAATAATCTGATACTCAACGATAATAAATCATATTTTACCATAAACCTATTTACGCTTAAAAAAAAACATTATTGCTCAAAATACACAAATATTTTTGAAATTAAATTTAATGAAAAAACACAAACTCAAATTACACAAAGATAAAATAAATAAAAAAAATTATTGGCCACTTTTTTGGTACCCAAAGCAAATATATTCATAAGTTTACACACTGTTAAGTCAGAGAGCAATAGCCAGTGGCAAGTTCCATTAAAAAATTCCAATTGTGTGACTACTATTGGAGATTTCTTATCTAACTTCTTTTCAGCCTTTTACATTGAGCATATTTACCATGTTCGTGTTTTGTACAAATTTATTTGTAAGCCTATGGTCTTTGCTGTTCAACGATTTGTACATAATTCGTATTGGTCCATTTACTTTCAGTACTTTAAACTGGTATGCAGTGTTTTATTACTAAGATTCAATTCTGAGTGATAAGTCAACGTGCTTTTTATTAGAATGTTTATAATAAAGATCAAAATGGAAAGCTAAACTCATGCCAGGTTATTAAAAATTTATTACTCTATGTGAATTTTTATTTATGATTTATCTTTTCAGATCTTTTAAAACTTTTTTTTAAAACGTGGGGACGAAAAGAATTCTGGTCTGAAAGATATCGGATTTATGAAATACTTACAGTTTACTTTAAGTTGTAAAACTTTTCCAATGCCATTACCGATACCGTTTTGCGCTTGACAAAGATAGTAACCTTCTCTGTCTTCTTTAACATTTTGAAGTAGTAAGGAACCATTATTCAGAATTTTTGTGTACATCCTGTCTCTTATTTCTTCATAGTCACCTGATTTTAGTCCTATTAAATAATAATTTCACAAATGAAAATCTGAGAAAATATCATTAGTAATAAGTACTGAGTATAAATCAATTCCTTGGATACAGGATACTTACCAGTAGCTTTTTTCCAAATAATTGTTGGCTGAGGAACCCCTTGGGCTTGACAATCTAAAACAACATTTCTATTGCGTTCTACACTTACATCCATTGGTTCGACAATCCATCTCGGAGGAACTATAGTAATATAAAAACTGATGTTAGTAAAGTATGATTTTCAATGTATTTTATGCATGCAAAATAATTTAAAATGATGAGATAAATACAATATTAAAATCAGTAAAAGAAGAGAAAAAGGAGAAAAAAATAATGTTTTAAAAAATATATAAAATAATTTAAAAAATATGAATAAAGTGTAGAATTTAAAAATAATTTCTTTGAAAATGTTGTTAAAGACTGAAATAATAAATTTAAAAAAAAATAATATAAAATTAAAATCAGAATAATTAAACCTCATGCATTTTTGTTTATAAAATAAAAAAATTATAGAAGTTTGCTATAAATAACTTTAGTTTGCTTTGTTATAAAAACTAAGCAAAATATATATTTATACCATAGTTATATCACATAAAATATCAATTTTGGGGGTTATACCAATAAACTATGAATGAATAAAATTACGATTTATTAATGAGTAAATAACTAATAAGAACAGCACTCTAATTTTGAAATATGGGCCATATAAGAAAAAAAAAATTTGAGATTGACCTTGAAAAATCTACAAGGCTTCAAACTTTCCTTAGTAGTTACCAGATAAATCATTGACCAATTAGATATTTTCAAGACTTGGGTTAATTTTAAAACCCGAGTAATGAAAACTGGCATTGCTTGAAAAATGCCTTCAAGAATTTATTGACTTTAACTCCATATATTACACATATATTCACTTTTTTTTCTAACTCCAAGGGAATTGAAAACTTTTGGAAGTATTTTATAAGAATTTTCTATTGGAAGTATTTAATACAAGTCAAGCAGCATATTTTAAATAACCGATAAAATTAGATTACATCCATTCATGTTTTATCAATTTTATTCTGAAAAATTGGCATTTTATGCAATAGAACCAGTTAGTTGATCAAAATAGAAAAAGGCTATATATTATCAGCTAGCAATATGCAAATACTATCTTTAGTATGTACATCCTGTTACCTGATAATGATATAACGTTATCAATAATAATATAATATTATATCATTATTGATAATTATAGAGTAACAGTGATAAAGTTATTTATATTGCTAAATATAAATGTATTATTGAAATTGAAATAGAACACATAAGTAGAGTGCAATTTGCAGTGGAAGCTTTAAGCGGGAAAAAAAATTGTAATATTAAAATGTTATAGTGCATTGTGCTAATAATTATCAATAAATTTTAAAAATTGAGCTCATGGAAAGGAATAAATGAAGTGTTAATGACAATGCAATTACATAAACCAAAAGTAATTAATTTTAATGTGAGGTGTGTAAAATTTAAAGTTGCAGGATGAAAATGCAAAATAAACAATCAAGGTGAACTTCATTACCTACATTAACCGAATAACATTTATTAACTCTAAAATATTAAATGATAAATGCAAAGCTTAAACGGGTATCAGTGGGTGAACTCTACTAGTGCTTTATATATGAATATAATAAAGATAAAAAAATTATCTACTCTAATTTATACATTATAATATTAAAAATGTAAAAAAGTCTATTCAAAGAGAGAAAAAAAGCATGCTTAAGCAAAAGAGTAAAAGATTTAAAAATAAACCAAAAAGAATATTTAAAAATGGAGAAAAAAAAAAATAAATAAACAGTGCAAATTTACCTCAAGAACAAACCTTAGAAGGGAGGAATCGATGTCCGCAGGTGAGCATTCCCAATGTGCCAAAGCAACGTATATCAAAATTGTGATTTATTATTTTTTCCCCTATATAAATCATTACCTTTAACCTGTAGCTTTGAGGAATACCTAGCCTCAGCAGCAGGATTAGAAGCAACACAAGTGTATTCCCCAGTATGGCTTGAATCCAGGCTAGGGATGCTGAGAAGGCTTGAGTACATGTCCAGTTTGGTGAGGTTGATAGCCAAGTGTGGCGGGAGGGGAGAATTATCCTTGAGCCATGTGATAGAGAGCGGGGGGTCACCTCTGGACACCCCACACACAATACGGGTCCGCGAACCCTCCGCAACTCCTCCTTCAGGGAATGAAAATGCTTCGATTGCCGGTGGCACTTGACATGTTTAATTGGACAAAAAAGAGAAAAATATATTTTTAGATAGAGAGAAAAATTTGAAAAAAAAGAGAAGAGAAAAAGAAAAGAGAGAAAAAAGAGAAAAAAATTAGAAAAGAGCTAGGTCACTCTTTTGAAATACCGTTGACAACTAAGCGCTGTGTGTAGACAACTTCGGCAGCTGGATTCCTTGCCACACAGGAATAGTTGCCATTGTGCTCAGGCGAGAGGCTGTGTATGATGAGCATGCTATTGTACTGGTCAACCTGCTGCACTGCTAGCCTATGTTTGGGATCAAGAGGTCTGCCATCTTTTAACCAGGTCACTGTTAGAGGAGGGTCACCTTTGTTCACACTACAGGTAAATGAGGTACGCTCCCCCAGGTGCAGGGTCTGTTCGGCACTAAGGCTTATCTTGGGAGGGACTGGAAAATAACATTACTGTCATCCACTCCATCCTTCTCTCTTTCATAAAACCTTCACTACTCTTTATCACCTTACAGAATTTCAAAATGTTTTGCCTCAACATTTAAAATATTCAATCAAGAGAGAATAATTGACGTGGATGACATTCTATTGATATATATGTAATTCTGTTTTACATTATTTTTAAATAAATTGCATTTTGACCTTTTTTTTTAAATTATTATAATACAAAATAAAATTACAGTTAATATTTTAATAACCAATGTTTAATTCTATCTTACACTGCATGCTAAATTTATTGTATAACAAATGAGAGAAGCCAGGTTAATTACAGAGGTGAGTTTTCTTTATAAATATCTTCAATTAGAAAAAATACAGGATGGCTAGTAAGCAGACACAATTTAGGTTTAACAAGGATATTTCAATCAAATAAGGGAGATTTTAAAAAAAACTGTTAATTTTCAAGTCACCACGCCATTCAAAGGTTTAATTGTCTCAGATTGTTAATGTTTTTGTTCCCTGGTAAGCTTACTTAGTCTATCTTCAATTTAAGCTAAAATAAAATAGGTTTTAGTGTTTTTTAATTCGATTAACTCGAAATGCTTAATCTATCAATACCACGGGATGCATCCAATCTCATGTTCTAAGTATTATCCAGCTAAGCATTTAATATATATGTCCTATAATCTTTTAAGAACTGGATGCTTACTCTATTTTATTGATTCTCATAATTTTAATAGCATCTTGGAATTTATAGTAGTGCCAATAGTTTTGTTCTTTGAAAAACCTCAGTCCCATGGACGAAACTTAAGCCCCCTCCCCTTCCCCAGATTGTGGTATGTGAATGGATAATTTTTGTGAGGAAGGTTTTGTAGTTAAGTGGCAAACCTAAGCATGTACAACATAAATTGGTCTGAAAGATTTCTTCCAGTTGCCACCTTGTCAGCACAAAGTGAACAACTAAAATCAGATACATATAAAAACCATTCTCAGTACCATGCCGATATTATTTGCGAGTTTGGCTTTGTTCTGAAATTTGTTTATTTTTTCACATTTGTTGATTTTATGATGCTCAAACTTGAAATGATTTTGTTTTCAGTTTCAGTTACTTTAAAACAGAGCATCAAAATCTAATTTCTCCATTCCATATAACAATTCATCTCTGTTCCATAGAACTGAGAATTCTTGGAAATATTGTGATGCAAACTACTGAGAGTAATATTTTAAATGAATTCTTGTGTTAATGCCACATTTAATGATGTATTTGTATACATATTGGAAATTGCACAGGTTTTAGTGGCTAATTACATTACAGTTAGTTTAATTTGTTAACTTTTTCTTGAGAAGTTTTATCTATTTTTCAACTCAAGTCTGAAATTTGACTTTGAAGTGCACCATATTCAACTCATTGAATGTGATAAGACAGACACATATTAGTACCATACCATTATTTTCAGTACCATGTGTCAATAAAAATTTTAAATTCTTATTTGCATTAAAAGTTATTCTTAATCTCAAAAAAAGTATTAAAATGTCTTCTCTAGATATCCAAAAGTATTTTTAAATTGTTTACCAAATTTTTTGAACTCATGTATTTTTGAAATTAATCTAGTTGAAAAATGAACGTTTTTTTTTAGAATCACCCATAAAGTAAAACTAACTAGATATCAAGAATAATATCTATAAAGAGTTAAAAACTGACTTTTTAATACTTTTCTTTTCGCTGTTTTACTATTTAAGAATTGGACAGATTATTATATATTCTATATTATAACATGAAATAGTGTAATAATGATTATGATAATTAATCTAAGCCACAATTCAATACATGACCAAACACTAATGATTCTATAGACTTTCTTTGTAACTTGAAACCCTAAAGTCACAAATTTTAAAGCCCGCATGTAGTAATCACAAAAAAAAATAGCATATCCAGCCATCTCTCGAAAGATTTCAATAAGCCATACAATTTTACTATAGTTTAAATTTGGTTTAAAGAACAATTGATGCAAAGCTAATTGTGGTAACTCCTCTAAACCAAAATCCAATCTCAGCTTCTAAAATCAATTCTTCTAGCTTTAGCAGATTTCATGCAAAAATTGTGGCAAATATCTTTTTTTTAAATTGCCAATTATCAAGAATTAATGACAAATATTGAATAGAAAATGCTTATCTGCCAAATTTAGAAATGTTTCAATAAAGATAAAAACATACAATTGTAAGCAGCTAAGAAGGTAAGACATAAGAATAAAGATACATAAGCTTATTGGAATGCATCAGTAAGATATCATACAATGTCGACATCCCAGGAAGAAGAATTCAAGGCTGATCAAGACTTTGATAGAAGGACCTGATCAAGTGATATGCAACCGATCACCGAATTATAAACTGGTAGCCGATAACACTTGATTGATAGAGGTGGAGAAAATTAATAGAGGCGATTCAAGATCTCCAGGGTCTGTGTTCTACTGAGTAAGTATAAGCGGGCTTGTTGGAAGAAAAGAGAAGTTGGATAAAAAATACTGAATAAATTGGTAAACTACTTCCTCTGGTTAGAATCATACTAACATGAGATAAAGTAACTGCTACTGTGATGATTAGGAAGTTTGTATTAAATGAAACACTTAAAAAAATTCACCAAGGCCAGCTCTTAAACAAAACAAACAGCTGGTAAGCAACACTCAAAGTGAATGTTTCACACTCAAAGTTATTCCAACTAAGTAACTGTTCCAAAGAGAATCACTAAAAATAGTTTAGAAGAACTTTGAAACAAACAAGGTGCACTGGGACCTTCACCCAATCCTCTTTGCCATCATGGCATCATTCACTTATGCATACTTCTTCTATACCAAAATAGTATCCAACCGTTCAGAAATGCCTATTTATAAGCGGAATTTAAAAATTGATTTTGAATAGATACCTAAGTCAGCTCATATCTTTTGATAAACAAAAAGAAGAAATAGTAACATAGAAATACTGGCAATTACAGAGTATAATGAAATGACCCATAGACATGAAGTAGAGGCCCATAGATTTCAATAGCTGTAATCTTCCACTACTCATGTTTGGTAGCCAAATTTTGCAATGATAATTGACTGACTATTGGCAGATAATAGTGCCGAACTCAACAGACCATTGTGATTGGAAAATATACTGTTGTGGATTTTTACTCATTTATTCATAATATCTATCAATAAAAAAAGTGTTAATCATATCTAAAAATAAAAATTCATTCATCTTGTAGGCAAGCTCACAAATTTTACTATAGTAAATTAAAGAAAAATATACTATAAGAAAAATTAAAAGAAATCATGAACATTAAAAATTGTAGTGAAGGCAAGTGTTAGTCAGAATTGAATTTTTTTTTTCCCCACATTTCTTTGAATAAGTGAATAATTTAGGTTAGTAGGACAAATATCATCAATTCTGAACACATTGAACTGGTAATATGTATATAGTTAAATAACAAAATAATGCTAGGATTAATTTATTTCAAACAACTATGAAGCACATATCTGTACCTCAGAGTTAAACTGTCGTAAAATTTTCAAATGTTTTACAGGAATCAAAAAGAAGTTTCAGATTGCACTAAATTACTTTTGTGAATAGTGGTCAATCTTTATATTTGAAGTGGTTTATATTTTACTATCCTTATAACTTATGATACTCAGTAATGGAAAATATGGCCAAAAGAATGCAAATACGAAGATAAAATAAAATGCAGCTAAATTGGACTTACGGCAATTTACCTATGATGTCCAAATATATTACTAAATTACTTTGATGCTTCAAAAATGTGAAACAGGAGCTGATCTCATCATCAAATTTATTCATTTAGATCAGGAGTAATGCTAGATTGGCAGTAATGTTAATTAAATATTAGGAATTATTCTGATGTATTTAAAACTTGGATTGATCATGGATTCAACTTGAAATTATCACAAGTTTAAAATTCAATTCAATTTCAAATTGTAGCAAAGTTCAATTACAAAATGCCATTCCTTACAAACATTTAAGTTAGAAAATCAGTAAAACTGGTGATTAGGCTACTTCAATATCCAAATATAGAACTAATTTACATGAACTCCAAAATAATTCTGTCAAAATCATTTTTATTGCTTTAAAATTTCAGAAGATATTAAGTTTGCGTAGAAAAGTATTGAATTTATAAACTTTTTCCACTGCCATTCATAAACATATAATAAGAGCGATTATCATTTTTAGTTACTATTCCAAAGCACTCTCCCAATCATTTAATTGGTTATTGTGAAGTTGAATATTAATCAAGCTTAGTATACAAACCCAAAATATTTAAACCTTTCAAATAGTGTCGGGAAATTTACAATTATATAAACATTCAATAACCATCAGTTATCTTCTTATTTAAAACCAAAATAGTTTGACAGCTATAAGATCCTTTTTTGGTAAAAGGTAAAAGTTATAAAAGAAGAAAAAAAAAAAAAGTCTGGAAATATGAACAATGGTGTGTTGCCCACCTTCTGTTAAGTGGTTATAATGTTTCTGAAATGTAATAAATAATAGTTTTAGAGGAGTTGACATACATAATAGCACATAAAGTATGCCCAATCCTACAAATATCTTTTCTGAAGCCAAATTTCAGATTCGGGCCCAAGAACTACACGATGAAACCTTAGAAAAGGGGAATTTTAAATTAAAGATAGTTGGAGTACATTGGAAAATTGGAAGTGAACATAGGAAAGTAGAGATTATTAAGCAAATATATGTTGCAGAAAGGATATGAGGAGCATTAATGCTCAGTCAGTTTGGGATTCAGTATTTAAGTTTATAATTTTTCAACAGGCTAAAATTGTATAAGTTATAGATGACAAAATACTAATATATTTCATAAGTTATTTAGAAAGCAATTTTACTTTACCATATATTTGAAAAAATTAAAAAGCAGTTAAATACTTTATCCACAGTGGTGACAGATAAATGGGGTATGAAATACAGGAGATGAACTGGATGTTTGAAATTTTAAAATTGAAAGACTTAGCAATGTTAGTTTTTGAGAGCAAATCATTTTAGAAAGCTAATTTGTGTCTTGGAGATTATGACAGTAACTCTGAAAGTGAAAGAAGATAATGATTGTATTACATTTTTGGAGGAAATTGTAGTTTTTTCAATTAAAAAGTACTTGAGCATTGTAACTATTTAATATGAAAAATATTAGAATAAACTAACTTTAATGTTACTTCTTAAAGTAAATTACATTATTTTTCATCTGTTTCACCAATCTTTCCATCAAGATTTGAATTTAGTAATGACATTTCTTTGGTTTTAAGCTAAAACTCCTTGGATTCTTTTTTCACAATCTCATATTCCTTTTTTTTTTTCAGAAAATGTGCCATCGACTGAAAGATACCAGGCCAAATGGTTTGACATCATAGCTTTAGACCAGGAGAAACAAAATATCGACTCTTCCCATTTCTGTGAATTCGGTAGGGGCCAAACTTGTACTATGTGCCTGGAGATTTGTAAAGTCGAAAAATTGTTTTGTTCCAGTTGATCTAGGCGGGTATTAGGCTATTAAAACTTGATATCGATAGGTTGAATAAAAGAAGCATTTCCCACCTTTAGCCTTCATTTATTTCTACTTGAATTTCACTCCTTTTAAAAATTGTAGAACCAAATTCTTAAACTTTTCTGCTTATTCAGAGCCATTTCCAACTAACCAAAAACATTGCCGTTGCTACAACTAACTCTGAATTTTAATTTTATTTGTGTTTATTTCACGACATAATTGTTTATGAACGTTGTGTTTAACTAAATAGCTTTCGCTTCTTTACTAAACAGAGCTGAATCATCAGCAGAGACAATTGCGGGCTATATATTATATTATTATAATTTATAGTATATTACCACCCAGAGTTGAGTATCCGAGAAATGAAATGGTTATTTTACTATTAGAGAAAACTCACGATCGATACCTCAGGATTAGAAGCGTATCTGTAATGATGGATCAGATGAAGAAGCCTACTCTAATGCAGGAGTATATGAACATAATTACAAATATCAGAAATAGTGGAGCATATATCATCCATTTTTGATGAAAAAATCAAGAAAATTCTTCTCGCCTTTTGGGTAATAAAAATGGAAAAAAATAACAGCTCTAAAGAGAAGGAACACCAATCCTTAGCAACGGTCTGCCCTATTTTACTGTTGATCCATTAAGGTGTCTGAAGTAAACACCAAAATTTAATGACAAGGCTGCTCAGTATTGGTAAGATCAATACGGAAATAACACGGTGGTCCCTTCAAGTAACTGCTTTATTATAAAATGTTCTGAGTCTTAAGGGACTATGAATTAGATTATTTAAGAGAGCCTTAAAAGATTTTTTTTTTTTTTTTTCGCAAACTACCATACTTCTTCCATTTTAGGTAGAATGGGAAGTAAATAGGAAATACATATACTCCCATTTCTCTTTAATGCAAAGAAATAATTTTCAAAAGAATAAGCAGAAATTAATTAAAGAAAAAATTCTATATCCAATAGTGAAATATTCTTTCTTTACCTTTTTCAAAAATAACTGTTACATTTTATAGTTCATGTGTTCAATCCAGTTTTAATATAATCTTATTCTTGATTATACAAATAACGGAATGGATAATGATTGTTGACAAACAATTACACAATTAGGAATGACTAACTTTATATTGGTTTGAGATAATTTTCTCATCAGAGAACAATGTAAAACATAAAGCAGCTCACCTATGACACTGATCTCGCCACTCCTCTTGGCAGTCTGCCCCTGCTTGTTCTTGGCCCAACAGGTGTAGAGTCCAGCATCGGGACCCTTCTGGACTGGCTCTATTACCAACACTCCAGTTGTAGGATTCACTTTCTGTCGAAGGTCCTCAGGCAGCTCTCTTCCTCCTATACGAGATTCTTGATAACATAATAATAATAGCCTCCCAAATAATGATAGTAATTAATACTTCGAAATTTTAATCTGCCCTCATAACAAAATAGCTTTATCTGGTTATCCCTAATCATCAGACATATCAAAATGAGATCATTAAGAAGCAATCAATCGAGTGAGATTGGATGTCCCTCATAATATGATAATAATCATTACAACAAATGAATACATATAAATTGTGATTAATTTAAAATTAACAAATTCCTCATAATAAATTTACATTCAAATGACATTCCAAGTTTTAATAAATGTTAGCTGAATCCATGCTAGCAGGGAGGCCAACACTTTACATTATGTGACATTCCTTGTGGGGTAGCATAAAAACAATTAAAATTTATAATACTACAAAGAGAAAATTATGCTTGAAATCATAAAAAATTTGAAACTGTTTTGAAAAGATAAATCTTCCAGTTGAAATTTCATACCTTACTTGGATGCACATTTGTGGCTGACTAAACTATACGTGATCTCTTTGCTTATCCAAAAAAATGGCTGGGAATAGCAAGCGGGTTAGCTCGATCATTCCCAAACAAGGCAAAAAGCTACCCTGGTTTTTGGGGTAGAATTATATCCCAACCCCACCTGGCCTACTCAAATGATCTTTTGTTAAATACTGGATTAAGTAAATTAACTCTGCATTGCCAACGTCTCCCAAT
The DNA here is from genome assembly GCA_948150685.1 of Rhaphigaster nebulosa. NCBI lineage: Eukaryota > Metazoa > Arthropoda > Insecta > Hemiptera > Pentatomidae > Rhaphigaster > Rhaphigaster nebulosa. Next base: position 100,782,535 of record OX411306.1, on the reverse strand, counting down.
ACCACGTCATTGCCAACCATACGTAATATTTATGTATAAACCTCTCTCCCCCCTCTCTCCCTTCCAAAAAAACTGTTTTTACGTAGCTGAAAATAAGTATAATTTAGCTAAAATGTCATGAAGAATGACTTATAAAGTCCTTTGAGTACGTTTTATGACCAATTGCTTATGATTTTGTTGGTATGTATGAGAAAGCAGTAACGGCTGAGTACAACTTATTTTTTACCCAATTTCGTTTATATGAGAAAGGGATATGTTAATAGTGGACATCAGAACAAAACAGTAGTCTTTACCAGTAAAAATTAATTGATTAAAATAGAAAAATTAACAAAATAATTTAATGTAATATTTATTTAAGTCTTTATCTAAGATGTTTTTAATACTTCTTTGCAATATCCTTGAGACTGCTGTTGTTTTACAGCTTACAATGAAGTGCAATTTCTTCATTATTGTTTTTAAAAGATTTCCAAAATGCGGTCATATAAGAATAGTTCAAAACTTTCTAAAGGTTCAGAAGCCTCTTTTGCTCTTCCTCTGGGCCCAAGAACCGTTTATAAGATGTTTCTAGCTTTTGTTTTCGTTCTTTCAATTATGTCATTGCCAATGATACATATCTACTTTAGGGCAAATTGATGTAATTTTTTAGCGGATCCATCTATCGAAGTTTTATAGAAAACTGACTGGGGAAAACATTGCTGAGGGCGACGAGGTCTGAAAAACACAGGCCGCAAGGCAGCCTTAATTTACTGAAATACGCATAAAAGATGCTTACATTGGCAATCTGGGGTTAAAATAATGCATTTTTTGAATTAACACCAAAATATTAACACATTATTTAGTTATTTACATGATGAGCTTTTAGCCGCTGCTTGGGTATTTATTTATAAAAAAAAGAACTAAAAAAAACAAAACAACCCAGTTCAATATCAAGAATTTAAAAGGTTCAATTTCAAGCATTTAATTTCACTACACAAGTATAGAAATTATAATTATTTAATTTATTAATGAATTTTTGTTGTCTTATACAATACCTACGAATAAACTGCAATAAATCTTGTATAATAGGATAAAAATAATCTGAATAAAAATTGTATTGATTATGAAAACAAAAATGGTTGATCATTAGGAGAATACAATATTTTTTGCACTAGAGGAGTTCAAATTTAAAAAAATTTCATTTTGAACTATTTTTGATTAAATTTCCTTTATTTATATGAATTACAATGAGGTTCGAAAACTGAATATTGCCGCTCCAAAAAAAAAAAAAAAAATATATGACCTTTTTATTTATTTTTTTGAAAATCAGCGAAACTTGGGAAGTTGGCGTTGAAAGGTTGCCTTGGTATTTAAGGCCTGCTCTTGACAAGGATTGAACGACACCTGATTTGGGGTCTTCGTGGCGATGTAATCTATCATGGTGAATGATTATGATTTTATTCTCACCATCTGATATTAAAAAAAAACAGATGAAAGGAAAGAAAAACTCTATTTATTCAGTAGAGCTGCCCACATAACATATGCTGTCACAAAACTGGCATTTATTTGTAAATAAAAATATTAACAAGTATAAGATATACTTTGCAGTATATCCATTTCCATTTTTTTCTACTTTGTATTTAATTATTTTCTTCCTTTACCTTATATTTTTTAATCTTCTTTTAATCATTAAAATATCTTTCATATAACAAGCTACCAAAATATTTATAATAGCTGTCTACTTAAAATATATATATATATATATATATATATATATATATATATATATATATATATATATATATATATATATATATATATATATATATATATTAATTAATATATATATATATATATTAATATATAATTAATATATAAATATTAATTATATATATTAATATTAATATATAAATATATAATAATATATAACAATATATAATAATATATAATAATATTAATATATAAATATTAATTATATATATTAATATATAATTAATATATATATTAATTAATATATATATATATATATATATATATATATATATATATATATATATATATATATATATATATATATATATATATATATATATATATATATATATATATTTAAAACAATATGAAATTCGCACAAATATTAAAAAACAAAAAAACATTTCCTTTAGCTAGCGGCAAAAATTAGTCCGGTGTTTATTATCTAATCATTAATGCCATAGGACGCAATTTGACTTGAGGATGACTTAGATTGGTCTGGATTATACGCCGCTTCTGGATACAATCTTAAGATTAAAATTGGACGATGGAAAGGCATTAAAATTCAATTTCTTAGCTACAGATTAGTGATTTTGAGCAACATAGCGGAAAATCATTGCTGGCTATAATTGTTTGCGGATATTTAAGGAAGAACAAATAGAATAATAGGAAAGAACAAATTAAAAAATATACATAGGCGTGTAATTAACGCAAAATTCTCTTAACTTTAGTTATTTGACATTTCTTATTCGGAATAACCGTTTTTTGAGTTACAGGCATGTAAAACTGAGCATAACGTACTTTTCAGTCAAAAGGGTAAAATTTGCTTATTTGGACTGCCGATTCTGACCAAACTGCTGAACCATATTTAGTATTTAAGAAAAGCATTCAATTCATAATTTAATATCCTTTAATTTAGGTAATTCAATAATCAGGCAAAACTTTCTGTACGATAAACCCTTCTGATGAAACAAGATGAAAGCTGAAAAAAGTTTTGGTTTCCAAAAGTTTAGCTCACCTCAGAAAGCGTCGCAAACTTACCATACTCTTTTATTTGGAACACCCAGAGTGGATTAAAATCATATCCAGCTTTGAATTAAATCGCACTAAGTCTAATTTGTCTGAGCTGCTCCAATAGGAGAGAGATAAAAAAAATGGATCAGCCGGCTAATTTATCTTTTAGCGATTCCCAGCTAATATCCATTGACTAAATGTGATCCTCGGATTTACCAGATTCAACTACTTCCAGCACCAGCACTAATGGTAAAGTCTTGAGTAACTCCTGAAAAAAACGGATGCGTTTTTCCTTTAATTCCTTCTTTTCCCTATCCACCTTACCTAGCTGATCGATATTATTGCTCTCATATCTTACAGTGGGATCTAGGATCAGACCTGACTTTGCTGTCTTGAGGAAAGCAACGTCAGCATATCGCTTAGATCCCACTGTCCATACAGGGACATAAATCGAAATATGTAACCTTCTTATATTTAAGGAGTTAAATAGATTTTAACTCTCTGGTGACAGTGTGTAATAACAAAGGAGTTGTTAGATGATTTTCCCAGAACATGTGTTTTTCAGAAATTTTCTTGTTGCATTTGCGACATGATCGTCTCACTAGTCCACTGGCACTCGGAATATCATACAGGACTACATAACTTATGATGAGCTTCATGATATTAAACCATTCATACCATTTCATACCTTGAAAGTATTTTTTTCTCGCATATTCATCTGTTTCATTTAGGTATTTACAGAGAGACCCAAACACAACAGCAACTCCATTTAATATAATGTTATAATAAATGATAATAAACTATAAACAACAATGAAGAAATTATTTTAGATTTGACGCGTATCCATAATAACCTGCTAGTACTTGTGTCATTATTACTTTAACATTTAGTTTAATGCTACTTGTGCTGAGAGCAATAGTATAATTTATTACAGATCTGTTTAATTGAATCTTCTAAAAACGTGCAGAGAACCACTGAAATAATAAATGACTGCCTGACAATTTTCCGAAGCCTTATGGCGAATAAGTACTAATCAACCGATCTATTAAGAATGAGACAAAATGATGAAGTACTGTAGGCAAACGAACAAGTAATTAAGAAAACATTTGAGGGATTAAAAGAATGCTGAATATTAAACTTGAAATGAATGCGGAAAATATTCTTATTACATAACGAAACAAATAAGAAAAATCACTTTTTCTAAAATAGATCTTAATTAAAACATTATTACATTGCAAAATGATAAAGACTGTTTTTACTTACTGTAATGGTGGATAAAAAATATTCTCTTTTATTTATTATAATTATAATGTTTTATAAAAAGTTTACGCTGGTATCTTTTAATTATATTTCCTCATAAAAAAATAATGAAAGCAGAATTTGAAAAAAAGTTATTTAAGAAATGTCACTTCATTTTTGTAGAATAAAGAGATCTTTTTGTGGAGATCAAAAGATAATGTTGAAAGGTATCCTTCCCTGTTTCCTGTCATGTAATTTGACCTTTTATTCATCAAAAACATCGAATCCTTTGAAAGAATCTTCCAGTCCCTAATGTCTTTGTTTATTCCTTCTGTATCATCAAAGTACGAAATTTCTTAGTTTATATTTTGGAATATTGTACAAAAAATTAAGAACATTTTGTGAATTAAATATTATGTATGGAAGTTCTTAATGTAATGATTTTTCTTTGGCTTTGTACTTTTTTTATTTTAATCCTGCAATGGTAAGGCTTGAGGGTGCAACACAAATGGTAAGGTTGAGTCAATCTGACCCGACAATTATTAATTTTCAGTGATACATTAGCGGAATAATTTCTTTCATACATCTCAATATTCCGTTATTGGTATATTTTACGTAGTTCCACTAACTTTTTGGGGTATTCTCCCATTCTCAAGGTGCACTTGTGACAACGATGAAAATATATGTAGTACATACTCCTAGCAATGTTTTCAAAGCATATAAAACTCAGATTTTTTGTTTTTTTATTTCTTTTTTTTAACAGACGAAATTAATATGGATATATCTAGATAATAGGAGTATGTAGGTAATTATAGTATGAAATGATTTATGTGCAGTATTGTTATATAAATAATTTTGATTGCTTTAATTGTTGTATGATATTTGTAGAAAAACACCTTATATCAATAAAGGAATATTGAGATTTATGGAAGAAATTATTCCACTAATACATCACTAGAATTTTTCTTCTTCCCATTATTACGAGTATAAAATACTTATTATTAATTTTCATTTTCGTGCTATTTATCAGATTTTTGGAGATATAATACTCAAAAATGTATTCTAGAACATTTATTAGTGAAATAATTGTACTTCTTTTTAAAGAAAAATAGGAAACTATAAATTGCAATAAACAAACACACTGGCCACATCTTCGTTTTTTTCTTTTAGAATTCTTTAGGAAGTACCACTTCTGTAGTTATCCTTTAGAATGGTGGTCCGAAGTTCTCTTAGAAGGAATTGGAAGTAGAGGTCCGTGAATACTTCGATTGCAAACGTTTATCTACCAAAATAGTTTCACAATCTATTCCTAAACCTAATTTTATGTCGATACTTGGTGGATCTATAGCTTCGATTTTTTCTTATTCTGCACCAAATAATTATCTCACATTGTCAAAATTTGGTATTGCTCCATTCTCTATCATTGAACTGCATTTCTCATAAAACCTCTTTAGGAGTGGTAAATAGGTATGGTCGGTACGTTATGAGTCCAAAAAATATAAAAACAATCAAGCATTTGCTTATGCTTATGTTTATGCACTGCTGGAACTACAAACGTATTTTCACATAAACGGTGAGCGTGGGTCAAACTGACCCAGAGTTTGAAATTGCGGTAAGTTATTGCGTATAGTTTAAAAATGAATCCTACCTGAATAATACTACTTATTCCATAGCTACACAGGCACTTGAGATAAGGGTATCCGAAGTTTGGTGGCGGAAATGCTAGAGGCGTGTATGCACTTCAATAATAAATTTGGCAGGAATCAATTTGACCCTTACCATTACTGTTTAAGAGTAAATAACAATGTATAATATGGGTACAATCAAGTGGTATAAAAAGCAAAAAAATATTCTTCGCATAAGTTTGAATATTTTTTTTTTAAAAGGTCAACATTTAAACATGCATAGAGTTATGATTTTGTATCTAAAATATCACACCCCAGACTTCCTTGTACGCCTACTAAACTATAAATCTAAGGCTCAACAAGTGACTTTGAATAAGGTTACTAGTTTCCGAAGATAGCAGTAACTCAAAAACGACACTCGGCATCGCGATGTCCATCTATTGACACAGACACACACAACCATAAGCTCTTGTTTCTGGAGGTCTCATTCCGTTATTATATGTCGTTTTCTTTCTGTAGGTAACAAGTTCCCAACAGATTTCTTCGTGTTCCTTGACAACATTAGAACTGTCCATGTACCAAAGATAAAGCATTGAAAACTTATATCTTATTTTCCTGCAACAGACTTGTTCAGCTCACAAATATGGAGGAAAAAAAAGGTATTTTACACTTAATTTTAACACTTAAAACAAGAAAGAAAATTGTTTAATTAGAGTGGGAAAAAAAATCGCGTTTATAACATTTATCAACGAGCTATATGATCTCGGTATTAAATGTCAATATACTTTTGATGTAAGCTTATTATGATCTTCAAGTAAAGTACCCTTTCGGTTCTTAAATATCAACAAAAATCTGTTATATTATTTTCTATCGATATAAAAGTCTAATTTACCAAATTTGAGAAGTCTTGCATTATATTTTAATACGATTTTTGTTGAAAGTTTATTATGACCTTCAAGTAAAGTACCGCTTCAGGTTTCCCAATTTAGAACGAAATCTAGCATGTTATTTATATCAACATATAAATCATAAATTCTAAATTTGAGAAGTTTTGCATTATATTTTAATTTAATTTTTGATGGAAAACAATTATTACCTTCAAGTAAAGTTCTACTTCCGGTGATCATGTAGTGACCAAAAAGGTTCACGACTAGATTTTACAACAATCCCTAATACAAAATTATAACTTTCTACGGCTAACCGTCTTTGAGTTATACGAGATACACACAAACACATGCATGAACGTACGAAGGTATGTACAGATATCAGGACGAAACTAGTCAAAATGGATTCAGGGATGGTCAAAATGGATTCAGGGATGGTCAAAATGGATATTTCCACTGAAATCTGAAAACCGAAAATTTTCACAAATACAATACTTCCATTATTGCGTACAAGGAAGTAAAAATTATAAATCATTTTAAAGTAATAAGGTGCTAATACAGTATATGATTTATTATAAAACGAGATGACAGATAGTACAGCTGAGAGAGCTATTAAAGAGGGCCAGTTGATCATCACCACCCAACCCAAAGAAGTCATCTCTGTGATCAAAGAAATGGCATTGCAAAAGATTGGATTGCAGCAAGAGATAATAAGGATTGTGGAGCCGTACGTTCATCGAATGAGCCCAAGTAATAGTTTGTACGAACTTTTCTATTTGATTTTATCCACTGAAGATGAATGTATAATATTCGAAACTAGTTTTCAATAAAACAAAATTATAGAAGTGGCAAATAATTTATCAATCCCTAATTAGATAGATCCTTCTATACCATCATGCGGATGTTAACTGCCCACTGACAGTCGTTCACATCCTCACCAGGTGTTACGCTTTCGAAATTGTACGAATCCCATTGAGAACGACATCCCTCGAAAAGCAGTTTTGAGGGTATACTTCAAAAAGACGAAAGTAAAAACAACTTCTAAAACACGCCAAAATATGTTTAAAATTTTAAATCTTTATTTTGCAACATTGTAAATCTATAAATTTTAAACTTATAAATAGTAATATAGGGTGAAAATGACCCGTTTAGTTGAAAAGCCTAAAACATTTAGAATAAATAAATAAATGAGCAATAAAAATGTTTTCCTTAACGTCTGGTTACCATATTATACATGATAAAATTAATTCCTAAATAACGGGAGAGTTGAGGTGTGGGTTCGAATTAATCCAGTACCCAATCCTACGATACAAAATCCCCAATACAGTAAGCCAACAAAGTTTCTTTTTGCCCATAAATAATTAATGAAACCATGAGCTTATACCAAATTAAAAATTCCAGCTATATTCAAATTAAACAAGAACTCCGTTTCAAAACATTAGGGCAGTAGCCATTAGCATCAAATATTCATAAACTCTCAACGAAATTTATGGAAAATAACTTATTCACACGTTTCCTGGGGTAAATGTACAGGATGTTAAAAAAATAAATGAAAAAAGGATTTTGAGTTGCTTTCTAGTCCACTTTCGTTAATGCTTCGTAAAAAGTAAATTATTGTTATTAGTGTTCCTGAAGAATACAGATACATTAAATATCTGGAACGAATTCCAAATATTTGTATCTCTATTGTGTTACGAAGAATATATTATTCTATAGATTGCTATATATTATAGATTATATCTCCGGAACCTCTAACGGTCCTTTGTACATTGAAAGCTTCTATGCAATAATTATATAATGAAGACAAAACTCAAATTTGAGACAAATTATACAGTTTAGGTTACTTTAGAACGATGCTAAACCAATTGCCACAAGTCTCTCGAGTCAGAATTAATTACTAGCCTGATAAAGTTTTGCCCCGTTCAGGTATTTTCAGTAATCGAAATTACACTTATTCCACACTATTAAAAAAAAAACTATAGCTTAAATAAATACATAAAAGAGGCTGAAGACATCTTGCCTTATCTAATATCGCTTATACAATATTAAGAGTTTGTTTGTTTGAACGCGCTAATTTCAGGAACTAACAGTCCGAATTTGAAAAATTCTTTTTCCCTTAGATAGAACGTTTACTACAGACTTTATAACATGGAGGAACGAATAATAAACACCAATCAATCTGGAAAACTGTTAATTACGCAAAGCCAAAGTGACACTTTACCTTGAGTTCCATGCCCGTGAAAGCTAGTTCAAAACACAAACTATTTAATAAGTGTGAAATTATTGTTAGGCGATCTGCCCATTGATGCCACCGCTGCACACAGCTAAACTGTAGAAATACCCTCAGAATATCTTTGGCAAAAGAAGGACCTTGCCTCGAACACATTATTGTGCATTTTGGATTTTACTGCTTAATAAAAGGGGGAGGGGTAAAAAAACAAAAAACAATTTGTGTTTGAAGACGGATTGTGAGACACACCAACTTACAGAAGACAAAAATGAACGCACTCCATACGACCTTCGTATTACCAAATTTTTTGATAGCCTCCAGCACACGAGCATCCACTATTAAGGGATCTGATCCCAACAGGATGATAACAGAGGTGGCAGCTAAAAAGCCTCAGACTAGATAGAGGACATCTAATTTGACTGAAACATGACAACTGGTGAGCCCCATCAGTAGAAACGTGCAACTAGCTAATACCTATAACTCTCAAATATTCCTCTCCTCAGATCCCTATTATAATGCATCTATGCAATAAAACAGTTCCATCCAATCCACATTATCCAAAGAATATCAATCCCACATCACATTTGGCACAATAAAAAGTATGAATCCGAATCGAAAAGCTAGTTATTTTCGAGTTGATAAAAATGTGTATTTTTGGAGTGTTGATAAGGGATATCCAGAGGTAAAAGAAGTATTAAAAAAACTCTCTATATATAGTCTACTATATGTATTGTTGCATATTATAAAGTCGGAATTAGCATTGCATCACCTTTTCCTTTAAAAAAAAATTAGAAGAAACAACTCAATAAATTTCGAAAAGGTATTTCATATTATAAAATATCAAGAAACTTGGTATATCTGGGTATAAAACTTAATCGGTATATAAAATTTAATGCTTATTGCATTACAAAATTTGATTATTAAGGTTAGAAATACAAATTCAGCAACTTGCTGTTAACCTCAAATCTCAGTCCCAGATTAAAACTGCTTATCTATAAAAGTATTCTTCGGCCTTCTCTCTTATACGGTGCTCCATTACAAACTCATATGCCTGTGAATACAAATAGAATACTACAGTAATTTCGAAATGATATTTAAAAAAAAAGATAAGGCAGAAAAGCTTCATGAAAGAAGAACGTTAAAATTTGATGATTTATTAAAATGTCTACCAAACCCACGTTTTTATTACTTTACATTTCCGCCGGCTCATCGGCGATGGAAAAATAAAGTTATAAGGTAGTTTTAAAATTAGATATGAATAGTTTTAATATAGAGGTGAGCACTATGGAAGACCTATGAAAAATTGGTAAGATTAAAATAAAATAATTAATCTGAAAAACTTTAAGGAGATTGATTACAAATGTACTTTTAAAATAAAATTAATAAGCTAATAGAAATAAAAAAAGTCGGAGAGTGACGAAGAAAGAAAAATTGGTGACATCGAGAAATAGAGAAATTGCTAAGAGATCCACAACGATATTGTATAAAAGTCTTGATGCCTGTAACATCATATCACAAAAATTTTCAATTTCCTAAATTCGTGTCGGCTTCCTTCTACATTCCCTTATATTAATAACTGAAACTCCCATTATTTTATTGAGAAATCTCAGACCACCAAATTTGTGGAACGGAACCAGAATCCTAGTAAAATTTCTTCGAAATAATGTAATAGTTGCTAAATTTTTGAGTGGACCGACAGTTGTGGTACTGATACCTCGCATTCCAATGATTCCAATGATTTGACACTTTCTTTTTGAAGGATACAATTTCACGCTAAGGTATCATCTGCAGTCACTATAAATGAAGCGGAGTGACAAACGTTTGAGTATAAGACTGTTTTTCCCACAGACAACTATATGGTGCCTTATCTTGATCAGGTTGCGGATAAAACCAGGATATACTAATATCACAGGGAGGAAGAACTAAAAATACCGTTTACGCTGAAGTACTGTAAGCCACCAAACTGAAGACGCTTTCTGTCGTCAGTTCTTTTTTTTTAATTATTGGCTCTTTTTGGTTTATTCACATAAATTTTGAATGTTATTCAGTTAATATGTACTAATCAGGTGTATATAACCTCAAATTTAACGCGGGCGAAACCGCAGGAAACCAGAGCGCAATAGAGGCAGACACACAGAACTTGAGTGGAGACTCTGGCCATTGCCAGAACTCTAATATACCTATTTACAAGAGGGCTCGGAGCCACTGCCGTTTCAACGTACAGGGAGGGTTGTAAGGATTCTGGATTGTAGGAATTCTGGATAGGGATTGCGCTAAGGGATTAGGATGATGAGCAAGTTTTAGGTGAAATTTGGACAATTTTGATGGAATAAGATCTAAAACAAATGGGATATGAAGGTTATGATGTAGGGTATTGTTGGTTACATAGTATGGATCATTGACTATTATCCGAAGAAAAGCATAGACTATTGATCCATTATGAGCTGAGAAACGTTTGCCTTATAACTCTGAGCTGTGTGAATCCTACTTGTAAATCAAATAATTTAAATTAAATATAACAGAATGCCCCATTTAAAACGACCCAACGTCAATTTTCTCGAAAACCATTGAATATACGGAAAATATGAATAGCAGAAAATTTGAATAATTTTTGCTCTACAGTTAACTGGAGTAATTTATTTTTGAATTTATGTAAAACCTTATTTAAAAAATAAGATTAGGGCTTCTTTATGACCCCATGTATTCGTAGCGATTTTTTTAAAATGCAATACAAATGTAGAAAAACTTCGTTTTCCGTTTTTCAATATGTCTATTAAAATTAGAGATACGAGAGCCCAATTTTGAAATAACGATATTGTATTTCATTATAAGAAATTTTTATTTTATTTTTTAATTTAAGGCCATAACTGTACTTAAATTTTAATATTTTTAAATTATACATATATATATATATATATATATATATATATATATATATATATATATATATATATATAGAATATTATTTCAAAATAGAATATCTTGGAAATAAAAAGTGTTTAATCCCTTACTCAACATTATCTTCCATTGTTTATCAATAGGCCATAAAGAAGTTTAACTGTGTTTGTTTACTCAACTTGTAGTGTTCCAAAGTTGTTATTTGAACTGTAGTTTTATTAGCATCCATTATTTTAAAATTTATGCAATATACCCATTATTTTTTTTCTATTCCCAGTAACAAGCGATTGATTAAAAAAAAAGTAGGATTTAATTTACATGCTAATTTTTTAAATAAATACATCTTAAATTAAGCATTTAAAATTATAAATTTCTGCTAACATAACTTAATATAATTTCAGATCAAAATATAGTGAACAAAAACTTTTTATTATGATAAAATTACTCATAGGAAAACGGAAAAAAAAAGTTCAGAATAATCCGGGTTTCGAATATGATAGATCCGGATAACTGGATTTCTACTGTATGCAAAATAAAACAAAATAATAATCTCTATTCATTTATATAAAAAAAACTAAAAATAAATAGTAACAAGATGTAGTATGATTCCACTATCAAAGACCTTGAATAATAGGGGACTTAGGTGTTTTTGAAAGTGTGTACACGGCTTTGTCAGTCATTGAAGATACCTTCAAGTTATTTAATTATTCATAAACGCCTGCAAAGGAAAAAAGAAAAGAGTGCATTCCTGTAAAAATTTAACCTCTGAGGCAACCTACTGAACAAATTTTATGTAAAGTTTTCGGGAAAGATGCTTACATATTCAGCAACCATTTCCCTTTCAAAACATGTCTTGTATTCTTACCCTTCTCTTTAATATCTGTTTCTTCATTCTATATGGCTTAAAAAGATTTGGGGGTATTTTAGGGTGAGAATTCATTTTTAGACAGAATTTTTATATTTTTAAATCAAAAAAATTTGATTTTTCTAAAATCACGTTGCTATGATATTAAATGTGAATGTTAATGAAGTAGACTCCTTTTTACAATGTATACAAATAAATCAGAAACATTACCTCTTTCCCATCTGATTTCTTCTATTGGATATCCAGCCACCGGACACTTAATGCGAAATTCTTCTCCGGCCACAGCGGTAACTTTCGGTATCAGTCGTATGTAGGGTAAACCTGAAAGTAAAAGAAATCTTGAAACACCCGAATAATTTCAAAAAATTTCAATGCCATTTGAAATGCAATTAATTTAAACTTGTAGAGTGCCAAACAAGAAAACAGTGTTCCTAGTATCTTTAAATATGGTTTCCACTCAAAAGACAAACCAATTAAATATTTATTTCTTTAGCATTTTCAATAGGGTAAATAATAAATTAAAAATAAAGATCAAAAATCGAAAATCAGAATTTAATTAGTTTCACATAACAACAGAAACTCTAAAATTCACAAAAAACACTGAAAATTCTGCAAATAAAAGTGTATCCATCAAAAAACCTGGGCAATGCCTTGGAACATCAAACGTCGGGCGGCGTAGCAAGACTTGAATTGAAAAAACAAATTTAATTATATAAACTAAATATTGAAAAATTCCAAAATTAAATAAACCCAATGTTATTCTAAATAGGTTAGTTGTTGAGTGTCAATAAAAATATAGAGAGAATAATGCTAATAGATTATTAGTGGCATTTTCGTTCGTTATCGTGATTCATACACATTACGAAATGCTAACCCTCTAGTTTCTTCGCATTTCAATGCGAATTCTCTTATTTTTGAAAAAAGAGTAGGCTATTTTCGCAAAATAATTTATGCAATATAGTCTTCAATTGTATTCGATTAAAATAAAGAGTTTTTCTTATTAAAAAATGAATTATTATTTTTTTTTGTGTTTGTGTGTTGGCCTACCTACCTTATAATAAATATTTAGTGTTTAGTACTTCTACTGTGAAATATATCGAATCTAGCAGAATAAAAAATGCTAATGGATTTGGCTGGAGCCTCCTCTGAATGTTCGCCTGGGGTGTATTCGATCTTAGTTACGCTGAAAATCAGGGTATGTCCAGGGTATGACCGATTTATAATTACAATTGCATTGGTGTTACAAAAGTACATGAATAAACTACAATTGTCTATTACATATGTATATTATTCACATCTTAGTTGTTTATAAACATGGATTGCAATCGAATAACTGAGATCAAATATTGGCGAATTTCTATCTTTCTTACCAAGCATTGTTAGAGTCTGATGTTTATTACCCTAGTTTTAGTTTTTACATCGGCTGAGAGAAGATGGCGATTTCGAGTTGATAGAGTTAAAAAAAGTTATTGAAAAAGCAAAAAATCGGAAAGCTCCAGGATGCGATAGAGCCCCTAATGAGTTTTTCAAAGATTGCCCAGATGATTTTCTGCAATGTTTGCTAAATTTTTTCAACTCAATATATGAAAATTCAAACATTCCGAATAGCTTTACCCAGTCTATAATCTTCCCGTTTTTCAAAATGGGTGCTTTAAATGTTGTCAATAATTACAGGGGGGTAATCCTTTTCGGAATGCATAGCTAATCTATTCACTGGTTTGTTGTTATTAAGATTAGAACAGTGGACAGAAGAAAATAAAATATTGCATGAATGTCAGGCAGGGTTCCGAAAGGGATATATCTACTGTTGACAATATTTTTAATTTCTCCAGCTCAGCAATATTAATAGGTGTATCACACACTCCCTGAGATTTCATATCAAGGCAAGATGTTAACGGTTTCTTTGTCAATGTCTTTGTGATGGCTTTATCTCCATGTACGTGGCTGACATTCGCATAATGCTTGCATAAGGCATCGGCTTTATTCTTAGGATCGTGAAAAGATTGGTTGACACACTTCAAGGGTTGTTGTGGCATTGGAGAGTTGTCATTATTAAGCCGGGAGAGATATTTTTGGGCTTGGGTACCATTATTCCTAAAATCTAAAGCAGTTATAAAATTCCTGTAAGCAGAACGTTTGGCATTTTTTATCTCAGTATGGAGTTCAGCTTGGTGTTTCCGAAGTGAAATGAGGTCTTCGGTTGCTTTGGTTCTTTCGGCTGTGCGACGGCTTCTGTCTCGTCTTTCCTTCAGGTTTGACAAAGTTGAGTTCCAGAACGGTTTGAAGTTTTTCACCAGTCTTCGAGGTATGAACTGTCATCCTCAATGCAAGTTCTGATATCCTCCGAGTGCCTTAGGTTCTTCAAATGATGATAAATAGGGTTGCGGAATATTGTAGCTTATGGAATTTGTCAGTAAATTTGGAAAAAACAAAAATTATGGCATTTCGGAATGGAGGAAGATTAGGAAAGAACGAGAAATGGAAAATGGAATAAACAACTCTTGGCAGACTGTATTACACAATGCCAACAAAGCCTTGTCATAGGATTTGTTTTTTGTGTTAATAGAGAGGATGTAAATTTATTTTCAATAAAGCTTTTTATCTATCAATCTATCTATTCCTCTTTCTGGGATGTTGGTACGGAAAAAGTTTAAGACCCTTTTGGTGTCATTTTTAAACTCTCATAGCTCCGCTTCTATTAATGATAAAAATCAAGAATTGGTATCATTTAGCCGAGAAAATGTGCCATTAGAGATCGCAAAAAGAATTTTTGGATTTGAACGTAAAGCGGAAATACAAAAACGATTTAAACTGACCAATTTTGAATGTTGAGTTGATAAATTCTCCATACACTCCAATATAAGTTTCAACATATGACTGAATATACATTCACGAGGTTGCTATTTTATAATTAAATACATTTTTTTTTTGCAATTCTCATGCTTTTTCCTCTTAGTGATTCTTCGTCTTTAAAACCCTTCTTGATAGACAAAGCCTCTGCCCGATTTTTGCCTTCATTGGGTAAAGTCAGTGAAAAGTTCGTACACTTCACATTCATAAAATTCATTAAGATTTTGTGGTTCTCATAGTGGAGTACTTAAATTTGAGATGTAACTGCAACCTCTTTTAAGACAGTACGACTTGGTCGATTCTTGTTTTATTCTAAATATTGCTGATAACGCCGATTTTAATATTAGATCCATTAACGCCGACTAAGGTATGAAACTTAGGACGGATTATGATTGTCACTCTAAAATTTGGAGTACAGACAGAAGACGACAAACTTTGAATTGCTACTTCTGATTTAACAGGCAAGGATCAACTGGGGCTCAGATCTCCAAAGCCCTTTAAGTGAGAGAGGTACGGATTAAATCTAATTCGAATGAAAATAGTTTTTGCTTTGAACATTGCTGAATCAGAATCCATCACATAATATTAAATTCTTGAGCGTTCTCTTTCAATAAGATGGTATTGTGTTACCATCTTGTGTTTATGAAAATAATGTCAAAAAAAAAGAACAAAAAAAAAGCAAGCAAAATTTTTTATTCAACCACTAAAATAATTCTATTACCATCCATAAACGCAGTCACAAAAGATATAAATGCAATCTTTATGTATTGTTAATAAAATTGAATTGACAAATTAATATCTGTAAAAATTTCTTTGTCAGTTTCTTTGCTGTTACTAGGCAATTGTTATTTTATTATTATTATTACGAGCATTAAAAGCACTCTTTCTTCTTATCAAAGTTTTTTTAAAAATTTATTTATTTTTTAGTATTATTTCTTTGTTCATACCTGTCAAAAATCTTTAATCAAGGTAAACATTAAATAGGGAAATAAATATCAGAATAACTAATAAAATTTTAATGGAAATGATAGCAGTGCAAGTAGGACGGGGCCATACGGATTTTCCGGTTTGCGCGTTGAATCCTTATTTTTCGGTCGAATTTAGAAGTTTTATTAAAAATAACCAGAGAAATAAAAACTTAATATACGTTGCTAAATGTTTATTTGACGGTATTTTGCATTAAATCCATTTTTTTTCTACTCAAAATCTCGATTTAAATTCATGAAGAATTTTTCTAGCCGTTTTATTTTTATTTTATTTTCAGTTTTTGTCTACGCGAGCTTTTGGACGCAATAATAGTACAAACAAAGTTTGTAGATAATTAAATTATGCTTCGAATTGAAGCATTTTTATACCCCTTTGCCTAATAATAACAAAGTTACATCGTTTTTAAAAATTATCCCCCTCCGCTTATTCAGGCAATATTTTGAGCAAATTCCGCTGCTCAAATTCTGGAACGTTTTATAAGACGTATGTGTTAAAGACTTCTATAACATATAAGAAATTCAGCTTGCCCTTAATTTTTCTATCCCAAAGTGGTATTTGACTGGGGTAATAACGCCATCGAATATCTTGTCGGCTCTTGGTAGTAATATTGATCGAATATTGTTTAACCAATCCTGGAGGCAGTTGGGATTTATAAAAATAAAGGTGTCGAGGGGAGCCTATTAAAAGGTTCGTGCTTATGCATATTCATAAAGGAAAGTGATTACAGGCGTGAAAGCTTTCTTCCTTTAATTAATTTACACAGGCATCGATCGGTAGCGATCAACCTCAGAGAAAGCTTACAGGCCAAAGATGGGTGCTCACCAATGCTATTAATCTTCTTGGTCCGAATTTGATGCCTTTATATCATATTAGTGTTAAGGAATATAAAATATTAGTTAATTAAAAATTGTTGCTAATCATTTTTTGTTTATGATTTTTTGTTAAACTACTATCTTTTAAAACAATTCAAGATATTCCTGATAATTTTCTAATAATTCCAGATTAACTATGCAGGTTTTATGATTTTCTGATTACTTACTTATAAGGGGTTGACCCACTCAAGAATATATTACATTACATATTGTAAATCGAAAATGAAACAGGCACAACTCAAAACTCCTAACGTCAGCAAAGGATAAATACTATATAACAGAAAAAACAAGAATCTTTCTTGTCCTACTCCTTATTTCTCTTGAAATAAAGAACAGAAATTTGAAGAATTAAGTTAGCGCCAAAACGTCATGGCTTTCAGAGACGTCATACATCAGGAGCCTCCACTGCAGCGTATGCTTTTGTAATAATGATTTTTCATGAATCGTTTCTTTTTAAATATTTTTATAAAGAAACGTTCGACAAATTCCGTTCTATAGAAAAATGTCTAGATCATGTACGTATTGTGTTGTAGAAGAAAAGAGAAATGGCAAGATTACCGTAATGGAAATGATAATTAATTGTTGCTTTAACATTCAAAAGACCATTACATTTTTTTTTTATCCATTTCGTGAATGTTAAATAATTTCTTCGGGTTTATACATGCAAATTAGAATCCATTACTGATACCTATTTGTATAAATGCTGAACAGATTAAAATTAACTCTTATGTATTATTTGTTTCTCATATTAGACACATGATATAACTAATCAGCATTTAATAAAACAATTATATTTATTTACAGAAAAAAAATTAATATAATGGTCTGTTAAAGAAAAAACATCTGAATGAAAAATCTCAATTTCTGAATTTAGATGTAGATATGCGATGTATATAAATATGTGAATAAATATTATTGTTATCAAATGCTGATTATTTATATCATGGGTCTACTATGAGATACAACATAAATGGTTAATTTTACTTTCAAATTTTCAGGTATAACATTTACATATAGGCTATTAGGAATAAATTTTAATATATAAAGACATTATTTGGCATTACCGAACAGAACTTTTCAGGGTCCAAACTCACTTAAAAATAAACGAATCATCAAACATAATATAAAATCGTTACTACAAAAGCATAAGCTACAGTGGAAGTTCCCGATATATGGCGTCACGAGCAGTCATGATGATGTAGGGACCGTTTTGGTGCGAACTTGCATCTTTACAATTCCTGTTCATTATTTCTAGGAAAATCTCGGGAATTACAAGTCGCAGGAAAAAAATATTTCA
Source organism: Rhaphigaster nebulosa (assembly GCA_948150685.1). Classification (NCBI taxonomy): domain Eukaryota; kingdom Metazoa; phylum Arthropoda; class Insecta; order Hemiptera; family Pentatomidae; genus Rhaphigaster; species Rhaphigaster nebulosa. The sequence goes on along the minus strand of OX411306.1, from coordinate 100,764,046 downwards.
GATTATTTGTAAGAGGTTTAAAATATAATGAAACAAGAAAGTAAAAAAAAAAAAAAAAAAAAAGGATTATTGTAATAAAATCTTGGATGTATATTTTAAAAGTTAGAGTCCTATCATCCCCAAGAGCAGCCAGCTCTCAAATATCACGCCAAAATAACAAACTCCTGTTATTAAAAAAAAAAAAGAAACACCTGTCCGTCCGCAGCTTTTCTCCGAGACTAGTGGACCGATTTTCTTGAGATTCGGTACGAAAGTCACAGGCCACCCTAGGATGAACTTTGGAACTTTATTTACGTTACCGTCCGTCGGTTTGTTTCAAAATGGCAGCCGAGTAGAGATTTTAGAAGGTCACAACTCGGCCAGAGAGGAAATGTAAGGTGTTTTGGAATCAGCGAACCAAGATATTAAAAAAAAAAAAAAAAGGAAAACAAATTATATAAATGTTTTCGGTTTAATATTTTCAAAAGTTTAAGTTTTACGTTTCAAGACACGTAGAATCCAAAAATCGAATTAAAAAAAAAAACCGTCTGCAAAATTTTTGAGTTATGGTCAATCGAAAGGTGATGAAATTCCCTACAAAAGCAAAAAAAAAAAAATCATTTAAATGGTATCAGTATTAATTGAGATATAGCGTAATGAAGTTCGTAGACTAATTCTCCTGCGTTGCAGGTCATATTGGCCTTAGGCCTCCTGGCATCAATTGCGGGCTTCTGACTGCCTCGCATCTCTCCACTTCATTCTTCCTTGGATTATTTCTTCACTTCCTCTAGCTTCTTTGTCTCTCATTTTTCTTTTCCCACTGAAGTGCACATTCATTTACCATTTTATCCTCTGATTATGCCCTACTACCTCAGCCGACTTGCATAGACACAATTTCTTCTTAACACTCCCAATTCGAAACTCTCAGAGCGATCATCATGGGAGAAGCTCCAAAATTCCATAGATGCCTACTGCTTTATTTCTTTGCTGAACTTGGTTGATATATTTTATAAAGTATTCTGCACATGTTCCTCTCCCGAAACCTGAGATTTGATTATCTAAACAGTAAACCATGCAATATTGTATTATCCAAGATGTCACAATTCTTAAAATTCAAGCTCTGGTAATTAATTGTACAGCTCAAAACAAAAATTTACGTAAATATTTTATATTAAAATCTTGAGAACATTCTCATTAGAAATGTCTACTTGAAGAGTTGTTTTTTCAATTTTCCACGGTGATCAAATTTTTTACTTGTAGTACCATACAGCAAAAGATTTTAAGCACAAAAACAATTAAAAAACTTAAATTTTAATTCTAAAAAAATAGGTTAAGTTGTAAAAACCTCACGTGTATTACTGTCTCCACCCATTTCTTTACTTTATATCTCCCTATAAGCCTTAGTAACAATATTTTTTTTAAACAACACCAGTGACACTTGGAATATAGAAGTCCTACCGCAAAATAATTGAGAGGTTCTTAATTTTTTGAATGGCTTCCATCACTGTGAATGAAGAAAGTGTGTCTCCAAGTCAGCCTCAAATGCAAGGCTCATGTGTATTACCGTTATAAGTAGGCAATAAAGTGTCCAAAAAGGTGGCCCGTGATAGGATTACCATTCAGCAGATGGCCTCTGTTATTCCTGCTTCTTTTGGCTTAGTGGTGACAAGGAGGAAGGCAGTATGTCCTGCTTTCTAAAAAAACATGGTGAGTATTTTTAATGCTCCTCAGGTATATTACCATCATTTTCGCCTCCATTTTATCTTTAAATTTAGTTTTCGTTATTCACTTTAAGACCTGAGAAAGTAGTTTTCCAATCACACTTTCTTTTTATTTTTGCTTTTTTTAAAATTGTGATAAACATGCCATTGAACATAGTTTCTCATGTGCGTTACCACTCATGTGTGTTACCATTCATGTTTGTTACTATATTTGAATTAACAAACATGTATGGAATCGACTAATCTTTGGAACGAAATGGTTTGTTGCGATCCACCGGTTTCAGTTTCATGGATGGTTTCAGTTTTCATTCCGTTCCATCTTCGTTTCCGAAAATGTTCTGACTTTTCTTTCGCTGTTCCTCTTATGGTTTTCGAAGGAGTGAATGGATATTAGCAGTTCAAACGATTTTTCGAATGTTTAGATGTCGGCTTGAACGAGTGTAAAATTTTTTGAAATTTTTCCGACTTTTCTTTCGCTTTTCTTCCCATATTTCCTGAATCGGTAAATGGATTTTCGCGGTTTAAACAATTTTCTGGCTGTATACAAGTACGCTTAAAGAAAAACGAGTGTGAACATTTTTCCGAATTTTCATTTGCTTTTCCACTTATATCTCATGATCGAGTCAGTAGATTTTTGTGGTTTAAACGATTTTCTAGTTGTTTAGAGGCAGGCTAAAAAGAAAATGAGTGTGCAATTTTTCCGAATTTTCTTTCGTGAATCGGTGAATATATTTTCGCGTTTTAAACGATTTTCTGGCTGTTTACAAGTACGCTTAGAGAAAAACGAATGTGGAAATTTTTCGACTTTTCATTTGCTTTTCCTCTTGTATCTCGTAAACGAATAAATTAGAACGAATCCATTTTCGCGGTGCAAACGATTTTCGGACACTTTAGACGTAACCTAAAAGGAACACTAGATGAAAATAATCCGAAGTTTCTTTCGCTTTTCCTCATATATTTCGTGAACGGCTAAATGGTTTTCAGCGGTTAAAACAGTTTTCCGTTTAAAATAAAATACAAATAAAAGTGTTTCTAATTTCTAATAATATTGTCTATGATTTGTCAAACTCTCAATGATATAAAATTTCATTGAATGTTATCAAATTATGTTATCAAAAAACCACATTTTTATTTAGTCAATCTAAAGACGTTTGATTAACTTAATTATGTTTGTTGTCATGTATTTGGATCTTGGCATTTTAATTAGTGTATTTAAGATTTGCGAATTGCGAACATATATTCATATTACAGACAGCAACATAATTAGAGCAGTCGGACGCTAGATTGAAATCTCAGATTGGAACGAGGAATAAGATCACTCAACAGAACGAATATTCAAGAAATGACGAAGAGAAGGTGGCGGATGAGCAGTGGAGAAACTGGGACTAAACTCATTGATTCAACGAAATCAGTGGTTCTTGAAATAATAAATGCGGGAACTCATGTGCTTTTTTAGTACCTTGTTGGCCCGAGGAATAATAACAAGTATAAATGTGTAGAAGTGTATCAGCGACCTGTGGTCGAAGATGAGGGGGACTCGACAGTTATGTGCTATCAAACAGTGGGAGAAAATGGAATACTTTTTAAATAAATTAATCAGGAGGATGTATCTGGTTTTCAGTTTGAAAGACTCCATGGAATTAAAAAAAATCCCAGGATGGTTTTGGAAGGAGAACAAATGAGTATCCTATAAAGTTTTGGCCAAAATTGACGCAGGAGATATGTAAACGTTCCAATCTATAATATTATTTTACGATTTCCTTTTCTATAATTTGTATTTTGTCTACAAAATTTCCATGTTTTTGTAATCAACTCAATTATGACAAGTCTGATTGTAGACACTTGAGTTTGATTGCCTCGCTAGTAATGTTAATTACCTAGTTTCTAGTAGTTAACATGTAGATACATACATATTGATATTACCTCAAGAGCCAATTCGAATTTCCTAATTAGGTTACCTAAAATTTGAATTTCTGTATTACTTGAAATTTCATGAGTACGTTCGATAGTCTAATGAAGTTATTAAAATAATATTATATGGAAGCTGCTAAATCTAGTTTTGTTATCCTTAAATAAATTTTTAAAAATGTAGAAGAAAGTAGACATACTAGATATAATCTGATAGAATACTATGGCCCAGCCAGGTATATTACTCTTTTGCTAATAAAAATGTATTTATCATCAATACAGAGACGGATAATTTGTCGAACTAGAATTTTAGAGAGTAATCTGAGACTTAACAGCAATGTGAGAATCGAAAAATTAATTAATCGATCAATATAAGAAAAAATATCTAAATGATAAACTAAAAAGTAATACAAATGATTGATTTTTGCTTTTAAATAATTATTTTAAGTTAATTAGACCGCTGAAACCAATATGGGACAACCATGTCCACAGTGTATCACCCAACATTTACATGAAACAATTCTATTTTAGGATAGTCATTCTTTTTTTGGTAATATGCATTAGATGTATTGATTATTTTCACTATTAAAATTTTCTACGATCGTGTAATTGTTTAAGCTCATAAACGGTACATATATCATGCTTCTAGAGGGTTTGAAGAATATAAAAAAAATGACAACATATAAATTAGGCCAATTTGAATTTAATCTCTGACCTGAAGTTTCAGAAGGTCATATCGACATTTCTAATGAGAATCACCCATGCAAAATTTGTGTTTTGCCAACATTTCATTAACTTATTTTATTGCAGTAGAAAAACAAAAGTTTTAATTTACAATAAATTCCATTGCAACATTTAAAATAGCGGTAGATTTCCGAAAATAACAGACAATCTTGTTATCAATTTAGAACCAGTAGTATATAAGTGGGCCAATATGAGTTCGAATATTTGTAAACTTTCAAATGAAATTCCATGGTCAAATTTCACAAATAAACTTTATATTGGCATATCTAAATGAGAAAATGACATTGAAATGGGGATAAAATATGATGATAGAAAACTTATTTCCAATTGAAAATTTTCATTTCATAATATTTTTTATTTTATTTTTATTTTTTATTAAGACTGAAAGAAAATGAATCACAAGAAACTTTAATTTCATAAGACTAAATCAGAAAAGTTCACGTTAAACAATAAAATGGTTCCGCTCATGTTATTAGTTTTTATTTTCTGTCCTAACTTTTTCCATGAAATGGGAAAATACAAAATATTTACCTTACATAAAATGAATATAATAAAACATAATAGAATATAAATCAATATTTTCTTTTAATATATCGCTCATTTGGAAGAAGAGTTCCACAATACCAAAAGTGGAGTTTTTCAAAAGAAGCTTTTTTAAGTTTGCTTATTTAGGTTTGCCGCTTTCCCTCAATTCACTCATAAGACATCAAGTGGGACATTTCTTATTCATTAATAATATTATTATTATTGGACGGCGCTATATCCCAATCATTTGAGACTTGGGCTGCTTCAGCAAAGACGGCCAGTTTTCTATGTTAATTGCTGCTCCTTCCAATTTGTTACACCAAGCAGTTTACTTGTATCGGCAGCCACTCAATCATACTAGCGTAAACATCTTCCTTATAAAGGCTCATTCATAACTCTCTGTGGGGTTGAATTATTGTTTTTAACAATAATAATAATTCAGAACTTCCATAATTTATATAATTATAGTATCTCGTTCTTTCGGTAAAAGACCTACAATGGGGTCGAAGGCCTACAATAAGGGCCGAAACATCGGTATTCATTTAATTTTGTCTTCTTATATCTTTGTACTAATCTTGATCGTAACCATCATGGAAACCATCAAGCATTTTGAAATGGTTACACTCATTTAAATTTATAAATATATAAATTTTCAAAATGCATGAGAGATAAGTTTGGAATGTATAACAGGACTATCTTGAATCTTGATCAGCTTGAGAGTATTGGAAGGAAGTGTCTCTTAGAAGTCTCATTACTTGGGGCACCGGTAACTAACTTGACTTTCCCAAGTTTGGAAGTCGATTGCCCAAACTTCTTGCCAGTAATGGTATGGGATTGCCCTTTCCTAGTCATAAAAATAAATAATGCATGGTGTGATGTCTTGAATTTTCTGTTATCTTTAGAATGGTTATATTTATTATATTTTATTTTATTCATGAATAAAATAAATGGAGGTAATGTAAATTAATTTTATAATATATTCAAATTTACCCTCTTGTTTTACATCATTGAGGAAAAATAATAACAATACAAAAGATTTTAAAATTACTGTGATTATTTATTATAATCATTTCCTTTTGGTTTATTATTTTCAATAATAGACCTTTTTTCCAATTGATATAGGTAGATTACCAAACACAGTCTCAATTGTGAGTAGCTTTCGGTGTCCAGCACCATATTCATCTCTATTTAAAATATCTGAAGTGGACAAAACATGACTTCCTTGTATGCCTATCAAACTATAAATCGGTGGCTCAAAAAGTGATCCAGAATTTGGTTACTAGTTTCCGAAGATTGCAGTATCTCAAAAACGGCACTCGGTGTTGCGAAATCCATCTATTGACACACACAAATGGAGAGGAAAACCAGAATTTTACTCTCAGTTTTAACATTTAAAACAAGTAATAAAAATGTTTAATTGGATTGGAAACCAAATTGCGTTTGTAACCTTTATTACCGAAACATATGATTTATTTATTTAATTTAAATAAAATTTTTGATGTAAGCTTATTATGACCTTCAAGTAAAGTACCCTTTTCGGCTCACCAATTTGAACCAAAATATAGAAAATACATTCATATCGATATAAAAGTCCAATTTACCAAATTTGAGAAGTTTAGCTTTGTATTTTAATATAATTTTTGATGGAAATCAATTATGACCTTCAAGTAAAGTACCACTTCCGGTGATCAAGCAGTGACCAAAAAGGGAGGTTCACAACTAGATTTTACAAGAATCTTAAATACAAAATTTCAACTTTCTACGGCTAACCGTTTTTGAGTTATGCGAGATACGAACGTACGTACGTACAGACGCAACGACGAAACTAGTCAAAATGGATATTTCCGTTGAAATCTGAAAACCGAAAATTTTCGCGATTACAATACTTCCTTTACTTCGTACAAGGAAGTAAAACAACATCAGGATTAAAACAAGCCAATTATTCATTATACGTATCATCAATAGTAATTCTAATTTTAATTTATTATCATGCAAGCAATCACTCAGCCTTTCGAATCATTACTCCGTCATAAGGAGGAGTTGTTATTTTGAACATTAGTCCATCGTCTAAAATATTATTTGTATATTATTTCTCCAGAATTGTTGGGATAAAATTCATAAGTGCAACCCTAAAATAAAAAACTTCAACAGAACATTCATGATATTACTACATTTTTAAACTGATTTTATTTGAGTTAATTACCTTTATGGAAAAGAGAACATACCCGACCCCCTGCGTACTAGGTTTTGAGCGATCTCGATCGCCAGCGCATTCTATATTGCAGATGCTAATTTCATTAATTGCTCAATTGACACATGTGCTAAAAAACTATTTTAAATTTAGTTTTATCGGTTATTACGGATTTTACTATTTTTGACTATGTGTGAATAATGATTTGGTATATGGGTTGCTTCTTGTTTTGAATTAAGGATTTAGTCTTGATTTATGGCGATATATATTGATTTCCAAAATACTTTCTAAGTCCGCGATTAGTTCTATAATATTTTTGTCATGATTTGAAGGAAAAAAATTAAAGGAATCGCCTAGGCTAAGAAAGTTGATAATGTTATGTGGGATGTGGTATTCGGAACAGTTAGTCACTATATTCTTATTATGTAACATTTCATATTTATCGACTAGTTCGCTATAATGATGGTCCATCTGTAATTGTAGACTAATATTGCTTGAAATTATTGTGGTTGCAGTAGTGTTAAGGTGTGTTTTCCTCGGTGCGACTATCACGACTATAATCATTGAACGATTATAGTCGTGAAGGGTGTTTTCCTCGGTACGACTATCTCAATATTATATTGGTTAATATGGCAACAACGATCCCTAGAGCACCGTTGCCATAACGACTCTACTCCCGGTAGAGTCGTTAACGACTATCTCACTGCTTGAATAGTCGTACGGGAGAAGGTTGAATATAATCTTCAGTCGTTAACGATTTTTGCTATTTGTTATGAGTAGGGTTAGGATTTTTATGTGGTAAAAAATCCAAAATATGTTGTTATTATTTCAGAAATATTTAAAAATAAATCTAAAAGATGTGAATTATGTAAAAAAATGTTTATTAAAAAATACTATAAATGTAGCAATAAAATACTATATACATGTACTTTACAATATATAAAATAGATTTAAAAAATAAATTAGGAACAACGAAAAAAATGTTAAAATTAAGGAGCAAAATTGGGTAGCAAAGGAAATAAAACTGAAGAAAAATAACAAACAACTTCAAATTACTCAGGTATCATTCAATTCATCAAATTCAGGTGAAATTGGCGCAAATTAGGCATTTTTAGATGTTCGAAGAGAAATTTGCGCCGATTGTCCCTCAGATTTGTTTTGCATCGGCTAACTGGTCTTTTCACGTCGCCTGAGGTGACGGGATAAAATATAAATGAAGGAATTTCTTTCGCATTTAATTCGGTGGATTCTCCTGCCTCGTGTTTCTTTTAGCCCTTGCGAACATCAGATGTATTCTGCATTATGTAAGTCTGAATTTTGTTTTTTGTTTTTGTTTCATCTTCAGTGTTCATTCTTATGGACTACCCTTCTCTCCTGGGTACATCACATAGCCTATCGATGGCTTCGTTAGTCAAGTTCAAATTTTCAGTAAGAGTAAAACATTTGGTCTCTAATCTTGTGATTGTCTTGGACAAGAAAGATAAATTTGCAATCATATTTCTTTAGAACTGATGAATTAAATAACAGGCAGGCTTATTCAATGATGGCAGAATCGGGACTAACCCTTGATATAATGACCTTTACATTTATAAGTTGACATCCGCATCTTGGTATAGAAGGATCATTATTAGGGATTGACTAATTATAATCATAATTAGGGATTGATAAATTATTTGCCACTTCTATAAATTTGTTTTATTGAAAACTAGTTTCGAATGTTATACATTCATCCTCAGTTCTAAAAACACACAAAAAATTAGAAAATAAGCAATTCAAAATATAGTTTGGTATTATTATACATATTAAATTAGATTAATATAAATCAGTATTATAAAACATTTATGAATTATGAATTTAATTAAGACAAGAAATCAAATATATGTTGGTACTCACCCAGGTTTAAATGGATTATATCAAACAGAAAATTTTGTACTAGTTTCTTCTCGCATTGTACTAACAATGAACGAAAGCTAGGTAGGATGTTTTTAGGTAAACGGTTTTTCAGGTGAAAGAGTTTTTCCAGTAATGCCGGTGAGTAATTGTTTTTAAGATTGGAATAAATTAATATAAATTTAAGATAAATTATAAATAAATAAATAAATTTAAGATTGGACTATTGGAGATATTTATTTGGTCATAAATTGCTTGAATTATTTAATTTAATCCGGGATTTGATCTCTCAACCTTTGGGTTTGTGAGTAGGTGCGTTAACCCGCTCGGCCACCCCGACCCCCATATATAATATATATGTATATATATAGTTGATGAAGAAAAACCTAAACACATACGATGTGTGACCTTTAAACCTTAACACAATGCTGCAATTAATTCAGGCCACATTTGAACCAGAAAACATTACAAGAGCATAAGCCAATGATCTAATGTATTTCGTTAGAAGCCTGAAATTTTTATAGATCTCTTGAGAGGTAGTTAAAACTGATCCAGAAAGGGTCGCGGTGGTAAAGATTGACCCACCCGTTAATATAGTCTTCTGAGTAGACTGCTTTCTTCTCCTTCAGCGTTCCCAGCAATCTCGACCTCTTCATTTCCGGTTTCCCCCGGCGACAAAATTTTCTTCCAGCTGTTCATCTTCTATTGGAGAATATTCATTTTTCAATTTAAGTGCATACTGAACCAGAGCTCAACCAGAACAACCATTTTGCTCGAAAGTATAGTGCATTGTAAGTCTTTGTTGCAGTAATCTTCAAAGATGTCTCGTACTTCCTTACTATCACACTCCCCGCCGTAGTCACTCAACAGTTTCTTCAAAACATGACCCGTTAATTGTGGCTCATAGGTGAACTGTTATAGTTTTTCTGAAACTTGCGAATTTAACTTCATAAAATAGACTTGGCTGAAATCGTATTTGAATACTACAAAATATGGAGTTGTGGAAGTTGGGAAGGGAAATTTTCCTGAAAATTGATATTTTTGAAAAGTTAAATATACGCTTGTGAAAACACATTTTTTAAAAACTGTTTTAGAATAATAATAATAATTATTTTTTTTACTTAATTAAAAGAAAAAACATAGAAAAATCTATGATAATGATCATGATCATTATACCGAAAAATAAGGTATAGTCTACCAGATGACTCTTTGGCTCATTAATTGATATTAAATAGAAGAGCCCTTATAATTGCACACCATTAAAACTATCAAATGGAGTATGTCCCTTATAATTGCATTGATAAAATTCAATTTTCCCTCACTTGATTCAAACAATAATTATTAATTGAATTCTGATTACATTACCTGTGTGTTTAAACATTTCAACGCTCCCTTATCTCCTATAAAAAGAGCTAATCTTATATATATTCTATATTGTAATACTGTTTAATTTATCGATATAACATAGGTCTCGATTACTAGGAATTTCTATTTAAAGTTGACTCATTAGCACAAGGAAATGCACACGCTCACAAACCTGCATTATTTTTTGTAGTTTAACATATTTCCAACAGAATTTCGAGATTAACAACTAGTATATTCACGAATTTTATAATGATTCAAACTTCTGAAAACTCGATTAGTCATAATTACATTTCGAATTTGCCTTAGGCAGTATTCAGAAATATATCATACAGGGTGAGCGGACGTCCGGGTTTTGGAGGACATGTATTTTTTTTAGTTTTTGCCCTCGGCTCCACAAATAGCTGGTATTCATAACACAATATGAATTAGAAAAATAAACTTTTAACAGTCGTCATTTGAGGTATTAATGCTCCTGCCTTGATTATTTACGAACGTGGATCACTCAGTTTGAATGTTATGAATGGATGAACATATAAATATGATGGATGAATATATGAAAAGTGGGAAAGGTTTTTTTTCAATATTCGCTACACATGAAATGGGTGGAATTCTTCACGAAGAATTTAGGTAGTTGCCCATTTAGTATGCCATCTCATGCAATCTGATAGGAGCTTTGCTTACGCCACAAATTTGAATTTTCTCCCATAATCGTGGATATTTGATGCGAATATTTGTATTAAAAATAAATAAAACCAAAGAAATCATTGAGAAAGAAAATAACTCGTTCATTACCGTAGATGTTAAGCCTCGCGGAATGGGAAGCCTTTCCTGCTCTGTTCTCAGCTGTGCACGTGTACTCTCCACCGTCTTCCACGGTCACATGGCTAATATTTACGTGACTGATCACGTCACCATGGATTGTCACGTACTGGCCGATTTCGAATCTGAAAAAATAAAAGAATATAACAGTCACTTTATGTCACTTTTGATGAAATAATGATATAAAAAAAAAAAAAAAAATACTATGCAGTGATCATATCATTCGCAAATTATATGTTTATCCATCTATATAGTTTCATAATTAAATATATAATTTTAAAAACATTAGACTCAGTAGCATAACTAAGGAAGAATACACCCCGAATGAATCCAGAGGACATTTTTCTCGTCAGATTCAAGATATTTATTACTAGAAATACTAATCACTAAATATTTATTACCATATTTTAATGTTAATTACAAATCAAACCTAAAGTAAACGCAAAACATAAAATAAAAATAGGCGAACGTAACACCAATGACACTTTAGCGTAGAGGCGTTAAGGAAATAAAAAATAAAATAATAACATTTTTATTAAGAAAATTCTTTATTCTCGATTTCTCAAGCTGATTGATCAGACAACTACAAAAAACTTAAAACTAGTTCAATCACTTCAAGATGATTTATTTAACGAATGGCATATACATAATGTATCTTATTACAACTGATAACTGGTCGTTATTCGAAATATCCGAACTTTGTGAAAAAAGTGTAAAAAGATATGTTTTTTAAAACTTGATCAGAAGCCAAGCTTATTAGTTTATTTTGTATTGATGGGCAAACATACTTTATTTTATTTTGTTTTCAAGGAGGGTCTTAAGGATTGGATCATACTTCTAAAGCTCAATGATGTTTACATGCTCAATGATTCGCTTTTTTCTCAAGTTTCCTGACCAATGCCCTCTAAAGGCTAAATTACAAGTTGAAATCAAAACAACCATTATCCCATTTGAAACCTCACGCATTTGTTATGCTTCTTCTTGTAAAAGTCCAAAATGTCTTTATCACTTATAAGCTATGTAAGAATTATTCTGAAATTCTTTCGTGATCTTTGATTTTGTTAAACAAATTTTTCCAATCATTACTTTTTTCTGTACACCAACAAGTATTGAGGTTTTTGTCCAGCCTGTAAGCTAATAGCCAACAAGACTTACACTCCACACCATTTAATGTATTGACAATTCTATAGCGCAATAGACAACTCCAAGAAACTAAAGGGCTGGCACGTAGTAGTCTGTACGAATTACGATAACGAACGAAAAGACCACCAGTAATCTATTAACATTATAGTCTCTACATTTTTATTAATCCTCAACAACTATTCCTATTTAGATTAATATCGAGTTTATTTATTTTGGGGATTTTTCAATAGCTTAAATCATTTTAAAAACAAATTTTATTTTATTTTTTACTTCAGATCTTACGACTCCTCTTGACGTCCGATGCACCAAAGCATTACCTATATTTCCTTGGCTTTATTTACGCCTATGATTGGACCGCTGATCACGGCTGAGTAAAATATAGTCAGGGAGATTATTTAATGTTTTATAAGTCATAATGTAAGTTCCATATACTTCGTGAGTTAATCTGGTGATCCCAATGTTGCTACATATTATTTTTATTACATTTTAAAGATTATTTTTTTCACATCAAAGTGAAAGGATCATCACCCCAGTCATTGAGAAAGGATGAAAAATGATAGATGGACAATGACAATTTTTTTTGTGAAGTTTATCATTAATAATAATAATAATAATAATAATAAATTATTTATTTATTCCGAGATAGATCCCTTTAGAATAACATTACAAGAAATATTAGTTGAGATTTAGAGCGTTAGAGTAAAAAAAAATGCAAAAATAATAAATAAAAAAAATAAGATAATCAACAAATAAAAAAATGAAAAACATAAAGAATACCTATTTACAATTCTTTTGGAACTGAATGGTCAGTAAGTGACGGAATAGATGGGATTTGAAGGTGAGAAGAGTAATGGAGCGACGGATGAAAGAAGGAATGGAATTTCATAAGGATGAGGATCGGATAAGCTGCGGATCAGTGGACCGATGTATATAAATTTGATGGCCATGAACGGGTATAGCGGGAATAAACAGACGATTAGAATTCAAGGAGGTCGAAGATGTATGATGGGCGGCGGGATTTGGATGACTTGGTAGAGTAAGGATGTCAGGAAATAGTTAAGACGGTAGGAAGAATAAAGCCACTTCCGCTCTTCATAAAATCGGGAGACAAAGGCTTTCCTCGGGATCCCGAAGATGAATCGTAGAAAGAAATTTATCAAGTGTTTTATGTTTGCCTCGAGGTCCTCAGGGACACCCCGTACACCGTGCCGCAGTAGTCATAGCGGAGAAATATTAAGAAGGTAACTAGGAATTTTCGGATTACGGGAATAGATGACGAACATAATTTAGTCGTTTTAAAACGGAAAAGGTACGAGGGGAGACATCAGAAACGTGATTTTTCCAGGAAAGAGTTTGGTCAATAGTGATTCCAGGGTTTTTGTTGGTTGAATAAAATTTTATGTGATTGTTGTTTAGGAACAGGGTTGGGATGTAAGGAATAGTTTTAAGAAGATGATTGAACCTATTATTATTTCCATTGCCTTCTCTGTATTCAATTTCAGCTTGTTAGTTACAGTCCAGTGATTTATTCGATTCAAATCCTCTTGGAATTTTATTGCAGCCTATTATTGTAAGCTAATTTTATTTTATTGTAGGAGGGAAGGAGAGGTATATTTGGAAGTCACCAGCAAAGATATGGTATTGACAGTAATGGATAAGGAGGAGAAGGTCATTAATGTAATAGTAAACAGAATGGGATCAGAGAAGAACACTGAGGGACACTGGGATGAGGTTTTTTCTTCAACTACACTTGAAGGGGCAGTTTTTTAGATGGAGGTTGATCTGGGACGACTACATATTGTGAGAGACCTGAGAGAAAGGATTGGAACTAGCGCATAGGCACTGTTGGATAGATGGAGATTTTGTTTCGGAGGGTATTTTCACAAAACTGCTAGATTTATCCTCAAGTCAATATTCAGCTATTAATATGTCCTTATCTAACGAAAATCTGTTGTTTTTTTTTAACAGAAACGCATATTAAACATCTTAAAAATTTAGTATACAACAACAATCAGTACCCGTCATTTGAAATCATAGTGATAACAAATATAAACGATAATTCAACAAGGTTAATCTGAAATAAAAATAAAGATTAAAAAGACAACCGGTTTACGGGTTCACAGTACATTTCCTATAACATGGCATTATTGAAGTGGTGATAGTTCCAATCTTGCACCATTAGGATATAAATACAACTATTTCCATAGAACTTGGTAACTCCTGCATCAATGAAGGGGTGTAGTGTAGGCTTTGGATAAAGTATACTTATATGAACTTGAAACTTAAATGAAGGCATTGTACTTTCATGAGAGTAGTAACATCGGTTCAGCATCGGAGAGGATGCAGCTATAAAATCTACTTCTAGAACCAAGTGCAGCAGCAATTTAGAAGAACGATTGACGAAGATCAAAACTGCATAAACGTTTCGATCTGCTCTAAAGGCAAAGAGAAGTTTATAGCGTATAAAACCAATAGCTATTAAATTTCAATCAATATTCTGTAACGTTCAAACATTATTTACCTGGTAGATTTTATTATTAGCTATTTCAATTGAGCTTTTAAAAAATATAAAAAATTGAATAGTAGACCGTGATTAAAGTATCTATAGTAGATAATAGTGAGATAGGATAATAGAATGGTAAGAATGGTAATTGGTAAATGGTGGTAAAAACAAAATATTGCCTGTGTATTATATAATGTTTATGAACTTTTCGGTCCACTTTGAAAGTCTTCATTAGAGCTAAAAACAAGATACGAAACAATCAGTAAAAAATTAAGATGAAAGTAAGGAAAACGCAAAACTAAATAAGAAACAAATTAAGAAATAAAAATCACGGATGTTTTAAATACCTAGGAAAGATCAAGGTGATTCCAAAAGGATATTTGAAAATCTCAAACTACTGAAGGTTCTTAGCGGAACAAGCATGGGAGCAGACCGAAGTACCATGCTAAAGATAGATCAAGTATTGAAATTCTTCAAGATGGATTATGGTAGTTTTATCTATGGTTCCTCCAGGAAAACCAATCTTGCTCAACTCAATTAAGTACACCACACTAGGATATGAATCGTCATTAAGTCTCTGCACTGAATCAGGATAATCACCGTTATCATTCCGCCGTGACATATTAGCAATAAACTATCGCACGAAATTACCAAAAGACCAGTAAAGCAGTAAAAGACCTACTCAAAAGATATTATCAATGAATTGAAAGAGAATGATGGATTCGGTTAAACATTAAGCATGGTATTATTGCCGAACTGTATTTTGCCATTAGAAGTTGATGATAAATTACTAAAAACCACTAAAATTATGGGTCTTCAAGTTATGAAAAATGTAAATATTTAGAGTTGATCAAGGGGTACGCAGACGAGAGATCTCTACGTGCTGAGCAAAATGAAGGAACCGTAGGAGAAGTCCAGGTGAGAAGAGGAGATTTTTTAAAAATTTTCCTAGTGATTCTGGATGATCATATGAGGCCGGAGGAGTTAGGTTATCCTCGAATCGGGAGCACCCTAAGGCAGACTAGGGAGATCGAGGTGAGGCCCGAGGAAAAACGAGGGCGAACGAGCGTCACCGAGGACAATGATTGGGGCCCGGCCGCTCTGCTCCGAGGGTATCCGAGAATAGCCGAAAGGAGCCGATGATATCGCAAGGTCTGCTACGAGTGCAATTAGGAACCAGGGTTGTTAATTATAATTAAATCAAGTTCAGAAAAGGGGAAAAACAATTTAGGAAAGTCAAAAAAAAAAATCAGTTGAGAAGACTATATTTACATAAGATTTAAATATTGGGAAGGTTAAAGAAAACGTAAACAAATAGGTAGGTAAAGGTAAACATTAGGAAGGTTGCATAAATCATAGACATTGAGAACATTATGTAAACTAGCCAGGAAAATTCCCTAGTGGAGTAAGGTGCTGCGTCCTAGCGGGCCGAAAATGTATAAACATTGAGAAAGTTATATACAATTTAAAAAAAAAAGAAATAGGTAGGTAAAGGTAAAAATTGGGAAAAATTGCATAAAATAATAGCTAATTATAATGACGTCATCTATCCAGATATTATGAAAGGATTAAAAGGCTCTATATCATTGTTTGTAAATGATAATGAAACTTTAAGGATTTAATATTTAATTCTTTTACGGCGTTTTAATAGTTTGTACTATGAGAGATTGAAAATACATATAAGATTAAAAAGTTGTTTTCTTTATGTTTCAGCGAGATGAGTAATGATAGAGGATTAATAGTTCAAAGTCCATTGTTTACTTTTAAAGGAAGGATTAAGAGATAGAGCATTATTGCGAAAACTAAATTTGTTTACTTTTTAGCGGAAGGATAACCAAGTCCTAAATCATTTTTTATGTTTTGGTATTAACAGCTCAAAGTCCAAAAGCTGTTAAAGGATTAAGAATTAGTGTTAATTAAGGATTATTTAATATTTACTAATACAAATTTACTGTATCGTGTTCGAAGTTGTCAATACCGACTCGTATACTTTGAAAATATTTCAAAGCTATGAAAAGGTGCAACCTCTTTGGCCAGCGTGATACCGTCGTTTCGATTTATCGATATATTTGTAAATTTGTAAGTCCATTGATTATATAATCAGAGATTAAAAATAAATAGAAGATTAAAAAGTGGTTTTGTTTGCGTATAACAAGGATTAATTAATATTTATTAATAAAAATTTACTGCTTCGTGTTCGAAGTTATTAGTACCGACTCGTGTACTATGAAAATATTTCAAAGCTATGAAAAGGTATTACCTCTTTGGCCAGCGTGATACCGTCGTTTTGATTTATCGGTATATTTTAGGAATTGTGTTAGCGTTATAAACAGGTGATAAATAGAGTTAGGGAGATCGAAGTTGGGTCCGAGTACACACGAAGACGAACGAGTGTCACCCACTACCTCGGTGAGACCGAACACTCTCGTACGGCACCGAGGACATCCGAGAGTAGCCTAAAGGACTCGAAGACATCGCGAGGACTAATTCGATGCAATTGAGGTTTGTTGATTATAATTAAATCAATTGTCCAGCGTGATAAAGTAGTTTCGATTTGTCGATATATTTTAGAGATTAAAAGTTCGGTAGGAACTTGAAGGATTAAAAGTTAATCCTTTTAAAACCAATATTTATACTATCAGATATTAAAAGTACGTAGAATAGTTGTTTTGTTTATGTTTCTGCGAGATAAGAAAGGTTGGGGATTAAGAGCTCAAAGTCTAAAAGCTGTTATAGGATTAAGGAACTCTACTATTTATTTATATAGTTGTTACTATTTATTTATATGTTAGTGATAAACAGTTCAAGGTCCAGCAGTTGTTATAGGATTAAGAAGTCCTAATATTTATTTATGTTTTAGAGATAAACAGTTCAAAGTCTAGCAGTTGTTATAAGACTAAGAATTCCTAATATTTATTTATGTTTTAGAGATAAACAGTTCAAAGTCCAGCATTTGTTATAGGATTAAGAAGTCCTAATATTTATTTATGTTTTAGAGATAAACAGTTCAAAGTCCATGTTTGCATTTCACCTGGACATCATCCAACTTGTCTATACATGATCCAACCTGTTTACATGTTGATACAGTTACATATTGTAAAGGTTATGTAAACATTGAGAAGGTTGCACAAACACGAAAACAATGTAAAGATTATGTAGCCTTTGAGAAGGTTACAGACTATAAAGTGGGTACCTGACCCTTTAATTGGTGGAGGGGATAAACCTGGTAGTTAAGCGTGGATGCTGAACACGTCATTGTAAACATAATGGTGGCTTTGGGTGGGGGTAATCAGGGTGGAGCATTATGATTGGCTAGTTGGAGAGGGATAGGGGTAAAAGGGGCGGGGCCTAATAGTCACGTGACTAAAAAGGGGCATGGCCCAATAGTTAAGGATAGGTCGAGGTGAAAATTCAAATTCAAATTTCCCGCCATTGGCCACGTGACCAAATGCTGGCTTCTGATTGGCTGCTCCTATCGGTGCGCCAGCGCCCGTATTTTCCCTCTACTTATGGTTCCTCCCGGAAAACCAATCTTGCTCAACTCAATTAAGTACACCACACTAGGATACGAATCGTCATTAAGTCTCTGCACTGAATCAGGATAACCACCGTTATCATTCCGCCGTGACATATTAGCAATAAACTATCGTACGAAATTATTCCTATAAATTCCTCACCTCGCCCACAGATATCTATTTAGTCCTAAATTATCCACTATATTTCAACAGACGACCAAGGAGAATATCCTTACCAGAAAGGATATTCTCCTTGGTCGTCTGTTGAAATATAGTGGATAATTTAGGACTAAATAGATATCTGTGGGCGAGGTGAGGAATTTATAGGAATAATTTCGTGCGATAGTTTTATATTAAAACTATACTCCTCTCCGAACCTGTATACAACCTCAATTACATCTCCAGCTACCTACACTCATTAAAGAAAGTACAACTGCATCGGTTTACCGAGATCGATTCCAAAAGATGATTCATTCCTTAACGGAATATCATTTAATTTTTAAAGACGGGTCCAAATCCGATCAGCAATCTTTTTAGCTTTTGTCACCCAGGATTCCACTCACTAATTCAAACTACACCAGCTTTGTAGTGCTGATACCGCTGAGGTGAAATTGTTGCAATTACAGTTGCAATGACACTACAATATTCCTTTACATTGCTTGTCAAGAATGTAGTAATTACTTCAGACTCATTGAGTGCTTTAAAAGCATTAAAAAACATGCATACTGATCATCCAGGAATTAAAAAATCTTGGAAGTAGAAAAGTCCATGGGTGATGATGGAAAATCGGCCTATTACATTACAGTATTTGGTATAAAACAGCAGAAGAGGCAATCTATCCCAGGGCGTGGTAGGGTCCAACTCACACCTTAGAACTCTTACTGAAAGAGAGTATCAACAAGGAATGGCAGGACATGTGGAACAGGAGTCCTCCAAGGAAATTATAACATAGAAAGAGAGAACTCCTGTAGTTGTCACATCAGCAGAGAGGAATTGGTCCGTACCCGGCTCAGAAGTGTGCATTCAAGACTGATCCGCCTCAACATAACCACTGAAGACATACCTCCAAGATGCCAACATTGCAATAGTACCCTAACAATAGTCCACATCTTTCAGCGATACAGTAGTAAATTAAACGAAATAGGGACACCGTGAAAGATTCGAATAGTCTTAGGAAATTATAGTGGTGGGACTGATAAAGTAATATCCTTACCATTGCACATTTATTGGAGCAGGTGTAATGACCAGATAATGAATTATAAATTCATGATGATAAAATAATAAAGCATTTACTATATGAAATGATAAATAAAAAATGATAAAGAAATAACAAAAAACGATGAATACAAAATGATCATAAATAAATATAAAATGAGGCAAATATAAAATGACAAAGCAGTTACTATATTCATCCTATTATTTTAGAAGTATTATTGTATGAATTGGATGTTAATGACCTAGATGTTTTGTGCCGAAAAACATTAAAATAAAAAAAGTAAACAGGATGTTTTATGTATTCTTTGGTATAATATATATTCCCTTGTGCATTTTTATGCATTCTTATTCTGTTTTATGTTTACCTAAACCATTTTAATGTAATCATATTCAGTTTCATGACTTAGGTAGCAGGTTATTTCATAGTTACACTTATATTCCCTCTTTGTCTTTCCACCATTTAAATTTTTAACAGTTATTTGTGACTATAAAAAAAAATATATATAGAATATACTGCAATATTTTCCTTTTGTTTTTAGTGTTTGTGTATTCTTTTTTGTTTTATAAAGCACCATTTAATCAACTCGCTCACTCATATCGCGGTCAGTATTTCAACCCGAAAACCACATTCATCTCCCATATCCAGAGGAAGCGTTCATGTGGAATCGTGTTTGATAAATTTCCTTTTTTTGACATTAAAATAAAATTTCCTATTAATAAATAGCATAATTTTGATATTGTTCGTGATAAATATATCGTTAGCATTTAAAAAAAAAATCATTTTAATTGAGGATATCCAATGATTCGGAACAACCAATATAAAATTTTAGCAAATACAGAAATATAAGTGGGATGTGGGAAATATCTCTCAGATTTAATACTAGCTCAAGTTAGGTATGGCAATAAATGTATTGGCTGATTATAAAGTAAAGCTTTTCATATTTCGAAGCAGAAACGTCAAACTTAGTTTCGAATGAGATCATTATTAAATAATTAACTATTAATCTGAAGCATTAGAAAAAAACCACATTATAAACTCTGAATTATTTTAAAAAAAACTGCAAGTATTCAATACGACACTTTAGCACTTTCAGCGAAAATGAGTACCTCCAATTTGCCGATAGTGCTCGAGAACATGACCGTCGAATAAATCTGTAGCATAGCCACGGGTGAGATAGGAGGAGGAGTCACCTCCTCCAATAATGGGGAAATTCCAGCTTTGAGAATAAAAGTTCAACCTGCGAAAATGTGGAAAACCTTTTAGTGAAAGAGTTACTAATATTTATCCAATACCAATATCTTTTGAGTTATGAAATTTGGATATTTTTGGTACAATATTGTATTTGAATACAAAAAAAATTTTTTTTGCAACAGATAAGTAAAAAATTCAAATCCAAAAGAATTTGGTGAAAATTGTTGGGGAATTTGATATTTTGCCTCCTCTAATAAATTGTTGTAGTAACGCCCCTGATATAGTCCCAGTGAATATGTTGGGATAACTTATCAATGATAACTTATCAATAGAGAAGGTTAAAATTTTAAAAATGAAGTGAAACTTTATAGAAATCAAGTAAGCTCAAAAACCAATATCTTCCTACGACTGTCATTTCTGATTTAACTATTTATACACGATGTAGAAATCTACTGACTCGAATTAACCACTTATTCATAGAGGGTATATATATATATATATATATATATATATATATATATATATATATATATATATATATATATATATTATATATATATATAATACTAGAATACGGAAACATACGGCTTGATCTGTACATGGTTGAAACCTTAAGAGGCTTCTTCAAGATGGTAGAAATTATGTCCAGAAGCTCATGAAATTTTGAAGAATAATGGTTTATATCACTATCACAAATATGAAAAATAAAGCTCGACACCAAGGGGGTAGGTTGAAGACGATTATTTATTTAGCACTAGATTTTTTTTTTAACATCCACAAGGCGGATTTCGAATTTAAAATAGGTTGAGCCTCTTATACAAGAATAGAGGAATATTCCCGTTATAAAACGGACTATCGATAACGAAATAAGGAGGATGCTATGGGGTGGCCTATAGAAGCAGATCCAATCAGTACAAGGAGGGGGGAGGAGGAGGCTCAAAGCGGGAGGCAGCTGGCGGAGATCAAAGGGTAGACCAATCCAACTCCCACAGTCGGCGCCCCAACAATCCCCATACCTTCTGTTGGCTACCCGGTGGTTACCCGTCACCTATACAGCATTGATGGATGGTTCCCTAGTGGTCAATATGTAGGAATTGGGTACCTGAAACTGCTATAATTTATATAATTATATAAAGCGGAATATATGATAATTTATAACGAACAGGTTAGCCCATATTCTATATATATATATATATATATATATATATATATATATATATATATATATATATATATATATATATATATATATATAATATATATATCCGAAAATCAATAACATTTGAACTTATTTAGTCAATTGATAAGATGTAGAGCAGCTTAGAATTCGATTACAAGTATATTGTTTACACTATATATATTTTTTAGAATTAAATTATCCTTAAACATGACAACCGAAGCTCATTTCTGTCAGTTCAACTCAATTTTTATACCACCGCAACATAACTTCATCTACTTATAACTGTAGGCGAGAATATGAGTCGAAAAATTGAGATTCTGGTATCTCAATTGTGAGAATTGATAAAACGATGTTTAATACTTTTCCCAATTCCATAAAGTGGTATTGAAACTTGCTTATTAAAAATATACATGATAAATGATATGATAATATGATAAAGACATGATAGCGGTACCAGTATTTCGTTTCGGAGGGAGGGAGAGAAGAGGGACCCAAGGATCTTCTTTAAAAAACTCTCCCCAACCGTGGATGTAAGGGGGTCCTCTCTCTATGTAATATTTGCTAAAATGCGCACTAGACATATTTTTTAGAAAATAAAATGCAAACAGGTTTATACAATTTTTGTTTACAGATGAGAATAACTAACAGTATTTTGTAATTTCGGGAAGGTAGGGGAAGATCCGGACCCCCTGGAACCTTTCTCTGGCTACGCCACTGGATAAATCTATATCAGGAATTGCAAAGAATAGCAAAAAAAAAAATTAAAATAAGAAAGAAAAATGGAAGAGGTAATTTGGTGTAAATGCGCACTAAATTTCTACTTTAAATGATCCTAAAATATTTGATTTTTATTCTAGATTTGTTCTCGCCTTTAAAAAATGTTTTTGAGACGAGTATGCTCTAAATATTACATTCAAGACTACGTTTCAATCATGTCCGTTCTTATGAGATTGATAAATTAATTTAGTAGTAGGTACATAATACTGGTAAGCACGCACGAGAATAGTCATTATTCAAGCGGACTAGTACTTAAAAACAAGAGAATTGTCAAGGAGAAATTTAAATCACAAAATAGTTTGAAGAACGAATTATAAACGTACAGCAAAAATTAAAAAACAAAAGGGGGGGAAAAAAACTGGCCTAGTGGTGGATAAATATCGAAAAATATAATATAATATAAATATATATAATATAAACATATATTATAAAATTATAAAATATATAATATAATTATATAATATTATATAAATAGGATAGGATACAGCTGTACAGCAGAAGTTGAAAGATCCAACTTAATAAAAAGGTTGAAACTGATATCTTAACAACTCGTTATACTTCACGTTAGCGAACTTTCATAGCTGATTTGTGAAACATCAGCATTTATAAATAATGCTCCATAAATGGCAACTCTTACCAGTTAAAGACTTGGATTTAACGAGACAATAACGCACTTACCCCAAATTATCTTATGTTTTATTCATCGCAATAAAAATAAAATAAAAACACCTTGGATGGAATGTCCAACCAGTTTGTGAAATGAGATAGACCCATATTTAAACACGTCATACTTTCATATACTATGTATTTTAATAGCATAAGAAAAGAAATCTAGACTAGATTCCGTACTCAGAACTACCTGTATTACTGAGTTTGATAATGTTAATTTAATACTACTACCCGGAAAATCGAACATGGTGTGAGGTTGCCGAATTTCTTTGGTGATCATATACAAATAAATGTATGCTATGGCTGTCGATTGAAGTATTAGCTACACGAGTTTCGATGCGATCTGGTTTACGAGAATTTTTAGGTGGTACAGACTCTCTATGATTTGATACTGCTTTATCCTTGAGGAAAAATAGAGCTGGGTGGCTATGCGAGAGGCAAAACTTAGTACTTTGTAGTTTCCTTATATACTTTAGTAAAGATGTCGGTTTCTGAAAAAAACAAAACGGTTATTGGATATTCCGGTTATAGTACCTTCAATTAAAACTTATCGATTTTAAACCATGCAAATAACCGATTTTGGAAAAAAAAACACGTTATTTTAAATTAAATAACTTCCAATCAGAACATTTTTTTTTCGACACCACAAATAATAGTTACTGGAATTGTAACAAATACTTTAATTCAATTGAACAATGATCTTCAAAAAATAACCTAAATAACCGTATAATGCACAATTACATAAATAGCTAAACCCTGGATATCTTATAATTATAAATTATTTTGTTACATTTGGCCTTTCACTCACTTATATGAACCGGAGAGAATGATAGTGGTCTCAAGTTTCTTTTTTTTTTCGGGAAAATGAATGTTTTGTAAGTTTTCTTATTAAATATTAAGTAAGCAAGATAAAATGGGATATGTTTAAATTCTAGTAAATAATTCCTTAGAGTTTGAAAAATTAAGTTGTGCAAGTATTAATGTTTATTGAATAATTTGTTCAACGGGCTCAAATCCACTACGTCACTTTTATTCTTAACAACGATAAAAAGCCGGCGAGAATCAATGATACACTACGTCAAGTTTTGTAATGTTAAAAATATTAATGTTTTGCAAATTTTCTTGTTAATCATTAGCTAAGCTTGATAAAATTGAATGATGATTCTATTCCAGCCACTAAAGCTTGAAAGTTTAATAAAATTAGTTGTGCAAGTTTAGCTTTTGGCACTTTTTCACGTTTCGAGTTCGGCAATTTTGTCATTATTTTTAAGACTGCAGAGCTATAATTAAATTTTCAAAAAAATGTTCATATTTCAAAATCGGTTTTTGAGGGATTAAAGGCCATAGCACCTAACATTCAAAATCTTTCACGTTTCAAGTTCAAGGCAAGGGATTGTAAAAAAGACTACATTCAATTTTCAGCAACTTTCTCGATTAAAATGCAGTAATTTTCAGGCCACATAGCTAGGGATTGTTTTTTTTTCAATATGTGATTTTCACGTTCTGTAATTTTTTTCATTTTTAAGAAACAAACAAACTGTCAGACGAGATATAATTGAGAATGAGACAGATAAAGAAAATGATTAATAATAAACTAAAACGAAATCTGTAAATCTCAAAACCAGTACTTCGTTACTTGTGAAAGTTGAATAAATAAACAATGGATATTTAGTTGTAGTTGTAGTCCGTGTAACGTTATACCAAGGAGATAAAAATACTAGGAGCTAGGCAGATGGGTAAAATGTAGGATGTTTTTTTCTTTTTTTACGAAATTTATTTTCAATCGGTTTTTGGATTTAAAAAACAAAACAAAACTAAACCAATAGTGTAAAATTACTCGGTCATTCGATACAAAAAAACCGGTTATCGTATATAATCGACTAGTTACTCCAAAACCTTGGCTCAAGAGAAGTGTTAGTTACCGTTCGGATTTTTCAATTTAATTTTTTTTCCACATAGGCTGGTTTAACATGGTTAAACCATTTACACCCTTCCTTATAAGTAAAAACACATGAGTAATAAACTTTCAATTTGAACTTTGCCTAAAAAATGGTGATGTAACTTATACCAACTGAATCCAAGAGCTTCAAACGGTTTTTTAAAAGTTTTAAAAAATCCTTACATAGTGGATCTATTAAAAATGGGACATGAAGAAGTTTATCTGCAAGGGAAGGAATAATAATAAGCCAATATTCTTTCACAAGATTACTGTTTCGTTGTAACAAAAGGTAGTTCGAAAAAGCAAAGGTATGATCTGTAGCAGCAAGAGCATTAATTAAAAGATACGATAAAAATAACCGGAACTAAAAGGATATAAATAAATAAACAAATAACCATAATTAACAGGATATAAATAAACAAACAACTAACCATAACTAACAGGATATAAATAACTATTGATAATATAACAATAATTTTCTGCATATCCATCAACAATTACGATTACCGTATGATCATATCGCTGATGAATGAAATGGACGATATCTCATTAACTTTCTCGTTTAGTCGAACAACACTATGAATTATATTACCTCAAATTATAATGCATTTGCGGTAGATAAATTAAACAGTTCTCTCTGGAGTAGGATTAAATATCTTATAGGGGAGATCTTTTCTTTTTCTCATCAATCCTTTATCGTCTAATAAGGAAAAAGGAGTGGTTGCAAGCTCATACGTAAAACATGACTCCAACTCTACCTCAATGAATGGTCTACATTAATCTTTAAAGTAGAGTTGTCTCAATTGAAATCCTCTTTGCGTATTTAGTTGTTTGCAGAAATTGAAAGGGTTACTTGCCCGTCTTAATTCCATACCCATCCCGAAGTTTGAATATTAAAGATACTTATGTATTTCGCAGTCGACCAATATTTGTTGTATACTTGCCTTGTTACTTACTTATCACTTCTGCTTTAGTTATTAACATAATCTAAAATATTATTAATAAGTGTGGTAATATTTAGGAGAATGGAAGAGTAATAACTAGAGCCCGAATTCTCGTGCAGTTGCACTTTTTTTTCGGTTGCTTGAAATCGATCGGGGACAAGTTATTAATATTAATTAATTTTATATATTATTATATTAATATAACATTTTAAACAATTTTGGGTAAATTTCACGTTTTATGTTTTTACTGCATTAAATTGCATATTTAGCCATATTTTAAAAAAAAAAAATTGTAAATTACTTGAAAATATAAACATTGAACCAAAATTACACAGGGAAGATTCACGAAGTAATACATTACTGTTTATGACACATTAAATATAATTCAATTTTCTGTAAAATTAATTAAAGTACTGTAAAATTAATCTGTAAAAACTGAAAGTGAAAATTGAAGTTTGTTTTGTTATTTTTAGATTTGTAGAAAGCCAGTTAATCTTTACCAATCCATTCTCTTCCTTTTTAGTTATATAATGCTACACTCAGTCTACAGTTAGCAAAATAATTACGTATACATCAGTATATGTTCAGTAATTTATTAAAAATAAATTAACTAGTGGATATGATAACCAAAAACATTCTGTATAAATTTTTACGAGTGAAATAAATTAAAAATCCATACATCCTAATTAAAAACAAATGTCGGAAATTGGTCGATCGTGCGAAAAGTATCAAAAAATACCCTAATAAGAGCTCTGAGGTTTTCAGATTTTACATAACAATGTAGGTTGGTACTTAATTAATTATAAATAATTAGTAGGCGCTTAATTTAATCAAATATATGAATTCTCATTACTACAAGAGTCCCTTAAACATTTTATTTTTTAAACACACAATTAAATGTAATTATTCAATTACTTCCCAAAAACGAGTTCTATCGCCAAAAGGTGATGGTATATAATGGTCAAAACTGAAGTCTTATGAGCTTTATTAAAATTATGTTGATTCTAGAACAATCTAAAAAATTTCCCTGGCGTTTACTATCATTACCGTAAGTATAATTTATTATCGGAAGTATAATGCATTTTTCGCAGAAGTATCTACATAAATGTCAAGTGTCAGCCTTGCAAAGAAGATCCCGTCCTTCCACAATGGCCCACCTTTCACTTTAGCTACAGCAGTCACATAAAATTTACGTGATTTTGGTGAGTATTTTTATTCATAAAATTACCGAAGAGGAGGAAGAGTGTAATTGCCTTGACAAAGCATTCTGTCCTATGGATATTTAAAATGGATCTTATGTTGTAAAATTCCTACTACTTTACGGAAGTTTTCATTATTAAATTGTATAGTTTTGTTATTTTTGTGAACAAACACTCCCCTTAATTTGTCTTTATTAATTTTCTACATTAATATTTTTTTACCCGCACACAACCAACGTTTCGAAATAAGGTCCGTTTTTTCCATAATTAGTTTGTCCACTGTTATAAATTTGTTTAAAACATTATTGCACTAGAGAGTGTCTACTAAGATTAGTTTTTCCTTTTCTTTTAAATCTCGACATCTTTTCAATCAAAAGTCATTGTACTCAACATAGCTACCAAAATTACTCAAAGTGAACTAATTATAAAATTTTGGATAATTTTTTGAATCTTGTGGACTAACAATATGGAACAACCACCGTTTCGAAAAAATGAATACAGCTCACATATACTACACTTTCCTTTTTTTCATTTCCTGAAAATTATCGTAAAGTGGATACATAAACTTTTAATAAAAAATTCTTCAATTGTACTTGCAATAACTTAGCGTCAAGGAGTAATTGCAATTGAGAGCATTGTAATTGTGTACTTAACACAATTAGAGTACTTATAATTGGGTATTAGATATCGGATTGACTTGTGACATTACAATAACTTTAGTGTAATTGTACTATAAACCGAATAATTTTAATGCTTTGGACCATTTAACCGTTTTCTTATTAAAATTCTTGTCCACTTTTGCTCGTATGATTGAAGATATAATTAAATACTCAAGTAATTAATTAATACCCAACTATTTTGTTTGTCTCCTAAATAACTATGCCAGAAGCACTAGTTTTGCAGACATATTGTCGATGTGTTTTGAGTATATTTTTTTAAACAAAAATATACTTTGTATATTTTAGTTATTTTTGTTCAATCATTCGATTATCGACAGCCAAATGCCGAACTCTAATGTTTATAACATTCGCGGTACAAACAAAGCTTGAAATTAAACCTCATTTGTAAACTTTGGAGTCTTGTAGACAAAATTATTTCACAATATATTTTTAGTAGACTTTAATGAAGTATAAATTAGGTCTATAAGTCATTTCTAATCGAACGGCATATGTTGTTATTATTGTCTTTAACTACTCATCTGTATCATGAAGAACGGAAAATCCTGAAAAGCGGCTACTTACCAAAGTGGAATGTTAGAAATTATTTATGGTAGATTCCACGAAATGAAATTCAATCATCACACGCCAAAATGGAATGCATCTACTAGGCAGAACCAAGATATGCTATCTTTATGGATCCCAATTTTTATAAACTTTATAATATATTTCTTCTATTTACCGATCTGTTAAACGTCCCTATGTACTCCAACTAGAGCGGAAAAGAAGGATACGGGCTATCCTGTACCTATTTCTTAAATTTACCGATTTGTGTAACGGTTAATCTCTATTTAACCATCCCTATTTACTCCAATTAGGGCAGAAATGATGGGTTATTCTAAACACATTTCTTCTATTTACCCAATAGTTTAACGCCCTTATGTACTCCAACTAGAGCAGAAATTACGGGTTATTCTAAAGATTGACTACCTAAAGCCAGAATGTGAAGGTAGAGATTTATAACGCGTGCCAACCCCGAAGGGTGGATTCGAACCGGCGCCGCTTCGGACTTGAGAATACTGAGCCCACCACTTCAAATATTTGCCGATTTAATGGCTATTCTGATTGTACGGAAAGCCGAGATCGCTTCATTATGAGTTTCAAAATAACAAACAAAGCGTAATCAACAATAACACTCATTAGTGAATGATCGTTTGTTGTTTAACTGAAGGCGGATCCCTATTCGAATCGATTAGAAGAAGAATAAACAGGATCAGGTCTCAATATGCGTAATCCGTCAAATAGTTTAATTGAATAGTAGAAATGTAACGCCCTACTATCGGCCAACACCGCCTGCATACAGAGAACAATGAAAATGGGCTTAAAGCAATAGATTTTGCTACAAAAGCGGGTTTTAGTATAGTCAGTACATATTTCGACAATAAAAGCGTACAAAACATGGGTTTCCTCTGATAGATTAACCCAAAACTAAATAGACCATGTAATGATTAAAAAAAGGCATTCTACTGATGTGACAAATGTGCGAAGCTTCAGAAGTGTTGACTGCTCAACAGACCATTGCTCAACCCCAACGCAAGGGAAAGTAAAGATCCAAACATGGACAAAAAGTCCAATGGCTTCCATATCAACAAAGGATTAAGGCAGAGATATCTCTGTCCCCCATACTATGCAACATAGAAATGGAAATAGTGATGAGAGCCATTAGGACAAATCTTGCGGGGGCCATCTATAATCGATTGGCACAACAACTTGCTTTTGCAGATGACGTTGTCATTACTGGTCGCGCATGGGCATCTCTGATGGTAGCCTTCAAAGAATGTAAGCAGGTCTCCAAAGTCGCATGACTCAACATTAATCAAACCAAGACTAAATATATGAGGACCTCCCGGAGAGATTGGGGGACAAGAAATGGTCTTAGGACAGGAGAGAGAGTAGTTTAAATATCTTGGGACCAAGATTAACGAAAATAATGACATACAGGCAGAAATAAAGTCACGCATGATGGCCGGAAGTAGATATCGGAAAAGTACTAAGGTCGAAGGTATTACCCTAGCAGTTAAAGAAGGACGTATACGTCAGCATTATTAGACCGATGGCGACATATGGGAGTGAGACATGGGTCCTCACCAGGAATTCAGAACGCTTATTCAATGTGTGGGAGCGGAAGGTGCTGAGAAGGATTTTTGGTCACTTGAAGGAGAGAAATCGGTGGAGACAGATAAATAATCAGAAACTATGTGATATATACAGGGCCCCAGATATTGTCATCTGCATCAAGAAGGGTAGAATTAGGTGGATAGGGCACGTACAGAGGATGGGAGTGCAGCGTATCCCGAAGATGCTTCTGGAGGGACATCCTGGTGGAGGAAGAGGAAGAGGGCGACCGAGATTGCAGTGGCTGGAGGACCCTAAGAGGAGGACCCTAAGTGTCCTCAGTTGGAGAAGAGCGGCTATGGACAGGGACGAATGACGAAGGATTGTGAAGGAGTTCAGGGTTCTAGAAGGACCTTAGTGCCATCGAATAATTATAATAGATCTTTGCAAACGCTCAAGAAAAAAATAATGCTAATACACCTTCAAAATTTGAGCTTTTACGTTTCAATAAAAGTATAGAATATCTCTCAACAATCCACCAATGTGCTTAAGTAGGTATGAAAGTATATTTCCGAAGTTGTATTTTTTCGTATTAAAATTAGTTTGTTTTTTTAATTTAATTTTTGTACTTGACTTCTTGGTAAAAAGCGGGTCCAGAGGCAGCTTTTAGGTGGGAACTATCAGGACAGGACTGAAAATGCTTTTTTTTGCCACTTCTTCTTTCACCCTTCCCTCCCTCTCCACCAATAAAAGTCAACAGTATTGTAGTTTGCTTAAAAATAAATAGCATCATCTTCTAACATTAACATTGACTAAATTAAGGTCAATACTTAACCTAAAATAAAATTTCGCTCGAAATTTGTCGCCCTCTTAATCTGCCGCCCGGGGTAAGGGCTCCTTTAGCCTCCCTTCCCCCTTACGACCTCTTAGTTCCGGCCCTGTATCAGGGTGCCCACAGAATTTGGGATACTTGTAGAGTAGTTGTAATGCTATACATTTTTTGATATTTTTTAATGTTTGTATATATTCTTCCTTGGAGGCGCTTATAACTTATATATAGTTCCGTTTCAGGAAAGATTGACGAGATTTATATGATTAATAACCCAATAATAAATGATACAGTTTGAACCAATTTAAAACTATTTTGACCTTTAGTACGATTAGGATTCCCTTTATATAATAAATATATATAATAAAACGAAAGAAGTTTAACACACTTATTTTATATAAATTAATAAAAAAAAGTAGTTACAATTGATAATTATATAAAGTTAAAAACTGCAAAAACTCGGGTCATTAACAATGATTCCAAACCCCTTGTCAGATCACATACCAACTTTTCTACCTTATACCTAAACGACCATCTCATCACTTTGTACTCCTCCGTTAAAAACTTAAGCATTATCATTGACCAAACCCACTCTGGAACCACCATACTGCCCACATCTTCCCTGAGTCTATTTTTACCCTCTAACTATTTTATCGTTTCCACCATCTCCTACCAAAACCTCTCTACCAAACAAGATTCCTAGTGTCCTCCCTCGTCTTCTTCCACTTTGACTACGGCTGCATGATGTCCGGTGGCCTCTTGATGGATTTCGGGGACAGACTAAAGAGAACTATGAACAGCTTCGTAAGATTTTTAATTGGGATAGTTTCCGTTTTTCCTATCGTTATGCTGAATTAGGGTGTCTCTTCCCCTCCTTCCATAGACAATATTTCCTAGGCATATTCCTTTACAAGTAATAAAAAAACCATCGCCCTTCCTATGTCTACAATCTCCTCCAATTCAAGTCCTCTATCCACTCCCTTACCACAAGATCTCGACTTTCTAACCTTTATACCTCTTTCTACAGATCTGCCTCATTTCAACACTCCTTTATTGCCCGCTCCACCACTTTCTGAAATTCCCTCCCTCTTAAAATCCGGCATGTCCCCTCCTTATGCACATTCAAAACCCTTCTATTCCAGTTCCTCTTTAAAATACAGTCCGACGCTGACTGATTATATTTGCACTCTAGTTATAAGTTATAATCATCAACTTAAACATAGATATGTCGTGTTGAAAACAAAAAAAAAATCTAGGGAGTGAGGTATATGTCTTAAGAGTGAAAAATATTAACTTTTTATTTCAACACAGTTGTTTCATAAAAAAATATAAACATTAAACGGATTTAAAATTAGAAGATGATAATTGAGCTTACAAGTTAATGTAGAATCACAGGCATATAGTATTACATTGTTTCAACCTTTATGACGACCTAGACTAGATTGATTGCTTTTAAAAACATTTACAGTTCACTTAAACATCCGAATTAACACCTTTAATAAATTATTTAAAAATCAAACTATGAAATATAACAGTAAAAAAGGTATAAATAGACAAGATAATTAAGAACCTTATAAGAAGTAGATTTATTTTCGATAACAACCGAGAGGCTCACTTCCCGTTCTTAGAATCAATCACATGCATTGGAAAATATTGAGGATAAAAACACTGCAAAATTCCTTGGCATAAAAAAAAAAAAAAAAAAAAAAAAAAATTGGCATTAACACACATACTCACTTTTCGAAAATATTTCTTTTTACAATAATAATACGAGGCATAGGAAGTGCAGTCACTAAATGAGTTTGTAGAAGTATTTGGCTTGGAAGACTGGAAGAATATCATATTTGTTACCCTGAAGTTGTTTTTCTGCATCTGTTTCCAATAATTAAATTTTTTTTTTTTTTTTTTTTCAATACGAACGTATATTTCATACCTTTCTTCATACATATCGTTTTTCATTTTTTTTATATGTATTCTACAAGAATTTCTGTTTATGAATTCTTTTTTACATAGCTATAATATTCATGTCTCATCTAAGGCTTTGTATATAAGTTTCTATTTTTTTAACTTTTTTATTTGCTATAGGATTATGTGTATACATCTTTGTTAAATATTTTTATATTACAGATGTAAATATGTTTTTGTTTTCTATGGTCGTTTTTTCTTCTTTTTTTCTGCTTGCTTATTACATGAATTTATTTTCTCCCTTTTATACATCTTGTTAAATATTTTTACAATATATTACAGATGTAAATATGTTTTTGTTTTCTTTAATCGTTTTTTAATTCTCTTTTTCCATAAGACATATTATATAATAAATTTAAAAAACAAGTATATTCAAAATAAGGAAAATAATATATATATATATATAAAACGGGAAGAAAATAAATTAATCTAATAAGCAAACAGAAAAAAAAAAGAACGAAAAACGACTATAGAAAACAAGAACATATTTACATCTGCAATAAAAAATATTTAACAAGATATATACACATAATCCTGTAGAAAATATTTAAAAAAAAAACAGAAAAAAAAAACAGAAACCTATTTACAAAGCCAAATATTTTTATATTACAGATGTAAATATGTTTTTGTTTTCTATAGTAGTTCCTCTTCTTTTTTTTTCTGCTTGCTTATTAGATAAATTTATCCTATTGATGTATATACTTGTTTTTTAAATTTATTATACGACCCATAGGAACGGAACAATAACCATAAATAAATTTCTAAGAGATAAAGTGTCCAACTTGCGTACGTTTCGTTGTCATGACTTCAAACCCATGGAACCAAGGTAAATAGTGTGAAATTACTGAAATTTTAATTGAACGTAAAATGACACTTTATTGCCCTTTATAAAAATATATTATTTTCACCCTGTTCCGTGAAAATGTCTGCAACGAATGAGAACGAATAGCATATTTTAAAGCTTACTTTTGTATTTTTGGGATCAATCCAAATTAAAAGCGGGTAAAACCAAAAATTAGTTTGGTGATAAAACTAATTCAGAAAAATATTCTAATAATAACATGTTTTGATGCTCATTTATTTTCGAGTCAATAATGATTTACAATTGCATATTTATTAACTTGGAGTATTAATTAGTAAAAGTGGATTATTATTATTGGAGGATGGTAAGGGTGTGATGTGCGCATTGCACCAGATGTTCTAAAAATTACTAATAAAAAATGGACGAATTTCATATTTATAAAAGTTGGCATCTGTTGATACTACTAAAACCATGTTTCGCAAGAATACTGTAATGTTGAAAATCAGGTAACTCTACCAACGCACCTGCCAGTCGTTCAGAGATTGAGATTGAGTTATTCAATACAAAGTAATTGAAATCACAATAAGGAGATGGTCCGGGTGGCGGCCAAGAATAAAATAAAATAGGAGTAACTATTTATTTAATGCCGTAACTATTTATTTAATGGCCAGCATAAATAAAGTCTTAATGATTTAAGATG
Source organism: Rhaphigaster nebulosa (assembly GCA_948150685.1). NCBI lineage: Eukaryota > Metazoa > Arthropoda > Insecta > Hemiptera > Pentatomidae > Rhaphigaster > Rhaphigaster nebulosa. The sequence goes on along the minus strand of OX411306.1, from coordinate 100,729,561 downwards.
TCAAAATATGATACTGAATGGTTTCTTCACTTAACGGTTGAATTATGCTCACAGACTGTTAAAAAACAACTAGTGACTTCTTGTTACGGAATTCATAGTTCAGCCGATGAAGCTCAGGGAGGTAGACCCTGTTGGTGGACCAGTCTTGTGGGTTCTATCTTCACCCTGGTTATTAACCTGCATTCCTTCCTCGACAAATACGCACCCAATCTAGCCTTAATTAGGTTGTGGTAGTTCTGTCACTGTCAATCCCGAACGACTTAATTTTACTTCTCTGGTTATTAAATTTAACTTTACTATACTCACATATTTACTTTTACTGTTACCAAATTAATCTATTCTAAATAGGTGACCTAAGATAACGAGAATGAAATGAGACTGAATCCAATAAGACCATGATGGTGGCTAATAGGTATTGGTGAGCCATCGATAATTTTTAAAAACCTCATTTCTAGTTTTTTTTTTTATACTGGGACGCTGTTTATATTTTCATTAATCCTCTATATATTTATCAAACTCCATTTCAGACAATGAAAACTTTGATAAATTTCTTAAGGGTCCAAAAAGATATTCTTACTTTATAAAGATATAAAAAAAAAAAATGAAATTTTTGAATTTTATATTTATAATGATATTTAAAAACAAATCGAAAAGCCGATGTGTTAGTTTGTGGAATAATAATGCCCTATTTAACAGTGGCGGATCCACAGGGGGAGGAGGGTAAGTAGAAATTTCCCGTAACAAAAAATAAAAAAAATAAACTGGCTAATTTAAAATATACCTACTAGTACCCATACACATGAGTAACTGTGATATGTTATCATTTATTAGGTCTGAGGAAAATTAACCTTGGCTCACCCGAGTAATAAATTGACCGTCGAAATTGTTAACAGTGATATAATATAATTGTCAACTGTGATTACATTTTTTATTCATTTAAATAATATAAGTGTGCTAATCGTTTTTTTAATTTTTTAAACTTGATGAAAACTTATCAAGCATATTTATTTCAGCTGTTTGATTGTATTGACCTTAATTCATTCAATGTTAATGTTAGAACATGATGCTATTTATTTCGAAATATAATACCCAAAATAGTGTTATAAAACTGTTGATTTTTTTTAAAGGAGGAGGGCGGTGAAAAAAAGGCTGAAAAATTGAGCTTGTACCCCTGGCAAAAATCCTAGCCCCGGCCATGCCCTATCAGGGACTAAGTACAAACAAATTAATTGAGAATTTTTTGAATTACAAGAAATTTCAAAAAAATATAATTTTTTATGAAAACTCTACCTAGTTGTGTTCATAATGTTGCAGCGTGAGAAAAGTTGAGAGAAAGATAGGAACTGCTATAAATTTTTATAAGACCATTTTCCGACGAGCTATTATCTTCATTACGCTGGCCCCACAGGCACTAATCTTTTAAGTGGGTCCATTCACCCAGTTTATTAATTATTCATGACCTGGATGAGATATGATCTCGTAGTAAACGTTACCTTTACTCAGAAAACAGTAGTTCATCACAATACTAAAAGTTTAAAAACCGAACATTCATTTAAAAGCCAGTCAGCCTTCACTTTCGTTCTAGAGGTGTGGTTGGATTGTGTTTTGTAACCGTCTTCGTGAGGTTAAATATTACTCAGTTCTCTAGAAAAATATCAATGTCTGTAATGATGATGTCAACAAAACGTATTAAGACCTACGCTAAGACAACTATAATGGCAAATCAATTACAATGGAAGACCCTAATGGAAGAGTAGGGAAAGGAGCATAAAAGTTGGCATGGAATGATTGTTCCAATAATGTGCATGTCATAAAGGATAATGGTGAACAAATTTTAAACAACTGCTTGGGAAATTATTCGTTCATCGTAAAAATCCTCAAGCCTCCAAAGGATTCATAAGTATCCTCGAGGTGTCAAAAATGAGAAATTTTCTCATTCATAATATCTTGTTCCGAGATATCTTTGATATAACGATGAAAAGAGGGTGTGAGACAAAACTCAAGCAGGAATAACATACTTAGGTATGAGGAAAGTGCATAAGTAAGATGGTAACAGGATCAAAAGAGCAGTGGAAACTTCAATTTGAATTTCAAAATTTTGGGTTTTCACTTAAACTATGTAAGTTGTATTATTTGAATCATGATGGGATCGCTTTAGCTGAATAGCTGGACAACGGTATTAGCAATGTGAGACAGGACGCGATCATTTCTTCCAAATAATGGATAAATAATGTTAAGTAACAGTAGGCATAAAATAACTCATCATACTTATATACACCCTCTAATAGAAGCTTTATTTGAAAACTACTTCAGAATCCGTGTCTATTTTCGCAATTCCATTAGTCTGAAAAAAGCGGGTGCTCAGGTGAAAGTTTTGACTGTTTCTCACTTAATTTTTGAATTGTAAAGGAATTGGTTTGCTGATTAGCTAGAGAACGGTATTAGTAATGTAAATATCACAGGATGAAACGCAAGTACCTAATGCCCATTAAGAATGGTCTCCTTTGAAGATAGATTAATATTTTTTAATTTAAGATAGTTTTAGTAAAAACTAAAAATGTTAACTTTTACCGACGAAATGAATATTTATGGCTAAAAAAATATCCTAGATAATATTTACTAATTACATTTAACATTGTCCAGGAAATAAAAGCCTGTTTTGAAACAATCAGTTCCAGTACTGTTTGTGGTTTAAACCTATATACATGATTAATGTTCATTTTTAACGCTAAAACAATATTAATGTTTAAAACATGTTTATTCGAAAGCTTTGAAAATTATTCATTTCACAGTTTGATAGTATTTCATTTCACAGTATTTTATATAAATATATCTAAAAAAAGTACAATATAATCATCCGAAGAGCAACGCTATCTGAAAAATCAGTTTCCAGCGAACAAATTATTTCTAGTGAACAAATTATTACGTTATTTTGAACTTGGTTTTTTTGGAATATTTTTCCAATAAGCCGGAAGTAAGAGTGAAAGATGAAAAGAGTCATTAAACGTTTTAAAACATAATAAACGTTTTTTACTTTAAAATAATACAATAAAAAATAAGCATAAAAATATTGGATCCAATTTTTTTTTAAAATGTGTAAAAAACAGATCGATAAATCATGTAGTAATTGCGGCTGACACAAGAGACGAGGGTATAACGCTTCGATATTACTACACGAGTATTCGCTCAGGATCCTGATAAAGCCTGTAGAATATTTTGAAATAAATTATTGTAAAATTTATTATAACAAAAAATCTTAACTTAATAGAATAGCTGCTTAAGAGAATAGCTTCTCAACTGTGCTGTTTGATGAGTTACAGAGCATACCGATAAATCTAATTAAAACATTATAAATAAATAAATAAATAATTGGACTGGAAAAGTAGAATGCATTAAACATTGAGAAAAAATAATTCGGTGATAGAATTGAAAAAATGAAGCTTAGAATAAATACAAGGATGTAATGATATAGGATTCCAAGTACGTCCATAGTAACGGTTATCGCGATGCTTTGGAACTGGTTCTTTTCGAATCCGAGAAAACAAGATTTTCTAAAGAATTGAATATTTCTAGAAGAATTCACAGGTGATTTGAATATTTAACTACATTTAACAGACAATATATTAAATATCTTTAAATAGAGAATAGGTTAAATATCTTTAAATAGAGAATAGGTTAAAATGAAAAATCGCTTTACTAATTTCTACTTAATTGAAATCTATTCATGTTAATAAGGTATAAAAATTAAATTTGCAATGAGAAACAAATCAAACGTTTTCCTAAATAAAAACCATCAAATTCCATATGGAGATAGGCCATTTATATGAACGCGGATTTTACTCAAGCTACCGTAAAATATATCAAAGTTGAGATCCTAGATAACAAAAACGTCTGCCTTTTTAATTGCTACGGGAAAGAATAAGAAAAGTATTAAGCTGGCAGGGGTCCAACAGCAGGGATAAGCCTGGCCCCGTGTTTATCTATTTTCCCCAAATCCAGAAACGTAAAATTCCTTTTACGCGCCTCATCTCATTCTTTCTTTTATGGATTCGGTAGCAATTCATATCGAATTCCATAGCCTTCCCGGAAAGTAGATAAACCACCCCTGGCAGCCATATGTTATTTCATCCTTTCGACTTTTTACGTTATTTATTCTTCCCTTTATGTGAGTGAATTCAATTTATATGTTTGCTTTTTTTCCAGTATTACTGATCGTTTTGGCGCATGGTATAAAAGGGGATTCTTTAGGGACGGATGAAAAGAGACCAGCTGAAATAAAACATTTAATGACTATAGAGATGAATTCGTTTGAATGCGCCAAGAAAATTGTAGTCTTTTAAGACTACTAAATATGAGTTCACAACTCATGTTTCAAAACTTTTCCTTTGACGATTCTGTTGAAATATCACTACGTCGTCACACTGTTATGCAACGAAATAGATTTATAGTAATAATGCCTGGATTGATGGACTGAATGCAGCATTCACTATGAAACACTGAAATGTACTGGTATTGGTACTGAAATTGGTGTGGGAGTATAGTACGGCAAGGGGAGAGGGGCCTTTGGTCTTTTCAATCTCCTTTCCGTGGCTAACTAGAGGTTGCCGCGCAGTTCTAATCAGGGAGTGTCAACATTCATTTCACGGGATTGCCACGAAATAATTATTACTGACCCTTGTGGAGCTTGAACCAACACCACTCGGAACCAGGGGTTATGTGACTCTACCTCCTCGCGCTGTCGCAAATATGCCTCAAATCTAAAAAATAAAAAAATACTTTAACAATAAGCGAAAATTGCCTTAAGATTTTTGATAATGTAGCGCAAACTGTTAAATAAAGAACATCTTGCTTCTCTGAAGTAAGAGTCAGAAAGAACAGATAAACTAACAAATTTCTCTACTTTTAAAACAAACCAAATACAAAATTATCACTTACTTTAAAAACAAGTAAAATACAAAACTATAGAAATTCCTTTAATGGTATATATAGTAGTGGACGTATTATAAAAATGGATGTATATTCCATCCCAAAGCAGAATTTTCTGGAGAATTTTATGGGGCCAGGCGTAGAGGAAGGCCTAAGATGCGATGACGAGATGGAATCGCCCTTGGTGCCCGGACGTTGATTGGAGTACGGAATTGGATGGTGGTTGCACAGGACCGGGACGCATGGTGAAGGCTGTTACAAGAGGCCTTGACTAAGCAATGAGTTGTTGCGCCACTGATAGCTAGTTATATCTAGTATCACCGGAAATATTAACTTTTCAATAAATGCTCACTTTTAATGAATCGATACTTTTGTTTTTACCCTATAGCTTCACTTTCGACATCCGCTGTGAGTCTTCTAGACATATTTTTATACAATAAATGGGCGTGGTAGCTCAGTGAGAAAGACACCGTGACTGGGCTCGGGTTCGATTCCGGCTGTGGGAGATAATTATCTCAGGTTGATGTAACAGAATAAATAATAATTATTATTTATTCTGTTAAATGAGCCGTAGACCGACACAGAGGTCGGAAGACCCTCCTGGGGCTCACCCAGCCTCTATAACGTGGGTCCTTTTATTGGGGAAGAAACATGGCGGTTGAGCGTGATCATGGCTCCTTGCCCAAACATTGGCTTTGAAACAGTACGGCCATTATTAAGTGCTGAGCCCAAGACCCTTGGGTTGTAACGGTACAAGTTTTTTTTTTTAGTCTAATTGAAATATTTGCTCTAGTGTAATATTGTCTATTAAACAATTCTAAGGAGGCATTAATCCTAGACTAAATATCTTTATTATTTTCATTTTAATAAAATAGGTAATAAATATACTTGTTTAATTACTTCCCTCCGTATAAACCAAGTCATTCATCATTAATCAAGACTGAAAACACCAAGCGAATCAATATCGTAAAATAAACCACTTGCTGTAAATTTATTGACCTTTTGTTTCAGTTATTGACGTAAATAGTTAAACACAAAATTGTGAACTTTATCCATTATTGGGGGCTGTTTTTAGGAGTGGCAGTTTCCCTCGAGTGTAGAGTGGCTTTGGCAACTTTACACGGGCTCTACTGAAAGTGTTTTTGAAGGAAAATGGCTGGCGTCGAGTGGGAACTTTTATAAAATCCATTCCCCGTTCCCTCACCTCCATCAATTAAAAACTTTCACCTCATTACCCTTAATAACCCGTCTCAAAAAAAAGAAAAAAAGAAACGGATTGTTTGGAAGGAGCCGTTTGAAGAAAAAGTTATAGCCGACTACAATCCGCTGCCATTCCATAGAATTATCAGTCATTAGCACGGATAAAGTTGTTCTTTTCGAGAAGAGGTAGCAGATTTCGAACCGGTACGAATAGTGAAAAATATTTTGAGTTGTTTCTATAGACTCTCCTGAAAAATTTATTCATGAATACATATACTTCTTTAACCACTATGATCATGGTCGCCTAGATTCTATTGAAGGACTACTTCAACTTCGTACATTCCTGTTTTTTAATTCATCCACATGGCAAGCGATGTTCCATTAAATGGTGCATTTCTTACTTTTCTTTTAAATATTCCTAATTTATTCATTGCTTTATCATATATTAGCTGTGCCGTATGTAAAATTTGGATTGACCTCTAAAATAAAAAATAACATTTTAAAATAATAACCTGTAATATGTTGTTCAGTCTCATTTGTTACAGACATTTTCAAGGAGCAGACATAAAACGACAATAAATTTCCATCAACGGCAATTATTTTTCACTTAAGTAAGTTTCACGTTTTCACGAAATAATTTCATACTGATTAAAAAGTTTACTTTAAGGAGAAGTTGGTCGGTGTCTGTGGTCAATGCAGAAAACCGCGAATCTGATTATTTTATTGCGTGTCGAATTTTCGGCCTAAGCAGTAGACCTTCATCATGGCTAAGTAAAAAAAAAAAAAGAAAAAAAAAAGAGGATAACAACCATAAAAGTATGAAGATGTAGTATAAAATATATGAGTAATGTATAAAGACAGATATATTATGTTTCACCTTAAATTATATCTGTCAAATACATCCCCACCAAAATTAAAAAGTTTGTGTAATCTTGATCCAACAAATATGAAATAGTCATGGCAACGGAACATATGCAGTTGGACACTTTTTCTCCAAGCAATTTATTTATTGTTACGCCTTCCTCAATAAACGGAATTGTTTTAATTGGACTGATAATTTCTGAAATTAGCGCGTTCAAATACAGATTCTCTTCAGCTTTAAATAATAATACAGATTTTCAAGCCGATGTTATGTCGGGTGCTGTTTTTAAAATTTATTTTGTATTAATGTTTAACCATTGCAAAGATGTGAACTTTTAACATTTCAGAGTGAGCTTTCGCGGCCAATCGTGTCATTTTTTTAATTTTGTATTATAGTTTCACTGAAATTGATACATCATTTAAAACTTCAAATGGATCACCTAAAAAATCCTGAATTTCGATTTATGACGTTGTCGCATTTAATGATCGATATACAGAATGGAGTTCATAAAAAGGCACACATCTTATTAAATAATCTCATACTAAATTAATTCAGTAAAAAGATTAACGATTAGCACAATGCTTGATTTAATTTTCTTTTTATTCTGGTATCTACTTTATAAAATAAAATATTCTTTTTAGTATAACTTCGTTTTTTTTTTATTAAAAAAAGTCTTTTTTCAGTTTATTTTAATTCTGAATTAAAGTTTGTTTTAAAATGAATCAAAAGTACAAAAGAATAGGACATCGTTTTGAATCAAAACGAAAAACCAGCTTTTATTTATTTCAGCAAAGGGAAGACTTATGAGGAATTTTCTTTGATATTTTCAGGATCGAAAATTGTTGGGTTAATCTTTTCAGGTGGAAATCGGGTTAGTACCATTACAGTTCGAGCGCCACTGGCTCCTCGCTCCTGAGGACGATCTATAATAATGGACCGTATCATGAACTAAAATTCTAAAGGCACAATAAGAAAAAAAAAAGTTTTATAATTGTTATTATGATTATAAAAATAGAAGAAGAAATAATTGTATTATGCTTATCCAGTCTATATGAAATATTTCCAAATATGTCCGGTATAATTTTCCTTTTAATATTGTCTGCTGTTTGAACTGATCAGTATAGTTTTATCTGTTCCTTTAAAAGGAAAATAAGCACATTAAAAAAATACACGATGATATGTATTGATGTATGTGTTATATTTGGAAAATATTATTTATTATTCGGTACAAATTATAAATAACAGGCACAAGTTGCGAACAAAAGATAAAAGACGAAATAGGTAGGAAGATAACTGACAGGCAACGGCAGCTGTCACCACAACGCTTACCTAGTTTTATCCTCAGATATAACAAATAAGTTAATTTAAAAACCTACCGAGAAGAGGGCAGTGTGACGAAGGCAATATATGGTCCGTCCTGAAAGACGTAATCAATTTTAGGTTTGCATACCGGTTGGCATACCGAAAAAACGGTGGTGGCCTGGGAAGGACGTCATTCGATTAGAGCTAATGGATTCGAAGAGATCGTCCAACCCCGGACAAGGGATGAAACTATGCGCTGAAATCCAGGAATCTCCTCCATCTATAAAACTAGTTGGTCAATCACGAAAAAGGTATCGTCCAGTCTAACCATCAACAACGTCTTCGATACCCTCTTAGGAAGAACTAGGAAGAACAAGGAAGAAAAGCGGGACCGAAGCCGAGGAAACAACGAGAGGACACTTCAGACTTCTCGCTTGGGGACCGAACTTCGAGGACAACTACTAGCTCTACTTCTGCTGAAGATGACAGATGCTCTGGCTTCTACATACTCCAAGACTTAAGATATGCAGGGGAACCCGATGGAGAGATGCTGAAGGACCATTAACATCAATTATTACAGATAAGATTTTTGTGTTAGAACAGTTGATGGCTAGGTCTAGTCTGAATCATTCCATGGTTAAACTCTTGTAGCAGTTTATTACTTTAAATTTGATGAATAAAGATAAATATTACGAAGGAGATGGCTCTTTAGCAACCACGCCCATTATTAATTAGAATATATTTGATTAAGTATGATAGCAATAAACTTGATTAGCATTATGGCTATTAGTATTATTATTAAACTTAGAACTAGTAACATTATCTTGGTTAATTATTAAATAATGGTAATCAAAAATCAGACCCTTGGAAATTTATCCACTTTAGAGGCAAAATATGTAATTCACATTTATTTATAATCTTACATAATTTTGGGATAATCATCCTCAATGATTGCCCAATGGCATCTCTATATACAGATTAATATATTATCAGTAAAAATATATGTCAAACGATTGTTGTAAAACATTGCAACGATTAGCTGAAAGACAAATGAAAGCATGAAAGATCCTGAGGAAATTGATCTTCTCTGAGGTATTAACTCTTGTTTAAATTGGCAAACAGTTCATCATACCTAATTTATCAGTAAACAAATAAATGTTTATTTGTATTGGACAATGGCGTGATTTTAGATATAGAAATACAAGTGATGCAATACTTTTGTCCAGAAGTTTATACCAGAACATGTATAAAAGGTGCTGGCCAAAAAGTACTTTGAAGAGCTGTTATAAGAGTTCTTACAATAAAGTTGTAGAAAGAACTTTTACTATTGAGGTTTTGTCCTAAAAGTTCTCGTAAGAACTTATAATAAAAGATCTAGCATAAACGTTCTCGCATGAACTGTTCTTAAGAAAACATTTAGTTAGAACAAGATTTAAAAAAAAACAAAAAACGCACAGTTATTTTGGAGCCCTGATAAAACCATTATGTTGCTGTGCCACGACGAAATTACATTAGACTGATATTCCACCAAACCATTCAACCATCCAGTCCAGTGCCATTAATTAAGACAGAAACTGGCCTGTTTGATTTTGTCGGGCCAATTTATCCGACACGTGTCTCATGGTGAATATAACAATTGTTTGATTTTTAATTATTTACGAGTGGAAGAATCCGTGCCAAGGACGGTTTTAAAAAATTGAAAACATAATACACATTTATTTATTTATTCCACTTTGTTTTAGTAAATAACATAAAAAACAGATAGCAGCAAACAATAGCAAACGTAATTAAATACAATGGCAATAAAGATAGTAATAACCTTTATTTTTTTAGATATACATAATAACCTAATAAATGAAGTTATAAACTTTTCCTCTTCTCCCTCCTCTCACCAAAAAGAGAACTAAGCAAAAAGAATTAATAAACATTTTTTTTTTTTAAACCTCCTTCCTTTCTTCCTTTGTTATGCTTCTTTTATAACGCTCATTTAACAAATATTAACCTTAAGTTAACCTAAAAAGCTTTTGTAGTAAACTTGCTTCCATAGGTATTAAAATACTGACGGATACCTACTTACCTGTGTACGTAATTTTAATTATATAGATTATATAAAACAGGGGTGTCCAACCTTTTTATAATACCTACCTACAAAGGGTTTTCTTACTGAGGCTTGCCATGACTGTGCTCCCTCCTTCCTCTCTCGCACCTCCCTTCCTATACCATGCCACCTTCGCAATAATTATTTCCACGAGATAGGCGCCTGTTATTTAAAATAATTATTCCCGTTTATATAAATTACTCTTTCATTCCCAGAAAGACAACTTGAAAAGTATTTTTTTAAATAAAAAGATAAGAATACATTTTTTAAAAACCTCGTGACCGACCGCATGCCAATTCCGAACCCTCAGCGCGCCACACTATGGTACGCAGTGTGGGTTGGGAATCCCTGATCTATAATGTATTTTAATTCCTAGCTGGTTGAGTTTAAGCAATCGGCAATGAATGAGCGACAGTTTCTGGCAATGCAATTTCAAACATTGGTAACTTGTAACTAAAAATAAAGCTGTTAAATTTTTGATAAAACCATTCCGAGAAGCAACGGCATTACTTGCGAACTGCGTACTTTCAAATAGAACCCACGAGTTCCAATCTCAGAATAGTTTTCCGATTGAGCTCTGCTTTTTACTCACCTGACAGACGGAAAGCTATCTTTGGCGGTTTTAGAATACTGTGCTGCGGGAGACAGTAAGATCTATGTAGATGAAGAAGATGAAACCGGACCAACTCCACGAGCCCTTCTTTATACAAAAAGAAAAAAAGGAAAACAGCAAGAATACAAAATTTTGAAAAAATGTATTGAGCGATTTTCATTAATAATTTTGTATAATAAAAATAACCTATGAAAGTTAGTATATGTAATAATATATGTAATACAAAGTTGTAAATAGTGCTTAGAGCTGACTGTCTACACTGATAATCTCTTTCTCGTTTTTTATTATTATTATTATTACTCTCGTTTTTTATTATTTAAGATAGTTCAGATTAAGGCGGATGCGATGAAGAAGGAGCATATCAGAAGATGTAGCACTGTCTCATGCTTCCATGGTCATAGATTCAGGGTTTCAGAATTGGTATTGACCAGGTTACGCGTGGTTCTACAATTTTTGGTAATAAAACCATTGTTTGATGACCTCCCGTCATCACATCATTGTTTTATGAGTTGTTTCAAACAAGGATTGTCTTCTAAAACGAAGTGAATAACATAATTACAATGGTCTATTATGAAACTTTCTGAATGAGGTAAGGAAAATGAGAAGAAATCAAAAGCACAGCAGCAGCTACAATACTCAAAAAAGGAAAGAGTGAATAGACGTTATAAAACTTGGCATTAGCCCTATAATTACCATGCCAAAATAGAAGTCGTTACATCATTAAAATTAGTTAAAAAGGTGAAATGACAGTAGAATTTTCGCCAGTCAAATAAAGAAAAGCCAAACTGCTGCTTTACATCTTTCAGTGCGAAACCGTGAGAAGCAAAACTTAATAACGAGAAAAAATTAATACAAGGAAAATTACAAATTACAAGAAAAAACCAGATGAAATCCTGAACAGAATGGAAGCTCAAGAAGGCGGCAACTCAAATTTTGTTTTAGTTATTTAGGACCATCGATATTTATTACCTACTTCAGTAAAAAATCATTCCGATTGGCCTCAGTTCTTGGATAATTGCATTTTTGCTACAACAAAACAACGCGGCAAAATTTTGTATTGAAACATCGTTTTTTCTTCAAATAGGTATATAATTTTTTTTTATATGTATATATTATATTTATGTAAAGCATAAAATAAAAACTATTGGGCGAGGGGGAGATTTTTCAGCATTCAATGACACACTCGACGAACGGTATGTGATAACCTGTTACCGATGTAATATTAAGAAAAAAAAAAAAAAAAAAAAAAAAAAAAAAAAAAAAAAATGCAGCAAATCTCTTTTAAACAAGAAATGAGGCCCGTTGGAATGAAAGCCACACTCACAACAGAAGATCACAATCAATTAAATGGGTCATCGAATTTAACGATTTTTTTTTGTGATTCTATATCCAAAAATATTGGACTCGTGCCCTATCGTTTGTACCGTATGCATGTATGCATGTAGAGCAGAAAAAAAAGTGTCATAAAAGTATCACAAAATGATATGTCTTTCAACACTATAATCACAAGTAATAAATATATACTTACTGGTTTATTTTATTTGACGGATCCGGTTTTCTCCTTTTGACTGGCAGACGTAATCTGAATGAAAATTTTGTTGAAAATCTATTATTATTACTCATTTTTCGAACAAAATAAATACACACCAACAAGAGCTACGAACTGTTTGATTACAAAAATACTAATAGAATGAATTTAGTACATGTGGCGACCAGGAAGAGATAGATGATAGTTTCAATTCCTACTTTTTCATATTTAAAATTTACTTGCTCCAATAAAGAATTTATTGGCCTTATTCCTACCTTTTGTGTAAGATTGGAATTTTATCGATACTGTATTGTATTTGAATAGAAAAAAGAATTTGTCAAGTATCAACATTCACAATAGTTACGTGAAAAAATTAAATACAAAAGAGTTGGGGAAAATTACAATATTTCAGAATATAGCTGGGGAAATTAAAATATTTAATATAGTTGGAAAATCCAGTGAAAAAAAAATTTTAGATTATGCTTCTTTCAATAAATTTTTGTAACAACGCTCTGGTATATTACAGCCAAAAATGTTTCTCCCGACTAGAATCTGCTCCTTCCCTTTCAACTAAGCGCTCCCCACCTTCCAACTCTTTGGCGAGAACATTTTATTATACTAATTAGACGGCTTTAACTATGTTTTTTACTTCAATTTTTTTTTTTACCGAAATAACCTACACATCGCATTTTGCGGTAAATTATGTATGTGATCATATGAAAGATAATTAGATTCTCTTAAAAAAAAAATATATATATAAGCAAAGATGGAGCATATTGCCTTAGTGTCTATGAACAGACTAGAGCAAAGAGGACAAGTTGTACGATACTCAAATTACGTATTTTAGGTAAATCTTATGATAAATTGTTTAGGTCATATGTAAGGTAATTAATTTCTCAAAAAAAAAAAATTAATCGGGCCAGTATTACCAAAGATGTAGCTTATTGAACTATAACACCTCAGATCTCGAAAGAAGATAAAATGCAAAATGTGCCCGAAAGTAGATGCATACGACCTGGTCGCTTCGGGATAATTGTTAGATGCTGGTAAGGGAAAGTTGTGATGCGCGCACCGCACCAGATTTTTATTAACATTAACAGACATTTTTATTGTTTAAATTATTTTATTTTAGATTTAAAGTGAAAAGTGAATATAAATATTTCATTTTTCTATTTCGTTTTTTAAACATAAATTGTAATTATTTTAATTTTTCATACAAAATATTAAACATTCCTTGTTTAATTACCTGTCTGTGTTAATCCAAAAGCCCTAAAAATGACACATTATTGCGGTATTATAGGCGAGACATATAAAATGTATTATCTAAATCCTGGGCAGGGATAAGCTCCCACCAAAAAAAAACTGAGCACGAATATATTTAAGAATGAAATATATTTCAGGTTGAGATTATATGTTTGTCTTAGTTATGTCGCATGATATTTATTACAGAACTTTTCGTAATAATTTACGCCCTGTTTCAACTTTGAATGAGGGCTTCATCTTTATTTTATCTTACTGTATTTTCATGAAAAATGTTGAATTCCTTAGATTATACAGCATTGCGTTTACGACGCTAGTTATGGCATTTCTTAAGAAGTAAACTAATTAAAACTTTTCCAATATTATCTCCCCTATCTAAGATTGAACTTATTTTCTTTTCTTAAATAAGTTAAGTTCCTTAATTTCTTAAAGTAATAAGTGGAATAAGCGATGCATGACGATTCAGGAAGTCTGCAAAGAGCGATTGCTATCATTGTAAATATTCGTAAATATTAATAGAGATCCAATAAGTAAAGATCTTTCTGATTACAGTCGTCCTGATGAATTTTTTATGCTAAATTTGAAGGTTTAGCAATAAATGTTTAAACAGCCGGAAAATCCTTCTCGTTTCAATGTTTTATGAGGATGCCATGGGCTTCACCAATTCCAGAGAGAGTTAGCGGACCAATTCCACCGAAATAAGCAGTGCAATATTAACTATCTGTTACAGGAGTATGAATATCGTAGATTTTCGATAGCGCTCGAGGTTTAGCATCAGGTATATATTTTGGTTTATCGTATGTTTAGTTTTTAACTCAAAGCTTTAGGAATAATTAATTGTATCAGAATTAAGATTGTATTAGTTTCTGTCGTGATAACTAAAACAGGAAAATAATATATTTATTTTAAATTTGTCTATTAAGCTTTACTATTTTTTAATACAAATGGCTTAAAAATATAAATAAATTATACAACAAATAGTAACATAAAGATGGAAATAGGATATTTACAATTGTCCGCAAACAGGCTCGATATTCATGTGAAGAACCCAACAAAAATGACATCATATAAAAGTGGAAAAGATATATGAACGACGGACTGAGAGATAGGAATGGGTGTGTTTCAATTACGAAGGTCGGATAAGGAATAATTCGTCGAATGCCGCACCTCAATGAGCCGGAGCAAGTAAATCTGACAAAGCGAGGATGCACTGAAAGTTGAGCTGAAGAAGTTAGTAAATTTATAATGGACGGTGGGAATGCGAAGTATAGAAACTATGAAAAAGGTTGTCAGAAAATACCGGTGACGGTCGGAGGGATGGTATACCGCTTCAATTCTATATAAAATGGCGGGACAAGTTTAAATAACCAATATTTATTACGAATTTAAATCTGGTCTTGAGTTTTCAGGAGTTATTCTCGTACACAATATAACGAAAGAGTGTAATATTAAGGAGACAACTGGAATGAAAGAAAACAGTAATGAAGGTAACTGAGTCGCTCAAAATAGAGAAATTCCATTTGCTCCGAAAATATTGATAGTTATTTTTCTACAAGTTTTTTTGGTTAATTAGGTCAATGTAATGTTGGATGAAATTTAATTGGTTATTATTTAAAAAAAGGATAGAAATAGAATTAGAAAAATAGAGGAACACGCGATTTTTGATGATGAATATTTGGAGACTGTCCGCTCTATAAAATATAGAAAGTGGTGAAGAAGAGAGGCAGGCCATTGAAATAGATGGCCACGAATCTGAGAGATAACGAGAAAGCCTGAGAAACACCTCAGGGCAGCGGCGAAGTATTGGATTGAAGATTATCGGGAACGATTACATTACGTTTACAGAATGGAAAAATTTAATACTCTGTACATATGTGGGTTTCGGTGAAAGATTGGTTTCGCATATTGGGCGGAAGTATATTGTGATCAACAATATCAATTTCTGAAGATAATTATAGAAGGAAAAGGATAGATATCCAGCCATACATACATTTTGATGCATAATTATTTTTTCGTTAAAGTAATCTAGGATACATTTTTTCATGTAAAGCTGTAAATAAGCGCAGCGAATGCTTACTGCAATATCTATTTTATTTTTTAAATAATTAAATTAGGGCTAGAAATACACATATATCACTTCACAACATAGAATAATCATCCTGATTCTTATCTACTATAAAACGTTTCTTAAAATATTAAACAGAACTTTTTTAAGCCTGTAATTGTAAGTATAAGGGTATCCAAAATTTATTGACGAAAATCCGAGAGGCGTGCATGCACTTTAATAATAAATTTGGCTGGGATCATTCTGAATCTATCCTTACCGTTTTGAGGATTAAGATTCCATTGAAATTAAAAATATATTACCAAATATAACTCTATAATACTTCTAATTCGGCATGTTTTCCTCCGTCCGATAGGTTTAATTACTTTTCAACTCAACGACCATTCCTAATTCCACTACTCTACATCATTTGCACATAGGAGATATTAAAACTTAAATTAACTGTGATCTTAACACTGTGATCTGGGATATTACATTAACTGTGATATTAAATTAATTGAGATATTAAGTCAAATTAACACTTAAATTAACTATGATATTTTAACACTTAAATTAACTGCATTAGGTAATTAAAACGTCTAAATGTTGAATTTCAGGAAATTTTCTAAATGAAGTAATTTACATTCATTCACAGCTAACTGAGGTCCTACTCTATCCCGTCCGTTACGTGATACTTGTCAAGCCAAAAAATGTTAACAAATTGAGCATATTGGCAGTAAATGCGCTTCTTCGCAACAGCTAATCAGTTATTTTCGTGAGACTGAATAAACGTTTTTCAGATCTAAATCCTGCGAAAAATATCCTTCAGAGATTAGGAATCGAACATACATTTTATATATCCTAATCACAATCACAACTATTTTTTGTATACGGTGGACTTCAATAATCGTTCTGAATTCTAAATCTATTGAAGTGGTATAAATGAAGAGAGAGATTTTTTCTTCTAGGAACAGAAATACATATATCTTAGTCGAATTTCAAAGAGAATATTTTTATCAAGCTTCAATAGATTTTCGAGAAAGTAGTGGCCAAACGACCCTTCCAGTTTCCCTTGATTAAACTCGACGTACTCGTGAGCTGGAAGAGGCAATGGATGCTTTTTCCTATTCATTCCAGTCATGTTCAAAAAGAAGAACTGGGCGGAGAAAAAGATCCTCCTTGCAGATGATTAATGAGTTCTCCTTGGTAAAAGGCGACCTGCTCAACAAGTGTGTGGACCCCTGCTGGATAAGTTCCAGCGAGAAGGTTGCCCTTTTTCTCCAGGATATATCTGCCTGTTATTTATATGTTATTCAGTATATCCAGTTATATAGAACAAAGCGAGTTTTTTATTATTTCACTCCATTTCTACTACGATACATGAGTTCAGAGATTTCCTCCTGCTATATATTGAATATACTAGAAGAGTAATGGTGCTCTGTTAAACACGAATTTCATACAATTTAGTTTCCTAACTTGTTTCTATCTCTGATGGGTATGATTTATTGGGGT
Organism: Rhaphigaster nebulosa; assembly: GCA_948150685.1. NCBI lineage: Eukaryota > Metazoa > Arthropoda > Insecta > Hemiptera > Pentatomidae > Rhaphigaster > Rhaphigaster nebulosa. The sequence goes on along the minus strand of OX411306.1, from coordinate 100,712,216 downwards.
TCTAGCAAGTAACTGATTCCAGTATTTTCTCATTTTTTAAGAGATATTTAGTTTTTAGAGATTTTATACCTTAATATTGGTAAAATGGATTCTTACATATTGTTTCTCAAAGCTGATTTTTTTGTCGGTACGTAATATCTCTCTTAATACTTCATCAAAACCTTAATACTTCTTTTTTCCACCGTCCGCTAATTAAGCACAAAGAAAGCAAGAGATCTCTTCCGGCACAGTCGAAATTATTAAATGAAAATTGATGGAACAAGAATGATGAAAAGAATGATGATGTTCTCATTTATCTAATTATTTAGTCTTATTCATGCATAAATTATATTTACTTTTAGGCTATTGTTCTCCTTTTATGTGTTTTTCTAATCTGTCAGAAGAATTATTCCTTTAAAAATACTAGTGTGTTGTTCATGTAAAACCTTCAGAAAATAATTGAGCCATGATTTTAAAGAGTACCCACCTTCTACTTAAAGCCTTTAATTATCCATATATATATATATATGTATATGGATAATTATATATATATATATATATAGTTCATCGCCGAGAAAAAGCAGGAAACAAGTTATGACGAAAAGAATATTTTATTTGAGCAGAACTCAAATAGTATTAATTTTTTGGTAGATTATATATATGTTCATTTGAAAAGTAATTTAATACTCAATAATAGTAGAGTAATAACTCAATCAATAATTGCTGCACCATCCCTAATTTGTTATCGTATTTCCTGAACGGATTTAATTTCAAGGCGAACCAGTCAACTGATAACGTCCAATTCAGATATGAGATTCATTATATTCGAAATGCGTTTTCACTTTCCTTACTTGGTAGGTATGGGATCTATTGTATTCGGGTCAAATTGTCGATGTGCAGTTTTCAATTGATCGTTTTAGAACCTACTGAGTCCAAAAAAAAACGCATTTTCGGACATTGGTCTGTGTGTCTGTGCCTAGATTATCTTTTAAAAGGGTTGACTGATTTTGTTGATTATTGTATTGTTTTGTAGGACTATGTCCTCTGATACGGCTATACCAAATCGGCCACCCTATGTGCAATCGCGCTATAGTCGAAAATGTATTTTCTGTAGATTGTAGCGTCAAAACGGCTCTAACGATTTTGATGAACATTTTCCAAAATATTCCCGTTAAACAATTTTTATATATAGCGCATCCCAGAAAAAAAATAGAAAAGAAAGTAATGAAGAAAATAAAACTTTATTTAGGCATAACTCAAAAAATATACATTTTTTGATGAATCATATAGGAAATTATTTGAATGGCAATTTAATTCCCTTCAAATCGAAACAAAAATCTTCCAAACCTTCCAAATTATTAGCGTAGATATAGCGTTTTGAACTTTATATACTTCTTATACATTATTTTGCACATGTTCCTATGCACACCGGTTCACCTTAGTTTAGTTTTGATAACTCGAAAATTCTACATTTCCTGCAATATTCCAGATGTGCATTTGAAAGATAAGTTGATTGTTTACGAAACTAAACATATATGAAAAAAAAAAATTAGTCGGACTGATATTAGATATAGCAGACATTTTTTGTATTTGATTTAAACCAAAGCAGTAAGGAGAGTCGTGTAAGTTGACACAGCAGATATTTAAAATAATATTCCATATTTCAGAACACGAGTTGATCAGAACATTTCGTCCTTAATAAATATTTAATTAACGCTTGGGCTATCGATATATGCTCCTCCCTTCCAAACTATTTGCTATAGAGATATAAGCAGTGAGACAGAAACATATTTTCACCAGGAATGAAAAGTAAAGCCAAAACGTCAAGCTGTCATAAGTGGCAGCCCTGGTCGTGACAGAGTTGGATCAAACTGTCCAAGTCTACTGTCACGCGTCCTTTGGCTTCTCATGTTATTCTGTGAGATGAGCCTGCATTGACAGTTGCTTCCTTATCTGTTTTTTGTTGTTTGTTTTCGCTTACAGGGACTAACTAGTATTTTATTTATCAATGTTTCAGATACATTAGGTCTGAGCGTTGTATTCGTTTTAGATCGTTCAATTAAAATTGATAGTTGGATTGTTTTTCCTCAAACTATTTTGTCCATAAATAAATCTGCCAGAAGGGGTGAGAGAGGAGAGCCCATCGGTAAGCCTTCTTCCTGTTTGAAGAATTTTCCATCAAATTGAAAATAATTATGGTTTATGCAAATAAACATCAAATTGTAAAAATCTAGTTTCTAGCGGCGATTGTTTCAATCGGAAGATGTTCTAAAATTTCTGTTGTTTCTAGTGGTGGGATACTAGTGAAAAGATTTGTGACCTCGAATGATATTAATTTCGCGTTATCCGGAATTACTGTTCTTAATTTTGTTGGGTAACGCTACAAAGTTTTTTACTGTGTGTTGTGGGGAAAATGAGATTCTAGTTTTGAATAAATTGTTTAAATAATGGGCAAGTTTATAGATGGGGCTTTTGATGTAACGGCTGATCTTATGGGAATTTCCGGTTTATGTATTTTTGGTAGGCCAGGTCGGGGAGGTTGCGGATTCCTCTCAATGAGATTGCAATTTTTATTATTCGGTATCAATATGCAGTTCTTTATCAACTCGCGGACTTCGGTGGCAAATTTATCCACGGAATTTTTGATGTTAGGAAAACAGTTTTTGTTTATGAAATCATAAACTTTCTTTCTATAGTTATTTCTTTCTAGAATTACTGTCGTATTTCCTTTATCTGCTTTTATGACAACGAGATAATTTCCGCATACTTTTGCTGACAATACACTTGCTTACAATACAGTGCTAAATATGTTCTGCTAATATATTTTTATTGGACCTATTGATTTTTTCTATTTCGGTTTTTAGTACATTGGCGCATACGGATTTGGAGTCGTTATTATATTTTACTAGACCGGTTTCGATATGAACCGCAAGATTTTCAAACATTTATTTTAGAGTTTACAGGTGAATTTATGGAGTGTTTTAAGAAGAAAGCCTTTATTAAAAAGATTGTTTCCAAAGATTCTAAAAAGACAGTTTCCGATAAGGTGGTGCTAGTGAGATTAAGGAAAATTGGATTTGACTTTGTGAGTTGTTTGACGAACCAGAAGAACGGATGTTTAAATTTTCATTGTTTGACCGTAATTTTACAAGTTTCTTTTCTAGGGTATCATGTTTTTTCAACATAAGGTTTTGAACACGTGTTCGCATTTGATTATAGAGAGGGTCAAAATCAAGTGGGTTGAGGATAAAAGTTAATTTAGAATGGAGGATGTAAAAGTATAGAGAAGGATGTAAATTATAGAAGTGGCAAATAATTTAACAATCCCTTTTGATCCTTATATACCGAGAAGAAGGATCCCTATGGCCCTCCAAATAATCTCAGGGATACTCAGGGAATGAGTACAATACCACACTGGAATATCTCCTACCCCTCCCTTCTCTCCCTCCTCATAAAATGTAAACATATAAAACATTATCATCTGACAGAGATTAAAAACTCTAAAAACAAATCTAAACTTTTTTCTGCATTGTAGTCGCTAAAATTATAATTCGATCTCTGCAACATATTATCATCGGAAGTGCTTCTTCTGTGATGTAAATGCAATAATTAATATCACGTTGCTATACATACGCATACACTGGTTATAAGATTAAGAACATTTCCGGGACATTCCGATGAGTTGCATGTTAACGTCAACAATGATTCGGCTAGCCTAACTTCTTTTCGGATCGTCGAGCTACTAATAAAAAGAAACCGTTGATTTACTAACTGTCCTCAGTTGAGTGGTTTAATAACTGTTCTCTCACTAAGACTGGCTGAGAACTGACAAGAAGAAGGAAGAGACAAATAGAGTTTGCTGTATCCTGGTAGTATTTTATTGCGGTGCCCCGCGGGGAAATAGAGCTCCCTACCCCCAAAGCCTGGCTAACAAGTTAGGCCTTTAGCCCTACAAAGCCAGTTACTACCTTTTCTTTTTTCTATCTACCAAAGCTAACTTCCTAATATACTTTTTTTTATTACTAATAGACTTTCACAGTAGACTTTTATTATCTTTTAGCGTTGTAGTACATTAAATTAATCAGATAAAGCTTAATGTATCTGATTACTTTTGGATTATAATAACGACAGGACACTTATTGTCGTCTTATCTGATATCATACAATCATAATTTCCTGTATTTAAATTTAGTACTAGTATCCGCAATATCCAACCAAAAAAAAATTAAGTACAATTATTTTTTTCTTCTTGTAATAAAAGAATTAATAATTTTTTTTCTCACTCTATCTTTCTCTCCTCTCTCCATCTCTCCCACTCACTCTCTCTCCCTCTCCCCCCCCCTCTCTCTCTCTCTCTCTCTCTCTCTCTGTATATATATGTATGTGTGTATATATATATATATATATATATATATAATATAAATATAATATAAATATATATATATATATATATATATATATATATATATATATATATATATATATATATATATATATATATATATATATATATATATAAACGCGGATGAAACAATTTTTATGACTGAACAATTGTAAATTTACTACACTGACCAACAATAAAAAAAAAATATATATGTATATCTATATATCTATATCTATCTATCTATCTCTATATATATATATATATATATATATATATATATATATATATATATATATATATATATATATATATATATATTTATAACGCAGAAGAAACAATTTTCATGTTTGAACAATTGTAAATTTAATACACTGACCAACAATGAAAAAAACGGTCTGCTTAGATTTTTTTGTTTTAAAACTCAATAATGGGGATAGCTGTTATCCTACTACTATTTTTTTTTTAATACGCTTTTTGTCTGATTATTATGATTTTTTTTATTTTTTTAAACGTCCTTTTTCCTCTTATATATTAAGGATCATCAATATTACAATGTATAATTTTTGTATTATAAAATTAACCATTAACTCTCCTCACAACCTTCTGTATTTCCCCTTTTATATGACAAATTCTTAAAAAAAACTATTGATAGTCAATAAACGGTAGGTTTCTTGCTGTCTGTTTTTATAAGGCGGAGAACCAGAAACACCATATTTTATATTATATACTAATTTATTTATTTATTCCGCTTCTAGCACCCAGCTCTAAAATGACAAAATCGTCTTAATTTTAATTAAAAATTTTCTTTATTAGGTAAAACTCCAGAATCGTAACCCCAACATGGCGGAAGTCTAAATTTTTAAGATATGACTATACTTCGAGAAAGGTGCTATATTTACTGCGCATGCTCACAACAAATACTCAAATAAATGTTTACTCAATAAATTGACTTTCGCGATTTGTGTTATAGAATTTTTTGTCTAAAATTCAGCACGATTATATTTATTGTAGGTTATCTTTTTTTTAATTCTGTTAGTATTTGTGAATAGATTTTTATTGATTGGGTTGTTTATCTCTTGAGCGAGCGGGAGTCGACAAGTGTAATCTAATTAAAGTAGGAATAATTTAAATTACAGTAATGCCCCTTTCTGAACTGACAAGGTTCCGTTGGTTTGATTGTGAGTATTTGCTGTACGCTTGGGAAGTTCGAAGTACAATCAGGTCTTAAAAATCTACAAGTCTGTCATGTTGGGTTCTCGATTCTGGAATTTCAACAGTTAATATAACATTAAGCAATATTTAATTACTAAACAATAATTAGTAGACAAGATTTATATATAACTAATGTTAATTAATCCTATGTAAAGACTAACAGATTGTATTGAGATGTATATCAAATGAATTACATGCTTTTAGATGATTGTTTGTGAATGCACAATGAAGTCGGAAACGTCATAAGATAAATAAATTTTTTAGAAGTTTGAAAGTTTTATTATTAAAAAACTTGTAGAAGAATATAATATATGAAATATGGCTAAAAGTCTACAAGATAATAGTGTGTTATAACATTTTTTTTTGCCATAGTATAGTTCTATTCTATCTTTTTAATTTATAACGATTCATGGCTAATAAAAATATTGTTTTATAAATAATAATTATATTATTTCATAATCTTCTTCACAGTTTAACATTATACTCATTTGATATATTTGTCGTTGCTTTTTCATCCATTTCCTTTCGATATATCGATGTTCTAATCCTACTGCCAAACAACCAAGAAATTCTATTTCAGCAGGATCCTTACTTAAACTAATAAGATATCACAACACAACAGTTGTTAGCTAATTTATTACAGCGATCATTTCCTTGATTTTAGGTACTGGAGTTCGCCATAAATGTTGTTCTTTTTCTTCTAGAGCGAAGTACCTTCTATGCTTTTTTCTAACTATGCCGTTTTTCTTCCAAGTATTATTTTCAAAATAATTTGCAGTTTACACTTGTCCATGACAGTTTTCTATTTTTTAAGCGCTACTCCGCCGTGGCCCAAGTAATACATGATAGTAGTTGTAAGTGCAGATCTCTGTTGTGGTGCATACGGTGAACAATTACCTCTACTATCATGTTTTGCCGGGGCAACTGGGGACTAGCGCATTGAAATAAAAGACATCTTTTTTCAACACCATATTCAATTATATTAATTACTGGGATATATTTACCATATACTTTCATGACTGTCACTAAAGATTGTAAAACAATTCGGCAACGAACTATTTTGCAATTTTCACACAACCATTACTACTTGCATAATGAGTCTTCCAGATATCATGTACGCATTTACAGCTTAATTAAGGCAGTGGAAATTGCCCACCAAGTACTAATAAATTGAATTATAAATCTTATAACAATGGACGTGATCGAAACGGTGGCTTGAATGTAATATTTAAACGTAATTGAAAAAGTATTACATTCATTCATATTACATTATATTGAAAAGAATTGGAACATTAATTAAAAAAGGAGAACATTTTAGTTTGAAAAACAATTTTTTTGTTCAGCCATTTAAAGGGAACTTTATGAAATTACCTTTTAATTTATTAATGTGTAAATTTTCTTTACCACTTTGGACCTTCAAAAAAATGTTTTACTTTTTTTGATATGCCAATCCCAGAAATTCTCAGAATCATTTCAGAAATTAAGAAAAAAATTATCCGTTTCAACGAAGTTCATCAGCATATAAATAATATTTAACACCAATATGTTTCTAAATCACATAACGATATTTTTACTATGAATTTTCGTATATTAAAAATAATAAGGATCACTAAAAAGGTAATTAGCCCTGAACGAAAGGCTAACGTCCGAAGGGAGTTTGGCCAAATCATGTAGATTAAAGGATTGAGGTTTTGATGGATTTCTTGGGCGGTATATGAAATGGCTATTCGTGCTATCGGCATCGAATCATCGGGTTCCTAAAACCAGACATTCATGGACCTACATGTAGGACTTCTTTGTAGGTCTAAACTAGATATTGGAGGACACTGAATATATAAAAAACTACATAGAACATGTAGGATGTTTGTAGGCTTCTTCGATCGTCCTACAAGCATTCTACCCTAATAACATCCTACCGCGTTGGACCGTGAGTAGGGTTGTCGGCCAACAAATCCCACTTGTTTATTTTTATGTCATTATTACCTCATTAATTGCTATCAATATTTGTTTATTATTAGCCAAGAACTGTCAGGTTGAAGCTTTTCTCCCTACATTATGTTTTATTTTTTTTTAAAAAAAGGGTAGAATGTTTTTTTTATACTTCTAAATGCGTTCATCATATAAATAGAAACTAATAATTAGAATGATAAGAAAAAAAAATAGTTTGAAAATATCTTCAGTTGTTTTTTTTATTACTTTATTTTACACGTATTTCCAAAACACGCAGTGTAATAAACTAATTAAATATGTTCTCATGCCCCGAAATCTCTTATTACGTCAATGTGACATTCTATTGTTGGAACTGAATTAAAATATTAAATAAATAATGCGATTAAATATGAATGGCGACTATTTTGAACTAATAAATTTGGATCCTCTTTTTGTTAAAATATATCTCAAATGTTCATCTCTAATTTATCTTGTAAATATTAATTTGATCCGATCAGAGGTATAACACAAATATAAAACATAAATATATTTTTTATCATTTATCCTTATCTTATACTAGAGAGATGATTTTTGTCCATTCTTAAGTAATTTTTATAGTCCTTCCTATCAATTTCATTTAAGATTTTCAAATAACTGGAATTTGTTCGGTTAATAAACATTTTTTTCGTCCAAACTTTCTTTTTCTTTTTTCTAAGAATGCCGGACCAAATTGCTTTTGTTTTTCCAAGACAAATTGCCGGCATTTTCCTATTTTTTAAAACATTGATAAAATATGAGTACAGGCTAGAATAGCTGATCGGATTCTTTGTAGGACCTATAACCTTTATAGGTATAATCTATTATAGGTATAACCTTTTCCCTATAAAAATTATTATCCAGAAAGCTCAACAAGGATTAGCCGGACTAATACCAAGTAAAAGATCTAACGGCCTTCATATGGACTATTCTTTAGCCTATTGGAATGTTTTATCTTTATACAAACCAGAGGCACTTCAAACACTCCTTGATACCCTGACCAACTATTCTATAGACATTGCTTCCATCCAAGAAATCAGGTGGACCGGATTAGGTTCAATATCAAAAATGACCGGATTAGGTTCAAAAACGACAGTTCAATATCTATTGTAGCTGCGAAGATCGCCTCCATAATTTTGGAACAGGACAACTGGTAATAGGGCTCAAACTGATAAGGTCAAGAGGTAACTGACTAGGAGGCTCGGTACGCATGTATTTGGTTTTGTCTCCGTTTATGAGAAATCCCAATCTCTTTGCAGATTTTAATGATTTTCCGATCAGATCTAAGTCGTCGGCATATCCAAGCAGCTGTACACTTCTGTTCAGAATCGTGCCTTCTCTCTGGATTCTAGAATCTCTTACAGCTCTTTCTAGAGAGAGATTAAAAATAAGGCAGGCCAGACTATCTCCTTGTCTTACGCCTTTTGTCATGCCGAAACCTCTTATCGACTCTCCATTCATTCTTACAAAGCATTTATTGCCTTCCATTGCCATTTTTACCAGACGAACGAATTTTGTGGATTTTAATGCTTCCTTTCTGTCAATTGAGTCAAAGGCTTGTTTGAAGTCTATAAAAACTTGATGAGTATTGATCTGGTATTATCTAGTTTTTTCCACGTGTATCCGGAGGGTAAAAAATTGGTTGATTTACCATTAACAAAGCCACATTGATATTTTCCTATTTCATTCTCTGCATAAGGAATCAATCTTTTGTATAATATTTTTGAGAGTATTTTGTATACGATGGGCAGGTCATGTCTCTAGAAAGAGTTTGGAGGAAATACCCGCAAAGGCTCTGGCCGAACAGATCTATCGGAACCAGGCGTGTCGGAAGACCCAAACTGCTAAGATAGTGTCGCTACTGTTTCAAAAACCATACTTGGTTTCAACAACCGAAGGGCGACAGCAACTAATCGAGATTGATCGAACTGGCGATCAATGCAAGCCCACTCTCAATTATCTTAGAACGTTTAGAGCTAAAATCAATAAATAAAAAAAAACCTTTTACATTACCAACGAATTTATATTTACTATTGAAGGTTGCACGCGAAGAACTGTGCCAAAAACAAACATTAAATAACAGAATTATAAAATACAGACGAATGCAGTTTAAATGATAGAGATTAACATCCAACTTTCAGATTGCGGCACCGGGCGCTATATAAACATAAAATTCGAACTATACAAATTAGCTTTTAAACAAAAAATCATTGAAAAATGCAACAAAAAAATTGGAAATAAAATGTAAAATTGTAAGCTGAAAACAAGAGTTTTGAGAGTAAACTTAAAATAGCGAAAAGGCATAAAATGCAACTATTATGCCTCAAAAGTTTCCGAATTATTCTGGGGGAGACTCCCATCCGGGAATCCTCCCTCTTTCACTTGGGAGATATTCTATAGGCCCACTTACCGAACTCGTTCCCCCACCATTACCAGTTACAGTACTAGTTTCCTCCAAACCCTTCCTATCAAGGGAGAGAAGGGAGTGCCGCAATATCATATCGCCTAGGGGCCAGCAAGGTCTAGATCCGCCACTGTTAATGGGTGTATTTTAATTAATTTTGTCGGGTTTCTATAGCCTCCTTAGACCGCACGAGTATTAGATTACCAGAAAAAAAAATCTTAATTAAATTTTTATCAAAACCCTTTACTTCATGTATCAGGATTACTAAAGATCTTTAATAGGATGTGAAAATTACCTTTCTTCCTTAATATGGTTTTATTAAAACTCATACATCATTCTGCGTAAGAATTTCAATTCCTACTGATTCGATCCATTTTAAATCACCAACGATAGACCGTAGATGATTAAAATTCATTATTTCGTGCTTACGTTAATTAATTCTGTTATAAAAAAAATATTAAAAATAACTTAATAAGCATGAATAGTACAGAAAAAGGAAAAAAGTGTTCTCAGAATTATAAATGAAGGTACTATAGGATTTAATAAACAAATACAACAAGAAATTTATTACAATCATTTTAATTTACTAATATCATCTTGTAGTATATAGTATATAAGAACTTGTAATATGCAATGAAAGACGATTAAATATTTAAATAGTTCACAATAATTTTTTTTTCCAATCCTCATTTTTGCATACTTCTTGTACAATTTTTCGTTAATTGCCAATTTCCTGTCTAAATGCTTCACTGTCGGTATTTCTAACAGTAGCAGCTTTTTCTTTCCAAAGAGAAATATGCTTGAATATTTTTTTAATAACCCCGTTCTGAAATTGTTACAGCACTTTCGCTGTATGAGGGGTAATATTTTCGAACATTGGATACTTAATATTCATTTCGGCACTATACATAATATTCACAAAAAAATTTATGAAATACAACAGAGCTGGCCGAATGGTACTGTTGTAAATTAATATCTTAACTCGAAGGCTTAAGTGTGATGAGTTAAGAAGGTGAGCCAATTTATATGTTATAGTTCTGACAGCAGCTTTTTCCGAAAATGGCTTGCAAAAATGAAGTGTCTATCGATGCTTATGCCGAAGTATACAATATTTCTTGAGATCGATCACTGCACGCTGTCTACTGTAAACTGGGTTGTCAATTTCTTTTTTTCTTCTGGAACGAGAAGATTATACCATCTGTTTTCTCCGGGTTCACCTTATATTTAAGTGCCAAAGCTTGTTTACTATTTTGTTACAAGTGTTCTCTGCTTGCTTCATTGCTGTGGATGAGGTCGAACTTGTACTGTAAATGGCAATTATTAACTGCCATAGAAAATTAAAATAGTTTATAAGGTCCGAGATGAATTTACTAGACACAGAGCCCCTATGTTATTTATCTACGACTTAATGCAAAAAATGTAAATTTTTATAATGATTACTTATTGTTGGGTTTGAATCATTGGAATGATCACAACATAAAATGGAATAGTTTTTATGTATTCAATCGAAAACTTATTATTTATACCAGATCTTTAACAATAAATAATCATTATAAAGCATTACAGCCAGACACCCATCATCTTTAATGTAGATTTTTTTTAGAAAAATGTCATTGTATAGCTATGTCTACGCTGTTCTACTTTCTATTCATGACGAACGGGGTATGGGATGTAAGGAATGCGATCTCGAATAATTATTTTCATTTTATTATAAATTGAAAAATGATGAATAAATATATTCACTGAATAATACAATAACAATTAAAAGGGTTATTCATTATTAATTACTTTTTCTAAATAACATTTTTCCAGCACAGGAGGGTCAATGCGCCTAATAAAAGTCCAATCGAAAGGCAGGTAGTGTGGACATGTTCGCTGTGTGAACTTGAGGATTCCTTTGCTTATTCACTTTTCACCTGCAATATTTGACCTCAATTGCTTGACTTATCCATTATGCGTCATATTAATATTTGGATTTATTATGGGATGCCTTCGGGTAATCATTGAGGATGATTATCCCAAAATTAATAAAGTGTGTGGTTGAATAAGAATTATCTGTTAAGTCCTTCCAATTGGATACTTCTCCAAAGGCCTGTTTTGTGGTTAGCGTTGTTTATTAACTAACCAATATAATATTCATACTAACAGGACTACTGATACCATAATGTTATTCAAATTGATCGATGTTATGTTTAAGTAATGATGATTTGAATTTATAATTGACTTGGACATAAAACAACCTTCTTCCTGACATTTAGTTTATTAAAATCTTATACATGAATTTAACTATGGAGTGACTCGGAATGCTATTAAATGTTTCAAAACAAATATATTAAATGGACAAATGGTTTGATTAAGAAGGTCTGGAAGTTCTCTAGATGAGTGCTTGACTTATTATTTCTAGTCAGCTTGTCTGCCTGAAGCCAATGGTACCTCCCCAGCAACATATCAGATGGTGTTGAGTCATGCACCAGAAAGCCAGAGCCAGTGTCCCAGCCAGGGTCAGAGAGAGAGAGAGAGAGAGAGAGAGAGAGCCTCCTCGTTATCGTCGAAGTTAGAGCCAGAGTGAGGGTGTCCTCTTCTTTCTCTCCAGGTTTCTGGGATAGAGCAACGAAGGAAAGAGGGATTCCTTCCTTCATTTCTCTCACCCTTTTCTACTGGTAGAGGGGTTGATGAATTTTTTTTATAGGCTATATCTCGGTCAGGGCATTGTTTCTATTTCCAGCGTCGTTGTTATTGGCTGCTCTAGCAAGAGAGAAATCTCAGTATTTACCGGTGAAGGCTACTATTTGTCAGAGGGGGTGCTCTCTTCGAATGCTTTAAAATTTCTCTGATTGAATCGTATCCTTCCCAGATCTCCGCTATTTTTTAGAGACACAGATTTTTCTGAGGGTGGTCTGTTTTCTAAAATTGATTATCTTTCCTAGATGTGCCATATCCTGCCGTAGTCACACTAACAAAAGCTGCTAATCCTCTATGAATTTTGATTTAAAATCTGGATTTTGATTCTGTGTTTCTAAGGGTTTCTGGTAAAGGCTTGTTGTGTTTTATTGTGACAACTAACTCGAACCCGATTAGTGGCCTATTCGATGGCTTGCCGTCACTTTTCAATTATCTTCTCCTGACAGGGGATCGCTTTTTATCTAGAAGGTGCCTTTACCTGCCCTGCCTCCTTACCTTCTGGATATTATGTTTTCGCCCGTTATTTATTTTATCTTACTTAACTAATCTTGCTTATGGATTACTTGAGACATAGCACACCCGAAGTATTTTTTTTTAAGTCATTGAGCACCATTTAGTTTTTCTTGGTGCAAATAGCCATATTTGAAATAAAAGGATGTGCAAAATCAGTGTTCTCTTCTCAGTCGATTTAGAAGGTACTTTTGTTTAGGAGTCAAAAATTGGAATAGTATGATAAAATGCTGCAAGGAGTAATAGATATATTGATGTACATATATCAGTTTATTAATAATTAACAACAAAGATGTATTAAGAATAATATTATAGCTGTATTAAATAATGTTAAATTATTCTAGAAATTTACATGAAGTAATCATTTATTGATAAAAATCTCTATCTTCTTGGCATCTCTCATTATTGTCATTAACGAAAATATGCAAATTACCTGGAATTGCTTGGAAGATTAAAGCCATCCAACTGCCAGCTGATGTGAGGCGTTGGGTTTCCGCTGGCAGTGCACTTGAGGGACACAGCTGGTCCAGGTTGGAGGGTCTGCTCGATGAAACTGTACAGCAACACTGGAGCAGCGTCTGAAAACAAGTAAGTGCTTCTAAAACCATTCTAAACTATTTATATAAATATAATAAAGACATTATGGTTTAAACTGAATTATTATAGGCTTTCTTTTACAGATGTACACGAAAGTTTTAAGCAGGTTAGATTAAAACACAACCTCCGAAGAACTATTTCTTAATGCCAATTAGGATCCAAGTCTTGGAGAGCAATATCCCAAAATTTTGTTAATATCCCAAGAAGCAATAATTAAGATATTGTAAATCTCAAAAGTAGTAAGTATAAAAGTGATAATTTAAAAAATATATTAAGAAATCAAAAATAAGAAAAAAATAAATTGTATTTTGAGCATTTTCTATCAACAGTAAAAACCCACATTTGCTGAAAACACAATGAAAAAGTTTTACTTTTTATCCCCAATTCCAAATATTTTATGTATACTGTACTGAAATATTTTTTGTAAAATTTAATAATTTCGGTGTATTTCAAACGAATAAATAAATACGGCAGCATTTTCATGCGCATTTGTTTCTCATTTTGAACCGAAATGAAACCACTCCTATGGTTCTCAATGAGCGCTGGCTTGCCAAGTACCCTCTTCACGCCTACTTCCTGGTGATTATCGTTTTCCTCGTTACAGTTTCGCTTGTCTCTCAAGTCTTTCAGTATTTCATGCTTAAATTCATAACAAAATTAGAGTTGAACATGGAGGAATGAACATAATATAAAAAAATATAACGTTTACAATTTAAAACTGTTGGAATTAAAATATATTCAACCAAATCAATTTTTGTCTTGAAGATAATATTTGACATAATGATGAATGCCTATTTTTAGTTATAAGCAGGTTTATATCGTATGATTAGAAATATTTAGTAAGGTAGCTATGAATAGAAACACTTGTTTTCAACACAATCACAATATTTACAATTATAGATTTTTATTACGGACTATCAATCGACTGGTACAATTTTATTTTATTTTATTTTAACGCTATTAAATCACTCATAATCCTCAACATTCTTGATCCATGATATGAGTGCACTATTTGTTGAATTGCTAGAAATAGAAACAATACTTAGTACTGTTGAAGATTTTTTTTTCTTTGCTGCTATCTTCAAAACAGGTTAACCACCATCTTCCGACGGTCTTCCTGTTACTGGTCCTCTCCTATATCCATTGCCTAGCCTGTAGTGGGATTGCCTATCCCTCGGATTTTAATATTGCCTTTACCTTCTTTCTATATAAGAATGCCAAGAATTGCTACTCTGTCTTGCTGATGCATCTTATGGAATCAAACTCATCCATCCCTTTTCATAAACCGAGAACAAGCTCCGGAAAATATATTACTACTGATCTCAAACAGCTACATTCAATCTTGCGGAAGAAAATAAAAGTGTGTGAAGGCTGGCTTACGCTGCACAGAAATGTGTAAAAATTGTTGAGGACAAAGCTGCACTATGATTTGACAGATGATTTTGAGATCTATTTTCTGTAAATAATTCTATTTCAGTTCTTTGTACCTTCTGACTCCACCGTTAACATCTATGTGTTCAATATACATATTTATTTATGTATATAAGGTAAGTAAAAGTGAAGAAACAGAAGAAAAAATCATGAAATAAAAAAAAATTGAAAATAGGCTTATAGTGGTCAATCCATATGAAGTGGACCAATGGTAGTTGCTTGACTATTTTTAATTTTTTTAATAGTTTGTATGTTGATCCCTCCATGTTTCTAGACATAAAAACCGTTGGGGAAATTTTTTTCCTTTGACCATTTATAAATGGCAGCCATTTTTCTTCAGTTCTACCGGCCAATTTCAGTAAACACTTACGTAAAATAATAAATTGTCATTCGTCTATAGATCAAAAACTATATGACTTAGAAAGATCAAACAAACATAATTTTAATGGCAATGTTATAAACTGAAAAACCTGTCCTTAGTAAAATTAATGTGTTCCTGTGCAAATACTATGATAAAAATTGACCTGAAATTTAAAGCTCAAATAAAAAAAAAAATCCGTTTTCAAATAATTTTTTCTATTAGAAAGGATGCTATAAACAATTTACATATTAGTGTGGTAGGTAGGTACTTAATAGTAGGCTAATTTAAATAGATACTAATCCAACTAAATGTATTATTGTTTTTTTTATGATTATTAAGTTTTTGAATTTGTATATTGATTGACGATCTTCAGCAAAACACCGCAACTGTTTATCCTTTACAGAAACACGTTATAAAATTAATTAAAGGAATACGATCAAATGTGTCCAATGATAATTTAATTTATGATGGTTCCTAAAGCAAGTATTAAAAAAAATAATAAAAATAAAATAAAATAATAAATATAAAATAAAATAAATTGCAAATGTTTGTAATTACAAAACTGACTTTCAGTTTGATATAAGGTGGAATTTCTTTGTCTCAGTACATGGAAAAAGCTATGTGAAGGCATAGGAGGAACAAAACAAAGATAATTCAGTAATGCAAGTTTGCAAAGATCTGTTGGAGATCAAATACTAACAATAGACGACATGTATACATTTTGCAATGAATACTTAAAATCTATTAAATTTATGATAGTAAGGAAAGAAGAAGTTTTCAGAAATTATGATTTACTTCAAACCCGTTTTGATTCCTGTCAGAAAATAATTGGAACAAGAAATTTTCATAGGTTTGTTCCAATTTCAGAAGATGTTACGTGGTGTCAAACTCTGACACATTTGAAGACCACTCAATTTACAATTTGTCAGCAATAATCCATTCGGCCAAAGATCTGATTGCATGTGTCTATGATGAACAATGGTGGATTAGTAAAGATCTCGACATTAGCCCAGATAATAATGATGTTTTAATCCATTTTTCCATCCTTCAAGACCTCGCACACCATTTGAAAAATCAGTTGATGTCAATGAAGAGTGGGCATCAATGACCTATGTTTTATGAAAGTTAGGCCCACTTGAATTAACAACAGAAACCAACATTTTCATGCAATTACAATAAAACTTTGTGAAGATATATCAAAACTTCTAATAAACCGAAATTCAAAATAAGAAAAACATAAAACACATTATTAAGCTATTACTTAGATAAGGTTATTAAAAAATAATAAAGGTAAGTCATATGAACATTATCTAACAGAAACAAATTGCAGTGCAATAACAATTCAGATAATAAAAATGTAATTAATGATGGCATAATTAATTAATCTGATACAAAACTAAGTTCGTATCTTATTTCCTAATTTTGACAGCAAATATTTTTGCTTAACAATTATTAATTATTAATTTTAACAAGTAAAATGTTACTTGCATTACACAGACCTTACCTGCTCGCTAGTTTGCTAGACATGTTTTTCCCTATTTTCGGACAGTAACCAAGCTTTAACCAAGCAAATAAACAAGTGACCTTTTTATTTACCATCAACCTCTTCTAAAATACCATAACTCGTGTGAATTTCAGATTTTTAACTCCAGTCCCATCGGAGATATTAAAGATTCAATTTTGAAAAAATTGAAAAATTTCAAATTCTAAAAATCATAAAAAACCAAGGATATATTTAGTAGAATTTATATTTATTCTGGTTGACCTACTACTAGGGACATACCTACCACACTAATGGGTAAATTCTTTATAGCATTTCTCATAGACTAATTTGATTTTGACTAATTTGCCTGGACTGTCAGCGGATGGTTTGGTTTAGTTGGGTGAAGATGCGGAAACTATTGCATTAAAAAAAAAAAGGTGATGGTGTTAATTCCTAATTATTAAAATCTCAAAATAACTATTCATACAATCAATAGGTACTAGTTGTGGTGGCCGTTATTTTCGGGATTATAGACACAATAAAGGAGAAACACGTGAAATATGCAAAAAAAGATTATTACAGAATTTTCTAGTATGTTTGTTACACATGAGCTTTTTCCTCTAGAAAAAACAACAAAAAACAACATATTATTGCTTTATACCTATAGACTACTTATTTACTATTCTATCTTGTTTATCATTTCTCAATTCCATGTTTTTATTCAGTTCTAGTAAAGATATAAGGCATAATTATACGTTGAGCTACTTAGAGTACGAATTTAGTATGTGGGATTTAAAAATTCAAATAAAGTGGGATTTTTGAAATCTGAGTAATTTAAAATTTCTTGAATTTGTTTTCGTAACAGCATTCTAAGTTACCTTACAATGTCACAACAATACTTCTGAGAATCAACGTATAGTTGATTTGTCAAATTTTATTTTCGTTGGGATTTTGGAGCCATTGGAACTTTAAGATATGGAGCCCTCTGTGCAACTTTGGGTAATCAACAGAAATAATTAACATTTGATTAGGTTTTTTTTTTAATATTTGAGAAGTAACTAACATTTAAACATGCTAAACATTTACAAGAGAAAAGGAGCCCTATGGATCCATAGTGGCCCATGGGGGCAATAATGGCATTGGTTAAATATTTACTTAATTGTCTATTACGTAATGGCATTAAAATCATGTACTTCGCTATACGGTAACGCCAATTGCGACTAATTTAGGTACTAACAAATAATTACTGGGAACCAGACTTTTCGTATTTTTATTTTCAAGATTTCTGTATGAGTTTCAAATTTACATCTGAGATTTAGGATGCAATGGAGATTATTTAAAAAAAATAGTATTGAGCAATTTAAGTTAACAATTAATGATCCATATTAGCACAATTTGATACGCTATACAATATGTAACCAATATAGGTCAATGAACAAAAATATTTTTTCTTTGATAAGTACTCAAAGAACTCGGACCAAAGTGCCATTTTATATGAAAATGACCCATGTAGAAGAACACTCCTACCAAATCTGTAGATAGAATATGAAGCGGGATTTAGCGGTGTATGCATTGTTTGCAGAGAGCGAAGCGCAGCCGGCTAAATGAGATAGCCGATGGATATTGGCCGACGCGATATCTAGACCGAGGTGGGCTAATATCATCCTAGCCCTCGCCGGGGTAATGATGAATCGATCCTTGACAATCGAATCTGGGCGGAGCTATTTAATAAACCACCCATCACTGTCTCTCTGTCACAGATATTCTGTCACCGTGTTCTTCCATCGATAGAACTATCACCATATCGGTTTTTTAAATTGTAATATACATTTTCTTATGAAATAATTTAGATTTGAAGAATTGGTAACAAGGCCAGGCTTGAATTTCGTATGAATAATTTAAATAAATAAAATAACGATTGGTTGAAACTTAACATACTATGTCTACTAGTATTACTTACATTAACTGTCAATTCTAATTCCAGTTGCAATGGTTTACAAATATTCTATTAATGTGAAAATATTCTTCTGAATTTTACAACAAAAAGTTTGTTAAATCAAACCCAACAAACAATAAGTGAACAACGCTAAATATTGCACCAGTCGTTTAGCTCATTGAACGTGAAACAGCCGTTTCCCGATAATTGTTTAATATAACTCCACCCCGTCATTTAATAATTTTGCACTTTTTGTATGTTTGTCAACTTTGCAATGTTTCAGGCCAACAAAGAATCGATATAGGTTTATGCAACCTAGTCAATTTTTTTGAAAGAACGGCACTAATAATTAATGCGCACTAATAACGTCATTAAATAACTCAAAAAAAAAAATAAAGTTGGATTTTTTTTTTTAGATTTCCTTTAAAACATCCTAAAGGACCACGCAGTATTTCATAGTAAAGGTGGTCTCAATGAAATGCTCTGAAACTTTGCAGTGAGCCAGTTCAGTCATTCTAAGCGAAATTCTGCATGGGCACAAACAAATTCTATGACAGTGTTTGTGTGTGTTGTGTGTGTGTGTGTGTGTGTGTGTGTGTGTGTGTGTGTGTGTGTGTGTGTGTGTGTGTGTGTGTGTGTGTGTGTGTGTGTGTGTTTTCAAAAAGAAATCCTTCAGCATTTATACATCCTAAAATATGAGGAATGAAACTTCTTTGTGCGCACGAAATTTCGACTTCTGAATATGAACTTGCTGCAGTAGTAATTTTATTTCATTGTTTTATTCTTCCGTGTGTTTTTCCAGTGTACAAGAAAGAGTTTTCCCGGTTCGCTCTTTGAGTCTACTGGTAAAACCTAAAATGTTTGTAACATCTCCTGGAGTTAGAGTCTGAAGTTTATTTTTTGAACATCCATAAAAAATAATAAAATTCCAAAAAGATTGAAAAAATTAAATAAAAAAATTAAACAGACATTTTTTTTTTCAACTACCATACTAAAATTTATTCTACCTACTTACGATACAAAGAATTTCACTTCTAAAATCCTTCTGGAGCTGAATAAATATGTCTGATAAAAATCTCAATTTTTCGGCTCAAGTACCTTTCCGAAGCGCCTTTCCACTAAATTCCAAAAATTGAAGATTTTAACGGGGTGTCAATCGAGTCTTGAACACCCTTGTATATGTGGCATATGTAGTGGATCAGCTCATTTAAGTTCTGTACACTAAAAATATACGCTTAGATCTAAATCTTCTCTAGAATGAGCATACACATCATCATGGAGAAAGAAATATATGTCTGTAAGAAGACCATATATTATTATATGTTATATAAATTATATAATATATTATATAAATATATATATGGTCTTCTTACAGACATATATTTCTTTCTCCAGACCGTCCATGGACCAAATCTGCCAAGATCCAGGAAGATCACAACGCGGTTTGCGATCAAGGTACATAGGGACGGGTCACTGCTCCTACGCCCGGTCTGTGTGAGTTGGCTTCATCAGATTGACGAGCCTCACATACCTGTGGATAATCTGTTGTGTTATGAGGGATGATCACCTGGAGAATCTCGGATTGGTGGCAACTTCTAAAGCTCCGATTACACGCGTTAACATAAGCATTCTCTGTGTGTATAATCTGCTCTAAGATAAATAATTAATCGGTCGTAGTTTCTGTATGATGATTAAAGCATTTAGATGAGGCTCAGATAATGGGGATATAGCATGCAAATCCGGGTCCCTTTTGTATAATTTGCTCTTTGTGGTGGGTTTCCGTTGTGGTACTATGACCACCATCAGAGCCGCAGAGAATTAAATAATCAGTTGCAATGCCTCAGCCTATATCACAATTAACTATATGCAAATCCATTCGTAAATGTTCGTTCCATGTGGCGTGGTTCCAGATTGTGCAAATCTCTAAATGTAACATGCTCACGGATTAATTGTTGATTTCCAAGAGTTTTGGAAGTCTTGATAATATCATTAGTTCCATTTTGTAGGACCAATGTCGAAAAAGTAAAATACCAGAAAAAAATTCAAATAATATTATTGGTTAATATTTTTAGATAAAATAACAAAAAAAGATACATAGATACAATTTACAAAAAAAGTGAAAAAAAAATAAGAAACCATCAAACCTAAAATTGGAATATTACAGAATGGTTGTAATTAACTAAAACGACGTAAGATATTAATTATCAAGAGAAAGCCTGTTTTTGACGTCTCCAAAATTAAGCTTCTTCGAAATATCTGAGAAGTCTATTTCCAAGAAAATTGTAATTACTTCGCATCAGCAAAGCTGTATTTAAGAATACGGAATTATTATAGACACCGTAAGCCGATGTTTGCAGTTGGTATTGCTAATCAGTTTTTCTTGGACCAATCTTACTTTTCTAGAAAAAATGAAGATTTCCATAAAAAACAAGTAAACAAAAAGCGTGAGAAGCTGGGCTCCTTCGCTAAGGCCGTATTTTCTTCCATTATATATTAAAGAACTAAAACACAATATTGAAAAAATCAAACTGGCAGGGTGGGAGAAAAAAATTGAAACTCCCAAAAAACACTTCTGTAATACCGACTCAGTTCACACACTGTCAACCGCTTACTCAATTAAAAGGGGTAGTAGAGGTGCTATAAACCGTATAAATGGCGAAAAAACTTTTGGATATTATTTTAACTGAAAAAAAAAATTATTAAAATTTATAATAATTAAAAATTATTAAAATATCTATAGTATTTTTCTGATTAGATAACAACCATACGTACCGAATTTCAGCTCATTTGATCCGAAGGCTACATGTGCCCAAATGTAGCGGAAAAAATATATATATATATAGAACTAACTAAATCTTCCGGCGTTATGGTCCATCGACGACCTCAACAATTCTCCTCCACTTCGACCGGTCCTTTGCGGTTCTTCTCCATGTACGCACAACCAGAAAGCTTAGATCGGCCTCTACATTGTCCAGCCATCGTAGTTTAGGCTTGCTTCTTCCTCTTTCTCCATCTTGGATGCCTTTTTTGATTTATACGATATACATGACCCAACCATCTTATTGTTTCCATATTAATACAAGAAACTATATCTGGCTCCTCATAAAGGTCCTTAAGTTCTCTGTTTGTCTTAATGTGTATGCGATTTCATTCTTTGGTCGGACCATATATTCTTCTTTGAATCTTTCCTATGCCCTCAGTTTCTCTCTTGCTGCTTGGTTAGAATCCACTACCATACATTACAACTGGGCGAAGGACCGTTCTATATACCCTTATTTTGAGATTTCAGAGTTTATTTTGATTTTGAAAAACACTCCTAAGCGACTAATAGCATGTGCTTCCATTCTAATTTATCGCTGTTTTTATGCATGAGAACAATAATGGCCTTATACCATTTTTAGGCATTTGTTCCTTGTTCCATATTTCCAGGATGAATTCGTAAATTTCACGATGCGTGGTCTCCTCCATATTAAATCATCTTAGCTGGAATCCCATCCCCAAAACCCGGCGCTTTTTTATTTTTAACTTTATTAAACTTCTTCTGGATATGGAGGTTTAAGGGACGTATCTTCTAATATATCTGCTAGATTTTCGTTGAATTTTCTTGAAACATTTCTAGGCTGAGATTAAGTAATTCGTTGAAATAGTTTCTCCATCTTTCAGCTATATCTCCACTGTCTCCCAGTAGTATTCCCTCCTTTTCTATGCAGAAACTTATCCGAGGTTGGAATCCTTTTCATCAACCGAAATCTGACATTCCTGGTCAAACCAGTGGGTGTTCTTATTTCTTACACCTTATCAATAGAGGTGTTTACGATACATAATACATTGAAAAATAAATTTCGAATTTTTGGCGCTTAAGCTTTTTTTCAAAAAATATTTCGATATGTTGAACTATCTTGGAGTGATTTACTATCTCTAATTGGTTAGTCTTGTTTAGATTGTTTATGTGAGATGTGCTACATCTGGCCTGCGTTTATGTGATCTTATCTTTTATTACATATTTTTTTGAGATTTAATAATTTTAAATCGTTAATTTAATAATTGATTTATAAAGTTGTATATTTGTGATCTTGGTTTAGTCCTCAAATAAGGAAAAAAATATATTTTTTCTCCATAGTGATATTTTGCAGAACTATGTTCATAGGAACTTTCTTTATTCGATATAATGTAAAATTCTCAATTAGATTGGCCAACTATATCGTGGCCAGGATATATTACCATTAAGAAAAGCCATTTCCCATTGATTCCGCTCTCTGAAACACCAACAACAATTTCATATTCATTTCTTTCGGTTGTGTCTCACCGTAATACATAACATTGAAATTCAATATCTTTCTAGCGATCCTACATTATGCTTTTCCGCTGAAAATGTTTTATTCAACCACTAAAACAAACCTTTAAGCGGCGTATTGATATAACATGCTTTTGCATCTTTCGGAACAGTACTTATTTTTAGTTTTACTGACTTATTTATGAAATCTATAGTAAGGGAAAGCATCACGATCGTGAAAAATTTCAAATTCGAGTTTTCAACGAAAAAACGCCTTTTAAGAACCTCTGAGTTCAAATAACCAATTCTCCTGTCCAAATGGTCTGTTTATATACATTGTCAAAACAAAAAGTTGTACGAAACTGAAATTATGTATTTAGGGTAGGTATATGCTTGGGATGTATCAACAACTTTTTCGCCAAAATCGACTTACCAGATCTTGGTTTAGTTCTGAAATAAGGGAAAAAAAGTTTTTTTCTTCGTAATGATATTTTCCAAATCTATAGAAACTTTCTTTATTCAACATAATGTAAAATTCCCAACTTTATATCACTGATTTTATATTTTTTTGGGATTTTTTAAAAACAGGCTCTAACGATTTTGATCAAAGTACAATTAAATAATCTCTCATATCAGCTGGGTCTTATCCTCATTGAAGTGGTTTGACAGGGCTTAATGGCCGATTATTCAAAATTACTTCCTCTAATGTACCTTTAATTTTATTTATTTGAAATAATTAACCGTTTCTCATTGTTAGTAGCTATATGAAATTTATAAATATATACCATGCAATAATTTGATATTTAACTAAAGAAAAAAAAAAAAGGAAGACTAATTTTCGGAAGTAAGAGTAGTCATATAGATGTAGGTATAATATACCGTTCCGAAGCAAAAAAAATAACAAAAACTAATGTTTAACAAATAAAGTTGTAGAAGATAGTAGACGATAGAAAATATTGTAGTTAATAATTTCTACTTTTATATAATTTAATGGAATTTCCGCGGAAACTAAATCGAAAACTTTAAAATTCATTGTAAACGTGGCAAATCAAAAATATATAGTGTTATTGTCGCACTTCAATTGTTTAAAAAACTATTTTATTGTACTACTGTGAGGGATGGTGCAAAGCGCAGCAGCATTCTGAAAATATTATTCAAAAAAATGGATAATTATTAGACAGTGGAAGGTGAAAGGTGTCTGATGCGCGCACGGTATTACAATTTTTTTAAATTTCGTTTCCAGTTCAAAAATATAGAAAAAGTGATATAAGTATTTTAACATGATATAATATATAAACACATCAGAGTTGGAGAGATATTTCCGGTAGAAACCTGATCTAGCATTCCCCACAAACAGAAACAGTACGACTAAATAATTGAGAAGATTGTGACGAACAGGTTGGCGTGGTCGGAAGCTTCCGCTCCATTTCCTCGCCCAGGTTTTCCGCCTCGCTGCTGAGCCGCCAGCTTATCCGGGGTTCTGGGGTCTTTATCCTCTGTCACCTACTCCTCATCCGATTTAGTTTGCCCAGCTCATCTTTTCTTACTCCTATATATGCCTGTTCCACCTCAGGTATCTGGGCTGTAGCCCAAATCAGATTACGTGTCTAATGTAGCGGAGTTTTCCTTACAAATTCCCATTAACAAAGGTGATATTTCCAACTCTTGGCACAAAGGATCTTGATCGCATAGGATAAAGTAGTAATTAGTATTGATTAGTTGCATGAACAATGCATCAAAAGGGGTGACTAATAATAGACTGAGATAAAAAAATTTATATGACCTACAAAGTCACTTTGAAAAGAAAAGTTTCAGAGGGGGAGGGGGAGAGGGGAGAGAGGGGTTTGTCTGAGCAGCCATCGATAATCATTGCTAGGCACAACTTTATAGTGAGGGTTTATACAAGGAGCAACTAAACGATTATGCCTAATGTGAGCTGACTACATTTCAGGCTATTACTCTTTCAGTAAAAATAATCAAAGGTTCCATCAAATCAGTACTGGCTGTAAAATACTTGAATCAGTTTTGGTTTATTATTTCAATAATGACCAAGGAAAAATATCCAATTAAGGATGCAGACAAGATATTTTTTATCGTAAAAACCTGACTTTTGACGTGATAGCTTTAATTGTAAAAAAACAACCTGATGAATGCAACTATTGCTGTCAAAAGATTTTCCTATAAATATTTTGAGATGTATTGCATTAAATTCCTTGCATTAAATTCCAGAAATAGCCGAATTAGCAGGATCTGAATATAAATATTTTGAAGGGTTTAATAACTCTTATGTTTTTATACAACGTAGGAGGAATAATCAAAATTATTCGATACAAAATTTTAAATCTTGATGGTCATAATTTCAATACATTTTATAAAACCAGTATATGCTTAAAGTTAATTTAAAATTATTGTCTGATCCATAAGGAATAAAAAAGATTTAATAAGCATCGTTTTTTTCCTTTTTTACAAATTTTATTCCTTTCGGTTTATAATAATTTAAGAAAACCTTCAGCACCATGTAACGTTAGTAACAAATCTTTGCATACTGACTTACAAATTCAGACGGTCAACGAACACATACGAACTTTTTTATGAAAAACTACTCGGAAACCAAAACCCACAAATAGAACAAATGACCACGACTATAATGCCTTAGAACACAAAGAGGAGACTAAAAACAACTTTTGACATTTGACAGGTGTGGATGAAAATATAAAGAGGAAAAAAAAAAGAAAACCTTCCGACAATTCATGTGGGTCCATGCTGAATTATATAACTAAAGAACAAACAACCAACATTTTAAGGCTAAAAGAAAAAAAATAAGTTAAAATTTTTAATAATTATTAATGTGTGTTGTATAAAGTTTTGTAGGTCAGAAATTAAACTTTGTGTTGGACATAATATAATTTTCACTACTGGCCAGAATCGTAAAGCATCGCTTGGTCCCAAAAGTTTCCGCAATAGATTGTAATCTATGGAAGTTGGCTAACTGATCTCTAGAGTATTGTCTGCTTGTTTGTTCGGCTTTTCACGGCCTAATGTTTTAATCACCCATTATGTGAGCTCGGTCCACGTAGAGCTAATGACCGCAGATAATTTACAACAATAATAAACTTATTAATATGTTTTAATTTAAATGCTTAGGAAAACGCCTAGCTAATTTTAAATTCCCATATGCAACAAAACTTAAACCTTTTTAAAAAAATAATTAATCAGATCGAAAACAGAATAAAGGAACAACAAATATTATTAGAGATGAACGATAGTTGACTGTGTAAATTATATCAATATTTGTGACTTAATTTATTTAAAGGTTTATCAAAAAAATAATGGTTTTAAGTACTTGAGCAAAAACAATAGCAAAAGAAAAAAACAAAACAAAAAGCTATCACAATTCCTTAAACAAATGTTTCTCGGAGCCAGGTGAAGTGTCTTTCTCTCTACGTATCACTTATTTGAATTTTCATGTGACATATATTTTGCTGTACATATTCAAGGCATCTTTTAGATATATTAAAAGTTTATCAAATCAAAGTTTATATACAGATATCATTTAGAATAGTAGATAGAATTTAGCATATTTAATTTTGGCCAATAGTCGTCTGGTGGGAGCCAATTCTGTTTTTTAACTTTTTTCAAAGTAATCGATATAAAAAAGCATAATAGACTGATGTGCATATAATTTAAAGAGAAAAAATATAATAATAAAATAAAAGTACTGATAACTGTCAATATTAATTTATATTTTTGTATGAATTAAATAATTACCATTAATCATTCCTAATCTAAATAATATTAATTGGTAACCCATCAAGCAATCAAGCAAAACGACACCTATGGGTTGTTTTGATCCTTCTGCCGATATCTCATTATTCTTAGAATTAGTTATGTTCCTAGATAGACAAAGAGGTTACAGGTTACTTATCGTCATTAGATAATAATAATTAATATTTTTTTTAATTTAATGTTTTTTAATATAACAATTTTAAACAATATTTTATAACACAGTGTAAGTCATAGGCCAACTTGTTCTTGTTCTTGTTCATTATGAAACAGGGCGTGCCAATAAAGTAAAGTACAAGTTGTTATATATTGTTAAAATATTGTTATAATGGAGAGACACGATAACATTTAAAATAGTTATATTATAAAACAATAAATTAAACTTGTACATATACTTTTGTACTTTATTATAAAATAGGGCTCTGAAGTCTATAAATGATTTATTTTGTCTCTTTTAATTCAACACCAGTTATAAAGAGTTGTGATGTTTGAGAAATCATAATAAAATTAAAACTTAAAAAAAGTAAGATACATATCCCAAATCCGGCTTTTAATTTTCGTAACTAGCGTAAGATTAAACTGAACTTCACAGGATTTTCCTACAATGAAGGTACGCAAGGAAGAAAAAGGACAAATATTTAATGAAAGCTCTTTAATTTTTTTGTAACAATATACATCTCAAAAACTTTATAAAACCTAAACAAATAAATTCGAAAAATAATTCATAGGCTTACATTCTCTTTTTCGTTTTTAGTTCCTAAACCAAAAAAAATAGGATGATAAAGAATACTTTTTCTCGTTTTTCTGAAAAAATAAACAAATACCTAGAGTAAATACTCCAAAAGATTATTCATATCTATTCGAATGAGAATAAATGACAGATAATACAGCATTTCGAATATGAATTTAGCTAAAATTCAAATGCACATGCTAACTTGGGCATGTTCGGAATGAAGCCTTCTTATGATGTTTGTAAACATAGTGAAGAAAGGTTCACCTACAACAATTGAAGCTTAGGTGTAGTAGTATTACCTGATAATTATTTAATTAATTTAGTACCATCCTGGTTCACACAATGTTGAAGTGAAATATAATAAAAATTACATCAAAAGTGGGAAAAAACAAAATTGCCTTATTTTCTCAGCTCAGTATGAAATTTGATTACACACCAACTTTTACAAAGACCAACAAGCTGCTAGGTGGCCAATCCTTACATCCGTGCGGGACTTTGTCCCCACATACTCTACTCGGTTAAAAATAAGAAATCAGATTAAAATAAATAAATTATTTATTATGTACTTTTTTTTAATTATTTAGTTCTACATTTATTATTTTGAAGAAGATTTTTTCGGAACCATTGCAAACTTATATTTTCGTGGCGTTTGATTTTAAAAATTACAAATATCTTCAGTTGAAATAGCTAATAATAGAAAAGGATTATGTGTTAGTGGCTTAAAATCTTATGATATATACCGCTATATGGAATTATCAAATATTAATCCAATATGAGATTAGGGGTTTAAGAACCGAAGGATCTTTATTAAAAATATAGGAAGAACTTAAACAATTTTTTTTTAAATAAATAAATTGTTATTTATTTGGTATTTTAAAAATTAATATACAAAAATTATGTTTGCTAATGTGATTATTCAAATATAAAAATGACATAATTTCATAAATAAAGTTTCTTAACAAGTCTATATATTCCTCCGTGTAGGGTCTGATGGGCATCAGCAGAAACAACTTAAACGATAGTTTATAATTAGCTATCACCCAAGATGAAATTTGAGTTTTGAAGATTTTATGAATCATGCAGAATTAAGACTGTGGTTACCAAAAGTTTTAAACCACATTTTTAACAAAAATAGCTTTTACTTATACGAATTTATTAATATGAAAATGCCAATAAATTCCACATTTTTAACAAATTGGCTGACTGAGACTTATGATTCAAGAACTGGCATTCTGAATTGGAATTTTTATTTTGTTTTCCTAAATATCTGCAAATGAAAGTGCATTATAAAATTAGAAATTATTCAATGTTGTCATTTTTGTATCTGAAATCATAAATAGTCCAACGCATTGAGGCATGAAAATCACTATGGATAGATTTAATTTTTTTTTTATTGAGTTTCTGACAGCAAGAAGTAAAACGTTTACCCAGTGAACGTTTCTATTCTTTTTTAATTTATATATAAATATAAATATTTGCACAGTTAGAAAATAATTCTATTTTTACGTATGCTGCATAAAAGGATTAGTAAATGTACTTGAAGTATTGAACTATTTGAGGAGCACGCCTCCGGAAGTTAATTTTATTCAAGAATTTATCAGTGTTTTTTAAGTTTTTAAAAACTTTATCTCGGGTACTATTAGACGTACAGATGTCTATTACGATTCGAATTCGGAGCCTGTTATGAGCACCACAAAGTAGTTTATAATGTTTATCTAAGAAGCAATATCAAATCCACAAAATGATAATTTCTGATTTATATGAAAATAAACCAATAAATTTGTTTTGTGTTTTAAACATTAGTTTAGATAATAATATACGTAAGAGCTCTATTATGGTTAAAATTTTAGCAAATTTACTTTACTTTAAAAAGAGTATACATAATTAGTTTAGCGAGGTTTGTAGTGTGAACACTGAATGAAAAATGAACGAAAATTGTAGTTTTTTTTATAAAATGAACTTCCGGTGGTGTGCTGAAATAGTTTGATATCTATTTTTTTAACATAGACATTAATTGTACCTGTTGTACTGTCTAGGTAAAAATTAAGTTATTTTCTATGCAAAAAAAAAAAAAAACAAAAAAACCTGTACCACTAAAACCCATAAAGGGTCTTACTTTCTAGACTAACGGTTGTGCAAGGAGGTGATTTGAAAAAGAAGGTGATTTCAGAAAGAAGCACAGTGCCTTAGTCACTGAGCTACCTCGCCCCTATGATATATATATATATATATATATATATATATATATATATATATATATATATATATATATATATATATATATATATATATATATATTGTAACTGGGTTTCTAGTTATAAAACTCAGTGCATTGGACTAAAAAGACTAATCTAAAAATTAACATTTCTGAGTTTTTAAAATTATTTATTTATTAATATTCACTCGTACAAAAGTGGCCTGTGTCCTCATTACAAAAGGTTAAAATATTATTAATTTTCTTTGATCAAAATAAGCCAACCCTTTTGTTGTTAGGAAATTGGCCAGGAATTTATTAGCTTTGAACAAAAAGAGCCAATCTCCGTTTCCTAAAATGGTGGGGTTGGACTTCGACCTTGTTGAAACAAAGGTTTTTTCCTTCGCTCTGATATCAGCGTAATCTTTTTATACGAGTGTCGTTATCACTTACATCGGAATGTTGCGAAAATTTTCAACAGAAAAAAAAATATAAGAATGATTAAAAAATAATCCTTTACTAAAATAATCTTATATTCAAAGTTTTAGTATTACGTTAAGTACTCATTGATTCGTTCAATTATTGAAAGAGAACAATATTAAATATAATAAGGTTTGGACAATGTTATAATAATATAATGGCAATGGTGAAATATTTATTTATTATAATTTTTTTTGATATCTTGTGTTCAAAAAAGTGATATGTAAAAATATCGTTTACCTGATACGACAATTTCAGTGGAAAATATGCTTTCCACGAAGATTTCCACTTATTCGAGCTAAATATGCAACTGAAATATTTTTTACTCAAGTATTTGACAGGTTACTAACATCGAGTCCTAACGTCCTGTTTACTTAGTATAAACCATTTCAACTATAAACCTTTTGCGCTAAAACCAAAATGAGAGTAAAAGTGGCCTAAGCCACATTTTTCATTTCTTTTCAACTAGAAACAGAATTATTTATTTGAATAGGCCAAGTGCTTTTATCTAACGGCATATTTCAAAAATATGTTTGCAAAAGATATCCAACCTAGAATAAAAAATATACCTACCATACCTACGAACAAAAAAAAAAAAAATCAAAATTTGAATTTTTATGGTTTTGTGGGTTAGGCCACTACTGTACGGGGCCATTAAAACGCCCTCCATCTGGAATAGGAATTTAAAAATCTCTATACGTCGTTTTTCCTGACTTCAAGGAACATTTGAGGCAAATTCCAAACAAATCAAAAGAAGCGTTTAGTCGTAATCGCGTAACAAATAGGCAAACGAAATACCAAATGGTAGAGTTGAAATAGCATCTTGCTCACACTCGGCCATTTAATTTTTTAAGAAGACCTTTTTTTAGCTTCCAATTTGATTTAGCGTTTTAGCCTATTTAGCATTTTGTGGAGATTTGTGTTAAACTCTGCAGTTCCTCGGTTTTTGAAGATATTTGGTACAAACAAAAACAATATTTTATGCCCATTATCCATGACTCGACTCAATTGTAAATAAACAAAAAAAATAGGTAAATTTAGGTGCTCCTAGTTGTAACTTATAACACATAGCTCTTCCAATAAATCTTGTCTACATCATTTTTACATAAACTTAACAGAGCTTGCAATTTTAGCTGGGTATATTTTAAAAAGAATAAGTAAAAAAACAATAAGGTCTCAGTGATGAAATTTTAACTGCTTATTAAAAAAGAATAAAAAAATGTTTTCTGTAAATTTTGGATTTTTTAAGTTTATTCCTTCTGAGATTCTTCAGATTGAAAATTGCGATATTTGAAGATCCATTAAAACAAATGATGTAACTCTCGACCTGAAAAATCTTAATTGAAGTAGTATATAGTAAGGACTAAAACCCTGAAAAAAACAATTGAATGTGAGTCTTAGTTTTATCTCCAACATTGTTAATTTTAAAAGAGAAGATTTATATTTTGAAAACGTTAACATTTACTTTTTATTTTTTACAATTAAGTAGATGCATGGGCACTGGACATAAAATATTATACATTTAATGCTCTTTAACCGCAAAAACAAAACAAAAAACACTTAAAATAAATTAATGAATATAATTATAATCTGTTTTCAACTCTCTGAATATAATACATACATAGATAAAAAAAAAAAAAATTAAACATATCTATCACTGAAAATTTTACTGTACTTACCCATTTTTTTTTAACTTTTCAATCATCCTTAACTACTAAGTACTCCCTTATCATTTCTTTCCATATACACGAGTATGCCTTCCTATCCCCACTGCGGTGCTGTTCTATGCCTTATTAGTTCCCTAATGCCGTACTAAATGTCCAATTTATGTACTCCATCAAATTGAATAATCGATTTTAAATTGGTAACAAGAAACGAATCTAAATTCATATTAGAAACAATATCTGAAATTAATATGACTAAAGCTAAGAAAATTTTTAAACTCATGGATTTATTTCTTTTTTTGATAAAAAGTGAAATTTGAAAAATAAAAATTGAATATTGAGTCATTTAATCTACGGAATGTAAATATATTTTTTATGAAAATTCTATTTTTTAAATGGTAACAAGTGGTAATTTATGGTAAGTTTAAATGGTAATACATTTATCAATGTATCAGATATATACATACACAATAGTGTATCTTTATTAATGAATTCATAATTTATTTTGTTTCATTATCTTTTGTTGTTTTTTTCTTTCGAATTCAATCATAAGATTCTTATATATAACTGTAAGCACCCCCAATTGAAGTGTATTTTTTATTGCATAACCTTGACACAAATAAAAGCATTTGTGTGAGAGGGCAAGTCCGGTGCTGGAAAACTGACTATTTTATTTTGCTTTTCTAACTCCCCCTCGACTTACATAGTGTTACGGAGCCAAGCTGGTAGTTTAGCTGGAGCATTTACATGTTTATGAGAAGAAAACATTGGAAAAACAGATGGATGGTAATTCGGAGGAAAAGTGAGCTTGTTGTCGGACACCGATGTCGGTTACATACCGCGGTCATTACTGTTCGCATATGTCAGGTTATAAAACCTAGATCATTGGAAATAGTTGACTATATTATATTAATGCCTTTAATTATATTTTATAAACATATATATATATATATATATATATATATATATATATATATAATCATTTTCGAAGTGGCTATATAACATTTGAAGATTATGTTGCTACTTTACTTATATACATGGATGAATCTACTTATAAAAGATCATTAGTATGCTACATTGATATTTTTTTTTTTTATAATTTAGTTTTTCTTTGATTGATGAACAGAAATTTCCTCGATTTTTTATTTTTTTGTTAACATGAAGTTGGTAAAAAATGATCACATTAGAAACATTTTTTCTACATTTCATTCTCATTTGATTTCTAGATTATCTAATGTAAAGAAATCACCAAGTTTAGTTAAGGTAGGGTTTTCATAGTTCATATGACATATAGGTATATATTATAATGCTTTATTAATATTTATATTTTCTACAATATTTAAAAACTTTCATAGAGAAGGTTTAAAATAAAGTAAAATGTTATTAGATATTTTTTTAAAAGGCCTTTGGGAGAAAGGAGTTGACCATCAGGATTATTATTATTAAGAGGTCCTTTTCAATTCAATAC
The DNA here is from genome assembly GCA_948150685.1 of Rhaphigaster nebulosa. Lineage (NCBI taxonomy): Eukaryota > Metazoa > Arthropoda > Insecta > Hemiptera > Pentatomidae > Rhaphigaster > Rhaphigaster nebulosa. Next base: position 100,678,678 of record OX411306.1, on the reverse strand, counting down.
ATTTTACGACACAAACAAAAATGAAGTAAAGCATAGAGTTATATCTAATTTGTGATGGAGTCCAGCACCTGACCATGGACCACTTTAATACAGGATTTATAAAAATAAATCAAATTTAGTAGACATGTAGGTAACATTTAATTAACTTTTACGATAACAACAAATTTTAATATATCGCTAAGAATTTGAGTAATTTATTTCCTGACTCATTGACAAAACTACTCACCCATTATATCAGTTTTTTACTTGTTGCAATTAATCATAATGCCTTAATAATCATCCTGATTATAAATATTTAAATGAAGGTAAGGAAAAAGTATTTGGGCTAACTACTTACCTGGTGAACTAAATTAAAAAGTTTATTAGTTATAAAGTTAATTACCTGGTCTATATGTACACAATATTTTGATTAGGTACACAACTCTGTATATATCCGATTATTGTATATATAGCATTTGAAATAAACGGAGGAAATGAAAAAAATACAATATTTTGACGTACTGATACCGAACAGGGGTTGGCTATGATAGTAAGGTACCTTTGCTTATAGTTCAAAATCTTGAGATATCGCGCGATACCATGTACGACCTCAAGGATGTACAAATAAAAGGGTTCATTTTATAACCTCTACATTAGCCGTAACCTGAAAAAAATAATTAGGCCTCAAGAGGTTCAAAGAAAGGCCCTCATCAAATACGGATCGGTGCCATGTTTTTCATGTCAGTGGGTGTAGGCCCGGTCGAGGGATTTTTTCCTCAATGCACAGTGCAAAAACCCTTCTCCCAGTCTTCATTAGCTCATCGATTACCGCGCACATATCCTTCGCCAGGGGAGCTTCATCTTCAGAAATTTGAATATAGTTGAATGGATAGTCGAATATGCTTTATTTAAAGATATTTATGTTAAATGTATCAGTTTTTCTTTCAGGGAAAACATGTAATAGTGTAAAATGTGCATTTTTTATTAATACGTTGAACTAAAATATAAGAGTAATAATAATATTAAAAAATAAAACACTAAAATCACATGTAAAATATAAAATCACATCATTTATTAAACTCTTTTTAGAAAAATAAAATATAAATGACTTCAAAACGTATTTTCTTACAAAAGTATATTATTAAGTAATATAAATCACCATTCCAAACCAACCTGAACAGTACAGTAATTTATTATACAAAATAATAAATTACTGGGTGTAGGTGCCAATGTACTGGGTATGGTGCCAATCTATGTTACAACGCTTTCGTTTCAAGTATTAAGTTGCTACAAGTTCTTTTCTTCGAAGTTCTCAAGTTGATTCGAAAACGTTTATATGTATGCAATTTATGTTACTCGAAGTTTTACTCCGAATCATTATAATTGAAGAAATGATTTATCATTACTTTCAAATTCAATACTTTGAATTAAACTTTAAAAACGTTTTAAAAAAAAAAAATAATGGTCGTTTTCGAATCAACTCGATGTTATGGATACGAAATTGCTAAAGAAATAAGATTAGCAATATTATTATAAGAAACAGTCTATTTTTGATAGAGATGTATAAAACAAGAATTAATTTTCTATAAAGAGTATTATACAATGAATACTCTTTGATCATTAGTCTGTTGCTAATGTGCTAGGACTTGTTTCACTTGGGACAGTTAAGGGATGAACTTATAACTATTTAATTGCTGAAACAAGAGTTATGGAGCGTCTTTGCACCGAAATCTCAAAATAATGAATTATTGTATCGTTTAGGTTCATTTGGAATAGTTACTTATGCTACTTAATAATTTACTTTTGAAGGAAAAGTTATTTAAAACTTATTTCAAATGTAAGTTCATGATCATGTGTACTACAATAAAAATTGGCAATACTTGGAAAATTAAAAAAATACTATAAACGTCTAAGTGTTTTCATCGAATACAAATTAAATTTATATGAAGCCGCCATCCTAGCGCACCCTTTTGATTAAATAAGGAATCATAGAAATCGGTTCAATAATGTCGAAGTTATGAGTGAACATACATTAAAAAAACATTATAATCAGATCTTGATGAAATTTATTTGGGCCTAACCCGGAGGTTGCCCTTTTGATTAAAAAATAATCATATAAATCGATTATAAGGATAAGCGGAACTGGATAAAGGTCGAACTAGAGGATTTAAATTTTAGAAAACTTTATGAAGAAATTTTGGCCGGTATAAGTTTAAGTACATAAGTGATGTGAAGTAAATTATGCAACAATATTTTTATCACAGTTGAAAATACAGTCGGACCTCAATAATTCGAATCTCATAGGTCTGACATTTTAATTCGAGTTATCTATATTTCCAGTTATTAATATTCGAGATATCGAGGCCGATTATCCTGAGATTTCGACATTAATTAAATTTCGAAAATATTAATTATATCGCTTAAACATAAAAAAAAAAAAAATAAATAATAAAAAGGATGGAAGAAAATCAATATTGAAAGAATTACTAAAAACCTATAAAAGTACATGTACTTTGATAGGTTTTGGTAATTCGTTACTGTTAAAATGTATATTAACATTTATTATTAAAAAGATTTTAAAAATGAATAAAACTGCTGAATATAAAATATTAATAAAAAAGAAGGAATAAAATCACAATTGAAGTAATAATGACTGAAACCTATCAAAGTTATAGACCTTGTAGACACTTTTTATTATTATTCTTTTGTTTATTTAATACTTTTTTGGAAAAATATCGGTTTCCGACACTCAAATTCTAATATAGATATGACAGAATATTGAGTTAAAACTATGAGACAAAAATATCGATAAATAATTACTGAAACCTACCAAACTTATAGACATTATTTTTTTTTTTTTGTTCATTTAATTTTTTTTGTGGAAAAATATAGGTTTCCAATACTGAAATTTTAATATCGATATTCTGATATATCGAGTTAAAACTATTGGACAAAAATATCGATCTATTTCTTTTAAAATATGAATATTTCGATAAATCGATATTTCTCCAACATCCCGGAAGCCCCCTTCTTTAAAAAATATTAAAATATCGAGGACCGATATATGGGAATATGGATATATTTTTTTCGATATTCAGATCTCTAATTGGGATTAGACTGAATAATAAAAATATTCCCATTCCAGGATCTAGAAAGGTCTAGGGGGGAGGAAATCGATACTTTTCAGTTTCTCTCATTCCTAGAAAAATGTCTAGTTGGAAAGGTTTCAAAGAAATTAAACCTGGAGTTATTGAGGTTTTCTGCCTCCCGCCACACCCTTCCTGATTGAACTTAAAATTATTGAAATTATGGAGTATCTTAACGATATTTCTTCTATTTAGCGACGTTTTTGTCACTTTATTCACGTCATTCAACATTCGAGTTATTTATAAATTTGTTCGAGATATAGAGCTAAAAATGCGAAGAAAATATAAGAATGTAGCGTATTGAAAGATGGTATTTTTGGATTATTGAGTTTCGAGTTAACGAGATCCGACAGCATGCGAATTATAGTTTCAGTAAGGGTAATCCAGACGGATAAAGAGAATAATGAGTAAATATTTGGTAATTCAAAGAAATCTAACGGCATTTTAAAGGTCTTTAAGGAACAGGATGATCTGAATTGAGCAATGTTAAAAAAATATAAAAAAAAAAAATTATTGATAATAGAATAAAATATTAATCATAAAGCATTTATATTAGCAACGTTCAAACAGATCATGATATTATTGCGGAGAGGCTAAAACATTGAGGTTCATACTAATGATACTAAAAATTGAATATTTCACAGGAACTTATAATTCAAACCTTGCAGAACGCAGTTCCATAAAATCAAAGTGACAAAAAAATGCTTAAGAATTTAATAAACCAAATGCAAAGTTCAGGGAATGCTCCGCGTTTCAATATTACAATTTAAATGAAGAAATAGTTCTGGACGGATGCTGGGGTTGGACGTCTTTTAACACGTAATAACGTTCCAGTGTTTTTCCCTCCCGAGGTACTAAAGTCGACACAACAATGCGGTCGTAGAAAAAGAATTATACGGGATTCCATGGGTTTGCGGAAATTTCCGTGATTATTTATAAGGATAAGAATTCTAGAAGGAAGAAATTATTAACCGTTTCAAGCTATTTAGAAAAAAACAACGACACATGTCACTAATTAAAGGCATCAAAAAATTAGAATTATGCTAGGAAACAATATTATTTTGACAACAGAATAATGTATTAAAATAAAAAATAAAAAAAGGTATTTATAGGTATAATCGAGGGAAATAACATGTAGTTTCGACAAAATATCTTCCATCGTTTCATTGCGTAGAAGAAATCTGTAGTTATTGATTGTTTTCTTGTCGATATATTTTCAAAAAATTTAAAAATATTTTGGGTGAATTATTTGATTTAACTTTCGGCTCGAATTATTTCTCAGGATCCGATTCGTCATTGAAGAAACTTTCGTTCTTTGCAAAAAGTGGTCCCATTGATGCTTGTGGCTTGTGTTTAAATTTGTTTTCTTCAAAACATGCTATTTTTTTATTTATTCATTTTTTTCGTACTACTATTTATATTATTCTACTCATATACTATATTGTTAGGCTTATATTGTTAGTTAAAAATAACTCCTTTGAGTAAAAATAAAAACAAATCTACACAAATTTGGAAGCGTATTTATTTTCTTTGTCGGTGGATGTTAATTAACCTTTTTATCTAATTAATCTTCAGTACGAAATTTTATTGTTAATACAATGAATAGTTAACGCTCTTAAAAAATATAATCATCAATAATTCATGAAAATTAAGTAAATACAAAAAAGATTGTTATCCAAAAATATGAAGATACCTTATTTTTCCATTCGGTTAGACAATTTTTTTCTCTAATCCGAACCCTCTTGGTTTTAATTAGTAATGATTAGCCAGAGTCTACTGTACAGATAAATTCAATGAAACTTATAGCTATAAAAGTAATTTACAAAGTTTCCATAAATTTCCGAATTATAAAAAGTTTATCGAAAAATATAATGCACATTAAAAAATACTGAAATTTTACATTTTAAGATGGTTACTATCAAACATTACTATGAAGTTTATTGAACATTTCCAACATAATTCATATTTTTATTTATTTTCTTTAAAAAACATTAATTAATTTAGAAAATTGATTTAAAAAATTAAAATTAAAATGAATCATTACTTAAATAGTGGAGTACAAATGTGCCCAAAACGAACCACAGTTGCATTTTAAACTAGCTTTACCCCTACGGTTCACGGCGTTGCTCGTGAAAAGAATTGCGGCTTCAAGTTCTTTTATGTTTCACTTTTAAAAGATAATGTGAGTAAAAGAAGACAGAACTATTGTTCTTATCATTCCTAATCATCATTTATTACCATACTGTTAGTACAAAACTTTTACAAACAACATTTAAAAAAACGAAAAGATTCACCGAGGAAACATCATTTAATCATTTAATTCAATACGCTGATTTGCTTTGCCGTGGCTATGTGGAATGAAAGGAAAGATGTTTATTACAAACAAATAATTTGTTTATAGTAAAGTTAGTACTATTATAAATGTGATTGTATTACTTATACAACCGTAGGTAATCAGAAAAAATTGATTTTTTTTTTTAATTAAGTCGTATTTCTGTAATATTTTTAATGCTGTAACTTCTGAAAACATTTCTACTCTTTTCCATTTGTATGCTTCAATTATTAGAACTATTAGAGGGAGGAGGGAGGATTACCAGAACTTTGTACCAAAAAAATGTTGACTGTAAAAATTCCAAGGCCAAAGGGATGAAAACTTTTATCGGTAATCGACCGAATTGTTTAGAATTCGTCTCATTTCATTACTTCTTTCATTACCTCATTTCATTCATTTCATTACGTCTTTTTCAAAAAGACAAAAAAGTTTCTCTCTTAATCTCCGATTTTATTAACAAATGACCCTTTCACAAAAAAATTTCACTCTTGGTAAAATATTTTTTTAGTAAAATTGCTTCTTATGTATGAAGTTGCCATGACAACGATTAAAAATTACATATTTTTTTAAATCATTTTTCCCCATTTCTCCTCTTAAGAGCAGCATTTCGAAAAATTTAATATATGTAAAATTTCTGTAAGAAATTCTCTAAATTATAGTGAAAACCACATCAAAATCGACCGACTATTTTTCGAGTTTTGCGAAACCAAGCACACCCAGGCTGAATTATTATATATATAGATGGACAGTTTGATACTTTATAACAGCTGTTCATATAGTGTACTCTTTTTAAGATAGTTCAATCAGTAAAAATGATTTTCTGTTGAAACAAGGTAAATCTAAATTGCATTATGGCTTGATGCTTAATAAATGATTATAAATGACGTTGTCAGAAAATGAGGAGGATATCTCATTACCTAATCATAATAAATGTTTTTTTCGAGCCTCCTGATGTCATGTTATCCAGCATAGTTGCTAGTTATTTCGTGTGCTCGGTTGCAAATCAGTTATAATGAACGAAAACAAACTAATCGTAATTTATATCTGTTCAATGTCAAAAAATTAATAAATCTGTAAACATGTATCCGTCTGTGTCAATTAGAAGCAGCAATATTGGAAAAATATAAATAGACTTCCCAAGGTAATCCTTGAAGAAGGTGAGACGTGAGACAAAAACTAACAATGCTAATAATGTTCCTAGCGGAATTCGAGCAGATGATTAATGCACTAGTGTGACAGGGTTGATTAGTGCTATTGTGAATTAGATTGGATAACGGCACAGCTCTGACAACTATATTAAACCTCATAATCAGTCTTGTCAAGGATTTATGTTGCGCTGGCGATTCCTATTGGTAGCTGAATTCCTATATCAAGCCACTACATTGATTTCGTACGTCAAAGTGATTATTGAAAGGTACCCTGGTACTGTTTTTTATCAGAGTTGAAAATAGACACGGAAGTACTTTTTCACAGCATTAGTATTGAGTACGTATTTAACCATGCACTGAATTACGCGTTAATAAAGTACTTTACTTATTTTTTTTTCTTTTTTAGTTATTAAGAAATATATTAGTTGATTCAGTGTCGTGCGCAGGTTAAACGCCTTTCCCCGAAATGTAATAAAAAATATGATTTTTATCCACAAATTTAAAGTTTGTTTTTTGAGTAATATTTGGGGTAATTTTTAACAATAATTTGAAATCCAATTTTCATGCTTATCCTTAAAACTTACGCTCAATTTAACGATAACAGTCATTTAGGTGATTATTTACCTTTTTCTTACTAAATCTTCTCTCCGATAAAAAAATTTAAATCCCCCGACAAAAATTCTTCTTACGCCTCTGAATTGATTGCTTAGTTAAATAGTCCATCAGCAGCTAATAATGTAAATATAAAACGCAATTGTTTGTTCATCATTGGTTACTTTAAATTTTTTACTAAAAGTAGTAAAGGGGAATACTAGATTTACCCGTGAATGCATCCGCAATTTATCTATCTATTAATTCATTCAATACAAATGGTACGAAATTACGAAAATTTTAAACTTCTGTAACAATAATATGGACCAACCATTCGGGTAACTCTACCCTGCTTCAGAGGTTCCCAGACTTTTTGTCTCAATGTACCACAACCTATAGTTGAAAAATTCAAAAACAAAAGTTTATCAATTTTACATAACAATAGCAACACTAAGATAGTGTTGAAAAATCTGCTAATAATTGTGTATCCATCAAAACTTAAAAAAATTTGAACACGGTGAAAAAAGCATCAATATTTTTACCCGATTACGGCGAAGTCACAAGGAGGGTAATGTGTTTAGCCTGATCGTTGGTAGGTATCAAGACGATTTTTTAAAAGTTTTATGGCTCGAAATATTCGTTGTGATCCGGTGAATGTTTTGAAACATTTTGAGCTAATATACTAAAGAAATGCTGTATTAAATGTGTTCAATCTGTCCATTTGAGGGTATCATTTTGTTAGCAAACTATACGACCGATTTTTACGTTTGATGGCTCAAATTACCCAGTGAATTTCCTTGAATGTTTTGAAACATTGAGAGCTCAAAATACTGAACAAATATTTCGTCATATTTTAAGTATTTTCGGCTTTTTATTAATGATTCTTATTATATCATTTGTAAGTTCATGATCATATGGTATCACTACTATACATTATCACGGTAGTATAGATCCCTTTTCTGGCTCTCAGGAGCGATGGATTTTGACGAGTGAGGTATCAAAAGAAAGAGAATTTCACGGTTTCTTTTTTTCGTTTCATTGTTTCTTAAAATCATGCAAGGGCTTAAATAAAATTGATGGAAAAACTGGAAGGTTTCAAAACTTTGACGACTGAGAGTCGGCGGATCGAGACGGGATAAGTTGGGTTTTAAAGATTTTGACGCGGGCAACACGTCCTGCGGAGCGTATTGGTCCAGCGTTTTAAAGCTTAAAAACCTACCGTTTTTGAGATAACGCACGATATAGGCCCGCACGGGCCCTATGCCATCTTTCGTACGTGCCGTTGTCATGGCAACTTTATATCAATTTGAGTCTGTTTACAAAAACTTTTAATGAGTGGGAAATTATATAATGTTTCCCATGTCCAACTCTAAAGGGCACGTATGAATACTACACATTGAAAATGGTTATCTAATTGCCTAGCTGTTAAATTGAAGAGATGTTTTCCAGTGGGGTAAGTTAATTACTTATTAAATATGAACTGTAACTTCAACATAGTCATTACAAACTATATAGCTTCACCAAATATGTGTGTTAAATAAACTTTTTTGGTAATATTGTATTGTTTACACGAATAAATATGTTTTCCTACTTCTAATGTATTAGGGATTGATATATATGCGAGAGTTCTCGCTGAGGTATACTAGCTAAATTATAAATAGCCAATACTTGAAAACTACAAAGTTAAAATAAAATTTAATTAAATAAAAAATAAAAATACTAATTAGGGATATAAATTTTAAATCCAACAAAACTATTTGTCCAAAGGGACAGAATGCACTTGCGTACCTACTTAAGCACATTGGTGAGTTGTTTGCGAAGTTGACGTCCATGAATATTGAACCTCGGTATAGTAGTCTTGAAGGAGTCGGTATTGTAGCCTTCCAATACAAATTCCGTCCCTTTCATCAGTGTTTATAAACATACAGAAAATAAATTAATATATTGAGCAAACAGTTTTGTTTGGGTACTGAAGGCATCCGACTACAACACCAAGATTCAAGATTCATGAGCGTCAACTTCACTTACAACCCATCAATACGCTTAACTAGATATGCAACTGCATTCCATGCATTGCACGAATAGAGTTGTAAGATATAAAAGTTTCGATATAAAAAGATATACAAATTTTAAAGTTAAGATATAAAAATCGAGATTTTTTTTATTAATTTTTTTTTCAGTTAGGAAGAACAGAATTGTTTATTAACAAACAGAGCATCAATTTTAGGCTTGATGGAGCTGAAGTTGATTACATGACATTTGTTCGTGTACCATCTGGAACATCCTTGCGTACCACCAGTGGTAAGCGTACCACCTTCTAGGAACCCTTGTTCTACTTAAATATTTCAAATAAAAACACTTGTCCGTCGGTTTTTGCATTATTTATTTTTTTTATTACGACTTTATTACAACAATTGTCATATGTCGTAAACTGACAGTGATGCATTATTTATACCGTAAATAATAAAAACAGAGAAGGGCCTCATAAAAATATTCGTCCTATAGGTCAAAGTTGCCTAGACTCGCATAAACCCGACTTCAGCTACAATAAAGTGGGTGATAAATATTTTTTTAACTATTTCTAGGTGCCATTTTACAGTTATAGCTAGGCAGCTTTGGGGACAATTAATTATTTTCAAACAGGTTTCCGCGCTGTTTGTATTACATGCTAATTTGATTGTTTGAACATTTAAGCCTTAAACTTGGACGAATTTTACAAGAAAAAATAAAGGAAAAATAGTCTACTTCTGAGGTATGGTAAAAAGAAAATAATATATTTGTTTATATTATAACGTTTGTGCTGAAATTGTAAGAAAATTAAAACAATTCTGCACCATTAATAAATTATATTGATTCTAAAACGTTATTAGTTTTAGATTTATTTTGGTTTAAAATAAATCCTTTGTAATTGACTAAGAAAAAAAAAAACTTTAAATGTCCCCTCCAAATTTGAAGTTTTACATTTCAAGATACATAGAATCCAAATATCGAATAAATAAAACAATCCGTCCGTTATTTGTTGCACACGAAAAAAGAAATTAATGCAACTGCCTCATAGCGTATTGTCGGAGCAAGTCGTTTATTTGTTCCAAGGTGTAATATTATTTCTCAAATTCTACTAGGTTTATATTATATTATTCGAAGCTACTGTTAATTTAAATATTGTATCATTGGTAAGTGATATTAAAATAGGTAAATTTATTTCTAATCGGTACCAATTAAACAAAATAAAATATTATTTCTAGTCGCCTTAGAAGTATCTTTTTAACTTTTTTATTTTTTAAATTCATTTACGTTTTAATTTTTAGTTAAATCTGATATATATATATATATATATATATATATATATATATATATATATATATCGTTCAATGTTTTAAAACAAGAAGGAGGTTATCAGATAAAATAATCCTGGTGCTTTCTACATTCAGAATAAGTAGAAAGTTGCATGGATTTGAGACACGTTTGTAAAGCGCGACTAAAGGAAATATGGAACGCAATTTATTGCGCTGCTCCAGAAATAAATTGGATGTGGAACAGCTGTTATAACAATTTTTAGATAATTTATAACAGTTTTTACGATGTTCTCTGTCTTTTATTCTATTTTATTTCTTTAACTTAGACGAGACCAATGGGAAACAGTCCCTTTTATTTGCAAAAACAACAATTCAAAATATGCATTATATCAAAAGTTATATGCAAACATATAGACAGAAGTTGAATAAGGAATTGCGCCATTGGGTTCGTATTTCTTTTTCTCTACGCCCACAAATAAATAAAAACTTCCTTGTGTTTTTTCCTCTTAGATTGTGAGCTTCTTGATAAACATAATTAATTTTTTTTTCATATTTCTACCTTAAAATTCGAATATCCAATATTTATTAAACTAGTTAATAAAGAGGGTATGTGCATAAATAGTAAATATAAATTTACCAAAATGTTTTATTGTTAAAGCGAAACAGATAATTTTTTCTTAAATCACTCGCGCGGATTCTCAAAAAAACATCGAGTTCTTTGTAAATAACCGGGTTCCTGAAACGACAAAGGAACATGATTCTGCACAAAAAGTTTTAGAAAGTGTTTACTGAACTACGACTCTTGTTTCTAGCGAAATTTAATCTTTCAAATAAAACGAGGTTTCGGAAAATTAATTACCTAGTTTTACTTACATATTCTTGTGATAAATAGTTTAGTTATGGTTATGAATAATAAATTATAACATTGCCATTTTGAAAAACTGAATGAAGCTCAGGTACTTTTTGTGCTTCTTTTTTCATCTGGTTATTTGTAAAAAAATATTATGAGAAAAAGTCATATATACAATTATAATTATACAAAAAATTATTAAAAATAGCTAAGTATTTTTTAAAAATAGCTAAACAAAAATAATAAGATAAAAAGTCATATCTGATGTAAATAAAAAAAAAATATCTGATGTGGACAACACATTACTTCCTTGCACGCCTATTAAACTATATATCGGTGGCTCAAAAAGTGATCCTCAATTTGGTTACTATTTTCCAAAGATTGCATTAAAAACGACATTCGACGTCGCGACATCCATCTATTGACACACAGACACATTCTTGTTTCTGGAGGTCTCATTCCGTTATTATATGTCGTTTTCCTTCAGGTGGTAACTAGTTTCCAAGAGATTTCTTCGTGTTCCGTGACAACATTAAAACTGTCAATATCACGAGATAAAGCATTGGAAATCGACAGTTTCGACATTTTAAGCGGAAAAAACCCACTTAACTAATATCTTATTCTCCTGCTGCAGACTTGTTGATCTCACAAATGGGGAGGAAAACCAGTATTTTACATTCAATTTTAACACTTAAAACAAGCAATAAAAATGTTTAATTGGATTGGAAACCAAATCGCGTTTGTAACCTTTATTACCGAAACATCTGATTTATGCATTTAATTTAAACTAGTATACCCGAGCGAGAACTCTCGCATTAGATATCAATCCTAATACATTAAAAGTATAAGCCATATTAGGGAAACATATTTATTCATATAAACAATAGAATATTACCAAAAAAGTTTATTTAACATAAAGATTTGGTGAAGCTACATAGTTTGTAATGGCTATGTTGAAGTTATAGCTCATACTTAATAAATAATTAGCTTACCCCACTGGAAAACATCTCTTCAATTTAGCCATTGAGGCAATTAGATTCAGCTATATCGTTTTCTATATGTAGTATTCATGCTTAACAGTTGCCTTTTGGGTGGGACATGGAAACAAAATATAATTTCCCACTCATTAAAAGTTTTTGTAAACAAACATAAATTGATATAAAGTTGCCATGACAACGACACGTACGCAAGATGGCATAAGACCCGTGCGGACCTATATCGTGCGTTATCTCGAAAACGGTAGGTTTTCAAAAACGCTGGACCAATACGCTCCATAGGAGCGTATATGATTTTGATGCCCGCGTCAAAATCTTTAAAACCCAACTTATCCCGTCTCGATCCGCCGACTTTCAGTCGTCAAAGTTTTGAAACCTTCCAGTTTTTTCATCACTTTTATTTAAGCCCTTGTAAGATTTTAAGAATCAAAATAAGGATTCGTCACTTCTCCGTGAAATTCCCTTTTTTGTGATACCTCATTCATCAAAATCCATCGCTCCTGAGAGCCGGAAAAGGGATCTATACTACCGTAATAATATATAGTAGTGATATAATTTTTGATGTAAGCTTATTATGACTTTTAAGTAAAGTACCCTTTTCGGCTCACCAATTTTAATCAAAATCTAGTAAATACATTCATATCGATATAAAAGTCATATTTACCAAACTTGAGATGTTTTACATTATCTTTTAATATAATTTTTGATGAAAGTCTAATATAATCTTCAAGTAAAGTACCGCTTTCGGTTTTCCAATTTAGACCAAAATCTAGTAAGTTATTTAAATCAATATATAAGTTCTGAATACTAAATTTGAGAATTTTTGCATAGCATTTTAATACAATGTTTAATGGAAATCAATTATGACCTTCAAGTAAAATACCACTTCCGGTGACCAAAAAGAGAGGTTCACAACTAGATTTTACAACAATCCTAAAAAAAAAAAATTCAACTTTCTACGGTAAACCGTTTTTGAGTTAAGCGAAATACGAACGTACGAACGTACGTATGTACAGACGCCACGACGTCAAAATGGATTCAGGGATGGTCAAAATGGATATTTCCGTTGAAATCTGAAAACCGAAAATTTTCGCGATTACAATATTTCCTTTACTTCGTTCAAGGAAGTAAACAGGTGCCGCGGGGTTTACGAAAGAACCACGTTTACGAGAGAGAAAAAAAGCGGATTTCCATTACATTTATAAAAGCACTCGGACAGCATTCAAGAAAAAATATTTGACATCTAACCATATGTCGCAAAACATTTCAATATTTACAGGCCTTGATTTAGCAATTTAGCAAATGAATATTCAATTACGAAATTAATCGTTATTTCCATCATGTATCGATGCAGGATACAAATAAAATAATCCTCCTACTCCTATTGAATTATTTATAACAGAAGGGGTGGCTTCGGCAAGGTAGGGAATTACACGTGATTTAATGTGATTGGTCGGCCTGGGGGTGTATTGCTCAATAGAAGGCTAACTAGGTACTCCTTCATCTCCCAGTCCCTGTCCTGACTCCAATCAGCCTCCTACGTCGTTTGTTAGCCCACTATTCTGTCCTTGACCGGATTACTCCCTTCTCTTTATAAACCCCCACTGGGAGGTATCATCGCCACCAATCCGAAACCAGTAATCATTTGAAGGACAAATAATTAAATTAAAATAATTAAATATGCTGAACCAAATAAAAATTGAAATATATGTGCCTATGCCATTCTAAAAATTATATAATATGCTAACATAAGTTTCAGACTTAAGGAAAAATAAAACCAAGCTAACAATCATTTGAATGAGTATTCGAAGCAAAGTAAGTGAAATAATTCTCTCTCTCACTCTCCTCTCTTAGATGATACTATAATAAAAATAAAATAAAATAATAGTGATGAAAACATAAAAAAAAAGAAGCAAAGAAGAAGGTAAAGATACAATGAAAGCTTTAAGGTGCCTCGTTCCATATCCAGGAATAGTCGAAGGCAAGACTGGCAGAAAAGGCACGCCGAAAATGGTTGATAAATGTATTTTGCATTCAAATTGTGATTTGTTAATTGTTAAGATAATTTGCTATTTTGACAGTAAGAAAGAGTCTAAGGCAATAAAAAATCAACCACCCAATTTTCTCTCTCTCTCTCTCTCTCTCTCTCTCTCTCTCTCTCTCTCTCTCTCTATATATATATATATATATATATATATATATATATATATATATATATATATATATATATATATATATTTATATATAATCTATACACTTTAAAGCTGCCCATATACATTGGGTTGCAACAATGCACAGCATACAAAAGATTTAAGATAAGACTGAAACTACTGTTTAACAATAAGCTCCTCTTTATTCATACCAATCTTTCTACAGACCTACTTGCGTTCCAGTACATTCGATTATCCAGAGGCGGATTATTCGACTCAATCTGTTATTAAAACAAAAATTATAAATAATCAGTATTATAAAAATTAATAAATTACCAAAATAAAATATTATCTTTACAACTCGTTACACTTCACCTAAGCGAACTTTCGTAGCTTATTTCTGATACATAAGTGTTTAGAGTTCATGCTCCGAAAAGGGTGCTCTTACCAGTTGAACGTTTGGATTTAAAGAGATAATTACGCACTTACTCCACATTACCATACTTAGTTTTCACCATGAGTCATTTTTCCCAACTTAAGTCTGTTAGTTATATCATCGCTATACCCTTAGGTTTGTTATACAGCATTCTGTATAACGACCGAGAAAGACTCGATTGACATCCCATAAAAATTTGAAATGTTTGGAATTTAGGAGTGAAACTTGGTGAGGCACGACAATGCTGCCAGAAGTTTCTTTTTAGCTCATATTCAACTCCCTAATCTTTTCCATAACTTCTCAAGCGCTCATACGAGTAACTCTGGAGCGTCGTATATTTTATGAGAATAAATATGTAGGCTAAATCGGATTCTAGCTTATTATCTTAGCTTAATAACTAATTAAGCTTAATAATATTTCATATTTTTCAATACTTTCAGAATACATTCTGAGAAACCTGTGATGGGAATCATGGCTTTTTCAAGGCTTACCAAACTCTTTTAATATATATTCAAGTCGTCACTCTTAACCAAGACGAAGTCTCCCAATTTAAGAATAGATGCAGTACTATAAATTTAAATATCAAGGCCAGCCAAAACTAATTATGTTTTCACCTAGTTTCTCTTGTTCATATCTCTTGTTAAACAGCGTTGAGGATGAAACTATAATTCTCTTTTATAAGCAAGAATTCATTTAAGAGATGAAAAGGTAATGAAAGTTTAATACCATTAACTTTAACTGGCGTTTTCTTCTCTTAATAACTTTTTACACCAAAAGTTTAAATTAAGTTTCTAAAATACCCAATTAACCAGAAAATCCTTAAATAGGAACATTTTGTATGAAGTTCCCTTATGGATTGTGAAAAGTTTTTGGCCTTTATGGTAATTCTATAAATTTCAATTATTTTTGATTTAAATAAGTTAATCTAATGTTAATAGAGTAGAATAACTTCTTCAAAGACTTATATGCTGATGTGCATTATTTTTTAATTGAATTTCAAGTTTTTTTTTATACCTTCGAATATTATGTTTTTAAAATATCTTGCATAGTTAACTTTTATACTAAAAAAAAAATTGATACTTTACTCCTTGAAATATTGGCCATTCTTTTTTAATACTTCAACCCACCTCTAAGTCATATCGCATATCCCTCCACTGTTGGGACAAATCGAAGAAACAAAAAACAAGAAAAATCGAATGAACAAAAAAATAAATGAAGAGCCCAAATGAATGCCAATTTTCTAGAAATCCTATAGAATATGGGTATTCTATAGGATTTCTAGAAAATTGGCATTCATTTGGGCTCTTCATTTATTTTTTTGTTCATTCGATTTTTCTTTACTTTAATTTTTATATTCTTTCAGAGTGTTAAACGTGGCTGCTTCAGTGAAAAGAAGAATAGCGCATCAAAGTCTTCGAAAATAAAGTGCTGCATATAGTATATGGCCTGAAAAAATATAATTTTATTGGAAAATTCAGAAGATTACACAGAGCGGAATCGTAAGCCGTAATTGAAGCATGGCAAATATTAATGCAGCATCCAGATTTTAAAAGCATAAAAATTTAATAATAAACGAATCTCTATGAAGGTAAACGATACTGAAGAAAGGAGTAGATCATTAAGCAGGAGGGAATCTTGAGTTAGAGTTACCTGGTAAATTTAGGCTTTGATGTATCCTGGATTTTTGGTGGCATCAGTATTAATGTTCTGTATTATTATTACGGCCACCTCATTTAGTTTACAAGTTTCAGCTGGATTATAGATAATTTCAGGATTATTATTATTATATTAAGGGATAGGAATCTCTTCCTCACCACGACTCATTTGGATCTTTAGTGAGATACTCCTCTGTCGTCTATAAATCCCATCGGAATCGTATAATCCTAAGAAGCACATTAAGTCCCTTGGGTTAGATCTAGTAATAGCTGTATGCTTTAAGTAATGTAGTCTGTAGAAGGCAAGAGCTTCACATTTGAACAGAATGTGCTCAGGCTTTTCTTCATCCTCTAGACAAAGTTGGCTGGAAATCGTCCACTAATTTCGTCGTGTTTAGATGATATTTTAGAGAACAGTGGTCCATGAGGAGTCTTGTTATTGTTCTCAGCTAATTGTTTGTCAGTTTTAGGCAAAATTTAGCCTTTTCCTTTGACAAATTGATGAAGAGTTTGGATTTTTTCATACCAGGTTTCGAAGCTAAGTATGTTTCCTTCTTTCTTGTTCTCCAGGATTCAATTTCTTTCCTCAGTAAACTAATGGATATTCTGCAGTATGCCTCAGGACCGATTAGCATCGTTTGGGAGCCCTTCCTTGCTATGGTATCTTATTTCTTTCGATTCCTTCGTGACCCTGAGTCCTCATTCTATAATGGAAAGTTGATTGCCTCTAGGTAATGGCTCTAAGATATCGAGGCAATTCCAAATAACGTGGTTATACAGAAATTTAGGGCCTTTAATGTCACTAGGCTATCCGATATTATTTTTCCTTTAGGACTGACCCTTCGTGAAATTTTCAAAAAAAGTTATTTCAATAGATGTACTATATTTCACTTTGGAAGACCGCGGGACATGATCCCATACATGGGTCCTAGTATATTTTGGTACAAATCCTGTCCTGTCCTTGCTTTTCATTCCTTAGATAAAACATCCGTATACCAGACTCAATTTCAGAATAAGTAAGTTATTATCTAGTCAAATTTTGTGGATAAATAGTCAATTAGTGAACTTATCCTCTCTTTTCTCTTGAGCTCATTAAAGATTTTTAAATACTCTTGATGGTTTATAATTACAGATGCTCTATAGTCTAAGTGCACTTGTTACAGTCTCTTTCTGTATTCAAAATTGCCTCCGTGGCTGCTCTAGGGCATTAATAATTGCTACTGTCACGGTAGCTATCCTCTAACCTCTCTGCAGCCATATTAGCTGAAGTCCCGCAATCGAAAATAAAGAAAATATTATACAGGAGTTTTGTGCCTTTTTGTGAAACCAATAAATTTTTGTGCCCCCACAGGTAGCTCAAAAAATTACAAACAAAGTTGGCACTCTACTTTAACGCTGGAGTGCCAAGTTCTTTGATTTCGACGAAATTGGTGTCATTTTAAACAATTTCAAACATTGAGTTTTGTGCCACCAATAAAAATGTTTGTGCTCCTACGCGAATCGAGGTACGCGCGTTCAAAAGTAGCACTCCAACTTCACACTGAAGTGCCAATTCCTTCGATTTCGATGAAACAGGTTTAATTTTAAAAGCTGAGTTTCTTAACTTTTTTTGTATCAACAATTTGAAATTTTTTTTGTCGGTATGCGAATTGAGATGTTTTCAAAAGTTTCTTTTTTTGGTGTTGTACCGCTGACTCCAATTTATATGAGTAAAAAATAGTATTAAAGTAAAAATAAACTAAAGGAATGCCTATTTATTTCAGTCAGGCCTTACGTCCATCAGGGTCTCTGATTTCGATCAATAAAAAATAGGCTGATTTTTAATTTTTTTTTAGACTATTTAATACTATTCTACAATTTGTGGTCAGTTATTGAAGTATGAATACTAACTATGAATACAGATAACATCATGTGTGGATGGATAAAAACTGAAAAAATTCTGACAAAAACAGCCAGACAAATGTTTTCATTTCAATTTATTTACTTTTTTTAATATCTCAGTTTTCGAATCCGCAACTGCCAATAATATAATTAAAATACAACGATAGGTTCGGGAAAGAATAGTGACCAACAGTATTATACCTCTTCCGTGATTCTAATTTAATTTGGTGCCTGATTAGGTATACGTATGCAAGTACTTCCAGTTACCCATTAATATCAGGCATGAAATTGTGGATATTCGTTCCATAAATTGTTTTTATGGTCCATAATAATCCAGGGACCATCTTCATTTTGATGTCAAGCTAACTCCACCATTTTGTGAATCTTCGTACATCTATACTAATTTGTATGGTCCATCAATAAGTTTTTAACGTAATCGTTATAGTTAATAGTGATGAATTTTCAATCTGACGTTTATGTTTGATTTTCGCACTATTAAATGTTTGTGTGTTCGATGGGAATTTATTATTCTTCCTCGACATTACCTCTCTTGGATCTGATCATTGAAATATAGAATCGATACAATAACAATCGAGCAAATAAATATTAGTTGACATCCGCATGATGGTATAGAAGGATAAATCTAAATAGGGATTGATGTATTATTTACCACTTCTATAATTTTGTTTTTATTGAAAAATAATTTCGAATGTTATACATTCATCTTCAGTTCTAAAAACACACAAAAGACAGAATAGACAAAATAGACAGTCCTAAAGACAAAATAGACCCTTTTCAAAAAATACGAACTAAATTGTAATGATTGTGCAGCCAAATACACGGGAAAACTAGAAGATCACTAAATCAGAGATTAAAGGAAAACATACTTGCATATAATAATAAAACAGAGAATTCCAACTTTGCAATTCATTTAAATGAAAAAAACAACATAAATTCATCAAAGACTCAGGAGTTAAATTAGTACATCAGTTTGAAAACAGCCTCAAATTAAATATATATGTAGCACTTAAAATAATAAAATCCTTCAAATCCAACCCTTAAACCATTTACCTATTAACACACCCACCTTTCTTTCATTGTTAGTTCAATGCGAGAAGAAACCAGTACAAACTTTTCTATTTGATATAATCCACTTATATCTTGGTGAGTACAAACATGATTTGATTTCTTGTCTTAATTAAATTCATAATTCATAAATGTTTTATAATACTGACTTATATTACATCTAATTTAATATGTATAATGATACTAAACTGTATTTTGATATTGATAAATTATAATTTATCAATTCCTAATTAAATAAATATTAGCCTTAATATTAGTTCTTTCTCATTTTCATGTTTAAAATATAAACGAAGAAAATTCATTGCAGGTAGGTTTATATGACTTATGTGCGAGGTAACTCCAAAATCATCTTGCGAGGAGGGTTGATAGGATATGCGATGTCACATCAATACTCTGACCACATCAGCTTCCATCATTTCCCGAGCTATCAACCTCCCTCTCCCCCCACTCATCTTACCAGCTTCCGTCATCTCAGTGTCAGGATATCGAACGGTCGAGGAACAGAAATGGTTTTCCTCAAGTCATACAATCTACTATCGTCGATCACATTTTTCCTATCTGACTGAAAAGGAAATATATATTTAGGGACATTGAGCAAATAATAAAAATTAAAGAGAAGCAGTGTTTTGTTACTTTATTACGACTGATAGGATGCCATTGTTATCATGAATGAACAAAAAATAGAGATCAGAATTCACGTTAAGAATTGCAGTAAATTTTATTGTACAGTAAGTTCTTAATAATCTGACCCTATATCGGGATTAGTAGAGCCGGAGGTATTTGAAAAAAACAAAATAACGTGAAAATCTCGTGTAATAATTACCTTCAATTACGAAACGGGTTTGTGACCCAGGAAGTTTTGACATTGCTTCTTTGTCAAGGTCTACTCAGTATCACATTTGCAGCATTAGGTAAATAGGTAATGTAACTCTGTCAATAGATCTCTATTATTAATTATCGTAAACACGGGCTACTTGAGCCCTAGGGGCTTACTTGAGCCCACATCATTATACTGATATCAGTACCCAGAGAACCAAACACCATTTTTCTGTTTTGGGCTCAAGTAAGCCTCTAGGGCTCAAGTAGCCCGTGTTTACGGTATGTCGCTAGTCTTACAGTATCTGATCCATGCCAGTCGATTCTGTCATTAGATCATCAACTAAAAGATTATTATATAGTATTTTCTAAGGCTGGCGACCACCGACTTGGTACATTCTACGAAAACTATTTACAATACTTTATTGAAATAAATTATAGTAATTTGTGACGCAATGGGTAATGAAAATCCCTATATTAACTATAACGTGACATGTATGCGTTTTTGTGACATCGAACTACTCTTGTAATATACATTTACTGCACAGAATATTCAATAGTGACGTCGCACAATGGATCAAACAGCGAACTTAGCACGAAAAAATTCAAATTTTGAATATTTAATATTGAAATGGAAATTATTCGTATCCAAGCTAGATAAGTTAGTGACATTAGATCCGAGAGATTAGATTCCATTGTTCTAATGATCCAACGAGACAATTCTAAACAAATCCTTGAATTTTCTCTCATAATTTTTTTATTCATCATTGAGTACAAATCTTCTGTTAAAACGGAAGCTACTCTAACTAATATAACTATGAAAAACAATAATTTTGATTGATTCCATATTAAAGTAAATTACAGCGCAAAATAACAATTATATGAACCAGTTTTTCCTTGTTGCAGTTTGTGTAGGTAGCTTCCTAAATTTTCCACTTGACTCACATGCGGGCCAAAAAATTTCCGCAATAACTATTTTTTGCAAACAATTAGGCTTTGGGCTTAATTTAATGTAACATATCACGTTTTGCAACTGTACAGGATTGTAAGAAGGATAATAATCTTGTAAATTTTTACTTAGAGGATTCTGAGAAGTAGGAAAAATGCACACCTCTTTAGTTAAAGTCACAGAACATCTTGAATATCCCAAGTCGTATCTCTTATTCTTGTTTGCGACGGATTTTAACCAACGTTCTATCCTATAACTTGTAACGTAATGTCCCTATAACGGAACCTTCAATTTATACATGACATAATTTATATATAAAACAACTATGACAATTTACGTAATGTTTTGACCAAATGTGCAGTTCTTTTGAGCTTATACACTCTTTATCATGCGCTCTAACATTACTGGAGTAAGTTGTTATTTTATTAATTATTGAGGAATGCGTATAAAACATTATTGTAGATGTTTTCCTGGCACCTGGAGTAATTTTATACTATAACTGTTTTAAAGGCCAAAAGCGCAACTGTTAGTTCTGTTTTAACTTGGAAAAAAAATTGAGAACAAATAAGAAAATGGAAGCCAATGTTAGATTGATTGATCTAGTTCGCAGTAGTGCCCAGAGTGAGTTTTGAGACCACTGGACAAACGGACTAGCAATTAGTTAGGTTAGTGCATGGTACATAGCCAATGGTAAACAGGGTTCCAATGATAGGAATCGGACTTCGGTGGTCTGCATTCAGTAGGAGGGAGTAGATGGATGGTTTTTGTGCCCTATAGGGGTTACTTTCCACTATTACAGCAGTGTGTACTGTTTGTACCAAAGCTTAACCCAGGAGTTTGATTTAAATTAATGATTAGTATTTAACTATAGTAGCAACGGTTTAATATAGGTTCGTTAATGTGTTTGCCTAACTTTTGCCATGGGTTGGTAATTATACTACAGTAATTTATTAAGCAGGTAAAAAAATGTTTACTGTTTAAGAGCTTTGTAACTGAAGAGTTTGAATGGTTGAGATGGAAATTTTTTTTCGAATTTTCGTAATTGCTGTAAATGTGACACCAACTTAAATAAATATAAATATTCAATAAATATATTGAAGCGTAACGAATAGATTTGATTATAATTTCTTTTAAAAAAATATAATGTAAAATTTATAAACAAAACTGTAGAACAATAAAAAATATCTATTAAGTTTACAAGTGCTACCAATAGAAGATGCAGAGTAAAATCCCCAGAATATTCGCTAATCTATTCATTTCCCAGTTTCTTCGACAACTCCACAAAAAAACGATTATATTCCTTATCTATCTATGCAATTGTATCCAAAATACTAACATAAACCTACATACTTGACTTAAAAGATAAGAACATAACATAACATGGAAAGGGACGATATAGACTACTCAACAGAATATCTCATCTTTCAATGAAGAAAAATTATTAATTTACCTATTTGGACCTGCTTCTCAGCTCATGTCCTAAGAGTTTCGGCTCTAATGCATTCACTCAGTTTTCACTGACTTACAATACCAGTGACGCTAGCTTGAAAATCAATCTTTGATGCTTCAATATTCGAAATTTCAGGTTCATTTTTGTTTCTTTCCAGCTTCTCCGGATGTTTCGTGTCATATGTATCTTGGCCATGCTTTGTATAAGTTTACCGTTATGTCCGTGAAGTTTTTTATGAAACTTTATATATGAAGACAGAATACGATCTTATACCCACAAAATACGAAGCAGGATGAAAAGGAGCTGGTTAAGAGATCTCTTGCAGTAAATTATTTTTTTTTTAGCTTCGTTCGGAGGACCGATAGGTATTGACCTTCCTAATGTCTGACATACCAATTGTATCAACTAATATCACTTCCGCTTATTGTCCAATTCAGCATTTTTGTGGATACACAAATTAAAGATAACATTGTTTTCTTCTTTACATCTTACTTATTTTTTTAAATGTCTATGATATCTGTCTATTATATTGCAATGTATTTTTTTCTTTTTTTTATTGTAATTTCATAATTTTTTTTCTGCAGTTAATTGAATTATTTAATTAGATCACTTATCTATTCGTTGTTGCTGGACAGTAATTTGTGATGGAGCTATACATTGATATCACTCTAATGGTAATTCAATGTAAGAATGCCTCTTGCCCATTTCTGTTTTAAGAATGTCGGAAATCGAATAGGACGCAAGGTTAGAAGCTAGTTGGTATGGAGCTTATAATTGAAGAATAATTATCTATTTCGTGTCTGATCCGCAACATATGAGATACTGAGGAGAAAGGAATAAGCAACTCTCTAAGTCTCAAAGACATATACGTATCCTTTCCGTGAGAATGAAGGTCCTGGAGAACCTTATGATAACCAATTTACGATTTGTTCTCGATCGAGCACACTATACATGGTCATATGGCTTAACCAGCGAGAAGGGAACCGTCGAAGTCCAGCTGATTCCGCAGAGATGCTAAGGAGAGGGCACAGCAATATGTCAGGTTGCTTTTCTTTCACATATCGTCCGCCTTCGGTAATGTATAGTGGCCAAGAGTTCTCTTACAGCTACTGAGGTATGATTTCCACAGCAACTTATAAACCCTTGCATGAGTATATCTTCAAAATAGGAGAGTGAAGATTAGAGGCAGGTACTATGAGGGCAAGCTTCCATAGAGAGGGGATATCCTCAGGGTCCTATGGATTTTTTACTAGTTGCTAGGAGTTTTAGGAATCGAGCGGTTCTCTGCCACTGCCTACTTTGATGACCTACCTGCTTAAAACAGTTGGGCTGGGGTCAAAGCAAAGGCTGAGCGATACGCAAGAAATTCTGCTCTTCTGGAAGGGTCAGACTGATAGATTACAGAACATAGATATAAAAAGTCAGCTTCATTAGCATAAGGATAGGTAAGAGCTTAGATATACCACCTCACAATGAGGTTACCTGATAACTAGGGTGAGTCATGCTGAAGTACCATTTGGAACCTCAGATACCCAGCGAAAATGTCAATTTATGAAGGAGTTTTACAGTGTATCATGAAATATGCATCCCCCTCCTGAAACTGGAACCTCAAATAGCATCAAGAAAAAACTGGCTTCGGCTCAGAGGATAACTAAGCTGAGACTCAACAGAGCAGATTGGTCAATATCAGATAAATGTCCTTCTGGAAGCAATAACTTTCGACCTTCTCTTGCGAAAAGATGTGACCGAACGTATGTACAAGAAAGGAGGTTCGGCAAGACTTTCGGAAAATCTCCGAGTGAAGATTGTGGAAGACCTTAACAAATGGAAGAAGATAATCTGGGAGGATATACTATAAGAATGGAGCTGACGGTGTGTGACTGTCTGTAACGGGGGTGCTCTAAGGAGAGTATTTTCACATAGCATATTCATTGCAACAAGCAAAGTGGATCAAGGCCGTGGTGGCTGACAGTATTAAGGCATCACCATAGATAGCAACCTCGAGTCTGCTGCGGCGTCGGTTCGAATCCTGCCTGGGCAGGTTGAAATTTATTTAGTGGCGGAATAAATCTCTACCTTCTAACCTTTCCACTCTAGTTAGAATAGGTTAGTGACCTTTAAAAATAGTCCGTCCTGTTTGACCTAATAGGAGTAGGAAAGGACGTTAAAAACAAATAAAAAAATTAAAAACTCGGGATTCCCGAGATATTGGGTCTCACAAATCTTCAGAGGATTTTCTCTTCAGGAATACAATGGTTTAGTTTAGCCTCAAAACTTTACTCCGATAAATCTATTATATTTTTTTTTTTTAATCTTACCTCGACATGATTTAATAAGTAAATAAAAGTTAGTTTTTTTCAAGAGATTATGAACCTGGGCTATACAATGCCAATTGAGAAAAAATGTCAATATTCATTAAAAATAACGGTATTTACAATGAACAATTAGAAGAGAGGACCACTTCTGCAGTCCTAGCGGTAAATGCGATTATCGTCCTCTTTGAGGATGGCCTGATAATCAAATTATCGGAGGACGTCCTAATGAAGACCTTCCCTCATCAAATTGTCACCTCAGGGCCATCTAACCTTCTAACCAAATAAGAACTTTGGATTGCGTTACAGTCTGATTTAAAGGGTTCTGTCGCTTCCACCTTTAGGCGCAGTGTCATAATCGGAGACATCATTTTACTAAAATTTGCTTTTAAATACATAATAAAGCCCGTTAAGTTATAAAAAATAATGATATGTTTAAAAGATTGTTAAAATATGAAATGGTTTAAAATTCAATGAAAATAGTCCAAATATGTTATTATTTTTATATATAATAATTTGATTTATTAAGAAACAAAAAAATACAGCAACTTAAAAAAAAAAAAATTATATTAATGCAGTCAGTTGTAGATATAAGGAACAAACGGTATTTGTGTATGTATATGAAATAAATATGAATACGAATAATTACTGATTACATTTCAAAATAATTTTGTTTAAAAAACTCATAGCAATAGCCAAAACACTTCTTGAAGAAATAATAAAATTTTCTTTAGTTTGTGAAAACGACATGAATGGGACAACTTGACTTGGTAAATTTTAAATCTAATATAAAACGGACGAATAAATGATTTTAAAAAATAAATAAAAACCAATTCAAATCAAATGTAGAAAAGACGTTGATCGAACGGGAGTCACAAATTCTGGCATACGGGGTTGGATATTCAAAAACCAAACCACCCTTCAGAAGGCCTTTAGAATGAGACAACAATGGAATTGCAGCAACAAATTAAAAGAAAGGTCAGTGAGTCATAAACATACTCTCCTAACAAGTACCCTGCCTATTATATCTTCCTATTCCTATTATAGCTTATAATAATTATATAATACATATCATTGATTTGTTTTATGTTTAATTGTTCTTTTATGGAACTTTTGGAATAGAGGTTGATTAGGAGACTTCTGTGCAGGTAATTCTGTTCCGATAAATAAATACTACTAAAAAAGAGTTTTGATTTAGTTAGCTAATATAAACTAGAAATTTCCTAGTTAGCTTACCTCCTAATTGAAGCTCGGCTGCTGCCTGAGCAGTGTCACCTTCAGCTCTTCGTGCTACACACTGGTACATCCCTTGGTCTTCCCTTGTCACACCGTTCACCACAAGAAGTTCTCCATTGTTCCGGCCTGGTATTGCTCTCCCATCTTTGAACCTTTAACAATGATTTTATATATTTAATAAATTTCATTATTAATAAATCCGATGAATATTTGCAAGTGGAAACGAAACAAAGAAGAATGATTGGATGGTAGTTGGTGAATGCAGAACTTATTCTAAATTATGATAATATTTTTAAAGAAGAAAAATATACATAGTATGAATGAAAAAAAGAAAAAACGTGAAGAGATAACAAGAGATAAAAAAATATTAATCGAGAAACAAGAAAAAAAAATTAAAATGGAAATAAAGAAGGAAAAAAAGAAAAGATAATAAAAAAAAGAGAGAATATCGTAAAGAATAATAAAATAGGAAAAAAGAGTTTATATGAAAAAAGAGAACAACAAAGAATTGATGAAGAGCCAAAAGATAAATATGGTGAGCCTTTCATATTCTTTTCTCTTTAACAATTTTTGAAGGGGGGATATTTTAATATCAAATCCGTACCACAACAACTAATAAAGGATCTTAGGTAAGGACCTTACTGTGTCTAGGTCAACGGTTGTGCAAGGAGGTAATTTTGCCATGATTAAGTTCAACAGCCAGGTTTTTTCCCCTAATTACGGGTACCCACTTTATAAAGGTTGGGTGAGCACCACGAGGGTCTTCCGAACCCAGGGTCGATCCACAATTGATGTAATAGAATAAATAATTATCAGCTATAGCCAGATTCATTAATAACTAAAATATAGCTTCCTCACCATTTATATTGGAGAAAATTTCTTATGATATTTAATAAAATAACATTTCTTATGTCATTTAATAACATTCTTATGTTACTTAATAACAAATTGTTTTAATTGTAAATTTCGAAATGTTACAGAAAATTATAAACAAAAGATAATAGTTCAAAAAGCTGATACCCGATCAAAAATAATTTAATCAGAACCCTCAATTACTTAATAAACGATCTCTATATCCAAGAAAACTTTAATAGTCACAGTAAATAGTAATGCGCATGAGCGATCGAGAATCTTATTTAAAAATATCTGATGTGGGCAACACAGGACTATTAAATTATAAATCCGTGGCTCAAAAAGTGATACTGAATTTGGTTACTAGTTTCCGAAGATTACGGTAAAAACGACACTCGGCGTCCCGACATCCATCTATTGATACACACACACACACACACACACACACACACACACACACACACACACACACAACACTTAGTTTAATTCATACAAGGAAGTAAAAACGGAATCTGAACTCTCGAACGATCTCTATACCAATGCAATTTTAAACAATGTCAGTAAATCGAAATGCGCATGCGCGATGAAAAATCTGATATTAAATTCCAAATTAACGTCTTTAAAAATCTAATAAACTATTTCTATGACGATGAATTCTGCAAAATTAATAATTCATTTTAACTGTTCGCGCTAAAACAAAATTTTGATAGTAATAGAAATTAGCAACTTCAAAAACCTAACGAACGATCTCTTAATCCATGAAATGCATACCAACCTCCACTCCCTTTCCTAAAAATAATAAATATTTAAATATAAACATATTACAAAGAAAAAATCGTATAACTACTTGAAATTATCAGTTGTGACCAATTATTTAAACAACAAACAAAATATTAGAAGAATATACTATAATTATTTCAAAAGTCAATATTGAACGCAAAATAATTATTTTTAAATAAATAAAATAAATGAAAAAATGAAATATTACATATTAATTCAAGTCAGATTACATTAATTTGAATTGTAAAGGGAGGTTCAATAAAATTTACACTGGACCATTTGCTCACTAGTTTCCAACTTCAGATTAAATCGGAAGAAACGTTCCAGATATATAGACTTATCAAGAAAATACATTTGCACATGCGTAAACGAAAGTATACTGAATCATTATTACGCTAATCCTCAAGTTTCCTCCAACTATAGGCAGAATCAGACGATGCGTTTTCGAAATATAGGTATGTCAAGGGAAATACGTGTGTGGAAATATGTTTCCGCACGCCTAAGCGAAAATAGTGGATGGAATCCGATAAAATTGATATTCGCGTATCATTTACATCTGTGTACCAACCCGGACAATCTCAAAAAATTCATCAAAATCGAATAAACGGTACTATGCGTTGTACCCATCACATGGATTTGACTACAGACAGACACGAGACCAAATTTGTTCATTGATATTTAAAATTTAAAACGCGAGTAGAAATTTTCGATTTTCTGGACAACATTTTTTGCTTCCTCACTACCGATGGTAGGGAAACCTTGTGTTCATGTAGGAATTGAAAAAAAATTATGTCCTCAGAATCAAAAATGTCTATCAGCGTTTTAAGTTTTCTATATATAGGATATAGGAATCCAGACTGCAAAGACAGCAGCAACAAAACGGCTCTAACGATTTTGATTAAACATTCCTAATATTTTCTCCTTGAACCACTTTAAATTTCCCTATATAGTACATCTCCGAAAAAAAAAACAGAAAAAAATGTTATGAAGAAAATAAAACTTCATCTTCAAACTTGATCACTACAAAATCTGTCAAAAGATAATTAAATTTCTTCAAAAAAACAAAAAAAATAATTAACCAAATCTTATAGGGTCAGTTTTTAATAACCCTATTTTGAATGCACAAAAAATAGAACTGAAAATTAGAGTTGATATAAAATATTTTCTAATACAAAACTTACTCTTATGTGTACCACAGAAATTGAGCTGAAATCGGTCAAAAAATAGACGCCTTAAAAAGAAGCCTATTTTTTAAGAACCAATATGATAAAGGCCTCCTTTTAGCCAATTCGATTGCAGAGCATCTTCACATAAAACGGGTTGTATGGGAGATGCTAGGAACGTTTAAGGGATAACTCTGCATAGCAACCTTAATGTATAAAGGAATAAAATTAGAAAAAGAAATTTTAATTTAATAAGTTTTTGAAAAATATAAATTTAGTAACAAACTTCGGACTCAGGGTTGCAGTCGATGGTCATTGTTTTCTAAGACAATGGCTACACACGATTAGCCGTCTGCTAAATGTTCTTCTTGTCAATTAGCTACGTAATTAATTATATCATTATTTTGTCCTGAGTCATATTTATTCCTGATAATTCTTCAAGCCGTCCAGAAAGGATCAGCCCTTTGGCCTCTTTACATAAAACCATCATCAGAGTGTTGTCAACAATGGATGGTTTTTCAACAAGTCTTTGTTTCATCACATAATGATTATCATATAATCATAGTATTATCATAAATATAGTATCATCATATTAATATGGTTTAGAAATATAGTAGTAAAATTTAAATATAACGTTATTAAAATGTTAGATTTCATTTCTGTTCTGAAAACTGATATTGAACCTATACATAGAACCTATTAGATACAAAATAAATAAATATCAATAAAATGAGATTATTAAACATCATTGCTATAATATATGGCTAAAAAGAAATAGTGATAGATGTTTATCTTCCTTTGTGGGAGTTAAAAGAATAGCGCTTGCTAGAGATTGATGTTTTAAGTGGGTCGGAAACACTTTGGAGGTTGATGTCATTCATTACTTCCACGAAAGGGCTAAAGAAAGGATGGGACTCAGGAAAATCTAACCCTTGGGAAATTGCCTAAAGGAAACAAGCCCCAGTTGCTAGAAGCTGTTGGCTACCGGATTTATGATGTAAGTGGAGTAGTAACAGGAGTGGAAGTCATAAATAAAATTTTTTTTTTTCCAACTTCAAAGGAACAACTTCATTAGTAGAAATCTGCCAAGAAACGGCTGCGTAGGATAACTGCTTCAAAGTACTTTTCTGAATTACCTTGCTAGTAGAAACAATTGATTACCTCACTCTGCCTATAATTTAATTTTAAGAGAAGCAGCCTCTTTGATTTGATAATGTTAGCAAACATTATCAAATCAAAGAACAAATTTTTACACATAGTCGCTATTAATTCTTAAAAAAGCTAAATTAAACTTAAAAGTTGAAATTCTTTATTTATTTTTACTTAAATTGCATTTGTATATTTATTTGAGGATTTAAAATAATTGTAAAATTAAACATTTTTTCAATTTGCTCCTTTTCCGTAATTATAATTAACAATGAAATATATTTCAAAATTGTATCTCCTATTACTTATGTGGTTTTGTTTGTAGAAAATGATCATTTTACATCAACTGAAATGATGCATATTTTAATTTAGATAACATAGCTGGATCTCGGATTTCACATGTTACAGATGTTTCATCATTAAAAGAATTTGATTTATGTTTCTTAAAGTTAAAACAAATCAACATTTTTCGTTGGAAATCTCTGTTTCTCTTTTAAGAGGCCCCCAAATTTTACAGGAACACCATTGACCTTCATGTCACAACTCTCATTTAATGACAGACTTCTATTTTCAAATGTCTTTATAATATTTCTGTCATCATAAGCTAAAAGACATTAACTCCATATCATTTTTTTAAACACATGTTTGTATTTTCCCGAATTCCACTAAGTTCTAATGGTACTGGTCCAGACACCTAAAGCGGGACGACAACTTTTTGCAAAAAAAAAAAAAAAAAAAAATCAAATCCACGAAATATGGACATTTTTGGACATTTTTTATATTTAGATCTCGTAATTGTCGCACAGACTTGTTTTGGGCCTTGATTGTGAATTTTGTTAGTAATTTTGTTTTGTTAGTGTTATGCAAAAAGAATTATTACTTTTCCCGGACTCAACTCATTTTTTACATCTCTTTAAACGC
This sequence comes from Rhaphigaster nebulosa, assembly GCA_948150685.1. NCBI lineage: Eukaryota > Metazoa > Arthropoda > Insecta > Hemiptera > Pentatomidae > Rhaphigaster > Rhaphigaster nebulosa. The sequence goes on along the minus strand of OX411306.1, from coordinate 100,647,508 downwards.
TATAACATTCTATTTTTTATTTTCAATAATAAAAAAAATAAAAAAAATCACATCTTACACTAAAAAAACAACAACACTTTTCGGCATTTTTATGAATTCATTTCTCCTAATTGAAAATTTATTTCAAAAAAGAGTATATTTTCTCTACCGCGCCTGAATTATACTACACTTTGAACATAGTTTGTTGATTTATTTTTATTAACAATTTAAATTAATTATTGGTCATTTTTAGCACAGAATATAAAGGTCTCCCATCTCGCTATTATTGTTAGTGGTGGCAATGGTTTTCCTGGAAGAACCTCTTTGTAGTTATTTAACCTGCATCGGCTGCAGGCATGGGTAGCGCTCGTTACGTGAAAAAAAATTTTGTTCTCAGAATCGAAAATTTCCACTCGCCTTTTACGTTTTAGATATCAAGGAAAATATTAATTTTAGTGTCTGTCAGACGGTCTGTAGTCATATCTACGTACCGGCATACAACCTGCTTCTTGTAATCCGATTTGGAGGAAGTAGTTGGATGAAGAAGGATTGTGCGGGTTGGTGCCAAAACAGCACCATACATTTTTATAAAATTCCATCAACTACTTTCACTTATCAATATACTAACGTATTTTCCTTTGCACGCGTACATTTCTAAAAAGACTCGTCTGATTTGGTCTAAAGTTGAAGGAAAATATAGGACTGATATAAAAACGCTAAATTACCAATTTTATTAAATTTCATTCACTATGTTTCAAAAGACGCCTATGTTTCGAAAACCGTAGATCAAATTTGGCCCAATGTTGGAAGGAACTTAGGGACTAGTGTACAAATGGTTCAGGATTAATTTCTTTAAATTCTCTTTAACAATTTCAATTAGCGTAAGTTCAATTTTATTGCTCTTCAGGCACACAAATTGAGACATAGTGAGGAAGTTACACCGGGAATCATACAAGGATAAGAGACATACAAGGGAGTTATATCTACCAAATTGGAAGACGTATTTTCTTAAATTTGTATAATTGTGAAATTATAACAGGATGTTTTTTTTTGTTGCTTTTTTTCTCCCCTTCAGATATTTTTGCCTTGTGTATTTCTCTATTTTTCTATATGTACTACAATAATACAAACATATTTACACATGTACATATAAATCCCTTATGCTACCAGAAATTTTTTAAGGCTACAATTTTTATTTTAATATCCGTTGTGTGCATTTCTTGTTGGCTTTGGCCTTTCAGTATACAAATACTGCTGGTTGATGAATGGTAAGGTAAAAATGGGTATAGACTGTAGAGTCCAGTCCCCTGGCGAGCACGTCGACCACGGAGACAGCCTTGCCACCTCCCAGACCTGGGTGGAGGGGCGCTGTCTTTAAATAGTGGGTTGGCACAGGCTCTTAGCTCATCAAAGAATTTGATGTGCCTCCGACTGATGTTTTCCGGCACTAAGGGTAGTTGGAGTTCCTCATAGATAGTGGCGTTTCTCGCTCGTTGGAGTGAGGTCCTCCTGACGGTCCGCCGAAGAACGAAGTTCTGGAAGCTCTGCAGTCTTTTTAAGGTGTTCTTATACGTGTGTCGGAGCAGCGGTGCGCTTAGAGCATGGTTGGTCTTATAATGCCTTTGTAAATTTGCAGCTTCAGCCAAAGTGAGAGCTACGGCGACGTGAGCAGGTAATAAAAGTAGGTAAAAAAAAAGCATATATGCCTTCAACCAGTTGGGCCAGCTTGATTCTCTCTCTGACGTGATTGGAGAAGGTGAGGTGCCAAGCTAGAGAGAGACCGGTCTGCTGTTTCCATCATGAATGTCATGGACAGTGGTTTCTTCGCTTTCTTAAACAACATCACGATGGCATCCGTCTTCGCCGGATTCATCCTGATGCCGTTCAGTCTTAGGTTTTCCACAATGGCCGCAGATGCTGTCTGTGCCTTCTCGAGGGTCCTGCGGGCTTATGCGCAGGTGGCGTAGATGCCGATATCGTCCGCATAGGCTGCTACTACTGCCCCTGGGTGCTTCATTGAGACCACTGGTGCCGTGAATACGATGAACAGTGTTAATCCCAGTAATACCCTTGAGGTACTCCGTAGATGGTATCGTGTGGAGGCTAAGGCTCTGGCCGACTCGTACAACGAAAGATCTTCCGCTAAGTATCATATGTATACATATGATATACATATAACACAATACATCCACTCAATCTGCATAGGGAGGCAAAAAACCTGAACTCCTCCAGACAGATAAGCTCCATAGCTCTAGTCATCTTCATATGCTCTACGGTGTGAGCATGCAGCTTCATCAGGTGGTGGTGAAGAAGCCGCTAAAAAATCAGGTGCGAGAGGAGACTGATCGGCCGATAGTGCTACGAAGTAGCGGCACTACAATCGCCTGTTTCCAGTCTTTAGGAAAGTACGAGATCCGAATGCATGTGCTAAAGATATTCAGAAGGAAGACTTTACCCCTCCCAGCGAATATCCTCAACAACACATACGGGATATCATCCTTTCCCGACGCTTCGTTTCTCTTAGTGTGGCGTAGTACCAGCTCCAGCTGGAAAAAATGGGCTTTTCGGTAGAACACGGTTCTGGTAGGAGCATCTGCCTCCTCTTAGTTACGTGGGTCCTGACGAATCCCCAGAAGAACTGGCGATGATCGCCATGAGTCCTCCGTAACTGTTCAGGCCAGAGTGAGGTCTTCCAACACGCATGAGGATGGCTATCTGCCGCGTCATCGCAACAATGGCCAATATTCAGAAAGGGATATGTTTATTGCTAATGTTTACTCAATGTGTATCCGGAAGATTGGTTTTATTGGAAGGACTTGTTCTGATTTTACTTCTATTTATTCAAACATTATTACTTCTATTTAATGTATTTGTTCGGCCTCATGTTGAGGATGGTGCTCTATTATGATTCCCTGTGAACATTAAATAAGTAACATTGATAAAGATACTACAAAAGCGATTTTTAAAATATTTATTTGACATAAATAGAGAGCTATGGACAGGATTGACGCACCATCGATAAAATGAGTTGTGCATAGAGGTCCTTCAAAGGTCATTGAACATGTATCAGAAAATAATTTAGTTTTTAGTTTATTTAATATTTAATTTTAATTGGAAGGAAAAAGATTTTAACCAAAAGGTTGGTGAAATATGCAACAATGCAATAATCCATCAATTATGCAAAATAAAATGTATCATATCTACTCCAAGTGCATTGATTTGTAAAGATATCCAATAATTTTGTTTGAAAAACTAATTTTAATAAATGTACACCTGCATGCAATTCCGGTCTTTACTTTTGATGATGTATAGTACCAATTGATATAAACTAGACAGCATAGAATGCGCATGTGTCCAAGGTGATTGAATGCTGTATGTTTCATAAATTCAGTTAATGGAATAAACCAGTGCAGGACAGTAAAAATAATGATACATTTAATTTAAATAATCTCATAACTAGTAAAATCATATTTTTACATTTTAAAAAATGTCCACGAATCGTGAGTCCATACTATCACAAGCAGAATATTAAACTTTTTGAAGAATATTAGAATCAAAATTAAATAGTGAATATGTAATAAACTGTGGTAACTTTGAGATGATCTATTTCTACGCCTATCTAATTACTCGTTTCTTATTCTTTTTCTACTATTAACTATTTTCCAATTGGTAAAAATTAAAATTCTGAAGACAATCTTCAATAAAGTTGCTTTTATGAGTGATTTTCTATAACTTTGAACCATTTTTTTTTAAATATTAATATCAGCCAATTAAGAGCAATAAGTAATGATGTCAATGTTCACACTCATTCCATAATTAAAAAAATAAAGAAATGAAAAATTAGCAAAAAATAAAAATGGTAAGAATGATATTATATTTGTTTTAATTGTTGTCCCTGAACCATGGCACCCGGCGCGCATGACGCATACGGACTGTCATGTAACTAAGAGCAATTTATACTATCCAAGTTTTTGAAAAAAATTAAATATGTTAAGGTAACAAACGAAAAAAACAGTGTGTTCAATCTACAGTGTGACAATGTGACTCTGTCTAAACACAGTATCAGGTCCCTAGTCTTGAAACAATGGATTGTGATACTCGGACCATATTTTATCATTTTCAAATCATAGAAATAAAATAACACTTATAAAACAATTTTTTGTATGTAAGACTTTATTGGATGATTTACGAGAAATGGCTGAACCGAATTTGACGAAACTTTTTTCCGTTGTTGCATGGAGCCGTTAGAAGGTTTCACATGCTCGTCCGATTTTCATAGAAACATTTAGATCAAGCTTCATATTGTTATTTAGAGCCGTAAAGTGGTTTAAAGCAACATTAAATTGTTTTTTTTTTCATAATTATTGTTGGCTTAGGAAAATGACGACGGACTTGCCAAGTACTAGAAGACTGAGCGACACGTTTAAACTGTAGTTTTTTCGAGTAATCAGATCTTTCTAAAGGGTTGAATCTTACTAAAACCCCACTCTGTCAATTCATCTAAGAAGACCAAAAAAACCTAAAATTTTTCGCTTTTTTATATTTTTGTTCTATCAAGTACAATAGTGATTTTTTGATTGTAAATTCTAGTAAATAATGCATTAACTATGGTATAACTGTTTTATGCTTTAAAAAGCTCAAAGTAAAAGATTTTAACGTGCGGTTTCAGTGGAGAATCACCAGATAAATTACGTTAGTTCACGTTCCCTTGGGTTATTGAGAAATAAACTGTTGGATCCCCTGACCCTCGAGCAGGCAACGCACTTCTCTGCCGTGTTAGAAGCATCACGATCCACTGAATTCTGCTTGAAACATAAAGCTAGAGTAAAATTACTCAATTCTAAGCCTTTAGAGTTTTAAACAAAAAAATCTATAGCTGACGGGTATCGCAACTTGTCTCGCTACCGTTTATCTGATAGTCGAAGCTGCAGCGGGCTGAATAAGGTTGTAACTATTTAACGACAGACCTGATAGTTACTTGGCCTCCTGATATGATTTTTTGATATTTAAAATAAATTAAAAATCAAATCAAATTTTAGAACGTCCGCCATGTTGTCTCAAGATTGCGGATAACAGTTTAATGTTGCTAAAAATGTTTAATTATATAAATAAACTAATTTAATTAAAGTTACTTACTCATTGGTTTTATATAAATATATTTCATTTCCTTATAGATGTACATATATAGAATGTACATGTGGTAGATACTTTCCTCAATGTATATCATTAAATTATTCAATATGGGTATATTAAATATATTACGACAGATGTCACTCCCTTAATGAAAATTGAAACTTCCGTGATATTAGCTTATGCCACGGAAATTGCACGTTTTATAGATATAATAAAATAGAAATATAGAAATAATAATTATAGAAATTATTATAGAAATAATATTATTATAGAAATAATAAAAAATTATTAACCTGTTCTCACAATTATTTGTTATGAAGGCTTATTATGAACACTAGATGATTTTGAAGGCTGTAAGAAAACAAAAAAACGAAATGATTGCTTACTTGGATGTTACAATTTGAAAATTACGGAACTGTGCATGTGACTTCAATCAGAAAACTCAGAGGACGGAGGAGAAAAGGGAAGTTCTGCTAGATCGAGGGGTGTTATATGGGTATTTATTATCTAAATTTAATTATCTTTTGCTGCTGAAGAATAGTTATATTTGTATTTATTCTCATTTAGCAATCATTTAAAAAAAAAATGATTTTTCCAACAAAAAAAAACACTTGAAGGGAATTTCGTATCTGCATGTTTTATCAGGATGGAACTTGTAGCTGACTTAAATACATAAATTGATTGATTTTTTTCCAGCAATAATGCCGAAGTTGATCCAATATGCTAGCAAAGTATCGAATGAACTTTCTTCTTTCGTACTTCTTCCATTTTCATTTTCTGTTCCTAAGTAAATTACACTTATTAGACATCTTTTATTTAATTAGGAATTGATTTGCCACTTCTATAATTTTGTTTTATTGAAAACTAGTTTCGAATGTTATATATTCATCTTCAGCTCTAAAATCACACAAAAATTCAAAAATAAGCAATTCAAAATATAGTTTGGTATTATTATTCATATTAAATTAGATGTAATATGAATCAATATTATAAAACATTTATGAATTATGAATTTAATTAAGACAAGAAATCAAATACATGTTGGTACTCACCAAGGTTTAAATGAATTATGTCTAAGAAAAGTTTGTACTGGTTTCTTTTTGTACTGAACTAACAATGAAAGAAAGGAAAGGTGGGATGTTTATAGGTAAACGGTTTAAGGGTCGGGGTTTTTCCAGTAATGCCGGTGAGTAATTGGTTTTTCTGTTATTGATGGGAATAAATTTAAGATTGGACTATTGGAGATATTTATTAGGCCATTTAAGCAAAAATCTGGATTAGATTTGAAGGATTTTATTATTTCAAGTGCTTTATATATATTTCATTGAAGGCTGTTTTCAACGTGATGTATTAATTTAACTCCTGAGTTTTTGATGAATTTATGTTTTTTCCCGTTTAAATGAATAGCAAAGTTGGAATTCTCTTTCTTCTTATTATATGCACGTATATGTTCGTTCTATATATATTCCCTATATATTCCTTCTATATACATATTCTCTTCTATTTATTAAGGAAAACAGTGTATGTACCAAGGTACTTGAAGTTTACTAAGTCATCCATGCAATCCGGGAAGGTATTAACAAAATATAATATTTAATTCTAGTTTATCAAATAAGGTAATAACAGTATAGTCATAATAAATAGCGGCATAAAAATAGTTAGTATGTAATAACATATTGAACAAACACGATTATGTTCCTAAATTATTAAACCTAAAAAAAAAATCGTCTAATCAAAACTTATCTCGGAAGAAAACGAAGAGAATGAGGAACTTTATAGAGATTTCGCATCTTAATAAACTTGGGAGGATAAGCCGCGCTTTTAAAGTGTGAAACAGGTAAAGTAACGAGGATTGTAGGAAGATAAAGTTGTTCTTACCCTCCATGATATTACTACGAGTTATTTTTTATTATTTAAAAAAGGAGATATGTGTAAGCTATAAAATATAAACAAAAACCAAATAGATAATATTTCTCAAATTAAATACATAATAGATTATTAAATATTTGTATTAATTACAAATAAATGCTGTTGGAATATTATTTAGTCTGATATATGTAATTTATCTGTGTTATAAAGAAGCTATCCATTTCATTTCAATATGCCCTGCACCAAAGATGAATAAAATAATTCGTGCAAATTCAACTAAAATATAACTGCAAAATTTAACTAAATCCAAATAAGTAGTGTTGTTTCTATATAATGAAATAAATAATAAATCATTCAATATTTGTTTACAATATAAGTAAACGCTAATGCTACCTTGTTTAGAATGATCTATGTAATTTATGCTAAATTCGACTCCCGTAATCGTAACCAATATAATAGCATTGTCCTGCGTTATGACGTCATTTAATGTTCGAGCCTGTTTATGTAATTCCAATGTATATAACGATCAAGCATTGTTAAAAATTAGTAAATTAAATCGATAATAAGTTTATCAAGGTATGGAGTTAATAAACATTTTTATTAAAATTTATCGTTATATTTTATATTACATTGATGTTAAAAAAGATATGAAATGCGCTTTTATATTTCTTTATGATAGAAATTATTGATAACAAATTTAATATGCTTTTTAATTACTTTGTATTAAAACTAAAATCTCAAAGAAAAATCAAGTGTACCCTTAGCAATCCATGCAAGTATATATATATAAATGCGCGATACCTATACTGTTTTTGAATACCAATGAAATATAAAAATATTAGTGCTTCTATCTCTGGGCCTGGTTTCGAGTTCGGCTGTGGCAGATAATTATGATTTTTTCTTTTATAAGCCGTATCGACCATCTGGGTTTGGGAGATACTCCTGATGTTCAACCAGCCTTTATAAAGTAGTACCCTTAATTTGGGAAAAAATATGGCGGTTGAGAGCGATCCTGACTAAATCACATCCTTGCATAATCGTTAGCTTAGAAACAGTACTATCCTTAAGTACTGAACCAAGACGCTCCTGGGCAGTAGCGGTACAGGTTTTCTTTCATAATATATGTATAAGTTAAGGCCCGGAGTGCAGCAGTATTAGCATTAATACCATATACGGCTGTAAACAACAGCCAGAATGTATATAAGGAGAATTAAAACCTCAATAAAGTCAGTCTTATTTCGGATATTGTGCGTGTCATTTCTTAAACCTTTTCCTTTCAGCCGGTGGTGAAGGAGAGGTTGAAGAAGGCATATGGCGGGGGCAGATGGACACCAGAAGAAGATATCTTCCAGCTATTCAGGAAGGTAAAAACGCCCCAGCAGACGAAAGGACAGTACGCCGGAGCCCTGTTGGCAAAATTCAACCAAATTACGGAAAAGATGAGAGAGACGGTGAGTGCGGCCGAGACAGCAGGAAGGATAGCATTTGTGACCACCATATTAAAGGTACAAGTAGCCAAGGAAACTGGAACCAAAGGTGGCCTTCCAGGGGAACGCTCGTTCATGGAATGCGCGCAAGAAATGCTGGACAGCAGCGCAAGAGAGGAGGAAACCCGGATGGAAATAGAATAGGTCGGATGGAGCAAGGTAACCTATGGGCGACCTGGGAACATGCCGTCGACCTGGAGAAAAAAGGGTCAGGTCTACGGGAACCAGGAGAGGGTTGCGGTGTCGGGGAAATGGACAGATCAAGGCAGGCCCCAGACCAGGACGAGAGGAGTAGATAGCAGGAAATGTCACGGATGTGGGAAGAGCGGACACTTGGTAGCGCAGTGCCCACGCACCAGGTGCTTCGATTGCGGGACGGAGGGACACATCGCAAGACATTGTCCATACCTCTACCAGAGAAAGGACCCACCGAGAGCGGAACCCATGAAAGTGAACGCTCAGAGAGTAAAGAGGCTCTCTATGACTCATCAAGAAGGAGTGGATCATCGTGAGAACCTTCGGAGGCTTCGGGCTCGTCCGAGTCAGAGGAAGAATGTGGCGAACCAGAAGGTCGAAGAACCGGAGGAAATAGAGGCAGCTGGAAGAGCGGAGGAAGCAGACGTTGGAGAGCAGAGGGGGCGATCTGAGGAGAGTGCCAGCAGAGAGGTGACCGTACTTTGGTAAGCCATAACATCACGAAAGAGGCTTGTCGGTTGCCTATCATAAGAGTAGTCGGAGGAGTGAGGTGCCTGGTGGACACAGGAAGCTCCAACACCATCGTGACCCGGAGAGCGCTTGAGGAGCTGTGTGACGGAGAGAGAGTACTCCAGATTCAGGTATGTAACTGTAAACTAATCACTCTTGGTGGCCCATGTAGAGTAGAAGGGGAACCGGAGATAGGATTGAATAGGTGGGGAATCGAGAGCGGCACATTAGCGGTGTATATAGTAGGGAGCATGCCTCGGGAATACCAGGGGATTATCGGATGCGATCTGTTGGGAAAAGTAGGCGCGCGAGTTAGAGTCCGGAAGGGAAGATAGCATATAAGAATAGGGACGAAAAGATACGAGTGCCGGAAGCTTATAGAAGACGGCAGGGCAAGGATAGGGGCAATTAGCCATGCGGAGGACTGGAGGCAGGTGATCAGGAGGGAGTACAGGGACATCTTCTTCAGGGAGGGAGATACACTCGGAGTAACGGGAAAAACGATACATGAGATCCCGCTGAAAAAGGAGATGGTAACCTATATAAAAGATAGACGGTACCCACAAGCGCTACGGCAACATATGCGGGAAGAATTAGCCAGTCTAAAGAGTCAGGAAATAATTGTGGACAGTACGTCACCTTATAATAGCCCCCTGTGGGCAGTGAAGAAAAAGAGTGCACCGGGAGTAGAGGGGAAAAATACAGGGTGGTGATAGACTACCGCAAATTAAATGAAAACACGGTGGACGAAAAATACCCGATCCCCAGGTTAAAGGACATTTTGGATAGACTGAGTGGGGCGACGGTATTTAGTACTCTGGATCTAAAAGCGGGATACCACCATATCCGAATGCACCCCAGGGATCAACATAAAACGGCATTCACTTTTGAGAGAGGGCACTATGAGTTCATGCGGATGCCGTTCGGGTTGAAGAACGCCCCAATAACTTTCCAACGCCTTATGGATGAATTTCTTAGGGGAATTGACGAAACAATATGTCAGGTTTACATGGATGACCTATTAGTGTTCAGTAAAACCGAAGCCGAGCACGCGAAGCACCTGCGTAGTGTGTTCGAACGGGTCCGCCAGTTCGGTCTAAAATTATCAAGCGAAAAATCACTCTTAGGGCAGGACCAAATCAAATTTCTAGGTCATACCATCAAGAAAGAAGAAGTCAAACCCGACAACGATACAGTAGAGGCCATTCGGAAAATGGCGGTTCCGCGAGACGTAAAGGGAATTCGTAGGTTACTGGGAACCCTTAATTATTACAGACGGTTTGTGCCAGAAATGGCGGAGTACCTTGTCCCCCTCAATAGAGTACTAAAAAAGGGAGCAAAGATCGTAGTGACGCCGCTCATGGAGAGTTACATACGTAAATGTATGCAGCGGTTACAGGAGGAGCCGGTATTGGCATATCCGGACTTTAACAAAACCTTTAATGTGACCACGGATGCGAGCGAATACGCGTTAGGGGCCGTGTTATCCCAGGAAGCAGACGGCGGAGAACGCCCGGTAGCCTACGCCAGCAGACGCCTTACGGACGCAGAGACGAGATATAGCGCCCTGGAGCGGGAGTTGTTAGGCATTGTGTGGGCCGTTGACCACTTTATACCCTACGTGTTCTGGCGGCGATTCCGCGTACATACCGATCACAGACCTCTGCAATGGGTGGGGACGTTGAAAGAATCCTCAGCGAGGGTTACACGATGGAAAGAGCTCCTGGCCCAGTACAATATGGAAATAGTGTATAAGCCCGGGAAAGAAAATGTAGTCGCGGACTGGCTATCCAGAGCCATCATGATAAATGCCATAGAGAAAGAGGGTGGAGGGCCATCGAGGAACGTGCGTCAATTTCTGACGGAATGGACACCCGAAAGAGAAGGAGAACAAGGCTCGAGAGAACCGGACGAAGCAGAAGAGTCCCCAGGGGAGACGAGCTCGACTGAGGAAAGACCGGCGGAGATGGAAGAAATAGAGGAAGTAATCAATGACAAGCGGCGACAAATAATTTGGAAAACTAGGACTTCGGGCCTCAAGCTGGAATACTCCCGATATGGACGCAGCAGGATCAACTCCATATGGTCGCAACCAGGAGCGAGAGAGGACCAAATTTGCAGAGCGCTGAAGGACGCGTCGAAACCAGGAGTGACATACCATCTCTACGTTGGAAACGCCACGATTTGGGAGAAGATCAAGAAATTATGGCGGTCCGAGCAAATCGGTATGGACCGAATCTTCATCCGGTGTAAGCTAATGGTAGAGACCGTGAGAGATGAGGAACGGCAGAAAGGGCTGACATTTGCGTACCACCTAGGAAAGACTAATCACTGCTTGGTGACCGAAACTTTGCACGCAATGCGGCGAAAGTATCTCTGGTGGGGGATGAAGAAAACCATCACTGAGACCATCGGGGTATGTTACATATGTCTCACCACCAAATACGATAGGCATCTCCCAAAAGGTAGACAGGAGGAGACGCCGACTGTAGGTGCGCCGTTAGGAGACCTACAAGTGGATACGTTCACCTGGAGGGGATACAAGTGGGTCACAATCATCGATCTCTTCAGTAAAGTAGCGATGGCCCACCAGATCCATGAACGATCGGCGGAAGCGGTACTGAGAGCTCTACAGATGTGGTTCCAATTTTACGGGGTGCCAGAGCGAATATCGTCCGACGGAGGCAGGGAATTCGATAATGCTCAGCTTAGGGGTGAAACGAAGAAAATAGATGTAGTGTGGCATCTTAATACGCCAGGACATCCTAAAAGTAGAGGGACTATTGAAAGGCTGCATAGTACTCTGAGCGACCACTTGAGGGTGTACCAGGTAGAACAGGGGCTGGAGCCGGATGCGGCGATGAGGAAGGCGATAGCGGCGTACAACCACTCCATCCACACGGTAACGGGGTTCTCGCCGTTCATGATAATATTCGGTTTAAGGGAACGGCGCAGGAATTACGGGAATACAACGGGTAACGACGAAATCGCGGGGGACTTGTTGAATAACAGAATCGAATTAGGATAACGATGGTAAAAAGTCCGCGCGAAAATCGAGAAGGAGAAGCGTAATAGGGTAGCGAGGGAAAATCTTCGCGTAAAGGACGTGATGGGGGCGATAAGAATTGGGTCCATAGTTTACCGGAAGATAATTTCTAACAGGGGAAAGGAGCTGCTGCGATACGAGGGACCATTTAGAGTGATTATAATTAGGGAACATAACACTGTCACCATTGAGAGTGTCAGCGAACCAAAAAAGAGTAGAACGGTTCATATCGAACAGTTAAAGCTGCCAATAGTAGAGCCAGAGCAACCTTAACGAGCTGGAGTGCCCCCGTCTCAGCGCACAGAAGTATCGTACACAGGAACATGTACATTGGCGAATTGGGAGTTCAGAAGAGCTATATTTTATTTTTGTCTTTAGTTTCACATGGATATTTTGTACAGTGTATTTTTTCTTTTGTTTTAATTTTAAGTGTCGTTGTTTTATTTATTTATTGTTTTTTTTCTCTCATTTAATATTTCTGTATATAGTTTCAAGATATGAATGCAGTGTTTACAGGGAACATTAGAGTGTAATTATGGTCAGAGTTTAGTAAGTAAGTTTGGAATGTGAGGTATTAACGGCTGAGTCCTGTGCACTTCGTGCCTATGCTTTTGTAAAGTTTACGAAATGTTCGTAAACTGGTAGGGGGGAGTTAAGTCCCGGAGTGCAGCAGTATTAGCCTTAATACCATATACGGCTGTAAACAACAGCCAGAATGTATATAAGGAGAATTAAAACCTCAACAAAGTCAGTCTTATTTCGGATATTGTGCGTGTCATTTCTTAAACCTTTTCTTTTTTTTTTTTTATGTTTGGAGTTGCTGACGCTTAACTTATATATATATATATATATATATATATATATATATATATATATATATATATATATATATAGAGAGAGAGAGAGAGAGAGAGAGAGAGAGAGAGGAAGGAAGGTGGTCTAAAGATTCCACACTATTGGATATTGAATTTTCACCAAACCATAGTTATTGATAGAAGCTTGCCGCACATACATTTTGAATTTGTGTATTGTAAGGTGCCACATCATATATTTGTAATTTAAAAAAATATGTTTGTATGCCTAGGATACAAACAAGATAATTTTACTTTCCTCACCGGTATAAAGATATACTTGTAGAAAGGATACATTCCAAGCAATTTTTACTCGTTTATAACTAGTTCAGTTTAAACAGATAAGTTAGGTAATATTAAGAGACTTACCAAGTGATGAGATGAGATGAAGAAGCGTGAGACACGATGCACCTGAACTCTGCAGTGCCACCCATTCTTACTACGGCCAGGGGCGGATCGACCTCTACAACGAGCTGCCCGAGGACGGAGAGGCGGAGTTCAGCAGAAGCCTCCCCTACCGTGTTTTCGGCAGTGCACTTGTAGAGGCCGGAATCCTGTTCGGTGACCGCTTCCACGGCGAGCACTGGCCCCAGCACTCGAGTCCTTGCCCCAGGGCTCACTGCCCGTGGCTCGTACCCTGGCTGGATGTGGTACCATCTGTAACAAAATGGAGCAGTCTTATCACCCGGAGATCAATATAAATTAATAAAAAATAAAAGGAATTATATGAGAAAACATTGCTGTAAGCTAAATTATAATTCCAGTTAATTGGTTGAAAAATATAAAACAATAACGTCAACTAATCTCATTGTCAGTTTAAAATTAAGATATACCTATAGAGTAAAATTAACGCATTTGAAGAATAAATAAATAAAATTACCGAATTTTGAGTATAATCTGGCGTATTAAATTGTAGCCAAATAAATTAATAAATATAAACAGATGTTTTCCATATTTTATTATTTTTAATGAATATTCATTTTATTATTTATTTATATTTTATATTTAATGTGTCTGTAATCAATGTTTGATTATTCATACGTAATGGATGTAATATACATGCATATAAATAACACTTATTATACTGTTGTTCCATTTCATTATGAGACTAGATACACTCAATAAAAGAAAAATTACGTTGTTTCCCTCCAGTTTCTTCTCAAAATTCAAAACTGATAAATCGACAATAATTTATTTCAGGGTTGCTGTCCCATAGTAGCTTCCCGAGCAATTCTTGCAGATTTTGTTTTACCTTTACGTTGGTTTTAGTAATCTTTAAGAGTTAATTTTAATAAATTTTGATGCATTCACTATCTTCGTGTTAAATATTCATTTCTTTAAATAGTATGTATTTATTTTCTTGCATATCCTGAATTGGTTCATATTTTTATCTATTATTCTTTTCCTTATTACTCTTTTGTTTTTCTTTTTGGTAGAATCATTCTCATTTCTTTGTACTCTTAGTAAAGTTCCCTTCATTTGAATTTTTTTATTTTACATAGTACCTAATCATTTTGTGCAATTTTGATTATTATTTAGATCCAAAATATTTATATATATATATATATATATATATATATATATATATATATATATATATATATATATATATATATATATATATATATATATACTTTTATACTTGTTTTACACTGGCAACTATTTTTGAAAACCACCATAAGAAGTTACTTTTATGTCACCAGGGTGACGTTAATCAGTCTACGTTTTCTTATTGGCATCTTAAGTTTTAAACAATATTCAATCATCATGAAGCCAATAATCTTCCCAGAATTATGACCAAGTTTTGAGTCTAGTATAGCTTCAAAATATTGGGAAAGTTTATTATTTTAGAATTTTTCAAAAGCCATTTGAATTCCTTTTCAAATAACTCTTTACTTCTAATATTTAATAGATCAGCCGAGTATATAGCTCTCAATTTAGTTGATTGATTGATGGAATGTTTTTTAAACATACTTTCGGTAATCGATTGTCTTCCATTAGGTACCAGCGAATCTATCTTTCAAGAACGTTTATCTCTACTAATTCTAGAATCGCTTCTACACGCACATGTTAGTTTGTAGATGGTACATTGTAGGTGTTACATTGCCGATGTACCACCATGATAAATGGCTTTGAATCAACTACAGTAGTTATATGTAGTATAGTTATGCACTTTTATATGTAGTATAGTTATGCACTTTACAATAATTTTACCTCTTTATAAAAAAAACACGACAATATCAATACAATAATGATGCACCTCCTCGGTTTCCGTAATCTCCCAAAGTTAATTTTATTGTCCCACCAGTTTACATTTAACCCTCCAAAGATTGCTGGCATCTGACAGATGACTTTTTATTTTTTGCTACAATTCGTTACTACAATCATTACTGTGCCGTTTACGATAAAGAGCTACTGTTTTAGATACCTATCCTCCCTCTATCCTAGACGATCAAAACTAAGTAATTTGTAATTAATTAATGCCAGGGAACTTTCTTTTATAAAAGATAAGCCGACTTATTTCTTAAATTATATAATAAGAATTTCTTATAAAATAAGAAAAATACATTCACTCATTTCATAATTTCTTTCATGCTTTTCAATGTCATTAGATAAATAATAGTCCTTGAACGCAATAAAAATAATAAACGCTAAAGCAATCCAATGATTTTATAATTTGTTTGAGTTTTTCCTTGCAAATTCTTTGAAATTTTTTGAATAACATGATCTTTGATGTTTATTATTATTAATTTGAAGTTATATTGGCTTATAAGTACGCTTCATTACGAGCCAATTGCGTCTTATAAAAAATGTTTATAAATTACAATTTGACAGAAGACTATTCCCTAAGTATTTATTTTTCGTTTGCATCTCAAACTTTTACTCCCAATTTTTTATTTATATTATTATACTCTTTTGAGAATTTGAGGATCTAAATAATTTAGTTCGATCTAAGATACAAAAAAATTTTCATTCTATTAATTTCTGGAGTTTGCTAGATAAAAGCAAAAACCTAAGGATTAGATAAAAATCCTGTTTTTTCATAAAATTCCATAGGTACTTCATAATATTTTGTTTTCTTCTGAACCAGAAGAATGTGCCTTAGAATGCGAAATTAAAAGTATCTCAGCAGAAGATATGTTAAAAAAAAAAGTTAGAAAATACAGATACGGAACTATAGATATCTGATTCTGAAACGGAGTTGTTGATTTCGTTGTGTTCTATGGTAAGCATCGCAGAATAAAATGGTCAAAAAAAGTGCAAAGACTCCAGTGAATGGAGCAAGCTGCTGTTTACGATTGACATGTTAGATAGCATAATATATAAATATTTTTCACTCAAAAAAATTTGCTTTTCGAAAATAAAAATGTAACTTATTATTTATTTATTTTAATTGAATTTATTAGTAGCTGAATTGAGTGTTGTTTTTTTCACATGTTATTTATATGTGCCTTTAGTTTAATAGTTTGTAGGGTTTTAAGTAATATGTTCATAAAAACCACAGTATTCTCTATTAAAGGCGTTGGTGACTGTTAGACGCCACGTGACCTATGATGTTTGGATGGAGGGAGCGACCTTTGCAGGGTTACATTTATTCATATATTTTAATAAAAATGAAAGAACAATAAAATGGGGGAAAAAACATCCAGGAGATTTTTTATTAAAACAAATATTTCGTTAAATGAGATTTACCTGAAATAAATTACCGCGGTTCGTTAGTTCGGTTTAATGAAATGAGATTCCCTTCTTCCATTCACGTTTTTTATTTCCTACTGGCCGGTTTTTTATTACCAAGCGGTTTTTTTTAGGTAAAAAAGAGTTTTACAGGTGTAAAGGATTTCGCAAATTGATTTCTTATGCCCAAAAATCCTTAAATTCTACTATGGAATTTTCGGATACATTTTACAACCAGATAAAAAGAAATTTATGGCATTAATGTATATGGTTGTTACCTACGCAGTAACTGTAAAAAAAAATGTATGGACTATTTTTAAGTTAAAAGACAAAATTATAAAAATATCTTTCAGTAATTTTTCGTTTGATAAAGAGTTCAGTTCCAGTAATATATTTCGTTTTCTGTTACTTCAAATAACTGAATTCTGTGGAGCTTAAAATGCGGATAGGATTAACTGAACCAAGTGTAACGTTTTTAAGCCTCGGCACTGCAGCTGCACCTATCGATTTACCCTCCCTTATCTCAGCTGAATATCTCTTTTATGGAATATATCAACTTTAAGGGAATAGTTAGTACCGTGCAGAGTAAAACTGACAAAAGAGTTAATAACTATTAAATTTATTATTATGTTGCCAATATAAAATTTCCATTCAGTCAACTAAAATATAATTTGATGTTTCAATATAAAGAAACCATTTCAAGCTTATATAAGACCTAGAATACTCTTTTGTTATGACTTAATTATGTAATTAATAAGCAGGTTAATTAAATAAATAAGCAGGCAACGGTACTCTGAGGTTCCAGGGACCAAAAATTAGTAGACTGTTAAATAAATTAGAAAATTAATTTTATATTTCAGTTATTCATTAATTCCCAGTCAGGTGCAATCAATTGTTGATACTTTCAAATTTTAAAACCTATTTGATGCTGCAGCACTGGGACATGTTCTTCTTCCTTTAATTACAGCTCTTTTGTTTATTGAAATATTAATTGTATAGGTTGCATTCTAATAATTAAAGAGGCTTGTCATGAATAATTATTGGTATTTGTATGTTTTCGAAGGATTGCTGTAAATGTGTTATATATTTTGTGTTGTGTAAGGTATGCATTCACACATTCTCATCGCAGGATTATTCTCTGGAATAAATTCTTTATCAATAATAATTAAGACACAATTTAAAGATGTTTCAGTTTAATTCATCAGATATCAGTTCAAAGATTAAAACTAATTAATCAGAATACATAAAACTATACAGAAACTGACGAAGACGTAGAATAATCCTAAAATAGAATACAGTCGGGCTATTATTCAGAATCTGACTTATTAACGGATTATTCTTGAAACTGCAAAAGTTGTAAATTGTTCCTTATTATAATAATTTTTACTATAATTATATTTTTAGGGTGATATGAAAGAAATGAAAATTAGAAAAATTAAAATAGAAAATTGTAGCTAAAAAAAAATCTCTGATAACTGTAAAAAAAAAAAAAAATTGTTTTTGAAACTAAAATTAAATAACCAACGTTTTAGATAATTGAGGTTATTACATCTGTAAGTTAGAAGGAATGATTTTCATTGAATGAGATTTTTTAAATCAGATGATCTCAAGAGTCAACACAAACTTTATTCATATTACCTGTTTTGAATTATCTAACAATAATTTTCAATTTATTTGCCCAATAAAATAATAGAAATGCAATTCCAATAGATTGTTTAATGTTCGCCATGATTAATAATAATCTTACGTTTTTCATTGTATAATGGTGAATGAGTAATACAGTGATTGGCCTGTAATAAATACTTTTTAGAATCACTCAAAAATTTAAATCTCTAAAACATTATTTTGTTTATTGTCCCAAAATAATAATACCAATGTTGGAAATCGTATTAAGAAATAAAATGGATTAAGGAACACAGATCGAAACAAGCAGCAAAAATGCACTAAAGGTGTTTGATCTAATAAGTTATGCCGTCCGCATCAAGTAATATTTTTTCATAGAATTCCCTGCATTAATTATAATACCTTCTTAATTGTTAATTAATATCATCCTGTGATCTGATAGGCAGAAACTCAATAATGCCCAGTTTTGAAAAGTTATTCACTAAAGTCTAGCAATACTAAAAAAGGATTTAAATACATCTTCAGATCTTATTGAACTGTGCTAAAATAATTTATAGCTAAACTGCTAATAGATAAACCCAAAGAAATCATATCTCCCATCCAAATTCAAACATTGTTTTCAGAACTATTGAAAGAGTATAGTAATGTTAGGGTACTATTTACAGATGCCTCGTAAATGGAAAAAGTGTGGAGTTATGTCGTAGTTGATGGAATATAACAAAAAAATGAAACTGAACTTCTTGGAATCTGTTCCATCTTCGAGAAAAAGAAGCCGAAACAGCCATCAATGAATCCCTTGGCAAGATTATAATGTCTGATGCTAGGCAGTGGATCATGATTACCTGAATATGTACTGCCACTGAAAACCCAAATAAATTAAATAATGATTCAGATAATAAATTGATCGTCGAAAATTAAATTAAAACAGAAATTGGATTTTGTAAAATGAATATACCGCATGGGGAAGTGAATTCCGTGATATTACATGGTTAAATATAATGCCATCGGTAGACTAGACATTTTGCGAAAACGGCTGCAAACTAATCGTGAAGAAGACCGGGGACACACATTTTTCAAAACTTTTGGACGGAAAATACAACAAATTGAGTACTAGTAGCAGAAAAAAAGAAAAAGATGATTTCATCCTACATCGACTTCGTAAGGACAAAGTTGATTTACCTTCGGGTATCTTAGGCCCATCATTTGATTCATATTCGTCTCCCCAGAGAGTGAGACACCTATTCAAAGTGTGCCAATATTTAAAAAAGAAAAAAAAAACTTTCAGCGTTTACGGCAATGATATCCTCCAAAATATTGGAAGAATGAGTCGGAAAGCTTATAGCTTCATGATATAATATGGATATATTTTCGGAATATAGAAATTTTTACACTCTATACTAAACCTTAGGAAACGGTGTGATTTGTAAAGTGGTTTATCAGGGGAATGTAACCCTAGATCGGTCACAGTTAAAATGGCTTCTAGTTGTAAAGTTTGATAATATTTAATTTGAAGCCAAAACTAAAAATGACACTAAGACCATAAATGTATATTTTTCTGAAGATCCACGCTCTTGGATGTCAAGGAAATAAGAAAAATTGAAGGGTCGCGGGGAATTAAAAAAAAAAGGCTACATTTTCAATTTTTTTCGGAGGTATAATTTAAGTAATTTTCTTTTTATATAATAAACTAAAATATGTTACATTTGTTTTTCTATTGTGTTTTTCTCATACAAATCCTTCCTACATGAAAGTCATTTTTTTAAGTCAGTAAACTTTAAAAATGGAATTACCGAAACTTTCACATTAATCGTTAGTCTCCGTGCCACTGCATAAGTATGATAATTTTAGTAGGTTGCTATTAGAAATTATCAAAACATATTCTAGTAATTTGACAAGCTGGTATAAAATAAAAAAGCAAGTTATAAAATAACAAAGGAAAACTGTGATTTTGTGGCGCAGGGTTTCAAAATCGAATCAGGATACTTCTAGTCTTTTAAATACAACAAAAATATCAGATTTGTCCAAGTGACTGCAGGTTTTGAAATAAAAGCAATACATACTCTTATATTGAAAAAAAAACAACCCAAAAAGAGCCGTTCATTTCTTTTACATTCGGCCAAAAAGTAGGAATCATCAAGTCAGATAATTAATGGTACTGTGCCGAGAATAATAAAAGAATTAACAGGAATAATTTCGCAATTATATTTTTTTGCCAAATTCTGTGATGAAATTGATAATCCCAACTTTTATGATTAATTATCAAAATGAATGATTGACTCGATGCAGGGCTCCCCAACCGTAACGAATTGCCCTCCATCATTAATTGTATTGTAAGTGGCACGCAGTCATGGCAAAAAACAAAAAAATAAATCCATGGAAGGTTTCTAAGACAATTAGCACTGACTTTGTCGAGATATAATTCCATTTTTCATTCTATAGATTTCTTAAACAATATTATTTTTAGTATTTTAATTTCAATATTTAACTTTATAATATTATTTTGTATGGAAGAATTATTATATGTTACTTTTATTTTAGGTAATTTTTGTGAAAGCATTTTTTCTAGTATCGTTATTATTTTATTAGAATTTTCTTTAGATCACTTTGCTAACGTTTTGTGGTATTTCTCCATCTTATTTCGGGATAGGAGTATTTCAAAAGAAATCTCTGTATTATAGAATAACGAAATAATTTATCTGAATTTTAAATATGCTGTTCTATTATAAAGAGATTTGTCCTAAAGATGGCGAAATACTTCGAAACGTTGGTAAAAATCTTGAATAGGAAATTCTAATAAAAGAATAAGGATATCGGAAGAAATTACTTCACAAAAATTATCTAAAATATTATCTTATTAGTATGTGCAATGAAAAATACACATTAATAAAATATCTGATGTGGACAACACATGACTTCCTTGTACGCATATTAAACTATAAATCGGTGGCTCAAAAAAGTGAATTTGGTTACTAGTTTCCGAAGATTGCAGTATCTCAAAAACGACACTCGGCGTCGCGACATCGGCGTCGTGACACACAAATGGGGAGGAAAACCAGTATTTTACACTCAATTTTAACAATTAAAACAAGTAATAAAAATGTTTAATTGGATTGGAAACCAAATTTCATTTGTAACCTTTATTACCGAAACATATGATTTATGTATTTAATTTAAATATAATTTTTGATGTAAGCTTATTATGACCTTCAAGTAAAGTACCCTTTGAGCTCACCAATTTGAACCAAAATAAAGTACATACATTCATATCGATATAAAAGACATATTTACCAAATTTGAGATATTTTGCATTATATTTTAATATAATTTTTGGTGAAAGTTTAATATAACCTTCAAGTAAAGTACCACTTCCGGTTTTCCAATTTAGACCAAAATCTAGTATATTATTTAAATCAATAAATAAGTTATAAATACCAAATTTGAAACGTTTTGCATAGTATTGTAATATAATTTTTGATAAAAATCAATTATGATCTTTACTTTACCACTTCCGGTGATCAAGCAGGGACCAAAAAGGGAGGCTCGCAACTAGATTTTAGCACAATCTTAAATACAAAATTTCAACTTTTTATGGCTAACGAACATACGAACATACGAACATACTTACGTACAGACGCCACGACGAAACTAGTCAAAATGGATTCAGGGATGGTCAAAATGGATATTTCCGTTGAAATCTGAAAACCGAAAATTTTCGCGATTACAATACTTCCTTTACTTCATACAAGGAAGTAAAAACAACAAAAAAAAATTTGCGGACGGATTTTTTTTTTATTCGATATTTGGAATCTACGCATCTTGAAACGTAAAACATCCTCAAATTTTGAGGGGGGGGGGTTACAAAAATTTTCTTTGGAAAGTCTAATATGACCTTCAAGTAAAGTACCACTTCCGGTTTTCTAATTTAGACCAAAATCTAGTATGTTATTTAAATCAATATATAAGTAATAAATACCAAATTTGAGAAGGCTTGCATAGTATTTTAATATAATTTTTGATAAAAATCAATTATGATCTTCAACTTAGTACCACTTCCGGTGATCAAGCAGTGACCAAAAAGGGAGGTTCACAACTGGATTTCAGAGCAATCTTAAATACAAAATTTCAACTTTTTACGGCTAACCGTTTTTGAGTTATGCGAAATACGAACGAACGTACATACGAACGTACGCACGTACAGACGCCACGACGAAACTAGCCAAAATGGATTCAGGGATGGTCAAAATGGATATTTCCGTTGAAATCTGAAAACCGAAAATTTTCGCGATTACAATACTTCCTTTACTTCGTACAAGGAAGTAAAAAAAAATCTGTTGGCACTACAAAGAAAATATGAGAAACATTGACTGTGGATAAAGAAAAAAAATCTTGTTGTTGTCTGACCTATCAAATTTGTCTATCAATTTTTTAAATAAAAATGTGTATAATTTACTCGTACTTATTAGTTCGACGTTTTGACCATTGTAGTTAGTATCACAACAGATAAATGTTTTTTACATTATTTGTCCTTGCAATTTAATTTAAATTATTAATTTATTTAATAATAACTTTTACCCTCAGACTTACTGTGCTTAAGGAAGATGTTGTAAACTACAGTATAACTTCTTAAACCTGTAAAGACACCGAAATAACTAATCTTATCATAAATGCGAAAATGATTTAGCTAACTGGTTAGAAAAATATGAAAGAAGGACACTACAAAGGTTTACTTTTACGAGTTCAATGTACATTTTTTAGAACAATACTAGACGAAAACTAATAAACATTATCAGGTTATCAAAGAAATAAATCAAAAAGAGTTATACAAAAGTACTGCCCTTTAAATAGCTGATCCAGCAAATTCTGTCAAAGTCAAATTGGGCCGATAGAGAGAGAAAGAGGACTAAATGCAAATACTGGATGAACACCTTGATAAAATGAGACCACGATCATAGCATCTCTATTTACCACCAAGTAAAATCAGTTTGAATCGAACCAAAACAGATAAATCAAGGACAGAAAAATATTGTGAAAATCAGGAGAACGTGAGAGGATGTCGTGAAGTGTGGATAAGATGAAGACAAACAAACAAAACTACTCATTTTAACCTTCAATGCTATTTAAATCATTCAGTATGAATACGTAATAATGAATTACGCTGCGACACGTAAATCATTAATTCGCTAATACAGTTTTTACAGAATTAGTAAAGAGAGAATACAGTATACTTAATCTTTATGCATGCTGTGATTTTAATGTTGTAATAAATTCCAATTTTGACGAAAACGCTCTCTACAAAAATAGAAAAATTATTTTTCTGTTTTTTAAATGTAATTGAATTAAAAATAACTCACAGACAACGAGAAAATCATTGTTTTAAGATCTCAAATAAATTTTGATTTATTTTATATTGTAATATCGTTTAATTCCATTTTAAAACACCAGTGTTGATTTATCAAGAAATATGTAATAATACAACGTACCCTGCAACGGACTTTTCCAACCTTACATCATAAAATGAAAGAAAAAGAGCCGACGTTTTGTAATTATTTTTTGATAAAATGATCTAAATGAAAATTAATTGTGAAAGAATGATATTTTTATTTGTATGTAAAAAGATAATATTACATTCTATCTGAATTAGGATATGTTTAGCTGTGTAAATCTGGAACAAATAAATTTACTGTTGTTATTAACATAAGTCGAAAGCTGTTGATCCAATCCTTTTTGAACTTCAGTTTTGATGATGTCCCGTAAGAATGTGGCTATATAATTAGTAACTGATTTAAGAAAGCTGGCATAGGAACCTTCTAGGTCGACCTTTATATCTTCTAGGGTTTGGACCACGATTCTTTGTACATTTATGGAGCAATCTGCAGAACCCAGCAATTGGAGCTTGATCAAAAAAGCGTTCTTTCCGATGGTAGCTTTTACGGAGCCATTCAGATTGATACCCCACGTTCTAAAGGAATAATTTTCATACTCTACCATGAAGTCTCTCAACCTTACAGGGATATCGATCGTCAAGGTCAGTCCCGATTTTTGTAGCTTCACCTGTCCATTGGAAGTCATTGTGGACAGATTTCTAAGCTTTCCCCCGTTGGCTGCAAATCTCCCAAAGCCGAGCACCGAAGTGCTAATTGCGGGAAGGGAAATGGTATCCCTCTTGGTGACGCTGATGTAGGCATTGGCTCCGTTGAGAAGTACATTGGCAGCGACAGTAGCAGGTATCTCGGCTGCTCGGAGAACAGAGTCCTTGATGGCCTGGGAAGTTTGTTGTACTAATGCAGGCACCTGACTGATGATGGCTTTTTGATTTTGGATTCCTTGATTTAATATGTCTGACTGTTGCTGTATACCGTTGGAAATTATTTTGGCTGAGTCGGTTAATAAACTGATAAACCTCTTCTGTCGGACCAAAGCTCCATTATCTTCTTCAACTATGCCACACACTATAAAAACACAAAACAATAACTTTATTCCAAAGGATCCCATCTTCTGCACTGTATAGGAATTCCTGTCACTAACTCTGCACTTCCTTTACTGAGAAGAATATGCTCATAAATATTTTATTCAGTCTCTTTTTATTATGCAACGTAGAAGCTGTTCGTTATTTCTGTACAATGGTAAATTAGTGGTTCCCAAACACGTAACTGAATAATTAGTTTGGAATAAAAGAATATTTGAACATTTGTGTCAACATTTCCTCTGATTTGATTAGAATATGTTTGTGTCACCAAATTCAAAAAGTTTATAACTAAACATTTTAAATTAAAGTATGATATTATTTTGTATTTGTCACACTCTCTCTCCCCCTCTCTCTCTCTCTCTCTCTCTCTCTCTCTCTCTCTCTCTCTCTCTCTATCCCTCCCACAAACTTCTTAAAATCACACAGAGTCCTTGCTAGACCCAGAATAAAACTGTTCAATTCTTTACAATTGGCGATGGTTTTGAGCTTTTCGCTTACACACGTATTAGAGTACACTTTTCGTATTCACCTTGAAAACATTACGTTTAAATGTAAATGTTTTTGAGACCTTTTTTTTGTAACAAGCGAATATTTTATGTCCACCTGCTCCACCGTAAATAATTAGACATTATTTATTATTTTTAAATAGTAATTTTTATTATTTACCTGCGAAGTTTGATTAGTTACAACTGGAACTTTATAAAGATTTTTTATAAAATATATTGATATAATATAATCAAGAGCATATTATGTTTATAATATGAAAAATAGTTCAGAATTAATACTATATCAGGTTAGAGACATTTATAAAACCTACATAGAAATAATAACCAAAAGTAATACAGTCTTGCTTTATGGACAGATGTAAGATGAATCAACAACTTCAATGAAAATATAAAAATCAGTAACCTAATATGGATTTTTGAGGTGGGTAACGGGAGAGAGAAATGCTTTATTTACAAGCAATACTGCCCAAACGTAGTTATAAATCCATTATATATACATTTTACATTTTCTTTCCATTGTGACTATTTATCTACGTATAGTATTGAAATCTTCATACTACAATCTATAAATTACATTTGTTCTATGTCTCCTTATTATTTATTTTAATCTTTCTACTACACTCTCATTTCTATAATCATTTTCTTTTTCAGTGATTCTTAACAATTTTCTAGCTTGATATAAAGTATTAAGCATTTACAAATACACAAATTATATAATTTATAATAACACCTGAACATTCCTAATATAAACGCCTAGATATTCTAAAAAGCTCCTTGTTCTATTCGGAATTGTTCCGTGAGATCCAAACCAGAGACCTCTCTCGGTGAACTCCCCTCTCCGAGAAGTCTTGCGATATTCCTCTTTTAGATAAGGGATGCACTCCCATACACATATTTTTTTCCCTTTCCACTACATTTTTCTGTCCAAGGCTGCAGTTCTCAAATCGGATGGCCCGATTCAGGACCGATGCTGTCCTCCCGATCTTGGGAGATGATACAATATCTCCATACCACACGGATCCGTCCGTGCCACTCTAAAGACCTCTTCGAAGCAGATGAAGTTATTATAAATTCATGCTTGACCCTGTTCTGCGGGCGTTTTACGCGGAGGGATTTGTTGGGGCATTTTCCCCATACACGAGCTGATGCTTTATACTCTCTGCCGCATTTATGATAGAGGGACCCATCTTTTCTTTGCTGTCCGCTGGCTCTTGGGACTCCAAGCATGGTTACATAGTCAATATGTAGTTTCACGGTATTGAACCATACCAATCCTAAAAGAACTTGCTTCTCGCATATGTCTTTAAGTCTCTTTGAAATGGCGAACATTAACGTCTTGCCACCTGCAATTAGCGCATTCTTCAAACGAATTTTCCTGCAGCTAATGTCGCCAGTTTTTCAGTACTTTGCGCGATTTCCACTTCGTAATCAAATATGGACTGGAACAAGGGCATCTGGCACATAAGTTAGTTGCTGGGTAATGGACCAATGTTCCAAAGGAGCCTCCCCTAGTGGCATTTCGCTTCACCCTACCATGTCATTTTCTAGGGAACCTTTTTAGCAACTTTTTGAGAAAATGGACCTGGAGTTGGTGAATCCATAGTATTTGTGCCTCCCTCCCCTCCCTCCTAGGGGCACTATTAGTAGGGGTCTATTATTCTGGCGTAGGCGAATAAATTAATACGGAATAACTTAAAGAACGGAAAAAAAAATGTCTAAATAAATAAATGTAAAATTAAAAAGAACAATATTACTGAACTTTGATCGACACTCTGTATGCAGCGGCTGCTACAGCGAGACTGTTTAAAAAATGTGGAACGCTTCACGATTTTGCGTGTCATCCTTGATATTATGCATTATCATTAATTTATTTCACAAGCTATATTATGAAAATTTACATTGTTAATTAAAAAGGAATTTGGTCTTTCGTTAATTTTTAATTCAGCTAAGACCTGTCTACTGTTTTATATAGTTTTTAATTACCACAATATTTTTAAATATTAATATGTTAAAATTATTTCTAGAAATATTTTAAATAGTAACCATAATTAAGGTTGTATACGTTCGTTAGTGATGGCAATCAAACTATAGTTAGACCGGCACTAGAGCGCAGGGGGACACAAGATCAATAGTTGCAGCTGCTACTGCACAATTTTAGGGGTGCAACAAGGACCTGATTTAATCTCTTAATGCATTTCACCTAAGCAAAACTGTGGAAAATCAACAGGAAATTATAATAGAAATTTAGACATTTTGAATATTTTAAACAATTCTTACTACAGGCTGGACGTCTATTTTTTTTTACATAAATGGACCTTCCGTTCTGTTTCTATCAATGTTTTTACTTCCTTGTACAAAGTAAAGGAAGTATTGTAATCGCGAAATTTTTCAGACGGAACATTTTGACCATCCCTGAATCCATTTTGACTAGTTTCGTCGTGACATACGTTCGTACGTACAGACGTCACGACGAAGATAGTATCTTGCATAACTTAAAAACGGTAAGCTGTAGGAAGTTAAAGTTTTTTATTTAGAATTGTCGTAAAATCTAGTTGTGACTTCTCTTTTTGGTCACTGCATGATCAATGGAAGTGGTACTTTACTTGAAGGTCATAATTGATTTTCATAAAAAAATATATTAAAATATAATGCAAAACTTCTCACATTTATTATTTATAATTTATATATTGATTTAAATATCATACTGTATTTTCGCCTTAATTGGGAAACCAGAAGCAGTACTTTACTTGAAGGTCATTGTAAACTTTCATCAAAAATTATATTAAAATATAATCTAAAACCTCTCAAATTTGATAAGACTTTTATATCAATATAAATAATATACTAGATTTTTACTGCAATCTTTGGAAACTAGTAACCAAATTGAGGATCACTTTTTGTGCCATAGATTTATAGTCTAATAGCCGTACAAGGAAGTCATGTGTTGTCCACATCAGATATTTTATTCGATTTATCTGATTTATCAAATTCATCTTAGTATTCAGAATAAATCTCTGAATCTTAGTATTCAGAATAAATTTTCATTTTTTTCAATTCTTTTTCTAATCCTTGAAGTCATCAATTCATCGATTACTTTCTGAATAGCCTATTCCTGCTACCTTGATAGTATTTTCCTGAAATCCTCATATTTGAAAACTACTACGAACCTATCCCTATCCCTATCCCATTTCCATTAATAATTAACTCTTTTTTTAGAGATTCGATAAAACTAGGGTAAAAAGGTAAAAATGAAGAAGAGAGTTTTTGTTCACCCAACAAGATCAACTCATCAGTAAAGCCTAAAACGAATATTTTTAAGCCAAACAAACTTGTTTAACCTTTTAAGGAATTAAGTATCTGTTAATGAATTCCATGCAAAATTAAAAAAAAAAGTCTGTTGCGGTGCGCGGTACATCACACAAGTTTCCCCCACCATCCTTATAATAATTACCGTAAGCCGCGTTATAATAGGGTGAAGTTAATACTAAGGGCGAAGTTAACAAATGAACAGATCGTATTGTTCAAAACAGTAGTAGCTAGGTGGAGGAATGTGCAGTTCGGTCACATCATCTGCTTTTGGACACACTAGACATGCCGTCGAGGTTCGGGCTCTTTAGTTGTAGCTCCATACGTTGTATCTTTGCTAATAAGGATCTAATTTGGATAACGTTTTTTAGAGAATTTCATTTTTTTCGGAGATGTACAATTATGTAACTGCCTTCTATAATTTGAAAACAAATCTTTATTTGTTCAAAGATTACAATTTACAACATAGAAGCACTATTATAAACTAGTAAGAACAATAACTCGTCAAAACACGACTGATCTGTTAACACTGACTCAATGTGACAAACAATTGATGCTTGGGAATTTGGGTAGGAATATATAGGTTAAGGCATGCTGAACCAGTTTTCAAGGAATTTGGTGCAGCTGGGATGTAGGTGGCTTGCAGGTGGCTCCTTGACTTACAACACATATGAAAAGTTAAATGGCTTTAAGAAGAAAATTTTAAACAAGTTTTATGAAAATCGTTTTCGTGAAAATTCTAAAAAAGTGACAAATCGATGCGATAAATTAGGACTTCCGGTAAGTCGATTTTAGCGAAAAAATTGCTGTAAGATTCATGGCCAGTAGCGTACGAAGAGCGGGAGGATTATGGAGTTATATCCTCTTATTCCTCTCTCCCAAAATATTTTTAAAAAATATGATAATCATAGTTTTTTTTTTTGTGATAACAATTTTGGATCCAATTTCAATTCTGATTCTTAAAACTTTCGCCAAATTAATTAATTGTCTTTTTCTTATTAAATCCCTCCCGAATAAAAATTTCAATCCTCCTCTAAAAAAAAAATAATATGCGTATGAAAGTGTTTCAGGCAAATACCTTCCTTAAGTATGTAACATCAGTTTCGTACAACTTTTCGTACTGAGCTAGGATGTTCACTGATATACAGGCACAGACACACACGCACAGACCATTTTACAAAACTTGATGACTTGGACTCAGGAGACCTCGAAACGTGAATTTTTCACGATATCAATATGAAATGTAAAAAAAAAAAAAGGAATCGGTATTTTATCCGAACTAATATTGTAAGACCTAGCGCAGACTTCAGAGTTTACTGTCGGCAACGGTTTAGTCTGATTTGGAAGGTATCGCGAATATCCGGCCGACTTAACTGTTTATTTGGTGGTTGGTTTGCAGACTACAACCTTTTAGTCGCTTCCGTACACAGCTTGCTTAGGCTTGTTCCACTCAAAGCTTAGCAAGTATTTCGAAAATATTACCCTGAAATGCAATTATTTCTCTTTTTGTGAGGAGATGAAAAATAATAACGGTCGCGGCCAATATTAACTATTCTGATTAAAGAGTTAACCGATAGTTCGAAGGTAATCGGGTAACATTTCAAAT
Organism: Rhaphigaster nebulosa; assembly: GCA_948150685.1. NCBI lineage: Eukaryota > Metazoa > Arthropoda > Insecta > Hemiptera > Pentatomidae > Rhaphigaster > Rhaphigaster nebulosa. The sequence goes on along the minus strand of OX411306.1, from coordinate 100,617,256 downwards.
TAATTTGTCAACCGATTAAAAAGGGTTAGGTGTGCTCACTCTCTATAATTTTATAGTAATCAATCAACTGACTAAACAGTCGGCCGATGAAAAATCCATGGTCGAGCGCTTCCTAACAACAAAGCTCTTCGTAATTTCAAGCACGAAATGATGATCGACTGTTTAGTAAGCATGTGTGGGTCATATGTACGATTTAAATTCTTGTGCCATACTGCATTTTATTTGAAGGGAGTTAAAATTATTTATCGTGGTTATATTAACTACTCATCAATTTGACTTGAAAATAATGTGAACAATGAAATAATTTGATCACAATCAGTTATTCAAAGCCGCCTTAATAAATAGCAGATAAATGTTCGAGGCTCGTGCAATGCGATTATAGGAGCTGATGAACAAAACAATTCAAATTATTTATACTGACCCGCTCCACAACTAAGCCTTCAAGCTTACTGTACTTTTTCAAATAACTTCTTAAGCACTAGGACTGTTACATATGCCGGCATTGAAAGTATGTGTCCTGGTGAAAAGGACAACCTTACTATTCCAGTTTTAATTTAGAATCAATAAGAAAAAGGAGTTATAACATTATGAATAAGCTTTTCATAAAGAATTGTGGTTCTTATACTGATAAAAACCACAGTTCTTTAGTTCATTCATTCGGTTGACATACTGATGTCAACCCAATAAATGAACTAATGAATAGTGAAAAAACGTGAACCTACATAAGCTACCAGCTATTCACAAGGGACTTTATCAGACAAAAGAGCATGACAGACTAACATACACTTATACGATAAGAACATTTGACAGAATCAAAGACGAATTCGAAAATTTAAAAGCATTTCATAGGTAATTAAATTATCAAGATCTTGAATGAAGATGGAAATTCGCAGAGGTTTATTAAACAAATTTTAAAACAGCCTAGTGCCAGCTCCCACTCAAAATGGATAAGATCCATGAGCTGTGTCGAAGAGGGAAATTAATGAGATCTTCTCTGTCTTTCCCTGTGAAAATTGGCTTGAAATTTAACGCTCAAATTAAAAAAAATTCCGATTTCAAACAACTTTTCCTTTGAGAACGAGTGCCATAAACAACTTGCCTTTTTGTGTGGTAGATTCGTCTTTAACAGTAGTTTTTTTACTTGTGTACAAAGCTTGATGATGGGGAAAACAAATGTAACGTCTGAGTAGTGTAAGTTTTAACTGGGCCATATAAAAAATTTAAACTTCCCTTAACATATCTTTAATTTTATAATATTAACATTTTTTTTCCAAACAAACCGACGTTTCGAGATATTCCTTCGTCGTTTCTGCTATGACCATCATCAATATTAGTCATATCAGACAATACCTATGTTAGAATGGTTTGAAAATTAGTTTTAATATTGAACAAAGAAACGAAATAATTACTTATGGAAAATAAATTGACTTTGGTAATTACTACCAACTACTGTAAGAAAGTAAGAAAACCTAGAGGATGAAAGAATATTTCGAAACGTCGGTTTGTTTGGGAAAACAAATGTTAATATTATATATATTAAAGATATATTGAGGGAAGTTGTGTTTGTTCACATAAAAACATTATAATTTAGCTCCTCCGCATTAATGAAGTGCTCCTCTTCTAAGAGAAATGTTGCTATAAACAAATTAATAGTAGAGGTCAATCAGAATAAATATAAATACTACTAAATGTGTTTTGGGTTTTTATGATTTTTATTTAATTTTACATTTATTAATTTCTTCAAAATTTTACATTTATTATTTTTTTTTCAAAATTTTGCGTTTATTAATTTTTTCTAAATTTATGATTTATTAGATCAGAAGGGACTGGAATCAAAAATCTCAAATTCACAAAAGTTAATGTTTTAGAAGAGGTTATGGTAAATAAAATCCTTACTAGTTTATTTGCATTGTAAAAGCTTGGTGACTGTTCGAAATGCACTAAACTGTTTTCGAAGGGAAAAACGCGAAATGCAACTATTTCAGGTTTCGTCGATAGTTCAAAAAGTATATGGCTTCGAAAATTTTAAGCTAAAAAATGTATCTTTAATTTATTTCTGCTCCTATATCCTGATAACAATCGATCTGAAGCTTAACGCTCAAACTAAAAACATTTCCGTTTTCAAACGATTTTTCATTTTATAATGTTTTACCTTTATCCTGACACATAATAAAGTAAAAATCTTATTTAATAATTTTGTTATCATATTTTTTTTTTATCGATAAATATTAATAGTGAAAAAATTATTCCATGGCCGAGTTAAAACTTACTTGCACTACTCAGACGTTACATTTGTTTACCGTGTTTCCCGATTTTCGAACAGCCACTAAGCTTCAATCAAGGAAATTAACAAGTATGGTCTCTATTTATCTCAAATCTCTTCTAAAACAGTGTAACTTTTGTGAATTTTAAATTTTCAACTCCAGTCCCTGTATAAATTAAAAAAAGGATTAATTTCAAAATTAAAAAAAAAAATCATAAAAAATCAAGAATGAATTTAGCAGGATTTACATTTATTCTGGCAGACCTACTATTAAAGAGCTATCTACCACACAAAGAGGTAAGTTGTTTATGGTCCTCCTTCTCATAGGAAAAGTAGTTTGAAAACGGAAATGTTTTTAATTTGAGAGTTAAATTTTAGGTCAATTTTCACTGGGAAAGACGGAGAAGATCTCATTTTTTTCCCTCTTCGACACAGCTCATGGATCTTATCCATTTTGAGTGGGAGCTGACACTAGGCTGTTTTAAAATTTGTTTAATAAACCTCTGCGAATTTCCATCTTCATTCAAGATCTTAATATCTCATGGTCTTATCCATTTTGAGTGGGAGCGGACGATACTGGGCTGTTTTAAATTTTTTTTTTTGGTAAATCTTAACGAATTTCCATCTTCCTTAGTAATTTAATTAACTATTTAACACTTTTAAATTTTCGAATTTTCACGTAAATTTTCATCATATTAGGAGTCGGAATATGTCAGAAGGGAGTCTCTTTCTCTAGCTTACCTAGTTGGTTACACAAGACATGTCTGTGATCGGATGTAATAATAGCTTGAAATATCTTAGAGCTTACTAATGCAAATTGGATGACTAAGAATCAATGAAAACAGTTGTTTTTGTTTTAAAACGTTAAGCGGACACTTTTCTAACACCTTATTAGTATTGTTTTAACAAGATAGAGATCTTTATATAATTTGCAGTGATCATCATGAAGAAATCTTTTACTTGCACAATATTAGGGCTTAACATAAAAGTGGATATCCGGGATTAAAAAATAAAATAAAATAATTAATCAGTAGAAATGGATGGGCGTCACTTCGTTAGACTTTCTTGATAAAATCTGCTAAAATATTATCATTTTTATAATGTCCAGAATAAATTCATATGGAAATTGAAAATAATTCTATACTGTTTACCTGTATTCGGGACTGGGGCAAGCTTGAGCCAGGCACACCAGAACCGCTCCTTCGTCTTGCTGCACCATAATACTAGTAGCATGGTCCGTGATCACCGGCGCCTCCACAGGTCGCCTTTCTACAACAAAGCAATATATGACTCTATGTATTGTTAGATATATCTTGCTTTTAGTTTATAAAATACAGTTTAAACATTCAGGGAAATATTATAAACCTATTAATAGCCAAACAATTTTCATTCCTATCTTTTTATGTTTATTTTTATTGACTAGAACTGAAGTTAATTTAATAAATTTCATTCTCGAATTACTTCTTTGCCGGGGAAACCTAATTCCACACCACACTTTTTGGATAATCAGGTGCCATTTTTAGACCAATCCCAAAAGAAACCTTGACTTCATTTATATGATACTAAAGATCAATAAAAGAAGAAGTTTTCCTTGAAGTGGGGTGGCTGTAGCACAACAGTGGACTTTTACAAGTAAAGAGTGATTTAAAAAAAATAAAATAAAATATGTCGCTGTTGGTCCCCTCGAAATTCCTCTTACAATGGATTTAGTAGCCAAACTATATTTCTTAAAGGGAAATGTTTACTTTACGATGGTGCAATTAGAATTTAATTACCTTGAATAGTTTTTAATTATCGTTTCCTATTTAACAAAAAATGTGGCTTAGTTGAAAAAACACAAAACTTCAATTTCCTGCTTTTCTGTGCTGAATCATGCCATGGTCCATAACAACATTATTGTTGCTCTCAATCATCTCTTTAAATATTTTCAGTGACTAAAGTTACACCCTTCATATTGAAAAACCTTTGTAATTCAAATTTAAGACATTTTACAATTTAATTTATTTTTTCTCTCATCTAGATGTCAAATATTTTGTATTAATTTGATGCTTTTTGGTAAAGGAATTTTTATACAAATACGGGTGTCTAAATTATTTATCCGCTAATTTACCGTGATCTAATCAATATCAGTATAACTACAAAAGTTAATGAAACTTTGTGATCAATAAAAATATTGTCGAAATAAGGATGATGGGGTGAAGGAAGCACCTCGGATGATAGGAAAAAGTTTATGTTTATCTAACGACTTTCTGATGGCCTGGGGCGAGGAAGAATAAAGCTGTCACCCACGGGTGACACCCGACCATCTCAGGCCCTCAGCCCCTCGGGCTCCCGCCGCTAACGGCTCTCTGATCTTCGAGGGTGTTGGCTCCTGTCATTCAAGTGTGTTATAACATCAAGAAAATTATTAATCAAGTTTAATAATAAAAAATATATAATTGGTGTTAAGTAGATATTGTCTGTCTGCAATAATAACTTATCTGACATCCATTGTTTATTTTATTTAAGGCAGTACTTCAAATTTAATAATTATTCATGATTTGAGATTCAAGAAAATAGGTTGTAGGATGAGTTATAATAAATTTTATAATCATGCTACTATTCATATGCATAACTGTTGCAAAGTTTAATGCATGATTCATAAAAATCTCAAGTAAATTGCCGGACAGGAATATCGCATCACCTGTGTTTCTGTCTCTAAAATCATACCAAAGTCCAATACAGATAAACTTTTATTTGCTTACAAATAAGTTAGGTAAGATGAACTGTTTACCAATGCAAACAAGATTTAATACCTCAGGGAAGATCAATTCCCTCAGTAACTTTCATGATTTTCACTGGATGATTAATTTCTTTTAATTTCTCGTGTATTTTTTTAAAAGCGCTTTTTTCATTCAGTATTAATAGACAAAACTATTCATTTTGAATGAAGCAAGTCACTTATGAAAAAATACCCGATTAACTGAAAGAGAAACTAATCACCCAGTAAACTCAATTCCTTCCTTAATTCCTAAGAATACCATTTCCTTATAGGTGCAGTCTTAAATGCAAAACACCAGCAATGGGGAGCCAGAACCACAAATTCCCGCTGAAGAATATTATCCACTGTTTTCCCATTGCAGCAATATCCTTTCCTCCGATATCTATACTGGCCTATAGATCCTAACCGCAATCCCGACCTCCTAGACTTGAGATGAAATCCACAAAGGTCTAGGGCCACTAAGTTCCTCCATTTTCCGACTCGATGACCTTTCCTCAGCCCACTTATTACCAAATTGGCTCCACCCTCATTCATCAGGGGTATATAATAACTGATGAAATAGACCTCATAGCCCGCACTGAAATAGACCTCAAAACCCCTCAAGACCTTGATGAAGCTGTAAATACCTACACCACCTTAATCCAGCAAGTAATATGTGCTGCATCCTCACCTCTTCACCCTCCGACTTACCACAAGAAAAATCCTTTGTCCCAAGAACTCCATCCATTCCAAACGAATTTCTAGGACCCTCTGGGAAGGCATCCTGATGATCGGATTATATTACTATTATTCGAAACTGAAAAAAAGTCACTGGAAAGTGACTAAAAAAAATCCTAAAATACTACTATAATTCCCATCCCCTCCGAAGAGATGATGATTCTAAGGGCTTTGTCACATAAGAATAGAACAGAAGAATTTGCCAAACATCTTTCCAACAAATACATTCCTCATCCAGTACCTCTCCCCACCCATGCAGATAAATTTAAGAAATTCCTCTCTTCGCCGATTCCACTCTCTTTACCTTCCAAAGCTGTCAAGCCCTATGAGGTCAAATTCCTTGTAAATAAAATTAAATCACGAAAATCCTCTGGATACGATCTTCTTACTTCCCATATCCTTCGACAACTTCCTAAAACAACGATTATATTCCTCACTTACCTATGTAATTGGATTCTTCGCACAACCCACTTTCTTCTGATGCGGAAATGCTCCATAATTGTCCTTTTCCTTAAACCAGGTCAAACTATCAATTATACATCATCCTATAGACTTATAAGCTTGCTCTCGATCCTTTCAAAAATTTTGGGGGAAAATAAAATATTAAGAAACATTTTGTGTTTTTTATTTAAAATTTAATTCCCATTGTTTTTTTGTCTTATTAAGGACTACTACTTGGAACTGAGTTGATTGATTTTTATTTTAACTCAATTAATTTTTTTTTTATATATTTAGTTTAATTAGGTACCTTACATTACAATAAAAGCACAGAATACGAAAACAGCAAATAAATGGCTTTTAAGGAAAGAAGTAAGTATTCTCCGAGCACTGTTAAAGCAAGAAAAGGGTTCTTTTTTTTTTATCTTACAAGATAAATCTTAACGAATTTTGTTTTTATTTCTTACTGCGTGGTAGGAATGTTGGTCTTAACATATCAGTGATGTTCTTGTCGTAGAAATAGAAACAATGAACTTAAATTATCTAAAGGAAATAATACTCTGTTCTGTATGTGGATCAGGACCAGTGTCACAACTGACTCGGCTATTACAGCGGGCAGAGAGGATTAACTCAAGGCTTGATTTAGGTGCGTGATAGTGTCCACAATAGCGAGTTGTTGATCTCTCCGGCCAATCTTCTCACCACCACCTCCTCCTACTGAATGTAGCGTCAAGCTAGGAAAATCCCTTACCTCAACTGTCACCAAACTGGGAGATGAAGAATAACTCCCTCCAAGTAGGTGCAAAACCAAGGGATTTCGTTACAGTAATCAACTAAAGGTTGGTCTTAAGTTACCTTGGCGGGACTGAAGTATAAATAAGAAATAAGAGTTTAATAAATATTTACATGGATTAGTAAAAAGTGTTATTTTAAATACAAACTATAAACAAAACTAAGCCATATTTCCAGAGTCATTTTTGAGGAATTCAATATCCATAAAAGAATGTAATCATGTTTTTCTTAACTTAAATAGTAGAACATAAATAATAATTTAATTATATAGTTGTATTGAAATTAATAAAAAATATTTAGAATAATTATGCTGATGAAAGTGTGCAATTTTATCAAAAAATCATGTTCATGTATACAAAAGACAATATTCAGGTAAGATCTGAGTTCACGATACTGTGCACATATTAGGATTATATGAAATATATGCATAAACATGAATAACATTTTTAGTTGAATTTTTTTGTATTAAAGTGCACAGTTTCATAATTTAAATTTAAATAAATAATTAATTCATTATTAAATATATTGAAATGTACAAGTTATGACAAATATACCTACTTATTTATACGATATTGTATTGCAAAGTCCGCAAAAATAGATAAAACTGTATTCAAAATCTAGCAATTGATTTTTTGTTATTTTAGACCTTGAAAACTGAATTTCTCCAAAATAGATCGGGAAATATGGTTGAAATTTCGGATTTGAGATTGTCACATTCGAAATCTGTAAGAAAATTTTCATCATTCAGACCCAGTGGGAATGCTTATCCATAGTTACAGTAATTTTTAGTTAAATTTTGTTATATTTTATTGAGATAAATCTTCAAACTAGTAGACGATAACATCACATAAAACTTAACAAGTAAACAAGAGATAATGTACAACTTGTACATTTACTTTAACTAAAATTGATAGGTTTTTTTTAGTAACTTATAGTTAAATTTAATTATGAGGGAGGGAGTTAAAATAGAGGGGTAAGGTTTTTGCGCTAATTCATTGTTACCTGAATAGGCTTTAACTTTAGATCCTTTATTTTTCCATCACACCCCATAAAACTTGATCACCGTTCTATGAGCAGGTGAAGGAATGAGGACCACTAAACACAAAGCACATATTTTAACATAACACCTCACGCATGTAAATGGAGGCTTCTCTCAACATCGGTTACAATCTGGTTCGGAAGGTACTGCAAGGCTTGCCAACTGTTTTCCTCAGCTGTAGAAGGCTGTAAGTTTACTATGCGCCCATTTCTTAAAAAAAGTGAGAGAGTAAAGTTCATGGCTAAGGGATAACCAAATAATTTAACTGATTGTCGAAGTAAATATTTCGGGACGATTTTTTTTTATTTCCTGAAAATACTTAGCTTGTTTGCAAAGCGTATCTATTTTGATACCGTTAGGTTAGGTATTCTGGCAGCTAAACAAAGTCAATGTAGAAAATTAATAAATGGGACTTGCGGGAGGAGTGACGATTTCAATGTTTAAAACATGTTTACATATATAAAATTATTGTTAACATGAATGCATTTAAAACCATGCTTTTTCAAACTCAATAGAAATATTCTGCCAAATGCATCAAAAATTTTTGGTTTCTGCTTGGGACTCTGATTTCCCTCTCTTCGAAGAATGACACAAATACATTTTTAAATAACATTATTTTATGCAATTGTATATAATTTTTTGGAGATATTTCCCATTCAAAGCTAAAAAAACAATGAAGAATAAAACCTTTTCTACTACAATTGCTGATTGCACAAAAAAAAAAAATATCTGATATGGAGGACACACGATTTCCTTGTACGCCTATCAAACTATTAATCGGTGGCTCAAAAAGTGATCCTGAACATGGCTAATGGTTTCCGAAGATTGCAATACCTCAAAAACGACACTCGGCATCGTGATATCCATCAATTTACACACACAAACGTACTCTTGTTTCTGGAGGTCTCATTCCGTTATTATATGTCGTTTTCTTTCAGTAGGTAACTAGTTTCCAAGAGATTTCTTTGTGTTCCGTTACAAAATTAGAACTGTCAATGTCACTGAAATCGACAGTTTCGACATTTTAAGCGGAAGAGCACATAACTTTATATCTTATTCTACAGCAGACTTGTTCATCTCACAAATGGGGCGGAAAACCAGTATTTTACTCATAATTTTAACACTTAAAACAATTAATAAAAATAAATGTTTGATTTGAGTGAAAAAAAAATCGAGTTTTAAACCTTTGTTACCAAAACATATGATCTCTCTATTAAAGTTTAATATAATTTTTGATATGAGTTCCCTTTTCGGCTCACCAATTTTAACTAAAATCTAGTAAATACATTAATAATGATATAAAAGTTCTATTTATCAAATTTGAGATGTTTTACTAATGTATCAAATATTCATCGAAATTAATATTATTATTTTAATATAATATAAATATAATATTATATTTAAATTAAAATATAATTATTTTAATACAATTTTTGATGAAATTGTAATATGACCTTCAAGTAAAATACCATTTCCGGCCGGCCAATGATAACCCAAATTTATTACGTTATTTATATTAATATTTAAGTCTTATATACCTAATTTGAGAAGTTTTGCATTATATTTTAATATAATTTTTGATGAAAATCAATAATGACCTTCAAGTAAAGTACTACTTCCGGTAATCATGTAGTGACTAAAAAAGGAGGTTCACAACTAGATTTTACAGCAATGGCTAGCCATTTTTGAGTTAAGCGTGATACGCACGTACGTACGAACGTACGTTCAGACGTCACGACGGAACTAGTCAAAATGGATTCAGGGATGGTAAAAATGGATATTTCCGTTGAAATCACAAAACTTGAAAATTTTCGCGATTACAATTCTTCCTTTTCGTACAAGGAAGTAAAAAAATCATGAATATATCAAGAATGTCCCAATCGATTTTCACTGACTAGAATTTTTTTTTAAATCATTAATAGGGACATATATTATCATTTTTCTTCGTTACCATAGAAATTCATGGAGATTGAATTATTTTTAATTTTATGTACATTCTCACAAGATTTTTTCAATAATAAATTAATACAACGTAAAAATAATGATATGTTTGAGATATTTTACTTTATATCTTTAATTTTCATATTGTATATATCATGACATATATGGCATAAAGATTCAGACTACACTAAACCATATCCTTTATAGATATTTTTTCCGGTCAACTGTTAGATTAACAGTAAATTATTGCCCAAATACAATACTATGAAAGTAATAAAACGATTTTAATGACCTACAGGTGATATAAACAGGCCCGGATTTAGAAAAGTCGACCCATATCCAACCGTTTTATCTAATGGACTCTAGGAGTTTAGAAAAAAAATGTTTAACTTGTTAAGTATAGCCTATAGGTTTTTAGCCTTATAAGTTTTTTCATGCAAAAAATAATGGTGGATTTGGATTCAGCACATCAAAAAACCTTAATGTTGAAAAAATCACCGAAAAAAAAAATTTCGGTTCCGAGTGTGCTCGAAATTTTAAAAGCCACGAAATTAATTTTGGGTTTGAAGCTCTGTACATCGTCTCCAGTTTATCCGATATCGACGTTCTTGGACTTGTGAAAAATAGGAGAGTTTATTCTTTCTATACATAATAAAACTATTGCATTATATTAGAAGGTCTGTGCAAAAATAGGTGATTACCACATATAAACAAAATTGAATTTTGTTTCGGATAACGTGGGTTCCGAAACCCGTAGGAACATAACGGTAAAACAAATGACGTTGTTTAAGAATCTTTACAGATGCCCCAAATTGGGTTTGAATTGTTCAAAGGACACCTGATCTTTTGGTGGTTGGGAAAAATATTTAGGCCAAAAAATTTCATTTTTAGATTCGCTCGAAAATTTGATTTTTCACAATGCTAAAACCAAATCTGACTCCAGTTTTGAATAAAAAAAAATCTGCAAATATACTTAATTACGTAAAGAATACCGTAAATATCTACAGCTAATGTACCGGTCTACTGCTAGGATCAGTCTAAAATTTATTATTTCTAGATCACAAATAATAAAATATTACACTTTTATAACACCGCTGTATATATCAACGTGGACAAAAAAATAATAATAAATATTAGAGATACCAAATTTTTTAAAATGAAATAATTAAATTTTAAAGAGTTCTGACTGATCTATTGAGTTATATGTAATATAGACCAGTATTATTATTATAGGATAAAAATATATTTTTTACTACAATAATGCTTAATGCTCTGGTGTAAAAGTGTTATGTAATGGTGTTTCTTGATCACAAATAATGATTTTATATTATGATAAGTACATGGTTAAAATCCAGTCTTGCTTGGGATGTCATAGTACATTAGATGTAATGTGAATATTTAAGGCCGTTTTTATGTGTAATTTAAAACCATTATTTGTGGTCCAGAAATAATAAATTTTAGAGTAATTCAAGTTTGCTCATAAATCCGGAACCCTTTGAACAATTCAAACCAAATTCGGAGTATCGGTAAAGGTTCTTAAACTACACAATTCTTACGGGATTTGCTTTAACCGTGATGTTCCTACGGGTTTCGGAACCAATGTTGTCCGCAAAAAACTTCAATTTTGTTTTTATATATTAATAATCTTTTATTACATGAAACTTTCAAGATAATGCAATAGATTTTTATATGTATGGAAAGAAGAAAATCCCCTCTTTTTAACGAGTCCAAGAACGTCGATATCGGGTGAACTGAAGACGGGATACAGGTCTTCAAACCCAAACGTATTTTTGTGGCTTTTAGAATTTTGAGCATACTCCGAACCGAAATTTTATTTTTTTTGTCCGATGGTTTTTTGATGTGCTGAATCCAAATCTGTTATCATATATGTTATCATATATCTGATATCATGCCGATATCATTTTTCAAACTCGAGATACAAAGTAAAGCATTTTCAGCATACTTCATTTTTTTTCTTAGCTTCTAGTGCCCATCGGACAAAACAGTAGGATATGGGTCAATTTTTTTTCAATGCAGAATCACCCAAAAACGTTGATAAAAATCGGCGATGGATACATCAAGCACTCCCCTTGAAAGTGTTTACGTGTGTTAAGTGTTAAGTGTGCTATTAATTTAAATATTGAATCAGATTTAATAGGGTATTGAGACTGCATCGCGATTGTTCAAAGGATCAATAAAATAACTGAATTGTAAATGGTAATGTATAGAATAAATCAGCAAAGACAGTATAATAAAACAGGATAGATCAGTACTGAAGAAGTTTAAATCTTCAATAAGTTCTTATTCAGTTAAGTTCTTAGCTATTTTCCCAAAACCAGGGCACACTGAAACCCGAGCTAGCTGACGAAGAAGGAGTAGCCACGGGCAGCTGAACATTATCATTTGTCAGACAAGTGGGGGTGGCTACGTGATCAGATTTAGGGGTCCCCTGGAGGGTTGTTTACTGCAATCTCAAGGAAACCCGGGACGGGCTACCTGCTGAATATCAAATCCACTCTCTCTCCTTTATTCATTGAAAAAACATTGGCTCATATCCAGAAGGTCATCTGTGTCCTGACTCCGTCTGCCAAATTCTTTTCCTATTTAATGCCAGTTTGACGTTTTTTAGTACATTTATAAATCCGCTGATGCCTGTTCTGATACTATCTAGTTATACAAAAAAGAAAACAAATATTATGAACGTATACTGATTCAATGAGGTAGTGAAATAACAACAGACCTCTCCTTCATAATTATATTATGATTTTAGAGAAAAATCTATAGTCCACATTCTGAAAGTTTTTGTCCTATAGACATTGCATAAAATGTATCTCACAACTTCTTAGATACAGGTTTATATACTTATGGCTCAATAGAATTAGCATGCTTAATACGTTGCATATAATGTGGTAAATGTCCTTTGATATACTTATAGGTGCCATGTTATTGAATAGTTACTTAGTTATTAAGTAATTTTTATTTTTATTAATAGATTTGTCCATTTTTCCTTTTATCATTTTTAAATTCTTCGGAATGTTCAGGATTTCTAAATAGGACGGGAAAGTAAATTTGATGAATTCGTCCTTTATTTGCATTTCAAAATTAATGAGTATGACGCAATTAAAATTTAATCTCTAAACCGCGGAGGTAAACTGTACTATGCCACTTTAATTAACTTTCAGAATAACAGTTTGAATGTAGTTGAAATCATTTTTTAATCCGTAATATACTGTATTTTGATCAGCAAGATATTTAGACCAAATTTTACATAATAAACAGCCAATGTCTACAATGCTGCCAATAAAACCTTACTTTTAACGTTAACTTTTGTAAAACAGCACCAAGCCGTCATAATGCATTTCATATTCCAGATACAGAACTAATAAACAGCCTAAATAAATATTTTTCATTGCATACTGACTGCAAAGAGTACCATAAGAACTAAAATTCAATATTTTTAATTTTGCGGAATTTTTATTGTTTTTAATTTAAAGGTTGCGAAATGTTATACATTTCATTACTGCTAAGCTTTAGTAGTTAGACTGGCTGCGGTTTCCGAAGTTTCAGTTGTTTTGGACGGGAGCAGTAACTTGCGGTGCGAATTTCAAATAACGACTCAACTTGTTTATAAAGTTGCTTAGTTATTCCAGGAGCAACGTCTGGATTTAAAGCTGCTTTAAAGAGAAAATTTCTTAATTATTTGAAGAGGATTACCAAATTACTTCTATAAAAATGAGACATTTAATAGAATATAACTTGGCACCTATTGGTTTGAAGCAAGATTAACTGAAATACATAAAATCTGAGATAGCATATTATTGTACCCAGGAACGGATCTAAAAAAATTTCCGGGGGAGAAAGCTTTTTTATGCCGTCTCTTCTTTCATCCCCTCCTCCCCAATGAAAATCAGCAGCTTTATAATTTTATTTTAGATACCTATATATTTCGAAATAAATATCATCTTATAACTTTAACACATTTTATTGACTAAATCGAGGCCAAAACAATATATATATATATATATATATATATATATATATATATATATATATATATATATATATATATATATTAAAATTGTGAACATGAACAAATAACATTAAAATGCCACTTTCCGAATTTTTATTGTCGCGAAAATGTTTATTATCTCATCATAGTTTGCGGCAGCAGCTTATTAGTGATCTATGACGATTATACTCTGATTTGTTAACTTTTGGTGATTAATCGTGCTTTTGTCATACTAAGCAAATCTTTAGAGGTTTTGTAAGATGCAAAAGTTGGGGTAGAATTTTTTATTATTTCAACTTTTTTATATTATAGACAGTCAAATCTCGATATTTTAGAACTTTTTTGATATTTCACCTCAAAAGGTTGCATTCAATCGAAAAAGTTAAAGTATAATAAATTAAGGAACATTAAATTCTATGTCGAATCAGTTCCACAACACAATAATTCGGTTAAATGGTGTGATCGAAAATCCAAGTCCGAAAACGACAATTTTTTCGACTTTTTTCAAAAACTAAGACTGACAATGAGTACAATGAATGAGCATGTAACCGTAAAAATGAATATTGAATAATAACTTTAAATTAAATTAAATTAAAGCCTAAAACATAATTATTTATCTGATTCCAATTAGTCAATCCAGTCCATAAATGCATTAAATCCGAAAAATATTTTTCTATCAGATCCCACTTTGAAGGCAGTCTCTGGTGTTTGTTTAACAGGACTGCTGAGATCAGTTAGTGTAGTAAAATGTAGTCATAACCTGCCCAATGTAGTAAAATTATATGGAAGATGGTCGTATGTTTGATCACTTTTCCGTCACACTTCAAAATTCTGTCCTTAATTAGTTTGAATCTGAAAAATAGCTTTTGGCTGTCACGTCAAAAATTGTTTTTGTTAGTAAGATAACTTTTTTTAGTTATTGTCAATCGTATTCATATACTCATAAGTACCTCTGCCTTTTGTTGATGTCTTACATTTTTTATTCTACGTCTGTCTTTTTGCTAATCTCAGTAAATGTTTAACAGTACAAACGGTGCCTTGTTGAAAACTGTAGGAGAGCGGTGTCTCTTGTCGCAGCCTTAGCCG
Organism: Rhaphigaster nebulosa; assembly: GCA_948150685.1. NCBI lineage: Eukaryota > Metazoa > Arthropoda > Insecta > Hemiptera > Pentatomidae > Rhaphigaster > Rhaphigaster nebulosa. The sequence goes on along the minus strand of OX411306.1, from coordinate 100,602,210 downwards.
TTTCATCCACCAGCACGTGCTTTTACCTATTTATCTATAGTTGTGACTAAGATAATGCACCCCTGATTTCCTCAAAAAGGTTATCAAGTAAGTAGGTGTATGTTTTTCAATTTACATGTTGTAATTTGACTGTCTGTATGAATTCAATAATACGACTTATTGGGTAATTCTTTTATTAGTGGGTTACATGAAAAGCCATTTATAGACAAATTAATAAAATAAATCTCATTATTGAACAAAATTGTATTTACTGACATTTAAAATATGTACTAATAAAAAAAATATTTGAACAACCTCAGAAATAGAGTGTGCGAGAACGGTGATCAAATTGGTTTCCCCTGAGGCGTCTTCCATTTTTCTAATTGCTTGATTAATAAGCTTTATGTTCTTTTTTAATAGAGGCACGCTCTGTGATTCGAGCTGCGTGACAGTGAATGCGATGGAATCGCAATAGTTGATGATGAAAGTAACATTATATTTCTATATCGGATTGTTCAATGATTTTCATTCTTTATGACATGGCTGCGGCTGAATCACCATCCATCGAGCTTAGATCTGGACGCGTCAACGTGTTTTAGCGCCGAAGTAATAATAATAATAATATTATAATTATGCCGACTGTTTAATTAATAAAGTCTCTTAAATAAAGTCAGATCTCTGCCAAACTCTGTTGTTATATTTACCTTGCATGCTATCATACAGTTAAGTGAATTGGTAAGCGCGACATCCTTGGAAAAGATCTCCAATGGTATTTATAATATCCTGACCTAGTGACCATAGCAGTGAGGGAGAAGGGGGAGGAGGTCTGTAGTCTCTAGTAATTCTGTTTGATTGATCAGTTTCCTTCTGGGATCGAAACAAATTGACTGTATATTAAATAAATAAATTAAGTAAATGCGGTTTCTGGAACCTCCACCTGCCTTAGAAAAGCAGATTGCCAGATACAATACCATTTATGCTTAAATCACCAAAACTACTTACCCTATAAAACTCAAAATAACGACATTCTTTTCAGAATTACCTGGGCTTAAATCTGATACGTATCCTTGACTTAACGAAACCAGTTTTAAAATTGTATTTTTATGCCTTTTTTAAAACTGAAATGGAGGTACACTGTATGTTTGAAATGTCATGTTTGAAACAATTAAGCTTTAATTTTTTCCATTTCAGTTTGAAAAAATACTAGTAATTGGAAAAAAAAATACAAGGTTTTATTTTTTTATATTAAAACCCCGAAAAACCCAATCTTGAAATTTCGCCCATATATTCTTAAAAATATATATATTTAACATACATTAAAAAAAAAAATCGAATGTGATAACGTTTTGGAAAATTTTAAACATTTCAAGATTGGTTTTGTCAAGATACGTATCAAATTAAAGCCATGTAATCTTGAAGAGAATGACACTACTTTGGAGCTTTATCGGGTAAATAGTTTTGGTCCTATAAGCATTTAAATTATTCAAAGCATGTCAAAAAACATTCGATTTTAGTTTTCTAGACAATTTAAATTTTAGAAAATATCTGAAACTTTGGATTTTCGACTATATTTATGCATAGAACAAAATTCCGAGTTTCATTTATTTTTAAAAACCTCTGAACTAAAATTTTTTTTTTATTGGGTGATTCGGTGTGAAATGATCCAATAGTAAATTAATGCCATTCATATTATATCTTGTGTGAAATATGAATATGAGGAATGAATACCTGCAAACGTAAGTTAGTTATAGTTATTATATGATTATATTAATTTAAATGAACGAAGAAACTCAATGAAAATCCGAGGTAATGCAGTATAAAAAGGACAGGACTCTATAGTTTATTCTCATTTCGTTTTTTTATATTTTATATTACGTCGCAGTCTCTGAATGGATCACGAAATCCAAGATTGTCTCTCAAGCGAGTGGGATTCCTGGAATCGCGGGGATGGACTTTGATGACCCTGAGGAAGGCTTTTGATGATTTCAGGTAAAACATACTGATAGGATTTCCTGAATGCTGCTTTTATTCGTAAATCCTTTTTTTTTAAGAAATATTTTAACCAGACTTATATCAAATTTACCGTTATATCTCTCTAACGGAAAATTAAAATATATTTCCTAAAGAAATAGAAATAAATATAAAAATTTATGGAGTTGGTAAGAGGTCCTTGTCACGGTGGTCAACAAAACGTGACCCCCTTTCAAACCCACACTATTGCTCAACCTGACATCAAATATCAATCTCCCAGTAACAGGCATTGTGCCAAAACGCAGAAGGGAATAAAAAAAGATATGATGAATATAATAAATAAATATTTATAGAATTATTTAGCTAATAATATACTGCCAAGAATTATTTTTTTATTACCAAATATGGGTGGGTATGAATATTGATATATTAATTCAGTCACTATTAGGAAAGCTATAAAGACCAGATATGATAACTATTAATTATGTAATAGACTTTTATTTATCTAGTTCAGAAAGTTTGGAAAAGAAAGTTTGAAATACCCTGTTTGGGCTGACAAACTATGAATAGGAATTTGACAGACATCCATGATTTTAATTAGGTTGATTGGTGGTTTGTAAGTCCGTCTTAGGACTTGGAAAAAAATCAATATTTGTAATTTTTAAAATTAGGCTCTTGTTCTGGTATCTAATTATTATGACGTCAGTTTATTTTTGGTTCATCCTGCAGCCATAGTTGTAAACAAATTCTACACGTCTTCATTTATCATAACCTTTACTAACTTCTCTAAAAATAATTTTTTTTTTAAATTAAAAGCAAACCCATTATGTCTCCTGGTTATTTACAAATTTAGACCAAGAAAACAATTTATTACTAAAAAAAAAGTTTCCTCCTGAGGCAGTTACAATAAATCTATCATAATTATCAAAAACTAATAAAATATATATTAAATAACAACAAATTTAGATTGACTTAAAAACATAAAATTCTCACAAATTTCGAATGGTTATGTAAATAATTGATACAAATTTAGTCTCTGAAATTTTTTTTTTCATCTGTTAAAATCAAAACGGTTAAAAACGATAGCGGGAATTTCATCTAATAAAACTACCAGCCGCCATTCAGTCATTAATTTATGCAGTGAAGGCCCTGTGGGAACTGAATTCTCGGACACAAAAGCAGGTTAAAATTTTCAAGAGAAGAATAGATATAATGACATTTTTTTAACTTTCTCACACTACCTCTATTACAAAAAAAACGCTAGAATTTAAGAATATGAGGGAATTACATAAAATCTCTGAACACTCCGTTTTAGTAATTTTTACTTTATAAAAATGATACATCAAACACTTTTGATTATATTTTTAAAAAGTTTAGAATAGAAAAAGTTAGAAAGCAATCGATATTGATAAAGCAAGATATTGACAAAGATAAGCAATAGATATTGCAAACGAATTATGATCATAATTCAAGAAAGTTTCTGCCACTGAAGAATACGACCAAAAATTTATTAAAATCTACAAAAAATCTACTAAATGCTATCCTGTAACTAACTATAACTAACTGTAAATAACTAAATGCGATGATGTTGAAATCGACGATGAGATATTTGTATTAGAACTTAATAATGTCTTAAAAAACTGTAAATCTAAATCAACTCCTGGTTTTGATCATATAACATATTTATGTCTAAAAAAAATTCGATTTAGACTTAAATGTCCTGAAATTGTACTGTAGTAGATGGAACTATACCCGATTTATGGCACAAATCAATAATCACATCTATACATAAGACCATTAATCCTGATTCTTTTCGATCCATATTCCAAAAAATAATGGAGAAGATGGTCAACCAAAGCCTTTTGATCGCCAAAGAACAATGTGGATTTGTTAAAAATCGTTCAACTTTAGACCATCTAATCAAGATAGAATCAGAAATACGTCGTTTCATTCAAAAGAACACTTAATTGCAATATTAATTAATATGCAAAAAGCATTCGACACAGTTTGCAGAAGATCAATTATAGACAAAATTTTGGAGGGACAATAGTGAAATATGTCACAAATTTTCTGTAAAGGAAAGTTTTCCAAGTTGAAATCGTAGATAAACTGTCGATCCTAAGGCTCCTTTTTAGGAGGCACTATTTTTATAATTGCTATTGATGACATTGCAAAAAGTATTCAAAAACCACCCATTTGTACGTTGTTTAAAGACGATTTTATGATACTTGTTAGATGAAAATCTATAAAGTGTATAGAATGGAAAATGCAGAACGTCTTAGAAACACTAGAACATTGGACTTCACCTAATGGCTTCAATTTTTCTATATCTAAATCCAAATGTGATCATTTCTGCAGAAGAAGAAAATGTTCCGATAATCTGATACTACTACTAGAGAGAAGTTTTACCATTCGTAGAAAATGTCCGTTTTCACGACTGAGGTGGCCATTTTCAAAATCTGAGAAAAGATTGCTAAACCTATTGAATATTCCGAGGGCTGTTTGTGGAATATACTGGGGAACCGATAGAAAACTATTACTTCTCTGTTTCGAACACTAATCAGGAGTAAGTTGGATTACCGGAAGTGTAGTATATAACCCCGCTTCAGAATAACTCTCAAAATGCCTCACACTGTTCATAACACTGCCATTAGAATCTCTACTAAGGATTTTAAGCCTAACCCTGTTGAGAGTTTAAATGTTGGAAGTAAAGAACCTTCTTTAGCTTTAAGATGAGCTTATCTTACCTTGTCTTAAACCTCATCTGTGATTTCTAAACCGGCCCATCCAAATCACAACTTGTTTTTTTGCATTAACATACACCATCGGCATTGAACAACTCAATTGGCATTGCAGGGAGAGCTCGCAAACTCCTACAACTCTTGAATTTGAAACTAAACCATATGACAATAGATGACGCTTTATTCTCTAGATGGAAGAACTCTTTCAATATAATTGATACATCTCTTTCTGAAGAAATACAAAATGAACAATCCATTGATTGTTGAATTAAAACAAAGGTACCCTGGATACAAAGCCCTGTTTACCGATGCAACGAAAACTGAAGTAGAAGTTGACTGTTCAGTAGTACCTACTTATAGATGAGTCCTTAAAGTTCAATTTGTCCCTTCCCTCCCCAATAAACTATGTCATCATAGGCGAACTCTTCTATCAGGTCTTGTTGTTCATAAAATAAACATAAGGCATGCCCTATTAACAACGGACTCTCTAAGTTCACTGATGACCATTGCCAATGGGATCTCTGATAATACCATTGCCAGGAAAATTTAAAATTGCCTCTGGGAGATGCAGGAATCGCTGAATATGGTGTTGGCGTTGGTACCCCCGCATTGTGTTATACCTGGTAATGAAGCAGCAGACGGGGCAGTAAACCTAGCCTTAAGGAAACCGAACGTGACCACATTGATAGATTTAACCACCGCTACTGAGTGGGGAGGTCGAAGCTAAAGAGCCTTAGTGTAGCATTGAACAGTAGCCAAGACTGTAGAACCAATCATCCAGAAAGCTTCAGGAAATCAAGCAAGATATCCTTCCATGAAAAACCTCTTTCAGAAAGTCCAGCTCTGAAGAAATAATTTTGACCAGACTGAGAATCGGGCATGCAGCGTTCACACATTGATGGATGAGTGGCCTGGAACCACCAATTTGTGAAACATGTAATTCATCTTTGACACTGGAACACATTGTAACAACATGCAAACAATATTAAAACACAGCATACCTTCCACTATGGCCGAAGCACTAGCAGATAATAAAGAACAAATTCAAAATATAATTAAATTCATGAAAGATATAAAAAATGTTCATTTAATTTAGTTATTGTAGTTCATAATTCATTGTGAGTAGTTCATAATCCATTGTTCATCGTTCATAATTCATTGTACATTGTTCTATTAATTTAATTGTTCACTGTTCATAGTACATTGTTCGTAGTTCATAGTTAATAATTCATTAATTTAATTATTGTTAATCCTAATTGTAACTGTCTAATCATCACTGTATATATTTCATCAATGTATTGCATATAATTCATATTTTAATTATTATTTAAGCCGCTAATGACCCGCTTGGGTATATGCGAAGTGCAGTAAAATAGATAAATAAATAAGAAGCAATAGAATAACTTGCCCAATCAAGATACAATTTGAGAGAAAAGCTACAAAAGGTGTCAAAGTCGGCTTTGGACAACGTGAGGGAATTACATTTTGAGGGTTAGACATTTTTTCATATAAAATAATATAACGAAAAGTTTAAAGACCAAAGGAAAAGAAACAAAAAAAAATATATCTACCAACTTATTTTTTTAGAATTATTTGATTTGAGGAAATGGCCTAAAATCCTTTAATAAATATTGTATTTAATAAATATTGTATGTAATAAATATTATATGTAAATAAATATAAATTATAAATATCGATATTATTCAAGTTATTAAAAAAATATCTTAATTATATGTACAGAAATAGGGGTACAGAAATATTGATATAAAAACAATATCGTAATTAATTGTGTGCAAAAATATCGATATCATTAAGATATTTTTTTATAGTAATATTTTTGAGCCGACATAATTAAGATGTTGTTTTTATGAATATTATTCAACAGTTAATGCTAAATAGTATCGATATTTATAATTTAAAATTGATAATTTATAAATTTGTACTATCTTAAGGGAGTGAAGTAGCTCAGTGGGTAGGGCACTGTGCTGTTAATCTACCACAGTCGGTCTGGAACCCCGGATATAGTTATTTGAAATGGGCTGTGGCAGATAATTTTTTATTCTGTTATCAGCCATGGATCGACCCTGTGGGATCTGGAGACCTTTATGGGTTTCACCCAGCCTCTATAAAGTGGCTACTCTTAATTGCGTAAAAAATCTGGAGGTTGAGCGTGATCTTGGGTTAGTCTTTATTTAAGCGGCCCATGCACACTTAGCTAAAAGGTTCGCTTATCTGAAGACTGACCGAATGAATAAACTGAACGATCTACAATACTGACCGTCCGTGGCTACGTTTTAGATTTTCGTCGAATTTTTTCATTTTTTTTTTAGAAATAAGGAGCAACTAAGCTATTATACGAATAGCTAGAAAAACATGCGTATACAGAATTTAATTTATACAGTTATAACCTGGAGGTAAAAATATTCATACAGTGACAAAAAAAAAATTATTTTTAAGAGGAAAACTTTTAAACTTAAATTAAAGCTAGAACTGATAAGTTAGTAGACCAAAGGTCGCACGGACCTGTAGCGCAGCAGAATGAGTCCACCAAATTCATAACGCAATATCTCAGCTTATACTGGCCCAATTTAAAGGATTTCTTTAAATTAAAAAAAAAAAATCTAATGCCTTGGTATGCTAATTCCTAATCGCCTTACATTTCTTCTCAATCTTTATAAATTGCCGATTTAAGGGCTAATAAAATCTCTAATCTGCGGCCATTTTGAAACAAAAGGACGGATGGTAATGCCGAGTTCCGGGGATCGTCCTGGGATGACAAGTGACTTTGATGCCGAATCTCAAGAAAATAGGTTCAGTAGTTACGGAGAAAAGCCGCGGATGGATTTTTTTTTATTCGATATTTGGGGATTCTACTTATCTAGAAAAGTAAAACATCAGATTTTGACGGGGGCATGGCATGGCATTACAGAAAAGAGATAATAAAATAATTAAGTTTTAATTGATGCTTGTAGTATGTTATTGATAATAATTTGCATTAAAATTATGTATTAAATATTATATTTGTATTTTTTAGTGAAAAGAAGATAAGGATAGTTACTTTTTTTTTATTTTTAAGGTAATGTATGTAATATATGTGAAATTTTATGTTAGCTATTTGCTATTTTTATGTTTAATTATGTTTCTTTCAATTCTTTGTAAATAATTCAGGCATTCAACATCTGGCTAATGGTTTAGAGACCCAGGCCCTTAATAATGTTTTCATAATATGGTTATCTAAATATTATAAATATAATTGTATTCTATTCTATTTTATTCTATTCTAAAAGTGTGAGAAAATTTCGATTGTTCCCTAGAATCATTTGTTTACCAATATTCTTTAAACATCAAGTACAAAGATTAACTTTCAAACATCTCATTATTGATTCCTTTGTTGTTTATGTGGCCAATTATAATTTTTTTATTTTTGTTTTTGCGGCTTTAATTTGAACGAAAAATTTAATTAGTACAATAAAATATATAAAATTTGCATATTTGGGAATTTAAGTTTTTAATAATTATTGTTTTTTTTTTTTTTTTGGTCTTTATTTTTGAATTCACACTTGCCAATGATGACAACCAGGAAATTTGCTGGCTAAAAAGTAGATGTTATGGCATGATAGACATGATAGAGAGTAATACCCAGCGGCTCCTCTCTCTGTCTTGATAATTGGGAATAGTTAGGCAAGCAGATCCCTCATCGAGCTTCTCTTCAGCCTTCTGCGAGTGTTGTCAAGCATGTTGGTTGTCGCCATGTCTTATAAGAGTGAATCAGAATCATGTTACTGCTCATGGTAGTTCTTCGAGAATCAGTAAACTTTTTTTAGGTTTCTATTGATCTAATAAAAACAAAAGTTCTTTAATTTTTTAAAGAAACAACGTTCCCGATTTTTTTTAAAGTACTAAAACCCAATATAACGCGAGTTACGGATAAAAAATTTCTGTTAATATACTTCACTTCGTAGAAGAATACTTTTTTCATTACGTATAATTTAATGGACCCTTCCCTTAAAAATTTATTATTTCTGGATCCCGAATAATGTAATTGTATTACTTATAACGCTTTGAACACGGTTTTTAATATTCATTCAAATTAAATTCAATATACTATGGTATCCCAAGCAAGCTGGGTTATTAACAAGGTACATTTCACAGTATAACATTATTTCTGATCAAGAAATAGTGAATATTACAACATTATCGCAGTAAAAAGAAGGGAAATATTAAATATTAGAGAGTTTTAAAAATTGACCATTTTTTTAAAAATTATACAGCGTTCTGATAGGTCTATTGAATTATATAGCATTTAAAAATATCAAATTTAATTGTAACTTTTTCCAAATCAATTGTCACATTTTTCATTTCAATTGTAACTTTTTCCATTTCAATCGTAACCTTTTCCACTTCAATTGTAATCCTTTCCAAATCAATTGTCACCTTTTCCAATTCAATTGTGACTTTTTCCACTTCAATTGTAACTTTTTCCATTTCAATAGAAACCCAGCCGGACATGAATTAATTCTATTTTATTTATTTTTATTTTTTATTATTTATATATATTTATTATTATTTTTCCGACATTTTTTTCGTTTATTAGGCTGTTGATTTATCGTAAAGTGCTAATTTCAAGTAGTTAAATTTTTCAAATAAAATTGTCGTTTATTTATTTTTAAATATTAATTATTTTTAATTTATTTGGAGAGTGGTGAGGGGAGATAGATTTCATCGATTTGGTGACGGTTCATAAGGCTTTCGAATACCAAATTTACTACCAAATTTTGTTGGGCCAAGAGCATTTCTACTAAATTATTAGTTTTCAAAATTCATCGGTATAGCTATCTTTTACTAGGTACATATATGTATAGGTCAATGGTTCTATTTCCGAATTTACTATCGGATTTTCGGTCGCGTATGCGCATTTCTATTTTCCGTTGCTCTTGAAGTTTTCTGTGATAAAGGAATCGTTTATTAGGTTTTAGAGGGTTCCGATTCCGTTTTTTTAAATTGGATTTATGATCGCGCATGCGCATTTTGCATTTCCGTTACTGTTGAAGTTTTCTAAGAATCGAAAGAAGATATAAGAATCATTTGTTAGGTTTTCAACGTTTCTGATTCCATTACATATACTTTATGTAATCAGAATAGTATTACTGTAGGATGAAAACATATTTTTTTACATTGCTAATTTTTAAAAATAAAATATAACATTTCTTGATCACAAAAATATATTATAATTGCAGTCTTACTTGGGATATCATAGCGTATTAAATTTAATTTTAATATTTTAGACCGTGCCGAGAGTGATATAATATAGCATTTAACATATAATTTCTGCTCTCTTTAATTAGTACATTATATGTTGCATCAGCGGAAAATGTTCATGCTTTATATAATTCAAGGTGAGAGCACAAATAAAATCCTGAAATGCTAATCCACACAGCAAAATCAACCTAATATTTTTCATATTAACCTTCGAACTTGACCACCAGGTCCATGATGAAGGAGGAGGGATCGCGGATGAGCGCACTCCAATTTACATCCCCGCGCATTGCCTTGATTGCCGGGGAGGGATGGTTTATGCAGGGCCAAAATGACGATCATTCACAGACCATGGGGACATAATGTTCCCATATGCACATAATGTTCCTATATGCCTGTTTATTCTTGCTCTTTATTATTCTATCAAAGCTCTATCTGATATATCGTTTGCAGTTCAAGTAATCGCGCGATTAAAAAAAAATTGTAATTATGCAATTTTATATTCTTATGGATGTTTTTAATAATTTCACCTTCATACTCTTAAAGCCTTTATTTCATCCTTTGGGACAGACTAACATTGGCCGTAGTAATGATTATTTATTCTTTTATTATATAAGAATAAAATTTAAAATTGTATTAAATAAAATATTAAATAAAATTAAATAAAATTGTAATTCTAAAATATAGAATTTCGTTTCGTCAACTATTCTTTTACATCTTTTATAAAAACATGTAGTCTACATAAAAAGGATAAAAGGAAAAACACATAAAATATGATAATGTGCCAAAATATGCATCATGTTTTAAAAAAAATGACTTAAAAAAAAAGTTGAAACAAAATTCTATAATTTAGGACATCCAAAATAAAAAAAAAGAGTAATAATGATAACTCTCCAAATAGAAAATAAAAAATACATTACATGTAATCATACATACAAACTATAGATGCTTGATAAGGTACAACGTAAATCCGAAAAATTATAAAAGATGAAATAAAGGAGTATGAAGATTTAATTATTAAAATCTTCCATAAGAATATAAAATTGAAATAAATTTTAAGCCTTCAAGCAAATAGTGTTATAACAAATATAATTATACATTTTCTTACAGTAGCTTCCAACTGAGACTCCAAAAGTGGTAAAATTTGGCCGGCGTATTCATAATTTATTATTGTTATTATGTATATTAATTAGTACAATATTTAATGTAAGAGCGTTGAATGATTAAGGAATGAAATTAAAACTGTTGGCTCAAAAATTGCATAAAGCTGCATTTGACCTACTCAATCTGACATGATAACATCCTGGCTGACGCTATCCCTGTCTTGGATCTTCATCTTTGTACATGGTCTAATGCAACCATCACTGGCGCAACGGGCTAAGTTGAGTGGCAATGTGCCTCTGTCACAGATTGACAAATGATATGCCCACTTCCGTGATATTGGTTATAGTCAGGTACATTTATGAATGGTCAGATTATATACTTCTTCCAGAAATCTTCTCCAATAATTTTCATAAGGTGTCACTTTATCCGCTCAATGTGTGTGTCCCACTAGTAAGACATTGTACCTACAACCCTGAAAATTGAGTCCCTCCGGTATTCAAATGTTTAAAACTGGTACTTTTCTCAAACAGGAAATGATTTTATTTATAATTAATTTCCATTTGTAATTAATTATAAATCTCCATCTTTCCATCACCCAAGTTGTAATTATTTACTGCTTTTACCAAGTAATGTACTATTTACGTCCCATCGTTAATATTTAATAGTTAAAAAAAGTCTTCACTTCCCCAAACCACTAAAAAACCGATTTCGAATCACCCGCGGTATTTAAATTTCATTACCCTAAAGTTCCAAACGCCTTTAATAATATTAATTTATTAATTTCTTTCTAACTCCCAGCTCATAGTATGAAGAACTACCGAATGTCATTAAGTTTATTCCGGCTAATATTCCAGTAGTATCAGTCATAATTTGTGATTCACGGAGAATTTTGTTTTCAATTATCGGAATTCGGATCTACATCATAAAATAGTCACCGAATCAAGTAGTAAGTTACGAGAAAAAAAAAAAAAAAAAAAAACGGTAATTAAGTCTGTACGAGGTTGAATGATAATAAGGAACTTACTTAAATATAAAATCTCGTTTAACCAATCAGCTATGAGACACCCCTAATATGCAATCCATATCTATATAATGATTACTGCGCAAGCTACAAGTTCATTTTGAATTTAAAGGACTAGGGGCTGCGAAATATTAACCTTATTCTATACTACTGTGCCGTTCGCAGCTACAAGTGGCACATTCTTCATGACAGCAACAAGCGTCTGAAGAAACAACTAACAGTCTTATATCAACAATCGTTATGAATAATTGACGCAGCGTAAATAATAAAAATGAGTATATACGTATTAACCTGGAATATTGAAATACATTTAACCTAGTCTTTTTTTTCCGCTCTTATAAATTTTTATTAAAATCATTGGCTGAACAAGGATATGAAAATCAGTACAAACATTGATTATAACATATCTGCACAGAAAAATATATTTGGAATTAATTGTATATTGATGTTCATTTTTTAAAAAAGAACTTTGTAATATTAAAATCTCTGATTTTCAATTTTTTTTTAATGGGTTTAACAAGGTAATGAACATTAATTTTATGAATGATAACATAGGCCTATGTATGAGTAAGAAATAATAATATATTTTATATTGTTTATCATCATTTTCTTTCAACCTCACTCAACTCGGACACACACTCACTCAACACAAACTCAACTCGGAAGCGTACTCCTGAGTATTTAATATGAGTTTATACTCCTAAAACGTTTTTGAACGATAAAACTATAACTAAGACATAAGAATTCATTATGGCTTGTGATGGCACATACTTACTGCTGTCTGGAAAACTGCTCCCTGAGTAAAAATTGTTTAGAAAATATTTATGTTTCACTCAATAAATAGGTAAATATTATCAAAATTGATATATATATATATATATATATATATATATATTAAATCACAGTGATATTAGATTATTTAGATTATATTTATAAAAATTCTAATAAAGAATTACGTATCAATAAAAGGAAAAATAAAACAGATCTTAAAAAAATATATAACTCAGTACTTAGTCGAAAGTAACACGCCCAATCAATAAATAAAATAAATAAATAATAACGATAAAATAAAAAAAAAATAAAAAGCACACCTGAATACGATATCTGTACTTAAACCAAGGATAGTCTGCAAAAGGATCTATGGGATTAGGTAAAAATATTCCACTTACAAAAAACCAAAGAAAAGCAATGAGAACTAGTTCAGGAAGGGAACGTGAGGCATCCGATGTCGAATAATTATTTTATTTGGTTACTGACTGAAAATGATGCAATTAATTAAATATAATAAAAATAATATTCAATGAATAAATGGATTTTTAACTATTCATTTTTGAATAAAATTTGCCCAACACTGGCTTGAGCCAATGCGCCTAAAAACGAACGAAAAGTCAAAAAGTTTAAACATAGCTAAAAGCAATCACAACCTCCTGGACAATCGGTCGCTTCCATCAGAATGCTTACAGGACATGATTTCCTCCAGTGAACGTTTATACAGTATTGGAGTAGTTGGATCTCATGAATGCCCATTGTGCCTTCAGTGCCCTATTTCATAATAAATTGCAAGAGTACAAGCACAAGTGGAAATGTTCGTTTTTAGAGGTTATATAAGTTTTACAGGTTACTTATCGTCATTAGATAATAACAATTTTCTTTTAATGAATTGTTTTTTAATATAACTATTTTAAATGTTATCGTGTTTCAAAATTTCACAGATTAAATCATAGGCTCATTTGTACTTGCACTATTATACTTTATTATGGATACAGAATGTGCCAATGATGTAAAGTACAAAATGTTATATACTGATAAAACATTCTTATAATGTTGAAACAATCGTGTTTCAAATGTTATCGAACATTTAAAATATATATATTAAAGAACGGTAGGTAAGCTAAAAAAAATGATTAATTGAAAAAATTATTATTATCTAATGATGATAAGTTACTTGTAACCTCTAAACATGAACCTTTGCACATGTTCTTTTCCCATTTGTACTTGTACTTGTACTTTTGTACTTCATTATAAAATAGGGTTCAGGAGGACATCAATAGTTCAAACCTCAACATATATCTCTTGAGGATATTAAGGAGTATGGACTTTGAACTTAAAACATGAACACACCGGATTATAAATATGAGCATTTTTCGAAGCTCTTCCTCATTCTCTTATCTAGCGTGCTAAGTTATACATCTCTTCTGGAAGCATGTGAGTTTATTTGTTTTAAACTTTTTATTTATTTTGGTGTTATAGTGTATTTTTTCCCTTTGTACCATATTAGGTTTTAAATTGGTTTTTAATTTTCTCATCTTTTAATTTTTTTTCTTCTATATTAGTTTTTCGATTGAATTTCAATTTTGTTTTTTATTGTTTAATTTTTAGTTTTAGAATAGAACTTTTTTTTTTGCTATAAATTTAATTTTTTTCCTCATTTAATATTTCGTAGTTTAATTTTTGTTATAGATTCATATAAAATTTATTTTTTAAATATTTTATTGCATTTCATTAATTTCTAGTGAACTCATTATTCGTAAATACTTTTTCATAAGTTTAGTCAGTAGTTTATTAAATAATTAATTATGCTAAAATGCAAATTTTGTGGGATAGTTCCCAGCCGGAGACGTGACATTAATCGGCATGAAGCCATTTGCCAGACCACGCTGCCTCGTCGTACATGTGTTACTTTTGGTGAAATTTTTCAATTTCCAAAGCAGTGCATGACGCATGTGCGTCGTTGCAAAGAGAAACACCACTCGTAATAACCAAGTGAAGGCGGATGGAGGCGGCTATAGGGCCATTATACGAGATCGAGACAGCATTCGGAGGAGACCTCAAGACTTTTTTCCTTCCATGTTCTGAACAAATCGATACAACGGAATTTTTCTGCACTCAGACAGACACTCTACATCGATTGATTTCAGAATATTTGGCGGAATCAGACGCTCCTCTAAAGTTTGATTTGGTATTGGAGGCTATGTACGAAAACATCAGAGGAGAGACGTGCGATCGTGCCTTCAAAACCAAAAATATAACGATCTGCGACATCTCTACTATCTTGAATAGCTTCAGCGGAAGCTACTCGAAAATTGCTACCGAAATGGAAGAGATGACAATGAAGGGGATCGGATAGTTCCTTAAATGTCTTGACGGTCTTCTCTTGAAATTCAATCGATTTAGACCAATAGACGCTAAACAATAAATAAGCGTCATAATTATATTTCAATTCATTTTTTTTTAAATAAGAAGATTTTTTTTTTAGTTTTTGTTTTATTATTTTTTTTAAATAAGAAGTTGTTTTAGCTGTTTTTTTAATGTTTTAAATACACAATAAAAATGACCAAATGAATAAAAGGTTTATAGGAAACTTTCAATTATTCTATCGTTTGCAGAAGCTATTAAAGAATTAATTCTGTAAAGATAATTTTTTTAATTGTTGGTATATTATTGGAGTTTGTATTTGTAAACCAAAGAATGAATGCTATGGAATGCTTGTTATGTTCTCTGGCGTGGCTATTAACGCTCGTAGACTAGTATGTTGAGCAAAGGTATTATTTCCGTGGGGGACGTTGATTACTGTGGCACATCAGGTCTTTCTGAGCTCTTGTTTATGGCAAATCCAAAACTCGATCTAGCGACAAAGGATGACTACGACAAGTACAAGAAAATATTGAATCAGACAAGCGCTCACAAGAAGAAATACAGTCTCCCACTGGACTGATACGACAACTTAAGCACAATCTAAAATATAAAAAGGTGATCTGAAAACTATTTCCGCCGAAAAAAGGAAGTGGAATGAAGACCCCAACATTTTAGTTAACAGATTGAGAAAGTTGATCGAATCCTCTGATAGCGCCAAGAATGGGATGGAGATTCGTCGTATAGAAACGCAACTCTGAAGAGGAGGTATGATAGCTTAGTGAAAAATGTCAATGCTCTCAGTTCAATATGACGACCGATCTGAAGAGCAGATCGTACGCGTGCTGCACAAACCGGCAAGAAGAACATTTCAGCGAAGAAATGTCCTACTAAAAGGTATCGATGATTTATGGCAGGCTGACTTGGTGGAGTTGATTCCGTATTCGCGAATAAATAATGGCTACAAATACCTACTCACAGTGATTAATTGCTTCTCGAAATACGCTTGGGCTGTCCCGGTCAAGAATAAGACAGCAGTCGAAGTAAGGCGAGCGTTCGAAAAGATATTGACTGAGAGAAAACCTCGAAATCTTCAGACAGACGACAAGGAGTTCTACAACAAGGCATTTAAAATGCTGATGAAAAGCAGAGCTTAGATCAACCATTACTCTACATACAGCAACCTCAAGGCTTCTATATTGGAAAGAATCAATCGAACTTTAAAGTCTATGATGGGGAAAAAGTTCAGTTTACAAGGGAACTACAAGTGGCTCCCCATTTTGAGCTCACTTCTAAGCGAATATAACAATAGAAAACATAGTACGATAAAGATGAAGCCGATAGATGTGCGAGGGAGGGAAATCGAAAAACTGCTTTTGCTCGAAGTGCATGATAAAAACTCGTCGTGAAGGTCGCCAGATATAAAGTCGGAAATCGAGTGAGAATCTCAAAATACATGGCTCAGTTCGCTAAGAACTATAACCGTCTTGGACCTCGGAAATTTTTACGATCGCCCGTGTTAAAAACACTGTGCAACTAGGGTTGGAATATCGACACGCGATATATCGATATATCGGAGTTGGAAAACTGATATATTATATCGATATCTTAACATCCGATATATCGATATTTTACAACGATATATCGATCACCATATGCCATATGCTGAACTATATTACAGTAGAATCTCGACAATTCATATCCCAGTAATTCGTATAGATTTTCTAGTCTCTTGAAAGTCTCGCTTTATTTCGTATAAAAACACTGCAATCCGGTTCCCCCGATAACTCGTATTTTTTTTCGTCTTTTAAGTAATGTAAACGCCTTATAATTCGAATTTCCAAATAAAAAAATCTGGTTAGCTCTTAATCTTTTCAAGAGGAGAGGTGAGTAAGTGAGAGAGGAATCGTTCCTATGAATTTTGGTCGGTTTACCCTTTTTTTTTTTCTATTCAGTTTTCTTTACATAAAATTGTAAAAAAAAACCTGTAACCATATTGTTAGCCGACAACATAGATTTATCTGAAAAATTAAGTTCGCTCATGATTGGCAAATCCGCGAAAGTAAGAATTTGCCGTACAATTATCAATTTAATTCAATTTAATGAACTTGGCAATAATTAAACTATTTTAGACATTTAACGCAAGGAAGTAGTGATGCAACTCTTAGAAAGCATCAAGGATGGGAATCACCTGCCTCAAAATTAAGAACTCCCATGACTTTTCGTGATTTCGCCTATTTTGACCATAGTTTAGCAGTAGCTTGGATCCTAACTGACGAGGAAATTTCGACTCCGTAAAAAAAGGAGACAAAGAAGAAATTGATGTGCCGACGATTAGTTCTAAAATGGCGAAATAATGCATCTACAATACATGCATGACATTTCTTAGCAAAATCGGATGTTTGTGTAAACGTATTTTCTGCTCTGAACATGCTTAACGAAGCCATCAATGAGATTCGACTTCAAGGATTGCACCATAAGAAAATAACCGATTTTTTTTGTTGATCTAACTATATCGTTTGTATTTCCATTCATATTAATACAATTTTGTATTAATCTTGTTATTTCCTATTTTTATCGCCGATTATTGGAAACCTCGATAATTTGGATATCTCGATAATTCATGTTTACCTTTCGAACCCTTGACCATACGAATTATCGAGATTCTATTGTATTTTATTTTAACAATTTCCGTTATTCTGTAAAACTCCAGAATCGTAACCCCAAAATGGCGGAGGTCTACATTTTTAAGATCAGCCAGGTCCTAGAAATCTAGATGTCCTCCATTTTGGGGTTACTATTCTGGAATTTTACCAGTAAATCTAACAATAAACAATTTTTAATTACCAAATTAGTAGATAAGATTTACATACAAATAATGTTGATTAATCCTATATAAAGAAAAATTGATAATTATATAAATGATGATTGTACTGAGATGAAAATCAAATGAATCACTTTACTGAATACTTTCAGATGAATGTTTTGAGAATGCACAATGTAGTCGGAAGGGTTATAAGACAAATAAATATTTTAGATGTTTGAAGGTTTTATCAAAATAAAAATATGTGATAACATTTTTACTTTCTCTTACCTATATACGAAGTGTATAGTAAGGGGAAGTATTGCGTTCGTGAAAATTTATGAATTCGAGTTTTCAACGGAAATACATGTTTTAAGGTCCCCTGAGTCCAAATGACCAAGCCTCGCAAAATGGTCTGTGTGCCTGTGTGTCTGTGTGTATGTGATCAGTCTAGCTCAAAAACGGAAAGCTGTACGATACTGAAATTCCATATTTAAGGTTAGCACATGCATGTGATGTTACAGCAACATTTTCGTCAAAATCGACTAACCGGAAGTGCCACTTTATATAATCGATTTTACACATTCTTACAATTTTCTCGATAACGGCTCTAACGATTTTGATTAAACTTGCCTAAATTATTCCTCAGAAAGACCTATAACTTTTCATATATATGGTATATCACCGAGGAATTGCAGGGAAAAAAGTTATGATGAAATGAATATTTTATTTACGCATAACTTCAAAAGCGTGCAATTTATGGTAAATCATCTATGAACTTGTGTGAAAGATAATTAAATTATCTAAAAAACAATAAAAGAATCATCAAAATCGGACCAGTATTAGCAAAGATACAGCGCATCGGACTAACCGGAAATAGCTTTTACATCATGGATTTTACACTTTTTTACAATTTTCTCAAAAAGGGCTCTAACGATTTTGATTAAACTTGGCTAAATTATTCTTCATAAAGGCCTTTAACTTTTCATTTATGCAGTAAATCACCAAGGAATTGCAGGGAAAAAAGTTTTGATGAAAAGAATTTTTTATTTGCCCATAGCTTAAAAAGTATACATTTTACGGTAAACTATGTGTAGTATTGCATGAAAGGTAATTAAATTATCTAAAAAACAATAAAAGAATCATGAAAATCGGACCAGTATTAGCAAATATACAGCGCATCAGACTAACCGGAAATAGGTATTATATCATGGATTTTACAATTTCTTACATTTTTCTCGAAAACGACTCTAACGATTTTGATGAAACTTGCCTAAATTATTCTTCATAAAGGCCTTTAACTTTTCATTTATGTAGTAAATCACCGAAGAATTCCAGAGAAAAAATTTATGATGAAAAGAATATTTTATTTGCGTATAGCTTAAAAAATATGCATTCTAATGTAATTATGTGTAGAATTTTATGAAAGGTAATTAAATTATCTAAGAAATAATAAAAGAATCATCAAAATCCGACCAGTATTAGCAAAGATACATTGTATTTTATGTGGAGCACAAGACCCTAGATGGATATCCAAGCGCATCCGAAAGGAGACGGATGCGACCGAACCTCCTCCCAACAATCGCCAATCTGTTGTAAACAATACGCTATGTAATAAAGTAATTTAAGAATACAAAAGCGGAAATTAACTTGATTATTTCTACTTTCACATTATTTAAGGGAAAGAAAAAGTTTTCCAGGAAACTAAACCAGAAACTTTTAAAATATATTTGCAACTTGACAAAGTTAAAATATATAGGTAGTGTACAGGATTGTTGTACTAAAATTGTTTAAATTTTTTTTTTATTGTACTTATGTGGGAAAAGATGTGTATGCCGCTGAGTTTATTAGAAGCAGTGTTTATGTGAACTCTTTAAAATTGTAATCAAAAGATAATTATTATAGGACGGTAAGGGAAAGTTGTGTGATGCGCGCACCGCACCAGATTTTTTTAAGTATAATTCTTTTTCATCTTTTTTTTATAATGATTTTTGGCTAATAAAAATATTGTTTTATAAGTAATAATAATCATATTATTTCATAACGTTCTTCACAGTTTAACATTATACTCACTTGATGCACTTTTCTTTTCTTGTTCTTCCATTTCCATTCGATATATCAATATTTTTCTAGCGGTTGTCGGTGGATATCGATATTTAGTTTTGCGATATCGCATAATATCGAATATCGATATTTTCCTTTCGATGCTCCAACCCTAAACCAACCTCTTTAAAACAGCGTCTATCGATACTTAATTATTTTGTTCATGATATTTTTGTATTAAATATGTTTTGTACATTTTTTTTTTTTTTTTTACATTTTATTTTACAATCCTGTATTATTATGTTATTTTATTGACTAGAAATAAGATGAATTTTATAAATTTAGTTCTCAAAATAGTTCTTTTTCGAGAAACCTAATTCCATATCACTTTTTGATAAAACAGGACCTAGTCTGGTCAAATTCCGAAAGAAATCTCGACTTCATGTATACGAAATTATAGCTCTATATAAGTAGAAAGTCGGGTGTCTGTAGCTTAGCAGGAGACTGAGAAAACATTCACAACTAAAGGACGATTTAAAAATTAAAATAAAACCTTTTACTATTGGTCCATCCGAATGCTTCCTTACAATGGATTTAGTAATGCCGAGCTATATTTCTCAAATGGAATTTTATCTTGTTTACGATGCTGCAATTGAAACTTAATCACATTAAATAGTTTATGATTAATCGCTTCCTATTCAATGAAAATCGTGGCTTAATTACGAAAACACTAAAATTAAATTTTCTGATTTTCTACGTGGGCTTGGGACGGTGACACCATATGAACAGTTTTGTTGCTCTTGCGGTCTGCCATCAACGTTTTGAATATTTTCCGCGACTATACAGGATGTACTTCAGCTAAAAACATGATTTTTATGTATTTTTTCCTCTAAAATCAGTAATAAATCCTAAACTATTGACTGTAAGGTCATGGAAGTGGTCTCATTCGATCCAGAAGCAAAACAATTATACTAAACAATACCTGGCTCTACTTACTTTGGGCAAATATTTTTTTATTATAATCACATTTTAATTATCATTCGTTTTGGGTTGTCTTGAACCGTTACGCTTTGGCCAGAATGCTTTTTAGTTGTCCGAAAATTTGGTCTCTATCACTTATGGGATTTCTCAAATCACCGATTCATTTATTAATTAATGCAATAAATTGAATTCCACTAGAGGTAATTATCTTCCTTTTGTTCGAAGACAGTAAAAATAACCGATATTGACACATAAGTGCAGGCAAAATGCAATTATTTAGAAAGCTCTTCTACAGTACCAATTACCATTAGGAGTCTTTCCTTGTTAAAACCACTTGGTAAAGGAAAATCAATTTAGACCTTTTTTAATTTGTCTAATGAAATCCTGACATAATTCAAATAGCTTAAATACGAAAGACGTCTTCAGAATTGTGGCGTCCCTTCTTCGCAAATTGTACAGTTAATTATTTAACTCTTAATTATCTTATTGTGCTGAAGCGGAGGAATCATAATAAAATGTATTAGCGAGAAAAAATATAAATATATTTCGCATTTTCTGAGAAAAGGGATGTGCTTCTAAATTGAAAAGCTACTTCAAAGCTTCAGGTACCAACCCTTACTAAAATAGTCCTTCATCCCTCTTGAACATCCCTTCCTCAAGAGGAGATTCATTCTATAACACGATCAACCTTCTAGGAATGCTGTGATTTTTATGGTGTTATATGAAAGAAAAAAAGTGTTAATCGCATAAATTGTGAATTGATAAGGTGCCTTATTAGCTGTTCAATTCACATAAATTTTTAATTTTAGATTTAAATGAAATCATTTTAATAATGACTCGTCATCTGTAGTTTCCCCCCCCCCCCCCTGTTATGTTAAGTATTTACATTGATATTTATAACATTTTGTTTTTATTTTGATTTATGATAGCGTAAAGATCCTTGTAACAATCATTTTCGCGATTTTTAAGAGAATGTATAAAACTTTTCTTACTTTAAAAAATAAATTTAAAGATAAGATTTAAATAAAATAATATATGTTTTCAGATAATCCGCTTCTCGATTCAATAACACTGAAACACAAACATTTTCTTGTGACGGGTTATTCTTCTGTGCCAAGGTTTATTCGTGGGCGTCTATAATATCTTGAAAAAGTGTACAGATAGATCAAAAAACTATTTAGTTCACTTTAAACCATAAACAATTACATTTCTCGTAATATAACTTCTTCATATCACGCAATAGGTATGCAATAGTTTTTTTTATATTCAATATAAAAACAGTACAATTTGCTGTTCGCAGAACATTCAAAGGAGGTGAGAAATTTCCAACATGGACCGATTATTTAGTTTTTCTAATTAATTTATAAACTTTGATAAAAAAATAGAAGTAAAATGAACATTATATTTTATATTTAAATGAAAATATTCTTATAATAAAAGCATAAAATAAAAGCAAGCTATGAAAAGGTAATCAGTAAGCTCATTTAAGTTATCATTTAATCCAGCAAGAAAAGTAATTTTAACGAAAAAAAGATCGATAAATTCTGTACATTCATTGATACAGAAAAGTAAAGATATATACAATGATGATTATAGCCAAATAGTCGCTATATTTCTGCCCTCATACAAACTATTTTTTAGAAATATATTGCAACCAGCTGTTCCCCGCGGCATCGCCCGCCTTCAATTTGTATTGACCCCTAAAAATACAAATAATACCATAAAATAATAACGTGTAATATGGTCAGGGTCATTTGATGTAGACATTTTCAAGGGATCGTAACGACAATATATTCTTATAAAAGGTAATCAAATTTCACTTTAATAAGTTTCACTTTTTGAAATTTCCCTCTCCTCCCCCTTTACTATCTCATTATATTTACGAAATTACGTTTGCACACTTATTAAAAAGTTTGTGAAGTCAACGGGCATTAATTACTTCCAAGTTATCCTGGCGCAACTTACGCAACTGGCAAAGGGACCGTGTGGCATTTTATTCTAAGTTATCGTTTGATCCTGGGTTAGTGTTTGAAACTCTAACATATTTAAGAATTATTAAAATTGATTTTTCTTGCTGTTATATTCATTGTTGTCAATAATAATTTTTCGAAAAACCGAATATTTCAATTCATTACCATTCCTAAGTACTTCCTCAGTCACTAATCTTAATTTTATGTTGCAATGACATTGAAGATAAATCTTGCTGACGATTACGTTTTAATAGTATTAAAAACTACAAATAAAATATGTTAAAAAAGAAAGAAATCTAGAAGTGATAAGTTAATAATAATAAGAACATACACGTGTTTTATGAAATTTTATGCTCCGCTACATTATTGTTAGTCAATTTTTCTCAAAACTGTGATAGAAACATGGTGATCACAAAAAATCAAACCTTGTGCATTTTACTGATTTCTATGAACTTGTACGCATGTTCAAGACTTTATACCTGGATATTCCATTGAGCTAGAAGATAATTATAAATATACGTTTGTAGGAAATTTTATTCTCTACAAAATTTATTCAAGGTACTTTAACCGAAATGTGCATCGGAAAGGAACTATATCGGGGAGAAACTATTTTTCCGTGATTTCGGCTATTTTTTTAAAGATGGCGACGCGTGCTCAGGCGCTGCAAAATCGAAAATTCGTATTATACTTGAGGGGACCAATTCATAGAACATATTAAAAAATTGGAACTACCGGAATTACTACGAACACAGATCACTAATTGCACTGGCCTACTATTCTTTCAATTCAATTTGAAAACCCTCTTCTTCATCTGCTTTCAGAGATTAAAATCATTGAAACTCGGTATCGATATTATTCATTGATATATCGAACTATTATTTCGATATATTTGAAAACTCTCGATAAAATATGTATCTATATTTTTGTTTGATATTGACATCCCTAACCAAAAACCGTTAAGAAGATAGCTGACTTGTGCACAACCATTACAAATAGTAAAACGAACTCACCACACCACTGGATTATTCGGTTCTTCGTTTGTCCGACACGCATTTCTTTGCTAATTTAATATATATATATATATATATATATATATATATATATATATATATATATATATATATATATATATATATACATATATATAAATATCTTTTTTTGATATTTAAATTTTAATATCGATATTATGATATATAGGATAAAAACTATCGGACAAAGATATCGATATATTTAATTTTTTTTTTATCGATATATTAATATATTTCCAACATGAAATATATACATGCCAGAAGGTGATTTGTAGAGTATCATCACTTCTCACCATTTTCTCTCTGTGATTATCATTAATGAAAGGGATTCTATAAATTAAAAAATTCACAACAAGCAACATAAAGAATCCACTAAAATTTAGATGATTTGTTATGAATTATTCTTTAACCCAATAAATTATTGAAATTTCATATAAGCTCTTGATTTATTAAGCTGATGTAAATCAATTACGGTTTTTGAATTTATTTAAGGTTCCAAGTAAAAATGAAATAGATAAATATAAGAAAATGTGGAGTTTTCTCTAATTTCTAAAGAAAAAACTTTTATCAAGGCATTATATAACACTATTCATTTACTTAATCCCTTGGGAAATCCCATTAGAGAAGCTGTTATCCCGTTGTGTGATTAATCAAACTTAATTAATGTAAGAGGATGCCTTTATGGAGCAATGTAAATATTCTTGAAACTGATGAGTAGTAGCCTGTATTGACTTTAGACTTTGAGAATTTACTTTTCATT
The DNA here is from genome assembly GCA_948150685.1 of Rhaphigaster nebulosa. Classification (NCBI taxonomy): domain Eukaryota; kingdom Metazoa; phylum Arthropoda; class Insecta; order Hemiptera; family Pentatomidae; genus Rhaphigaster; species Rhaphigaster nebulosa. The sequence goes on along the minus strand of OX411306.1, from coordinate 100,577,421 downwards.
TGGATCCAATTCACTCCGAGTTGCTTGAGATAGATGACGTTGAAAAAAAAAAGTTAGTTTGTAAAAAACCCTTTCTATTGTCAAAGGAACCTTTTAAAAGACTTAGATAAAGATTTTGCGCTAAGACTTTTATTTCAAGTAATTAAAAACCTGAAATAATTTTGTCACCGAGCATTTTGAAGGTAGAGAACAGGCCAGGTCTTCATTATAAAAATGGAGGTGGTGATTTCCAAGAAGTTCATTGAAAAACGCTTACTGAGACTTCGTAAAGGTTTTTTGTATGATTGATTTATTATTTTTGTCACTCCTTAATTGATTTTTTTTTTTAATTGTAAGCATATTTGATTCTTTTTCGGTAATCAAAGTAACTAAAAGTTCTCTTAAAATTTATTTGATATTTATTAAAATCTAACTATAAGAAAGTTGAGAGGAACTATGTGAAAAAAGTAACGTTTTCAAAAACATGTAGCTACACATATATAAAAACTGGGACAAGATGAACTTAGTGGAAGATTCCATCTGCCGGTTATACCTAGAGGACGAATAAAAAATCGCAGTTCCTAAAATGGACAATACTTTAACCTGAAGATACCACTAGAACAAATCCAAAGGACCTAATGGACTTCGTAACAAGTTCACGATATCTATGAGATCTTCAGGGTTGTCACAAAATATCTATGTGGTTATCAATATAGAGAGAAGAGAGAAATGATTTATTAAAAATCAATGCTGCCCAATTACATTGGGTTGCTATAATACACAGCATACTTATCAATCCATAGTGGATAAAATATCTAAATATACACAATTTTACATTTATTTCTTCTTTTTTTCTTCCTCCATTCATACACATATTTCATAGACTTTTCGTCTGTATTTGATTACACACCATTTTATTTCTATTTTTCTATCCCTTATTTATTTTCATCCATCCAACTACCTTCTCACCTCTCCATAATTCTCCCTTCCAGTTCACAATCAACCCCCTCTTAATCCAGTATATAAACTCTAGACAATTTGAAAATTTATGAAACTAATCAACCGAACGCACACACATATAGATCAACAGTACAGGAGAATAAATAAATAAATAAATATATATACATATACAGACAATCCCAAATGATAAATAGACCCATCTACCTACCATGCAGGTGATGGTGGATAATCCCCAGGGAGTCCAGAATAATGTTTTCGGCCAACACCGCAATATCCCCAGCATTAGCACCTAGGTCTTCCAAAAAGCTCTCCGTTCTATTCGGTATTGTTCCACGAGACCCAAACCAGAGGCCTCTCACGGTGAACTCTCTCTCTCCGAAGGTCTCGCGGAATTTTTCTTTTAGGAAAGGGATACATTTATCATATATGTCTTTTTTTTCCCTTTCCACTCCACCTGCCTGATCAGGATCATTTCCCTCAAATCTTACGGTCGGATCCAGGACCAATGCTGTCTTTCCGGTCCTAGGGAATGCGACAATATCAGCATACCTCGCGGATCCGTCCGTATCAATACAATAGACCTCGTCAAAGCAGGCGAAGTCCTTTTCTCTGAGGAGCCTTATTAACTCATGCTTGACCCTATGGTGCCGGCGTGTTATGAGGAGGGAGTTGTTGGGGCATTTTCCCAGCACATGGGCTGGTGTTTCAGACTCTCTGCCGCATTTGCGACAGAGGAACCCAACTTCTCTCTGCTGTCCGCTGGCTCCTGGTACTCCACGCAGGGGTGCGTAATTAATATTAAGTTTCAAGGCGTTGGACCATTCCGACCCCGAAAGAACCTGCTTCTCGCAGATGTATCTGTTGGCTTTCGGAGTCTCTTTGAAATGGCGAACGCCAACGCCCTGCCACCTGCAATTTGCCCATTCTTCGAACATATTTTCCCGCAGCGACTGTCGTAGAGCTCTCACACTACGGTAGCCCTGATCAACATTCAGTTTTTCTGCACATTCAGCTATTTCCGTTTCGTAATTAAATGTTGACTGGAACAGGGCATCCGGCACATTAGACAGTCGCTGGGCAATGGACCAATGCTGTAAAGGAGCCTCCCATTGACAGCGGATCAATCCTAATCCTCTATACCTCCTCGGTGCGTATAACATCGCCGTTGAGGTGTTAGCGGGGAGTCCGATAATGGCCTTAATGCTCCTGCGGATATTTATATCTATTCCCTCCAATACCGCAGGGCGTATCTTTGTAAGGGGCGCAGTCTGGAGAGGATATGTAAGTGCCGGGAACAGATATTGGTTGACAACGTTGACTTTTTGCTCCGGTTTGAGCAAGCAAGAGCTCACTAATTTATCGAGGTTGCTATTTAATTTTGTCACCGCGTCCTCGTTAAATGTCAGTTCTCCCGAGAATGTACATCCTAAATACTTGATGGTATCATCTGCTTGCGCAGTTTGGATGACATCCCCGCTCTCAAGGCATAGCGTCGTCGATTGAAGCTCTCCTTTGTTCATCACTATTCCCACACTTTTTTGTGGGTTTATAGCCAGACCAATCTCCGCTAGTATCCTTTGCGTGCTATTAATAATTCTCTCCGCAGCACCCTTGTCGCGCGCCGTGACAGCCTGGTCGTCCGCGAACCCTGTGAGGACCACGCCTTCTTGGTCGCTTCTAAGGTTATAACCAAACCGCTTAGAGAATTCTTGTTCACACAGGTCGCGGTATATGTGATCTATGGCCAGGTTGAATAGCGAAGGCGACAAGGGTCCGCCTTGGGGTACTCCTCGCAGCACACTGATCTGACTAGTCGAGTGGGCTCCGACACTGATTTTAATTTTGTTCGTGCCCAGGAGAGCAGCAATCACGTTTTTCAAGTCGGGTGACACTCCTCTTGCCTCGAGTGAGCTAACAATGTGTTCGTGTCCAACGTTGTCGAAAGCTCCAACCACGTCAAGAAATACCACCGCGCAATCATTTTTCTTATGTTTGGCGTCTTTTATGATTGCGTCGATGATTCTAGCGCTGACGTGTGCTCCCGGTAGGCCTTTGATGAAGCCTCTTTGATTTTTGCTGAAGGTTATCTGCTTTCTTAATTCGTGGTCCAGAACCTTCTCTATGATACGGCGCACAATGGAGTATATGGTGATAGGTCTCCAGGAAGATACAATTTTTGTATCTCCTTTACCCTTATACACCAAGATTGTGCGCCCCTGCCGAAGAGGTTCTGGTACATAAGCCACCTTCAGCATAATCTCCGCAATCACTTTTATGATGTGAGATACATCAAAGTATTTGATTGTGCGGATTAGTACTCCGTCCGGCCCCGGCGATGTGTCCAATGATGTAGACTTTATGGCTTTTTTCACTGATTGAATCTCTATGGACATTAGATTTGGCTGCGGGGCGCATTTTTCATAATCCGCACGTTTACGGAGATTCTTATTTTCAAAGAGGCTCCTATAATGATTCTCGATATCGGCTACCTTCAGAGGGCATTGCTTAGGAGCGTCGGCATTCATAATATTTTGTACCACTTTTTTTCTTCTATTATAATAGTTATATTGAGCGACCTCGTATTGGTACTGCTCTTGCCGACGGCTCCTATCCGCCTTGTTAGCTCGCTGCGGATTCGACACTTTACCCGCACCCTTGCTAGCCATATCGTTATTATTTTTCCTTATTCTATAGAATTTAATGGCAGGGTGCTGTGGGCCAGGTAATTCCGTATTAATAATTTTAAGGAACTTCAAGAAGTCTCCCACCGCTTTGTCGAAATCCGCAGTATTGAGATTATCATCATTTAGCAAATTATGGAAGGTAGCCGACCATCTTGCAATTTCTTCTTTCGCACTATTAGCCTCATCCTCTCCATTCTTGTTTTTTCCTTCAACAACACACCAGTCATAACAACACACCAGTCATAATGGTCTAAATACTGTAAACACCACAGTGTTTCACTGTTTCAGTATATATGTATAAGAATTTTTTAGTAGCAGTTAAAGATTGGGGCAGTAACGTGAAATTTGTTAGAATTATCCGTATCTTCACCAATTACATCCTCCTCAACACCTTGAGCAGCCAATCTCTCTGAAGTTAAATTCCTACGACAAAAGCTGACTCCACGTAAATTCTATAGATACAAACGCGATAATATTTGTCACATTGTAAAATTGTCAGGCACACATAACGGTAACTGTCACGACGATCTGCGATCTCTCTAGACCGCTCTAGCTGTGTAAAAATGGATGGCGGTCAGGCTCGACCAAGAGGTCAGACTCGCTGCGATAGATCGCCTTCTGTGTGATACATTTATTGCAGTAAGTAGTAATGCATAAGATCAGCAGCTCGCAGCGGGCTGATATCGCAGATTGCGCTCTGTGTGCCTGAGCATTAATTCTTGGTTTGAAATCAGATAAAGTTCCCAACAATTCAACATTCTGTGTACCACTTATCTATTTCCGATTCTATAAAAAAAATTCTCCTAAAACTTATCCTAGCCATAGTTGAATCACACTACTGTCTCGATATTCCATTCATTGACCATATATCTTCAGTCCTTAAAAGTAAGCAATTTCTAAGAGTTTTGGTCCGCAGAAGCTTTAAACCTCAATTTTAGAACTGTCCCTTCAGAATTCTAATACGGATCGGTGTTCCAATACCAAATCAAATTTCTGAAGTTGGCGTCTTGAGACCTGTGCTCGACATTTTCTAAATAGCGGACATAATTCTTCATTTACCAGTCTCTTCTCATACCTATCTGGATATATGAACTAAAACTGTGAGGTTAACTAAATATTAGAAACGTATCTAATAGTTCCATTCCCAAAATCTGAGAACCATAGTTAATGACCCATGCTACATTTCCAAAAACACTTTACAACATGACCTTTTATTTGTGAAAACTTTTATGGAAATTTTTCGAATCATTACAGTATTGTAAGCGAACGAATCAAGACTTAGAAAGGAGCAGGCTGGTTTCAAGAAGTACCGAAGTATAGTTGATCTCATCAACACTCTGAGGATGTTCGTGGAGCAGCGGGATGAATGGCAGTCCTCCTTATGCATAGCCTTCATAGACTTCCAGTGGAAGAAATTTAATGTTTCTTGAAATTTAACAAAACTTTAATCACAGATATTTACCTTAAATGCACTGGAAGCGAGTTATTTTGGAAAAAATGAAAACAAGTTCCTTCTTTACTGTTTTTCAAGATGGCGAAGAACGCACAAGAAGGAGGAGGTCGGAAACATAGATTTTTTTTTTTTATAAAAATATCATAGGGCTAATTGGCAATTACCGGGCATCGAAAGATTGCCAATGTCGAGAGGTGTACTTGAACCAATTTAATATTTTTTTTGCTCAATACACGCAAAATTTGATGCTCTACAACTTTTATTGTATGAGTTTTTCTCTTAGAGGACTCATTTACAAGCTGCAGAATTATACGTAGTACTCTGTCACTGTTTTTAACAAAATCGTCTTTTATAATCTTGATTTTCGACCACACTTAACTTATCTTTAGGTGCTCAATAGATGCAGTACTTGATGTTTTTTTAATTTATTATCAATATAACTTTTTCGATAATCGGGAGGATTAAAAAAATTGCTATAAAAGTTTTCTTCAGATAATGTAATTTTTTTTTCATTAGAGAGCTAGGTCTATAAAGATCATTTGTGAAATATGAAAGTCAAAATCAACGGGCGGCTTCTAAATTCAAGCATACATCGCCTGAGGTTCACTTCCAGTGACGCGGTGGGAGAGAACCGCTGGGATCTCATTGAGTCCTACTTTATCCTGCACATGTGAGAGAATAGCAGGTTCTGGGAATCAAAGTCAGATTGTAAAAAAGTGTGGATGTGTTGACATTTAATTATCATGTTTATATTTAGTTTAATTTATCATAGTATATTTATTTTTTTGTTATTTCTTAATTTTATAATTTTGATTTTTATTCTTTTTAATCCCTAAATGGTATAATTGTTTACATATCTCTCTTTTCCCTTAAATATGGCAGATTGCAATGCTCAACTATAATATATGCATATATCATTGCGGTTTAATTATATTTTCTTCGGATAAAAGTAGGCTTTAAGTGCAATTAACATGTTTTATCATATAAGTCTTATAATATAAGAAGACTAAAAAAAAAAAATTATTTCAAATAATTTTAACATTTTTTTATATTATTACTTTCTGTCTTTGCTCTGCATGAACATCAAAGTTATTACATATATCAATCGATTTGCTTTTTTGTGTAAAATAAGGAAAAAATACCACCGATTGTATTAAATTAATTTAAATGTTCAAAAAATTAAAAAAATGGAAAGATGTTTCCAGTAAAGATGAGCAAAAAAATATATTATTGGAAGTTAAAGCAAGTTAGATTCGTTTGAAGTGTCCTATATAATCCTTCAATTGGAATTTTCATAGAAATCTAAAAACAGAAATTTTTGGAATAGATTTTTGGAGGATTTTTTTTTTTTCCCGATGTTCAAAGTCCACTTATATTCATAACACCTCAGGTTTTAATCCAAATTCAACGTTACTAGAATCGTTGAAAATCTAAATTTCTGATCTTTAACCTATGCCAATAACTTTTTGATTTGTTGTCTTTGGAAGGAAGAAAAAGTAGTGTGAAATAAAGAAAACTTATCAAACGTTTTGTTTTATATTTCCGGTGATAATTTTTTTACGAAGCAAGGATTTATGTCATTTTGTGTAGTTAACAGGGCCCTTAGTCATTTTTAAGTTTCGTTATGAATGCAAAAGTGAACGAAGAACATCGGAAAGTAAAAAAAAAATCCTCCAAGAAAATCTAGTCCAAAATTTTTTATTTCTATGAAAACCCTTAATAAGAATTTTCATAGAAATCAAATTTTTGGATTAGACATTCTTCGCGTTCACTTTCCTATATATATATATTTTTTTTTTGGTCTACTTTACAGGTAAATCTTTTGCTTTTTGTATTTTTTGTACATTTAAGCTAATTTAATACGATCGGACTTACTTATTTCTTATTTAAAAATTAAAAATCAATTGATAAATAATAGCCTTGAAATCCATGCAGAGCAAAGGCAGAAAACAATAATTTAAAAGAAACATTGAAATAAAATAAAAAGTAAAAATTTTCGGCTCCTGAGGCCCATTGGCAAGAACCCTGGGATATGTGACTAATATTTTACGATTACCAAAAAATGTTTCATTAAAATTGGTGAACCCACGACCGAACCCACGACCCTGCAACTCGTCAGCTGTATTTTAAAATGATCAAAAAGACCAATTTCGTTACCGGCAAACATTATATCAGCAATTAGAATATATCAAGTACCAGAGAGGGGAGTATGATGGAGATGGTGTTAGAATTAAGACTTTAGTAGAAGTCTCGTTTAAGATTCTGCCTCCATTACAACAACATTACCAAAGTTTTGGGAGCACTATAATAAATTAAACCGTCACTTTTGCCAAAGTACATTTAGAGTTTCAAGCCTGATTGGAAGGTTCTCAAATCAAAATTTACTAAAGTGGATTATATTTTTAGTTCAATCATATAATTATCTTCAAGTAATAATAATAATAATTTTATATATATATATATATATATATATATATATATATATATATATATATATATATATATATATATATATATGTATATGAAGTTACGTCTTGCATATTGATATTGAAAATTATATTTGACTCAAATCTTTTTCTAACTCATTTATCCGTTTCGTGTTCTGAGATACACTTACTAGAATTAGAAAAAAAAAAAATCAATCTATACAGCATTATTATACATATATATATATATATATATATATATATATATATATATATATATATATATATATATATATATATATATATATATATATATATATATATATATAATTCCCTCCTCATAACACGCCGGCGCCATAGGGCCAAGAATGAACTGATAAGACCCCGAAAAGGACTTCACCTACTTCGATGAGGTTTATTGCATCGAGGCTGACGGATCCGCGAGATATGCAGATATTGTCGCATCCTCCAAGACCGGAATTACAGCACAGGTCTTGGATCTGATAGTGAGGTTTGAAAGTGACCTTGATCAGGCAGGTGGGGTGGGAAGGAAAAGGAGGAACATTTATGAGAAGTGAATCACTTTCCTAAAAGTGAAATTACTTGAGACCTTTGTAGAGAGAGAGTTCACCGTGAGAGGCCTCTGGTTTGGTCCCGCGGGACAATCCCAAGTAGAACAAGGACCTTTCTGGAAGACTTAGGGGTTGGCAATAGGAATATTGGGATATTGGCAGAGAATATTACACTGAACTCCCTGGGAATCATGCACCATCACCTGCATGGTTGTTAACTGAGTGAATCTATTATTTATTATAATTATTGTTTATTTATTTTTCTTTGAATATATTTATTACATTGTTTTTTATCTGTATCTTTTTATTTTGTTATTATTTAGTATACTGTGTTTGATACTTGGGTAAGCGTTTCTAAAATGTAAACAATTGATTTTTTTTTTTTTTTATGTATACAGAATAGAAAGCGTTTTTTTAAGTTATGAAATGGTTGAGAGCCACCGGGAAAGAGAAATAAGGGATGGATTGAGTAATAAAAGGTCTATAGTAAATGAAGGGGAAAAAAAAAAAAGGAAAATATATAATATGGGCGATGTAGTGATAAATAAGTGATTAGAGCTAAAATGAAAGAAAAAAAATATGAATATTATGTATAATATTACTGTATGTATAGCTATAGATGGATTAATATGCTGTGTATGTAGCAACCCAAGACATTTGGGCAGCATTGCTGTAAATAAAGCATTTCTCTCTGATTTGCTTGAACCGCATTAGACTAGCCTTTATTTTCCATGTCAATTATAACCTTTTCCAAATCATTTGTCATCTTTTCCATTTTAATTGTAACTTTTTCCATTTCAAATGTAACCTTTTCCATTTCAATTGTAACCTTTCCAAATCAATCGTCACCTTTTCCATTTCAATTGTAACACAACTGGACATGAATTAATTCAATATTATTTATATTTTTTATTTTTTTTTTAGTTTTTCGAATAACTCTTCCGGAACATTCCAGATACTCATTTGAAAGATTATTAAATGGTGTACAAATCTAAACTGAAAAAAAAATAAATAAATCCTTATCGGACTAATATTAGCGAAAGATAAAGTAAACACTTTGCACTCAAAAGTGGTAAGAAAATCGTGTGAGTGAGCACGCCAGATATTTTTTGCCAGTGAGCCCGAAAACATGTTATTCTACAGAAAATAATATCAAAACGGCTCCTAACAATTTTGATGAATTTTCTCATTAAAGCCCTTTAAATTTTCATATATAGTACATTCCCGAGAAAAAAGAAAACTTTATTTGCGCATGACTCACAAAGTACACATTTTTTTGATGGATTTTATATACGAACATTTGAAATGTAATTAAATTTCCTTAAAAAAAAAAAAATGATAAAATGAAAAAATCATCAATACGGGTATTAGCAATAATATACTGTATTGCACTTCATAACCTGCGTTCCTGCAGGTTCCTATAAAACGCGTTCATATTTTTTTTTAGTTTTTCGAATAACTCTTCCGAGACATTCCAGATACTCATTTGAAAGATAATTAAATGGTGTACAAATCTAAACTAAAAAAAAAAATAAATCCTTATCGGACTAATATTAGCGAAAGATAAAGTAAACACTTTGCACTCAAAGTGGTAAGAAAATCGTGTGAATGAGCACGCCAGATATTTTTCATTCTTGTTGTCTAATTTGACTATAATTGATTTATTCTTTCACATTTAAAATGCCTTTAACAGTTGCAGAAGCCTGGGATCAGAAGAAAAACAAAAGGCTGACTTTTATCAGGCATTTATGTTATATATAACAACAATATCAAAACATTTTTTATTAGTAGGTAAATAAAGAAAGGTATATAACAAATTATATAAAAACATATAATCTTTTGTGAATAATGTAATTTTCGAATATAAATTTGTAATATATTTATTTTATAGTATCTTTATTATAATAATCAATTTTTATACATGCATAGTTTTAAATCGTCTTTTTAATATTTAAATTTTTATTTTAGCCTGATAAAGCTTCAGGAAATCGAAGCAGGTTCCAACATATATACAAATCCTTAAAGAAATATCCTTTAGTTCTTATCCTCTCTAATGAAAAGTATTTTTGCATGCCAACTTTTAGATATAGCATTTCCACGTATAACCTTTTCCATTTCAATTTTATAATTTCTATTGTCATTGTATTTAATTATACTTGTGCTTTATACTTTTATATTATACTTTTATTGTTAACTTGCACCATTAAAATTGGATTAAGGCAACGAAGATGCTGCAGCTCAAAAGTTGCGAAAAGCTGAAGAAAGGAAAATAAAAGATTGTAATGAACAAATTATAGCATTTCCACGTCAATTGTAACCTTTTCCAAATCATTTGTCACCTTTTTCATTTCAATTATAACTTTTCCATTTCAATTGTAACTTTTCCATTTCAACTGTAATCCAACCGGACATGAATTAATTCAATATTATTTATTTTATTATAGAAAAATAATTATTTTAATTACATTAATGACTTTTGAAATAATTTCGGCAAATTCTTTTGATATTTTTTTCGTTTATTAGATAACTGATATTAAGAGCTAATTTCAAGTAGTTTAAATTTTTGATATAAAATTTTTGTTTACTTATTATATTTTATTTATTTAGTGGGAGGAATAATCCACAGATTTCATCGATTTGGTGATCGGTCTTTAGGTTCCCGAAGTTGTTTATGTCAAATACACTACCGAAATTTTGTTCGGCCACGAGTATTTCTACTTAATTGATATTTTTCAAAATTCTTCGGTATAGGTATCGTTTACTAGGTTTTCAAGGACGCTATTATCGAATTCACTATCGGATTTCCGATCGCGCATGCGCATTTCGCTTTCCCGTTGCTATTGAAGATTTTTATGATCAATGGATCGTTTATTAGGTTTTCGAGGGTTCTGATACCATTTCTTGAATTGGATTTAAGATCGCGAATGCGCATTTCCCTTTTCCGTTGCTATTGAAGATTTCTACGACAAAAGGGATCGTTTATTAGGTTTTCGAGAGTTCTGATTCCATTTCTTGAATTGGATTTAGGATCGCGCATGCGCATTTCGCTTTCCCGTTGCTATTGAAGATTTATATGACAAAGGGATCGTTTATTAGGTTATCGAGGGTCCTGGTCCCATTTCTTAAACTGGATTTAGGATTGCGCATGCGCATTTCCCTTTTCCGTTGCTATTGAAGATTTCTATGATAAAGGGATCGTTTATTAGGTTTTCGAGAGTTCTGATTCCATTTCTTGAATTGGATTTAGGCTCGATGATACCCGTTTTGCAATTCCGTTGTTGGAGTATTTTATGATAAAGTTTTCGTTTATAAGGTTTTCGAGCGTTCTTATTCCATATTTTAATTGGATTTTTAATTGCGCATGCTCATTTTTTAGTGCCGTTACTGTTGAATCTTCTTTGATAAAGGGATCGTTTATTAGGTTTTCGAAGGTTCTTATCGATCATGCGCATTTCGAATTGCTATAACAGTTGATATCTCTTTGGTACAGGTATGGTTTATGAATTTTTCAATCGTCATCTTTTCGAATTGTCGATCCCGCCTTCGCATTTTGATTTACTGTAGTTATTATACTTTTATTTGTTTATTAGATTTTCAAAGGTTCTAATTTAGTTCTTAAATATTTTATCGAGCATGCTCATTTCGGATTACAGTTACAATTGACCTTTTTATCGCTAAAGTTATTGTTTATCAGGTTTTATAGGACGATATACTCAAAAAAATTTCAAATAAAATAGTAATTTGAAATGCACATGCTCGATAAAAAAAAAATTGAAAAAAGGAACCAGGACCCTCGATAACCTAATAAACGATCCCTTTATCATATAAATCTTCAATAGCAACGGAAAAGCGAAATGCGCATGCGCGATCCTAAATCCAATTCAAGAAATGGAATCAGAACTCTCGAAAACCTAATAAACGATCCCTTTTGTCGTAGAAATCTTCAATAGCAACGGAAAAGAGAAATGCGCCTTCGCGATCTTAAATCCAATTCAAGAAATGGTATCAGAACCCTCGAAAACCTAATAAACGATCCATTGATCATAAAAATCTTCAATAGCAACGGAAAAGCGAAATGCGCATGCGCGATCGGAAATCCGATATCGGTAATAGCGTCCTTGAAAACCTAGTAAACGATACCTATACCAAAGAATTTTTGAAAAATAACAATTAAGTAGAAATACTCGTGGCCGAACAAAATTTCGGTAGAGTATTTGACATAAACAACTTCGGCAACCTAAAGACCGATCACCAAATCGATGAAATCCACAGTCCCCCCACTAAATAAATAAACAAAAATTTTATTTCAAAAATTAAAACTACTTGAAATTAGCTCTTAATGTCAGTTATCGAAGAAACGAAAAAAATATCAAAAGAATTATTCGAAATTATTTCAAAAGTCATTAATGTAATTAAAATAATTATTTTTCAATAATAAAATAAATAATATTAAATTAATTCATGTCCGGTTGGGTTACAATTGAAATGGAAAAGTTACAATTGAAATGGAAAAGGTTACAATTGAATTGGAAAAGGCGACAAATGATTTGGAAAGGGTTACAATTGAAATGGAAAAGGTTACATTTGAAATGGAAGAGGTCACAATTGATATGGAAAAGGTTACAATTGACGTGGAATGCTATACCTAAACGTTGGCAGACAAAAATACTTTTCAGAAGAGAGGATAAGAACTAAAGGATATTTCTTTAAGGATTTGTATATATGTTGGAACCTGCTTCGATTTAATTTGTTATATACCTTTCTTTATTTACCTACTAATAAAAAATGTTTTGATATTGTTGTTATATATAACATAAAGGCCTGATAAATGTCAGTTATTTGTTGAAAGACAGCCTTTTGTTTTTCTTCTGATCCCAGGCTTCTGCAACTGTTAAAGGCATTATAAATGTGAAAGAATAAATCAATTATAGTCAAATTAGACAATCAGAATGAAAAATATCTGGCGTGCTCACTCACACGATTTTCTTACCACTTTGAGTGCAAAGTGTTTACTTTATCTTTCGCTAATATTAGTCCGATAAGGATTTTTTTTTTTTTAGTTTAGATTTGTACATCATTTAATTATCTTTCAAATGAGTATCTGGAATGTCTAACTACTGACTAACTACTGGAATGACTAACTGCTTTTCTAAGGCAGGCGGAGGTTCCAGAAACCACATTTACTCAATTTAATGATCTAATTTAAGCTCTATTTGCATCGGTTCCAGAAGAGAGCCGATCAATCAAACTATATTTTAACATAAAAGGCTAGAGCCTGCAGACCCCGCTGCTATGGTCACTTGGGATATTATAAATACCATTGGATAACCTTTCCAAGGGTGTCGTGTTCACCATTTCACTTAATTAACTAGATGATGGGAAGCAGGGTAAATAGAATGTTAGATTTTGTTACAGATCTTACTTTATTTACGTTACGTTATTAATTAACCTATTGGCTTAATAATTTCTAATCTAAATTACTCTCATTGTAAAAATCTACAGACTGTAACATATGTATTTGAGAATACTGGGAGAACTCTTGCTTATTTAAAACATGCCGGATGCCACACGATATTATACATTGATGTACACAATGAATCAAAGGACTTAGCTTATTGTTGCTCTATGGTCTAGGTCTCTCACTCCAGCCTCGATGTGCCGCTCAGCTGTACCCTCTGCGAACCTCCGTCTTCTGGTTTCTCTCAAGAAATACCTTTCTCCCGGCCTCTTATACCGTTTCCCCTACTTCTTCTTGAACAAATGAATTTTGTTCCCCACTCTCTTTTTGGGACATCCTATTGGCTGCCGCTGTAAGAATATTTTCAAAGGACTTTTAACCTTGGGCGGCAGATTTTATTACACCATGTTGATCTGGCCTATCTCTAGGTTTATGGTGCTCTTACTTTCTCTTATCTCAAGCGGCCTATTGGCGGTCTTGAACAGCATCCTCCAGGTACAACGGCCGACATTGTAAATATTCCTTTGTCCGAAAAAGAAACTGGTTAATGTTGATATTACTGAACAGGGTGGCATCTCTTTAATTTATTCCTTATTTAATTACTATTATGAATATTAATCATTTCCTTCCATCCCAGTATCCTCAATACATAACATTACTATATATGAAAATTTAAAGGGCTTTAATGAGAAAATTCATCAAAATTGTTAGAGCCGTTTTGATATTATGTTCTGTAGAAAAACATGTTTTTCGGGCTCAGAGAACTCTGAAACGTATCACAATTTCTCACCTAGAATTTTGACACGATTTCAATACCTTTCTTACTTATGTGGAAGGAAGAGAAAAAAAAAATATTCTAACAAAAACTATCAATTAATAATGTGATTTTCTTAATCCTTATAAAGGTAATTTTTCTGAAAAGGGCCAACTGCAGCTCTAAAATTTTGCAAACATCACCTTACAATTATTCATGCAAAAAGCATTCACAGTGCTCCTTTCCATATTCAAACTTAAATATTTTATACCCACAACCCAGCTGCATGCCTAGTTCTTGAATGAGAAATTTTCGAACACACGTCTCCCATGAGGGGCAGAACGTTAGCCTACAATAAGCAATGGACGTTTTCATGGGTTCAATTGCATTGACAGGTATCTCTCTTTATACCTTTTGGGTGTAACGATTTGAGCCGGTAGAAAGACGAATAGTTTATCTTGTAAGAACTATTTTCGAAAAAGTGTTGGCAGCTCAGTGAATACGTTTTTATTTTTTTTCACCTTATTTAGTATTTTTCCCATGGGCACCTTGGGTTGTTGTCCACTTAAAAATAATGGAGTACGCCCTTTTGAACCCCTCTATTATTTCACTTCTGAAGCAACTCTCCCTTAAGAGGTGAGAGAATGAAAAAAATTGCATTTTTTTAAAAATGACTTTATCAATTAAGAAAAAATCTATAGCTATCTCTAAAGTGAATCTGTCATACCCCTAAAGAAATTTAATAAAAATTACTTGCCTTGTTTAATTAGAGCAAGTGAATCAACCGGGCATGCATGCCTCTTTCTTAAATTGAAAGCAGTGGGACCTATGACCATCATTTAGTGCTCTTTAGGTAGTTTTATTTCCGCTGGAACCTAAATTACAGACAACAACAAATACGCTATAGTGGAGAATTTTAGAATCTTTTAACCCTACCTTACCAGCCTTGATAATGCTAAAACGAAATAATAATTTAGTTTGCCTGAGTAGAATTTTTTTAATTTTCTAAACATGGTTTATGATAGAGTGAGTGAATGAAAAATTGTATGTTAAAAATGTATTTTTTCTCAAATCTTTATAATGACCGTCATTTTTGTAGTTAATTATTACGTACTAATCATATGTTTATTAATATTAAAAAATATGACATACCATTGTCAGAGAAGCCTTAAATGCGAGGGAGAATGATCCATTAAAAAAAAAAAAAAAAAAAAAATTGTATACATAAAAAACCAATGATGACTTAATAAGTATCTCGATTCTTTAATATGATTACACTAAAGTTCTGCATTTCGGATAAGAGAGTATCGATTCTGTCCTTATTACATGATTTAAAGCAAGGTTTTCAGATTATTCATTTACTCATTTGAGACTTTACCGTAACGAGAGATCGTTACGAAAACACAGTATTCCTAAATACATCATTAAGTCCTTTCCGCTATGATACCGTATCATTAACTCTTATCGATATATCGCATTTTGTATTACCAGTCTTTCAGATATATATTTACACAATCAGATAGGCCCATCACTGATAAAACAATATGAACAGAATTATCTATGTATACTACCTATACAAGATTATGTGCAGATTTCAAACATTCATCATAAATGAATTAACTATAAACTGTACAGGCTCTAAAACGAATAAATTAAAACAAACGGTTAAAAAATATAAAGAGTATGATCACTACACAAATACAAAAAAAGACGTATTCAAAGAAGGCCAATAAGGAGCTGGTTAAGGGATCTCCTAGAATTGAATTTTTTAACCTTCTTTTAGGAACTCCGATCTATGAATGAGACCGGTACAGATCATTAGAACGCCGATAAGTTCGCTCCAGGTAGGGCGAGGATACCTTTCCTCCTCGCTAGCTTCAGGCTAACACCTGTCTGTGCTTCTAGAGATGAAATCAACGCCGCCCTCCATCACGCGTTTTCCACTAAATAATTTTTATTTCATAAGTGATTGGTCTGAGAGACGGGTGTTCCCGGAGGTGGTGATTTTGGTAACGGTCTGGTATACAGATGTTACATATCTATGGTATGTTTTGATACCGGTCTCAGACCGGTGTTTCCGAAAGTGTTGAAATTAGTGTTTTTAACACCTTGAAGAACGCTAGTCTGAGAGACTCATGTTACTCAAATTGTTGAAAAACTATTTTTATAGCATATTTTAATTTTTTCTCCACTATTATAGATATCTGTAATAATTCCTGGATTTAATGTAATGAGTCTTCCCGAGAATAATTTTGGTTTTGCAATTATGTTAATTGTTTTTACTTTGAAGTTCAATGTTTTTTCCTTGTCTTTTGTTAGCTCCTATTGTTCATTTATGTGTGTTTGTAGTTCCTCATACATAAACAAAAAGTTCTTAAGTTGTGTGGTTCTTTGGGTCTTGTGTCCAATTTTATGATTTTTTTTTTACGAAACTCTTACGGAATTAAAAAGATTGTATCATATTTTTTTGTAACCAATAGGCAAAAAATCCTTGGAAAGAAAGCCAGAACAAAGAAATCATATCTTATGAAAAGGCGTTCGATAACCAAAAATATACACTTAGAATATGATAATCCAGTTAAAGAGTGTTTATCCAGTTTTTAGAATTATATTTTTTAATGTTTAAATCATTTAATTTAGATCGTACAAGACTACATACAATTTATTATTGAATTTTATTGTGATATTTTAACACACTAACATCAATGTGATGTTTTAACACACTAACATCAATGTGATGTTTTTTGCACTAACATTAACTTAAACGAAAAAAATAAATATAACAGTTTTCTGCAGTATTATTTCCTGAAAGAGGCAGACAAAAATTAATGTTATGTAAAAAAAAAAAAAAAAAATAAGACATTAAAATCTCTTTTTAGTGAATCCTAAAAAATATCTCTGTAAGGCAAGTGTAATATGTGTAATTATAATTTTTTTTTATTGATTAGAAGTAATGTAAATGTTCGCGATTGAAAAAACGTATGCTAAGTAGGCCACCCAAAACCAAATTTATTTTTTAATGTCTAAAACGTAAAAGGGAAGTGGAAATTTTCAGATCAAGGGTATAAATAACCTTTTTTCATTTTCTGCATGAATACAATATGTCCCTCCCTTCAGTAGTGAAAAAGCAAAAAAAAAATTGAAAAAAAAAAGGAATGAAAAGCTATGAAATTTAAATAACACAAAAGTGGTACAAAACATTCATAAAGCAAATTCCCTGGCAGGCTAAGAGTTTAATCCCACTGAATACCACCACATTCCTTAACAGAAATATAATTTGTCTTTTACCAAGTTCATAAATATTACATGCTTGGGATAAATGAGAAGGCATTTGGAAATAAGTGATCTTTAGAACAAATATTTTGCTTCACCAATATTCTTTTTTTATAGTTAAATACTTAAAGCCATAAAATGTTTTTTCTCTTCTCAACATAATTCATTAAATACGTAAACTTTTTTTTATACATAAATTGGCATTTCTCAGTGATTCTGATATTTACGAATTTCGGAGAACTTAGGATATGATTTTTTTTTTTAATAAACTTTGAAATGAAGAAAAAATTATATTTATGATTAAAAAAAATTACATATGGTTTAGATTTATTATACAATGGAATTTATGATTATTGATACATTTTTGACCAACTACCTTGGATACATGCTAATTTATTTTTTGCTTTCTTACGAATGATGGTAGGGAAGCTTTGTATTCATACGAGAAATAAAAATAAAAAATATTTCCTCTTAATCAAAAAATTCCATTAGCGCATAAGGTTTTAGACATCAAAGAACAAATTTGGTCTCTTGTCTGTCTTTCCTTCTGTCTCTGTAGTCAAATCCATGTAACGGGCATAACAGCTGCAGCCATTAATCTGATTTTGAGGGAACACGCAGGTTAGTACTGGTCCATCTATTGTGTGTGTGTGTATATATATATATATATATATATATATATATATATATATATATATACACACACACACACACACACACACATATATATATATATATATATATATTGTATACATAATTTCTCGCAATTTTTGTAAATTCAACTACATTCGAGCAGTTGAAACTCACCATTTTGAAACGTATCCTTCAGCACATATGTAAAAATAACATTTTTTTTAGAGTCATTTTTTGTGAAATTGTAAGAACCAATAACAAATACAAGGAATTGCATAAATTAAATTAAATTACAAATAATTGCAATTTTAATTGCAATTCCTTCGGTTCAACTAATAATTGTAATTGCGTCTCTCAATTTCAATTACAGAGGCTAATGAAGTTAAAATTGTAATGTAATTTCTGCAATTCCAAATTACAGTAATTGTGATTTAAATTACGTTTTGCCGAATACTGACAGAAAGTTTATTTACCAGTAAACCATAATAAATTAATGTAAAAACTATAAACAGTCGGAATCTTGAAAATGGTTAAACACGAGAGCCGTAAAATGTGTGTTTTGTGACGGAAGGAGAGAAGTGCAGTAAGGCGTTAGGACGAAGGTGTTGCGTCAACAGAAGGGCTCAGGGATATGTTTGTCAAGGGCTCCTCACGCAAACAGACTTGAAGCCCGCCAAAACAAATCTACTCTCTCTCACGTTCTACGGCTAAATATATTCTCTGTCTCTTTCTTACGCCCTTACTCTTTCTTTTATATCCTAGGAAAGAAAATTCACAGATTTGTTTTGTTTGATTTTACAAAAGAAAAATGTATTTTCTTTTAGATTCAGCGACATTAGTCTAGCTTTCTACGACTTTCTAGAAGATTACATGCATGTTTAAATATTTTTCAATATTCAGAAAGTTCAATATTCAGTATGTTTAAATAATTTTCAACTCTGTTATGTTGTAAAATAATGCGATTCTCAATTTTAAAAAGTTGGATTTTTGCATCATCTTTGTATGTCAGTGGTTAACTGTCATAAGTCCTATTTTGCTGATTTGGATTTTGTTACCGCTGGGTGCAAGAAATGAGAAATTGAACAAGATTTTATAGGTTATTATTTTATAGGCTGATTTGTATTTTAGAGTGTTAATATCCTAAAAAAATATGGAATTTTATAATTTCTATTGTCATTGTATTTAATTATACTTGTGCTTTATACTTTTATATTATACGTTTATTGTTAACTTGCACCATTAAAATTGGATTAAGGCAACGAAGATGCTGCAGCTCAAAAGTTGCGAAAAGCTGAAGAAAGGAAAATAAAAGATTGTAATGAACAAATTATAGCATTTCCACGTCAATTGTAACCTTTTCCAAATCAATTGTCACTTTTTCCATTTCAATTGTAACTTTTTCCATTTCAAATGTTACCTTTTCCATTTCAAATGTAACCCATTCCAAATCAATTGTCACTTTTCCAATTCAATTGTAACCTTTTCCATTTCAAATGTAACTTTTTCCATTTCAATTGTAACCCAACCGGACATAAATTAATTCAATATTATTTATTTTATTATTGAAAAATAATTATTTTAATTATATTAATTACTTTTGAAATAATTTCGGCATATTCTTACGACATTTTTTTCGTTTATTAGATAACTGACATTAAGAGCTAATTTCAAGTAGTTTAAATTTTTGAAATAAAATTGTTGTTAATTTATTTTTAAAGATTTATTATTTTTTATTTATTTAGTGGGGGAGGGTGGGTTTCATCGATTTGTTGATCGTTCATTAGGTTTTCGAAGTTGTTAATGTCAAATTTACTACCGAAATTTTGTTTGGCCACGAGTATTTTTAATTAATTATTAATTTTAAAAATTCTTCGGTATAGGTATCGTTTACTAGGTTTTCAATGGCGCTATTTCAAAATTCACTATCAGATTTCCGATCACGCATGTGCGTTTTGCACTTCCGTTACTGTTGAAGTTTTCTATGATATAGGGGTCGCTTATTAGGTTTTCAAGAGTCCTGATTCCATTTCTTGAATTGGATTTAGGATCGCGCATGCGCATTTCGCTTTTCCGTTGCTATTGAAGAATCCTCAATATAACCACATGTAACGGTTATCCGAAATGAGCATGTTCGATGAAATATCTAATTCCAAAAACTAAATCAGAACCTTCGAAAACCTTAAGGTAAAGCATTTTTATTCAAAGAACGTTGAACGTATTCGGTGGGGCGTTAAAACTAAAACTAAAACAGCCTTTCCATGATATATTATATTATTAAGGAAGGAATATTTTTAAAAACGTGAGATATGATTAGTAATGTGATATCCCGACCTAGAGGATGAACGTTGAATACAACATGAAACTGACGGGCGTTGGCGGACGGTTAGGGGAATATGTGGCGCTAACGAGTTGCTAACCAGGTCTATATTAGATCTTGGCTAGGGAGGGATTTCCAATCAGCCGGGCCATCAGCCATAACAAGCTCCTCGTCTCCTCCAACTTCCAACATATCTAATATCCTCTATCACACCCGATTTCTGTCTCCAGTAACGGTAATATAAGTGTTTCGTAACTCGTCGGTGTCTTCGAAAAACCTGACTTCGGAAAGTAACTATTGTGAATAGCTACTGTTTCATTCACTGTGAGTATAATGCTTAAAACAACTATGTTGACAATTGATATTTACAAATCTTGAATGTAGAACAATGAAAGGTAAATTCAATTCTGATCTCTTGCAGTAGCGTTTATTCCATTTGTGCGGATGAGCTTTATAAATGAAAAATACAATTACTTCATATTAGTAAAAAAAAAAATAACATATTTACTTGAGATTGAGTAAAGAAACAGAACGCCTTCATTCTGACAGACGCTGCCCGCACAACTGTTATAATTTCTCAAGTTAGAGCGCGGGCCGCATCACATTTACAAATTTTCTTAAACTTATATTTTAAAGTGAGTATTCAGGAATATGGATGAGATATTAAAATATATTATGCAATTAAGTGAATTTAGGATAATAATCGCGAGAAAAAATATTTATAATAGTCTTATTTTCTCTTTTTTCAAAACATTTTGGGACACATATAATTGTCTGGGGCTGCGTGTTTGACACCCCTGCTTTAGACTGTGGTGTGAAGTGGAAAGGGTGATGGGTTTAGCGTTGGAGTCTGCAATGGTGGACATAAAATGTGTGGGCCAATCAGCTCGGCGCTCTGGTGGAAGGATGTTTTAGAACAGCTAATATTTTAATTAACTTTATTTTCTTATTTGCCTAAAAAAATTGTCACTAATGAGAGTGAGAATCAGCGAATATGAGATTAGCATAAAGATAAAGATAAATGGCATGTTAGGCATAGAGAAGGATAGTACCCCGCATCTTTTCTTCTTCTCGGTCTTGAATTACTTCTTTAATTCTGGAAAGAAGATCTCACATCCAGCTCCTTTTTAGTCGTCTCCTAATAGACATGTCAGCCGTTGCCATATCATTTATTTGTCAGTTGTTATGTCCGTGAAGGTTAGTATGAAAACGGAAATCAAGAGTACATATGTACTTTTTATTTTAGTTCCCCTTGATCGATAGTTGGTTGTTGTAAGTTGGTACGTTGAGTTTTGTTGTTTACGTACCAAGGAGCTTCTGTTAATAGTCTTAAAATGTTGTATTGAAAATATTATAGTTGTCTTAAGTCTTTTTGCTGAATCGTAAATCTGTGAGGCTTGCGTCCATATGGGTTTGAGCTGTATGTCATATGTTGGTAGGTGTATGCATGAGGTAAGTTTCTGTTTTATTTTCAATTTTGACGATTTGGAAAAAAAAGAGAGTACTTACAGTAATTTCAGTTGTTCGTTTAGAGTCTTTCTTTTCGTTTTGTAGTAAGGGCATCAGGTCATCCTTCGATGGAACGTTAGCCCAAGATAATGTCCTTTGTCTACCTGACGAATTTGTTCGTTGCCTAAATAAACTGGTGGACACGTATCTCGTCGAAGTGTGAACGTTATATGTTGTAATTTTACGTGATTTAACAGCATTTTAAAAGTTATTACCATTTTTAAGACGTAATAAGTGATTTTCCAAAGTCAGTAAGGCCAGCCTGGGGTCGTGGTGTATTTTTAAAATTGTTGTGTCGTCAGCGTGGGTAGCAGTATATATATCGGAGTTGGTAGGTATGTCATGTGCACATATAAAAAGTATAATAAAAGAGTCAGTATTGAGCCTTGAGATACTCCTACGTAGACTGGAAGAATTGAAGAAATTTCTGAGCCCTGTCAAATAGAGAAATATCTGTCGAAGAGAAAAGATTGAAGAATGATATAGTACGTATGAGATACCATGATCTTGAGTTTGAAGAAAACAGCTAATTTGGTATATTTAAGTAAATTTAATTTTCGATTTCTGTATTAGTTATGTATATTTAGTTTATCAACCAACTTGTTAAAAAGATAAAAATTAATCTTTATTTTCCAAAGAAAAATCATGCTGTATGCAATGAGCCCTTTTAAGACTTCTGCTTGTTTGGAAACCCTCTACTTTACTAATTTAACCTGAGTAGTAAAATAATAAAAACCAGACGTTTAGTTTACGTATTATTTTTTAGTTGTTGCTATGAAGATTATTTGTGTGAACCTCCAATGCTACTATTCAGGAACCGCAATTGATCCCTATACGTATCAAAATCCATGGAAATTAGTATCAGCTTAGGAGGATTGTTATGAATTCCATTAAATCTGGCAAATCGAGTGCTATTGTAATATCTACATCCTAAATCATTGATGGGACGAATAAAAACGGCGGATTTTGAAACAATCCAGGCTAGATTAACATCACGGGAAATGAAATTCTGTCTAAACTGTCCATTTACGGATAGAGGAGAGCTTTCATATTACTATAACGACAACAATCCTGATTAAAACTCTGGATTAGATGGGCCAGGAACTAATCCAAGCGAATGGGAAAAACCATCAAGTGTCGCCAGCACCATTCTACATCGCACAAAAGCAAATAGGGAAGATTTAAAGAGGAGGATAAAATAGGGAAAGGTTTATGTATTACTATTTAAATATTGGAAAAAAAATTCAAATTTATTACCTTGATAATTTCAAATTTTAAAATATTTATCAAAGATATTCGCCTTAATTAGAATCGATATAAAAATGTAGACATCTATTCCGTTGCCGATTGGTTTTACAAAAAAGAAAATGTCCTTTATACAAAGTTATATTAGAATTTTCTAATAGGTTTCCATATCGGATACCTGGACAGAATAGAGGGTGGTAGTATAGACGATAGACTCCTTACTTAACTTTTTTTTTCCTTCCGTAAATTCATTGTGGCTGGTACATATATCAGTTACAGTTCCACAAGTTTTTCTACA
Organism: Rhaphigaster nebulosa; assembly: GCA_948150685.1. Classification (NCBI taxonomy): domain Eukaryota; kingdom Metazoa; phylum Arthropoda; class Insecta; order Hemiptera; family Pentatomidae; genus Rhaphigaster; species Rhaphigaster nebulosa. Next base: position 100,553,860 of record OX411306.1, on the reverse strand, counting down.
TTTAATTAAGAAGATATATATCTCATACTAATGACGCGATTCAATCAAATACCACATTGAGATTACATGGATTAGAAAAAGAATAATGAAAGAAATACTATTTTGTTATGATTATTGAAATAAAAGATGTAATAAACATCTTAAAAAAAAGAAGTAAATTTTTCCCACATATATTAGACGAGAAAAATAGTGTCATTTTCACCCCATGGATCCTAGGCCCCACGATCCATAGCGCGGCATATCAAGCTTGTTTAATTTTTTTTTTTAATGTTTATTATTTTTTTAATGTTAATTAAAATAGTGACTTTAACTAGTATTTTGTTTACTTCTGTAGGTAATTCAAAGTTGTTTAGAAAATAATTGTTCTAATCTGGAGGGTACTCTAAATATTAAAGTCCTATGGGCCCTCACTTGGGAACAAGGATGGGCAAAATGTACTCTTGAGTAAGCAGTACCGAATATTTTACTAGAATACTCCCACTAGCCGGGAGTAGATACGACTGGAGATGGATAGAGTAGTTCAGTCTTCGCTACTCCTTCTATCTCTAGTCGTATCTAATCCCGGCTAGTGAGAATAGAATACTCGTTACTCGTTATTCAGAGTACTTTTAGCCCATCTATACTTGGGAAGGCACTGGAGATATAACAACAAACACCGCACAAAACTAACTACATTCAAAAGCAGAGGGATTACAAATCTCCATAATCCATCTTCATATTATTGTATAAAATGATATCAATAATTGTCACCGCAGACTGTCAAAACTACTACACCAATATTTGTCACCGCTGACCGCGAAAAGTACTGAACCAATCTTTACCAAATTTTATTACTTCATCTTCATGGTCCCCAGAAGCTTTAGCAATAATAAAATTTACCGATTTTTCTTTAAAAATGAGTGATTAATAAAATTCTTAAGAGAAAAAATTATCCAACTTGCGAACGTGTCATAGCTATGACAACTTCATACCCGTAGAAGAAAGTCAACTAAAAAAAATATTTATTAAGTGTGGAATTGATGGATATAAACGTAATTTTGTGAATAAAATAGGAGACAAAAAGAGAGTGAAAAGGTGCAAAAAAAGAGAAATTGAACAATGTTTTATAGGTTAATTTGTATTTTAGGGTGTTAATATCCTTAAAAAATACGGAATTTTATAATTTGTATTGTCATTTTATTCAATTATGCTTGTGAGGGTATTGTTAACTTGTACCACTAAAATTGGATTAAGGCAACGAAGATGCTGCAGCTGAAAAGTTGCGAAAAGCTGAAGAAAGGAAAAGAAATGATTGTAATGAACAAATTAAATAAAACAGTAATTACAATTCATGTAATCCAAAACAAAAAATAATAAGTTGTTTGTAAATATCTAATTTACAACTAATATTTGTTAGTAAATACTTACAATAATTAATATCAAACATTCAATTTTGTTCATTTAATCTATATAAAAGCGAAGCATTGCTTGGTCTCTGAGTTCAGAAATAAAATACAAGAGTATATAAAATAATTTGAATATGAAGGCATATGTTTGACTGTATTAGAGAAACCACCACTTCCTCTGCTAATTTCATCAGCTTTTCCATTTCCAGAATAAATTAATCGTATTGAAACAGTACCTAATGTCTATTTTGATGGTTTCGTTTAAACGGAAGGAGTCTGTTTTCCATTGTTAGGGTTTCTTAGCTTTTTTTATTTCACAATTCTCATTTGACTAAAATTTCAGAGATATGACTCCATTTCTTAGAATACTATTTTTAAACTAAGCCATTAACATACATTGATTGATTGGGTTTAACTACCTCCTGCAAACAACGAGGACATTGACGTGGGATATTTGGTATATTACCAACCTATTCTAACCATCCTTGAAAGGTAGAGATTTATTTCCTAGGTCGGCCGATTCTGAACTAACGCACTAAAATAATAGTGTATAAGAATATATTTATCTATTTATATTTAGGACACGCACAAAAGCCAACCCCAGACCATATGGACGCGTTATTTGAAAATATCTCAGGGCAAAAGCAGAAGGTCCGTATAGTGGGCTGTTTTAGAAATCTAGCAGGACAAAAGTCAATATAAATTAATCAATTGTGTCTTTTAGATGAAAATTATTTTTACATAGTTCGAAAAAGATCATTTTATTTAAGAATTGTTTTTGAGCGCAATTAAAAGTGAATTTCAGACGATATCATAACCCGGTAACTAAAAAAAAAGTCAGGAAAATGCAAAAAATAAAAATTTCATTTATTCCTAGAAAAAATTGGTATTTAAATATATACAATCAACATAAGTAATAGATTAATAAATCACCTTACCAGAACTAAACAGGTACACAAAAGTCATAGTGACATATTGCTTAATATCTCCAAGTCGCTTTCGTTGTCACTGCTACTACTTACAATGTTACCTTTACTACCTTATTTCTGAGATATGTGAATAAGTTCACATGTCTCAGAAATTCTTTTTTAGAATACCTAAATTTTTTTAGAGATAATGGTCACTGGATCAAAGGATATTACAAAATTTTGAAAAGATATCTTCTTTTGTTTTTGTCCTAGATATTTTTCAGAAAATTCCCTGCCGGCTCTTGTCTTCATCATCGATGCAGCATCCCTCTTCCCTGACTGCTTTAATTTTATTCAGCTGCATAACAGAATTCTCTTGCTGATCAAAGTCTCGACAAAGGCTCGACTTTTCGTCGATTTGACTTTAAAGATTGAATTTTAAATTATTTTTTAAATATTCATGCAAGATATCACGTCATTCCTGATCAGATCAGGAATGCTTTTTGCTTTTTGAACCCTTAAATAGAGTTCACTCCTTATAATCACCACATTAAACACAACTGAAATGAACAAAATTATATAATTGCAAATGATGCAATTGAATTTGGTTGAATGACTTCTATAAACAGGAAATTCAGAAGTTCCGAGAAAGTTATAATATTTTAAAATTTTTATTTTTATTTCAATTTCTACTCAATTGAAAAAAGAAAATTACAAATCGACGGCAACTTTTTATGAATTCAGTTGTAACATTGTAGAACAGCTTATCTCTAAGGATTGAGTCCACATTTTTGAAAAAATCTAAACTTAGCAGAGTGAAATTAAATAGCTGTTCACTCTGTCTCCCTTCGAGGGAGTGAGATCAGCTGAAGAACTTATTGAAATTTATTCGAGATTGACCCTAGAATGTTGGGAAAGAGGTGTATATGAAGTAAAATCGGAAAGGAGGAAGTTTGGGAGGAGAGAACCAAGGCGGCCTTCGATAAGAAAGGTATGGATTGGAGAAAGAGATGACAGCTGGCCTGAAAAGGGGCGTTTGCATTAGGCTCTACTTCAAACTACGATGCGGAAGATAACTAAGAATTACTAATTCTCGACGATGCCAAAGAAAATGAAGTGGAAGCTAAGATTTGGTTTTAACCTCAAAGATAACTAATCATGCGGATCACTTAAACACAAAAATCAAAATAGAAAACAAAAATAAAAGGAGTTTCGTAAACGTCCTGGTCCATCTTATAGTAATATTTTTGACCTGTTTGCTCTCTCATCTTACAATCTATTACTTCTTTTTATATCATCATACTATTTTTTAAAATATAATAACACACAGATAACCATTTTAATCTACTAGACCCAAGCGCTGCCTAGTTTTAAAATGTGGATTATATTAGGAATGCGAAAATCTCTACGTCATATAAGTTTTGAAAATCACCATGGGACGACTATACCTAAATCAATTTCACAACACACGTTGAAACAGGATTCACAACTATATAACAACTTTAGACCTGAGGGTTTTTTAGAAATGCCTTCGAGTATAGAATACAAACGTCCTAAATTCAACATTTTACTTATATCCTAGACATGTATGACCCACGTCAATCTTCTGTCATTCGTAAGTCCTATTCAACTCACTGGGATTAAATGTGGAATTGGGTTATTTCCAGTATAAACCGAGGGGCAGCTTTACATCGTAATTATTTCAATATGTTAAGTTCATATGGCTATTTTTTTATTTCTATTTTATACAACAAAACAAGACAATTCAGGTAGACATAGAATAGCGATGATGATTAGATATATAGCCGACAAGAAAATCATCTTTCTCCTACATTCTCCTAATCAATTATACTCGTAAAAAAAGATTAGAGTTAAGTTTATTGAATTATATATTCATATAAAATAATTAATTGTATAAAGTGTGCTGTAAAATAAAGAACCTCACAGGCTGCTGTGCGGAGGATATAAATAATGACATGAGTAAAAAGTAAAAAAAAAATAAAATTCTCAATCATTTTTATACAAACATTTATATGTCTATGTATTTATAATTAATAATTATTAACATTTAACTTTTTTATTTATATATGGGGAAACGTACCACAGTAATGTGCTTAGGTCGGAGGTAATAATTCTTTTGTACTGTATGTTGTTATTCTTAGGAGATATTGTGTTAAGAATAAAGTTCACTTTCTATTATATACATACGTTAAAAATAAACAGAATTCTTAAAGAACACAAAATATTAAAATGTAGTATGGAAATATAACTCACCGGAGATCCTGATGTTGACCGCGTTGCTGCTTTCGAGGAGTTTAGTGAGCCTGTGACGTGTCCTGCACTTGTAATGCGGGTACTGGTCTGCATATTCAACGTTGTGCACGAGCAGTTCCCCGGTCGGCAGAACGTGGTACTTCCCATCTGCAATTCAGTAAAGTTTCATTTGTTTTTAACTGTATCGTGCCCTTCGAATTTTAATTATGCATTATTTAAACGATTTTTTGATAATCTTAATCAGCTGAGTAAATGTATTTATGCTTGTGAAAGATTAAATTATGATTAGTGTTAATATTTACGATGAGAAATTAATTAAAGTAAAGAAAGAAGATCTTTAATTTATTTTTTTTAAATTGCTGTATGTGGGCTTGGAATTGAATCGATCATTTCAGAAACAACAAAAACACATAATTACAGTTTTGTAGGAATCAATAAAATCTTGTACACTTTTGAAGGAATTTTTGGGATGAACATAGTATTGAAACTTAAAAAGGGAAAAATTATTTAAGAAAATTAAAAAAAAAACAAAAAAAAACATAAACTCGACTTGCGTTGTTTTAGCCAGAAACAGTGTTAGGTGGGATTTAATTTGAACAAAACAATTACCTGTATTAATCATATTTTTATAAAAATTAATGAATATAACATTTAAACATTACATTGGTCAAACAATATTATATTATTATTATTTACATTTTCATTAAGGTAGTTATCATTAAGGTACGAAATCAGATTCTTCATCGTTCGGGATTATCTTAGACATTTACACTTAGATAGTAAAATATATTTTATCAGAATGGTTAGTGCTTTTCCAGAATGTAATCCTCAACTAGCTTTAAATAGTCTATTTTATTATTCTTAACTGGCATTTCCGATGCTAAGACTGGCTGAAAAAGGGTACATAGGAGTTGAAAGTTTTTTCATAAAGATGAAAAAATGTTTAACAAATTTATCAATAAATTCCTCGGTTACGATAGTGTTTTTTTGTCGGAATCATATCAAAAACTCATACATGTTGAAAGAACAAATGTTCTTTTTTATTCTTTTGGAACACTTCTCTCATTCGATCATATAGTGTTTTTTTTTTCAGATAGTGTTTTTTTGTCGGAATCATATCAAAAACTCATACATGTTGAAAGAACAAATGTTCTTTTTTATTCTTTTGGAACACTTCTCTCATTCGATTTTGTTGACAAACATGTATTTTTTTGGATGAAGTCAGCCACCATTTCTTAAACTTTAAAACATCTTTAGTTATCGTTTCTTTTACAGTAAAGTTCGAAACCAAATTATTGTATTCTTATGAATATAAGATTATATAATATATTATATAAGATTATAGATTATATTATATACATAATTTTAGATTATATTTATTATAATTATATTATATATTATAGATTATATAAGATTATATATATATATATATATATATATATATATATATATATATATATATATATATATATATATATATTTCTCAAATATTATAAATTAGAATTTAAATTCTTAATAAAATACTCAGGAACTAGTTATAAATGTTAACAGTGGTGCACCATAGAATAGAGCAGGAAAGAAGAAGCTGTAATAAATTAATGATTATTAAATCTGAGATTCAAATATAGTAAATCGTGGTTTAAAACGAATGATATATTTTTATTTTACAAGCAGATTAACGAGGAGTTATTTCTTTTTTATTCGGCATGGAACCATGTCTGGTTAAGATGAAGCATTATTTACAGTTGAATATATAAAGTGTTATCTGCTGTCCTATACATGATGAAAACAAAATATTATTAGATCACATTTAAAACAGAGTAATAAAATGATGAATTTAAAAATGTAAATAGGGCGGTATTTAGGGTTGCGGTTGAGACTATCTGAGGAAGAAGCCCAACCTCCAACCCCAGACCACTAACTCGCTGAATTATATAAAAGCAATTGTGGCCTACGGAGAGCCTATAGTTAAAGCTTAATCCTTCCTCACCTAGTCCCCTTAAACCAGCCACTCCAATATCAATTACCCCTTTAAAAATGACCCTTCCCTCAGGCCACGTAATGGCTTTAAATTTCAATGAAACGCTTTCAAAACACTTTGTTACCCGTAAATTACCTACTATTGTGAAATAGGAGAAAAGTTCTTAGGTAGATATGTAGAAAGATAGATAAATCCTCTATGATGAAAAGAAAATATATAAAGTCCCATGAAAATATATGTACACACAATGAATTTAATAAGAAATAAAGAGAAAGTCCTATTATATACGTAGAATGTATATATATTGTATACATATTTCTCGTTATAATGTTTATGTGGTATGGATTTTATTTGCAAGAAATTAGTACTCTTTCGCGAGTGAATAAAATAATAACAGCCTATTAGCACATATAGATTAAAAAAAAAATTAATTTTTCAAAGCGAGTCACAGTGTTTTTATAAGCGAACCGCGGAGACATCATAAACATTAAAAAAAACAAAATATATATATATATATATATATATATATATATATATATATATATATATATATATATATATATATATATATATATATATATATATTTAACAGGAATCATGAAATCCAATATCCAATTGAACTCTCGACAAAAGTCAGTTGCAAACTGAGTCAGTAACAAATATTGATTGGGCGGGGGGAGATCTTGATTCAGGATGAAACGAGTGCTAGGAATTGTGACATTTAAGAGTACAATTCAGCAGCAATTAAATCACAGATGACTACCAATTATACTTTTTTATGCTTGCTTATTCTATTGTGAATACATTGGTTTATCTGAATACATTCATTCATTCAACTTAGATATAACGTAACATTTCAATCATTGCTACTTAGAGGTTACGCTAAAACTGAAAATTGTTTGAATTGTTTAAAAGTATAAATAAATAAATAAAATATTTTGTTCATAACACTTCTCCTATAGATTTATACTACTATTTTATTTACTTATTTCTCCTTACTACTAACGGCTAAAAGGGCAGATTCAGACCAATAAAATAATTAGATAGATATAAATAGATTTATAAGAATTGAAATAAGGTTTTCTTTATTTACAATAATAAACAAATAAGGTAGGGTTCCCGAAATCCGTCCCGTCGCATAAATTCGTCTCTCTCTCCCTAGTTATCTAGCGTTGACTGGATTGCTACCTGTCGAAATACTCTTGAAATACTTCAGGACCACCAAGTTGTCTATTGAAAGAAAAATAAATGTGGCGGTTTGTGTTTTGGCGCAATATTTTTCACCAATAGAACGAGGAGAAGCTGGTTATACTTTTATTAAATTTCAGAACATTATTCTGGTGCATCAGAGAAATATATTTTTTTATTTTATCATTATTATTATTTATAGACGAGAGTATTGTTTTCATTTTTGAATTGCCCGGGGCCCGTACGGTTAGGTAGCTGAATATGCCATTGCTTCTATAGGTCGAATCTTAAATCTGTAAAGTTTTTTCAACACATCTGGGGATAAATTAGGAGAAAATGGGACATATATCATCTTTACCAATAGTAGAGATATTTGTTTCTGATTTTTGTTTGAGAGTATGATGGATAGTTAATCACATTTAAAAAAAAAAAAAATCAATAATCAAAACGTTATATGATCTTAATGTAAATAAATTTCATTTTGGAGAATTAATTTTTTTTTAAATATTCCTGACTTCAAATAAATAGTATAATCAATTTCATTAAGGGACGAGATTAGGATATCTCTTTTAGAATCCTAATATTTATATAATTATTGTTTTTTTTTTTTTTTATTTAGAGGAAATATTATTTTGTTCTGCCCAATAACGATACCAACATTTGTTGGAGCTGCTTGTATCAATTTTTGGGAATTTAAAACATTAGAGTATATTTGTAATTTGGCTTAGGGGTACGATATAAGGCACCTTCCCCTAGTTTTATATATATATATATATATATATATATATATATATATATATATATATATATTAAATAGTAATCAACTTTTATAATTGTCTTTATTGTTTTGAGAACAGACAAAAAATAAAAATCTGAGTGAAAAAAAAATAAAATATTTAAATCCATCAAGGTTTTTCAACTCATCCTTGGATAAATACAGCTTAAAAAACCTGAAATGTATTTTTTTAAAATATAGTAATATAAACCGAATAAAGCGTACATTTGTTTATTCTATAAATAAGGTTTCCAATATAGTTTGAATACACTTTAATTTTATAAATGTAAAATAAAATAAATCTGTACTACTACAGTCGGTCCTGCGCTCAGGAGTATGAGTACTATTGGTATATGAGATGATGTGATCAGCATCAATACTTAACCACCAGGTTTATTCCAGACCTAATGGGAGTCAATGGAAAGCAGGTACCCACTTTATACAGACTGGGTCTCCCAACCATAGATGCGATTCTTGGCTGATAATACAGAAAATTAATTTAGAAATAGACTTGTATCCGGACTCAGTAATTAGAAGTTCAAAGTCTTAACCACTGAGCTATTCCTCTTCAATAAAAATTCTTATATATATATATATATATATATATATATATATATATATATATATATATATATATATATATATATATATATATCAGTGTAGGATGAAGAAAGCTTTTTATTATAATCTAACACGTATTGATCAGAATAAATTAAATAAAAATAAATTGGACTGAAATATATCTTTATATTTAAAACATAAAATTAAAATGAATTTTAATTAGGAACAACTGGTAGTCGAGGAAGTAACATGTATCGACGTCATTTTTTTTTCTTAAAGGTATGACCTTGGGACGAATTCCGGCAGAAAAGGCTGGGTAGAGTGGAACGCGAATAACCGCCGAGCCGTCAAGAGCAGAGATGAAGTCCATTCTCAAACGGGGCCAGTGGTGTTCTAATCAACAGACGACAGAAGCAGGCGGAAAATGTGAGTTAGGTCCGTAATGCCCACAATATCCAGTTCCCTCACGAGAAATACTTCTCAATCAGATCTCAATCAGATTCTGTTGATGCAAGCATTTGATTTGTTTCTGAGTGCCTGATTAATTCCCAAAGAATTTATTAGGCGTTTTTCTGCACTTGCGGGTGTAAGAAGTTTTAATTTACATAGAAAGTGGTCGGAAAATTAAAAAAATTGAATTGCCCAATGTTTTATTTATTTTCTTATCCCTACTCGGTTTACTCACTTTAATTTACTTTTTATTTGTCTGTAAATATGGTGAGAATGGTAACATATACCACTAGTACCTATTTCCCATAGGTATAGCAGATTGCCTATTTGACTAGTTTGCACTTGTTTATCTTCCTCCTCCTGCCAACATTAAGCAACAAAAATCGTGATAATAATATAAATAAATAAAACTCATTAAATAGCAAGTAAAAATAAATAAAAACCTCTATTATAGTAACATAAATAATACGTATATGACCATAAAAAAAGTAAAATAGTAAGAGCAAGTCGTAAAAAAAAGAAGATTTTTATACTGATTTGCTTTTTTATATCTCCTCTCTTTTCCTATTTCGGAAGACCTACGGATCGTCTGGCGACTGGTCTGGTGGGGAAGTTTACTTCTTAATTTTATTCAAGAAATCCTACATTTTTCGTTTATTTTTTTAATACTTATTATAAAGTGGAGTAAATTTGCTCAAATTTTTGCCCTAATAGAGCTTTGAACATTCGCTAGTTTCCAACAGTTAATTCCTTGGTTTCGTCAACGCCACAACTTTACATATTCCTAAAATACATATACATATACCTACATATACATATACATATACTTTACATATATCTATTCACCTGATTATAGTTATTAGTCCAGTGAATGAATGCACAAAAGGTGATTGTAAACGGAAATGACGGGATGGCCAGAATTGACTTCTGGAATTTGTTTGGACTAGTTAAGAGTTAATATGGAATTAGTTTACTTTACCAGTGAATGAATGTTTTGGGACTACGAATTTCGAAAATTTTATTGACGTAGAATTGCCCATTTATAGGTTTTACTATTCTATTCTGGTCTTCTCTGACACGAGTTTTGGCTATCATCGTACTGTCAGACGCATGCACTGCAAGGGTTTCTGTTCTGAAACGTCTACCCCACAAATGCTGACAGTTTGGTGATAGTCAAAACTCGTGTTGGAACTGTCCTTATAGCTTATAACAGTTATTCATTTAATTAGGGATTGGTCCTTCTATATATACCTTCGTGCGGATGTCAACTAGTTATTCATTTAATTAGGTATTTATAAATTATTTGCCAACTCTATAATTTTGTTTTATTGTAAAATAGTTTCGAATGTTATACATTCATCTTCAGTTCAAAAGTTCAAAAAAAAAAATTCAAAAATAAGATGTGAATGAAGATGAATGTATAACATTCGAAACTTGTTTTCAATAAAATAAAGTTATAGAAGTGGCAAATAATTTATCAATCTCTAATTAGATTGATCCTACTATACCATCATGCGGATATCAAATAGTTATTCGTTTTCTTTTGGGTGGTTGGTAGTATCGTTTATGGATTAACTTGGTTTTCGTTCTCAACTATCGGCTTAATGTTATTTGGCTTGAAGGTAATATTTAGTTGTTGAAGAAAATTTTTTGTCAGTTTTTTCCTCAAGGAAAAAACGAAAAGTTTTGAAAGCACAGAAGATAGAAAATATAGCGTTGAGGAAAACGGACTTTGTTGGAGGAAATAGATGACACAAACATTTCAAGGAAATTTTTATGATGACCCCAGGCAGATGGTTTCGAATAAATAAATAATTGAATGGAATAGTATACATTTTGAAATAAATTAATTAAGGTAAATAAACTTATATTGAGACATAACATGCATGTGACATATAAGACATGCTTACATGATCTCATGAACAGACACAATCCAATATTCATATGCACATATTTATTATACAATTTTTTAGAATTCTTAGGAGGGCCAACAGAACTCTCAATACGGGTGTTACCGACGCAAATTTTAGCTAAAATTTTGACTTGAAAACATTACAAGACCAGAGGAGTAAAAAAATTTCTGAGTTACAGGTTGCTTTTATGAGAGTTCTGGTAACACCCTAACAGCTCTATCGATAACTCTTAACACATTTTTGCCTAGGAAGCGAAACCAAAAACTTCTTGTGTGTTATCGATAGAACTGATAGGAGGCTACCAGAACTCTCATACAAACAATCTGTAAGTCTGAAAATTTTTTATCCCTATGAACTTGTAATATTTTCAAGTCAAAATTTTAGCAACAATTTCCGTCTAATATTTCTTTATATATATATATATATATATATATATATATATATATATATATATATATATATATATATATATATATATATATTACAAAATTAGAATTATAATTATAATACTATAATATAATAATAATAATATAATAATAATAATTACAATACAAAATTAGAATTATAATATTGTTAATCGCACTGAAAATTACCAAGAATAATAGCGGAAACATTATATATATATATATATATATATATATATATATATATATATATATATATATATATATATATATATATTTCCGCTATTATTCTTGGTAATTTTCAGTGCGATTAACAATATTATAATTCTAATAATAATAATAACTAATTATTTAACAACCACAAGTTTAACAATCGTAAAACCGTTATATATTAACATTATTAATAAATTAAAAAAAAAAACTGAATTATTTTTTTCTTATTGCAGTTAGACACAAAGCTCTACAATGATTTCCTTAAATACACTTCTCCTAAAGGCAGCATGCTATACAAAATTTAATGTTTAATACATTACCACAAATATATACCACATACAGGCAGAGTTATACAGTTTAAATCACAATATAAATTTATAAAATATAAATTTTTAATATTAATATAATTAACATTTTTTTCTTTTTATCTAAAAGTTTTAAAATATCTGCATACAATTAATTTAAATTTCTTGAATCAGTTCGGTGGTTAATTACAAAGTTTCAAAGTTCTGTTAGAGGTACACCTAACAGTCTTTATTGTATAATATTAATATGTTAAGAAGTAATGAAATAGTTTTTGTGGATAGTTTTTTTTACAAATTAGGAGTGAATACTGCCAATATGTATTTTGTATTGAATTTTTGCAATATCACGTAGGTAATCCATTAATCTAATTAACACAGTAAGTACATAATTGAAATATCAATATAATACCATTATTTTAAAATACCTACTTCGAATTAAACAGTACTATTTCCCGAGTATTTCCACTATGAATGACTCAGTCGCAAAATCAAAAATTAAAGATACCGACGAGTACATGATCCAAAAATCCAGAGGTTATTTTTTCTATAATTTGATAATTTTCTTTACTGGTATTTAATTAACTTATTTTTATTATTATTATTAACTTATTTATTTTATTTTAAGTTTGTTTGTAAATTTGGTATGAATGGCAACCTTAAGAACTAAATAGTACCTTAAATATGGCAGAAAATACTATGTAACATTTTATCTCATTCTCAAAAATATTTCTTACATTATTGAACCAACTTCTATTTTATTTTTCATTCCTTATATTTCATCAATTTATGCATTTATTGTATATTTGATATGAAAAAGTTAATTAATTTTGAGAATTTATGAGGCAATCAATGGCAGATTTTTGCGACTTAAAACCAAACAATTACAACAAACTTTTTAACGTACAGAAAAGCCCACCATACTTTTCTCTCCGGCTGAGGCATAAGAGAAGTCGGATAGATCTAATAGACTCAATCGATATCGAGCTCTACGTTTCGAAATGTAAATAGAGGGAGAGGTGGACCGAGATCTGCGGATCCAGGCTTAGAGGAAACCCTGAAAATATTTACAAGGCTGTCCATATTTCATGAAGCATCCCGACCCTACACTTGATTTCCTCAGGGAGTGGCTTAAATCATCCCCACCCCTTTCGGCTTTCTTTGTCTTCCTCATTCGTCTGAAAAATACGTCGAATCTGTTTGCTCAGGAATATATCATCATATCACATTGCCAGAGAGCGAAAATTTCCGGATTCAACTCTTTTTTCGGCCACCCATTGATCCCTGAATACATAGATGCAATAAAGATGCAGGAGAGGAAAAATCATGAGCTAAAGAAAGGGAAACTAGTGTTCACGTTGGACGAAAAAGAGTAAATAACGGTATAACTTCATAAGGAGAACTAAAAATAATGTACGGATGTGGAATTGAATTACTAACATTTAATAAACTGCTATTTTCAGTATTTTTACAACGATATTAAAACTTAAGATAGGAAAATATGACGGTTCGCGTTTTCATTTACTTACCTTTTTATAAAAACGAAAATAATACTTGGAATCTATCTATTTATCTTGCGTATCTGTAATCGTTTAGACAACTTTAAAGATATATATTTAATTTTTCTGTTTGCAAACTGTTGAGTTGAAATATGATTATTTCAAACTATGTTCTTGCTGTCTGACTCAAGTAAAGTCGAATACGTTAATGTTGAAATTATTCTTTAATACCAGGAACCGAAACTTCTATCTAATGAACTATTTATTGTGATTGCTAAATCAAAGCGATATTCAGAGGTAAAAGAAGAATAGTTTTATGAGCGCTTAGGATCGAGGAGAGGATTGGAATCGTGATTTAAATTAAAAAGCTACCAATATAACTCACTAAAGAACTAGAAATGTAAAGAACCAGAGAAGAAGACCGTGATCCTCTCAGAAGAACTACCGCTCCACTTACTAAAGAAGAAGAAAAATAGATCGCCCAGTGCAACAGCTGCATTTCTTTTTTCCTGAATTAATGATAACACACTCATGTCAGTTAAAATGACTGAGACTCTTGATTGACCCCGTTCAAAAAAGTCTTATGTGCTTGCAATGGGCCCCTGGGAATTCGCATTATCAAAGCATTCAAAAATGAAATAAAAAACTTGATTTAGTATTCTCTAGAAATCTCCATTTATAGAGCATATGTAATTTTTATCTTACTTTTCAGGTTTAAAAAAAATAATATGTTCAAGCATGTTTCAGTAGTACAAGCATAAGTGTGCAACAGCAATAATAACTGCTTTGTGGTTTTAGCAGCTACAAAATGGTTATTGCATATTAATCATCTAAGAGCTTGTTGACACAAAAGCAATACCATTTATGATACAATAGTTCCAGAGCGGTTAACACAGAGCTCTTGGATCAAGAGAATGCTCTGATCCAGCTAATATTCATTATCGAATGCACGGTAACGTCATGACCCACCAACCCACCAGTGCTTTGAATAGAACTTGGTACATAATCATAAATTGTTTATTAATGTAGGGAAATATTCAAGAATATCCCAATGAAGACAAATGCAATACAGTTAAAATTTATAATGGCTAGTCCTTAGTTGAAGTCTTCAAATAATTAAATAAATAAATACAATTTATTGATTTTATTTAAAGAATTAATAAATCCCTTTTTATTTCAATGCCTTTAATGTCAGTAAGAATTCTGGTATGTATGCCAGAGGATAAGTACTAAGTAAAAGAAATTCGTTCAGATTTAGACAACGAAAATGGTATCTTTATTTTGTATTTCTCCCTCATACAGTAACCAGGAAGAGGACCTTGTATATACTTATGTATAGAAACTTCATGCATAAAACAAGATACATAATAACAGAAAGTTAAACCTAAATATAATAGATCCAAAATTACGATATGTTTTCTTTTTAATGAAAAAAAAAATACTAGCAAATAATAGGCTGGTACAAATTATCGTAGCTCTCATGGTAAATTTACGAATGTGAAAATCATTACTTTTCAAGAGAGCAAAGAAAAAAACTGTTACAATGTTCTGTGTATTTTAAATATTTTTGTTGGTGTTGTATTTCTTTATGTTTCACAGGTTCATGTATAATTTTCGTTTAACCTTTATGATAGTAGGCATATTTATTACTTTAACATGGAAGCTAATGACATTTTTTAGGAACTTAATGACATTTTTCGTGAAAATGCAACTGCGATTTCAGTAATTTCTATTACCGCAACAGATTCTTAATTTTACTATATAGTCCTTTAATTTACTACATAGTCCTTAGCGTATTTTTCCAGCCCTGCTGCCATCTAGTACATCCCTATGAATCTATTGGTAAAATTCTAATTTATGTATTAAGCACGGCGCGCACTAGGGACCGGACCCGGACCGGCCCAGACCGCGCTTTTCGAACTAATCCTGCAACCGGCCTATTTCCTCCAAAAAGGGACAGACGAAAAGGCCGGTCGGGTGATTATACAGGAAGAAGCTCTCTCATATATATAAAATAATAAATAAAAATTCTATATTTCAATAATTTTGCTTAATAACTACTACCCTATGACCTGAAATCAGTAAATACTTACTTACGTAATTTGTTAATTCAAAATATTTAATATACAGTTCAACTATGGGAATAAAACACAAAGCAATCGTTCAGTGAACAGTTTATTTTTATTAAAACTCTATAATGGAGTTATTAAAAAGTAATGAATTAAAAAATTTACAAAAGCTGAAGAATCACTTCGTTGTAAATAATAAATCGTTCTTGTTTGTGGAATTAATAGTAGGCAATGTTTAAATCAATGTCACATTATTGTTTATGACAGTAGTTCTCAACCTGGGGGACGCGCCTCTCTAGGAGGGCGTGATAAAACTAAAGGGAGGCGCGAGTTTTTCGACAAAAAATAAAAAAATATATTTATTTTACAGAAAAAATTCTGACAAAATAAATTGTACCGAATAAAAATATCGATACAAATATCGAACGGAAAGTATCGATACCACAGAATATCGGAGTTACCGAGAGCCACTGTCCTGCTCATAGATTATAGAATAACATCCTATCCCCTTTCCCTCCACCCACTCAGCCCTCGGTCTCTATAGGATTAATTAGTCTTATTTATTTTAAATATCCCTAACTTATTTATTTTATAAGATAAGAAAATGCAGTTAGTGCAGATTTGTCAACAAGCAAACTCGACAAGCAGATAAAATTGATTTTGTATAATTTATCAACTATAATTAAAAACAAAAACCTTTAATGTATCAATGACTACAAGTGATAACTGCTCTGTTGTTTTTAAATTTATTGGCAATCTTCTTATTAATAGTAATTGTTTGATTGTTGTTATTAGTGCTTCTAATTTGTGGCTTAGGTAATAAATCAAATGAACTAATGACGCTTATTGGTAACAAAAATTTATTGTCCATTGAAATAAATGATTTTGGTTAATTTGTGTCACAAATTCTTTTTATAGTAAATTTTACTTAAGCTTTCAATTAACCACTGAATTGTTTTCCATCCCATCAACAAAATGATTTTGGAATTCTTAAAACTTACATTCCCTAAATACAGTCTCAATTGGAATAAAAACAGATCGGCATTTTTAACTCTTGATTCCAATGTGAATATTTTGTTGCACATATGACTGATTTTAATAACATCAGGTTGAAATAGACCACCTCGATTTTTTTTTTGTATCAAATTTTTCAATTAAATTTTAAGCATAAGATAGAAAATTGCCATAAAATATTCTTCGCATTTAATGTTGTTTAGAGTTTTCGTGCAATATATCACGTTTATACTGAAACACTACAGAGGTTAAAAGTAAAAGAATAGGTACTAAAATAATTGACAATGATCCAATAATTATAATGAAAATAATTCAATTATGTCCAATATTAATGTTGAAAATAATGGCTCTATTTGTGACAAGTTTTCAACGATGTTTTAAAAAACAAAAATTAAGCTAAGTAAAATTGGAATTTAAAATGTTTTTAATGAATATGTGCTCATTATGTGCCTACCTAAATCAAAATCAGAAATGCAAGCATCTAAATTCGTCATGTTTAGATGCCAATGATAAATGATAAGGGTTCCTGATTTATGAGCGATTATTTAAATCTTAAAAAAAATTTGAAGGATTCCTTCCCCAGGGCAAAATATTTAGACTAATTTTTTTTATTTTTCGCTCGAGAATTTGGATATAGTGTTTTTTTCACAGTTCTAAAACAAAATCTGACTCCACTTTTGAATAAAAAAATTCTGTTAATATACTTCACTCCGTAAATAATACCGTCACCATTAAATATAAGTCAATATACTCTTCAAATCGCTCTAAAATGAATATAATCTAAAAGAAAATATAAAAACATATAAAACAGTATAGAGACCAAATTTTTTAAAATGAAATAATTATATTTTGGAGCGTTCTGACAGGTTTAGCGAGTTATATGTAAAATAGAGCAGTATTATTGTATGGTCATAATATATTTTTTTACTACGATAATGTTTATAACAGTAGTGTGTAAAAGTTTTATATTTACTATTTCTACCTAACTCAAAAAATAGAATCAGAACCCATGAAAACCTATAGAACAATCTCTATACCTTAGAAAACTTTAACAGTAACAGTAAATCGAAATGCGCAGGCGCATTCAAAAATCTAATAAAAAAATGGAACCAGAACCCTCGAAAATCTAATAAACGATCCCTATGTCATAGAAAACTTCAAAAGTAACGGTAAATCGAAATGCGCATGCACGATCAAAAATCTAATTCAAAAAAAGAAATCAGAACCCTCAAACCAGAACCAAAGAATTTGGCAAACTAATAATTTATTAGAAGTGCTCGTTGCAGGACAAAACTTCGATTTTCGCAACTTCGAAAACCTATTGAACGTCACCAAATCGTGGAATCCATAACCCCTCTCTCTCCATAAAAAATAATAAATATTTAAAAATAATTAATCAGAAATTTTTTCAAAAACTTAAGTTAATTGAAATTAGCGCTTAATATCAATTTTCTAAAAAACGAAAAAAATAGGATAAGTCTAAATTATTGTTGGCACTTATATAAACATTACCTAATACGAATTCCAGAAATTAAATTATAAACGATTAATTAATCAAACAAAAATTATAGAGGTAGGTATAGAGCAAGAAAAGAGATATCGGTGGCAAACTGACCTCAGCTTGAAAGAGTAGTATGTAAACAAAATTATTAAAATATTGGATTTTTATTTATTTATGTACTTATATATTAAGAGAGCTTCTCCCGGTATAATCACCCAATTGGCCTTTCCATCTGTCCCTTCTTGGACTGAGCTAGGAAAAGGCCGATTTGGGCCGGAAGCGCGGGCCGATCCGGGGCGGTCTAGTGCGCGGGGTATCGTTATATAGTATAGGAACGGACTTTTTAAAAAGGCCGGAGCGCAGCGGGGTGGTCCGGGGCGGTCTTAGTGCGCGGCGTATTTAGAGGCTGAAAAAGGACTGATGCCCAGGCCTTTATGCCGGTCCGGGGCGGTCCGAACCGGTCCTAGTGCGCCCTTTAGGCTCTGTTACAACATTTGTACCGTATATATATATATATATATATATATATATATATATATATATATATATATATATATATAGAGAGAGAGAGAGAGAGAGAGAGAGAGAGAAAGAGAGAGAGAGATTTATACATAGCATATAGATTTAGAGTATGTTTAAATTATTTACTTTCAACATTAATAAAATTTATCAACTCCAAATTGTATGCAAAGTTGAATTGAGAGATATTGCTTGAGATAGATGCCCTAGGAAACACTAAAACTCCTGTGTGCAGAGAGTAGGGAGGAAGTATCAGCTCGGTTGGATTTTAATCAACCCTTATCTTCTGGAGTTCCATCCGTCAGTCTGTCCGCTGCCCATCCATCACACTCTTCCCTCTATCTTTCCATTCCGGTTTTCACTCTATGCACTTTTATTGTATTCCCTTCCTCTTCACCATCTCCTTTTATATTGTAGGACGCGTTTAAGGAATGTTTCGACGGTAAACATATTAAACATTGTGTATGTTATTGTTTTGTTAAAATCACACGTTTTGGATAATGCAATATTATATATGAGCGACAAGCTCTAGAAATGGTTAACCTCTGATTCAATCATGAATATGTAGGGGTAATAGCGGTGAATGAATTGAGTTTCTGAGGTGCCGATCCTGGTTTCGTTACTGGTGAAGTTCTCACTATAGCACTAGGTCCGATATTTGGTTTTGATAAATTTTCGAAAGCGATTCCAACAATTCCATTCGATATCAACATACAATTTTGAATATTTGTATACAAAAATCTTGTCTTGGAAAATACTTTGTTCCCAATCATTGTGATGTGTGATATCATAGTTGATGAGGTAATAAACTAATCATCCCACATATTTGTCAGAAAACCAGAGATTCTTATTGGTAGAGGTTTAAATCATGTAATTGTTATTTTTATATTTTATAATATAATAAATATAATTAAAACATAAATATAATATGTTATTATATTATTTTATAATATAAAATAAATTGTCATATTATTTTAAATTATTTAATCAGTATTAACCACAAATATTAAATGAGCGAGACTTGGTCATTATTCGAATAAAAATCAATTCACTATACAAATAATGAATCATTTACACGAATCTACTTGCGATAATGATGTATAGAGAACTTTTCGATTGAGGTATTAGTAAATTTATCGCTCATAGATAATTATTTAATTTTATATCCAGAACAATATTTAAATAAAAAGAGGAAATATATAAGGTTTTGTATTGTAGATTTGTTTTTTGCTAATAACGAATAATTATTGGTTGTTTATGAACAACAAACGAATGCGTGATGCTCATCACCTCAATAATCATAAAATCGAATATTTTCATTTAGGTACCAGTAAAATATGTAATCTAAAGTAAGTAAAACAAATAAGAAATTATCAGAATGTGCTAATTCATAACTTGTAGGAAAAACTTATTTGATAGACAATTTTATATAAATAAAAGTCCAGGTTCACAGAAATAAATAATTGTTTTAAGTAATGCTATATTACGATTTACGATTTCCAAAAAACACTACAAAAAACAAACACCCTATACCGATTACAGTTATATAAAATACTTTCGCCTGAATTAAGTCCAAATAAAGCTTCTATATCTTAATTGGTTCTGTAATGGTAGGGGTCTTATTGTATTCGATTTAAGCTGTAATTTGTTCCATTGATTTATGAGTAAGTAGATTTTTTCTCCATCGAGGTAATGCAATCACAAAACTATTACTTTGGAGCCACCTGGGAACACATAACCGAGTATTTAATCTCATAGTCATTAAGTATTTTAACTTTTTTATATATAAGATTTAGAAAAAAAAAGTTAAAATTCTTAACTTAAAAGTTAAAATACTTTTAATATAAATTGATAATTATTATTGTATGTGCCACATTATACCTCTTCCTAATAAAAAAATTAGGAGAGTCGGTGTGCCCGAGCGGGTTAAGGAGTTTGTAATAGGTAATCAAAGTTAAGCAACGTCGAGCGTGGTTAATACTTGGATGGGTGACCGCCTACTGGAGAAAGCCACGTAGCCCGAGATTCTCCAGAGGATTATCCCTCTCCCACGGTTATGTGAGGCTCGTCAGCCTAAAGGACGCAATTCACTATGATCGGGCCTAGGAGTGATGATCCTACCCCGTGTAGTTTGACCGCGAAGCACATTGTGGTCTCCAGGATGTCAAATAGCCATTCGAAGGTTTGGTTTATGGACGGTCTGCTTCGGAGAAAGAAATGTGTAGGTCCTCATACGCTTACAGACCCTGAACAGCCACAATCCATGGATCTAGACCTATTTGTCACTTGAACCCGAGTTGGGTGGGAAGAACACTGCCGAATTGACCCAATGGGACTGGTTATCAAGCATTCGGTAACCTGCCACTGTACCATAGAAACTATGTACGTAGCTATGTGAGTTTGGGTGACCACCTCCTGGCTGTCTGTGCTCCCGCAAGCAAAAATTTGTCTGTAAGAAGACTACATCGCTTAAAAACCGTAGTGACTTTTGTGATCCTAACAATGCTAATACTGTAAGCCAGGAGTACCCAACGTTTTTCTACCCGTAGGACATATTTATTGGTTATCTTTCAGATGGCGGGCACCATATGTTTTTTGTATGTTTTTATTCAATGTAAATTGGGTTTTGGTTATCGTTAATAATGTTTGGATTTAAGTGGATATTTCGAATTGAAAGTAGCACGAAACCCAAGGAAGTGACGCTAAACTTTATATTTCTACGGTGTTGCAATGCTATTACCACACTACGAAAAACAAATTTATTTTTGAAATTAGAAAAGCAATAAGATTCCCTTCAGTCGTTTTTAAAATTATACATAAATTTCTTATATTATTGCATTCTCGTATTTTCAGATCAGAATTAAAAAAACGAATTTAAAACAAAATGGGCATTAGCGAAATATAAAATAAGTTGGATGCAGTGTTACCAACTGTGCCATACAATTTTCGTAACTGCTAAAAAAGAAATAAACAAAACAACATTGATGATCAATAGGAAAACATAAAATGCTGTGATATAAATAAATTAACATTTTAAAACAAATTCTACTATTCAAACAAATTTCCCGTTAATTATTAGATATTTAAAAATAAATGTCAGAATTTTATTGACAATTTTTTGATCTGCAACAGGCAACATAAAACAATAATGATTCGCTGAAATACATAAAATGCTATGATTCAAATAAATTACTATGTTCAGACAATTTGCTTATGTTACCAATTAATTATTAAATACTTAAGAAATAATAATAAACAATACTTTATTGAATATCGTCAACCTGCAGTAGGCCACGTAAAACTGTTGGTGATTGCTGGTACAGTTTATGTTTGGTAGGCACAATTTTGCCCGCGGGCAAATGTGACGTCAGGCGGGCAAAATGATGCCACCGGCACCAGAAAAGGGACTCCTATTCTAAGCCCTGGAAAAGAAAATGCCAACGTAATCATTATTCAAAGAGTATCGATTATTTGTGCTATTATCGAGAACTTCTCGACAAGGATCCGCTACGTCAAGGTGTCAGGAGGGAATTGCTGAACTCAACGCTTTTCTAAAGTAACAAAAAGAATAAGCGGTTTATATCATTTTTATAGTCTGATTAACAAAAAAAATAAGGATTTTAAAATTTTTAATCCACTAAAAAGATTTTTTTTTTTAAATTGCTGGTGAGAAAACAAGTCTTTTGGTCTAGTTGAGAACGAGTTAGAGGAGAAATATTCCAGTACATACTTAGTAGTTAGCCATATGTCGATAGGGAACTTGTGATAAGGAATCTCAAGTTGAAGGGTCCTGACAAGGGGCAAATACTTGTGAGGGTTCTTGGAAAGTTCTAACAATTCTCTCCCTTAAGTTTGACCGACTCGACGGTTGCCTCCGAGAATGTTTTATCAAATCGATATTTAAATTTCCACAAAGTAAGTGAACATTTCGTATAGTTTTGGCTGGTAATGTAAAACCTTACTTTCATTGATGGAGATAGAAATATATTGATTTACTTACATTGCTGTGAACGGCATTTATTTAAAATAGATAGACACTAGATGAAATGCTAAAAAAAAAAAAAAGAAAGCTTTACAGCAATATCCTATCGATTAATGAAATGTAGTTGTGAAAGATCATATTGGACGACAATAACAGCAGTTTTAGGTTGATTGAAAAAAACAGAATAATATTAACACTATCGACTTGGTTATTTTAACTTGAAAGTATAAAGATCTAGATTTGGGTTAGAAACTATTATTCTCAAGAAATAAACATTATAAAAATGAATTTTTTTTCGACTTATTATTGTGTGACAAATTATTAAATTATTGTGTTGAAGGATTATATGTTTTTTTAACTTATTACTTTAGCTTTCTGATACTTTTTACATAACGGTCCAATAACTTATGATTATATTATTCGTTTCTTTTTTCTTAATTGCACAATTACTTTATATACACCCTGCCTGTCTTCACAATTTAAGAATGAAAATATCTAGAACATGGAGTTCTTCTTAAGCTAATATTTTATTCTCATAAAAAATTTTCTGAATCGAAAATTAAGGTTTTACGGGTACATAATGGAAAAGAAAATTCTTATTTACATAGAAGATTGCACAGATCAGTAAAATAATCTTATAAAAGAGATCGATTTATCATTCAATCTTTATGAATAATTAATCCTTGTTTAAATTTTGTTTTTTTGCTCATTATCTCAAAATTTTTCTCCTAATGATCTATTTTTCCAGTTATTTAATAAAATTTTGATTTATTTATCACTATTAACTGAACCATGGAAATCAAAAACACAATGAGCTCAGTAAACCAGGAAAGATTAACAGGAAAGAGAAACAGTAATAGTCTGGGAATCCGTGATAAAAAAGGACCTCATTTTCTACAAAGGTTTCATTCATAGGTCATTTCATATTTACAGGCCTGAAATGAAAAATGCACGTCTACCAACTTAAAGCTGCTGGAATACAAAATGGTGGCCAATAAAACTCGAAATTTTTAGTTTTGACCTATAATTCCTTAAAAAAGTTGTTATATTAAATTAAAGAACATAAAATTCTGCGTCCAATGGGCATCACAAAGTAATAATTTGGTGTGGTCGAAAACCACCGTACAAAATCCTTAAGATTTATAAATCCTTAAGCACTATGAAATATTTAAGTCACTTTTATTTTTTGCCACGGGCTTCCGGACTATAAAGGTAAACATTAATACAGGAAAGAGAGAACATTATGATCGTACATTGTGTGGAGTAGGCTATCGCCTTCCTTACTTTGAAATAGCCGCCAGAATAGTGGAACTCGATGGATGCATGAGAACTTTTGCATTTCACACATGTGCCACCTTTATTTTATGTCCAACAAAACCATTTGAGTTGGACCTAAGATCCTCGTAGGTGTAAGAAAAAGTTAACGTTTCTTAGTACGGCAACCTGGGAAGCCGACTTTACAAGAGGCTGGAAGGCAGTTGGTGTGTATAGCTCTATTAGGAAGTAGGAGTTGATTGGAGCTTGGTTGGAACAGGACGGCTATCCAATAAAAGGCAGACCCTGTGTGCGAACCATTTACTCCAAGATAACCCGCTCAATAAGGCTCTGGGTCCGGCTGTAGTAACCGAACTCACTTTTATTTAGGCCTGATTAAATTTTATACTCTCCTTGCAAGGGACAGTATTGGAGCTATAAATCTAATTGTCCCAGGTTATTTCTCCACTGAAAAAAAAAAACTAAATGTAATAAATTTCATTGAGTAATACAATTTTAACTGTTCAATTGGAAAATCAATTCAGTATATATTTTGTACATATTAAAAATTATTTGTATTTCAATCAACTCTTCTTTGAATCAACCAACTAATAAAGTTAGCGAACTGGACCTTCTTTGATATCTTAAGCCAAAATGAGTCAAAGTTTAGTATGTTCAAAGATGGAGAACAAGCTTGATTTGAGGGCTCCAAGTTGAGTTTAAGTATAAACTATTGTGAATTCATTAATTCTTGAAATTTCAGCTTCAACTTCTTCAGTTTTACAGAAATTTCAGCTTCAACTTCTTCAGTTTAAAATTTATATTTACTTATTTATTTACATTGCGTAATATTTTAACATATTTCTTATTATAAACAAGTGAGAGATAACAATATTTTTAATAAAACGTTACATAAAAAATTACCTGTTTAGTTATTATTTTGTTAGTTAAATTTAGTCAGTGAAGGTATAGAATATACGTATATGTACCTAAAGGGCCCCAGAGTGCCCGGTTGGAACAGCGTAAATTCAATTCTCATCTTTGTCATTTAATATTTATTTCGCGCCTGATCCGAGAAATGAGTCTTGACACGTCCACTTTGGTAAGAATGAGCTGGCGACCAGAAGGTATCCGCCATGAATAGGCAAAAAAGTCCACAAGGTCCACTTACCGAACTAGTTTCCCCACCAGTACTATTACCCCAATTCGGAGAGGCCACCTGGGGTATTTCTAAAGCTAGAGCGACTTCGGTGGGTCGGGCATTGAATCCGGATGGAGTATACCAAGATTCCAAAGATCTTGAACGGCATACGTCATTCTTTCAAATGATTGAAATGAGAGAAGTATGTATGTTAAAACCAATTTTTTGATTTAAATACTTTTATCATAAACAAGTAAGGTAGCTACCGTAGTAATCTGTGCGATATGAATACGGTGGCAATGAACATTTAATTAAAAAAAAAATAAAAAATATTAAATGCATGCCAATGTTTTGATCTGCTTGAAAACCTTCTGCAGGATAAATGAGAATGTGTAACGGAAAGAGAAACAATCTCTTGAAACTTATGAAACACTTCCATAAATAATGAAAATTCGGAATTGTCTGGAGTGCGCCATAGTGAATACGTGATTGTTAACTCGTCCTATTAAGTGCAATGAAACAGTGGTCACAAAGAAGAGTTTGGCTGTGAAAAGTGATTGATTAGGATCATTAACTGTCTCAGACTATAATGTGAATAGGAAGGATAGATTCTGAACTAGTAATAAGTAATTATTTGTGAAAAAGAACTGTGGAGATAATAGGAACTGAGCAGATGTTGGATAAGTCACGTGACTGCACCACGCTACCTATAACTTGCCTCCTCGGTAAACAAACTTTTTTATTTTTTATAAATGACTAAAAATAATACATAGGACAGGTACTGTACAACACCCAACATCAAAAGACGGCCTAGTAAGAAAAATAAATTACCGTACATAACAATGGATCAAAAAGAAAATAAACAAGAATTGCTAGATGCTATATCTCAATTGCTAGACCGAAAATTAGAAACTAAGTTCTCAGTTCTGGCAACTAAAGCTGATATAAATGGACTAGAAAAACAAATAAATGAATTTATTTTAGAAAATATTAAATTAAAACAAGAAAGAAGAATACTGAGAAAAGAATACGAAGCTGTTACGCAGAGGTTGGAAATTATAGAAAACAAGTTACGAAATAAAAATTTGATTTTCAGAGGGTTGAACTTTTCACAGAGTACAGATGCTATAGATACTGTAAAGGACTTGTGTGATAAGGTATTAAAGACTGAGGAAAAAATACAAATTAAGGAAGCTCACCTCTTAGGTTCATCGGATTTAAAGGATAAACATTTACTGGTGCAATTTAGATCAGTAAATGAGGTGAATCAAGTGATGAAGAACGCTCGTTTATTTAAAAACACCGGTATTTCTATCAATCGGGATTTGTGTCCCCAAACCAGAATAAGGCAGAATAAACTATTGAGACTAAGGAGAGAAGTGATGGAAAAATCGGAAAATAAAGGGATATAAGTAAAAGTAAGAAATGATAGACTATTTATTTTTGATAGGTGTTTCACATGGTCACAGTCGGAAGGTTTATTGTGTAAAGACGGCGATGTAGTGTAACTACTGTTGACAATATTTTTAATTTGTTGAATATTATTAAAATTCAGATCAGTAAGAAACGTCACAAGTTGTATTGCCTCTTCATTGATTTTAAGGTAGCTTTTGATTCACCGGATAGAAACTCGCTTTTTTATAAATTGTATATGTTGGGAATATCCAGTAAATTCATTAAGGCCCTTCAGGCTATGTACAAATGTACTGAGTCTTCTGTTTGGACTGGTGGCGGCGTAACGGAAGCTTTTAAAACATCTGTAGGGCTGAGGCAGAGTTGTTTGCTCTCACCCGCGTTATTTTCACTCTTCGTGAATGCTTTTTTTGATTTCATTGGTGGTGGTGGTATAAGGGTTGGAGGAGTAAATATTCGCTGTCTAATGTACGCAGATGATATCGTTTTGTTCGCGCCGGAGTCTAAGGTTCTTCAAATGATGATAAATAGGGTGGCGGAATATTGTGGCTTGTGGAATTTGTCAGTCAATTTGGAAAAAAACAAAAATTATGGTATTTTGCAATGGAGGAAAATTAGGAAAGAACGAGAAATGGAAAATAGAATAAAAAAAATTGGAAATAGTAAATTATTATAATTATCTGGGAATAGGTCTGACCCCCCTTTGCAAATTGAAGACTCATTTCTTAAATAAGTTAAATATCTCAAAATTTGCTGTAAATACAACCTATACTTATTTGCTGAACAAAAATGAAATATCATTATCAAAAAAAGTGGATGTTTATTGTGCTGCCGTTCGATCAATAATTTGTAACGCTTACCAGGTTTGGGGATACCGTAGTTTTGAAGAAGTAGAAAAACTGAATATATTTTTTATAAAAAAACTCTTCTCCCTTCCTGTTAATTCACCATACTACATTTTATATCTGGAATCTAATTTAAATCCAATATTCTTTCATTGATTATATTTACATTTACAATGTGTACAAAGGATTCTTTCTTTGCCAGATATGAGGCTGCCTAAAATTCTAGCTAAGGAAATAATTAAAAAGAAAATATTTTGGCATAAAGAAAACTCCGAACTTTGTAACAGAATAAATATTCCATTAGAATATGAAAGCAATGAAATAATTTCACTTATTTTGGATAAATTAAAAAATAATTTTAAGACGGATATGATGGAGAAAGCCAAAGTATCTAATTTCCATGATCTTTATAAGGATTAAAACAGTGACTTAGGTGACAGGCAATACATGCTAGATGGGAACAAAATGAATTTTATTAAGGTAATTTTTAGGCTTCGAGGACAATTGGTTCATCTTAACAATAGTGTTATGAGGAGTGAACAACAATGATTGTGTACACTTTGTAATTTAAATGCGATTGAGGATTTATACCACTATGTGGCTGTTTGTCCGATTTTACAAGAATATAGGGCAAAGTATTTTAAGAAAAAATTACTAAGTCGTCATGAACTAATAGACTTATTAAATGGTAGGGATTGGAACAGTTTGTACCAGTACCACATATCAGCTTATGGCTACCAAATGTTATTGATTCGGCAGTACAACACATAATATTCTTCTCATATATATAAATAAAAATCACAAAATAAAAAAAAACCAAGTGTATTAAATTTATTATTTAATAAATTATTAATAAATTGATTAAATAAATTAATTATAGATTGGATGTTCTTCGTTATTAAATTGATATGTAATGTATTTAATTAAGAAATTATTAACAAAAGGATGTATGTGAGCTGTTTCTTATTGTATAACAATTGTATATATATATATATATATATATATATATATATATATATATATATAGGCAACTCTTGACAGACGGTATTATACCATGTCAACAAAGGCTTGTTAGAAAATTTGTTTGTTTGTTTGGATGTAAATTTATTTTCAATAAAGCTTTTTATCTATCTATCTATCTATCGAATTATATAAGTTTATAAAAAATAAAAGTTTTTTTAATATTTAAATTTTATTAATGATATCCAAATTATAAGACTTGGCAACTCTGGTAATAATAGACCTGTCGAACCGTTTGGTTTACATTACTGTTTACATAATCCAGGGATACCCATGGAGGTAGGTGCTAGCTCTAGAACAATAACTGTCATCTTAATCGTATTGTTAATAACAGCTGCACGAAAGCGCTCTGTAATAAACACCAGGGCTCATAAATATAAACCAGTAATCATATTTCATCCTATCTGATCCTATCTGATATCATTAGTATACATAGAATACCTAAAGTAAGTGAATCTATCATTATTTTTTTAGAAGAACAAAAACTCCAATTCCTCTGAAGGCTTCCTAAACTTAGAGGTTATTACAATTGGTCATAGACAAGTGATATCGCTGATAATATAAAAATTATGCACCCCCATTCGATCCGGAACGTTTTGTTTCGTTGTAGAGGTCCAAAACCTATATTTTAATAAAAATGGGTCTTCCAAGATTTTGCAGGTAAAATGTCGATACGTTATATTCGCTGAAAGCGGTTCTGACATAACATATCCTATCCCTATCTCAGGAAACAATTCTGACGCCCTTTTCCCATGAGGCTGTACCCTCGAAATCCAATGGCTCCGTTAAATTCTGGATGTAGTAGGAAACCCTATTTTGGTAGGAAATCAACTTTACCAAGGGACGGACTGCCGGGTGCCCTAACACTCTTCCGGCGCCCAATTCCAAATCATTCGCCTTTGAGATTATAATTTGTTTTTCTATCTGCATATATAAAAGTAAACCTAGGGCGATAATCAGTTCTAATGAAATATCTGTGTATTACAGGATTCGACATATGCATTTTTATTCAAAGCCTGTCACAATTCGATATGGATGGAAGATGAGTTTTCAAATTGATTTAAGAATTTTGATTTA
Source organism: Rhaphigaster nebulosa (assembly GCA_948150685.1). NCBI lineage: Eukaryota > Metazoa > Arthropoda > Insecta > Hemiptera > Pentatomidae > Rhaphigaster > Rhaphigaster nebulosa. The sequence goes on along the minus strand of OX411306.1, from coordinate 100,524,172 downwards.
AATTGATGAATTTTCAAGCCTGTCTATTGAGTTTCCACTTCCTTTTTCATCTTGATAGTTTTAACTCTTCGGTGAAGGTGGAGTATCCACCTTAGGAGGAGTAATATCCACTCCAATTTTTTAATGACTGTTTATGTTGCTTAGAAAATATGAAAGCCATCTCTCTCATATCTCCCTACTAGTTTTTATTTCTGGATGGTGTGTACTGCACCGATCAGAAACTAGTAAATCTGAAAGAATGGCATCCCGCGAAACATAAAAATTCAATGAAAAATAAGTGAGTCATTCTGATTTTCTAATATCTTTTAATTTTGCTTTTATTTTCTCAAAATTATAATATACTCTTTTGTCGCTATATATATATATATATATATATATATATATATATATATATATATATATATATATATATATATATTCTTAATTATAAAATTTGTGTTTTATTTAATAAAAGTTGTATATTATTACATATGATTTCTCATAAACTCTTTTAAAGGAATGAAAGACATTTCTATGAAGAACAGGACAATTTACGGTCGTGATTCTCACAGATGCTATTCCAACATTGGTGTTATTTTAGCACGTTTACTAGGGCCGTAGCATATATGGCACTCAGATTGCCGCCGTAATTTCAACTTGAAGATACCTTCCTCCCAACTTCTTGTTTGTTATACATTGGCTTGTTAGCTCTTATGTTGCAGAGATGGAACAGAGGACAGTTATAAATAAAAATGTGATTTGAATCAGTTTAAATCGTTTTCGCGATATAGGATAAGTGTGCCCCGTGATAATAGCTGAATTGATTGATTGGATCGCTGTCTGAATGTCACTGTTAACTGATGTATCGTAGGTATTAGAACAGGTTGTGCACAATTCTGGTGTAAATAAGCTTTAATACTTTAGGCATCTTGGTTCTAAACAGTTGAATACACTGTCCGACAGACAAAAAATTCATGAAAAGGAGAGATTGAATGATTAAGTAGTAGGCATGTAGAAATATTGTTTTGAGTTTAAACGCAGCCATAAGTTTGCAAACTTAGAAAATTATATTCACCAACATACGAACTAATAATAACGAATAATTTAATAACCTAATAACTTTAATTTAATAAATTAATAACTAATAACAACTACGAAAAGCATCTAATAATTTTTTTAAACTCTTTATAAATTACTTACTTTTTGCAAGATTTTTGTCTATTTTTTTCATTAATTCAGTTTCTGGATTTATATATATATATATATATATATATATATATATATATATATATATATATATATATATATATATATATATATATATATATATCCCTCCTAATATATACCTCCCAATTTTTATTAAATATTTATTTAAATAATTTAATTTTGATAACCATCCTCAATATTCAAAATTTATTGAATCATTGCAACAAAATATGACGAAATTGTGGCTCAAAAAGTGATACTGAATTTGGTTACTAGTTGCCGAAGATTGCAGCAAAACGACACTTGGCTTCCCGACATCCATCTATTGACACACACACACAAAAACACATACTCTTGTTACTGGAGGTCTCATTCTGTTATTATATGTCGTTTCCCTTCAGTAGATAACTAGTTTCCAAGATATTTCTTCATGTTCCGTAACAACAATAAAACTGTCAGTATCACTGGATAAATCATTAGAAATCCACAGTTTCGACATTTTAAGCGGAAAAACCCACTTAACTAATATCTTATTCTCATGCTGCACACTTGTTGATCTCACAAATGGGGAGGAAAACCAGTATTTTACACTCAATTTAAACACTTAAAACAAGTATTACTTTAAACAAGTTATACAAATGTTTAATTGTATTGGAAAACAAATTGCGTTTGTAACCTTTATTACCAAAACATATGATTTCTCTTTTAATTTAAATATAATTTTTGATGTAAGCGTATTATGACCTTCAAGTAAAGTACCTTTTCGGCTCACGAATCAACCAAAATATTGTAAACACATTTATATCGATATAAAAGTACTATTTACCAAATTTGAGATGTTTTACGTTATATTTGAATATAATTTTTGATGAAAATCTAATATGACCTTCAAGTAAAGTACCGCTTACGGTTTTCCAATTTATACCAAAATCTAGCGTGTTATTTAAATCAATATATAAATTATAAATACTAAATTTGAGAAGTTTTTCATAGTATTTTAAAAAATATAACTTTTGATGGAAATCAATTATGACCTTCAAGTAAAGTACCACTTCCGGTGATCAAACAGTAACCAAAAAGGGAGGTTCACAACTAGATTTTAGGAAAATTCTAAATACAAAATTTCAACTTTCTACGGCTAACCGATTTTGAGTTATGCGGGATACGAACGTACGTATGTACAGACGCCACAACAAAACTAGTCAAAATGGATTCAGGGATGGTCAAAATGGCTATTTCCGTCGAAACCTGAAAACCGAAAATTTTCGCGATTACAATACTTCCTTTACTTGGTACAATACATAATGAAATAGAAAAATGTCACAAATGGACAATGATTGGTCCGAAACGTCGTGTAAATGAAATTATACATCTAAATATTAATAGCCAAGCAGTTTTTTTGACGTACCGATTACTCCGTATACAAAACACGATATGCATCTTATCCAAAAAACAGAGTCATGCCGTAAGAAAAATTAGATATCTCAGGAACTATAAGGTATACAGATATCAATTACCACTTAAATTATAGTTAGTTAAATGCGCCATCATGTAGTTCATATTGACATCTTCCTAGGAAGAACAGCTTCCATGATATTTGGTAAAATAAATTCGCAACATGGTTATTTTTTGGTTTTCGGAAAAAAAACAAAATGTTTTTTATAAGACTTTGTCGTGGGAACTATTAGACGTATGTATGTCTATTACCACTCAAATCAGAGCTAGTTAAATGCACCATATAGTAGTTTATAATGATTATCTTCTTAGGAAGAACAGTCTCTATGATATTTAAAATAAATTAACAAAACTGTGATTTCTCGTTTTTTTTAAATGAGTTTCTAAAAAAAATTATCTCGAGAACTGGTAAACAAAACGAGCTCTATTAGGCCTCAAATTAAAAAAAAATTAATGTCCTTTAAAAAAGGTAATCATAATATTTTTCGCCTGGAATGTAGTTTTCATGAGAATGGTCACGGAATGAAAATTAAGTGAAACTTTTACGATTTCTCTTGAATAAAATGTCGCCATTTTTAAGGTAGCGGCTTTGGAATGACAAACTAGGCTTATTTTACTTAAGAATGTCCTGCACATTCATAATTCAAATTCAAACCTTCCTCTAAAAAGAGTACCCCATTTCGGCCCTGGCTGCAGTTGGCATATCGATGTTGTATTAGGATATTGTAGAAGTTTGAGCCTGGACTAAGGTTTATTACTATAATTGTATATTTGTTCACGAGAGGGCCCGTTTATAAGTTCTCAGGACAGAATACAAAATGCATAAAAAAATAAATAGAAATAAGTGCATTTTGTAAGGAACCATTTCGAATATAGGTTTTTTATAGGTTTTCAAAGAAAATAAGTACTCGACGTGCTTTATTTGAAGACTTTTTCGCATTTGTTGGCCGTTTAATTGCCACTGGTCTTGAAATTTTAACTTTCATATGAACGACTTGAAAAAATTGACTTTACTGGTGCATTAAAATGCTCAAGTCAATTATTTAAAAAAAAAATTAATCTATGCCTTATTATTCGCTGACTATTCAGCTTTGGTAGAAAGCCAATTATGACGATATGAAACCAAAGGGTGAATGACGGTGACCAAAAAACTAAATCAAGTCAAAGTCGGTAGTCCGCCATCTCTGGACGCCATTTTGGCAAGGTCTGGCCACTTTTTTTTCTAGGAACATTGTCTTTATTTTAATTAGTCACAAGAAACACAACGATCTGCAATTAATAGGGATGTGGAGGGAGAGGGGGTGGATGCACGGTAGAGAAGTCTGGTCCACAAAATACTAAAGTAGGCACTGATTCACGAATATTTTTAAACAAAAATGATCATTTTTGGTGGAAAATGTAAAATAAGACTGATGAAATGTCGCAATTTGTAAGAACTTTAAAATATGTAAATTAAACATCCGGTTTAAGAATGGGTAATTCATAAGTGAATCGATATAAGCCCATAAATACTGAGACCTAACTTTTGACATTTGATTCAGGTAAGGAGTTTAAGGATTTTGATCCAGCTGAAATCAGACCAGAAAGATTACAACAAAGTTTTCAGAGAAGAAAGCCTTTGAGGAAAAACTTTCACTAGTCTGTCAGTGAAGGATTTATGGTTTTATTCAGGCTCATATCTTCAGGGCAACTTGTTTCATTCCTTTCTCAAGTATTATAAAACAGTTCCGGTGAAAGAATTAACAAAACCATCTCAAAACAGCCACTATTTAACTCAGGTTTAGGTAGTAAATGTAAATTATCAAGGCGAAATTTAGGATTAAATTTCTAACATATTTGTACGATCTCTCACCGTTATGTAATACAAATACTCCTCTTCCCCGAAAAATATTCTAGATAAGCCTCTGTCTGAGAATTATGTAAATTGAAATCGTTTATTGTTCATGAATATATTTGTTGATCTGTTTACGAGTCAATGTTTCTTCATTGGTGTTCTTCATTGTTACCAATGATTAGATATTAAGAAATAGTGACTTTATAAATATGTCTGTTTATTGTTTATTATATTTAGGTTAATATCAAATATATTTATTTATATATTATTTATTATAAATTATATTTACACTATTTAATACTTTTATTATTTTTAAATACATATTCATATACATAAAGATGTTGATATAGCAACCTAATAGGCTCATACATTTTACTTTAATGCTTTAATGTTTGTTAAGGCTTATTGTATCGAGGTCTATTTTCGCGGGGCATATTCCGAAACCAAAACAAAGTATTCTATTCTGCATGTGACATCACAGAGAATGTGACTCTAACTTTTCGACAAATTTTAACAACGAATTCATTATCAAGTCAAAAGTTTTTAAATATATTAAAAAGAGAAACTTTGTGATACTTTTTCTACAGTATTTTGAGGAAAGGATTCGTGTAAAAATATAATAAAAATCTCTTCCAGCTAAATAGTAGAGAAAGGAAGAAGTAAACCTCATTATGGCGAAATTCATAAGGAAAGGAGAGTGGCTGATATTATGAAGACGATAGGAGTGACTGCTGCGGTGGGCTGAGGCGTCAGGACGAAGAGGCTTAAGGGTTTAATTTCGAGGGGGTAGCTTTTCGGTTGGGGAGTGGGGGTGAGTTTTAATCAAACGGTGGCAATTACTGGCTCCCGGGTCACGTCCCGACCCCTCTGCCCCGACAAACACCATCTTTCTCATTTCTGGACTCATTTCTTACCAGTCCAGTATTATTATTGTGCTCTTGAGTCGTTTATAATTATAATAAGCGCTACTTTAAAATTAAATCTCTTCGCTTTAGTGGTATTTATTTAGGAGTTCATCCTTATACATAAGATATTGAGTCGAGTATTATAATCCTAAATAAGGTCCTGAAGTGGATCTAGCGCTAATCCACTATCAGCTATCAGATTGGTGGAGCTCATGCCAGCAATTTATTGAGAAATGTAGAAGTAATATTTATGGAAGTGATTTCATGTATACATTTTATATACATATATTTACTTGAATATAAATGTATTATATACACATATTTACATGTATATAAATGTATTTTATATATATATATATATATATATATATATATATATATATATATATACACTGAACACGACTCTAAGTTGATCAATTGTATAATGGGTTCTATGATTATTTGTAAATTTTCTTAGTAGCTGTAACGGATGCAAAATAAAAAATAATGTTAGATTTATTAATTATATAATATATTCAAGATTATAAATTGATATTTTAAGTTGAACAAATTATTATAGTCCGTTATGTACGGAAACAATTTTGGCTTCTACTAAACCTTAAAACAATAACAGAGCATATTTTAGATTTTTTGGGAGTTTATGTGTATATATATATATATATATATATATATATATATAGCTGTTTATTATTTTAAGGTTCAGTAGAAGCCAAAATTGGTTCCGTACATAACGGACTATAATAATTTGTTCAACTTAAAATATCAATTTATAATCTTGAATATATTATATAATTAATAAATCTAATATTATTTTTTATTTTGCATCCGTTACAGCTACTAAGAAAATTTACAAATAATCACAGAACCCATTATACAATTGATCAACTTAGAGTCGTGTTCAGTGCCGGTCCTAGGTGTCCCAGCGCACAGTTGTTCAAAACGCACTTTTTCGGAACCTGGTCGTTCTATTTATGATAGAGCAACAATCTCAATGTCATTTTGCTCCCAAGTAAATTCTCTTTAAATGTTTAGATTCCCAAATTTTTAAGTAATTTTTATTTGATAAAAACCTATAATTCTTTTTGGTTATTTCAGAAAAAAATCTGCTTACTAATAATTCTTTAATATTTAAACACTTTCTGAATTTTCCTTTGTTTTTAATTGATATTCGATAAGTTTAAGAAAATATAGGTTTAATATATCACTACATTAGATTTAATATATATATATTTATATATATATATATATATATATATATATATATATATATATATATATATATATAATTTATAGATTTAATATATCGCTAAATATAGGTTTTATATCACAACTTGGTGATTTTTTACGATTTTTTAAAAAATGTTGTACAAATTATAATTGTTTTACATATCTCAATTGATACATAACATATTGAATTGCGAAGTGTGCATAAAATTTTAGTTTTGTTTCTAAGTTTTCCTATGAATATTTTAAAACTATACATCAATTTTTATGCTTTTGTACGCGTATTTCGCTATAGACATTTTTTCAAAGAGTAGACCAAAAAATAATAAAATGTCATAGAAAAATAGATTAATGCTTATATTAAGATTTTCAGTAGAAAACCATAGTAAAGTTCTGCTCCCAAGCGAGGTATAGCTACAAATGTGATTTTGTGGGGTGTTTTTTTTTCTTTAATTTGATACAATATATTATGTGGTTCAATAATTATTCCAGACGAAAGAGCTTGTAGTATTATGTAAAATCTTTATAATTAATAGATCAATCTCAATTATTTTGTAAATAGCACCCCAATTTTGAAAACATCGCCGAGCTTAATTACCATCATGAGAAGAACAAAACCTTTGCTTGGGTGCATCTATCATTAGACCCATGAAAGCACATTCAATGAGAAGTATTTGAATATCCTGTTAATATTCAATCTCTGAACTTAAAAAGTGTATCCCAGTGTCCCTTATTCACCCTTAGCGCCTCTATAATTTAATAAAGATATAGTGGAAGTATTAACACTTCTAATCATTTATTTATTATTAAAAAAAATAAAATTATAAAAAAGCTCTCTTGAGCATTGGCCCACATTAAAGACGTTTCATAATTGAGCGATTATGCGAAAGAACGGATGTATTTTATAATATACTTAAATTTTTGTTAAATTATCTTCTTCCTTGGAGCAGTTGCAAGAAAATTGTTTGAAAGCATCTATAATCTATAAATCATGCATATGGTAAGAAGTAGTGTTGAATAGGAAAGTAAAACGGGGGGAAAGAGGAAAATGAAGATGAAATGAACTTACAGGCCACTTTAGGAATCATATCAAGATGATGACTGCTTAAATATTTTATCGTGACTTGTTACCCCGTTTAAAGTGACTTCTATCTACTCTAATTTTTTTAAAGGTCACTTTTTCTTTTTGACAATTCTTTTTCACGGTGTGAGATGAATAAGCGATGAACTAGCATTAAATATTTTATCATCACTTAACTTTTGAATATAATTTATAATCTAATGCCATGGAAGTATCGTTATTTTTATTCATTCAGATAATTTTATTAAATAAATCATGAATTCAAACATAAAAAAAAAGGTGAGGATTTTTTTTTTTCATTATGTAAATAGCTATATTTATTTTCAAAGATTATTACGGTGAGAAATGAAAATGATGACCTAGTAACCAATACCGCTGGCATACTTGAAAGATGGGAAAGGCACAATTGATTCCCAATTCAAGTGAACAAGATAAGGACCAAGATTAAGACATAATATGGGAAGAGGAAGTTGAAGCGGCCATAGAGAGAATCAAGCAGGAAGAGACAATATCTCCCCAGAATTCATTAAGTACGCTGTAAGTGAGATAATTAAGGTGCTGCAGAATCATTTTCAGAAAATTGATGAGGAAAAGAAAATTTCTAAAGAATGGGAATGCAACATTATTATACCCATCCGCAAGAAGGAAAGCACAAGCAAGTGTGGTAATTACAGATCAGTATGTCTCTCCCAGGTGGTATGTAAAATATATACCTCGATTCTAGAAAAGAAGCTGAGGAAAATTGAGGGTGTTGATGAAAATTTGGAAGATGAACAAGAATTATTCCGCTATATCTTCGCTTTAAGGATGATAATTGAGAAAGCCTGCGATCGAAATAAAAGTTTATAGTTGGATATTAAATATTGGATATTAAATTTGCGTTTGACTCAATACCAAGAGAAGAAATATGGAAAGTCCTAAGAGCAAAGAACGTGCTGAATGGTTTGTTACTCGCAATATAATCAACGTACCAGGCACCAAAAGGCATTGTGAGAATTAATGGTCTGTAGTCAAAGAGTTCTTCGATGGAAAAAGGAGTAAATCAGGGAGATAGCCTCAGTCCTCTCATCATCTTTATGGATGAAATAATAAAAATCTTAATAATAATCTTAATAAAAAAAAGATGAATAACAAGAGCAGTGCTTGTTGACTGGAACATGAGAACTACACTGGCATAAGTAATGGTATATGCCGATGACATAGTCCTCATTGCTGACTCTACCCATAATCTCCAAACAAGCTCTAGTGGAGTGGGAAGCAGAACTCAGAAGGAAGGGCATGAAATTAACGCAAGAAAAAGCAAAATCCTACAAGTAGAACGAGAGCCTGAACAAATCCATACAACGTGTAATGGCGAGGAGCTTGAAGTCGTGAATGAGTTCTCCTACCTTGGGAACTGTACCGCGGAAATGGAAAGGAACAACCAGAAATATTCAACAGAATAGGAAGAGCTAATAATATATATTATTCCATTAGCAACACAATCGTGAGAAAGAGAGAGGTCAATAAAGATATCAAGCTCCACATTTTCAAGGCCGTTTATATACCTATGGACCGTTTATATATATTATATCTGCTATATGGAGCAGAGAGCTGGGTCCTCCCAGACAACAAATGGAGCCGAATAATTGCAGCAGAGATGAAATACTTGCGCAAAGTGGCTTAAAAAACACGTAGTCATAGGATCAGGAATGAAACCATAACAGAAGAATTAAATATTCCTGCCATAAAGGAGACCCTGGAGAAGAGACAGTTGGAATGGTATCGGCATGTGTGCAGAATGAGCCCTGATCGAGATCCACACAAATTTATGGAGGCGAGACCCGTAGGCACAAGACCTATAGCAATATCAAGGTTAGCTATAATAGCTATATTTCCAAGTTGGGTCAAGCGAGAGGAAAGACATTGCAGGAGATGACTTACTAGAGACAAAGCTAGATAGAGATCCTGGGCTGGATTAATTCAACGCTGAAAGGCACTAAGAGGAAGTTAAAGAAGAAGAAGATTATTTTACAATACCTAAAATAAATTTAAACGATAATTGGACGGCATTATGCAAAGAGAAACTAACCATTAAACGAACCAAGACGAGATTTTTTCTGTTTCGGATGTAGTTTGGTGTGCATAATTTCCAGGAAAAATAGCCAACCTCTAAGGTTACATAAACGTTTATAATTTTACATTAAAAATTTGCTTGATACGAGATTGGTGATAGACAGACATAAAAGGATCCAAGCCCCGTAGCTTTATTGTATATTGAAAGTGTACTAATTTAGCTTGAGCGAAAAGAGTAAAACGTTTTTGGTTCCATTAGGGAAATTCTTTTTTTGATTTACTGACTTCAAATTCGATTTTTTGTCATCAACATAGAAAAAAACAAAGTGGAAATTATCAAAACCTATCCGAAAATCGTAGGATAGAGGACGATATACATGGGTTCAGCATTTCACCCAATTGTGATGTGGAAACTGACATCGCATAACTTCTTTCATTCTTAACATACTTTTTTTTATCAAGCGAAAATAATTTAGTCAAACTTGTAATAATTAAGGAATGATCAGCTTTATAAAAAAAGAAAAGAATCTGCTGCGGTGTGCGCATCACACAACGTTTCCTTACCACTCTATAACAATAATCTTTTTACCATTATTTTATAGAGTTCACATAAACAATACTTGAAATAAACTCAGCAGCATACACTTCTTAACGTCTTCTCTTACAAAAGTACAATAAAACAATTGTTAAAACAATTTTAGTACGACAATTCCTTACACTATATATTTTAGTTGGTCAAGCTAAAAATATATTTTAAAAGTTTCAGTTGAATACTGGTCCGATTCCTATTTTGTTTTTTGATTAATATAATTACCTTTCATACAATCGTAAACATACTCTACCATAAACCGCATACTTTTTAAGTTATGCACAAATAAAATATTCTTTTCATCATAACTTTTTTCCCTGTATTTCCTAGGCAATGCACTATATATATGAAAAGTTAAAGGGGGTTTTAAGGAGAAGAATTTGGGCATGTTTCATAACAATCGTCAGAGCCGTTTTCGAGTAAATTGTAAAAAAGTGTAAAATAGATTATATAAAGCGGCATTTCCGATTAGTCGATTTTGACGAAAAAGTTGCTGTGTCACCACAGGCATATACCTACATTAATACATAATTTCATTTTCGTACAACTTTTCATTTTTGAGTTAGTTCTTTAATATTAGATTCGATTGATTCGCTTATTTTTAATCTGGTCAAATAGAATCATTTTAATGGTTAGTTTCAAAATAACTGTTCATCGATGAAGAAAAAAAAAACAACTATTTTTTTGAGAATGAGTCTCTAAAATTGCAATTAATTCAATATTTCTCCACTTTTTTGATAATCACCACAAACAGAATAGATGCAAGATTACATTAAAACTGATGATATAATTTTTGATGTTGTAATAAAAATAAATATAACTTTTTTATTTGTTCATTGTACTTATTAAATACTATCTCTTCAATTTCTAGAAAAGGAACCAAATAAGCTGCCTTCAAAATCATACAGACCAATATGTCTCTTCTCTTTGATGAGCAAGGGCCTGGAGCACCCCATATTAACCACTATGTGGTCTACTATAGATAGATAGTGCAAATAGTACAATCTATCACTATGTAGATAGATCCACGGCAGTATGGTTTCACGAAAGGTAAAGGAACGCTTTGCTGCAAGTCCGCCGTTGACGTCGAGGATGAGGTGGAGAAGTACGAGTAATGTTTCTTGTATGTAATGTTACTTTATATCCGTATTTATTATGTATATATGTTACATTACTGGCCCAATGTGCTTCAACAACTGCTGAGGTATGAGGCCCTCAGCAACTTGTATGCCCTCCTAAAGAGTTACCAAGAGGATGAAGAGTAAGGAACTTCTACGAAGTTGAGGAGAGCGTGGAGAGGGAATGTACACAGGGCTCATCATGAGTAGCTGGGTGCGCTCAAAGAGGAGCGGTTCCCTTCCACGGCCAAAGTTGATGACTTCGCCACCACTGCGGTGTCCAACAGTACAGCCGGCTTGAAAATAAGGAGCAGAAAGACGTGCCAATCTCGTAGGTGAATGGTGCGAGAGGAAGAGGATGAGAACGGCTGCTGCCGAAACCCAGGTCATCCTGAAAGGTAAGATCGCTAGGACTCACCCTATAATCATGAATTTACACGGCATAAGAATATGCCCAAGTGAGGTAGTAACCAACCTTGGTGTGAGGTTCGGTGGAAGGTTTTATGATAGTCCTCACTTGGATTACTTGAGAAATAGAGTGACCTTTACCCTAAATGGACTAAGTCGTACAGGAGGGGCTTTCCCGGGCCTCAGGTTCCCAGCAACTATGATTATTGTTGAATTCCTGATTATTGATGAATTCCTAGCATTGGATTAATGCTAGGAATCCTGAGGTACAAGTATCCAGACTGAAATCGAAGCGTCTCAAAAAAACGGTTGATGGGAATACAGAGAATGGCTCTGCTGTGAGCAAGCTAAGCCAATAAAATTGTTGCTCATTGTGTAAATGAGGCGGTGCAGGTCTTAGCGGGTGGGATACCTCTTGACCTCTTTCTGCACGAAGAAAAGACGAAGTATGATTTTAAGAAAGAAGGCTCAGCAGGTTTTCAGCAAGGCCAGAGAATCTCCAAAGATGATTACAGAAAATCAAAGTAAATGGAAAAAAATAATAAGAGAGGATACCATTGAGGAGTGGAATCGATGGTGGGTGCCTAATACGAGAGGAGCTACCTTGAGAAAATACTTCCCCAACGTCCATTCACGGTTGAAGGCCAAATGTATCCTCCCTGATTACTGGATGTCGCAATTTATCACCGGATATGGGAGATTCCGTGCCAAGATCCATGACTTCGGCAAGGACATTAACCCTCCATGCCCTTGTTATGGAGTTTAGGAAACTGCTGAGCACATCGGAACGACCTGCACCACGTTTGAGGCAATAATAACTAAACAACGGAGGAAAACCGGCCTCACAACAACGTCATCACAGCGAGTGATTTTCTTCAGTTTGTTAGTCAGTAGTTCGTGTATGGTTGGAAAGAAATAGTGGGGCCAAACTATTTTAATCGGTTGCATAGGGAAGCATGAAAGAATAATTACGTCGAATAAGATCGAAGAAGAATTACTTTAAGACAAAAAATTAAAGGAAAGCTGAAGAGAACTAATCGGTGACAGGCATTGCTTCCGAAACCCGTATTGCCGAGAGGAAGTTTGCAAATAAATAAAAGAAATACTAAGTTGAACCAATTGTTATTCTAAATTGAAATAACAAAATAAGCTTATGGATAAAAAAAACAAAACGATTCTCTACGATTAATGTATAATTTATAAGAACATTTCAAACAATGTGGATTTTTTCAAAATCAAGTTTTGTGGGTTGGTTCCCTTTTGCAATAATGATTCCCAACCACACCGCTTGTTCAATACAGTATTGAAAACAACAATGCTTCCGCAATCCTGATTTTTAAACGATGGTGTAACTTTTAAAGACGAAAATTAAAATATTTTAGGCAATGATAGTAATGCGTTCAATGTTTAATAAGGCCCTACCGTACCTGTCGTAGAATGAAGGTACAACTCAAAATTCGAAATTGTTGGAAAATCATATTTAAATTTTTTTTTTCTACACTCTTGAATGCCTTCTAATTAAAACACACTGAAGATTTGTTACACCTATTCGTAGGGCATTGCGAATGTTAAGTGTATATTAATGAAAAGGTATTAAAAAAATTTAAATATGATTATTCAACAATTTAAAATTTTGTGTTGTACCTTTATTCTACTGCAGGTACGATATCAGAGTTCTTCTAGAAACATAGACGAATTTTTTGTTTGTTTGTTTTCAGAGAAAATCATATTGCCGAAATCATTTAAGACGAAATAGAAATCGTTAAATATTATAATTGAGACAAGGGATCTTACTAATGAACAAGTAATACTCGATTCTTTTACAGCAGAGCATAACTAACAATAAAGGAGAGTTATGAAGAATTCTCACTCCGCAGTAAATGGAAAAGCCATTTTCTTGTGATTGATACCATTGCTAAGGGAACTTTCCAGCGAAATTTCAGACAGAGCTCTTATGTCCGTCTACAGTTAAATACCTAAGCGGATATTCATTCATCATGCCATCGCACACTCTTTCAAATGTAGTAAGTGGACGAAGATCGTAGATCGGTTATAAATTATAGCTGTCTAATATATTAAGACGACAAAGGAATACTTTGGAGTTTCCCCAGAGTAGACAGAGATGCTATCGGCAGGCAATTCAAGTCTGAGAACTTGCTCTTTATGGGCGTCTGTATTTCTGTAAAATTAATCGTGACATTTTTATTTATGTTCAAAATAGCTATTTCATACCATCCTGCATGAAATCAAATATAAACAGTATATATATATATATATATATATATATATATATATATATATATATACACGTTCATTGTTCTTTTGTTGAAAGTTTAAATACATTTGCGTTAATTATAAATAGAGTTAAAATGAATCAGCTATAAGCTAATAAATTGGCGATTAAGCACAGACTGATGTTTTTTTTTATTTCCCTTCTACCACTGTCCTCTATATACCATGGCTCCCGATCCATAGGTTCCCTACCTCCTGTAAATGTTTAATGTTTTTTTTTCTAGTAATGTTTGTGCCGATTCTCATATTAAACAAAATAATGACTTAAATTAGTATGTTGCTTATTTCTAGTGATAATCCAAAGTTGTTCAGAAAATAAATCCTCTAATCTAAAGGTTTTCTATATCATAATGTGTCCTGGGTGCCCAGTAGGTTAAAGACGGCCCTTCCTTCTATTTAAATTTACACAATATAGCTGTGGCAGTTGACTGATCATTTAGTAATCTTGAATTCAATAAGACAGTTGAATTCCTGCTGGTACATTAGCCCCGAAGACGGCTTGGCCGAAATGTTGGCGTAAATTAATTCAAATGAATTCTTTATGTTGTCATTTTTCGTTTATTATAACCTCACCTGACTGCTTTCCAATATTTTTTGATTTATGGCTCATCACGGGGTAAAGTAATATCAGCACCTTATTTAAAATAGGTATATCGATTCATTATATTTACTATTATATTTTGTTAAGCTATGTCTCCAGGAGTTTACATTATTCTTTCTGAGTTAATGAATACATGAATAAGTGATGTTTACCAAATACAAAAACAAGGTGCCTTACATGACCCTTTTCTTAATTTTTCGAAGTTCTCCAGTGGTTACTGGCCCAGGAGTTAGGGTTAGTTCTAAGACTATAAGAGAGTTAAAAGTAACTGCTGACACATTGTTTATTATTATTGAATTTATTTAAAATAATTATGTACGCAGATATAAACTGTCGTAAGAAACATTTTCAAAGGCTTACAGGAAAGCACATATAAGTTTTAGATCGCATTGTAGTGAATCTTTAAATTTGAAGAGTTGCATATTTTATTACCATCGAGCTTATTTACAATACCATACACTCTAAAAGTATGACCAGAATAATGCAAATACCACAGATATTGAATATTTATACCTACTTAATAAAACCATTTATGGTCTGTGCATTAAAAATATTCGGGACAGCAAAAAAGACAAGCATCCAAAAATTACTGACTTTCCAGTCAAAAATACTAGCACTTATTGCACGTTACAAACATTACATATATTTGCATGTACCTATTTAGTCCAGTTAACCGAGGACCTTTCTGGTTAACATGAAGTTCGTCGTGAAATATTTTTTATGAAATGAGACTATCGTCTATGACAGTCTGTCTAGCTGTATGATACTTTCACCTGAACAGTTTTAGAGGAGTTCGGAAAGTTTTATCATTTATGTTTAATGGAGTGCTGATTACGAATTTCAACTTTGTTACCTCAAATTTTTCCAGGAAATGTATAAAAAAAATGCAAAAATTAATCTTTTTTCGGTCTTTGTTCCATAGTATAAAAACCATGATTTCTTTTTTGCATCACCAACCTATACTGAATTAAACAAGAGTAAATTCCTTACATTTAAGTAATCTATAATTTTTTTTCTCAGAGGAATAATTTAAGAGCATACATTAAATAAGTGATAAAGCATACAATTAAAGAAGTGATAATTATCTACAATTTTGATTCAAAAGATATTTTAGATTGGCCGCTCAATTTTAAAGCGAGCGCGAGTCGAAATTAATAATTAGAGTAAGGGGTCTCGGTGGAAAGTTTTGGAGAAGTTCTGATAATTTATTCCTTTATGTTTTTTGTTGTGTTGATTACGAATTTCATCTTTGTTACCTCAAGTTTTCCAAGAAACATAAAAAAAAAAAGTCAATTTCGGTACTTTCAGAACTTCTCCAAAACTATTCATCAATATTCCTTTCTGGTCCTCATTTGACTAAGAGCCCGATACCTAAACGATGTCCGAGACGAACAAAATTATAGAATACAAAGATGTATTTATGAAAAAACGAAAAAGAATATTTTTTTTTATATTTCGGAGAAAAAATTGAGTTTACGAAGTTAAATTTCGCAATAAGCTCTTCCTCCCCCTCTTCCCAAAAAAACACGAATGAGAAAATCTTTAGATATTCTCCAAAACTTTCTAGGTAAAGATACCATAGGGCTAGACTAACTGTTCTATATATTTCACTTTCAATATTAGTACGAAAATATTTCACGACAAACTCCTCGGAAATAACAAACTTATATTGGCGAAGAAGTCTCAAAAGGAGCTGATTAAGAAATATCCTTGCGTGATATCCTATTTTTAGTTAGGAGTTGACCTTCCTAATGCCTAATATAAATAAATTATTGAGGACTTTATTTAAGGTTGAAAGGATTCTGTAGTAGGTTGAGGAGAATTAATCGGCAGTTAGAGACTCTCTGTCGTAGAAGTTAGGTGGGAGAACTGAAACGGAATATGGGTTAACAACAGAAGAGGGAATTCAGCTAAATGTGATTTAGGACCCCCAGGAGATCTCATTACTTCTGATTTAGTGTCCGCTTCCCTGCCTCAATTAGCCACTTCGATACCATTCCACCTTCTTCTAAAATCATATCCGATAGCTGTAGAGCTATATCATCATCTCCGCTGATAGTATCGTCATTTTAACTATTATAACCTACATTCTTTAAACCATTCCTTTCGTTACTAGATTTTTCATATCATATTTTGAAACATTTGTCAAGTGTCTTATTTCTTAAAGACATAGGCTACGAGAAACAATCAGTTCCATAAAACAATAGAAAAGTGAAATATTTGTTAATACTACAAGCAGGCTGGCAGTATCGTTTATTTGGGGCATCTCATTAGCAAAGATGGGCAAGATACTGAATAGAAAGTGAATTTTGGAATGGAATACCATGCTCCTTCCCTTAATTCCCTTGAATTATAGATAAGGCTGTGGAAGATGAGTGTTCTTTCAGTTCTAACATAAGGCTGTGAGATATGGATTCTAAACCACAGAGCCATAAACAAGATGAGGAATTCTGTAAGATTGGTGATCACAAGGAGATATTGAAGAACCAGTAAGTGGACAAGAGGAACGATTAATCTCTCTGAGTGTGCTAAGTGTGCTAATAGGGGATGTAAACGAAGAAGAGGTCGCCCCAAAGTAACTTGGAATGAAGAAATGAGAAAGATTCCACAAGTCTTTCTCATTTCTTCATTCCATAGGGGATGGAAACGAAGAAGAGGTCGCCCCAAAGTAACTTGGAATGAAGAAATGAGAAAGACTTGTGGAAAAGCGTCCTAGCCTAAGGTAGTACAGTGGAGGAAGGAATGAAAAAGAATGGGATTGGTGCATTATGAAAGTTGGTGGATTGAATTTGTACATAAGAAGTGAAAAATCTTGATGTTACTTTTTTTTTGTGAATGATTTTTTATTTTCATTCATAAATGTGATTTTTTCTTTTAATTGTAATTTGGGCAACAGAAAAACATCAGCTACCTAATAATTTCATGATAAGTTTTCAGTTAATTTATAGTTGTAAATAGTTTCTATTTTATTCTTATGCACAAATAAAGTTTTATTATTATTACAATAATTGCGAAACTAACCTATCGAAGTGACACTTTGTATCTGCAAGATAGGAACTGTACTGAAGGCATTTGTACTGTAGGGACAAAAAACTTTTTTAAAACACAATTAATCAAAAAATCGTCCAAGATTTTGAGCAATTTTCATGACTCTAAAGGGATATAATAATATACAATAATGTTTGTCAGTAATCTTGTAGTATAATAAATAATGTACTAACAATTTCTAGAAGGAAGATTATATTATTGCATGTTCAGTTAGCCATGGATATATTGGTCTTGTGAGAGTCCGTGGGTGAGAGCCGTTAAGGGGAGTCTTGTTCTCTCCAAATAAAAATTCCGAAATAATAAAATAAAATTCAGTAAACCAATTCCCCAACCCATACAATCCAAAATCCAACGAAGAATCCTTATTGCTCGTCATTATTTTAGTAAAAAAAAATACGTATAAAGTCCTGAATATTTCATATGTAGCGGATTTGGCCCGAATAAGATAAATCTCTAATAAGATCAATATTTACACCTTGATGTCCAATAAGCGCCGGGAAATAGCGTATATATAATGGCTATCACAGTGCAACCAATAGATGCACTAAAACAGTGTTACATGCATGTATCAGTAAATTTTCAAATCATTTGATTCAGCCGTTTAGGCTTTAGCTCCATCAAAGGCCAGCAACGAGAATTTAACCGTGAAAACTGATATTTTTGAAGTGTCTTAAGTCCTTACGAGATTTTAAACTCCTCTAAGTCCGATTGCAAAGAACATTTGTATTATTTCTATTCATGTATATTGGTGTAACATTTCAAGCTCCAGGACCTTATATTTCTGGAGATCCAGACAGCGAAAAACTCTATATGAAGAGAAAAAGATGATATATGAAATCAACAGAAATATGTACAAATTAGATAACAAAACCTAAAAACCTAACAAAACAACTATTTAAAATGATTTATCGGGTATCGATATGGACTTCAACCGGATTCTCTCCCTAACGTGACTGCAGACAGTGAGGTGCCTGGCTAAAATAATAAATAGGTAGAGAATGGAGTTCGAGAGAGGCCGAACTTATTTTTCCATGGTGAACGTCTTGGGCAGTAGCTTCTTCCCTTTCTGAGACATCACGATGGCATCTGTCTTCACCGTATTCATCTTGATGCCGATCAGTCTCAGGTCTTCCATTATGCTTTAGGAAAGTACGAGATCCGAATGCACTACTGTTCTGAGACTGATCGGCATCACGATGAATCCGGCGAAGACAGATGCCATCGTGATGTCTCAGAAAGGAAAGAAGCCACTGCCAAGACGTTCAACATGGAAAAAGAAGACCGGCCCATCTCGAGACATTTTGGCTTATTGCCTCTAGTAGAAATTACAAATAAAACACAAAATAACGGAAATCAAAATTAATAAAAATGAATTAAATATTACGTTGCTTACCTTAGCAATGTAGGTTAACAATACATAAATATATCTCGAAGAACAATCCGGAACAGGATTAATATTAAGTTCTTGTGTATTTAATCAAGAATCTACAAAAACAACTTAATAATCATTAATTAAATGTCTTTTTTATTTAGAGAGGAGTAGAGCTATTTCAGAAATATAGGGGTCAAACGAGAAAATAAATTCCTCAAATTATCAAGAGCAATTATCTTGCCAAAATGTTAACGAGCAAACAAAAAACACGAGGAAATATAATATTTAATATAAAACCAGCTATCACCAAAGCCCATTAGTGAAAACGTTTCAACTGATCTGTTTCGAATACAGTTTTTCCTGGAACTGAACGACTGGTCTGGATAATTTTTAGCCTGGAGCAATGTAACAGCGGCGCACAAAGGGAAAGGCGAGCTGAAGTGTGGGACTAATTGGAGGAAGATGTCTTCTCATCTTTATTTTGTCAGCCCTGAGCTCTCTCTTCTCTCCACATTTCGTCATTAACAATCTCAAACTTTCAACTCTGCATCATCTTGTTAAAAAAATCTGTCTCCGATGAGCTGAGAGAATTTATTTCATAACTTATTAAAAAACCCTATGTTGAAGCAAGAATTCTATTCGACTTTAACTTTGAGAAATGTAGACAAAATATTGTTGTGAACATACATATAGAAAATAATGTGTTTTTAACTAACATTTTAACAATTTTTGGATGGTTTCTGAGGACACGGTTTTGATCAAATATTTGGATTGTCCCCATTTCAAATAAGTCGACATCTCCATTTTCGGTGTCAGAATCCAGATTCACCACTAACAATAAGCTTTGAAATCAGGATAAGAAATATAAATATAAAATCCCTAAGAGTAGTTTTTTCTTTTACTTTTCAAATTCTAATCCCAATCAAAACTTTTTTTAAATCTAAATTAACCTAACTGCGGTTTTTTTTTGTGTACGGGAATAGTGTGGTCAAGAACAACGCTGAGTCATCCGAAGCTGAGCCATTAACCGATGAAAATTATTACTTGTACTCACTCTGGCTAGATGATCCGTCACATTTCTATTTTGATATAAGTTTCAGTTTTTTCCGTTTGCTAAGCTCTCATCCTTGGGAATTCCACATCCACAACCAATTCGCTCCTAACTCAGTTACGTCACATTATACGTCAACAACCCCTCTTGGTTTTGCAGGTGGGGCCTCTCTCAAAATGAAGCACCATGACTGGGACAGATTAAGAGATCGTAGATGCAATGCCAAATTGTCAATTTTTGGAACTGAGAATATTGGTGTTGAATTGCGGTAGCAGAGGAAAGATAGCTAATTTCATGATTAAATGGGTCGTATTTGTATTTTTAATTTGTGACGTCATATATTCATTTGCGTCAAAAATTTACAGATATGCCACGCAGGCATTGCACCGACGAGATGTAATTAGAACAAGTGCAATTTCACCTGAGAAGAAATCACGTCAGATTTCTCACCACAATCAAACATTTTTTAAAAGTCCTCTGATTCCACTGAATATTCCTGTACTTTGTTACAAGTTTTGGGGTTAATTAAATGGCTTTCTTGTCCCAAATTCATTTTCGCGGCAAAATGATCCTTCTCCCTCGAATGGCTTCTTGCTCTTCATTTCTAAATCTTCAGCAGTTTGTGCTTCTCAGATAATTCACCGTAGAGCTTGAACGTAACATAATTTTTTTCGTTTCAGGGAATTAGATATTCCTCCATATAATGAAAAGCTAGGTGAATACCTATGATTATATATTATATTATGAATATAATAAAAACTTAATTTGTTTTGAGAAAAATATATTACATAAGATTACAGTTCATTTATATTTTTTTTTTTCTGACCTCAAAATGTTTTTAATTTCATTTTCAAGTTGTAAAATATTGGTCTGAGAAACATTAACAGGAGAGATCCTGCGCAAATTTTGTTCTCTTAGAATCTAATAATTTTATGTATCAAGATGTTTTAAGAAATTAAACAACACACGGTTTGTCACAAACATTTGAAATATAATCGAAATTCTGGCCTGGACTGAGAAAAAGCTATCATGACCTATAAAAACAAAATGAAGAACAAGCGGTTTTTTATTGTACTTTGACCTTGGGTGTCTCCTGTTACATTCAACCCACAAGACATATTTTAACATGTCTTGTGGGTTCAATACTTTATCAAAACCAGTAATTGAACCACCATTTTGAAGATTACCTTCACTGCTAATGTCATAAAATAAATGCACAATTCAAAATTTATTTTTTCAAAGTTTTTGAAGTTTTGTTGTTTTGTTTTTTTTCAAATTCAACTTAAACTTACAACGTTACGTGAAATTTCCCCTAACCTAACTTCAACAGTTGGATGCGTTTACATTACTTCGAATTTCATCACGGTTCAAACAATACACTGACAACAATACATAGACCCTAAATCATCTATATCGGAATAGTATTAGCAAATATACGGCGTATTGGTTACGGTACCCATGTTTAATTTTTTGAATAACACAAAAATTATAAATCTTCCAGAACATTTGGAAGATAATTAAATTTTCTATAAAGCTAAACTTAAACAACAAAAAAATAGATAAAAATAAAACATCTCAATCGGAACAATCTTGGTATAGCAAACAATTTACATTAATGTATCGGAAATCGTGTAAGAAAATTCTTGTAAATGAAAATACCAGATATTAAAGATTATACAGAATAAAAAAAATCGATTTCACACAAAGTGTACCAATTTAATGGAGTTGACTGTATATCAGTATAATAAAATACCTAATACACAAGTGACTTTACTAAACTGTATATTAAAATATAAAATATACACTACAATACTATAGTAGTATAATACTTATATTCAACCTGCTGTCTGTATGTTTGAGCCCTAAAGGAACAAGGATTTATCTAGGCACAGGAGTATTTAGACCAATCATTATGAATGCACCCTCAATATGATAGTGGAATACAAGTGTATTTCAAACTTTTATGTAGCCAACCCATGCTTTCAAATCCAACAGAGACGATAAACGTTTCCCCATGATAACCCCATCGGAATAAGCCATCGAGTTTGAATAATCGAATTTGGTATAGGGGAGAGCTATTAGTTATACAGTCGGCGGGAGGTAAGAGTTCACACCTGTCAGCAATTAGCTGTAGAGAGCGACGGTAATTAAGTGAGGGCTTAGTCAATACTGACTAAACTGGCAAGACAATTAAATTTCCTCTGTCCCATTTCCCGGCTCCAACTCCCTCGACCTGTCCTGAATACCTAACTTCAATCTGCTTCCGATGACTCTCTTCGGCTTTCCACTTCTACCAGATAACAAAGACAATATTGTCAATTTTTTCTCTTAATATCTCACTTTTTACCAGCTCCCCCCCCCCCACCAATGCGCTGTAGAACTTTATTTTTTGTCATGAAAAACTCAGAAATGCTGCTGAGCTATTCCTTCTCGACAGTTTTCTCAAGATATTTTTCACCTTTTTTTTTGGTTTTCTCATGTGCGTAAATTAGCTAACTAGGTATTTATTTAGACTGAGATTCATTTATATTACCTAATTTCTGGAAGCATTATAAGCACTGCATAATTAAATCCTGATTTTGTTGACATCCGCATGATGGTATAGAAAATTTAATTAGGGATTGATAAATTTTTTGCCACTTCTATAAATTTGTTTTATTGAAAACGAATTTCGAATGTTATAAATTCATTCTAAAAACGCACAAAAAATTCAAAAATAAGCAATTCAAAATATAGTTTATACATTTTAAATTAGATTAATATAAATAAGTATTATAAAACATTTATGAATTATGAATTTAATAAAGACAAGAAATCAAATACATGTTGGTAATCACCAAGCTTTAAATGGATTATATCAAACAGAAAAGTTTGTACTGGTTTCTTCTCGTATTGAATTAACGAAAGGTAGTTAGCATGTTTATAGGTAAACGGTGTAAGGGTCAGGATTTTTCCAGTAATGCCGTCGAGTAATTGGTTTTTCTGTTATAGATGGGAATACATTTAAGATTGGACTATTGGAGATATTTATTTGGTCATTTAAGCAAAAATCTGGATTGGATTTGAAGGATTTTATTATTTCTAGTGCTTCATATACATTTAATTTGAGACTGTTTTCAATGTGATGCATTAATTTAACTCCTGAGTCTTTGATGAATTATGAAAATGAAAGAAATCATAAATACGAAAGGTAGGTAGGTTTCGTTCATTGTTAGTTCAATGCGAGAAGAAACCACTACAAACTTTTCTGTTTGATATAATCCATTTAAACCTTGGTGAGTACCAACGTGTGTTTGATTTCTTGTCTTAATTAAATTCATAATTCATAAATGTTATATAACACTGATTCATATTAATCTAATTCAATATGTATAATAATACCAAACTATATTTGGAATTGCTTATTTTTGAATTTTTTGTGCGTTTTTAGAACTGAGGATGAATGTATAACATTCGAAACTAGTTTTCAATAAAAAACATTTTTTTAAGTTGCAAATAATTTATCAAGCCCCAATTATATCCTGATTTAGATGAATCTTACAGCAAAATTTCAAGCTTCCAGCAGTTGGTGAATTTTGATACCTAAATTACAATTTTTGAAATTGACCTTATTATAAAGCAGACAATGCTGTTTCGTCCCTAAATAACACATATTTTTTGTTGTCAAAATTTCAAACCTCCTAAAATTAGTGCATTTGTTAGTTCTAATGTTGTAATTTTTAAAAAATTAGTCTGCCAAGAGATAGCAGCAGCTAAGAATCGGGAAAGTGCTATTGACCTAGTATTCACTAGGTATTGATAAGTATTGACCTATACTGGAATCAGAGCCATTTTTGACAATTTAAGATGCCTTTAAATGGATGCCATTTTTGAAACTAGCGGCTATGGAATGGCAGACAAGATTTATTTTACATTTCACTTTCATAATTTAAATACAGACCTTCTTCAAAGTACACGATTTTGGTCCTGGCGCCAGAACTAACACCATTTTTGTAATCCCATAACTTTTCGTTTTGCCATCAACTTTAATGTTTTTCAGTATTATTCTGTGACAGATGTTTATAATGGGTTAAAAAAACAAAAAAAAACAGCGTTGAATGTTAATAATTTAAACTTGAATAATGCAGGATAAGCCATTAACGAATATTTAAACTGCAGATAGCATTAACAACCAGCAATTTGCTCCTTAATAATGACATAATGATATGTAATAATTGCTACATTCTCGTCCTGTAATAAAATATTTTTTCATGGTCTACCTGTAAAAACTTCCAATTCAGCCTTATATTTATTCATCTAAAAATAATCAAATAGCAATATTACAAATATTACTCGCATATAATTTTAACTGTATAGATAGCGTACAAGTTGTAGATATCTGTGACTTCATTACCATGTCTGATTTTCCGGAAAAACCATACCACACATTGTCGCCACCAGGTATACGACGATTAAAGCTGCTTTTCAGGAGTCCAAAAAAGAGCTTTACGTTTAAATTGTAACGTTCCATATATTATGTTTATATTTGGACCTATTAACTTCTCATAGATTTGGGTTTATAAGATTTTATTTTGTAAATATGTTCCTGATAAATGAATAAAATTATGGAGGGAATTAATAAGCAAAAATTGAATCAAAGTTAAAATACCCAAATTTTTCTCATGTAAGTTAAAATAAAATACAGACTTTGGCATATTTATATATGTGTGTGTGTGTGTGTGTGTGTGCGTGTGTATATATATTTAAAAATATAATGTGTAATTAAATCAAATAAAAATGAAATGTTCTTACCTATACACTTGAAAAGAAAATGTTGCTGTGCTAAAACCGTATTATCAATGATAAACAGGAAAAAATGGAAGAGGGGAAGAAAAAAGTCTAATAAACTTACAGATTACTATGCTAAATAATTTTCCTCCAGATTTTAACGCTATAACACCAAAGGTTACTCTTTACCAAAGTTACTTTGGAAACTGTTTGGAGACAAAATTAGTAATCTTCACGAGATTGTCAAGCAGCGCCGAAATGCCCAGCGTGCATGCAATCAGTTGCGGAACTCAGATCAAATCGAGTTTAGACTTCGTCCAGGAAGAGACTCAAGAAACGACACGTTCTCAGAAGCCCAAGAAGACTAAAAAGATGAAAAAGAACGATATGAGGCTAAACATAGTTAGCATGCAGAAAGAAGTTTCCAGCCTCCGGATAAACAGTGGCAGATGTTGAAGGTGAAGAAGAAAAGAAAAAAGATTCGATTTGGCTGGATAAGTATCCAGGTGAGGGAAAAAATTTACCCCCAGAGATGCTTCCGATGCTTCGTCTATGGGCACTTGGCGAGGTATTGTAAAGGACACTTCATCCAGGATGTTCAACCAATTCGGAAAAAAGGATTTGTAATGTTGGAGACAGCTACATTTTTAGTGTCTACGCACCACCGAGCGCATCTCATGAAGAATTTGAGGAACTACTGAATAGCAATGTGCAGGAATTGCGAGTTTGTTATCCACTCGTCATCGCAGGAGATTTTAATGCATGGGCTACTGCATGGTAGAGTAGGAAGACCAACAGGAGGGAAGAATGTCTTCTTGACATTCGTTTTTCTTTATGTTGTTCTCCTTACCATTGGCTCAACTCCGACATTCTCAAAAAATGGTAGTACATTGATAGTCGATCTGACTTGTGCAAGCGCAATACTTGCTTGTAACGATAACGATTGGCATGTCAGTGATCACTATACTCATTGTGATTATCTGCTTTGAAGTTATTGCCCCAGGTTCTGCAAGAAAAAAGGTTAAAACGCAGTCAGCGGGGTGGAACTATCGATCCTTCGAAAGAGATTCCTCTGTTACTATAATGGAAGAGTTGGTTTATTAGGATCAGTTGAAGAGAGGGTTACTCAACTGATGCAGTAAACTATAAAATAAATTACTGACGTCTGTGATGCGTCAATGACGAGTAGAAATCGTCAAATGATAGTGTACTGGTGGTGTGAGAAGATAGCTATTCCATGAGGAACATGTCTTCGTACCAGAAGATTAGCCCAGCGAGCGAGAGGTTGTCTGATTTACGGTGCTCGGAGACAGGAGCATAAGGAAGCTAAAAAGAGCCTTGTCAAGGCAATAAAGAGAGTAAACGCAACAGCTGGAAGAAGTTGTGCGAAGTGGTTGACGAAGATACATGGGGAAGATCCTACAAAACTGAAAGCCTCCGAGCTCTCCTGAATTGTTAGAGAAAATAGAAGCCGTGTTATTTGCAAGACGGTTGGATATATTCTTTGACAATGTTCAATATCTGGAAAGCTCCAGGACCGGATACGGTCCCAAATGTTACCTTGAAAGTGGCTATTAAGTCAAGGTCAGAACTCTTATATATATATCCAGATACAACTCTTGTCTCCGTGAAGGGATCTTTTCTGTTCAGTGGAAGAAGTAACGCCTTGTACTACTGCCAAAGGATAAAGGGTCCCCATATGAACCTGCATCTTATCGGCCAATTTGACTCCTGAAGAGTGCAGACAAGATACTAGAGGATCGTCCATGGTCGAATGATTGATTTCATTGAAGGAACCCGAGGATTGGCTAATAATCAGTATGGTTTTCGAAAGGGCAGATCGACAATAGATGATGTCGATTTGGTGATTACAGCTGCTAGGTGGTGAAGGGGTGGCAAGAATACTGCGTCATTATAACATCGGACGTACGGAATGCTTTTAATTCGGCTCGGTGGAATTGCATCATGGAAGGATTGCAAAAGATTGAAGTACCACAATACCTCGAGAGGATTACTGAGAGTTACTTCACGGTTGGAATCGTGAGGTATGATACAGTAGATGGGCTGAAAACCTACAAGATTACAGGTGGTATACCCCAGGGTTCCGTTTTAGGGCTCTTCCTCTGGAATGTGATGCATGACGCGGTGCTCAGATACTATGCTCTGTACTACACTCTGTACTGATACTTCGGAGCAGTCCTGGTCCGTGGAAAGCTCCTGGAGGAAATCACTTCTAAAGCGAACAAGGCCGTCACTACCATTTGCCAGTGGATTTCATCGGTTGGCCTTCAGCTTGGTCATAAGACCGAGGCAGTACTTATCAAAAGCAGGAAAGCAAGGGAGACAATAACTCTAACAGTTGGGGATTATGACATCCACACCAAGGCATCAATTAAATATCTCGGTGTGCAGATCGACGCCATACTTCGGTTTGACATAGTAGTAAAGCAGCCCGAGTGGCTCGAATTATGCCTAATATCTGGGTACATGGTATAAAGTAAGAGAAGGCTTCTGGCTACAGTAGCCAGTTCTACACTTTTGTATGCAGCACCGATCTGGAAGGAAGCCATTCGAGTACATTCATATGCCTGTATTCATATAAGAAGCGTCCTGCGAGCCGTTCGAACAGTGTGTAATGACACAGTTTGTGTTATCGGCAATATACCTCCGATTGGCGTTCTGGTAGAGGAACGGAACCGGATATTCCAATGAAGACGAGAAGATTTGGAACTAAACATTATCTACAACAAAGAAAAACTTGTATATATCTTAAAAAATTGGAATGTTATATAGAAAAAGAAGATTCAATACAAAAAATAAAATAAATCCGTGTATATTTGTAATTTAAAATATGCCATAAAAAAAGGAGTGTGAAGCATCTCCAAACCTTGTAATTGGAGCCTTTAGATGCTTTTTTTGCTTGATATGTGTAAATCAGCAAGAATAGTTAATGTTTTAATGGGAATATGTAAAAATTATGCATATCTCCAATTGGTATTTTTATTTTTTATATATTTTATTCATCGGTTCGATAACCAGCTTTAAAACATAAATGATTAAAAATTACGTCAAAGTTTTAATTTTGAATGTGAAATTTGAACGAAAAGAAATGAGCATAATAGTCTTAGTCTTAGGTTAAGCGTTTTTAATAAATGCTTATGAATGACCATCATTAGATAAAAGCTTGATAACCTATACATGCGGCATAATAATATTTTGCCAATAAAATAAAATTTAATAAATAGTTATTACTATTTGTGTTCCATTTTTTTGACCGTCTCCTGGACCATCTCATACCTTCATGAAATAAAATTTAATTTAATAAAAATCCGTAGTCGGAATAACGGAACTTTTAACTCTGACAACCACATTCGTCCTAATGGAATGTACTCGCGTATCTATTTGAGAGCGCGGGTTGTTAGTGAAATTGACGCCCATGAATATTGAAACTTGGTGCTGAAGTCAGTTGCCTTACAGACCCAAATGAAAATTAAGATTCTTCTTTACTCAACAGATTAAATTACTTTTTGAATGTTTACATGCATAACTGCAAGGAGCTTTCTGTATTTTGACAGAATGTACTTGCAAGAGGCCGTAACGTGTAAGTGGAAGGTACCCGACTACTACACCACGGTTCAGTATTCATGGACGTCAACTTCACTAACAACCTATGCTGCAATTAAGTAGATATGTAAGTACATTCTGTCCCTTAGGACGAATGGATTTGTAAGATATAAATGATTTTTCCGTAGTCGGGGTTTTTTATTTTTTATTAGATTCTATGTTATTTAACGTTTTTAGTTTTTCAAGCATTGGCTATTTACAATTTATTACCATATGATCATCAACTTACAAATGATATGATAAGAAAAATACATAAAATATAATGAAATATTTTTTCAGAATTTTGAGCTCAAAATGTTTCAAAATATTTACGGGAATTCACTGAGTAATTTGAGCCATAAATCTTTAAAATCGGTCGTGCAGTTCGCTCATACCCTCAAACGGACAGATTTAACTCATTTAATAGAACATTTTGCTAGTATTTTAAGCTCAAAATGTTTCATAACATTCACGGGATAAATTTGACCCATCAAAATTAAAAATCGGTCGAACCAATTGTAGGAATTAGTTTTGGGGCTTAAATTTCGTCTTTTGCTAGTGCCTATCTATTATCAAAAACGTTGGTCCTTGTTCAAATCCATATTCGAGATCATCGGTTTTTTACATTTTCTCAATTTTCTGGAAAATCTATTATTATTTTTGCATAACATTTGCTTTTAGGATACCCATTAAACAGGATATGACAAACTGAAAAATTAAATGGAAAATATGATGTTAAAATTGCGAATTTCTGAAAGAGAAAATAACACTTTAATAAATAATTCTTTGACATTCAGGGAGACCTGCCAGAGTATTCTGTTAATGGAAATGATATTTGAACAAATATGTGAATACAGGGGATTGACAGTCTACACTCCTGTTAAAACTCGAGAGTACAATCAAAGCAATAGCGAGTGACAGTTCCATAGAGGACATGGCAGTTTTGCAATTTGGTTTTTATCTCCGGGAGTAGGGAAAGGCCCTGTTTGCGGCTGGTAATTAATATCGATCGATATGATCCCATTTGGGGCGGGCAGTCACGATGACACATTGTGTCAGCTCTATCTTCCCGCGGAGGAAATTATCCCGCTCCAACTATATTAGGCAGCTTCCCTCTCAACGGGTTTCGGCACCCTCCTTATGCAAGAGCCATAATTGTTTTTTGTCAAGCATCAAATTGTCCGTCTATAAATAGTTGCCAATAGTATTAGCTCAGTGTGTATAATTCTACATCTCGTTTCACACTTCTACATTCGTCACTAAGTTCATATATTCACTGAAATACAAAATTGAAAATATCGAAATGGCGGGGATGGGAGAAAAGAGTTGAGACCCCAAAAGGCACTTCTCTAACACAAACCATATTCAACACCGCATTCAATTTTTACACCGATTCACACAGCAATTTTCAACCGACTAACTCAATAGTAAGGGCTGGTGGGCTGTGTGTATAGGTGCCGCGAAAAAACGCGTAAAAACAATTAAACATGCCAAAATGTTGACTCACTTCATTTACCCTCACTCCCTACTTCCTTGTATTGTTTTGCCTAAAAAGAAATCATATACACAGAATTTCAACTCATTGGATCAGAACGACGCCTTTGGAAGTATCCTAATGTAGCGGAAAAAAATGTATGAAACGGATTTAAAATGAAACCTCACCTCCCCTCAAATGGTATTTAATATAGTGTAAAAGTCTATTATATAATAATAATCCATGCCTAAATAAAGCTAAAAATATGAGAGTCTTGGACAACTGTTCTTGAAACTTTTGTTAAATGTCAGTATAATCTTCGTGAAAAAAAAAATCTCGCAGTGTTGAAATTGAAAATAAATTTATATCTTAAAAAACGTTATTGAGGCATCCATCGCTGGAATTAACTGGAATTTAATAACTTCGCTGGTCTCCTTAAAACTCTTAATAATTAAATTTGTATTACATCGTTATTAGATTTTCCCACGATGAAATAATTAAGTGTCCTGATTCTGTGGAATTTCATTTCTGTTTTCTTTAAATGAATAAAGAAAAATCTGGGTAAATATATTTAATAATGTGACTCTTTTTTATTATAATTTTCAAACAGAATATATTTGAATTTAATGTATCAATTTTATGCATACTTTACATAAAATTAACGTTTTCGTACCTTGTCTTGTTAGAAATCACTAGAGATACAGACCATTTTTCTATAAAATTATACTCTTATTAACAGGCATACAGTTTGAATTTCACTAGTCCTGATTAAGCATAAATTAATTTACAGCTAAGTTAAGGTAAGTGAAAGTTGTATGATGCGCACCAGATTTTTTTTCTTTCAAACGAAGGTTAAAGCTGACGTTTTTGTACTGAGGAGAAATGAGCCGTTAAGGCTTTCAAAAAGCAAAGAACAGTCAATACCAAATTCAACTTATCATTTATTAATTAGGTTAATTTATTTTCAAAATTTTGCCATTACAATGGTGTTTTTTTAATAGTTTTTTTGTTAAAAATCTACGAGTTTCTTTATTATTTCTTTGTTAGCTGGCTTCACATCTGAATTATTATTTATTTTCTGCACTTATTCCCAAAGTAATATTATTAAATCATTAGGTATGCTTACTAATTCCAAATACTAAACAAAAATATTCAGTTAAATACTATTTTTCATCATTTACAAAACTGTACTACATATTTACAAAAACTGTTTGTAATTACAAAAGATTAGCGTGTTGATGTATTTAAATTATAATTGATTTAATACATAAAGTATGACCCATATTAAAATTAATATATGGGAACATCTAGGTTAAAAAGACATGCCTAGGAAATCAAGCATTTCGTCCCTCTGTTCGAATATGGCCTGAGGAGGTGGATATTTATTACGTGGTGGACCCATGAATAAAATCGCAATCCTTTTACTCTGGCTATAATAGGTTGGTAACCAGAAGAATATCCTGCACCTCCTGTCCTGGTAGGTATATATGAAGGAGATAAACACAATAAACTACAGCAACAAAACTAAAATAGTAATTTCTGGAAAAATCTACGTTCGTCAGAACGCCACATATTTACATAAAACACTTATCACAACACATAAACGCTCAAAAGACAACACATTATAAATGAAACATGATACCAGCACATTTGCAGCATTTTACTAACCAACTTTTCCTATCTGCTACATTCCCTATTTTGCCCTATTTTGTTTAGTAATGCACTCTCATCTCTCGGGTCCAGGTTCGAACACGGCAACGGTGGATAATGATTTATTATGTGATATTAGGCGTGGATTGACCCTGGGGACACATCCAGGCTCTATAAAGTATACTCTCTTAATTAGGAGAAAACCTGAGCGTGAATCCTGGCCAAATAACATTCTTGCCGTTGGCCTCGAAATATTACGTCCTTGCCTAAGACCTTTAATGGGTCGTAGTTGTACAGTTTTTTTTTTTTTTTAATCTAACAATAATTTTTTCTGGGCTATTGATAGGCTGCAAATTTGACACCTTGTCTTTCAAACCTGACATACAAAACATTTCATTTCTGCTGAAAAAAAAACAGATATACTATTTATGAATTTTCATTCTTCCAGCGGGTTCCTTAAGTTTCAACTTTTGTAAATCTAATAGTACTCTTTTATCCACCTTAAGCGAAACAAAAGTCATCAATTTATTGCCTTTCATCCATGATTTATAAAACATTTCTTCACTAGGTACTGTAAAAAATGTATATACAATTTTTCCACTTTTCATTCTGGGGATTCCTTTGAAAATCAAATATAAATTACGAAATTCCAAGTAAAAAAACCATTAGTTATGTTATTTTTTCATCATGTTCAACATATTAAATTAATCAATCCTAAAAAATAATTTAATAAACAACAATGTATAATAAATATATAATAATATAATAAATATATTGCAACTATTCCTATAAAAACACTAGCCCGAAAAATGCTTAAAATATTTTTTGCAAGAGTTCAACAGGAAGGTCATGGAGTCAATGTCAATCAGAATAAAAGGCTCTCAGGTGGAAATGTGTAGGGCTGCCATTTTTCCGGAATGCAGGGAGACGGGAATGAGAGTGGAGTGGGAAGCGTTTTCAATTCCACCACAGATGGAACGGTAGCAGGTGGCAGCTTTCCACCTCCTCTTTACCATCTAGCCTATTTAATTAGTCCTGACCGTCTAGGCCCCTTCATCTGTCTGTTAATTGCAGCATAGTTAATTACGTATAGGGGTTATTTATGGCAGAGCAGAATGAAGAATTTATACGATTATCTCATTCGTTTTTATATTTCATCATATCTCTTATTTTAGGCAATGGAGCGGTTTCTTGTAATGAATAAATTATTTCTTCATTATTCATTTAAATTATGTAATGAAATATAACCAAAAACATAAACATATTTAATATTGAGCCAACGAGGTCATCAATTGATTTAGGACATTGCATTTAACAATACATCAATCACAGTGAGTGACTGACAGGGAGTGCACGGTGTGTCCGTCGCCGATTTTGATTAAAATTTTTTGGGTGATTCGACAATGAAAAAAAAGTTTACCCATATCCTTCCGTTTCATCCAATGGGCCTAAGAAGCTGAGAAAAAAAAAAATCTGAAAATGCTTTATTTTATATCTCAAGTTCGGAGAAAGATATAGACATGATTTTTTCAGCTAAACATTTATTTTTCAGAGTACATTAAAGGAAAAATATAAATATTAAAAAATAATTGATTTTTGGTCAAATAAATTTAAAAATGTGTTTAAATTATTAATTAAACTAGCTTGATAGATTTCACACCAAAAATGATTGCGGATTTAAATTCAGCATATAAATAAACCTTAACGCTGAGAAAATCATAAAAAAATAAATAAAATTTCAGTCCCGTGAGTGCTCAAAATTTTTAAAGCCACAAAATTACATTTGGGTTTGAAGCTCTGTATCTCTTCTCCAGTTTACCCGATATCGACATTCTTGGACAAGTTAAAAAGAAGGGAGTTTCTTCTTTCCATAAATATATAAAAATTATTGCATTATCTTACATGGTCTGGATAAAAAAAAAGGTGATTACCATATAAAAACAAAATTGAAGTTTTTTGCGGATAACGTGGGTTCTAAAACACCTAGGACCAATACTGTTAAAGCAAATTACTTAGTTGAAGAACCTTTACCGATGCCCCAAATTCGGTTTGAATTGTTCAAAGGTTTTCTGATTTATAAGCGAATATATGAATTTTTATAACAATTTTTATTTTTATTTTTAGATTTTTTTATTTTTAGACCAGTTTTGAATAAAAAAAAATCTGTTAATATACTTCACTCCGTAAAGAATACACCATCATTACAAACAAGTCAATACACCCATCAGCTCACTCTAAAATTCAATTGTTTCGTTTTAAAAATTGGATCACTAAAATTTACTATTTCTGGGCCACGAATATTACACTTTTATAAAACTGCTCTAAATATTACCGTAGAAAAAATAATAAGAAAAGGTAATATTAAATACCCAAGATAAGTCCAAGCAAGGCTGGGTTCTTAAACATGTACATATCATAATTTAATCATAATAATTATTTATGATCAAGAAATAGTAAATATAACCCTTTTAAACAACCACTATAAGCATTATCGCATTAAAAAAATATATATGTTTACCCTGTTATAATATAGATCTACATTACAAATAATCAATAGACCTACCAGAACGCTCCAAAATTTAAATATTCCATTTTAAAAAAATTGGTCTCTCTGATATTTAGAATTACTTTTTCTTATTTCTATGACTATGGCAATATTTATAGCAGTGTTATACAAGTGTAATATGTATTTGTATACAATTATAATATGTATTTGTATACAATTATAATATGTATTTATGTTTAATACACAAACATTATTCGTGATCCAGAAATAGTAATTTAGTGATCCAATTTTTTAAAACAAAATAATTGAATTTTAGAACGACATGAATATTTTAAAAAAATTGATGGGTCAAAATTTGGCAAATTTTTTATTTTTAGATTCGCTTGAAAATTTGAATATAGGTGTTTTTCAAAGTGCTAAAACCAAATCCTACACCAGTTTTGAATAAAAAAAAATTGTTAATATACTTCACTCCGTAAAGAATATCGTTATCATTACTAAAGTTAATACATCCTTCAATAGGGCAGAACACAAATGAAACAGAAAAAATAACAATTCGCAACTATTTCCCTTCCTCTGATGTCGTTTAAGTAACGAAATCTCATAAATCATTTAACATAAAACAATAATAAGAATAAAAAATGCGATAGAAAAAATAAAGAAATTAACATATAAGTACATAGAACTATAAGAATTTATGACTTAGTGCTTGAATGTTGATTATATATATTCATAAATTTGCCAAATATATAAAAAAGGGCATCACGTTTTTCGTTTGTAAGTGCTTACCGCGAAATCCACAGAACCAATCATTACAAACTTTTAACAATATCATCTTCATGGTTCCTAAATAATTATGAAATAATAAAATCTACCGATATCGATATAGTGGCTACGCAAAAGCCGAAAAACCACATTTTCTTAGAGTGTCGCGCAAAACGGCACAGAAGATTTTAATCAAACTTCGCTAAAGTCTTCTATAAAATCCTTTAACTGCCCATACATGAACTACATTCCCGAGATAATAAAAAGAAATAAAGAAAAAGTTATGACGGAAAGAATATTTTATTTGAGCATAAATAAAAATGTATACAGTTTTCGCTGAAAGAAACAAATTCCCTACACAACAAAACAAATATCATCAAAATCCGACCATTATTTGCAAAGATACAGCGCATTGAACATTGTAGCTGTGATTCTATTTCCCTACCGCTGCAGAACAGAGGACCTGAAGGACTTTAGCGCGCTGATGCATAAGAAAAGCATTATAATCTGGTCAAATTCCCAATGTGCAGTTTTTAACGGTTAAACGCGTTGCAGGGCCTCCTGAGTAAAAGGAAAGTATTTTTGGCTATTGGTCTGACTGTTTCACGATTATATCTTGAACGGATGAACTAATTCTATTTTACACTTCAATTAATTCGATTTTTCAATACTACATTTATACATACAATAATTATTATCAAACTTTCAATAGTGTTCATTTAATCTCTCTCTCTCTCTCTCTCTCTCTCTCTCTCTCTCTCTATATATATATATATATATATATATATATATATATATATATATATATATATATATATATATATATATATTCAAACAAGCAAAAGTGAAGTATTGCCGGGTCAGCTATATGTTTAATATAGGTGTATTCTTAACGGCGGACTGACTTCTAAATAAAGTATGTATACGGTTTATTTCAAACATTTCAAATACTCCACCTGCTCAAGGTCAGAACAAAATGGATTAGTTTATACAGAGCAGCATGATTTGAATAATATTCATGTCAATCAGAATAAATATAAGATCTCAAACTATGAATATGTTACCTTGCTTATTATATGATTCATCCAAAAACCAGATACGATTAAAGTGTATAATTTTGCTTTTAAAGCTAAGTCCGAGTGGCAAGATCAGAATTTAGTTTAGCCTTAACCGAACAAAGCGATTGAGTGAGATATCGAATCGAGTGAGCGGGCCTCAATGTGAAGTCCAAGTTAAACCATTAGCAGGAGTGGCTAGTCCTGTAGCGGCGGTAGGGCATCCACAACATGGCGGCCCTTCTTTCACCATTGCAACTCCTATCTACCAAATGGACTGCCGCCTTCAATCAACTGCTCCTTGCCCCCGACAAGATTCCACGTAAAGTCAATCCTTCTAGAGGATTGTTAAAGCAATCAGTGTAAATGATAATATTCGGCTTCTACAACATTAGCTGAAAAAACAACGAAATAAAGGGGAAAGAATAGTATTAGCTGAGTTATAATAAAATTAGAGCATTATAATAAATTATGTCAAAGATTGATAAGCGTTTTCGCCTAATACCTGATCAGCCTTACACTTTTGGGCTAAATTCATAATACCAATTCATAAAAAAATAAATTATAGATGATATACTTCAGGCATTAGAATTAGTAATGTAATACAATAGTAAGGTATTATGGCATTATCTTCAGTGCTTCGGACAGACTTCTTTTGCTTCGCTTAATATGTCGGGAAAACGCGTTGCACTTATGAGATGCTCTCCTATTCTGTTTATTCCAAAGCTAATATTTCAAGCCAAAGGATGAATTTAAACTTAAGGAAATGATAATAAAACTGTTAAATATAATATAAATAGCTCATTGACTGCAAAACACAGCCTCTCTCTTTAGAAGATATTAACAAACATAACAAAAATTAAACATAAAAAGACAGTTAAGTGCCGGTAAAATCTACGTAACTTTGGGTCCGTGAGATGGTTGGCGGTTCGTTGGTTAGTCGAGTCCATTTTAAAACTGCGCTTTGTTAGTGAAATAACATGCCATAGTTCAAATCAAATTATGGGGAAATAAAATTACATTACGGCTTATGGAGTCCTTATAAAAAATTATAAAAAACTTATTTATGCAGAAGAAAACCCTGAACATTCAAAAAACCTGTATGAATGTTCGCGCTGCATAAGGGTGGTGATAAACTCTGATTTAGGGCTTTCTAATGCCATAAAAAAGATGTAGTTTTTAGAGCAATACAGTACAAAGATGTATTCAACAAAATGATTTGGAGTTAGGTTCGTTTAGTTTCTAAAGGCAGAACAGCTCTCGTGAGTTGTTTGATGGCGGCGAGAGGAATGCCATAAGAGGAAACAAAAGTAAAGAGGATAGATGGCGAGCCAGTGCTTTGTGCATAGTGCTACGGTTAATTAATTACAAGTTACAGTGACAATCAACAAATTAGAAATAGTTATTAATAAATATAAATACATTATATTTTCAAAATTTTAGTTACAAACACTTTTTGGGCCCTTAGTACTGCGGGTACATTTTTAAGACGGTTTATTCATGTATTAAACGGCATTATAAATCTGTCCAAAAATTATAGTTTGATAATAGTAAGCCGACGTGAAAAACGTTGACTCATTAAAATTAAATCCTGGACTTGTTTTTAATATCTTTACTTAAATTATTACTATGAATAAGTACTTACTTAAACATTAGATAGTATACCTATCAAGATTGTAGAACATCACGGAGTGAGGCAGAAATAACTGACACGTTTTGAGGGACTATAATAAAACAAGCAAATGTCACAAGAAAATAAAATCTGATGTGGAGACCACATGACTTCCTTGTACTCCTATTATTCGATGTCTGAATCACTTGCTTGCTAGTTTATGAAGAAGTATCTCAAAGACGATACTTGGCCACGCGACGTCTATTGGCGTCGGTTACTAGTGACTGTGTCCTAAGTCATAATTCTGGATGTGTTAAGACTCAAAAAAAAAATTTCCTAAAATTTTTATTTGTCGCTTTTACAAACGGTAAGGCTAGGGTCAGATTTACCCGAGCCAAATGCTTTATTGAATTGCCTCTTCTCAAATCCTCTAGGATTTCCGCAACTAGAATTCGGAGACCTTTATCTCAATTATCAGCCTAACTATCTACAAAGTGGTATTATTCAGATAAGGAGCATTTTAAAACTATGCGTAATAACTTACGATGTATTCAAACTCCGGGTCAGATTGAAGCACCGTTTCCATTTGTGTGAAAAAACTTTTGTTTTTTCGAATATGCACCACCAAGAGGAGAAATCAGTAGATACTTGAAGGTGATGCTTGTTTTGAAAGTTTGAGTTCAGAGATAGAGAATGGACAAACACCAAATGATGAAAGCTTCCTATTTCTTCTAAGCGAGCATCGGACCACTATCAAATACAGAAGAGGTACTTCCAAAAGAATCGTCACAAGGAAATAGATGGAGGAGGTGAACGCTGTGTAACTGTTTTTATGTTTTATTGCAATTTATGTTTTCCTACTTTGTAATTTTTATTTAAAATAAAAACTATAATTATTTCAGTAATAAAGGTTCTGGAATATATTTTTGAGTTTAATTTTTCCAAAAGTATACTAAATAGCACAAAAATGAAATTTAATTATTGACGGGCCAGATTGACCAGTTTTGTTTCACCCTAAAGCCTTACCATTGCAGGGTTAACTTTTTAGAGCCATACAGCTTATAGCTACTACCTAGTCTCCGAAATAAAACAATTTTTAACAAGCTTCCTATTTATCCGTTTCATTCTTTATAGTTTTTAGTTATAGTGAGGATAACTATCAACTAATTACATCCAGTATCCTATCTGTTCCCGACCCTTCCACTCTCCCTACCACCTTGCCTGGATATATTAAAGGCTGAATGAATAGAATTAATATGGCGTTCAGTAAGTTATTCGTAAGTCATGAGGGTTAGTAAAAATTAAGACTTATTAGCGACCTAACGGCTACTCTAATACTTTATTATAAATTAAAGTCATTCTCAACTGTTAGTCGTATTTGTTAAAAATCGAAATTTATAATAGGCGTTTATGAAGAATTAAAAAAAAAAATCATATAAAATCGTACATATTAAATTCTACATATTTTCTGTTACAGTATTGAGATAAAAAAAATTCTCATATGTCATCCCACGAAAGTACCATTTTCAATGGCATAGAAAATATAAGTATCAGTGGTTTCAGAGGAACGATCAATGATAATTTAAAATGATTAGCCAGAAATTAGGTAAAGAAAATCACCGCATAAAATATTTCAGTTTCGAGTGTTACAGATTCGTTTCACTGAGTGATTTTCCACTCAAGACCCAAGACGAATCTTTGAAAATTTGAACTAAAAAAATATTAAAAGAAAATACTCACCTTTGAAGATTCACCTACATTTTTTTTTTTTTTTTTGTATTTACTAATTTCAATATTAGCATCGCAAATCATTGGTTTAATCTTTCTTTCATCGACATATTTAGATTGAAATTATCATTATTACAAGTTTTAGTTTTTTCCTTCCTTTACATTGCGACAAAGCAGATGTAAATATTAACAGTAATATTTATGAGATTTATTATATCTTTGCCACTTATTTTTATTGGCGAACAAACAATAATTAAAAGATAAAATCATAAGAATACCTCTATAAATGTTTCTAATCGACGTAGATTGAAGCATTTCTATAACGCAATGTTGAGGGATCATAGGATAAAACGGCACGATTTCGCAGAGCTATTTTCAAGGATTTGAATTCAAATTTGTGCCTGGAAATTGGACTATAGTCAGAGTTAATGGTGTAGTGGCTAGATCTAAAATACGTGGTTGGAATCGTGATTTTGAAAATGATCGTGAAAAGGAAATCGGCAATGGAAATTCTACTAAAGAGAAATCGAAAGTGCAAGTACGGGTCCGTTGTTCAGTTTTGTCGCTCACGTGGCAGTTATATCATTTGAGTATTTCAATTTATTTTCAAAAATCAGATCTCTGAGTTGTTTTAAGGTTTCTCAATAGGAATTTGATGATTATTATATTATAGTGGCCTTTGAATTTTTTCCCAAAATTATATTAGTTTTTACATAAATCACCCATTTTACGAAAATGGAAATATATATTTGTATGCAACTAAATGCATAATAAAGGTTTACATTGTTAAACCTCAAAGATATATTTATTAAATTATAAAATAAGTGTAATAATTTCATTATGAAAATTATCTGATTAGAATAATAACATAATTTAAAAAAGTTTGGTTTCAGAGACTGGAAAAGACATAACAAATAATTAATTTTAATAAAAAAAAAATAATTATCATGAAAACGTATGTGTAGGTATTAAGAAAGATAAATAAAATAAATCAGAAAATAGGAATATTATTTTTTGATTAAGAAATATATGTGTATAAGGTCTCACTTACTCACTCCAAGGCTTTGAGGCCCTTTAAGAATCTGGGCTTTTCTCCTCCGCTATTTCATTCCTAAAGTTTTAAATACAATTTCAATATCATCTATTAACCTGTTTCGTAGTAGTTCTCTAACCAATATCGTAGTAGTCGTCCTGGCTTTTATCCAAGAACTTTTTAGAGATTTTCCGCTCAGGAATCATTTTGTCGTGTCCCGCCCAATTAATTGACACATTCTAATAGATTTTACAAAATCTTGTTCCTTGAACATGTTCCTTATACAGAAAGGACTATAAAAGAATTTTTAAACCATGAAATGTTGGGAAAACTTTGAATTTTTTTTTTAATAAGTTGGCAAGTGTTTTATCAATATTATTCTTGGATCGTATCGAACTTTCGAAGATCTCGTGTTATAAATTAGTCTAAATTGGGGTTAGATTTTTATTGTATAAACCAAGCGTATAATACTAAAAAAAAAAGTATGGTAGGCTATCTTTTATTATCTTTTACCGATAAAATGATTACAACACGATCTCATAAATCATGATGAAGGTGATGATAAAATCATCTTTCTTCCGAAACTGTACGATCAAGCTTATCATTTAGTTCCATAATAATTTAATTTATTTCGTATTGTATATAGTGCTAGGAAATTACAACGTGTAAATAATTTGAAATTTATCAGCTAACCCTCACAAAATATTGTTGAAGAATTTTTTTTTTTTTTAATAAGTTTTGATTTGTTTACTGTTACTGTGAATTGATGCGTGGCACTATGGATCCGTTCCTTGATATGATATATAAGCATTTCACGCAGTAATTAGGTTATCATGAATTAAATATAGAGACTTTTAGTCAATTAGTCGGATTATAATTTTTTCAGTCTCTTTACTTTAAAAAAAAATGTGAACTCACATGGAGACGCAAATTTTGGAGGAATGGCTTAAAAAAAATAAGATAAGTAGAATATGAATACCTAATATATTTACGAATCAAATTTGTTGCTAAAATTTGAGAAATTTGAATTTCCAATAATCATCTCTTAAGAAAAAAACCCATAAAACTACAATACCGGTTTTCTTTACCTCTACCTGTTTTAAAATGCTACATTATACTAGATCAATTCAAGATATCATTAAAAAAGATCCCTCTTCCAGCATCAATTCAATCTCCTCCACGTCTTTTAAAGCATTGGCATTCCATATATAAATCTTGAGATGCTGATGTCCAGTCAATATAGACGTAAGTCCCGATCTTACAAAAGATCAAGTAGTTGTAATTTTTGCTTTGCTGTTTGGATCTAAGCTTGTAGTAAAAAATTAAATTTGCTACTTCGAAAGATTTGTGCGAGCATGGAGGTTATCATTCCTCATCAGTGGAATAGGAAACTAATGGATCCCATATTTCTCACCTCCTCATAAATCCCTTGAAAAGTACCGCGTGTAGAAAGAAACCCAACTCATCCATCTCCTACCCTCCCATCTGAAAACTATAAAAGTCTGAATCAGTTTGTAAAAAGTTCATCTTAGAAGAGAATGTTTCTTGACTAAGCGATAGTTAGATTCTCAGTTTAACTTTCTAAAGTTTGCAATATTCTACGGAATTAGCAAATAACGTTGCTGTATGTGTGAGAACTATTACTTATATTTAAGACAAATTAAATGTTAAATACAAATTGATTGTTAACCACACCCATTGCTAAGTAAATACATTTAATATATATATATATATATATATATATATATATATATATATATATATATATATATATATATATATATATACACATATATGATATAAAATAATGCGTTTAATGCAATACTTAGCAATATGAAATTTAAATTTTTAAAGCATAAGAAATATTCCTACAGTTAAAGAGCAATTAATTAATGTAAATCCGTCAAATTAAACATAATCATTCGATCTAAAAGTTCTCTTGGATCAGTAATTGCCGCTGATTTCAGAATGATCATGTTCATTAAGCGAAAGCAGCAACTTTTCAAGTCAATTATAACGCCAGCTTCATTATGCAAAAAGTTAGGATTAGAAAGAGGTTGACTCAGGAGGGTTAACTTATTACAAAGTCTAAGAAAGCCACTTTCAGATGATTTTAAACAACTCCTACTTCAGTGTAATTTTAATTCAATCAAAATTCAATGGTCCAAGGTACCCTTCTCCACAATGGGAAAAACCGATATGTATTGATATGTTATTAATTTCAATATAAAAGCTAATTATTTACCATAATATAGTCTGTTGATTAAACAAGAAAATAATGACTTGAAAAGTACTGCAGGTGTGTACTTTCCATAAGTAAACTATTGTATTTGAACGATTCTAGACTACTGGCGAAAAACTGAAATATCAAGGCTTGGACAAATTTCAATATGTAAAACTAAAAAATGCAAAAAAATATTTGTCCCGATATTATAATTTCCCGCCTTTATGTACCTATAAAAAAAAGAAGAAAAAATAAAAAAAGATACTCTTAGTGAATTACTTATGATTGACAGTTGATCAACGATAGAAGGAGAGAGGAGAAGAGAGTACATCGGAGGAAGAAGAGAATGTAGGAGAACAAGAGGATGGAATACATCGACTATTTTTTCAACGGGTGAATGCGGGACGAATCACATTCAAACCAGAAATGCAAGAACGAAGAAGATTGTTTCCCAACAGAAAAAGAGAACATCTTGGAGCGATGGGCGTAACTCTAGAAATAAGATATAGTACAGGCAGAGAAGAAGACATGCAGGATGATGTGGACCCACCTGATAAAGCGAGGTTGAGGCAGCAATCGCAAAACTCAAGAGTAACTAGGCCCAAGAACAGGACGGCACTTATGCAGAGCTACTGCAGTATGGTGGGCCTGATCTCCCCAAGGATCTTCACAATTTCATTCTTTCTACTTGGCAAGAAGAAGGAATGCCTGAGGAGTGGACGAAAGTGGACGAGGAGTGGCCCGCACCTCAAGAAGGGAGATCAGCTTGAGCCTAAACTACCGGGGTGTTGTTCTTTTTTCATGTGCTTACAAAGTACTATCAAATATCCTATTCGCGAGACTGGTTCCCCACGCAGATAGGGAGATCTGGATGTATCAGACAGGCTTAAAAAAGGAAACATCCACTTTGGATCAGCTATTTACACTGAGATTGATGTTGGAAAATTTAAGGAGTTTAGAATCTTAACACATCATCTCTTTGTCGATTTTAAATCTGCCTATGACTGTGTAGGCCGACCGGAACTTTACCAGAGGAACGTATCGAAGAAATTAGTGAGACTGGTGAAGATAACAATGACGAGCTCAAACTGTATGGTGCGCATGGGCTTAGATCTTTGCTACAAATTGCGGTGTTTGGCAGAGAGACGCTTTGGCCTGTCTCCTTTTTAAATTTGCAGAGGAGAAAGCTCTAATGAAGTCTGGAATCGAACTCCGATCAATTCTTTTTAACAGAATAGTCCAGCAGCTGGGGTACGCTGATGATTTTAATATTATTGCCAGATCGGAACGGGCCTTGCGAGAATAATTCCTGGCTTGGAAGACGCTGCCAAGGATCTTGGCCTAGTTGCTAATGTGGCCAAGCCGAAGTACATGCAGATTGGAGGAGCTGAACCAGGAGACAGATATTTAGATGCAGAAGAATATCGCTTTCAGAGGGTAAGCAGCTTCACCTATTTAGGTTCGAAAACCAACCCTCAAAATGACATATCTCAGGAGATAAACAGGAGGATCGCAGGGGCTGACCGATGCCACTTAAGCCTTTCCAAGCATTTTAGAATTAGACTTCTCTCTCTAAGCTTAGACTCTAAGCTCTATAAGACCCTAGTCCAAACAGTTGTCATTTATGGCACAGAGGCCAGGGCATTCACGATGACGGAAGAGTTCAGGCTTCTTGGCTTCGAAAGGAGCATTCTCAGACGAATGTTTGGTCCTGTTAGACAAGATGACGAATGCTGAACTAACGAGACTCTACAACGATGTTGGCATAGTTAAGTTCGTTAAGCTGGGAAGACATCGATGGGCGGGACACGTGGAAAGAATGAGTGGAAAAATGATCCTTACAGAAGAGCTCAATGGAAAACG
Organism: Rhaphigaster nebulosa; assembly: GCA_948150685.1. Lineage (NCBI taxonomy): Eukaryota > Metazoa > Arthropoda > Insecta > Hemiptera > Pentatomidae > Rhaphigaster > Rhaphigaster nebulosa. The sequence continues at coordinate 100,479,674 of OX411306.1, read as the reverse complement.
GCGAGAATCATTCGGTCGGAGTTGGACGAACGAACATGCGATTGATGGAATCGGTCTCTGCGGGGCCTTCTTGAAGTTCGTAACTGGAGAGCTGCAGCAATTGACCGTACGAACTGGAAGAGACTTTTGGAGGAGGCCCAGTCTAGGTGACGGGACGTCGTGCCACTCATGTTGATGATGATGATATTTGAACATATGATGACAAGAGGCCCTCCTACTAAGGAGGCGCAACTGAGTTTGAACATATGAATTAGATCAATTTTGAACAATTTCAGACATGATTTACCAAGAAATTGATACCGACAAATTTACAAACAATACAAACAAAAACGACAAATTTAATATTATATGCGTAATTTTTTTTACAGCATATCTGATTTAATGATCCACACCAAAGGCTATGAAGGAAACCTTTAACCAGTGAGAGATCTTCTTTTATAACTAATAAGTATGAAATTAAGTCAGCAGTGACGTTAATATCCGATGTGTACATTTGATTTCGATACAATTCGATATCATGATCCCAATAAATCCATGTAAAACCTGGAGGTAAGTAACAATTCCTAAAATATCATTCGATACTAATTTTTAATTTTGGGTACTTACTCATTTACTCTTTGCCTCCAGAAGATTGTTGATTTGCTTGTGTTAAAGCTCTAGAAGATTTACATTATCTTACCAACAGGATCTATTTATAAGAAGAGTAAACTTGACAATAAAGTTTTCTATAAGACAGCATGAGCCAGATGTTTAGGTCTGGAAGACATTTCTCAGAACCCAGCAGCACCTCATCCATTTTCTTTTTTTTTTTTTATCTTACTTAGTATTGTCTGCGAAACCTGAGTGGATACATTGAAGGGCATGTTTCGTACTTAGGAATGAAAGCTATATACTCCTATTAAGATTTCTCATGGTTAAGAAAAAAAATTCTAATCTCTGTCGCTTGATGTTGTAAGCTTCATATGGGGTGCTTCGAATACATATGCTTTTAATAAGATTGTCGTCTATATAAGTTACTTTTAGTGAGTTAAACCCTGCTTGCAATGCCTTGTGTATGTTTCAGAGTTGTAAGTATGTAAGATTAAACTTAAGCTACTCTTGCTGAGTTTGATTACACAAGAAAATTTCTAGAGGAAAATCTGTCAATAAAGAATGATAACAACATAAGAGAGTTAGTAATAAATTATCTGGTGAAAGAAAAGTCCTGCTTGTCAAAATGCTTGATTAACTTCCAGAAATTCTCCAGCAGCAAACAATTCCGCACTAGTGCCATAGTTCTGTAATCCGTTAAACTCCGTAAGTGCTATATTGTCGAATTATGTTTCCTAGATTGAAATTAACGGTTTGATATTATAAGTAGGGACTTATATTACTTACAGACGACCATACTATGTCATTAGATCATTTATGAGGTAATTACTAAATTTGTTGTGGCAGATTGGTAGTAAGCTGATATATCTATTTAACTCTTAGCCGGGTTCTAAAGTTTTCTAACATGGCCGGGACGCTATTGCAGGATTGCTTTATTTTGGACGGTATACATCTATTGCTCTATTTCTCACCCCTTACGATGTTAAGTGATGATTTTGTTGTTCAGGGTTATGAGATTATACGTAATGTCAGAATTACGTTTTGCTAAATAAATAACAGAGAAATACGTTTATATCGACGTCGTTTTTTGAAAAAGGAGGAAGCATCATTTAGCAAACTTTATAGGAAACACATGAAACGTTTTTTCTCCAAAAACAACTTTTTTTTTTATGTTATACTTTATTGTGCTCAGAGGGGATTTATTAATTTATTTATTAATTTACAAAACCTTTATAATTACAATATAGTTTTATGGTGTTTAGCACTAGCAAAGGCCAGAGTGACGACAAAGAGTCGATTTTTTACTATTTTTTTTTTCTCGATATATCCTGAACGGGAATCGATGTAGATGGTGTTCAGGTCTCTAAATTGAAACCTAAATATCGAATTTTTAGCGCTTAAGCCAGTTTCAAAAAACGACGTCGATATAAAGAATAATTTAAAAAATGTGTTCACAATCAAAATATGTAATCTTTCTATTGCTAATTAAATTAATTTTACATCCTTAAATGATTTATACAATATTAGGTTATATTAGGCTTTTATATTATATTTTGTAAAGAGGCATTGATTGGAAGAAGAGAAGGATGTTGGTTCAAGCTCTACAAGAAGGTTCCTCATACTGCTTGAGCTGTAGAAGAGGAAGTGATTAAGTAAGGATATTATATTTTATAATAAGGATAATATAAAAGGGTTTTATCATTATTTCATTTTATTATATTTACTTTATTTTCTGTTATTAGGTTTTATTATGCTATTTTATATTATTTGTAGGATATTTTATATTATTGAGGCTATTTTTAACAAAACTATAAACAATGATGAATACATATACTAATTTATATTTTATCAAGACGTAACTATGGGTAACTAAATAAACTTTATTTAGCAGTAGTGCTGCTCAAATATATTGGGTTGCTACTTTACACAGCGTATTAATTAATCTATAATTAGACAGTATATATATATATATATATATATATATATATATATATATATATATATATATATATATATATATATATATATATATAAATACATTTTTCATTTTAGTTCCATTTTCACAAATAAATAATAAATGAAATATAATAATTATAATAAATTAAAAAATTGAGAATAATTTGAGCCCAAAATTCATCAGATTTTCCTTTTCCTGATAATAACGAAAATGTGTGATTACCGCATGGCGCCCGTCGGATGATTAATTAGGAGTTTTCATGGCATGGATTGTAATGCGAGGCTATTTCTGTTATAAGGGATATTTAGTCGTCGTCAGATAATGTTAAACAGATCTATTAGAAATGAAATCATGGCTAGATCTAAAAGGCCGCTGAAGCATTTCTAGCACTGGAAGCGGCAGCCAAGAAACTTGGGCTAAATGTCAATATACAGAAGACTAAGTATATGCGAATAGGAAAAACTAAAGAAAAAGAGGATTACTTCGAAGCTTGTCAATATGGATTCGAGTGAGTTGACAGTTTCGGCTACTTAGGGACGGAGATTAATGTACAGAATGACATATCCCAGGAGATAAGAAGAAAAAAAGATTCCTATCAAAGAAAACAAAACTGATGATCTACAAAACACTGGTTCGACCAGTGCTAACATTCGGTTAAGAAACCTGGGCTGTAACAAGACAAGAAACGGCTCCTAATATTCGGGAGGACAATCCTAAGGAACATCTTCGGACCAATAAGATTGGGCGAAGTATGGAGAAGGCGATACTACAGATAGCTATTCGACCTCTTTAAGGCCTCTGATATTGTCAGGACAATCAGACTTGGGCGACTGCGATGGGCAGGCCACGGGGCAAGGATGGAGGACACTCGGATTCCCAAGAAGATCCTCTCAGAAGGAATCGATGGTATAAGGATAGTGGGGAGACCAAACGTGAGGTGGGTGGAGGCTGTGGCGAAGGATGCACGTATCCTTCTTAATGCTGGAAACTGGAGGCATATTGCACAGGATAGAGCTGATTGGCGGAGAATGCAGGAGGCGACCCAAACTCTTTAAGGAGTTGTTGCGCCGGAGATTATTATTATTAGAAATGCAATAGGTTTTATAAGCAGTTGCTGAACCAATTTAGCAATAATTAAATCATGCCCTGAGGCATTTCATTTTGTTAACTTATTTTGTTTTTGTTGTTATATTGATTTGTTCTGCTACTTGAGACAGGTTGGAGGAAGGAGTTGGTATATGTTGTAGAAGGAATGTCTAACGCACTGAATACTGAGTAGGTACATAGAAATGACACTTATTTTGTGACTTAAAACATCATTATTGATGCAAGGCACTACTTCGCATATTACATAACGAGCTACAATATAAAACAATGCATGAAACGTTTTCTTTTTAACGATAAAGATGTGGTCACTTGGTTACAAAAAGAAAAATTGTCTGGGAATTCTAGAATATTATAAACAGAATCGTCCCGTTGACAGAGAAGAAAATTACAAGTCCAATAGCTATTTCAGTGGAATATTGAGAAGTGGTGAGGACATCAGAAAGGTTAATTTCCAAGGGCCATCCCCTGGGAAATCGGCGCTTAGGATTTGGCTCGAGATGCCAATTCAGTCTCGCGCTCCCAGCTCTAGTCTTTTTTATTTCTATTCAGTTTTTTGCCATAGCTATTTTGATTGCAATCGAAAACACATATTATGTAATATACGAGTATAATATTCAGATATTCCACACAAGAAAATAATTATTTTATAACGTGGATATCGTTTTGGTGACCATATTTGCAATGAAAGTATCTTTAACACAGTAAGCATTTTAGTTCATTGAAAGAAAATACAGACGTAATTTTTAGGGAAAAATACAATAATATGAATTATGCAATATAAAGTGTAAAATAATTATTATTAACATATTTGCTTTATTATTTGCTTAATTTATTTCTTTAGGGAGCGGAGTAATTCAGTGCTAAGGCATTTTGTTACCATGTTCACGGTGCCAGGTTCGAGACCGGCTGTGGCAGATAATTATTTATTCTGTCATTAGCCGTGACGACTGTGGGATCGGGAGACTCTCCAGGGGACCACTCAGTCTCTATAAAGTGGGTATCCTTAGTTGGGAGAAAAGCCCAGGTTTAAGCTGCACAACTTGCACAACGCTTGTCCTAGAAACAGTACGGTCCTAGCCAAGTACAGAACTCCCCTTCATGGTTTGTAGTGGTAAAAGTTTTTTTCTTAATTTATTAACAACCGAACATGCTTCCAAGTATGAAAATAATGATGTTCAAATCTGTTTTGATCCCATTCCTACACATGCTAGGAAAACAGGAATGATTAGTGCTAGAAACGGTAAAAGACAGTTAGCAACTGCAATGAATTGTTGTTAAAGCGTAGGCAGGACATCCAGACAGGAACGAATAAGATACGAAAATATAAAAGAACTGATGGAGAATGCTCTGAATTTTATAGTATTTAAATATTATATATATATATATATATATATATATATATATATATATATATATATATATATATATATATATATATATATATATATATATATAATCGTCATTGAAGTGCTACCTGTGGGTTGTTTCCGCAGCTTAATTGCTGCTAAATTCATTCATAATTCATGTCTTATATTCTTACTTCACATTTACTTGTTCCATGGTTGTAATACAATTGTAAATTATTTTTTTTTTTTAATTAGTTTGATAGTAATTAATTTGACATCTGCAAATTATTTTGTTTGCGCTCATCCGATATAGCGTTCAATTTAAGTCTCTAGACTACCGCCTTAAAAGTCGTCAGAATGGGTTGTATGGGTTCGTGGTGGATGAAAGTGTTTGTGCCAAGAGAATCATGTTGCAAGTCAGTCTATTGTGGAAATTTTTGTAGTATTCTGTGTCACTATCAGAAACTGTTAGGATGTCCAATTCTTTCTGTAGCAAGTCATTTGTCACATAGAATGGCGCGTTCACTATTTTTCTCAATGCTTTTGACTGGAACGACTGAATTCTTTGGATGTTAGAGGTTTTGGCAGAGCCCCATAGCTCAATCCTGTATGTCCGTAAAGGTTTGATCGCATCATTCATTGATTTGTTCGCAGGTCTGATGATTCATGAGCGAAATCAGAAAACCAAATATTTGCTTACCGTTTAGAAGAAATATTTCGACTATACGATCTACTTACCAATCAACTTGTTTTACACCAAATTGATAAATTTTAATAAAGAAAGAAAGAAATTGATTTTCATAAAAGTGTATTGTTTTATCGAATTTGATACATTCTGGGCTGAACAAAAATAATTCATATATTTACTTCAATTTACGTCAAGTATAATGTTTTAAAAATGAAATATTAATTTATTTTTTTTATAATCTGTATACTTATTGATTATTATTAGTGGTATATTAACAGTTCTGCAATAATCATGCACTGAAATAATGTTGCAATAAAAATAAAAGTGTTAAATTAAATTTACTAAATTAATTTTCGTTATGATAATTGGCTCAAAATAACAAATAATAAATAATCAAGAAAACAGTAATTTTGGATGACTGTCTGATTGATTAGTCGATACTAATCCAGGTCACCTCAGAAAATCTATAAATTTAACAGTGCCATCATTATAACGGGGATTGATAACTTAATTTTGATGAAAAGGATGATTGGTTCTCCGCGGTAAGACTGTAATCTGCTTAGCGGGTCGAAATGTTTCAATCTCAACGAAACATCAACAGTTCTCTAAGATTTCTTTCGGTTATTAGGAGATTTATTACATCACTAAACGTATAAATTTAATATAATCTATTAAAAGCAAAAGCAAATTTTGTATGGACAGATTAAATGATTTCTTAATTTAATTGAGAACGATTTTTCACCATTGATTGATATCTAAAGCACTAATAATTGAAGCAAGATATTTCAGTAGCTTTCCAATGCAACAAAGATTCGATAAATCAAAGATTATTTTAAACGATAATGATTTTATTTTTTAATATTTATTTATAGAAATTTACAACTGCATTCGTTAAAAAAAATACAACAAGTAAATGTGAATGAACTAAGATATAATGATATGATACAGACATGTAGAGAAACTACCCATTGGAAGCACTCCAATAGCAATTCTAAACTTCCCTGGAAGGTCTAGAGACCATCTCCTTTTCAGACACCTTGAAGGATTATTGGGAATCGAAGAGGAAACAAGGTTTGAAACTAGTGGGTTTGAGTGGGTATGGAGTTTGTCATGAAAGGATAAATACCGGGTTCGGGCCAATCATATGGAATATTCAGGACATTATGGATGATTTTATTCGTAACAAAGGTTGCAGCTCTGAGGATTTTACGAAGGATTTTGGATTGTAACGATTGTATACAAGGGAAATTGGATGGCTTAGTGGACCTCAACTATGAATGTCCAAATAGGCCTTATTATAGTCATGTAAATGAGCCTTTTGTTATTCATAGGAAGCTTGAAGCGTTTGTCTAGTAAGTGTTGAAGTATCAGAAAACGGCGAGCAGTTTCTTGTTTGAGGATTCCAAGTTAGGCATTTGTAAAGATGGAGTCTTAGGTAGCGGATATGTTCAACAGGAATAAGTGGAATATTATTAAAGAATACTGTAGAACAGAAAGTCGTAGGTTTAGCGCGAAGGGTATAGACAATTTGCCGTGATGTGTAGGGATTTATTTTAATTCTCTAGTTATGACACCATTCTTCAAATTCTGTAATAAGTGATTGAAGAGTTTGTGATGCAATAAATGAATCACACATGTTTCATCAGCATAAGTGATGATAACAGTGCTAGGATGGGTTGCGATGTCAGGTGTATAGACTATATAGAGGACGGGACCGAGGATACTGCCTTCAGGAACACCAACACACTGAAAAAAGAGGGATGAATAAACATAATTGTGATTTAGTTTGTGGTATATATCAGAGAGGTAGGAGAGTATAATGAGAAAGTATGGGTTAGGAATTTAGAGAGTTCGTAAAGCAGTCCCGGGTGAAGCAACTTGTAAAGTAGACTCGTTCAAAAGTAACTAATAATAATAAAACTAAAACCAGCCAGGACAGAAACAGCAGGTTTCAAGTTAATTAAACCTGAATGTAATTGAAACTATTAAGGAAATGAACAAAGATGATTTGTATTAACGAAATAAATATCGGATTGAATCTTGTCTACGAGTGAACAACAAATATGTTGTAGCTTTGGTCCTTTTTTCGGTGAAATTTGAGGCTTAGATATTTCAACATGTCATTGCATAAATTTTGATTTCGAAAAGTTTTATCACAACATAAAAACTAACAAACCAAGATAATAAGAAGGAACAGCATTATTTGAAAGTGTTTTTAAATCCATGAACTTTTTTTCTATTAATGAAATAATTTATTTTAGTTTCTATAGTATTTAATTCTACATATCACTCATTAAACCGTCTGAATTACATAGCATTTGATGTTGTCAATCGTTTACTACGTTAAATAATCTTATCTTAAGTTTGTAATATTAATAAATATATGTATATATATATATATATATATATATATATATATATATATATATATATATATATATATATATATATATATATATATATATAAAATAATTTTTATCATATTTATACTATAAATATAATTCGTAATATAAAAATAATAATTTTTAATGTAAACATAATTAATTAAACAGTAATATAATATAATTAATTTGTGATATAATTACTATATTACTATAATTTAATGCTTTTTTTCTACTCTTTGTTATCATTTTACTTGAGATTTTGAATTTTCCAGTTTCAATATATTCTATTTCCTATAATTGTTCAATATTTTTGATATTTCTATTAGAGTTGTGTTATTAATATTATTATTGATTTTATTAATACTGAAAATGATTTCACTGATTTTTATCAAATTATGTTATATCAGGAGAATAAAAAGTCCACTACAAAAAAATCTTTTGAGAAAAAACTGCGAAAGATCTGAAAAAAATATCTGAGTTATCTGCGTTTAAAAAGTAATGAGTGAGGTATTCAAATATATTTGTTGGCCTATTTGAAAAATCCGCTGTGATGGTTCCTGAAACTACTTTTTTAGAATTAGAATAAAGCATCAAGTGATAAACTTTATTATTTTCGCTAATTCTTTTTGATCTAGATTATATCGCATATTATGTTTCTAAAATAATGTTTTAAACAATTTAGAATGGTGAATACTTATAATATATTTCTTCTTTTAATAGCCTATTTAAGAATCTGTTTGTTGTGAACAATAGTTTTAATATGTATTGCAGTATAACCTTATTTTAAATATTGTACTTGTACTTAAATACTCCACTTTAGGACATGCAAAAGAAAAATATATTTAAAAAAATACAAAGACGAATATTGCAAAAAAATTATAAAGACCAAAGGATTGCTCGAATCGTTATAAAAAAAATAAAATAATTCCACAAATTTTATATACCATCTAGAGACCTTGAGACAACACGAAGATATTTTTTCGTTCTACAAATAACACAAATTAAATGTCTCATAATTTTTTAATTAGATATATTTGTCTATCATATCTTAATAATATTTACATTACCAGAAACTTTATGCAACGTACTAAACATTAATTTTCCAATCCTTTAAAATCGTAATGAAAAAAAAAGAAAAACAAAAGAGATAGTGACAAAGCCAAATGGTGGATTAAATAAATTATTCTGATCTGTCATATTTTTATAATGACAGAAATAAAATAATAATGTTAAAATAATCGAGAGTAACTAAGAAGAATTAGGAAGACCATGGTAGCTGAAAAAATTAATGTTTTCAATATTTGCATCTGCATGGGTACACGAAGATGATAATTAAATTATTATCGTCAGAGTTGGTAATTAATTAAAAAAATAATGCAGTCTTAAGGATTGAAATAAATTTTTTATAATTATAAATTAATAAATAGCGTTGAAACATTGAAGGAAAATAATTAAACTGACCTATTTATTAATACATAACTAGAGACCGAAAAGAAAATTTTCTTTGAGGAGGTGAAAGGCATACCTTCTCGCTCTTGAAATTCCTATATATCTTTATTAAGAGCCTAACGTCGGAGAGGGAAGGTCCTTGGAAATGCCGAACGGTATCTAGACTCTTTCGCTCTAATTCACCTCAGCAACGCAGCTCCTGCCCATCACGAATTTATTAAACCGGCAAATCGTAAACCCTATCAGAATAATAAACCAACATAATTTGATAGACGTACGTATTATTCATTTTATGACTTCTTAATGTCATCCATTTTGACCTAGTATTCCACACATTAAATACTCTATAATTTGGTAATGACAGAGCAATTCAATTTAAGGTAAACAAGCAGGCCTTTCCCTAGTACAACTACTTGTCTCAGTTAATACAAAAAAACACTGTCTATACTTTAAAAGGTAAACCGGTTCACCCTTACATTTTACTATATTACTTCAATAGCCAATCTATTCACTTTCAGAACTTTATTAAAAATCATGGTTCATGATGATGATTAATTGATTATTTATGATCAATTCCTGTTCTGGTATAACAATACTTCCCAAATTATCCGAAAATTCATGACTATCCTATTACAGCTCCTATGATTTTGTGATTCTATGGCACTAAAAACACACTAGATCCTCGCCTCCCCATTTTTTTTTCCGAATATTCCACTTTGGTTATGACTGTGTTGTGACCGGTTTATGTTGGAATGAGTCTGGTACGCAGGCGATGATAGTGAAGAGACTAATGGATTGTTTTATCAGATTTATCTTCGGAATTATCAGGCGCTCCCATGTCTTCCCAGTTGATTTGCCGATTTAACAGTAGCTCCTGTTTTTTTATTGAAATAAATAATTCATTCCAGCATGAAGTACTCATTTTTATTAAAATGACGCGGATTTTCTTGGGTCTTCCGTTTCATTTCAACATTCAGATCCCATGTCATCCATGTGTTGAATAAGAGGAGTGCACTGTGCCCTGTATACTGAGGAATTTGGCCCAGTTTGCTCCAGCCAAGACTAGAAGAATTTTAAAAAATATGTCTTTTACATTTATTATTTTTTCTGTTAATCCTGAAGAAGGCCCGTGATTTCTTGAAACACATTTAGGCGCATAGTGTACAGATATCCCCCACTATATGAAAAGCATTTTTTGCTCTCTTATCTCATAATCCTATCATATTATTTGCTTGCCAGGTATAAAAGTATTCTTCTTCTTCAAGATCTTTCAGCCCTTTTAGCCAGGCATTAGCATCAGGATTATATCTAATATTAAAGTTTGACATTAATAAAAACAACGGAATAAATTATATATGGCAATAAAATATAGTTTGAACTAAAAGAAATAAAACCATTAATTAGTTGTCATATCAATTATATACCATAGAAGAATCAATCTAATTAGGGATTTCGTTTTAATTGAAAACTAGTTTTTAGAACTGAAGATGAATGTATAACATTCGAAACTAGTTCTCACTAAAAATTATAAAAGTGGCAAATAATTTATCAATTCCTAGTTAAAACCATTAATTATTAAATGGCTAATTATTGACTTAAATTAAATAAAGAACATTTTATAATTGATACAAAAATCACAGTTATTTGAATTATTAATCAGTTGACATCCGCATGATGGTATAGAATGATCAATCTAATTTGGGATTGTTAAATTATTTGCCACTTCTATAAATTTGTTTTATTGAAAACTAGTTTCGAATGTTATACATTCATTCTCACTTCTAAAAACACACAAAAAAATCAAAAATAAGCAATTCAAAATATAGTTTGGAATTATTATACATATTAAATTAGATTGATATAAATTAGTATTATAAAACATTTATGAATTATGAATTTAATTAAGACAAGAAATCAAATACATACTCACCAAGGTTTAAATGGATTATATCAAACAGAAAAGTTTGTACTGGTTTCTTCTCGCATTGTACTAACAATGAACGAGAGATTGGCAGGATGTTTAAAGGTCAGGATTTTTCCAGTAATACCGGTGAGTAATTGTTTTTTTCTGTTATGGATGGGAATAAATTTAAGATTGGACTATTGGAGATATTTATTTGGTCATTTAAGCAAAAATCTGGATTGGGTTTGAAGGATTTTATTACTTCAAGTGCTTCATATATATTTAATTTGAGGCTGTTTTCAACGTGATGTATTCATTTTACTCCTGAGTCTTTGATGAATTCATGATTATTTTCATTTAAATGAATTGCAAAGTTGGAATTATCTGTCTTATTATTATATGCACGCATATGTTCCTTTAATCTCTGATTTATATTCCGCTTTATAATCTATACTCCGCTTTTTTGGAAAGGGTCTATTTTGTATGTAGGAGAAGAGAAATATGAGTATAGGGTTTTTCTATTTTAAATGCAGGATTTAATCCTAGTTTTTTCAATTCATCCGACTTTAGTGGATGTAGGGCCGTAATATGGAATCAAAACATAATGTTTTGGGGTGGGCCTATCTTCGGAGATTGTTGAATAGATATAGATATGGATAATTGTCTTTTTTCGTATTTGTTTTTTAAAAATATGATTGATAGTGCTTTTATTATATCCGTTATTTTTTGTTATGGAATATATTATTTCAATTTCTTTATTATAGTTATTTTTATTTAATAGTATGTTCAAAATACGGTAAATTTTACAATTAAAGGCTGCGAGTCTATATGCTATCGGTCTCCTAGCACCATTGCTTGTAACGACATCCATGTGGGTGGGTTTTCGGTTCGAATGTAAAATATTCGAAACTAGTTTTCAATAAAACAAATTTGTAGAAGTGGCAAATAATTTATCAATCCCTAATTTGAATGAGTAAGTTAATATATCAGTGATTGGATCCAAATCAATTGATTTAGGGCTTTCGAATGTCACAAGAAGATGCCATTTTCAAATCAATTCGGGTTAGGGTTGGAACATCCAAAGGAAAATATCGATATTCGATATTTTGTGATATCGCAAAACTAAACATCGATATCCACCGATAATAGCTAGAAAAATATCGATAGGAAATGGATGAAAAAGTAACGAAAAGTGCATCAAATGAGTATAATGTTAAACTGTAAGAAAGGTTATGAAATAATATTATCATTATTTATAAAACAATATTTTTATTAGCCATGAATCATTATAAAAACGATAGAAAAGAATTATACTAAAAAAAAACGATATAACATATTTTTATTTTGAAGACTTTTAGACATATTTCATATATTATAGTCTTCTAGAAGTTTTTCAATAATGAAATCTTCAAACTTCAAAAAACAGCGGCATCTAGATTTTTAGGACCTGACTGATCTTAAAAATCTAGACCTCCGCCATGTTGGGATTGCGATTCTGGAATTTTAAAGAAAAAAGTAAATTTTTAAAATAAAATACAGTAGAATCTCGATGGTGAATGGTTCAAAAGGTAAATATATCGAGGTAGTCAAATTATCGAAATTTCCAATAATCAATGGTAAAAAATAGGAAATAACAAAATGAATACAAAATTGTATTAATATGAATGGACATACAAACGATATAGTTAGATCAACAAAATATTAAAGTACCGTTAATTCTTCGTCAATATAAGCGAAATCTCGAAAAGTTATGGGAGTTTCTTAATTTTGAAGTAGGTGATTCCCATCCTCGATGCTTTCTAAGAGTTGCATCACTACTTCCTTGTTAAATGTCTTAAATCGTTTAATTATGGCCAAGTCTAGAGATTGTAGCTTAGAGGTTGCGTTGGGAGGCAAAAACAGAAGATTAAAATCGCTGAGTGATGTGTTACTGTTTAGGGCCATACAATTATCAATAAACAGTTGAAAATTTTCCAAGGTTTTTATTCCATATTTCTGTATCCATTCGTTGAAAATTTCGGATATGGTACATGCTTTTGTGTTTGCACGATAAAACACCTTGCTTTCGCAGATTTGTCAGTCATGAGCGAACTTTATTTTTTAGATCAATCCATGTTGGCGGCTAACTGTATAATTATAAGGTTTTTAATTTTTTTTTTTTTAAAGATAAGTGAATAGAAAAAAAAGGAGTAAACCGACCGAAATTCATAGAAACGATTCCTCTCTCCCTCATTCACCTCTCCTCTTGAAAAAATTAAGAGTTAACCAGATTTTTTATTTGGAAATCCAAATTATAAGACGTTCAGATTACTTGGAAGACGAAAATAGATACGAATTATCGAGGAGACCATATTGCAGTGTTTTTATAGGAAATAAAGGGAGATGTTCAAAAGACCAGAAAATCCAAACGAATTATCGGGACACATGAATTATGGGGATATTCTACTGTCCAGATTCTACTTTTACATAGTTTAACATATGATGTCATCGATATATCGTTGTAAAATATCGATATCATCGATATATCGGATGTTAAGAAATCGATAGAAAATATCGGTTTTTAGATTTCTATTATATGTTGATATTCCAATCCTAATTCGGGTACACTACAAAACTGTATTTAGAAATGTAATTTAGAGGTAGGGAGGGCATTTGAAGTTATCATGGCAGTATACTCCATAACCATGCTAGCAAGTCGGAATAGGAGGATAGAATTACACTTCTAGTAAGATATTGATGAATTGCAACATATGACCCATTGAACGATTCTAGCTAAGACTGGTTTACACGAGTAAGTTTCTTAGTCAAAGCTTTAATCAAGAAATTTACACGTGTAAACGGACTACTTACGCTATAGTCGTTTACACGAATAAATATCCGTTGACAGCAATGCTCTGTAAGATAATTAAATTAATACAGATATTTAAAACAGATGTCAGAAGCTACTTTTTTGGATGATTGGCCATAGGCGAGTTTCCATATTACCATTGTAATAAACACGAAATCGTTCGTAATCAACCACTTTTGATTAGCGCACCAATAATAGTTTGGAAAAGATTGAGGGGATTTGAATAAATACTAACTTATAATATTTTTATTTTCAATAATAAAATATAGAATTAATTCCATAGTTTTATAACTTTTTTTTAAATATTTTGATAACACTCTAAAGAACGGAATCATATTACAATCAAATACATTTTATTATTTTTTTTTTTTTAAAAAGAAGAAAGTAAAGAGAACACTAGCAAAGTGTGAAAAGTAACATGGAAAATAGTTCGGTGAACAGGGATAAAAGTTAGAGTAGCAACGTTGTACAAGATTCCTACAGTTTGAACACGAGAACTGCACAACAAATTTTCCTTCCTTACTCCCAATCACTATTTAATAGTGTCTATATATAATATAATATATTAAATTAAATTCTCTACAAAACGAAAATAAATCATAGAAATGATATAATTTTTTTTTTCTTAGTCGAATTCCGATCACTGGGGGATATTATTCAAAAAAGATAAAATAATCTTTTAAGCGCATTCCCTGTTTACTTTCAATATCTCCATAGAAAAAGGAAATAACACAAATGCGTTTTTATGACGTTCTTCATGATTCTGAACTGACAGCTGTGTATCTACTCTCCAGTCTTAAGGATTGGCCCAGTAGATCCGAAGTTCTCACAGCTCCTTGAACAACAGTGTATACATTACTTGCAACATTGTAACGTCATGCGGGTAATGTATAGCCAGTTCAGCCGTTGTTCTGAGTACATTAACAAGTCATATCTCCAGAATTGTACCCGTTACATATAGAGATAGATATGTAGAGATGTGGAAAAATATTATGTACTTCGTAAACACTGTAAACTAATCAACATTCTATCAACTCTATCATTGTATTAATTAAAAACATTAGAATATTCCCTCTAACTTAAATTAATTTTTCAAGCCATATATTTATTTATTTTGAATTTACTTCTATTTAATTATTTCATTCATTGTATGTACACATACCGTCGGCGTTCAAGCAAAATTCACAAAGGCCTGTTAGTATATTTTATATAAAAATGATAACTGCCTGGTGAAAAAACAGCAAGCATGGAAAAAATGAATTTATTCATCAAATTATAATCAAATGAGGCATTGAATGACCTACAAGAGGAGGCTACGGACGAGGCATCACTGATTTCAATAAAAAATGTTTTGGTGCTACTAGACCGAAAAATAATAGTCATGTGCCAGAGCGTTCTAACCCTAGATTTTTTTGTCTACAATGTCCGGCGTACACTTAATCATTCAGAACTCCTCAGGATTTTACCCAAATTCAACGTTACTTCAACCGTTGGAAAGCTGATTTTTTTTATCACTTTTTGATCTATTTATTTTATAAAAAAAATAAAAAATAGTAAATATTATTTTAAAAGGATAAAACAATTATAGTCCTATGGAAAGCAGTTCAGTTGTTCAGGAATAATAGAAGTACTTAGAAATGGAGCACAACTACGAAAGTTTTTTTCTTTTGTTATAACTTTGGACGCAATGTACAAAAGGCAGAGCTAAAAAAAAAATCAAGATTAATTACAATTAATAATTCATTAATATTAATGCCGTTAAAAAAGTACGTGCTAAAGCCATATTTTCTTGTAATTGTGATAAATTTAAATGAATTGATATAATTAAAAAACATAAATTGGATTATGAAAAAACATTAGTGTAAAGCTAGCTATACAAAGGATGTGTCAAAAGTAACTAACATATTTCTTGAAAAAATAATATCCAAAGAAAGTATATGTATTTTTTTTTTTTAATTCTCATCCGAAAGTAAATAAAATTCCATTTTAGTTACAATAATTAATTGATTAATTTCAAATAGAGTAATTAATTCTTTTTAAAAATAATCTCAGATAAATGAGTGCCTTTGTAACGTACACAATGATCACTTTCTGTGAACTGGCAGCCTCTTCCTGTCAAATTGCTTGTTTTAGTTGTTCAATCGCTCGATGAGTCTATACATTTGATTTGAGCTAGCCCAAAACGAAAAAATCACATCGGTTCTAGTCGGATGACAGAGAAGGCCAACCGAAGCCATCATACCGCACTCGTAACAACAGCACCCACTTAATTGGCATTATTTTTAAAACGAATGATAATAAGCAAGTGAAAAAATTACAAACTAAATAATTACTATAAATAAAATGGCATTTCATATACTTTCAGGTGGAAAAAAAATCATACACTTAGTTTGATTTAAATTTGGCCTTAAAATGTGTCAATTACTTTTGCCGCATCTTGTAGTAACGATCGGATTACATTAATTTTATTTTCCTAGTAATTTAAATTTCCTCTGCACATGAATAAATTTATAATATTATATAGATATTTTGCCATGTTCATTGTTAAATCTAAACATGGAATGCAAGTTCTTATTGCTGATAAATTAATGTCAATAATGATGAAATACTTATTCGAACTAGGCATATACCTTGCAATGCTACTGGGATTGATAGTAATGTTAGAAGCAGTTAGTCAATGGTACTTTATGCACCTACCTGCTATTAAATTATATAAGAGTTGTAATTAAATTAATAACATTAAAATATATATTCTGATAATATTCCGAAAGGGATCGTATAGTTGTATGTGCCATCAGGATATTTTTATATATCTAACGGATCTAAAAACTATCAAGTAAAATGAATTTTGATAGCCATACTAAAATAAAAGATTTATTCGTATTGTAAAATTGATTAATTTTTCATTCTTATTGAAAAAATGAAATACGAATGAAATTGTTGACGAAAGAATAGATCAGATATGGATTGAGAACTAAAGTAAAAATAAGAATTAGAAATCAACGTAAATAAGCTTTTAAATGATTGCTGTCAGTCTGTTATTTTGAAGATGCTTAAAAGAAATATTTATCATGCTTTCCAAACGAAATGTTTTTCGTGACTTCTAAATTTGTTTTTATATATACTTTTATGATATCCTTCATATAATTATTTATCATTGAATTTGCTCATGCAAAATTCATTTTAAGAACCCGCAATGCGTGCCCTGTCACAGTGCCGGTAATGTCTAGCATTCTCTGTCACTCACAGCCAAGCGAGTTCAAACCTCATTTCAGCAGACCCCCGTCAGAGCCTGAACTCAATTAAGTCCACACTTCTATTGATGATATAATTTACAACTGAAGCACATCTGAAGTCCTATACTTCAAACATTATGTTAATGAGCAACTTTGCATTCACTGACTGATTGATGGTCAAGGATGATGCTAAATTAGTTTAGTTTTCCTTATTTTGGCACAGATTTATAAGTTTTAAATGTAACTCTAAACAATACTATCATCTTTAAAAGAAATAGAAAAATTCATTAAGTTAAGGAATGAAAAAAAATGACGATACTCTAGAAATTCTGTAGGTTGATTTCGGTTACGTCACAGTTTTTTTTGTTTTTACTTCCTGGTACGAAGTAAAGGAAGTATTGTAATCGCGAAAATTTTCGGTTTTCAGATTTCAACGGAAATATCCATTTTGACCATCCCTGAATCCATTTTGACTAGTTTCGTCGTGGCGTCTGTACGTACGTACGTTCGTTCGTATTTCGCATAACTCAAAAACGGTTAGCCGTAAAAAGTTTCATGCTAGATTTTGGTCTAAATTGGAAAACCGGAAGTGGTACTTCACTTGAAGGTCATATTAGACTTTCGTCAAAAAATATATTAAAATATAATGTAAAACATCTCAAATTTGATAAATAGGACCTTTATATCGATATAAATATATTTACTAGATTTTGGTTAAGATTCGTGAGCGGAAAAAGGTACTTTAGTTGAAGGTCAAAAATTCATCAAAAATTATATTTAAATTAAAAGAGAAATCATATGTTTCTGTAATAAAGGTTACAAACGCAATTTGGTTTCCAATCCAATTTAACATTTTTATTGCTTGTTTTAAGTGTTAAAATTGAGTCTAAAATACTAGTTTTCCTCCCCATTTGTGAGATCAACAAGTCTTCATCATGAGAATAAGATATTAGTTAAGTGGGTTTTTCCGCTTAAAATGTTGAAACTGTCATTTCTAATGTTTTATCCAATGATATTGACAGTTTTATTATTGTCATGGAGCATGAAGAAATATCTTGGAAACTAATTACCTACTGAAGGAAAACGACATATAATAACGGAATGAGACCTCCAGTGACAAGAGTGTGGTGTTGTGTGTGTGTGTGTGTGTGTGTGTGTGTGTGTGTGTGTGTGTGTGTGTGTGTGTGTGTGTGTGTGTGTGTGTGTGGTGTGTGTGTGTATGTGTGTGTGTGTATGTGTGTGTGTGTCAATAGATGGACGACGGGACGCCGAGTGTCGTTTTAACTGCAAGCTTCTGAAACTAGTAACCAAATTCAGAATCACTTTTTGAGCCACCGATTTATAGTTTAAAGGCGTACAAGAAAGTCATGTGTTGCCCACATCAGATATTTTAGTACTGGAAGAATATATTTCAGTCATAACCTATTCTTAGCATCAATATTCGATTTGCAGTCCTTTTCATAATTATGAGACGAAATTTGCACACTGACTCCCAAACTACAGCTTACTAACGTTTTCATGTATATATTTTGGTCGTGAGCAGTATAGTAGATCAGTAAAAATAAATTTTACAAGGAACGTTACTAAAAGAAATAATTTTTATTTCTGCTACTTTTTTTATTGTAAATAAACTAAAAACGGACATAAGCAAGACTGGAGACATCTGTACATGTCTCGGCAGACATAAATAATCCGTGTATATTTTATAATGATTATACATTTAATTTACGTAAATATGTGCTATCGACTCAATAAACGTACCATTGGCCTATAACTATGGCACACTTCAATACAGAATAGTACTAATACATCAGTATAGAAGATTGCAAAATGAGTTAATCCGAAGAGACAATCTGTTAGAAGAGAAGCTGTCGTGAGCAACAGGCGCCAGACTAATGAGGTTGTAACCGTTACGACAGTCCTCGACTTAGGGACTCAGAGATAACCCATTTCTTAATGAATTTCCAATCCCTTAGCAAATTCGGACCCGATCGTGTGGTCATTAGCAGCTTAGTGAGGAAGGCTTAATGTGAGCCGCTTTGTATCCAGCAGCCATTAATGGAGCCTGTTTTTTTTTTTTTTTTTTTTTTTTTTAAATTTCTTTGATCTGAGTTCTTTTTCTACAGAGTCTAAACAATGCTTCCAACAGAAGTAGAATGAAAAAATCAAGAAACAGATCTATGTTTTAGACATTTGCGGATTTATTTTTTGTTTAAAGGCTTTTCAATTTAAAAACTTTAAGTGATTTTTAGGAAATCGAATTGATATTTCTCATTAGTTTGAATAGTATGTGTTGTCATTTAACGATACAATTGAAAAAAAAAAACTGGTTAGATTATTTCATGATAAAGAAAAGTCTAATTAGTTAGTACTTAGTACTAACTGCTATACCAAGTACTAACTGCTACCAAGTGTGGGAATTTAGCATACCTGTCCTCATTAAAACCTGTATGAAAGTAACTGATGAAAGTAACCTGATGAAAGTAACCTGAACATGTATGAAAAGTAAATTGATGAAATACCCTTGAAATATTATCATGAAAAGTGTAACATTTACTTTACTGCAGATAAAAGTCTGATTTTTAAGAAACTAGATACACATGTTTCTTTCAGGACTGTTATAGATTCCTTATTGGAAATTCAGCTTGACTTCTCGGGGTGAAAGTACACATTCTTTATGATTAAAAATAAAACTTTGAGTTCATTAAACCTTCTCTGTTTTTGAATTTGTGCCACAAATCTCCGTTGTCTGTAACATGAGCAATGCATGTTTTCCAAGGAAGATGTTTCTTTTTTTTATTACAGGACTGCGAGTCACATAAGCGAAAAGATATACGTTACAACACTGATGAAATAGCAATAGATTTACACTCCTAAAAATAAACGACATAAATGATAGACAACCCTAAATAACAAAAAAAAAATAAAGTCACAAGGCACTAAAAAAGTGGATATGCTGGTGAAAGTATGTCACTACAATGGTTATGAATGCAAATCCAGGGAAGAAGGGGACAAGGCAGCTGCGAAAAGCTGACATTAAATCTGATATAAATTCCTAGCCGAACCAATATCGGCTGCGGAGATTTGTGAAGGCAAGTGTGTAGTAGATCTTCTTAGCTGGCGATCTCTTCTTCGAATTTCATTGAATGGAGTTGATTCTTCTTTTTTTTTTTTTTTTTTATTTACAGAAATTTACAACTTTATAAGATTATACAAGAAGTAAGTATGATAAAAAGTACATGGCACTTGATAATGACATGAGAAGGAGCTACCCATTGGTGGCACTTCGATGACATCTATCTTAGGAGGTCCCGCGGCCATCTTCTTTTAAGACGCCTCGGAGGATTATCGATAGTTTGGGATGACGGGTTACATACTAGGGGGTTAGTGTGGGCAAGGAGTTTGTAATTAAAAGAGTTATATCTATTTCGGGCTAAGCCTGCAACAATGGGTATATTTAGGTCTTTATGGATAATTTTATTTGTAACATAATAAGGAGCATTAGGAATTTTTCGAAGGATTTTGGATTGTAAGGATTGGATACGGGATAAATTTGGTGGCTTCGTGGAGCCCCAAAGCTCAATCCCATATGTCCAAATAGGCCTGGTAATGGCAATGTATATGAGCTTTTTATAGTAAATCGGAAGTTTAGAGCGTTTGCCAAGTAAGTGTTGTAGTAAACGGTATATACGAGCAGTTTCTTGTCGTTTCAGTCTTGTATGAGGATTCCATGTAAGGCGTTTATCAAGATGAAGTCCTAGGTAGCGGATCTGTTCGACAGGGATAATTGGAACATTATTAAAGGACACAGTAGTACAGGAAGTAGTGGGTTTGCGGCGAAGGGTAAAAGCGATCTGTCGGGATTTATTAGGATTTATTTTAATTCTCGAGTTCTGACACCATTCTTCAATGGAAATTATGTGTGATTGCAGAGTTTGGGATGCAACAGTTGAGTTAATATTCACAGATAACACACATGTGTCATCTGCGTATGTAGTGAGGATAGTGTTAGGATTGGTTTGGATATCAGCTGTATACACCGAGTAGAGAATAGGACCTAGGATGCTACCTTGAGGGACACCAGCGGACAGGGAAAATAAGGAAGAGTAAGCAAAGTTGTGATTTAATTTGAAGGCTCTGTCAGTTAGGTAGGATCGGATTGAAAGGTGATATGTAGGGGAGAGGGATTGACGGAGTTTGTAAAGCAGTCCCGGGTGCCAGACTCGATCAAAAGCTTGTTCAACGTCGAGAAAGACTCCCGTGCAGAACATTCCGCGCTCCAATGTAGAGGATATTACATCCACAACACGATGACACTGCTGGAGAGTAGAATGAGATGTTCGAAATCTAAACTGGTGATCAGGAATCGCGTGAAAAGTATCTAGGATTGGGTAAATGAGTTTGTCGAGGATTTTTCCCATGATGGGTAAAAGGGAGATAGGGCGGTAGGAGGATGAGTATTCAGGTGACATTTTGGGTTTTGGTACCAGTTTTATTATGGACAGTTTCCAAGGATCGGGAAAATGGGTAGGTCGGATTGTAGGATTATATATACATATATATATATAGGTCAGAAATAGGATAGCTTTTCGAGGGAGCTGTTTTAGGATATGGGATGTGATGAGATCAGTGATGAGATGAGGGAAATTTGTAAATGATATTGATTATTTCAGAACGCTTTAGGAGGAAGGGACATTTGGAGTGGGATAGTTAATTCCGCTTCAACATGCTTAAGGTGGATAGGGTTAAGGATGTCAGGATGAGGATTGAAAATTTTGAAAAGGTGTTCACTAAATATTTGGGATTTTTCTCCATCTGATCGTGACCAGGTCTGAGATTCAGTGAGGAGTGGATGATTAAAGGTTTTGAATTTCAGTAGCTTTTTTGTAATGATCCTTAAAGTTTTATCAATAGCAGAAAGATTTTCTGTAAAGTTCTGTGAGTTTTGAATTTTGTATTTCCTAATTTCTATTTTCAGTTTGTTAGTTAATTTATTGTGATGAGTTTTGTCCGATGGATTTCTGGTTTTGTGCCGCTTTGCTCTTGCACACCTTTTTTCTGTTAATAAGGTGTGAATATGATGTGGTAAGTTAGTTTCACGGGAATTTCTAGTTTTAGGGCTGTTGATGATGGTTTCTATTGATATTGTGTTCTTCAATTGCGGAGTCAATCTGTTGTTTGGTTTTTAACGGAATTTTTAAGTCTAGTTTGGTTTCTAGATCATAACGAAAATTGTCCCAGTTAACCAGTCCTGTAATCAGAGAAGGAGGAGAAGGTTTAACAACAGGATTTGAATGGGTAAGAAGCAGAACTGGACTATGATCGGAGGATAGGTCATCTATGGATTTGATTGTAGATTGTAAGGAGGGTATCTGAGAAGTAATGAATATGTAAAGGATATCGGGACGTTTTTAAGGGATGTAGGCCAATAAGTAAGGTTAATGGGTGAAAGGATGGAATAACAGATGGAGGTTGAGACACAGGAAAGAATCCTTCCACGAGTGTTGGACGTTCGACATCCCCATCGTTGATCTTTAGCGTTCTAATCTCCTCCAGCAATGAAACGCGGACGAAAGGATCGGAATAAGGAATTAAGGTGATCATAGGTCAGGGAATTACCAGGCGGACGGTATATAGCTGAGAATGTAATGTTAGACGGATGAGCGGACAAGGTTATAGAGGTTGATTGAATGGTGTCAGTTGGAATGGATGGAATCTGGCAATGAGGATAGGTCATCCAAGTAAAGATTTATGAATAAGGATACAAGAGCCTGCGTGGGATGTGTTGTCTGGGTGATTGGACCTGTATGTGATGTAGTCACGTATGTAAAAGTAAGATTGTGTTGTGATATGGGTTTCAGTCACCAGTGCAATGTCTATGGAATTTTCATAGAGAAATATGTCAAGTTCGTCTCGATGGTTATTAAGGCCATTTACATACCACAATAGGATAGCTAGGGGCTTTTGGATCATCTTGGGATATTGAGCGGGATTTCTGTAAGGATTCGAGTAAGGAGGGGGATGAGTGGTCTGATCCTGTCTTGTAGATCACGAAGGAAGGATTGAAGGATTGATGTTATATTGGATATTAGTAGAAGGTAGAGTCTAGGGGTGGAGGATTATTCTGTCTAGTTGAGGGTTGAATCCTCTTTTGGGTTCCTTGTATATGGTCCATGTTTAATGGAGCTTCTGGTGATGGATTGAACTGAGAGGAAGGTTGGGATAGAGATGGAAGTTTGGGATTGATTTGTGCTGGAGTCGGTGGCGGTAATTTCACTATTAGTGAAACATTTTTAGAGGGTATATCATTTTTTGGTGTTAGGATGAGGATGGGAGGTCTGAGGCTGAGGATAAGGGGTCTGGGGTTGAGAGTAGGAAGTCTGAGGTTGGGAAAAGGAGGTTTGAGGCGCCTGTGGTTCAGGTAGATGTTTTGTGGTAACATCTGAGTATGTTTTAACCATGATTTTGGATTCCGTAGGTCTTTTATTCATATTTATTCTTGAAATACTCTGAGTCACAAGATCACTCCTCGTTGAAGGGCCAGGTATTTCTTCTTCGGGAACTACGTTCCTTTGATTTTGCAGTTTGAAAGCTATGCTAATAGATTTTTGTCTCAGCATATTTTTGGTTGACTGCAGATTTACTGCGGGCTTCAGGTGGTGGTAAAGCCTTTTTGGGCTTTCCTTTTTTATTCTTTTTTTTTTATTTTTATTTGGCGAGTTCCCAGCGGAGCAGCATTTCTTTGACGTTTCTGGAGAGTTCGTCTTTTCAAATACTGAGAATCGGTTTCACTAATTTCAGAGAAGGCGGTCTCATCATCCGTATCCATTTCCGATATTTTATCAGTCGACATTATGAATTATAATTAAAAAAAAAAAAATTAAAAAATAAATAACTAAAATAAATCAATAAAAAATTAAAATTTAACTTCTAAATATTTATAAGTATGTATATAAAGAAATCAAACAAAAATAAAACATTCTGTGGAATTATGGAGAAAAAAAAAAGAAAGTTCAAAGTCTCTGGACTCGAACTCAGGACAATCAGATGATGAGAACATATGTACGACGTCTAGACCACTGAGCTACCTGAGATCTGTTAACAGGCAGTTCCAGGCGATGATAGCAACAGGCCAGTAGCGAGCAGGCAACAGACCTGCACCAACAGCTCTGCTACGTGGGTGTTCTCTCTGGTCTATGAGCACAACTTCTCACTACTAAAAGTTAATTAGAAATCACTCACATCACTCATAGTTATTATAAAATTGTTCACCTTTGTATAAAATGAATGTACACAACGTGAGCTAGTTCCACTACAATTACTGGATCAGTGCAGAGCGATAACTAAGTATTACTTCAGTTGCGGCCATGACACTTTAGTTGATTCTTCATTATTTCTTCTTCAAATAAGAATTTAATCCCAGTGAAATACGAGAAC
The DNA here is from genome assembly GCA_948150685.1 of Rhaphigaster nebulosa. Lineage (NCBI taxonomy): Eukaryota > Metazoa > Arthropoda > Insecta > Hemiptera > Pentatomidae > Rhaphigaster > Rhaphigaster nebulosa. Next base: position 100,454,728 of record OX411306.1, on the reverse strand, counting down.
ATCCAAGTAAAACCATTTTTTTTTTGTATCGATCATTTGAAAGAAGAGTAGTGCCAAAACAAAAAAAAAATGGAATTTTAAAAGAGAAGCGTTGGAAGTTTGCATATTTAGGTTTATCGTTGTCATTGATAAAATATGAAATCAAACATTTTCTTAGCTAATACTACTTACTTTTTTTTATAATTTTCATTTACTGATAATTTAAATCAAATTTTAAACTGATTTTTTCAAAGTTTTTCGTTTAAAAAAAATCAGTGGAAGCTCCTATAGAGTTATTTTTGAAACAGAAGCTAAAGAGTTCATTAGACAATAAATTGAATTTGGAAATATAAAAAAAAAAAAGTCATCAATTGTTAATTTATTTACTGTCGAATATTTAAAATTTCCATAGAGGCATATACAATATTCACATTAATTTTCATTATCGCAATAACCTCTGTCTTTATTTATCTTATCGCCTCTCTCTGTACTTTTGTTTTTACAAATATTTAAATTTTCCAATCAAATTTATAAAAATAAAAAACATATGAATAATACTGATTGGCCCAAAATGGCTAAAATACTAATTTCGTCTGTCATCCCTGATCGTAGTTTATAGAATTCTATATAGAATTCGCATATTCCAGTATAGAGTAAAATGTAAGCTTACACACACAAAAACAAACAAATACACAAACATATTACATATTCATATAATTTATTATTTCATTGGCGGACTACATCCCAAAAAATAGAACTTGATAATATTCAGTATATAGACAAGTGATGGCGTAAGAAACCATTCAAATTAGTCAAATATTGCCACCTTGTTCAACGGGATTAGCAGCCAAACTTTTTTTTAAATAATTTATTTAAATAACGGTCAATCCATACCAAGTAATCCAAAAAAAATTACTATGGTTGCTTGAACATGTTTAATTTTTTTAATATTTTTTATGTTCATTCCTCCACCTTTCTAGAGATAAAAAACGTTGGCGATTTTTTATTTCCTTGACCATTCATAAGTGGCAGCTTTGGTTTCGTCGATAACTCAAAAACTATATGACTTAAAAAGATCAAACCAACACCCTTTTAAAGATAACGCATAAAGCAAAATACTTATTCTTAGTCCATTTAATGTGTTATTACACGTAATATGATAAAAATTGACCTGAAGTTAAAGCTGAAATAAAAAAATAAAAAATGCGTTTTCAAACCATTCTTTCTATTAAAAGGAGTGTTATAAACAATTTACTTATTATTGTGGTAGGTAGGTTTCCAGTAGTAGGTCAACCATAATAGATACAAGTCCTATAAAATGTATCCTTGGTCTACTATGATTTTTTTTTAAATTTTTCAATTTTTTCATAATTTGGGCTTTAATATCTCGGATGGGACTGGAGTTGAAAATCCAAGTCACAGCGTTTTAGAAGATGTAATATGGTAAATAAAATTTTTACTTGTTTATTTAATTGGCTAAAGCTTGGTGACTGTTCGAAAATAGGAAAAAATCCCGAAATGCGAGCATTTGCGGTTTCGTCGACAGTTCAAACACTATATGAATTATAAAGAAATAAAAAAAAAAAAATTATTATTAAAATCATTTGTGCGATTTTTTTTTTCCATTCAATACAACATAATGATCAAGAAAAAAATATCCTGGTTATAATAAAAGAATCAAAGAAAGAAGGTTTACGAGTTAATGAAAATTAAACAAAATCCATGATGACATAAGGCATACTCAATTGACGAATCAAGCTTATCAATTGATGGATAAGCTTATCCAAATATACACAGGTTGGAATAATGGACTATGGTTTGGTTTTCTTTGGAAAGGAACTGGATTCGGATTACCGGGAAAATTCCAGATCATTCTGGAGAAATGTAAAAGGGCTAAGGTAGCAAAAGCAAGCCAATAAGAAATATTAAAAATGAGGACGGTACTGTACTCTCAGAACAAACTGAAATATTGGAAAGGAAGAATTTAGTAGCAAAATCTCCCAAAACAGATCCCAGCTGAAAACATCGTTTCTGATGAAATGATATGGAAGGAGGAAGTTGAACTTTCCCTTGATAGGCTTAAGACTGGCAAAGCCGCAGGAAGAGATGGTATATGTCCAGAATTATTTAAGTATGGTGGCCCACAGCTCACAAATGTTCTACAGTCTTTGTTTCAGAAACTGTGGGACGAGAAAAGAATACCAAAGGAGTGGGAGTATAATATAATAGTACACATCCACAAGAAAGAAAATGCGAGCGAATGTAAGAATTACAGACCCATATGTCTATCCTCTTTAGAATACAAGCTCTAAACGTCCATACTAGAACGAAGGCTTAGGCCATATATAGAACCGATGCTTGAGGACGAACAGGCTGCATTTATGCCAGGTAGACAGACTCAGGATCACATATTTTCTCTCAGATGCGCAATGGAGAAAATCTGGAAAGAAAATCTGGATAGAAACGGAAATATGTTCACGGAATTTCTAGACATAAAAGCTGCATTAGACTCGGTTCCAAGGCATGAACTGTGAAGAGCGCTAGAAGCTAAGAATATTCCAAGAGACCTCAATATATGCTATGAAATCAGTATATCAAAATTTTAAAGGCATTGTTAGAATGAATGGGGTGGAATCCAGACATTTTCCATGGAACAAGGAGTGAACCAGGAAGATTGTCTAAGTCCATTGCTGTTCGTAAATTTCATGGACGAAATACATAAAATCTGAGGCATGGAATCTAAGGCATGTTCAAGTCCAAGCTGTATTGTAGGTGGCTGAATCACAGCAGAAACTACAACAAGCTGTGCTTGAATGGCGAGAGGAATTAGGAAGAAAAGGCCTTTCTATTTATACAAATAAAAGTAAAGTTATACATTTAGGAAGGAAGCTTCAGGCAATCAATATAATGGCCAGTCACTTGTACAAACTGATGACTACATATACCTGGGTGTTATACTAGACAGGAATGGGAAAGTCGATGATGAGGTCAGCAACAGGATTAGGAAAGCTGGTAATATTTACTTCCAAATATGCAAATCCATCTAAAGGCCGCTTTACACGAGTAAGTTTTTTAATCAAAGTTTTTATCAATAATTTGTAATTATTAGTTCCATTTTGAGCAATTAGCGGAAGATCATTACGCAAGTTTTTGATCAAGAAATTACAATTTTCAGCCACCTAGGGAAGTTAATATACAGTAACGCACAAAAATATTCGCAATTTATTTTACATTCTTCAGATTATAAAAAACTGATAGTTTTTCAAAGGTTTTTCTGAAATGTATGCATATATTTCAGAACAAAATGTTGTAGTTTCAAATTAATCCGCTAGGTTAGCCAGGAAAATGTTTTGATACGCTGCTTGTGGTTAGGTTAGTTACCTTAAATTGACGAATTTAAATTTGTATTCTAAGTTGTTAAAATAGAGCAGAGAAGGACTTTGCTGGTGGCTGGAGGAGCTGCGGCACCTGCAGGTGGTTTAATTTATTTTATTATATATATAAGGTTTAGTTTCATTTATTATTAAAAGAGATCTCGTTCGGTTTGGACCAAAAGCTGGATCTCACGGAGTCAAGAAGGGCAAGGGGTATTAAGCATGGTTCAAAACGAGCTAAGGGGGGGAAGATTGGATGTCATTCAGAAATTATTTAAGGATGGATGGAGAGAATTTTGATGAACTTCATGCGTTTGTTGCAAATGATATATCAAGAATTAATACACACATGCGTGAAGCCATCTCTTCTAAAGAAAGGTAACATATTAACTACATACAATTAATATATTTACTGTTCATCATATTAGCATTCTGTAGTACTCTTAGATTCTTAGCGACAGGAGAATTTTACAGGTCCCTAATGTATTCAACTAGGATACATGAAAGTACCGTTTCCAAAATTATTCCTGAGGTTTGCAGGAGTATTTATAGAAATTTAAAAAAACGTTACATCACAGTAAAAGTTTCAAAACTTATTTCTGAAATTTTAACAATGAACTCTACCAAACACTATATAATCATAAATTTCTTTACATAATAAAACATGAAATTTACTATGTAGTTAACAATTGAATACTTAAATTTATATCTTTTGCAGTTGGAGTTGTGCAGTGTAATCCATGTTTTTAATTAAAATTGATTTTTTTTTTCTTTTCTGAAAGTACATTTCATTAAAAAGAACAAAATATAAACTTATATGCATTGTCCCAAAAAACAATGGGTAATACTCCGGAATCGTCACCTCTGATAAGAACTGGGCGTGGTCCTACTTATTAACACTGTTTAGTTTATTTACAGATTAATAAACTTAGTTAGAAAAGGCGCCAGTCCCAACCGTTAGCAGTTGCCATTCCTTTCCCTTTCCTCTATTTTTTGTAAAATCCGCGCCTCCCCACCACAATCGACTTCATATACAATTTTTCTCAGATTCAAATTTTTATAATTTAACATGTTCTTCCATTAAGCTGTTCAATTATTATAATAAGAAGTTAAACATGTTCTCTATAATTCACAAAATTCAATTAAAGTACTTGGAATCTACGGAGTTTATTAATCTTTTATCTTGATCAGTTTATTTATTAACCTTCGCTCTTGAATTATTATATTGGTCTTTACTTTTTTGGTCTTTAATTTGGTCTTTACTTTATTGGTCTTTAATTTTTCATTAATTTCTTCTATTTACTCACTATAAATTAAATTAAATAATTAATTTAATAAATTAAATTCCTAGATTCGTAATTTTTAGTAATTGTGATTAATAATCTGGAAAAGTACAGGATAAGGTGATTATCGCTATCGGGAACATAAAATTGTATTTATTTTAAACTGTTAACAAATAAAGTTGTGTTCATTTTTGTCTTTACTGTTTAAACGTTTCATTCGTTTCCTCAATTTAAACATTATTATTTTAATTATTTTCCTAGTTTTGTAATTATTCTGGCTAATTTTCTGGAAAAGTAGAGGTAATCCTGATTATCATCAGTGGGAAACGTAAAAATTGTTTATATTTCGGTAATAATTTACCAGAAGAAAGCGAACGTTTAGAAAAACATCGGGCAAACATTTGGCCTCGTAAAAGGCGCGTTTTAGTCGGCTCACGCCATTGTTTATATATTATCTCTAAACCTGCATCAATGTTAAATCCGACTATTTTTGAAATAAGGACCTTTGCAGGACCTCTATCCTCATCAAAGCTAGTATTATTTTTAGAAAGTTACAATATATGCATAAATTTTAGTTATATGTCTCTCTGCTCGCAAATATAGTCCGTTCCGATTTAAAAACTAGCCAGGATCAATCGAAGCCTGTATCAATATTAAAACAGGCTATTTTTGAATTAAGGACCATTAAAGGACTTCTATCCTCAACAAAGCTAGTATTATTTTTATTTTGATATAAGTATATGTACTATATGTATACATTTTATAAATATATGAATAAGGGAAGGTGGTGGGGACGAGCATTCACCTCCTTAAAATATTTCAAAAAATGGCTTGTACCCCTTTACCAAAACAGCACTGATATATTAAATATTATGCAAGATACTTAAATATAATAAAGTCCAAACAGAATGTTCCATGAAAGAATAGAACCATACAAGCTGAATCATTAGCCACACTTTGGCATTGTTTTTTTTTTTTTTAATTTGACTGGATACTAATTTTATATCTATTGACAACAATATATAATTCAGATGTATTTTAAAAATGTTATATCTATGGTCGCAGACAATAAGCTGGTAATTCTAAAAATGGTCCTCCCAAGCCTTCCCAAGAAGTTGCTAATTCACAGCCTTCAATCTTTATGAGTAATAGAGCGATGATCTCAATAAACATAAGTCAAGAGATCCATTATTTGACTTACGTTAGTTAGTTAGAAATAAGTTAATTTCCTCCATTTATATTGTTTGGTGTTGTTTATTGTTTCAATTTTAGAATTATGTTCTGATGAACAATAGCACTTCCTCAGTATGTAAGCATTGTTGTGAAATTAACAAAACAAGAATTAAATGGAAGATCTCTTTTGCTAATTTTTTTTATTATTATTTTTTTTCAGTTGCCCCAAATAGAAGACGAATAGAAAATAATTCCTTTGTAAACTATAGTTTGAGGAAGATGGAGATGGCTCAATGAATGCTGCCTCTGCCCTGCGAAGACACCATCTCCACAATCTGTTTCCCCTTCAGGGTCAGTTTCAATGTGTGTCAACACATTCGTTCACAAAATCCATTTCTTTGTAATAATATAAAAATGGTGTGTACTTCTGAAAATGAAGAGAATAGTGATAACTAAAAGTTCATTATCATACAATTTTTTTTTCCTTTTTTCAATGACAATTTTTTCTCCTTTTTTCACAAGGACTTTTCTTTTTTCCTTTTTTCAATAAAGTAGCTATGACATACAGCCTACCACTTTTTTAATTAATAACAGAGAAAAATGAAATTAAACAATATTCATTGAGTTATATGTACCAACAACTACATACAATTACAGCAGTCATGAAGCTCAAACCCTCATTTTTGAAAAGGGTGCTGTAAAAAGATTTTAAACGAATCAGGAATGTTTTTTCACACATACTGTTTATTTATAGTGTTAATGCTTATAAAGTTTTTTATTCTGCTAAACATTCTTTCACGATCATATACACTCATTAGTGCTTGAACAAACTGAAAAACAGTTTTAAAACACAAACATTTTAAACCTTACACAAAATTTTCCTGCAATAAGAGAAGCTAACTCCTGAAGAGTTTCTGTTTTTTTTTTGGGGGGCTACCTACACTCAACTGACAATTTTGTGAATTTGTATAATGTATTTTATTTTGGTTTTTATCTTGTTAACTGACCATTGTGTTTGATTCCTAGGTCTATTATTTTTGCTGAATTTTGTTAAAAACTGTGTTAACTGGAAATTGGTTACAAAATAAGTTGCCTAAATTTTGTAATTTCATAATATGTATATATGTAAATTCATAATTGTAATTTAAAATAAATATGTGATGGTATTTTATTGTCATGATAATTTTATTTTCAGTTATCCTTGAGAAATTTACTTAAAAATTGACAAAATAGGAAAAATGTAGCAATAAATTGTTGATTTTTTACTGATATCACACTAAAATAAAATAAATAATCAACATTGCAAAAAATATTATTCTCAGAGCCAAGAAAATAATAGGAAAACAAATTTTAACAGGATATGATAACAGTTATTGAACTTTTCCAAAAAGTTTCAGCTTACTGTTTTACAATTTAAGTATTTAACATAAAATAATTTAATGATAAAAATTTTCTTAAGCACTTAAATCATCAGAAGTTTTTGATAAAAGTTAGAACTTGATATAGTCTTCCTAATAATCTAAGAATTCTTGGATGAGGTTTTATTATTTATATAAAGGTTCTTCCATAAAATCTTTCAAAATATATATAACAAGAATTTTTTCAAAATAAAATTGCACAGTTTTTTTGAGTCCTGATTTTTAATAACAATAAAAATAAAAGTGTTGAATATAGTTACAGAGAACTTCTATCCTATCAAGAGAGGAGAACTTGTCAACGAATTTTGGTAAAGCAATCAACAATAGATAATAAGAATGTGTGAATATTCAAAATTAACACAAACAATCATAACTCCATTATCAAAACATTATATTGAGAAATACAGATTGTAGTAATAATACAAGTATGCAATAAAAAAAATTAAAAAAACATTGAAAATTATTGTAGGCAATTTTATAAAATGGCATATGTCCCACCTTTTCCTGATAATATTTTTAAAGGCTATGATTTCAACTAATTCAATCAATTTAATGAAAAAAAAACGCCAGAAAGCTACACCAACAACTACTGGAGAAATCCCAGCTTAACTATTTAATGTAGTTTATAAACGAATTAAGTTGAACTTATTATTTAGTTAAAGCCCAGACTGGTGCAACAGTTTGGTCGGGCAGGATTTACATTGAAATTGAAAAATAAAAAAATAAAATAAAGTTAGTCCAAGTTGATAAATGGTTCCTCAATTAACAAAACATTAAAATAAAAAAAAATATAACAATAATAGCTATGCATTTTGATGGAAATTTGTTGCTCTTCAATGTGCGGTAACCGAAATTTAAATTTTGTAAACCGAAATATAGTTAATAACAAAAAGTTTCAACCCCTCAAATGCCGAAAAATGTGAAAAAAAAATCGGTGAAATTATTAAAGCTTCCAACTAAATGCTTATAAATTCTAATTAAATAACTTGTACACTTTTTTTTTACGTAATAAGGACAAAAAAGTGTACTAATGCAATAAGTCTTGGGCCCATGACATATTTTTAAATTCAAAAAAGAAATAGGTTATGGACTAGTACGGTCAGTTGAACACTAGCACCCCTATTTGATAAAATTGCTCAACATTTCCAACACGTCGGAAATTGTTGATCGAAAATTTTATCGTTGCCCTCATATAGGAGCAGGTGTTAAATTTTAACTGAGCGAGTTACAACATTGCACAGTAGGGGTGCTGCTAACGTTATTTCATAAAAAAAAGTCCAACAAGTGACAACTTTTTAATATAATAACTTATCAAAATCCATTTACACCTGTAAATTTTTTTATCAAACTTAATTTGATAAAATGTTGGTTAAAAAACTTACTCGTGTAAAGCGGCCTTAAGAGGAAAGTTGGGACGTTAAATTAAGGATATATAAAGCAGTGTACCTTCCAACTTTGCTCTACGGTAGTGAAAGCTGTGTAGCACTTGATAGACATAAAAATAGAATAACCACTGCTGAAATCAGGTATCTCCAAAGAGTGGCAGGAAAAACAAGACAAGACTGCATACGAAATGACAGAATTAGAGAAGAATCAGACGTCGAGCCACTGGGACAAATACTCGAGAAAAGACAACTTAAGTCATGTGTGCAGAATGGAAGAATCTAGAGAACCCAGAAGCTTCTATGAAGCCCGAAGTACAGGTAAAAGGCCGAAGGGTAGACCTCGACTGTCTTAAAAAGACCCCATATCCAGGCTAGGACGATCGCGAGGGAAGTCGATAGGAGAGATGAAGGCGCTCGCGAGAGACCGAGATGTCTGGCTGCGATGGCTGGATACACCTCCAGGCTGAGAAGAATAAGGAGGAAGGAGAAGAAGACGTTTGGTTTTCTAACAGATTCCTACTCTTAAAAAAAATGCAGTTTTAAAACAAGGCTGTTGTGAGACTTAGGCTCAGATGGATAACAGATACATGAGATCTGACAAATTACATTAAAAGCAGTAAAAGCATCTTGAAAATAGTGAAGTGATCTATTAGTCAGTATCTCATCATGTCTATTTACAATAAAGATCCCACTATAGCTTATACACAAATAAAATCAAATTGGCTAATATTTATTTCGTTGGCTCTTTAATTAGTCAAACGCTGACAAAATCTTTTGACTAGAAATCGAATTTCATTTATATTACTTTTGAAATACTAATTCTATATCAGTTCCAAACCAATAAAAACTAGTGTTATTCTATGTTTGAACGTAAGATGCTAACATTATACTAAATAGTAATAAAAATTGTTTAAAAAAAAATAATTTCATTAATAATAGAATTAACAGTCATTAAAAACTCTATGTAAATGTTGAATAACACTATAATATAATAATATAAATAACAATAAAACATCACAATAAAATTGAATCATAAATAAAAGAAAGATGAAAAAAGAAAAGAGATAAATCGGGCAAACCGATGGGGCACGTAATGGAAAGAATAGCTAAGGAAAACTATTTAGTAGACAAAAAAGAAAATTGCATAAAAAAAAAAAAGAAAGAAGAAAGAAAAATAAAACAGGCCGTGTGGATCCATTGAAAATAAATCTTTTTTATATCATACATCTAAGAGTCTTTCCAGGTCAAAAATTTCTGTTAGAATAAGTTCTCAATTAATTTTTTTTTACTAACTATTAGTACCTATATACATATTTTCAATTTTGACTGTTTGTATTTGATAGTCAAAATCGTAGCCAGAACGCATATCATAATGAAGGTTATAGCTAGATTTTTTATGAGGGTCGATAATGTATGAAGATCTTTCAACTTTCTGTTTTATCTATTTTTTAATTTAGATGTCATATTTTTATTCAATGTACATATTAAATATACCGGTATAACCTTTTTTAATTTCATATGCCATTCAAAATGATAAAGTAAGTAGGTATGAACTTGTCATCTTGTAAATAATATATTTTCGTTCTTTATTTATTAGAAAATTTTATGTTTTTTTTTATAAATCACTACAGTTCCTGATTCAAACCAGCAAGAAGAGAGAGCTATAACTGCAACTTAAATGACGAAATCAGTTTGTCTTTATTATCGTTTAGTATGAGTCCATATGTGATTGCTAACTGTTGGCATGTGAAGGTCAGTAATGTTGTTAACGATTCATGTTGCTTTATTTGGAAATTTAATTAAAGATTTTTTACTATTCTTAAATATTATATACGAGCTGTTTATAATATTGGGTTTCAATCGATGTTATCATGTTGCCATCATTATGTATTAAATGGCATTTAAGAAAACTATTACCAACCTTTATTTAATTATATCATTTTCCTCCACTGTTATAACTATGGAGTGTCATAAATCGTTTATAGTCTTCTTTTATAGTGTACTCGTTGCACGTAGGCTATTCACTATACAAAAAGGCATTCTGAAATTTTTCTGAGCAATAACCATTTTTATAGATTTTATACTTTTCTGTGAAAGCATTTTTTTTTTTTTATTTTCTATTCTATTTTTCTTTTGTGGTGAGAAGCATTTTCTCAAAAGAGAAACTGGGATTTTTGACGATCAACAAAAATGGCGTTAGAGAGAGCATACTTGTCCGTTTCCTGCAATTCCAAAGAGAGAAGCAGAGTTTATGAGCATTTGCTGCTGATTCTGTTTCTACAGAAATGAGTCATTCTGAAAAGAGTATCCCATTCTCTACATATCAAACCCAAGCTTCTATAATGTTACATCAAATACTAGATGGTAAACCTACCATAGCTTTTCGTAGAAGTAAGACAACTGATTCCAATAGTTCAGATAGTTTAGATCAGTTTCATCAACAGTGCAAATTAACATATATATAACAGATATATATATATATATATATATATATATATATATATATATATATATATATATATATATATATATCAAAGATTTTGTTAGGGATTGATCCTTCTATATCATCATGAGTATGTCAACTGAAATATTTGGTAATTTTCGGGTTGGATAGAATCATTTTTTCGCACTGACACCCATCATTTCCGAATAAATTGTATCCATATTCAAGATACTATCGCCCTGAGAAATCATTTTAATAACTTTTGACCACAACGGAGAGTTTATGGAAAATATATGTTTCTGAATTGAAAAATTATGAATAAGAAATTATCAATTAGTTTATTTGACGGTTAAGATTTCTTCCTCGAGATATGTCCAAAGGCATAGTGTTTTAGACACCGTACACCGTTTTAAATCTATCGTTTGTACATTAACTATTTTAGGAAACATTAAAAAAAGGTTTTTCCCCCCAAAAAAAAGAAGCAGAAAAAAGAAAATAAGTAAGACATGTAAAACACAATCGACAAGATGATATCTTTTCACAGAAACTATCTTTTGGATTTAATGAGTAGGAATACTCTCCAATCCAAATAAAAATAAAAGTTAAATTAGAATGTTTTAACTCATTTCTATTGTCTGTTGAGTATTGTTTATTTTCTTTGATCTAAACACAGGATCATCGCCATGAATAGTTAGGGAGAGGGGATGTTTATTTGCAGACAACTCTATAAATATTCAAAAACACCATATTCAAAAAGTTGGCAAATTTCAGACTTGAGAACCTACTTTAACTTGTGAAAAATTGTGGTAAAAATTTTTACTCAAATTTTTTAAAAAGTAACTAACATTTATAGCCAATTTCAATAGTCTTTCTTGATTTAAGAAATTTTTATTGATACAATGTTTTGTTTGAATAGAAACATGTGATATGAATAGAAATTATTGTTGTCTAATGTCAATATTCGCAACAGGTTAGTGAAAAGTTCAAAACAATTTGGAAAATTTTAGATAAATTGGAGTAACATCCCTTTTCCAATAAATTGAAGTAACGTCCCTATTTATATATACATGCATCATTAGCATACCACTTATATTTGCTCACAATATTTGCTCTCGTTTTTCGAGATTTTTTTTTCTTTTTCAGAATAACTTTTTTTAAATTAACTAAATAAAACTACAGAGGAGATTTAAAAAAACAAAACATAAAAACACTTTAAACAGAAGTTTTGGTAACTGGGTCGTGCAGTCTAGGAGATGGTGTTGGATAATAATATGGGATATTAGTGGTCGTGAATTCGGTCGGAAATATGCCGAATCTAATATTTCTATTTCTTCGTTGTATAAATGTTAAAGCGACAATAGAATTTAACTCATATTTGTGTACTTGTTTAAGCGATCAAGAATCTTTATACTTCGATGCGATTTTCAATGCCAGCCTTTCTTGGAGTTGAAGAAGGAAACTTAGATTAAGAAAAGCTTAGATGAGGCGTCATTTCTTTAATTCAGTTGGTAGTGTTTTACGATGGGGTCCATGCTTTAGAACGAAGAAATCATTTTTGAGGAGGCTGTTCTTTGGTATTTACCTAGAGATCTGAATTATTATAACCAAACAATGTTGTTATTTCAGGGTGAGTTCAAGAGTTATAGATCCACAAGTTTAGGAAAGACTGGAGATGACGACGGTATTTAAGGAGAGCCATGAGGCATTCAAACGGTACGCCCAGAAGTCGGCCAAAAAGACCTCTCCTCTCAAAGAGACTCTGTGCTTGATAGATAGATAGATAGATAAAAGAACTTTATTCTGGGACTAGGTCCCTTAAGAATAACATGAAGGAACAAATAAAACAGTTACATTATCTGGCCATAAGACTATAGAATACAGACCAATTAATTTTTACAATATCTTCAGTAAAATAAATATGCAAATAAATAAGTTTTTTTATCGAAAAATATAATTAATTTGAGCAAAACTATTTTGTAAAAAAACAAAATAGAGAAAATGAAAAATACAAAAATAATGATTCATTAGCAAAGTTTGTACATTAAAAAACTATTATTATATTATTATTCTGATCCAGATGTTAATCCTAAACTGAAATTTCGCAATTAGAGAGCATCATTTTGGAGAGAAAGAAGATGTTGGAAAAGGAGGGATTTGAATGAGGATAGTGAAGAAGCATGTCGGATATTAGAAGGAAAGGAATTCCAAAGGGTAGAGGAGCGGGCGAGAAAGGAGCGTTCGAATGTTTTGGTTCAATATTGAGGTCAGAAAGGCGAGATCTTGTTTCCAGTGCGTGGACCGAGGATTTGAATTGTAGGAGGCTGTAGATCCGTTTCAACGTGTCCTCGAGCACATTCGAAAGGCCCCCGTATACCACACATCCGTAGTCAAAGTGGGGAAAGATAATAGAGGACACAGGGAGTTTGCGGGTAGGTTGTGGGAGAAGATGTCGAGGACGATGGAATAATTTAAGGGTACTTATTGACCGTCGGGAAATTTGGGCAATGTGTCCAGGAAAGGGTTTGGTCGATAGTAATACCCAAGTTTTTGATTGAGGAGCTGAATGTGAGGGGGTGATCATTTAGGATTAAAGTAGGAAAGGTGTCATTGGATCTAAGGAGGGAATTGGAACCTATGACAATGTCCTGAGTTTTCATAGCGTTTAAACTTAACTTATTCAGGTTTGCCCAGGCACTGATTCTATCTAGGTCTTCCTGGATACTGGCAAACGCTACTATTAGCTCAGAAGGAGGAAAGGATAAATAGATTTGGAAGTCGTCGGCGTATAAGTGGTGGATTGAATTAGGAAGATCATTGATATAGGTATTGAAAAGCAGTGGGGAAATACTCGAACCTTGGGTTACTCCTGAGGAGAAGGTAAGGAAGGAAGATACGGGTTGATTAGGAATGGTAACTGCTTGAGTCCGATCGGGAAGGAAAGATTTGAACCATTGGATAGAGCTGTTGGAAAAGGATAGTGATTTTAATTTGGCAAAAAGGATAGATTGGTCCAGGGAATCAAAAGCTTTAGAAAAGTCAAAGAGTATTAATACAGTTAATTTTTTTCGGTCCATAGCGGTATGTATGTCAGTGGTGATTTTGACTAGCGCAGATTGTGTGGAGAAACTGGGACGGAAGCCGGATTGGAGAGGATCAAGTAGTTTGGACTTTTCAAGGAAGTTTGATATCTGTGATTGGACTATTCTTTCTAGAGGTTTGGAAAGGTTAGAGAGGATGGAAATTGGGCGATAGTCTTTAGGAGATATAGGATTGAAGATTTTGTTAATAGGATGGACTAAGGCTTTTTTCCACGAGGTAAGAAATACTGAGTTTTGGAGGGAGAAATTATAAATGAAGAGAAGAACTGGAAGGATTTCGGGGAGACATAATTTTAACAATTTAACAGGTATTCCATCAGACCCAGTGGAATTGGTGTGAGATTTTATTATGGATGAAATAAGATCGGTAGGGGAGATGTAGGAAAAATAAAAATTATCGGAGTTGAATGATGGAACTAAGGAAAAGCAGGAAGGAGGTGTTGGAGAAGTGTTAGAGGAGGCTGATAAAAAGTATGAATTTAATTCATCGGGTGAAATTGGGAAGACTGGTGAGGGAGAGGATTTACAAAGGGAGAGTTTGCGAAGGAGTTGCCATTTTGATTTAACGTTGGGAGCAGAGGAGAGGGTTTCATGATAGTGGTTAGATTTTGCTCTCCTAAGAGTTGCCTGTGTCAAATTGCGGAGTGCCCTAAACGCTTGGTAGTCGTCTGCTAGCCTTGTGCGTCTAAAGCGTCTATGGGCTGCCTCACGCCTTTGCATATCTTTAATTTGTTGACACATCCAAGGAGCAGGCGGCCGACGGAAAGTAGAGGTTTTGAATGGGGCATGGGTATCAAGGATGTGGATGAGATTAGAGGTGAGGGTATCGACAGTGGAATCAATGGAAGAACAGGAATATATTTCATTCCACTGCAGCGTTTCAAGGTCAGGTAAAATATTTTCATGTGTGAGGGCGTCTAAGTTACGGAAAGTTATGGTTTTAGGGAGGATCGTAGGATTTTCGATATTGTAGGATATTTGGATTAAGTCGTGAGAGGACAGAAACGGGACAGGTAGTTGAAAAAGGAAAGGAGATTACGTTCTGAATCGATGACATGCAGATCCAACCAGGTGTCGGACCGGAAGTTTGATGGGTAGAAGAAAATGGGACGATGAAGAGATGGAGGGAGAAAAAGAGATTTTCGAGGTAGAGTCTGTCATTGGAATCAGATAGGAGATTGGTATTAAAATCACCGGAAATTATTATATTGTTGTAGAGAGGAACATAATTTTAGAGAGTTGATTCAAAGGATAAGTCGGAAGGAACCAGAGGAGGGCGATACACCACAGGGTGTAGGAGAGGATGTGCATTGGAGGAAATTTCAACGACAAGGAATTCAATATGAGGATGATCGGATGGGGATGAGGTATCTAGGATTCGGAATTTCAGGCTGTTATGAACATAAAGACCGAAACCTCCACCATCCGGTCATGGCGGATAAAGGAATAATTAGGCAGGGAAACAGAAGAGGAAGGAATGTAGGGCTTTAGCCATGTGTCGGAGATTGCAATGGTATGGTAAAAGTTATGGGTAAAATACTGCAGGAATTCATCATAATGAGCTGCTAAGGATTGGGAGTTAACGTGACAGGAGGTTAGGACACTAGATAGTATGGAAAATAAGACTGTATACAGTATTTGGCGGACAGATGCTAATCGAATCTCTGTAGAATCTGTAATCCGGACGATCTGTAGAATAAAATCTGAAAAAAGTGAACAATGAACATAACAATTAAACAAAGAGATATATAATAAAGAAATACATGAGAAGATAAAAAACGTGCTTCTGTTGAAGTAAAAAAAAATAAAAATAAAAAATATAGAAAAAATAAATTCGCCGCGAAACACAGCTCTCTATTGGAATTGATACGATGCAGGAAGGATATTTTTTTTTTATTAAATGAGTTAATCATAATCTAGGAAGTAAATTTATCACTGAAACAATTATTATAGTTGTTTTCAACCTTCCTTACCCTTCGGCAATACGGGTCTTGAAAGCAGTGACAATGCGCATGCCACTAACGATAAATAGTCTTCATCTTAAAACTGTCGATCTTTCGTTCTCCTTCCTTATTTCTTTTTAATTCTCATCCGTCTCATCGGATCAAAGCGGTTAAAGTGATTTGGCCTCACTACTTCTTAGTACACGAAAGTTTCGCAATAAGGGTAGTTGTCCAAACTGATTAGCTGAGAGAAGCCATTCTATGTGATGATGTAGAGATCGGATTCAGAATCATAGTTCAGATTGCCTCGAACGGGGTTGATGACGTGCTCAGTAGTTTACGGAACACCATAACAGGAGCATAGGCACAGAATCTCCTATGTTCCGTAAGAAATTGTGGCATCCAATAATCAAGGAGGATTTTAATCAAGGAGGATCAATTTGGCTTTCAGCTAAGAATTGGCGATGGAGAAGTATTTTCTCAATGTAACCCATTTCTAGATAACTACTGACTGTCGATTCCACTCCTCAATGGACTCCTTCTTGAGTGTTTTTCATATTCTTTGATATTCCGCAGTCTAGGAGATTCTACGATAAAACCTGCTAAGCCTTCTTTATTAAAGTAATACTTTGTCTGCTCTTCACGCAGAAGGCCATGAGGTAGCTCTCCCTGTAAGACCTGATCCTCTTTGTGAGGAACAGTCCAACAGGCATTTGTTAATCGCACCATTTTTTGAATTGTCGCCAACCTTTTCTTCTCTTGTTGTGAGAGGTTTCGATTCCAATCTGGATACGCGTAAGTCAAGATTCCCAGTACTACTCATAACGATGAGCATCTCTACGATGGGCTTTAACTATTGGAGGAGAATGTACCTCTTGGCGAGGTATTGATTTAGGAATCGTTACTTAAACATTCAATTTTGAATAAACAAAATTCTCTGATTTGACCTTCTTTGTAGAATGGCCCATATACAGTTTGAGACCAATTATTTATGCAGAGAGGAAACCTGCATAAAAAGAAGAATTATTTACATACGACGAAACAATCAGTTTGATAGGTTAAACATTATTATAAGGCTACAAAAATATATAAAAACTAAATTATATTTGTTGATTAAGAAATATAAATAAACAGTAAAGTGATTGTAGTGGATGCAAGATCAAATAAAAATATGAAGATACTGAAGACCTGACAATTGCTAAACACAACTAGCAACCTAGAAGATGGCACCTCAGCAAAATAACTAGATCGCATAATTATTCAGTCACGTAGAGTTTGATTCTCGATATATCTATATTTTCACTTTTTTTTTACAAATCCCCAAAGTTGATATTCAGAAGATAGTTGAAGTGGGAATTCTTTTACTGCATGAGAAGCATTTAAAGAGGGATCTGAGGAGAGGAAAATTTTGGGAGTTATAGGAATTAAGAATTAGTTAGTTAACAGCGATATATGTAAATTATTTTACATTTCTTTGCGAAAGGACCGAAGTCGGTTCAGTAGAGAAAACGAAGCATTTGAGAAGTTTATCCTATTTTTAAAAGAACGAAATGAAGTTTTCAAGCATAGATAAAAACACTAAATACTTTTTGACATTAAAAAACCTGGAACAGTTTGTTTTTTTACTACCAATTAGGATGGATGTGACAGAGAAAGAGAAACAAAATTGAGATTTAACCGAAAAACAAATTAAATAAATAAGGAAACAGACTTAATTCCTATGCATTTTTTTTTCGATGTTCGGATTGAAAAACAGGTTTTCATTTAATAAATCATATCCCAGTTAGATATTGGTAGGTATTGTGGGAGGAGAAAATACATATACGACGGCATTGTACATTTATCAAGGATGAAACGGCAGTATATACAGGGAGCTTCTACTGCTATTGACCGCCGTATTAATTGCAGGCCTGTAACAGACACTGTACTCCGCCCTAGATCCTTTCCTATCCGCTTTACCAGTCCTCTGTAATCTTCATATAATTCTATTATCAATATTATATAATCATTGACAATAATTAATTAATGGTATTAAAAATGAAAAGTTTTACGAATCAAAAGAGCTTTCATTTAAGAAATCATTTTTTTTTTCTAGTTTATTCTTTCATTCAGCGGAAGAAGTATTGATACCGTGAAAAATTTCTAATCTGAGTTTTCAACTGAAATACACGTTTTAAGGCACTGTGTATCCGAATAAGAAAAACTGTACAAAACTGAAAGTACATATTTAAGATAGGTTTACACCTGGGATGTTTTTTCTGAAATCGACTAATCCGAAGTGCCATTTTATGCCAATGATTTTACTCTGTTTTACGATTTTCTCAAAAACGGCTCGTTTGATTTTTTTTCCTTAAACTCTTTATATCACTGGACAATTTAATGGTATTTAATATCAACTATGTTTTATCCTCCTTGGAATAGTCTGGCAGGGCTTAGTTACCGAATCGTCAAAATTGCTTTCTCTAAAGTACCATTAATTTTGTTTATTTAAATAATGGACCGTTTCTCATTATTAGTGGTTATGAAAGATGGGTAAATATAAACCATGAAAGAATTCGTTAATTCTTCGGAAATATTTTCCGAGGTTGAAAACGTATTCCGGAAATAAGAGCAGTAATACGGTTCTATGATATCGTTGAAAAGCTAAAAATTTTAGAAAAAATATAATATAAAGGCATGAAATTAAGTGATTGTTGTAGTTAATAATTTCTGCTTTCATACCATTTAAAATGTAATGGAAATTAAGGTTTACCATATATGAAAATTTAATGGAAATTTTTAACATTTATTTGCAGCAGGGTTGTAAGTGAAAATTGTTTCACCCACAAACTGCAACAAATTTTTATTTAGGAATTTTCTATAAGCTAAATTTACTGAAAACCAATTTTGTTTTCCACTTGCTATCCACTTTTCTATATATATATATATATATATATATATATATATATATATATATATATATATATATATAAAGTTAAGCGATGTGACACAAAAAAATAATAAAAAAAAGAATGAAAAGGTTGAATATAAAACTCACTATTCGACTTCTGAACATACTGATTTATTCTCTCTTATATCTCTCCTTTTATATCTTCTACAATGATTATGTTTAGCATTTATCGTATTAGAAGTAATACTACTCCCACTCATAACTCCCCCTGCCAGTTTCCGAACAGTCCTCGGAAACTCTTACATAAAGAAGAAAAAAGAAAAACTAAAATCTTATAAACTAACACAATAACAGAAATAAATAATAAGAACTTGAGACAAAAATAAAAATAATAATAATAATAATAAAAAAAAATCTTATGAGCTACCTAAATAACAGAAAATAAATATAACTTTTACAATTCCAATGATTATGTACAAAAACAAAAAAAATCTTATACATCACTATGGTATATATGCAATAATAGTAATACTAATGAAACAATAAAGAAAGAAAATCGACCTCCGGTCTATTGTCCTCATAATTATACATAAAATAGAAAATAAATGTAACAATACATGTTCCCAAGGGAGGATACTCCAGTAAATTACCCGACCGGCGATTCCGGTGCTGGTATCTTTAATTGTTCAATATGCACTGTCCTCCGCTTGTGAAGTTTGGCAATACTCTCAATCGTAACCACGTTATGCTCTCGGATAACGATCACTCAGAATGGTCCAAGATATCGCGATACCTTTATTAGATCCAATTTTTCGGTATACGATTGTTCCGATTTTCACTCCCCCCATCGCGTCACGCACCGACAAATTCTCCCGCGTTACCCTCTTGACTTTCCCGGCTCGTAACTTACTTCGGACCTTTTTCCACATAGTTCGCATTTCCATGCGGTTTGCCACCATCTGCCTCTCGTCCTCCGTCACCCCTCTAAAATCTCTCCGATGTTCCCTCAGACCGAAGAGTATCTCAACCGGTGAGAATCCCGTGGCTGCACGGATAGAATGGTTATAAGCGACGATGGCCTTGGCCATGGCAATGTCTGGTTCGAGCCCCTTCTCTCCTTGGTATACCCGCAGATGCTCGCTTAGGGTACTATGAAGGCGCTCGATACATCCTCTGCTTTTAGGGTGTCCAGGCGTGTTGAGGTGCTATATTACGTCTAGGATGCGTATCTCCTCCCGAATTGTTGCGTTGTCGAACTCTCGACCGCCGTCCGAAGTTACTCTGGGACTCCGTAAAATTCGAACCATCGCTGCAATGCTCCCAATACGGCGTCTGCTGATCTTTCCTGCACTTGGTATGCCATTGCGGCTTTGCTAAATAGATTCTCCATCGTCACCCATTTGTATCCTCTCCAAGTGAATGTATCGATCTGGATATCTATGAGGGGTGTTTCTGCTGTGGCTGTTTCTTCCTGTATGGCTTTTGGTGGGTGTCGATCATATTTTGTGCGTAGGCACACTTCACAGGTCCCGATGATCTCGCTTACTGTCTTTTTTATACCCCACCAGAAGTATCTTCGTCGTAATGCCACCAAAGTTCAGAGATCTCGCGGTGGTTCGTTTTTCCTTGGTGGTGTGCTAAGGTCACTTCTTATTGGCGTTCCGCCTCTCGGATTGTCTCAACCATCCGCTTGCAGCGAATGAAACTACACCAATCCTTTCCGACCTCCATACTCTTTGAATCTTTTCCCAAATAGTGGCGTTCCCCACGCAGATATGATGTATTTTCCCCGGCTTTGATGCATCTTTTAGGACCGTACAGATTTGGTCATCCCCGATCCCAGGTTGAGACCAGACCGTAGTAACATAGGTCGTTCCATATTTCGCGAAATCGATCTTTAACAGCCCCGATATTCGTGTCTTCCAGATGACCTGACGCCTCTTGTCGTTAATAATGTCATCTATTTCCTCCATACTGTCGGGTCTGTCTGCTGTCGAACTCTCATCCGATGGTGTATCATGTGTCCCCATTACTTCACCTCTTCTCTCTCCGGTGTCCATTCGCTGAGGAACTGACGCACATCCCTCGACGATTCCCCTACTTCTTCCACGGCGTTTACTGTGATTGCGCGCGACAACCAGTCGGCCACTACATTTTCCTTACCGGGCTTATATATCACCTCCATATTATATTGTGCCGAAACTCCTTCAACCTGAACACTCTTGCTGATGTTTCTTTAAGTTTCCCTACCCATTGAAGTGGCCGATGGTCGGTATGTACGCGGAACTTCCGCCCGAAGATGTAAGGCCGGAAATGCTCTATTGCCCATACAATGGCAAGGAGTTCTCTTTCCAGGGCTCTGTACCTAGTTTCTGCGTCAGTCAGACGTCTGCTGGCATACGCTATCGGACGCTTGCACTCATCCTCGCCTTGTGACAGCACCGCCCCCAACGCGTATTAGTGCGAAAGGCTTCTGGAAGTTGGGGAATGCAAGCACGGGTTCTGCTTGAAGACTTTCCATGCATTTCCGGATGTTATTTTCCATGACCGGCGTTACAAGTTGAGCTCCCTTTTTGAGTAGGTTGTTAATAGGAACAAGGCGCTCCGCCATGTCCGGGACGAACTTACGATAGTAATTCAACGTCCCCAATGGTCTCCGAATCCCTTTTACGTCCTTAGGAACCTGCATTCTCTTAATGGCATCCACTTTTAATGTGCCCGGTCTAACTCCTTCTTTAGAGAGAGTGTGGCCTAAAAAATTGATTTGTCCTTGCCCTAGCAGGGACTTTTCCTCCGATAGTTTTAGGCCGAACTGGCTCACCCTGTCAAACACCATCCGCAAATGTTCGATGTGCTCTTCCTCTGATCTACTAAAACTAGAAGATCGTCCATGTACATTTGGCATATTGACTCATCGATCCCCCTCAGGAATTCATCCATGAGCCTCTGGAATGTGATTGGGGCATTCTTCAACCCGAAGGGCCCTCTCTCAAACGTAAAGGCCGTCTTTGGTTGGTCACGGGGATGCATCCTGATTTGGTGGTAACCGGCTTTGAGATCAAGAGTACTAAATATTTTCGCTCCGCTCAACCGATCTAAGATATCCTCGAAACGTGGGATGGGGTACTTCTCATCGACCGTATTTTCGTTAAGCTTCCGATAATCGATGACCACCCTATATTTCTCCTTTCCCGCCACTGCATTCTTCTTCACCGCCCACAGAGGACTGTTATACGGTGAGGTGCTGTCGATAATGTTCCCCTGCCGCTTTAAGTCCTCTAATTTCTGCCTAATATGACGGCGCAGCGCTTGCGGATATCGCCTCTCCTTCACATATGAAACTCTTTCACTCTTTAGCGGGATTTCGTGGACTGTTTTCCCTGTTACTCCTAATATCCTTCTCGGAAGAATATATCCGCAAATTCCTTCTTCACCATCTCTCTCCAATCTATTACTCTGTTTATGACCCCTATTCTAGCATCCGTTCCCTTTAATGTCCCTGTGCCTTTGTAGGTTTTTCCCCCTATTCGAATGTCCCAGACTCCCTTTTTGTGTTTCACGCTTGCTCCGAACTGCCCTAGTAAATCACACCCTACAATCGCCTGGTATTCGCGGCTCATATTTTTTACAATTTGAACAGTTAAGGCCCCCTTCTTACCGGCCCATCTCCTGGTACCCAACTCCACTTCCCCATTTACCTCGCATGGGCCATCCAGAGTGATCAATTTACATCCGCATTCGCGCGTCTGGAGTGCCCTCTCTTTCCTATATATATATATATTGTTTCTTTTTTTCTATTTCCACTGTAGACCATAAAGATCTTTGTGCCCACGCGATGTGGTTCTCTTACATACAATTATTGCTTGAGGGAGAATAGATAGCGTGGAGGAATATCAGCCAACCCCACGATGCTACAAACCATGGTTTCCAATTCTTTTTTCTACTTGCTATTCATTTATCTTAATTATTATAAACAAACTTTATTCATAATTGCAACATATTAAAGAAGCGACTTCAAAAGCGTTCACCTCTTATGTTGGTTTCAGTGGTTTGAATTTATAAAACAGTTTGATTTAAAAGAATTTTGAGATTTCTCCTATTTTCTTTGTTTTGAAAGGAATACCTTTTGGTTCAATACTTTCAATTTTAGTTAATATAACGACATCCATCAAGATTGCCCAAAAGAAGCTCCCGCTAGAAACCTACTTTGTACTAGTAGACCAATAACATCCTTCAGGTAAACTATCCATTGCGAGAGACCTTTGAATTCATCAAACCAAATTTTAAAAGTTTTGAAAAAATAAAACTCATCTTCGAAAATTCGAAAATAATTTTAATATTTAGTTTGTGTTCACTCTCAGGTTTTACTTATAACATGATTACAAATTTACGCTATCTAAGCAACAGCCTATGGGCCTCGCACTTCCTAGGAAGGACCCCGTACTCGAGAGAAAAATAAGTTGAATTAGTTTATATGTAAAAGGCGAACAGCTTCAAAAAATAAGCTTATAAGGTACATAATGATTTTCGTTATAAAATAAAACTCAATTATACAGACACGGATAACTGTCTTAACACTGACACCCTCAGCATTATTTGACTATGCTTCAGTATAACTTTTATTATTCAGGTTGGCAGCACTGATTACTTTCTATAGATTTCGCATTAAAACTCACCACCTCGATCGGAATGTTGAACCATAGACAATATGTTTTGTATTCATTTATTTTTCATATTGTTCAGTCATTCCATTTCTTTCGAAACTTTAACATTTTTCAAATTTAGAAAAGAGCTATAGTTAGATTGTGCAGAAAAGTGCTTTGGAAAGATCGACGAACCTGCACACGTTATACAAGCATTCAGACAAATTTAAAAACATGAGAGATTAATTACAGGAAAGTTAATGTTTTCAAAACATGATTTAATATCTGAATAATTTTAATGTGATTTATGATTGATAAAAATAATAACATCATCAGGTTTTTTAGTTAAGTTAATCAAAAAATAAATCATTGTTATAACTTTAGTTTATTTTCTTTATTTGGAAGTATCCCAAACCGCTTCTTTTCTTAGACACAATCTGGTATCTTGGCTTCCTGCTAGATAAAAGACTAACATGGAACCCAAATACTAGACTTAAAAGACAAAAGCTAAACAGATGATTTAGTCAATTATATAGAATGCTAAATAGGAAATCTTAGCTTTCAGTTGACAACAAACAACTAATTTACAAGACAATTCTGGATTGGACCTATGAAGAACTGTGTGGGACAGCTAAATTTTTGAACATCAAACGCATCCAACCCATTTAGTCCAAACTACCCTTTTAACCTTTTATTCTCCATAATGGCCTTCATATCCCATTTGTACTAGACCTTATTCCATCCAAATTCTCCAAACTTCATCTGAACCTTACTCATCATCCTAACCCATTGGTGCAATCCTATTAAGCTCCACACATCCCAGCAATCCTCCTCGAATGTTGAAACGACAGTGGCCTCGAGACCTGTTGTAAATATGTACATTGGAGTTCTGGCAATTTCCAGATTATGCATTCGTTCTGTATGTCTGCGGCTATAGCGTCCTCGCTCAGTCTCCACTGGCTTTCAATATCAGTGACGCGATTGAATGAGAAGCGTTGGAATATCCTGGAGTCATGCTTTTCCATCCATAAGTGGGGAGACAAGCCTGGTTCGGGGTTCCCCATACCGATTGTAAATAGTGAATATAAGTATGACAGCGTATAAGATGATATGTTTATTTTATTTTATTTTAGTTTTGTTTTTTATTTCCCTATTTATTATTTTGTTATTGTTTCATTTTATTTTTTTAATTTTCAGTAGATATGGCCTGAATTAACTCTTTGACCACTATTAACATTGTCCTTGCTGAGATAGAATGGAAAAAATTGTATTAAAAATAGTTTTTAAAAAAATTGGGGATATTTTATAAATTGCATGATATTACAATCATTATAATGATAATTACAATGATAATAATAGATAATGATCTATGAACAGTTTGGTTTAAGTAAATTATATTCAGTATTAAAATTAGTTGGTATAGAATATAATTGAATGTGACCTACATACATACTGAATTACTTAATTATTATAAAACCTGTATTGACGTGAACTTTATCACACATCTAATATAACTTCTATACTTTGTGCCTCTATTTTCGTTTAGGTAATAAAATATATTGAATTGAAAAGGAAATTTATTTTTCCGAGATTTGCATTGCCTAGTGTCTTTTACATGGCTTAATTCGGCCCTGCCATTACAAAAGTATGAACCTCGAGCTGTCTCTCACTCATTTCTAGAGAAGATAGTTCCACTTTCAACAGTTTGTTGCCTTGTTCATACACTAAATGTAAAAATAACACTAAATGCATTCACATAAGAACAGAATTTGATTGGCCGTAAGTCCTCAAAGAAAAAAAAATTAAATGTCTTAATATTATATGTTTAAATATCGAAATAAACTGACCTCCTTGTAATGATGGATAAATGTAGAAGGAAGGTTCCTGAAGCCAAGAAACGACTTTAACTAGGTCCCTCGCGCTCCTGTCGACGACGCAGCGAAGGACAGCCGTGCAGCCTCGTTGAACTCGCGACATTTCCACGGTGATCTTGTAGCTCTGTGTCACCACTAAAACAACGATTGATTTCTATCAGGCCAGTGAAACATTAGGTTTTCATCATTATTACATATGCAATCTATTCAGTGTGATATAAAAATCTAGTAAAATATTCCATTTTTATTTAAAGTTTCTTAACATTCAGAAGAGACATGGAAGGAATTGGTTGATAAGATTTAAAACATTCAAAGAAAGATGCATTTCCAAAATTACATTAATCACTGAAACATTTGAGACCTTCAGTGCGGATATAAATATTTTATCATTATTTTGTTTTCTATTATTAAGGAAGGCCTAGAGTTCACCGTTTGTACTCAATTGCTTTGAACTCTCTATGTTGACAGTATCTCAATGTTAACTCTCATTTTACATGGCTACGTAGCGCTAACTCGACAACGAATTAGTACTACAAATTAGGGATGTCTGCTTTTTCTGTTTGAAAAATATAAAACGGTTACCGGTTATTTTATCGGGTATTCTGGTTATTTTTTATTTTATTCTGGTTATTCTAATTATTTTTGTTGTTTTTTAAATTAAAACTGGTCGATTTTGACCGATGCAAACAATCGGCTTTTAGGAAAAACAGTTATATTAAAAGAAATAACTTCCCATCAAAACATTTATTTTTTATTTTGTATGACGTGACGAATACCAGTTACCGGAATTGTTATGAATAACTAGCCATTGGCAAGACCTTTAATTAAAGTAAATTACACATTAATCTCCAAGTGCAATCAAATAATAATAATCAAATAGCTAAAACCCTGAAAATAACTGATTATTACAAAAATCTTTGATAGTACTTGGTGTGTATTACCAAAATCACTTATATGGGCCGGCGAGAATGATGGTGGTGTACAGTTTCCTTTTATTGAGAAAATTCATGTTTTGCACATTTGCTTATTAAATATTACTTAAGCAAGATAAAATGGAATAAAATGTTTCAATTCTAGTCAAAAATGCTTTACAGTTTGAAAAAATATGTAGCGCAAGTTTTAATGTGTATTTAATCATTTGTTTCAACGGACTCAAATACATTATGGCGCTTTCATTCTCAACCACGATAAAAATCCAATGAGAATCATAGTAATGTAAATCAAGGTTTGTAATCAATCTTAATTAATAGAAAAATAATGTTTTAAAATTTTTTTATTTAAGCATTACCCAAGTGAAACAAAATAAAAACCCAAGTCCAGCCACTAAAGCTTTAATGTTTAATCAAATTGGTTGTGAAAGTTTAGCTGTTAACAATTTTTTAACATTTTTTTTATTGGAAACTAGTTTCGAATGTTCTATAACAGAAAAAAAACAATTAAATTATTAATTTCATTTAAATTAAATGAAAAAAATCTTAAATTCATCAAAGACTCAGGAGTTAAATTAATACATCACTTGAAATAATAAAATCCTTCAAATCCAATCCATATTTTTGCTTAATTGACCAAATAAATATCTCCAATAGTCCAATCTTAAAATTATTTCCATCTATAACAGAGAAACCAATTACTCACCGGAATTAGTGGAAAAGCTCCGACCTTTAAACCTTTTATCTATAAACACCTCACCTTTCTGCCATTGCTAATTCAGTGCGAGAACAAACCAATACAAACTTTGCTGTTTGAAATAATCTACTTAAACCTTGGTGAGTACCAACATGTATTTGATTTCTTGTCTTAATTAAATTCATAATTCATAAATGCTTTATAAAACTAATTTAATTTAATATGTATAATAATACCAAACATAATTTTGAATTGCTTATTTTTGAATTTTTGTGTGTTTTTAGAACTAAAGGATATAACATTCGAAACTAGTTTTCAATAAAAACAAAATTGTAGAAGTGGCAAATTATTTATCAATCCCTAATTAGATTGATTCTTCTATACCATCATGCGGATGCCAACCAATTTTTCCAAGTTTCGAGCTCGGTAAGGTTAATCAAATTTTTTTTAAGGCAGAACAGAGCTATGATTAAATTTTCAGCATTTTTTTCGTTTTTCAAAATCGGTTTTCGGGTGATTAAAAAAATAAAAAAAAATGGTTATACAATAGGTATAGAATGAGTATAGGTTATAGAATGAGCCCCTAGGCCATTCAATTATCAGCAATTCTTTCACGTTCCAAGTTCAGTAATCCCAAGGGATTGTAAAGAAGACTATACAAATAGTATTTATTTTTCCGCACTTTTTTTTTTTTCAAATCCAGTAACTTAAATGATTTTCGAAAGGCCACAGAGCTAAGGATTTTTTTTAAAAGGATGAATTTCGAGTCCCATAATTTTAATTAGTTTAAAGAAAATTTTAAACTGATAGACTTAAGAAATAATTGAGAATGAGAAAAAGAAAATGATAAACCAAAAAGAAAGAGCAATTGTGACTTCCAAATTGTTTATTATGAAGTCACTTCACTTCAATAATAATAACTATCCTAAGATATTTTACAAATTACCATATGTTCCTGGTTTGACTGATAGCATAAAAAAGATTTTTTAAGATTATGACCATTTTAATTTAGGACTAGGCATGTACAATAATAAAAAAAATAGAAGATTACATTAGTAATATGAAATATAACATAAACAAATTGGACTAGCAAAATGTCGTTTACCAATTGGACTTTGTAGATTGTGAAAGATTTTATATTACAAGTTAACTTTAAAAAAGCTAAAAATAAGAATTTCAAAACATATTCCTAATTGTAAAAATGCTAAAAATATTAATGCAACGGCTCTCACTAATCACAACATTAGGTTACAACATAAATTTAAATTTGAAGAATCTAAAATATTATATAGTGAACATGTAACGAGAAATAGAAAATTATTGGAAGCAATACATATTACTAAAAATAATAAAATGACAGTTAATTATGAAACAGATACCTCATGCCGCTATAATAAATAAGATAAAAATAAAATAAAATTAACATAGTAATGATAACTGGCTATAATAGAGAGATTCAATTTTAATATATTAATTAGTAGATTTCAGACCTGATGAGATGAATGCTGATGTTTATTAGTAGGTGTTTTGACTATATTGTTGATCTTCTTAGGATTACATAGTTATAAATAAATACTAGCTAAAAGGTAATTTATTTATTAATGATATATATAATTGTTGTATATAGACATTATTGTATCTTTAGTATCTTAATTTTTATTTATATAATGTGATATAGTATGATGTTGTTGCTTATTTTATTATTTAATTTTAGAAAATTGTCCTGATGATGGGGGAAAATCCCCGAAACGCTGATTTTGCTGTTTTAAACGTGTAAAGTGAACACATAATAAACAATTTGGCAGTCATAATTGCTTTCTTTTAATTAATTAGTTCGGCTTCCTAAAATATTTGAATAAAAATAAATCTGTAAATCTCAAAACCACTACTGCGTTACTGGTGAATGTGAAATAAACAATGAAAATTTAGTTGGAGTTTTAGTCCGTGAAACGGTTTGATGTTACCAAGAAGGCATAAGTATTAGGAGGTAAATAGGCGAGTAAAAGCATTATTATATTCCAGGTAGGATTTTTATTTTGTATTTTTTGCTCAATGTTTTTTTTTTTTTTTACGATATTTATTTTCAATGCGTTTTTTCTCCGGTTTTTAAATAAAAAAAAAGATTATACCTGACAGTGTAAAAAAACAACTACCGTTATTGACATCCCAACTATAAAACTATAAAATGCCTTTTAGCTGAAAAATATTATTGGATCAAAAGTCGAAATCCCCCTTCCTATCCACATTGCCTCATATTAACATAGATACTTTTTTGGTGTTTTGGAAATACGTCATCTCATGGAATGTGTTTCAGCTCCAATTTTTAAAAATACATCCAGTAACGCCTCTCCACAGTTTAAAATTGCTCACGCCATATCAAAATGATGTCGTTTTTAGGTTTTGAGGTGAAGAATTATTTAATAGAATTAATTCATAAAGCCTAAATTAGCTTCCCCAACTCTTTATTAACGGAGTTACTCAGATTACCTTACGCCCCATTTACATTTACCAAGTATACAAGTGTTTTGAGTAGTTTTTAGATAATTTTTAGTCATTTTAACGCGTGTAAACAGCCAGTTGTGTTAAGTATTTAGTTAAAGATATAGAGTCTAGTAAACAAGTAGAATTTATTCGTACCAGGGTGCACACACATACTAAACAGAAAAATAGGATTCATTATTTTCTTTTACTTGCTCATTAAATTCTAAATCGTCAACTAAATACTTAACTTTAGTAAACACAACACTGGTTCTTAACACGATTTAAAATTAAAACCAAGTAACTAAACACTACTACATACGTAGACACAATAAATACTTAACAAGTGTAAACGGAGCATTTATCACAAATGATTATACGGCAGGAAAAAAAAAAGTACATTAAGAAAACAATTATTTAAATAAAAAAAAAAGCCAAATAGATTCAATAAACTTTATTTTCCTCAACTTACATCTTTTGTTCCTGGTTATGTTCTCTCGCCGAACCTGGCGAAGATGAAAATTGCGTTAATAAAAAACCCAGTTTTATCCCTATCTGTTTCCAGATTCAAACTTTGGATGTCTCCCAGACGGTACCGTTCACTAATATAATGATAATCGTTTTAGTATTTTAATATATGTTGAGCAATAGGTACTATATTTCTAAAGTCTTTTAGCTGAGTGAACAGATTTCGCAATTATAAAAAAAAAAAATGAATATCTTAATTAAAATGAAAGATATATTAAGATAGGATATAAATCAGGCTCATTTATATTGATGAAACAAAGTATACAATTAATAAACTAATCAATATTTAATTAACTCTAATAAGAATAACTAGAGACATATTGAAGAGCGGACTGCAATTGATAAATAGAGGTCAATTAAAATGAAATATGAATGCAACACTCTTCTTATAAGTTATAATGAAAGAAAAAGTGACGGTTAAAATTAATATGATAATTATTAATTTTATTATGACAAAAAGACTGTATAGTGATACTGAAAATAAAGCTAGAAGACATAGATATTACATATAAGATTATATTTCAATTAATTTTTAAGTGCTGATATTTTTTTAAATTATTTATATATTTTAAATTCTACTTAAGTATACTCTATGACACAGTGATTTGTCCTGAAGATGGGGAAATGCCCCGAAACGTTCGCAATAATGGTGTAAAGAAATTTTTAATAAAAGAATAAAGATACTGGAAGAAATGATTTCACAAAAAATTACCTAAAATAAATTAAATAAATGCAGCAATATTATAACATGTTGTCTTGTTATTTTTGTCATGGCCCCAGAGGTAAATACTGGTAAATGTTTACAGAGGTAAATGCTGGTAAATGTTTAGAGAGGTCAATGTTGGTGGAAAGTGAGAAGAGGGCAAGTTAGACTATTGTTTGTTGTATCAACTTGTTAGAAGCAGCAATTAATAACCGGGGATGAGTCCGGCCATTCCTTGACTATCAGTAGTGGTCTTGGGGCGATGAATGGAGAATCGGGGAGCCCTCACTGCATTCCATTCACTTCGATCATAGACGGTTTTGTGAGAGCTCTCGAATGGTTAAGCAACGGTTGATGTATTTTCAAAGCCGATATTGCGAAATCAATCAACGTTTGGTAGACTTTTCAATGTGCCGCGTATTTTTGTACACGTATTGTTCTCATCTTAAAGGCAACACATAAGGTACTTAGATGGTAGCTGTAGTAAGGGAAGTTGCCTAAACATCGCCCCCTTATTCCAAATTCGAAATTTCAAATATTAAACTAAATTTTAAAATTCTCGAAAGATTGGTACGAGCAATTTTGTTCAATACCAACAAATGTTTGTATCGTTATTGGTCAGAACTAAATGACCATTCCTCTGAGTAAACATTCAGGACACTCATATGTAGGCAAAGAATTCCCCAAAATGAAATTTTTTACATTAAAATACTTAAAACGTTTTGATTATCGATTATTTTATTAAAAAATATTATTAATAATACATCCAAATGAAAATTACTAATATCTTTAGTTTTGGTAAGGATGTACACTTCGTGAAACATGTCGATGCATTTAACCAATTGAAAAAAACCTTTGGGGGGAGGGGTAGTAAACAAATATAACGGTACATAAATAAAAAAATTGCAAGTTTCAACGGTTTTTTTTTTTGAAAGAGTAGATTAAAAGTCTGAATTATATAAAAATAATTACTGTTATTTTTAAAAAATTACAAGCAGCCAGAACTGTTTATTTTAAGTCTAGATTAATATTTTTAAGTAAACAAATATAACGGTACAAAAATAAAGAAAATTGCAAGTTTCAACGGCTTTTTTTTTTGTTGAAAGATTAGATTAAAAATCTTAATTATATATAAAAATGATGGTACGAAAATATAAAACATTGTAAAGAGCAACACTGTATTTCATTACAGACTAGATTTAATGAAACTTTTTTTATATAAACGAAAATTAGTAACTTACTAAAAGTTAGTTTTTATAGAAGAGTTTACTGAAAATTTATTCTTCAACAATTGTGCTAAAACTCACTTAAAACAGTACACAATCAGAAAAAATTAAATGAAAAGTTATAATCTTTATCCATGGTCTTGTTGAGTGTCTACCAGAAGAAAAAAAAATGTTTGCAACCTTTTAGGTGATTTGAGCAGCAAAGTGTATAATACATTTTGATAACTAGCACATTAAAATAAATTTATGGACTAACTTTTCATAAATAAACAATTTAAATCCTTAGTAGACAATTAGAATTAAATACATAAAGTTCAGGAGAGCAATAAACGAAGTTTATATGATAGTGATTCAGAAACGCTTCATTACCGCACAATTTATGTCATTACCGCGCTAATAATTTGGGCGTGGCAATGAGACATGAGTTGCCTACTTGGTAATATTATTTCCACGTATTTTACTCAGCAAAACCCCACGGTAAACTTACATTATTATGAATAAAATAATTTGAAAAGGTGGAGTGATAATAAAGGCCGTGGTAATGACAGCAATAAAGGTTAGTGATTTATTTTACGAATAAAATGCGGTGATTTTAGCTACTTAATCCTGCAAATTAAAAAAAATCCTCTCTGTTCCTTTTATTTTAAGGGATTGTCTCTGATGTTTTATTTTTTGCGAGGTATCGACATCAAAATTAGTAGACAAAGTTTAGAAAATACATAATGCATTCTTCACTGTTAACAAAAATAAAATATGATTCAGAATGCTTAAGTTATCTTTTATTAATAGAAATAAATTTCACTATCATCTACGGTAAGTTACGAATGAAAAGAATCCATGTTTACTAGAAAACTGTGGGTAGGACAGTGCGTGGTAAAGACATTTTAGGATTTTAAGTAATTATAAAATCAAATTATTCTGTAATCTTTTCATTTTAACATTTTAGTATGAAGAAATGTTTCTTCACCATATAGCAGAAGGAAAAAAAATTAGGGTAGAATTAGTTAATAGAGTAAAAGTTGTAATGGTCTAAAACTTGTCAGTAAAATGAGAATTAGCCATATAATATATGGTAAATCTAGTTGATAATGATAGCTATTTCATTAACGTGAACTTGGTTTGAATAACGATTACAGATATTTGTGCACGTTACAAGACCACTAAAATTTCAAGAATACTAGAAATAGAATACTAAAATTTCATATTTATTGTGTAGATCGCAGTAATGCCCATTTCTAGTAGATGGTGTACACTAGTGCCAGAGTTTCATTACCTGAAGGAGTGTTCAACTAAAGTGATATCAGCCCAGTAGAGACAACAGTAGAGTTTCAGCCTGCTGGCTTACAAAAGGTGAAGCCATTTTTATTTTCCCCCTCTTAAAAAATTACGGTTTGCCACCTTCCCGTTGTGCTTTCCGCCATCTTGAATAAAACGGTTAGAACTGCACTTGTTTCTATTTTCTCTTAGTATATCGCTTCCAGTGCATATTTCAATATTTCTTGGAGTAATTAAAAATATTTTGTATGAAAATTGTAGGAAATTAAATACTCTACAAGATTGTTATTATGGATTAGACGCTCAACTGTGCTAGAAAATAATTATTGAGATGAAACTACTGAAATATCTAACTTTTTACGTTTTTCTTTAGATTTTCGAAAATTTTAACAGCCCCGTATCTCAATAACTGTTCCAAATTATTAAACATTTCACGTATAAAACTTGTAGAAACATCAATTCTCTTTAAAATTAATAACGACAGCCTTCGGGCTGAAATACACTGGAAGTGAGATACCGTGGAAAAATTGAAAAAAGTGCCTTTTCTTAGCGTTTTTATCAAAATCGCGGAAAACGCACAAGGAGCGCGATGTCGAAAACTTGGATTATTTATGAGAAGATCTTTGCATATAACCATACCTGAAAATCGAAATAGCTCCATCTATTTTAAACCAACCCCCTTTTTTGAGCTAATTCTAGTTGGCTATATATTGGACAGGAGCACATGGTCATACGGTTGCCAGTTCGTCGAAGCAATAGAATGGCCAACAAACATAAAGCATTTTATTCGGTAGTGACAGAGAATGCTTCGTTTTTAGCCAACAGACAGTTTTCATACACTACAGACGAAATAGTTTAAACTAGGAAAGAACAAAACCTTGCCGCTAAGCACGGATTATGTTAGGTTTATTTTTAGGTTGCGAATAGTTCAAATAATAATGAAGTTGTTATTTTTACCGGTATAACAGGTGAAATTTACCAGTCTTCTCAGACGACCATTTTCAATCGCATTGACATTGACATCTTCAGTAAAGGAAAAAATCAATTATTGGATGTTTTATTTTAATGTAATTGCACAAAAGAAAACAATAGTAAACTATGTTGCTATATAAAATTGTTTACAAAGTTAATCTATGTTATTTGTTACCTTGGTGGTAATCTTCCGCTTGAATCAAACAGGTTGTCTCTAATTTCAATGTACATCACTACACCTACATCTGTGATGGGTTCAATCGGTTATTGAGTTCCACCGATGGAACAAGTGTTGAGTTTAGAAGCTTACCCTGCATTTTTAATTATAAAATTTGGGTTAAAATAATTTCAAAGAACCTACAGCCTATTTTGTATACAGTTCTCGCTTTTGCTGATTACCTCGTCGTATTCGCTGCGGATGACCAGACCAACAACACAACGTAAATATCATGCATGAAGAGTTGAGGAGCATTAACATGGATATTAATCCAGATAAGACCAAATGCATGAGAATAGGAAGACGTCCTAACCGTGTTATGAGAATCTTGAGACTGAAGGGATCAGTCCTAGAACTGGTGCAGGATTTTAAATATATAGGTGCCTGGATCAACGAAAGCGGGTATATCGATGGAGAGGTGTCGAAAAGGCTGTGAGCAGCTGGTAGATTGTTCAACGTAGTCCGGAAAGGTTTCCTCAACAAAAGAGAGGTGACGAAGAAGACGAAGATATCCGTCTACAAGTCTACGTTCCTGCCCATCCTATCTTATTCCTCCGAATCATGGACCCTTACCTCTAACCACAAAGGGCAGATCCATTCTGTCGTCATTGAGTTGAAGGATCTTGATGAATGACCGTGGCTGAAGAAGTGCACAAAGCGCTTCGAAGTCAAATCGAAGGGGCAGAAAACATTGATATTTCCGTCGTGAAATCCCTTCGGAAGCCTTACGGGTGGTACACAGAGTGCAGTGGTTGTACTGCCTACTGACCTGGGGAGAAAAGCTATGGAAATGGGTAGCATTCGGATTGGAAAAACATTTTCTCCCAGAGATGCTTCCGATGCTTCGTCTATGGTCACAGGGCGAGGCATTGCAAATGACCCGGCAGAACAAATCTCTGTCTACGATGTGGTGAAGAAGGTCATGCAGCAAAAGGATGTACTGCCGAACTACGTTGCCTTATCTGCGTTGAAGGAAGAAATCGCAAGCACGCAACCGGTAGCTTTAGTCTACCAGTCTACCAGCGAGCTGTGGAAGCAGCGACTAAGCGCGGGAAATGAGGTTTTTACAGCTGAACCTTAATCACTGCGAAGCTGCCCAGGACCTATGCTGGCAAACAATCAGTGAAAAGAACATTGACTTTGCTCTGCTATGCGAGCAGTATAGAGATGTTGATGGGCCCTGTTGCTGGATGAAAGACAATACTGGACGAGCTGCTATTTGGGTCAGTAAAGACCACTTCATTCAGGAAGTTCAAAAAACTCAGAGAAAAGGATTTGTATGGGTCAAAGTTGGAGACATTTGTAGTGTCTACGGATCACCGAGCGCATCTCATGAAGAATTTGAGGAACTGCTGGACAGTATTGTGCAGGAATTGCGAGGTTGTTATCCCCTCATCATCGCAGGAGATTTTAATGCATGGGCTACTGCATGGGGAAGCAGGGAGACCAACAGGAGGGGAGAATGTCTTCTTGACACATTCGCTGCGCTCGATATTGTTCTCCTTAACACAGGCTCAACCCCGACGTTCTCAAAAAATGGTTGTACATCCATAGTCGATCTGACTTGTGCAAGCGCAATCCTTGCCTGTAGCGACAGCAATTGGCATGTCAGTGATCACTATACTCATAGTGATCATCAGGCTATCTGCTTTGCAGTTTTTGCCCCAGGTTCTGCAAGAAAAAAGGTTAAACCGCAGCCAGCAGGGTGGAACTACCGATCCTTCGACAGAGATTCGTTTGTTACTATGATGGAGGGAAGACTTGACTTATTGGGGTCAGTTGAAGAGAGGGTTAATCAACTGATGCAGTTTATTACCGATGCATGTGATGCGTCAATGACGAGAACTGCCAGGAGAAATCGGCAAATGACAGTGAACTGGTGGAGTGAGGAGATAGCTGTTCTACGACGAACATGTCTTCGTATCAGGAGATTAGCCCAGCGAGCGGGAGGTCGTCTGACTTACGATGCTCGGAGACAGGAGCATAAGGAAGCTAAAAAGAACCTTGTCAAGGCAATAAAGGAGAGTTAACGGAACAGCTGGAAGAAGTTGTGCGAAGAGGTCAACGAAGATACATGGGGAAGGCCATACAAAACAGTCCTTGTTAAACTGAAAGGCACAAAGCTGTCGCCTCCGAGCTCTCCTGAATTGTTAGAGAAAATAGTAGCCGAGTTATATCCAAGACGGTTGGAAATATTCTTTGACAAAGTTCAGGGTTCTGATCTGGAACAGGTTTCAGAAATCACTCAAGAAGAATTGGACTTTGCCTGCAAAAGAATAAAGGACTGTAAAGCTCCGGGACCGGATAATGTTCCAAATGTTGCCTTGAAAGTGGCTATTATGTCAAGGCCAGAACTCTTCCTGGATATAAACAACTCTTGTCTCCGTGAAGAGATCCAGTGGAAGAAGCAACATATTGTACTCCTGCCAAAGGGTAAAGGGTCTCCGGATGACCCTGCATCTTATCGGCCAATTTGTCTCCTGGACAATACAGGGAAGAAACTAGAGAGGATCGTCCATGGTCGAATGGTTGAATTCAGTGAAGGAACCCGAGGATTGGCTGATAACCAGTATGGTTTTCGAAAGGGCAGATCAACAACCGATGCGGTCGATTTGGTGATTACTGCTGCTAGAGAGGCAATCGCAGGAAAGATGCGGAGAAGGGGTGGCAAGAAGTACTGCGCCATTATAACATTGGACGTACGGAATGCTTTTAATTCAGCTCGGTGGGATTGCATCATGGAAGGACTGCAAAAGATGGAAGTCCCACAATATCTCGTGAGGATTATTGAGAGTTACTTCACGGATAGAAGCTGGGTTGAAAACCTACAAGATCACGGGTGGCGTACCCCACGGTTCTGTTTTAGGGCCCTTGCTCTGGAATGTGATGTCCGACGCGGTGGTCAGGCACCCTATGCCAGAAGAAACGACTTCGCTCGGCTTTGCCGACGATCTGGCAATCATGGTCCGAGGAAAGCTCCTGGAGATCACTTATAATGCGAATAAGGCCGTCGCTGCCATTCGCCAGTGGCTTTCATCGGTTGGCCTCCAGCTTGCTGATCATAAGACCGAGGCAGTTCTTATCACCAGCAGGAAAGTAAGGGAGACTATCACTCTAACCATTGGGGATTATGACATCCACTCCAAGCCATCAATTAGATATCTCGGGGTGCAAATCGACGCCAGACTTCGTTTTGATGAACATCTGCACATAGCAGTAAAGCAGCCCGAGTGATTAACGCACTGGCTCGGATTATGCCAAATATCGGGGGACCTAAAGAAAGTAGGAGAAGGCTTCTGGCTACTGTGGCCAGTTCTACACTTTTGTATGCAGCGCCGATATGGAAGGAAACCATTCTAGTGAAGTCATATGCCCGCAAGGCTATCAGTTTTTATCGAAGGAGCGCTCTGCGAGCCGCTCGAGCGTTTCGCACTGTATCCTATGACGCAGTGTGTGTTATCGCCAATATGCCTCCGATCGACCTTCTGGTAGAGGAACGGAACCGGATATCCGACGAAAACGAGTAGATTTGGATGCTCAATGGGCGATGGTAGCGGAACAAGAGAGAAATAATACTCTTGAAAGATGGCAGACACGCTGGAATGCCTCATCCTTAGGAAGATGGACCCATCGCCTGATTCCCGACATCGCTGCGTGGATATCACGGAAACACGGACAAGCTTGATTATTATCTAACCTAGATGCTTATCGGGCATGGTTGCTTCAGGGCCTACTTAGCCCGCTTCAAGCTGAAGGACCAATCACCGTGCCCTACTTGCGCCAGAGTGGATGAAACAGTGGAGCATGCGTTCTTCTGTTGCCCATGCTTTGCTAAAGAAAAGGAAGAGTTAGATAGGAACCTTGGATAACAGTCAGTTCCGGAAAACTTAGTCGCTCTAATGATGTCCAGGCTGGAGAACTGGAGCGCTGTTGCAGACTATGCAGCGCTTATCGGTAGGCAGCTCAGAGCACTGGAGCGAGAGAGGAGAGGCCAGACAATGGCTTAATAAGAGGTCCAATGAAGAAGTAGGCGCATGGCCATCCTGCCCCCCGCGAAATAATGCTTGACAGCAGTTCGGCGGGGAGGCAATGATGAATAGGGAGGTGGTTTTTTAGTGAGTAGGAATCTCACACTGTTGTGGACGTCTAGTCACACATCGTCTTATGAAAGATTTTCCGCTACCTTACAAAAAAAAAAAAAAAAAAAAAAAAAAAAAAAAGGGCAGATCCAGACAATGGAAATGAGATACCTAAGAAAGGTTGAAGGAAGGATTTTCGTAAGATATATTATATCATACCCTTGACAAATCTTATCGAGATACAAACGATAGATATAGATAATTTAATATTATAGAAACTTATAAATAAAAAAAGTAAATCATAAAAAAAGAAAAAAAAAATGCATTACTTTTATAACAATTCAAAAATTCCATAATAAATGCTGAATTTTATATAAATCAAGTGCCAGAGGTTCCCAACAAAAAAAAAAGTTATAGCTGTTCTCTACTGACCCTTTTGAAAACTTTATTACAGAGTGGGCAAATGGCATTGACATGCATTTGTCAGCAGAGGCCAAGATTTTCATTCATTTTTATTTATTTTCTGCTTTATAGTACAGTAAATAAATTAGGCTGAAATAAACAAAATCGATGTTTTAATCGACTTACGTTTTGACAAGGTAAACCGACAATGCCAGTACCTTAAATGAAAATTTTCAATTAAAACAATAGATGGCTAAATTGGATTTGACCAAATCTTACTTGTACATAAATTTTACCAAGTACAAAATAATTCCAAACAGTTAGCGGACGGTGATAGAGCGTTATAGAACAACTTAATTTATTATTGAATAATAATAGCAAAAAATAAATAATAAAAAAACTAAAAGAAGGATTCTAAAACAATTTTAGATTTCGCAGTTTTTAATTTTTTTTTTTACCGAAAAGTTGATGATACCTAAATATGCATATGTATACATACATATCTATATTCTATGATTAGCAATAATCATCGTTAATTGGTTGAAATTATAAATAATGCTTACAATTTACTCCTATTTTGTTTTACCATAATCCATAACACAATTTGTATTAAATCTTGTATTAAAAAACATTTAAATTATTCTACATATAGTATATTAAATACGTTCAGATACAGACTACTGGCACGGTATGGAACAAATCGGTACAGATGTTGACATATGCAGACGACATAGATATTGTGGGGAGATCCAGACAAGCGGTAGTTGAAGCCTTCCTTGATCTAGAAGCTGCTGCGAGACGCATGGGACTCATTATCAATGAAGCTAAAACAAAGTACATGGTTTCGGATCAAGCTACGGGATTGGCAGGTGCGAGTATTGCTTTTGGGCCTTACAGGTTTGAGCAGGTCTCAGGATTTGTCTTTCTTGGATCTATAGTAACTTTCAACAACGAAATCGCAATTGAGATCAAGAGGAGAATGTTGGCTGAAGCAAGCATTAAATAAAGCATTTTTCAAGCGATCTAGTTACAAGGCGAACAAAAATTATCATTTATAAAACTCTTAACCGGCCTGTACTTTGTTATGGCTCAGAGACCTGGATTACATCCAGAGCTGAGGACCAGCACCTTCATATATTTGAGCGGAAAGTGTTGCGCCGAATTTATGGAGGTGTGTTTGAAATCAATGAATGGAGACGGAGAAACAATCGGGAGCTGTATGATTTAAATCATGAACAGAATATCTCCCGTTTCATCAAGTTTTGAAGGCTCAGATGGGAAGGACATCTCGCCAGAATGATGATTTACCACCTAGGAAAATTCTAACTGAGCCTCTATTTAGTCATCGCAGGGTTGGGAGACCAAAACTACGCTGGGCAGGTTGTGTGACCAATGACGCTAGAGAGTATCTGAGCGTGGGAAACTGGATGGCAGTGGCACAGAACAGGGACGCATGGAGGTTGCTGTTGGAGGAAGCCAGGACCCTTCACGGGTTGTAGTGTTACCAAAGAAGAAGAAGAAGTATATTAAAATAAAAATTGTTAGGAGCACATGGAGAAAGTGTACAATGACCTTAAACCTCCTGAATTAATTTAATCTGGTCAACTTGTTTTCCCTCCTCCTTATCTTTCTTTATTATAATTTTTATTTACAATTACATCAGTAACATTAATTAATTAACATTAAGTAACTTGATTTAATTAACAATTTTTATTTAACCAATAATCTTCTCAAAAGGAACCTAATTGAATGAGTTTATTATAATTTCAATTTATTAATTATGTCCGCATAGTTGATATCTTTACTTATTATGTCTTTCTAATTCAAAATTTGGGGTCTTTCAAAATCAAATTTATGGTTCGACTATATGCTATATTGAACTAATGTAGCTTCAACATTTTTACATTTTTTTAAGTTTTGGTGAAGTCCAGTTTTTGCTTAAGCTTAAGCTTTTTTGAGGTCCTCCGAATGTATACACTCTCACAATTCATGCAAATTACTTTATAAATGACAATTTTCCTTTCTTCTTTTTCTTCCTCCCTGTGCCATTTGTAGCGTGGAGGGATCTCAATCCAACGCTGCCAAGCGTCACGGTCCTTACAGAGCTGCTTCATTTGTTGGAGTGTTTTTTCCTTTTTTCCTCCAATTTTCTGGATATATTCCTGGTACGAAATCCTAGGCCCTCCACGTGGCCTCTTGCCGGTGGGTCGAGCTTCCATCACTTTTCTGGGTTCCCGGTCCTCGCTCATTTGACAAACATGGCCAAACCAGTTAAGCGGTCGTTTCTCTAGGGTAACTTTTAGTGCAGGAATTTTAAGCTCCTCCCTAATGCTTTGGTTTCTTACGCGGTCTCTTCTAGTTTTTCCTGCAACTCTGCGCAAGTACTTCATTTCGGCTGCAGTTATTCGGCTAATCTGCTTGTTGAGCATAACCCAGCTCTCACTTCCCTAGGTAAGAATAGGGAGGTACATGGACTTGTAAATGTGGAGCTTGGTCTCCTGCCCCACATCCCGATGTCCAACGATGCTGTTGCTTATGCTATAATAGATTTGGTTTGCTCTAGCGATCCTATTTGCTGTCTCCCAATCTATTCTGCCCTGGCTGTTTATGTTGTTTCCCAAGTAGTCGAAGTTGTTAACTACTTCGAGAACTTCACCGTTACAATACACCTCCACTACTTCCTCCTCAGTAAAGGACCAGTACCTTACTCTTGAGGCATTGATAGTCATTCCTTTTATTTTCAGTTCCTCCTGCCACTCCAGCAAAGCTTGCAGTAGCTTCTCCTTTGTATCACATACGAGGACAATATCATCTGCATACAAGAGAGAATGACTGAGTATTGTCCTCATTTGCCTTTCTCTATAATCTATTTTGTTTTTCATATTTGGTATTTTGTATTATATCTTATTATCATTATGTAACCCTAATTTTATTTCTTGGAGATCGTATCGAGTAAATGTTTTTTAAATATTATCTGTTAGGCCTGGTATATATTGCATTTTTAAATATTGTTTTTGACCATTTTTATTTGTGTCCCTTCCTATATAAATTTTATTTTCATCTATTGCTAACTAATTATAATTTGTGATATTGGAAAATAGCTACAATTGATAAAACGTAATACAGTCGTTCAATATACAATGTTTGCACTGCCATGATTAATTGTTTTACTAAACGATATTACCAGTAGAGTATATTACAATTTTTTCATATATGCCGATGCAGGGGTGGGAACTTGAAATATCTCAGGCTTCTCTTGGTAAAATGCATAAACGCTGATCTCTGGTGGCTCAACTCTTTTCCCCATCTGGGTGTCTATGGACTCTTATCAAAGAAGTAAGTCTCTTAAATCAGTGCTCCCAAGAGCTCAATCAAACAACCTACCGCCAAAGCATTAGTCCTCTCCAATCCCTGAGACCAACCCTGGAGTCCCTTATTTTAAGATGAAAAGATATTCATAACCGTCCTTCCATATCTACTTCTGACGATTTCTTGTCCCTTCTCTGCTGTCGATGGACGGGTATTTTTAAAATAACATTAAGCCTGAAGCTCGTTCCAGTTTCTCTGAGGAACGGTTTTAACTCGTCAAGGAACCGATTACTCAATTACTCCACAATTTTTTTATATAATAATTATACCATCTCTCTTTGGAATGAGTTATCTTTCAGAAAAGATATTTAGAACTTTCGAATTTGTAAATAACTATACCCTATAGCAGGAGTGCCCAACCTTTTTACAACTCGTGCCACACCTCCGCAATAATCATTTCTGTATTGTAAAGGTGCTTGTTTTTGAATATATGTTTTCCCCTTTTGTAAATTTTTATATTAATACCAACAGAATGAAAAGAGTAAATAATTATTATTTATCAAACAAAACTTTATGTTAGGATAAACCATGTACAAACTACTTGGTAATCGTTAATTAACACTAACTCGAAGTTTGTCAGCCTTTCAGAATATTATATTATTGAAAAATAACAACATAATGAATACAAAATTTAAAAACCTACTGTACCGCCCGCGAGCATTGGCTCCAGATTGCTCCAACCCCCAGAGTGCCACATTTTGGCACGCGTTCCTTGGATTGGGCACACCTGCCCTACAGAATGGCTTTCTTTGAGTTATCTTCCGGGCAACGGATCCATTTAAGATTATGAAGCAAACATATTAAACAGGAAAGAGCTTAATACTGCATTAACACCTTCAGAAAGAGGGAAATGGCTAAAAAATAAAGATATATGAGGCTATGCACCTTGCACAGAATTTAGATATTGTTTTTATAATAGAATAGACTAATGGTAGAAATTTAAATTCTTGTTTTTAGTTTTTGTTTATAATCTTTCTCTGGGGGTGTGCATTATAGCTTCATATTTCCTTTCCTTTCCAAATATCGCTTACTCTAAATATTTTTCAACATGTCTATTTTATATTTTAACTTTTTCATAGTTTCCAGTTGGGCTCAAAACTGACAGAACATCATTAAATACTATTTCCTCTAATATGCTAAGATTAACCAGTTCCCAAACCCATGCCATTTTAAGTTATGTAGCTAGATAGAAAAAATTAAAATTTCCAGTAAACCCAAGTTTTTCTGAATTTTGAATGTGTGGATAAGGGAAAAAGAGAAAAAAAATTCAAATAAAAAATAGAACTAAAAAAAAACAATTAATTGTGCAAAAAGTTATTTAAAAGTTAATTGTGCTGTAGGGCAGGTGTGCCCAATCCAAGGAACGCGTGCCAAAATGTGGCACTCTGGGGGTTGGAGCAATCTGGAGCCAATGCTCGCGGGCGGTACAGTAGGTTTTTAAATTTTGTATTCATTATGTTGTTATTTTTCAATAATATAATATTCTGAAAGGCTGACAAACTTCGAGTTAGTGTTAATTAACGATTACCAAGTAGTTTGTACATGGTTTATCCTAACATAAAGTTTTGTTTGATAAATAATAATTATTTACTCTTTTCATTCTGTTGGTATTAATATAAAAATTTACAAAAGGGGAAAACATATATTCAAAAACAAGCACCTTTACAATACAGAAATGATTATTGCGGAGGTGTGGCACGAGTTGTA
Organism: Rhaphigaster nebulosa; assembly: GCA_948150685.1. Lineage (NCBI taxonomy): Eukaryota > Metazoa > Arthropoda > Insecta > Hemiptera > Pentatomidae > Rhaphigaster > Rhaphigaster nebulosa. The sequence continues at coordinate 100,410,643 of OX411306.1, read as the reverse complement.
AAAAGGTTGGGCACTCCTGCTATAGGGTATAGTTATTTACAAATTCGAAAGTTCTAAATATCTTTTCTGAAAGATAACTCATTCCAAAGAGAGATGGTATAATTATTATATAAAAAAATTGTGGAGTAATTGAGTAATCGGTTCCTTGACGAGTTAAAACCGTTCCTCAGAGAAACTGGAACGAGCTTCAGGCTTAATGTTATTTTAAAAATACCCGTCCATCGACAGCAGAGAAGGGACAAGAAATCGTCAGAAGTAGATATGGAAGGACGGTTATGAATATCTTTTCATCTTAAAATAAGGGACTCCAGGGTTGGTCTCAGGGATTGGAGAGGACTAATGCTTTGGCGGTAGGTTGTTTGATTGAGCTCTTGGGAGCACTGATTTAAGAGACTTACTTCTTTGATAAGAGTCCATAGACACCCAGATGGGGAAAAGAGTTGAGCCACCAGAGATCAGCGTTTATGCATTTTACCAAGAGAAGCCTGAGATATTTCAAGTTCCCACCCCTGCATCGGCATATATGAAAAAATTGTAATATACTCTACTGGTAATATCGTTTAGTAAAACAATTAATCATGGCAGTGCAAACATTGTATATTGAACGACTGTATTACGTTTTATCAATTGTAGCTATTTTCCAATATCACAAATTATAATTAGTTAGCAATAGATGAAAATAAAATTTATATAGGAAGGGACACAAATAAAAATGGTCAAAAACAATATTTAAAAATGCAATATATACCAGGCCTAACAGATAATATTTAAAAAACATTTACTCGATACGATCTCCAAGAAATAAAATTAGGGTTACATAATGATAATAAGATATAATACAAAATACCAAATATGAAAAACAAAATAGATTATAGAGAAAGGCAAATGAGGACAATACTCAGTCATTCTCTCTTGTATGCAGATGATATTGTCCTCGTATGTGATACAAAGGAGAAGCTACTGCAAGCTTTGCTGGAGTGGCAGGAGGAACTGAAAATAAAAGGAATGACTATCAATGCCTCAAGAGTAAGGTACTGGTCCTTTACTGAGGAGGAAGTAGTGGAGGTGTATTGTAACGGTGAAGTTCTCGAAGTAGTTAACAACTTCGACTACTTGGGAAACAACATAAACAGCCAGGGCAGAATAGATTGGGAGACAGCAAATAGGATCGCTAGAGCAAACCAAATCTATTATAGCATAAGCAACAGCATCGTTGGACATCGGGATGTGGGGCAGGAGACCAAGCTCCACATTTACAAGTCCATGTACCTCCCTATTCTTACCTAGGGAAGTGAGAGCTGGGTTATGCTCAACAAGCAGATTAGCCGAATAACTGCAGCCGAAATGAAGTACTTGCGCAGAGTTGCAGGAAAAACTAGAAGAGACCGCGTAAGAAACCAAAGCATTAGGGAGGAGCTTAAAATTCCTGCACTAAAAGTTACCCTAGAGAAACGACCGCTTAACTGGTTTGGCCATGTTTGTCAAATGAGCGAGGACCGGGAACCCAGAAAAGTGATGGAAGCTCGACCCACCGGCAAGAGGCCACGTGGAGGGCCTAGGATTTCGTACCAGGAATATATCCAGAAAATTGGAGGAAAAAAGGAAAAAACACTCCAACAAATGAAGCAGCTCTGTAAGGACCGTGACGCTTGGCAGCGTTGGATTGAGATCCCTCCACGCTACAAATGGCACAGGGAGGAAGAAAACTCAACTTCAACTTTCAATTCAACTTTCCTAGTTGAATGGCAATATAGCAATTAAAGCCCATACTTTAAGTTAAAAGTTTTACTTTATAGCATGGGGTGTCTTTGCAAATGATATGACATAAATGCCACAATATTTTTTCTTATTAATTTTGAATTGCTAAAAGGTACAAAAAAAAAAAATATAAACAAAGGCAAACGTATCTTCAATAATATTAAGGCTATGCTTATATAGAAGAAGCCAAAAGACTCAAGAATAATAGAAAACAAATAATCTGTCTATATTTCGCCAATTCAAACATCATCAGGACAGATGAAGAAACTCATATCAGTCCAAAAAAAACAAAATCAGAGACAGCACGCCACACCAAGACATCCAGACACTTACTGAGAAAGAAGGGAGGTAGCTAACACGACAACAGCTGGAAAAGATTAAACTACAAACAGCTAATCATAAAAATAAATCAAACAATAAAAGATCTGGTGCGTTGCGCGCATCACACAACTTTTCTTTACCATCTTATAATAATTATCGTTTTAACATAATTTTAAAGAGGCCACATAAACACTACTTTAAATAAACTCACCAGTATACACTTCTTCACGTCTTCTCTCACAAAAGTACAATAAAATATTTTTAAGGCAATTTTAGTACGACAATTCTGTATACTATATGTATTAGGTCAAGCTAGTCAAACTGAAAATTCTCCATAGAAACATCATGTTTCCATTAAATAGTATAAAAGTAGAAATTATTAAGTTAATTTATACTTTTATATACTTACATTACTTTATTACAGAGTATTGTTGACAACAGGCTGGCGGCTTGGTGGGAGGATGTTCGGTCGCATCCATCTCCTATCGGGCGCGCTCGGCTTTCTATCTAGGGTCTTGTAGTCTAATACTGGTCCAATTTCGATCATTCTTTTTTTGTTATTTAGAGAATTTAATTACATTTCATACCATCGTAATTTGCCATAAAATGCATACTTTATGAGTTATATGAAATAAAAGGTTTTTTGGCCATCAATTTTTTCCCTGCATTTTCTTGTTAATGTACTAAATAAATTAAAAGTTAAAGGGCCTTAAGGAAAAGAGATTAGATTCAATGAAAGTGCAAGTTTCAAATTCGCATTAGCCGCTTACGAAAAAATTAAAAATCTATGATAAATGTAATTGGTACTTCCGGTTAGTGCGATACACTGTATCTTTGCTAATACTGGTCCGATTTCAATTATTTCTTTTTTATATTTTAGATAATTTAATTATCTTTCATATGATTGTATATATCATTTACCACAAAATGCATACATTTTAAGTTATGCGCAAAAAAAATATTCTTTACATCATAACTTTTTTTCTTGCATTTTCTCGTTGATGTACTACACATATGAAAATATGAAAAGGCTTTACGGATAATAATTTAGGCAAGTTTCATCAAACTCGTTAGAGCTGTTTTCGAGAAAATTGTAAAAACGTGTAAAATCCATGATATATATAAAGTTGCACTTTCGGTTAGTCGATTTTGACGAAATAGCTGCTGTAACATCACAGGCATATAGCTACCTTAAATACGTATTTTCAGTTTCTTTTTTAAGCTAGGCTGTTCATATACAGACACACAGATCCTTTTACAAGCAGTCAGTCCTTAAATCGCGTATTTCCGTTGAAAATTCGAATTCGAAAATTTTCAGGATTGCATAACTTCCCCTTACTGTTTCATATATAGGTAAGATAATGTAAAAAAGAAGAAACCTAACAAATACAATAGTGGACACGGCTGTGCCACAAAATATATTCATATGGAAGAGCAAAAGCTCAAATTGAGACATAAATAATTATTAGGACAAAAATGGAAGGTCCCAAACAATAGGCCAAGAGTCTTAAAAATAAACTGTTGATATTTCGCCAATTCAGTCATCTTAGGACAGAAGGAGAGGAAAAATATCCCTATATTTATAGGTTATTTGCTTTCTGTAATTTTTGAGACTTCTGACTTCTTGTTTGGAACCTACCATTTATAACCAAACAATTAGGACTATGGCCAGTTCTATTGAACCTGATTTTATTTTAGCAAAATGTCAGTTAATTTTTTTTTATACAGCATTTGAGAGTTTTTAAAGTTGAATGTGCATTAAAACAAAATAATGTTAATCATAAAGTTATTAATATGGATAATTATTTATTATAATTATGCAAAAATTTAAATTAAAATGAATTTCAAATTGGAATGACATCAAAATGGAATATTCTTAAAGGTAGAGAAACTTTTAATATGTTGTTATTATAACTAATTATTGCGATAATTATTAATTAAGGCAGGAGGCAATTAATGGTGCTTTTTTTTTGTTCTATTTCAGACAGGTAGAGGAAGAGTCACAGGCCGGAGCCTGTAATGAATAGAGGCTAGAGGCAGTGCCACTTCTCGACTCCACTCCACTCCCTGTTCCCTACTTGAATTTAATTAGTCATTTATCCCTTTAAATATTCAAGACCTGTCAGCCGGGACATACTCCAAATGAAAAGTATAATAAGCACGTAATATTATATACCTGTACAAGTTTTTAATTATTAAGGAAATAATCATCAGTCGAGTTCGTTAACGTTTCACAAAAATATTAATTAGTAACTTGCAGGTTAAAATTCTGGGCCGTCATTGCACATAAAACGCATGAAGGAAAGTTCATTCAATTAAGGTACTTCCACGACCACAATGTTTAGCATAGCTTGCGCACAACTCAAGTAAATAAGTAAAACCATTCAATGATTCATACCAAAATGGAGGAAAACCCCTCTGAAAATAATGATTAATGAATGTTAACAAATATACTACATTTCTGGCAGTCAACAATTGCGAATTAAGTTTAATCGCTAATAGTAATCCCTAAATAAAGAATAGCCTTCATCTAAATTCAAATATCGTTTTTCAAATATTCCTAGCTTATGATATTTATTTATCAATGCGTCTAAAAATCATTGCGTGCTGAACGTTAATCGAAGTTGATGTGACCACAATTTTTTTTTTAGATTTCCAGGAAAACGATCCTTCTTCCGTTAGGTAATTTGGAGGAAGTCGGTAATGGTCTCCTTAAATCGAAACCATCAACTGTTAAGAGTTGCCCTTTACGGAGCATGCGCACTAAACACTGATGTTTCAGAAATCAGCCAAGAGAATTCGCTAGGATTCATACTTCATACCTCAGTATGACTCGTAAAGATATCCTTTCAAACCTGTTGTTTAAGTATGATCTTTCAACTTCAGCTGTACAGCTGTATCTGAACCACTCGTTTTTATTTTGTTTTTTTAATTTTTGCGGTAAGAGGAACCTTCAGAACAGTTCTTCAAAGTACTTTATGATTTAGAGTTCTCTTTGACAGTTTTCTAGTTTTTAAGCGCTTATCCAAAGTTACCCGACCAAACACTATAATAGAGATAAGCACAGATCTCTGTTGTGGGACCCTGAATATCAGGCTAAGTCCACACCAAGTGCGTACTAGATAATACTTCATTGAATTATCAACCTCATAAAAATGTACGAGATTGAAAAATGGGCTTGAGTGTAATATTTAAATATAACCGTCTAAGGAACATTTCTAAAAACAGAAGACAAATCTAGCTAAAAAATAAATATTTTACAGTATCTTAAAGTCTATCTTTGTAAAATCTAGAGTGCACTCACCCCACATTAGCTAACTAGAAATACGAAAAGAGGTATAATCCTATACTGACTTGGTATATAACAATGTAGTTATACTTGGAGCACAAATAGCCTTGGACTCATAGTGTATGTAGATAATTAATAATTTAAAATAAAGGAGTTATATAATGAAATCAATTGATGTTGCTTGATCGACTGTGATATTATGATGAAATAAATAATCAGGATGCAGTCAACAAAGTGTATATTTTATTATTGAAGCCGACATTTCGGCTCAATCACGTGAGGCATCATCAGGACTTAATTTAAATCAAAGATACAAGATATAAGATATCTTCAGTAAAAAATAAAGATGAAATCCAGATAACTTAGTAATAACAATGTAAAAAATAATTTATTATAGACAAATAATAATGTACTATCAATATAAATTACAAAAATACAATGATAGAAATAACCTATTTTAGTTGGAAGCTATGACAGAACTGAGATAAGGAAAAGAGTCGGAGTGGACGAAGGTTGGAGAGAATTCTAACTGCCAAATTTTTGTAACAGTATTACAGACAAATGAGATAAACGACTTATGAGATAAATAATAATATATAATATGATAATAACTCAGTAACGATAATAACGGAATAACTCATTGGTAAGGCTCTGTGCTACCATGCTCCCGATTCCGGGTTCGAGACCGGCTGTGGCAGATAATTATTTATTCTGTTATCAGCTGTGGATCGACCCTGTGTGATCGAGAGACCCTCCTGGGGTTCACCCAGTCTCTATAAAGTGGGGTACCCTTAACTGGGGAAAAACCTGGCGGTTTAGCGTGATCTCGGCTAAATCACCTCCTAGCAAAACCGTTGGCTTAGAAACAGTATGGTCCTTACCAAGTACTGAACCCACGAACCTTCATGGGTTGTAGTGGTACATGTTTTTTTTTCTTATGAGATAAATAATGAAATTATAACCAAATAATAGTTAGAAATATATATAGTATTTAGTTATAACCTCTGTATTTATCTCATCAGTCGTTTTTCTAATATTTTACTGGAATACCGTTGGAATTCGGCAGTTAGACTACTCCCCACCCTTATCTCAGTTCTGTCACTGTTTCGAACAAAATAGGTTAGTTTTTCCATAGTATGTTTGTATTCTATATTAATATAGCATTATTATTTCCTGTACATAATAATATTTTGTTGAGTGCATTCTGATTATTTATTTCATCCTAATGAAATTTAATAAAAAACAAATAAGGATTTTTTTTGGAACACATCTTCTTGAAACAAATTATTCCTGTAGTCACCGTAATCAAATTTATTTAAAAAAATTGAAAAATTAATTTTGCTGACATATTAAGAAATCGAAGTTCCATATTAGTTCTAATAAGTTCCATTATAGTTAAAACATTCTAATACCATGTTGGTTTACAGTATAGTTCTGAAATATCAGAGGCTGAGTCTTAGAAATGCTGAAATATACTAGCTCCATAAAATCTACACTAACACTTAATAAATAGCTAGTAGCTGTGAAGATATAAATGAGGGCTCCGTTCTTAAGGGTGATATTAACATTAAACAGACGATAAGATAAATCTTGGCATGAGTATATCTCCTCTTATAGGATCCCATATACCCTAAAGGCCCATTAGGTCCAAGGTAAGTATACCATAATTTTGAGCAGCATAGAGCCAGTTAACTTAAAAATAACCGTTTTCCACCATCAGTATATTAGCTGATAACATACACTTATTATTACTGTGCATAACTTCTCGGTTGTGCCAGTTTTACCGCAATTGCAGAATGTGTAAAAGAGAGAAATAATAATGATCTACCTCAGTTAGATTGTGATCGATTCATCAGCCAGTACCAAGAATAGTTTTACATTCCAGGCTTTGAACTGAAGATCTCAAATTTTCAAACCTCAACTCGCACTAATAACTCAATATTTTAAATGCTAAACCAATTCGGTTACTATGTTTAGTTAAGTACTAAGTCATTAAATCATATGATAGAAGATAGAAATACTCTCAATCAGTTGGTGCTTGCGTATTTGTTATTTGAAGGAGCAGATACTTTAAATTCATCCTGAGATTGTTTTATATATATATATATATATATATATATATATATATATATATATATATATATATATATAAAAAGGAAAGGTCTGGAGGAATACAATATAAGACTTAATTCCATCCCTGAATGTAAACAGAAATCAGATAGTATATATAGAGGATTACTGAGAGAAATCAAGCAGTCTTATTTCAGATTTCGTGAACGATGTTTCTTGCTCCCTTTTCCTTTCTTTGTTTTTTTATCAGTTTTGATTCGCGGTATTCTAACTTATATATATATATATATATATATATATATATATATATATATACACACACAAACACTTGTACATATATTTGATGATCATCCAATCACGTTCAGCTCCTCTGCTAAAAATTTAGGATTTACTATTGCTATGTTTCTGGCAAACTGCTTTTCTAAGGCAGGTTCAAGGTTCCAGAAACCACATTTACTTAATTTACTTATCTAATTTATTCTCTATTTGCATCAGTTCCAGAAGGGAGCCGATCAATCAAAATATATTTTAACATAAAAGGCTAGAGACCGCATACCCTGCTATGGTCACTAGTTTGGGATATTATAAATACCATTGGAAATCCTTTCCAAGGGTGTCGTGTTCATCATTTCACTTAATTAAACTATATGATGGCATGCAGAGTAAATAGAATAGTAGATTTTGAATGAAGATTTTATTTAAGTTGCGTTATTAATTAAACTACTGGTTTACTAATTTAAATTCTAAATTACTCTCATTGTCAAAATCTATGGACTGTAACGTAACAAACCTAGTACCAGAATAAAGCTATTTTTTGTTCTATATATTTGTTAATGGAAGGGGCAAATGGTATATGTTATGGTATGACAAGTGGTAGATTGTTATAGGTATATATAGGTGTGTGTGATTTTTGTTTAGTTGAGGTATATTCTCATAGAATTATGCTAGTGGCTTGAAAAGAATATCATCATTATTGCCTTGAACCGCCTGAGGTGTGAGGGATCTCAAAAAGATCATGACCAAGAAACACTATGACCTAAAAAGCATAAAGTGGGTTAAACAAAACTTCGAATTTTCGAAGCGTGGTTCATTCACACATTTCTTTTGTTTGCTATAATGAAACACCTTTAATCTTCGCAGCTCGCTCTGTAGATCCAAATGAGGCTTTTGGTATTATTATCCTGATATGTTTCTTTGAGATATTCTGTCCATCGTCCTACACAGCAAAACTGCATTAGTACCTCAAATAAGCCAGTCAAAGGGCATGCAAAACGTTCATTCTCTTTAGAATTTCCTTTATGTACTAGGAATGGACCTGATTTAAGTTGTTAATAGAGGGGGTGGTATTGGAAAATCATAAGTGAACAATTAAGAAGACGCCCTGAATTACAAAAAATCAATTCATCATTTCTTCGCTTAGACAACGATCAGTCTCATAGTACCGTGTGTCTGTTAAGAGCTTTTTATTAATCATGCAATTGGCACTATGTTAAAACGTCCACACCAGCTCGTTTACGTGATTTTTGATATTTTTTAACGTACAGCCGGTTCTAAAAAGAGATATATTTAAAATCGCAAAAGCTGTGAAAGAAAAGTTACAGAGGACGTGAATATTTTAACAATCAATGATTTATTTGATGGACGCATCACTTTGAGTGACGCAGAGAAAGTGAACATATTGAAGATAATAATTTAAGATTGTAAGTGAAAACTATGATAATATTTTACAGCAGTATTTATTTAATAGTCAAACTACTACAGAACACTGTACCTACGGAAATTTCATTTTAAAATTTGAAGACAGAAGGAAATTTAGGCTGATGGTTCCTAGCGGGTATAAAATGGGTATAAAAAAGCAATACTCAGTTGCTAATGGAAACGGCTCTTAGCAGATTCAAGGAAATTGATTAGGATATGTTTACTCATTTACTTACTGAAGGTTAAAGTAAAAAAACATAAATGCGTCTCATCTTTTTTTTTTCTTTTCTTATAATTATTTTATGATTATTCGTCACAGTCCTAGTTAGTTCTTTATTTGAATGTCAAGGCGCAAAACCTGTTGGTCATCAACGCCATTTATTTTTCGATGTTATATTATACTAAATTCAATATAACTAGAAATAAAAATAATAATGATATTAAATAGATTAACATAATTATGTGTTTATCAATAAACCTTCTTTGGACAGAAAGTTGATAAGCTTAGTAGCCGTTTCCTCCTTATTACCCAGAGATACTGATATATTCAAAGGTATTCTACATTCCTTCAACCTCCTGATGTAGAAAGAACAATCGTCTAAGCAACCTGTTCTCTGTAGCTACTGCGGCTGGAACTGTTCCACGCGCCGTCCCTCTTTATAGTACCCATTTTACTAGCCATTTTACTTAGCTTATCCTACTACTTGTGATGCTGACAAGAAAGCTTTGCCGCGACCTAGAAGGATGAGAGCTTCTTTCATTTCCTTTAATGCCTATATGACTAGCTGACCAAATAAAATATATCGAAATTCCAAAATATTTTAGCATTTCTACAATTCCTAGAATGCAATGGATTCCTATGTGGTCTGGATACATGTTATTCATGGCTTTTAATGCACTTAGTGAATCTGATATAATCACAATATTTTTAATTGGGGATTTTATGACGCGTGAAAGAGCTATTACGATGACGTTGATCTCCGCGGTGTAGATATTACAAAGGTGATGCAACTTACATTTGGGGGTTTTATGGGGAATAACAAAGGCAGATGCTGTGGATGAATTTGATTTAGATCCTTCGGTGAATATTATAAGGTGTTTAGGCATAGAGAGGATTATTTTATGGTATTGTTCTTAATACTCTCCTGGCATTTTACTTTCATTTCTGAGTTTTGAGAGTTGGAGGTACAACTCGCGTCGCACATAAGACCAAGGGAGTTTTTGGGTATTTCCGGTATTTCCTTTTCTATTGTGTTCAATTTGATTTGCTTCAGTTTATTTATTGCAACGGATATTTTTTCTGCTAATGGAATTGTGGCATTCCTCTTCCGTTGAAATCGTGTTGAAAATTTAGATTGAAACATGTATTTGTGAGTGGGATGTGTGGCTGTGGATATAGCTTAGTTATACAGTTTACGGCTAGTCTCTGCCTTCTGAAGATCAAAGGTGTTAGGCCAGATTCGACACAAATGTTCAAGATTGGGCTAGTTCCTAGAACTTAGTGCACTAAGTTCACCTTGTCTAAGTTATATTTTCGAGCAGACTCGTAAACAAAAATGTCATAATCTATTTTGGAAAGGGTCAAAGCTTGGTACACTATCAGCATCGTAGTCCTGTTCGCTCCCCAGTTTGTACCGCCAAGGACTCTCAATATTTGAAGCTTCCTAGTACAAATTTCTTTTAGTGGTTTTATGTGGTGTCTATCAAATGACAGTCCTAGAAATTTGCAGATGTTCACGTATGGTTAAGGTAACTGCCAAGAAAAAGTTCTGGTGATTGTGGGATGTTCCTTTTTTTATTAAAGTGGACAGATTTTGTTTTTAGAAGAAAAGCGTAGTCCCGATGAACTGGACTAGTCATTTATGCGATTCAGTGCATCTTGCAACTTTTTTTTTATGGGCAGGTTGCTCTGCAAATAATTGCGAGATCGTCGACGAGGAGCATCACTTTTACACCACATGGTAGATTTTTTACTAAATCTCTGATTAGCAGAGCAAAAAGCGTGGTGCTCAAAACACAGCCTTGTAGTATTCCACTTATTTGCTTGCATTGCTTGGAAAATGATGTTCCTATGCGGTTGGAAATAAATTATTGGATAAATTTAGGCAAATTACCAACTAATCTTTAGGGGGAAAATCTGGCGGTTGAGCGTGATCTACACCAAATCACCTCCTTGCACAACTTCTTAGCTGCCTTTTCTAGTTGAAGAAATGCTTCCTTCAGTGCATTCCTGACAACAATATCGAAATCATTGGTGTATCCGAATATCTGGACGGTTCTGTAGAAAATGGAGCCCATCACTACTCTTTCTTCAGCAAGATTAAATAGTAGGCAGACTAGCGCATCTCCTTGCCTAACTTCTGTACTAGAATCAAATTCTTCACGCATTTCTGATCCAATGAGCACTATGAACTTTGTCTCTTTCATCGTCATTTTGGAGAGCCGTATTAGTTTGGGGGAATAATGAGATCATGCAAAACCTGATAAAACTCTAGTCGGTCAACACTGTCGTAGGCCGACTTGAAATCAATAAATAAATGGTGCGTTGTGATTTGATATTCATGTGCCTTCTCAAGAATCATCCTAATAGAGAAGATCTGGTCGGTGGTGGATCAATCCTTCTTGAGGCCAGCTTACTATTTTCCAAGAACTCTTTCTGCATGGAGGACAAGTCTGCAAAAGATGACATTGAATAGGACGGCGCACGGCAATAGCAATAGCGATCTCGCATAGAATGCGCTGGCGATCGAGATCGCTCAGAACTATGTACGGAGGAGATCGGGCATGTTCTCTTTCCCATGCAGGTGATTAAATCAAATAAAATCAGATTAAAACTAGCAAATTCATCAATATTGTGTTGAAGTTTTTATTTAATTTTATTGTTGCACTATGAATTTATCCAAACAGGTTTGGGGAAATAATATAAATGTTATATTTAGACGAATATTTAGAATGGTAAAAATAGCAACTTCCCCTCTTCCCTCCCCTTTATGACGGAGTAATGATTATAAAGGTAGATCAGTGTTTGCATGATAAAAATCAAAATTTGAATTACTATTGTATAAAGGATGATATGTATAATGATTAATTGGATTGTTTAATCTTGATATCAACTGGAAATAAATCATAAAACCGTCTACCTACATTTTCGAATAAAAGAAAAGAATTTAAAGAATCCTTATCTGTTGTAGGCTGGGTGGGTAATCCTGAGGATAAACGAACTATCTCCTTATATCTCTTTTCGAACAATGGTTCGAAGAGTAGTTATTTTTGATTTTGAAGTCGCCGAAACATAACCTTCCTGTTGATGTCCCTCTTTTATTTTATGGAAAATGAAATTTCTTGTGTTATACATTTTTTTAACATTTTCTGTGAACTTGGTAGGATACCAATTGGATTGGAGTTAAATGAATTAACTTTATATTTGCAGGAGAAGCTAGATTAATAAACACCAATGAATCAATGAATAAACACACAAATAAGAAAAAAATAATTATATTATATTTCGACGTTTCAGCCTAAGTTTTAGGGCATCATCAGGGCAGAATAGGTATAGTCAAGCGCCAAATCAATTTATTTTTAATCTATAACAATATTATTTATATTCTTTATTTTTGTTTTCAATAATTTTATTTAATTTTTCTTCTTTATTTATTTTCATTATCAACTTTATTTATTTTCTATGTTCAAATACAATTTTTGTTTATCAAGTTAATTTTACTTTCCCTATTTTACTTACCTATGTATGAAATACATAGTAAGAGGGAGAGAGGTATTATAATCATGAAACATTCCGAATTCGGGTTTTCAAAGAAAATACAGGCATTAAGTGCCCTTTAGTCCAAATAACCAGTACATTCAGGTGTGTCCGTGGGTACCTATCATGTTTTGGTACCTAAGAACAACCAATCATATGTTTAATTTAATAACACATATCGAATTTTAAATTTTCAAAAATATATTATTCAAAAATTTAAATCAAATATAAAAAAATTGTTTTTTAAGAGTATAGAGTATAAACATTTTGCTTTGTGAATAATATATTTACCAACGACTGAGAAAATTAAATATATAAATTTTTTTCTTATGCACAGTAGTCTCCCCCGCTTTATATCTGTAAATATAAAATAACAAAACAAACTCAAAATTAGAAATTCTTGAAAATCATACAAAGTTGTATGTTTTTGTTACACTTTTGAATACCTTCTTATAATAACATACTGAACATTCATAATGCTCTTTCATAGGGCATTACGAGGGTTTAGAGTGTTTTGATAAGAAGGTATTCAACAAGGTATCCAAAAAAACACACCTGAAATACGATTTTCTAACAATTTCTAATTTGAGTTGTACATTTACTCTACGAGATTTGCGATATGTCGTGGTAGATTTAAGAAGAGAGTGGTTGGAGATTTTTTCATCTTTTACTCCGCCTGAAGTATCTTTATTCTAAGTCGACTCTGGGTTTCTTATACACACTTTTCCAAAGCACTCTCTATAATGACGTTCTTTCTACTCGTCCAATACATTGCGGTTAACAGGTCCAGATGGCAGAGCCAGCCTTAATTTCTCATGTAATCCACTAAGATCAAGCAGAATTTACAGCGACATTTAGTGTCTTTTTCTTTCCCGCCTCTCATACGCCTCTGGTGTCTTTTGAAATGCTGAAAGGGAGCCGTAAGAAATAATTGTTATGAAATAAATAATTGATAATGCCACATCAATTATTTCTCATAGTATATTTTTGTAACTAATTATAAACACTACAGAACATGTATTAATTATTCAACAGGATAGTTAAACGCTTGGCTGAGGATAGAAATACAATAAATTATTGGTGTACGTAATAAAATATAAGGATGGTGTTATTTTACAACGTTTAACCTAAAAAATATATATTATGAAATTTACAACTGTCAGAGTTAATATGCAACTATCAGTTCGTAGTACATAGTCGCTAAAGACTATATTGTAATCGCATTTTTAAATATCTTAATATGTATAAACAAATACTAAAGGAATAATTTTTTCAATTATATTAAACTTTGCTGAATCATCTTCTAATTCTCTTCATCTGGTTATAATTAAAAAGAGTTTAAAGTAAAATTCAAGAAATAACAGTTTCCAAAATCATATACCAGATATTTTATGTGCGTCACATTTCATTGTCACAGCTACAATTGAGAAATGAGTACAATTACTGAAAATGAATATGGTTGGTGTGCTCTATCCATAATTTTTTTGTACTAATTAACTAAATACATAAACTCATTTCAACTAGTTTCAAATGGGAAAATAGTTTAATGGTTTTAAATTACATTTTGGCGTTAATAATATAATAATTAGGGCTACGATTATCATGTAATTAATAATGTTATATATATATATATATATATATATATATATATATATATATATATATATATATATATATATATATATATATATATATATATATAAGTAGAATTATTTCAAAAAATTATCTACACATAATCAGAAAAACAGTTGAAAAGTAAATGCATTTTAAATTGTCAAACGTAAAATTACGTCGATTGGTCCTTAGTACCGACTTGTATCTGTTAAAAGACCGCAAGAGTCTACAGTATCTGAAGCGCTTCAGAAAATTACTGTTTCAAAAGGGTTCCACTTAATTGACAGTTTCGCTGGCATCTCGTTTCCACTAATTACGTTAGGAATATGCAGCATGTCTTTTCAACCTGGATTGTTTGTTTACTCATATTGCAGTTTCTTCCGGATTCTGTTTCCTATTTTTTCTGAGGCGTCTTCCATTTTTCGAATTACTTCATTAATAATCTCTATGTTTTTAATAGAGGAACGCCCTATAATTCAAACTACGTAATAGTGAGTGTGATGAAAGCGTAATTGGTGGCGATGAAAATAAAATTATTTTTCTTAACCGGATTTTCCAACAATTTCTGAACTTAAGTCATGGCTGTGGCTGCATCACCATCCAACTTTGAAAAAACGTTGTCTATTTTGTCAAAAATCTTGTTGTGGTACTTACTCAGTAGCCTCCAATCAATCTCGTGACTCTTGGCTGAGGAAATAAGGTCACTTTCTATGAAAATTTGCACTCAATTTGTAGCTTATAAAAAGTCTGTTTAACAGATGAAATAAACAAATATACCTCCGTTAAACCAGACCAAACAACTTCAGA
This sequence comes from Rhaphigaster nebulosa, assembly GCA_948150685.1. Classification (NCBI taxonomy): domain Eukaryota; kingdom Metazoa; phylum Arthropoda; class Insecta; order Hemiptera; family Pentatomidae; genus Rhaphigaster; species Rhaphigaster nebulosa. The sequence goes on along the minus strand of OX411306.1, from coordinate 100,395,329 downwards.
AACACAAAGTATCCCCAAGATGGGGACAGTGAGGGCCGTCCGAGAGACACCATGGGAGGAGAGGTCATAAAAGTAGAGAATAAAATAAAATCAGTTTACTGAAAAAAATTAAAATGCAATGTGAAAATATTACTTTACCATAACTTCACTGTTATCAGGTGTTTGCAATAAAAATATATATTACCACTTTTAGTTAGGGATGGAGGAGTATCGTATTCCCCTAAAATGAGGACAAAAGAGAAGTGGACCGTCCTGGGCACAAAAAGACCTTGGCATACCACTGCTATGATGTAAGATGAAATCGTGGAAGGAAAAAATCCGAAGCATAAAACTACACATTACATTCCTGCTCGAACACAAAATATTTCTTCTTAATTTCTCGTGTCATTCTACTGTAGTACTCCGTACAAAAAAATAAAAACTATTCATTACCCAAACAAAAAATTTACATTTGAATTTCAAACACTCTTATATTCAAAAAATAATCATCCTGATTAAAATTGCCTGAGAACATACACATATAAGGGGTTATTTTACTATCATATTATAAACTCTATATAACAAAATAAGGTGCTTCATGGAGGTCATGTGAATTAGCATTAAGGATAGAATCCACCTCCTATTTGTAACTGATATTTTTAATTCATTAAAATATTTTTTTAAGTGACAGTAAGGGACGGGTGCTACGCAGAGCTAAAAGTACCTTTTTTATATCGCAGAAAATCGTAGTTTTGAATTAAGCCTGAACTCACTTACTCAGGATCATAACCATTTCTAAGACTAAAAATAGGCACTGATGGTTTCTCTTGATACCCGGAGTAATAATAACCTAATTTCATAGTAATGATACCCTAATTTCAAAATTAAAATTAAATTTGTTAAAATTTTAAATGGATTTGTAATTAATTTTATTAGGGAAATAACAACATTGCAAACTTCTTACTTTATTCAAACAGACAATGTTTCGGACTCATTGGTCTATTCTCTGCCCAAGCTCCTTATACTGCATTCTCAGAATGAAAAATAAGGGTAACAGTCACATTTGGTATGCTTGGCTACCTAAATATTCACACTTTTTAAAAAAACTAATGTCGATAATCCAAGATTGGAAAAGATATTTTTGGCGACGACCTTTGCCCGTCACATTGAAGACTTGAGGACGGACCAATGGGTTCGAAACTTTGTCTGTTTGAATGGAAGAAGAAGCTTAAAGGGTTTTTATTTCCCAGCAATTCACCTTTTAAATAAATTTAAAAACCTTTAGCAAATATTAGCTACGCGACATTTCGAGAATACCTTATTGATTTTAATAAATTAAATTTTAAATTATACTAGACTAATTCAGTTCAATATCGAAGGCATATTAAGTCTAGGAGCAGACAATATATATATATATATATATATATATATATATATATATAAGTTAAGTCCTGGAGACCAACAATATTCATGTTAATCCTAACGAGCTTCCATGTAAATAAGCCTAAGCTATATATGTAGGATTACTGGAGCAATAAAGTCAGTTATTACCTTGAAGTCGTTGCGCTTATTACTAAACCCTTTCTTTTTTTTGATCTTTTTCTCTCGAGAAACGCTAAGTGGTGCCGAAACCCGGGAGAACGAGCGTGCGGGAAACCGGTGAGCGGTAACCCGAGTATTTTTTTTGTAGTGTGAGAAGCGCTTTGTTTTTTTTTATTTTATTTTTAAAGGTCGTGTTGAGACATGGCGACCGACGGAATATTGAAGCCGGCAGTGCTGCAGGTTCCAGCCGAAGCCCCGGCGGTACCCAGAGCAGATGTTCCCACGTTGCCTAGGGAAACCTTGGCGGAAGCCCACGCAAATACTTTAGCATGGATGAAGGTAAGGGCGGTGACGGCACAGGGCTTACGGAAGGCGATCTCAGACCTTGAAAGGTTCAATGGAGAAATTGGAGAATTGAACCATTTCCTTAAAGGTGGCGATCGTATAATGAACAGAATAGAGGTTACGACATCGGAGAATGTGTTAGACCCCAGAGACGCGGATTTGTTGAGGGCAGAGTTAGTGTGTCGCGTAAAGCGGCATGTATTAAACTTCATTCAGGCGGATGAAGAAACTCCCTGGCACATCATCAAGGAGAGATTGAAGAAGGCCTATGGAGGAGGCAGGTGGACACCCGAAGAAGACCTCGTCCAGCTGTTTCGAGAAGGTAAACACCCGCGGCAGAGCAATGGTAAATACGCGGGCGAGTTGCTGGTGAAGTTTAATAGGATCACCGAGAAAATGCGCGAGACGGCGGGCGCCGCAGAAGTGGAATTCAAAATGTCATTTGTATCCACCTTGCTGAAAATACAGTTGGCGAGAGAAATAGGAAAGAAGGAAGGACTACCCAGGGAAAAGAATTTTATAGAATGCGCCCAGGAAATGATGGACGCTAGCGCAAGGGATGAGGAAGTCCGGCCAGAGCCAGAAGAGAGAGGGTGGAACCCATGGAGGTGAACGCCCAGAGAATTTTACGGAGACATAGGGCGACCCCAGTGTCGACAGAGATTTCTGAGACAGATGAAGAAGGACCGGCGAGCAGTGAAGGCGAAGGAGACAGGAGTAATCACAGGAGTGGACGACTACGAATGAAGACAGGGAGGAGGCAGCTGGCGGAGGACTGAGGGGAGTGTCGGCAGAGAGGCGACCGCATAATAGTGAACTGCAGTGTGAGAGGAGAATGCGGCGGTTTGCCTATTATCCAGGTGGAGCGAGGAGTCAGGTGCCTTGTAGATACTGGGAGCTCCGGCACAATCCTGAGTCGGAAGGCGGTGGAGAAGTTGGCGGTTCGAAAAGGGACACTCCAGGTACAGGTATGTTCATGTAAATTAACTACTCTGGGTGGCCCTTGTACAGTAGAGGGGGAGGTGATGATGGAACTGGGGGCGTGGTTTAGAACAGGGACCAAAGTAAGAGTTCACGTAGTGGAGAATATGTTGCGTGGTTATGATGGGATAATCGGGTGCGATATTTTAAATCGATTAGGAATGCGCGCGCGAAATAAGGATGGTAGATGGTCCATTAAGATAGGGGGTAAGACGTACAAATGTCACGGGAGGGTGAGAGACGCAATGGTGTGTGTGGGCGCGGTGAACCAGGCGGAGGATTGGAGGGTACGAATCAGGCGGGACTTTGACGATATTTTTCACAAAGAGGGCGAGCGGTTAGGCGCGACGGGAGAAACCGTGCACGAAATACCGTTGAAGGAAGCGCGTGCGACATATGTGAAGGAAAGGCGATACCCGCAGGCGTTGAGGCAGCACATAAGGGAAGAGATAAAGAATCTTAAAGAGCAAGGAATCATTGTGGACAGCACATCACCGTACAATAGTCCACTTTGGGCGGTGAAGAAAAAGAGCGCACCTGGGGAAGAAAAGTATAGGGTTGTGATCGATTATAGGAGGCTGAATGAAAACACGGTAGACGAGAAGTACCCCATTCCGCGATTCGAGGACATCATAGATAGGTTGAGCGGGGCAACAGTGTTCAGCACCCTAGATTTGAAGGCGGGATACCATCAGATTAAGATGCACCCGAGAGATCAATCCAAAACGGCGTTCACGTTCGAAAGAGGACATTATGAGTTTACTAGAATGCCGTTCGGACTCAAAAACGCGCCCATTACCTTTCAGAAATTAATGGATGAGTTCCTCCGAGGAGTGGATGAAGACGTGTGTCAGGTCTATATGGACGATCTCTTGGTGTTTAGCAAGACTGAGAAGCAGCATAGGGAAGACCTCAAGAGTGTGTTCAACAGGATACGGGAATTTGGCCTGAAGCTCTCCGCTGAAAAGTCACTGCTAGGAAAAGAGGAGATTACTTTCTTAGGACACACCATTACGAAGGAAGGAGTGAAACCAGATAAGAGCAAGGTCGACGCAATTTCCAGAATGGCGGTACCGAGAGATGTAAAGGGGATACGTCGTCTGTTAGGCTCGTTGAATTACTACCGACGTTTTGTCCCGGAAATGGCGGAATATCTGGTCCCTATCAACAACCTATTGAAAAAAGGACAGAAAATTTTTGTTACCCCAGAGATGGAGAATAACATCCGCAAATGTATGGCGCGGCTGCAAGAGGAACCAGTACTTGCCTTCCCGGACTTTGAGAAGACCTTCATGCTCACGACAGATGCCAGCGAGTACGCACTGGGAGCGGTTTTGTCACAGGATGGGGAAAAAGGAGATCGTCCTGTTGCTTATGCTAGTCGGCGCCTCACGGAAGCCGAGACTAGATATAGTGCATTAGAGCGCGAACTGTTAGGAATAGTGTGGGCAATAGACCATTTCCGACCCTACGTATTTGGAAGGAAGTTCACGGTGCATACGGATCACAGACCTCTGCAGTGGGTGGGCAAAATGAAGGAATCATCCGCTCGAATAACTAGGTGGAAGGAGTTCTTGGGACAGTACAACCTAGAAATCAAGTACAAACCCGGCAAAGAGAATGTGGTAGCCGATTGGCTGTCCCGGGCCATAATGGTAAACGCGGTGGACGAGGCGGGAGAGGGATCGTCACGGGACATTAGGCAATTTCTACAGGAATGGACTCCAGAGGGAGAAGGGGAACAGAGTACTGACAGTAGCGAGCAAGAGGATGAGAACCAGGTCGAAGAAATATCAGCGGGAGACAGGCCGATCGAGATGACGCAACTCGAGGAGATCATTAATGACAAGCGACGCCAGGTCATTTGGAAAACCAGGACCTCTGGACTTCTCAAAATGGAGTTCTCCAAATATGGCAATTGTGACATCATCACCATCTGGTCACAACCCGGAGTCAAGGACGAAAATATTTGTCGGGTACTGAAAGATGCTTCCAAGCCGGGAAGAACATCCCACTTATATATCGGAAATGCCACCGTGTGGGAGAAAGTGCAGCGGTTATGGCGGTTAGAAAGATTGGGTGTGGACCGCACCTTCATTCGATGTACCCTGATGGTAGAGACGATCCGAGAGAGCGAACGTCAGAAAGAAATTACCGTAGCATATCACCAGGGCAAAACAAATCATAGGGGAATCGCCGAAACTTTGCAAGCGCTTAAGCGGCGGTACTTCTGGTGGAATATGAAGAAGACTGTCAGGGAGGTCGTGGGGGCATGCGACGTTTGTCTATCCACTAAATATGACAGGCATCCTCCCAAAGGAGTACAAGAGGAGACGCCCATTGCAGAATCACCTTTGTCGGACCTGCAAATCGATACATTCTCCTGGAGGGGCTATAAGTGGGTCACGTTAATAGACTGCTTTAGTAAGGTAGCTGCGGCCCATCTCATAAATGAGAAATCGGCGGATGCAGTCCTATGGGCTCTTCGGGCATGGTTTAAGGTATACGGGGTACCCGATAGGATCGCCTCTGATGGTGGAATGGAGTTTGACAACGCCAAGATCAGGGCAGAAGCAAAGGAGCTGGACATCGTCTGGAGAATTAACACCCCGGGACACCCTAAGAGCAGAGGAGTCATCGAAAGATTACACAGTACTCTTAGCGACCATCTGCGTATTTATCAGCTGGATAAAGGGTTAGAGCCGGATGAGGCGATGGAAAAGGCGATCGCGGCGTATAACTAGTCCATTCACTCAGTTACCGGATTCTCTCCCTTTGAAATTATTTTCGGGCTGCGACAACGGCGGAGGGACATTAGAGCTACAACCGTTGAGGGCGAAATAAGAGATCAGGTAGTTACTAATCGGATATCGATCGCGAAGTTACGGGAGAAAGTGAAGGATAAGTTAGAACGGGAGAAGCGGAGTCGCGTAGCGAAAGAAAATCTGCGGGTCAAGGACGCCATGGGGAGGATCAAAATCGGTACCGTCGTGTATAGACAGCGGAGTTCCAACCGGGGGAAAGAATTGATTCGCTACGAAGGGCCATTCCGAGTGGTAGCAATTAGGGAACATAACCTTGTAACCATTGAGCACATTAAAGATCCCAGAAAACGTAGAAATGCTCATATTGAACAGCTTAAGCTTCCACTGGAGTAGTGTGACCATTCGTAACGGCCTGGAGTATCCTGGTCGCCATACACAGAAGCATACATTTTGTTGTATTATTTTTGTTACTATGAATGTATATATAATGCGGATCTATGTTTTTACTATATGAAGTATCTATTTTCTATTTTGTAGTTATTTTTTCTCTCTTTTCTTTTTGTGTATAGTGTGTGTTCTATTTCTGTGTAAAACATGAGTGGTGCAGTGAATCGAAAGTTAAAAAGAGAATTTTGTTTGTAAATTCATTTTTTTTGTTTGTTTTGTTATAAGTATGGTTTAGCATTCTGTACGTTGGCTGTTGTTGGCCTTCCGGCCTTTGGTATCCCTCTTCTCCAAGTTTCCGAATTTTTTTTTTGTAGGGGGGAGTTAAGTCCTGGAGACCAACAATATTCATGTTAATCCTAACGAGCTTCCATGTAAATAAGCCTAAGCTATATATGTAGGATTACTGGAGCAATAAAGTCAGTTATTACCTTGAAGTCGTTGCGCTTATTACTAAACCCTTTCTTTTTTTTGATCTTTTTCTCTCGAGAAACGCTAAGTTATATATATATATATATTATATATATATATGTCATATATATATATATATATATATATATATATATATATATATATATATATATATATATATATATCTCAGCTAGAGACATTTTAAATATTTAAAGCATCTTAAATTATGTGCCTCTAAATATTGTGAATTGGTAGAAACGTGTCTTGGGTACTTCTCATCAAGAATTCATAATTTTGCTGTGAAATTCAACGAAAATAAATTCAATTTAATTGGTATATATTGGTTTTTCGGAAAAAATTCAACGAAGTAAATAAAATCCAACTCAAAAACTATTATTAGTTGAAATGAAACTGTTCTCGTTACAGTATGGAGTTAAATTCACAAAAGATTCCATTTAAAGTAAATTGCCAAAGTCGTATAAAACAGATCTATAAAAATGAATGAAACAGTACAAAGCGTATGAAATAGCTATCAAAGTGATTCTGATGAACACGGTGATAAAAACCCCTTATAAAAAGCCGGGACTTTTTATTGCCTTCACACGAAATCGTAGGATAATAAAGCTAATTGCATTGTATTTCTTAGTTTTATTCGGTGTCAAATTGATGTTTGAGATTTAAAAAAAAATAAAAAGGCTTTTTTAATTCCCATTGAAATAAATTCAAGAGGGTAGTTTATTTGAATGGGAATTAAAAATATATGCACATATATATACATCTTGTGTAAACTAACCTCTTGAGTTTATTTGAATGGAAATAAGCCTTTATAGTCGGTCGCTTCATAGTGTGTGCAATTCTACGATTGGGTGACGTGTATATATATATATATATATATATATATATATATATATATATATATATATATATATACATATCATATGCACATATACATATATGCAATCGTAGAATTGCACACACTATGAAGCTACCGACCATGAAATATTACAGTATTTATTAATTGACATCCGCATGTGGTATAGAAGGATCAATATAATTAGGGATTGATAAATTATTTGCCAGTTCTATAATTTTGATTTTGTTGAGAACTAGTTTCGAATATTATAATCTACTTAAACGTTGAACTGAGGATGAATGTATAATATTCGAAACTAGTTCTCAACAAAATCAAAATTATAGATGTGGCAAATAATTTATCAATCCCTCATTACATTGTTTATTGTCTGCATTATGATTTGCAATGGTAAGATCAATGAATAGAAATCGTATGACGATGTGGATCGTAAAATAGTTATATAATCAACCGCTAAAGAGCTTTGTTTATTTGCGCTGCGTTTTGGCGACGCACCGCGGCGGTTGACAATGAACCGATTCTCGTTCTCTCTTCGATTCTTAAAAGTGAGTAATAAGGTGTTAATTCAAGAAGAAAATGCAGTGAAATGTCGTTAAGATAACAAATATCTGATTAATTGTAAATCAGGTACCTAAATTTTGTACTTATAAGAACAATAAATTAGTTCCAAATATATATGTGGATTGTTTTTTACATTTTGTATGGACACCGTACAATTGTAGGTGATATGGCCAAAGGCTGGTGACAAACGATGACGATTAAATGATACGACCAGTACTATTCGGTCATATTATGGAATGCCACCATTTTATTACAGTCGACAGACGACGGTTCAGGACACACACACACACACACACACACACATATATATATATATATATATATATATATATATATATATATATATATATATATATATGTATATATATATATATATATATATATATATATATAAATATATATAATGTAAATTTATTTACATGGTCTCCTTTTGGTTCTATACCCTTCTCCCAGCGAAACTCCCAACCGTCTAAACACTACTAGGCGTTTTTTTTCTGCAAAATAGATGTTTACGACAGTGATAGATAATTCGACGAATATCTTAGAGAAAAAAAAAAGTCAGGTGCCGAGGAGTGTAGGGTAAGTAGTGTGATCTTAAAGTTCAAATACAAATTCTTAGAATTTCGCCATGGCACCGCTGACGTATTAGAAGGTGCATTGTCTTGATGACACACAATTGTGAAACCCGCCAAATTTGCGCAACAACGCAACCATTTGAAATCATGAAGATGCAAACAGATATTATGATCCAACTGAATCAATACCGGTTTTTACCGAGATTTGTGGTTTACCGATTCTCATCCCTTTCGAGCAAATACACTTCCTGCTGATTTTTTATTCACCATTTCCTTGAAAAATAAAACAAAAGGAAGAGTAGAGGAACTCAACGAATGAATTTTACTGCCTGGAAAATCTCCTCTGGGAAGGATTTCTTTTTGTTTTTCACGGGTAAACTCAATAAGAGGAAATTTGGTGAGACGAAGGGAGTGATGGAAGGGGAAAATAAAAGGTCTTTATAAGAAGGCGATGTTATACAAGATCCGAGCAGGGATGGAAATGAAATTTAGAATGAGAGAGGCGGCGGACGCGTGATGAGGACCCTGAGTTAATACGTTGACTTTCAGAGCGCTGATTGGAGGAATAAAGGAAGGTCTATCCTCATTACCACCGCTGTCCTACCCTTCTTCATTTGAATACGTATACCCTGTTTTTAAACTCCCGCTGCGGTTTTAAGACTCCTCGGGTTTTAGCCTCATCTTAATCATCGCTGTTTATTCATCCCCCTGCCCTTTTGTCCTTTCATTTCCTCCGTTGTTTCAACAGTCTTCTTTTTTTTTTTTAGCAGGAAAATAACAGAACTTTCCTCTTTTGACGGAAAATTACTTTCTAAAACGATTACCATACCAATCATCTTTAAGTTTTCGTTTTGTTGGAAATTCAATGGTCAGTATTTTTTGAAACTATTTGATTAGTATATAACGACTTCTAAATGAGTTCTGCGATTAAAACTTCAAATGTTTGGGGGATTCTCTGTGCTCTTTCCGTTTTACGGAATTCGAAAGCTCAACTATCGAGAAAGTTACAATAGATACAAGTTTTAATGAGATAAAATAACAAAAAAAAAGACGCAAATTGGATTATAAAGCGTAGATGTCAGTTCCAAAATGTACTATTTCAAACAGAACTAATATTTGTTCTTTGAATGTAACATCATTTATGATTTTTTCCTAGCTTAAAATAAAGTATATTAATTATTATATTTATATATATATTTTATTAAGTATATTTTTTTTATTTATAAGTATATTTTAGGAAATCCTATCCTAATTTTGAAAAAAAAATTAATTCAATACCCCTTAGAACTAACACCCATAATTGAAATAGAAATAATCTTATGCCTTAATTTGAATAATATGCCTTAAGGTTCATTTACACATAATGAACTTGGCATATAATTTGGCTAATAACAAGTATTTAAACATTTGCTAATAACATTTTTTTACAAATAACATTTGATTTCATTTTCACCGGAGATAACATTGTACGTACACACACGTGTTTCTATGAATTAATTATGCCATGTTGGGTTTGTTATTTCTAGGAATGTGCCGTGATCAATGCATCTGAATGCTTGACAATTTCGCGAACTCAAGAGCTCAGATACTCTCTAAGATTCGAGAGGCGTACCACTGGACAATTTTTCAGCGAAAATGCTTGGCGACAGTGAACAAATGTCGAAATAGCAAGTTTTTTTAATAACATAAATATTGTCAGAAAATCAAAGATTAAGAAGGCTTCGCTGGGCTGTCTATATCGGGGCGTATGTTGTAAGAATGAAAGAACATGAGACCCCAATGAAAATTCAGGAAAAAAAGCTATGTGCCAATAGGAGAATTGGCAGGCCCACACTGCAGTTGGCCGATTAGTAAAATTAATTTATTTATTTATTTTAAGTATCTGAATATTTATTCATAGAATTATAGAAGCCCATGACACATTTCTAGAAGAAAGAAACAAACATCGCGTAACTAATTCAAAGAAACAACTTTAGTTATGTATACATTACATTTAATTTGAATATACATTTCTTCATATTTGTTTTAAAGTATTGCTGTAATTCAACTAATATGATATAGGAAAATAAACCAAACATTTTTCTTTTCAATTAATGCTAAATTTCAAAAAAACATTAAAATAAAATATTACACAAATTCAAATTTACTTGACAACATAATTTCAATTATAGTTATTTTTTCAAGCAATATTTATCTCGTTATTTATATCTCTTTTACTTTAATCAACACATGAAAATATCATAATAATTAACAACAATTCCTTCTCGTTCATTTACGCCGATTCGCTGAAAATATTACTAACATTTTGTTATCGATCGGTGTAAAGTTATAAAAGTGTAAAAGTGTAAAAGTTGTAATATCAAATGGTGTAAACGGCATCAAAATATTAATATAAAAAATGTATTAATATTGTTATTAGCAATGTTAATAACATTTCGTTGACCTTGAAAACTGTAGACGTTCAAACAGTAATAAGAAAAACGTTATTAACATTTTTCCAATAAAATTTCGGAAAAACCGCACCTTAAAGGATATAATTCAAAAGGACTATTCCATTATAGTGTCCAGACATGAGTATCTTTTTATCAAAATTTGTACATTTTTGTTTCAGTCAACTAAATATGGTGAAAAAAAAAATAGAATTCTAAGTAACGGTCCCAATATGGAAGCCTACATAGATCAAACTCTTTAAAAAAATGACGCCTGGAAGTTTAACAGAAATGCATGTATTCTTTTTAAAACATCGAAAACATATCATCACATATTAAAACACCGAAACAACCAACATTTGAGAGCCTGTTGTACTTAAGAGCAGTTTTTAAATGTGATATCACCATAAATTGTTATGCTTTGACCATTTGATTCCCATTAGTTCTATAAAAAGTACCTATGATAAAGTTTTTTTGTTTTATTATTATTTTTTATAATTCATCGTAAAACGGTGGTTTTAAATAAACGCTTAAATCTTTTATTCCTCTTTATCTTTAAAAACTGGAATATAAAAATTTACTATAATAAAATAAAAGTGTTAAAATCACTATTCTCGCAGAGAGGAGAAACTATTATAAAACGCAACTTGAAAATACACTAAACTTATAGGGTTTTGCTCCCAATGCACATATATATTTCAGCAAAATGGAAACATTCCACATTTTAAATATCCTCCTAAAAGTGACTTATGTGATTTCTAAACTCACCGACTCGTGAGTGTTACTGTATAAAAAACTGAATAGATAGGTTGCAGTAATATAGTAAGTACTTTTATATGATGCATTGTGCATCACAATCACAGCTACAGTTGGAGCTGTTAAGAAAGGAGGAGCTGGTGTTTTCTCTTCTATTTTCAAATACCGGAGCCTGTCATGAAATGGACCACCAAACTTTGAAAGTGAAATACGTGGTATTTTTCTGGCTCTAATTATGCTTGCAGAAACATATAGCAAAATATAGTAATCCTGGTTGACTCCCAAGCAAGAATCCTGGCGGGTTCCAGACCTGGCAACAGGACCTCGGCTGACGCACTGCTTTAGCAGAAAAGAACTTCTTTGGGTAGTTAATGTAGTCTTGCGACTCCCAATAGATAAACCACGAAACGGCGCAGTTGTGGGATTCAGAATGAACACCGGATCATCAATATTATCAATATGATCAATATTAAAAAAAAAAAAAAATCATAGAATAGGTGTTCCGAAATACCGATCTAAATTTTTTTTATTAACCATTTAGTCATTGATATCCTGAATTATTATATTCTGCATCCACCATACTGAATGGCTATAATTAAATTATAAGAAATAGGTAAGCGATAAAACAGTGGAGTTTCTTCCTGTGAAACTCCAACCTCTCCATATCTCACTACTCCTTTGCTCATGCGACCTGCTACTATTCAAAAGTCAAGGAGTGCAAAGTGTGCCTTCATTAAGGTGCACTCCAGAATGGCATTTAAATGAGGAAATGTTTGCAAGTCTGATCCTCGTCTCGAGTTTTCTAGTCCAATCTAGCAACATGCGATCAGAGGATTCAAAATATTTACCTCCTTGGTAATTTAAAAAAAAAAAAATATATTAATTAGGATACTGATGCAGTGTCATATACTGACTCAAATGCTTATCAGCTCCAAACGGATGATCTAATCAAAAACTGGCACCGGTGAAAGTCGTAGATAAACTTCTATTGTTTCACGAATCGTAATTTCTTCTTAACTTTGACACGATACGTTAGATTGACGCGCGACGAAAATTTAAAGTTTACAAATAACACCTGCTTTTAATACGCCCATTCATAGTCATTAAAAATTTATGAAAGACCCCGCAAATTGCATTGACCCGCATTTCGATATCTTCTACATGACGAACAGGGAAGGGAACATAAGGCATGTGATGACGAATAATTATTTTTATTTGATTACTGCTTGAAAAAATAAATGTATTATAATAGTATGTTAAAAAATATATTCACTGAATAATAACTTTATGATGGCTATTTTACAAAGTTTAAAATTTATTATGAAATAATAAATGTACTATAATAATATATTAGAAAATATATTCACTGAATAATAACTTTATAATGACCATTTTAATATTAAATATGATCTCAGCTTATTCAAAATCAACATCTTTCTTTGATTTACTAATTCAAATAAAACCATAAGATAATAATAAACAACTGAGCTTGGTGAACAAATGGTCGTGCCTCGAAGCATTGTTTGCTAAGCTGAAACACCCGCTTCATAAATTGTACTTTTATCTTGGCCAACTAGCACAACCAAGAACACGTACACAATAAATAAAGCCGCTTCCCAAACAAATAAGTCTCATTGTTTAATATCAGCGTAATATACGGCAGACTGTTCCCCCAAGTGTCGGTGCAGTAGCGACCTAGGAATAAATTTCACTTCTGTAACATGGCAGATGTATCAGCATTCTTCCAATTTCTATTCAGGGTTGGGCGAACGGCACAAAGGAATAAATAACACAACCTCAGGGCGGGCTTTATAAAGATTGAATAGAAGTCGTTAGGATTGAAACATGAGGTAAGATTAAACATTTCTAGAAGAGAGTCACTGATTACTTTATTTTCGTTAGCAATATATTTTGAATCAAGTTCATTTTACCGCCAAACAAATTAAAAGTGTTTATAATGCAGCTCGTTTAAAGCATAAATCAGAGACTAAATAAATAACAAACTTATATTATACGTCCAATGATAATTATTTATAGATAGATTATTATAGATGCTTCTTTCTAGACTAATTTTAAAAAAAACACACAAAAAAAAACGCATAAAGTTGGCTTTTCTCAACGTTCCAAAACACAGAATGTAGCCGAGAATAAAGGTAAAGAGAAGCTAGTGAGAGAAGATTGCAATAGATTAAGCGCGCGGGTGTTGCTAGAGTGTCGATATTGTTAATATGAAATATTGAGAATTAGTTGTAGTGAATAAAAAAATTAATTTAATAAAAAAATAAAAACCCCAACCACGGAAATAACTTTTATATCTTACAATCATATACGCCCCAAGAGACGGAATGTAATATTTGCACATCTACTTAAGCGCATTGGTGGGTAATCAGCGATGTTGACCCTCATGAATATTGAAAATTAGTGTTTTTGTCGGGTGCCTTTCACACCCAAATGAAAATTAAGACTCTTCTGCACTCAATACACTAATTTATTTTTTAATCAAATTTAAAAATCGGTCGAGCGGTTCGCTCAAAAATCGTTAGTCGTCCTCAAACGGACAGATTAAACAAATCTAAGACAGCATTTATTTAGTATTTTGAGTTCAAAACATTCATGGATCTTTACAGGTAATTTGGCCCATCGAACTTGAAAATCAATTGAACCATTCTCTCAAAACAGTTGGTTACGCAAAAACGGATAAATTTGACACATTTGTTACAGGATTTCGGGTCTTTTTTACTTAGGTATCTCGAGTTACTTTTTTAATAACTGTTATAGATTTGTCACATACATATGATTTAATAAATAAATACGAATCTATTAATGAGGTTATAACCTGAATCATAAACGTATTTTTTTATTAAGGGTGTGAAATTTAATAAAAATGAATTGTTAAAATTAAATAATATTCTTTCATCACAAATGAAGGGCATCAAAGTGATGATGACGAATGGAATATTACACTGAAAAAGGAAATGCTTCCGAGGGCATTACATGAAATTATACATTTCCAAAAATGATAAAATTATGTGGAAATGTAACCTAAGAAGTTGTCGGCAAAATATTAGCATAAGTGGTACGTGGTTAGATTTTTGTAAATTGCCTATCCAAAAAGTATTATTATTTATTTAACTCTGGTCTTAAAATTACACCACTACCAAATTTTGTAAAGACGAGCTATATTTGTTATTTTCAAAGATAATCTACTTTATTAGACAAATCTATAAGGCTATTTTATTAGACAAATCGATAACATTTATTAAAAAAGTAATAGAACTGGCGACACTTCTGTAAAAAAGATCCCACATTTCTTTAGTACTACTTGTTCAAAATGGAACTTCGCCGTAGTTTGGTAATTAACGAATTCAGGACTATTGAAAGAGAAAGATAATCGCGAAAAAAAAATAAATGATTTTTTATTTTTCTGTTAAAATATTCAAGTTGTTGAATAAAGAAGATAGTTTACAGTCTAATATTTTTCAATAAATAAAGTATCGAAGTATTTAACGCCTTACTTGAATAAACGTATGGTAACTTCAAATTCTTTTTATGTTCCTCAAGCTCTATACATAAGGTCGGCTGTAAGAAGGTTTACTAAATCTATACTAGATTCCTCGGTTAGTTTGGGGCTGGCTGATGTATTCTGTTCGTGAAGCAATTAGTCACCACCTTCCACATGAATACAGTTTAATTGAATATCTCCAATCCTACCTGTTGTAATGGAAATGCGGTGTCGCAACCGGTACAGGTGAGGGAGTAAATTGGGACACACCTATGTCTTCGCCCCAAAACCCTTGTTACCTGCAAAGTTTCGGTTATTTTAACCACATAAGATTTTAACAGTATTAAGGCAATATAAATTTATGCATGCCGAGTTGCAATAGACGTTTTATACATGGAACATTTTCTAAAAAGAAATATTTTTCATTTAGTTGGAATAACTCTTTAACGGGCAATGGCCATATATGTCCCACCCAAAACAATTTGGTTACATTACACTAGACAGCAGAAGCTAGAAAAAAATAAGCTTGAGGATCAGAATTGTTTGTCAGCAGGCTCTACTAGTTTTTGTTGGGACAATTATAGCCAATGCCTATTTGAAGTACCGGCATAGGTAACAAACGTTCAAAGTAGTTGAAACTTGTTTTCAATTTTTCCATTTACTGGCAGATATTTCCATGGTAAAACGGAAAGATCTTTTTAATATTATTATTTTAAATAGTATTAGGGCAGTTTTATTTCATTTCACATTGTCGCTGGGATAATATCAATAATTAAGTGAACAATAAAAGGTATTTACGGAATTTTTTTTTGTTTATTCATTTTTTTCTGCTATATAAATTTACTGTTATATTTAATATAATATTTACAATTACTTGAATTGAATTGAAAAAAATAATAATAAAAATATATTTTTACAGATATAGACGTCTTTATCATACATTCAAACTGGTAAAATTGTTTTATTTCTTATTCATTTTTGTTTTTATCGAAGTTTTTAACCTACATAATTATTTGTAAGTGTATTCAGCTTATATTCTTATAAGTATTATATTGTTTCAACACACGAACACTTAAATCCTGCATGAGAGGTCTAATATCCTATAAAGGGATAATAGGACACCAAGATTTTTATTTTGTTTCAGATTAGTCCGACGTTTCGGCTATCATAAGTCATTTTCAAGTCTGCAAATAACACAATTGTTCAGTCAATATATACATTAAAACTTTTTACTATAGTCATGCTTCAATTGGTAACCAAATAAGATGAATTGAGTATACGAGTTAGTGTATAAGCACTAATTAATTATAAACAATAATTTACAACATCATAACTCTGTATGATTAATTAATGCAATTATTAAAAATGGTTTAATGAATATTCTGAAATACCTTACCATGGATAAAATAATAACGAAAGAATAAAAAAGAGAAAATAGTGGTATGAAACAACGATATTTTAATAATAGTTGTGAAACTGTATGTTGTATTGCTCAAATCCAGATCCGTAAAAGTTTGAAGAAATTATAGTTGAGTATATTAATAGACCAATCGAGACTCTAATTAGTAAGATCGCTTTAGCGGCAGACACTCAAGACCTGAGCGGATAGCTCGCAACAACCCGGAAAACAGACATAAGTTGTGAAATATTTCAGAGTCAACGCTACTCCTTAAATTTCAGGAGTAATATAAGTGTGAGAGAATTTAGACGCAGATAACAGAGGTTTAGTAAGAGTTCTCTGAATCATAGCTGGAAAGATACTGAAAAAAAAATGGAAGAAATAAGACCCGAAACATAGATATTGGGGTGATGAAGCAATTTTCTTGAAAGATAAAACATAAATAGGGATTTTAAAAAAGGTAGGTATGTTACATCATGAATTTCTGTTTATGATGCAACATGCCTACCTTTTTATAAGATTATAGTGGAAAGGCTATGAGCTAGACCCCCTGCCCTTATTTTGCTGTCGCAGCGGGAAGTCTGACAACAAATTTTTCCATCACCAGTAAGATTCTATCACCAACAAAAAAAAAAAAAAACTTCCAGGATCAAAAAACTACGAACTACGAACTAGTGCGATTATTGCGAGATCTATCCTATAAATACCATAGTCCATTACAAAAGGTATTTTTATTCTTCCCCAATTCCTTTGATATTGTGGATAGAAGCAATTACATAAGGCCTTAGGACTGATTAACGCCATAAACAGTGGCATTAAGGTTGTGTGTTTCATGAAGAAAAAGTGTCGGAATTTCTTTATCTTAAGCAAGGAGTTTGGTAGGATCACTTCTTTATCTACTGCTATTTGTTTTAGTCCACAACGGAATTAAGAAAGATGCTACTTCCAGTCTATTGATAATTCATGTTAGAGATTGGATGAAAGGTTCCAGCTGTCTGCCGAACCGGTTATGACATTTGTATAGCTGCATCGATCTAAGCGACCGACGCGATATGTGCTCAAAAATAAAAAAAATAAAGTATAAAAAATAAAGGATAAAAAATAGATCCTTACAACGAAATAATTCAAGATAAAAACAAAGATTTAAAGTTAAGGATCAAAATGAGTGTTGATACAAATACTGAAGATAAATACGGGTGCGGTTTGTAAATATTCAATTGAATCTTGCTAAATACAAAAAATATTTGCTATATCTTCCCTTATATTAGTCCGACTATTTTTTTTTTTTTTTATGCTTAGTTTTGTATACAATCAAATTATCTTTCAAATGCTATAATATTGCAGATCTATTAATATTGCATAGTTTTCGGGCAATAAAAAAAGAATGGTAGAACAGAGGACCATAGGAACCTGTGAAGAATAATAATTATTCTTCACAGGCTTCTATGGCTCCTGTGTAAATTATTTACAGCATGCATACAAAGTTCAAAATGCTACATCTCTGTTTACACTCGATTTAGATGATTTTTTTTTTGTTTTGTAGAAAATTTAATTATCTTTCGAATAATTTTTGATGATCAAATCTATACTTTTTGAGTTATGGGCGAATAAAGTTTTATTTTCTTCAAAATTTTTTCTGTTTTTTTTTCGGAGATGTGCTGTACAGAAAAATCACAAGTGATTTAGGGTGAAGATTTTAGGCACGTTTCTTCAAAATCATTAGAGCCGTTTTGGCGCTGGAATCTATTTTTATTTTTGTTTTGGAAATAGCGAAGGTGCAATTCCATACAGGATAGCCGATTTGGTACACACGTATTGGGGAGCAAAATCCTACAAAAGAAAACAACAATCAAGGAAATCGGTCTAACCGTTTCAGAAATAATCGTGGCACAGACACAGAGCAATGGCCAAAAATGCGTTTAGGGGATCTGAAAAGTATAGATCCGTTGAAAACTGCATACCTGACCCGATCACAACGCATTCCTTACCAACACGGAAAGGGAAGTGAAAACATTACTGCTCTATGAAATTCTAGTATTATCAGATCATAATAATGATCAACCAGGACCTTCATCGTGAAAGATCCCAAGTACGTTTCTGGGAAGCGTCACATTCTACGAAAAAGAGATGGACTGTGGATCTAGTGACGACTAGATCTCAAAGTTTCCTGCTATATTTTGTTCTAACTATAAAAATCAAGTGCAGTGCGCGCATCACACAACTTTCTCTTGATACCCTATAATAATTATGTTTTAAACATGATTCTAAAGATTTTAGGTTCGTCAAGCTGGTTCGTTTTAGGTTCGTTCAAATATATTTTAAAAGTTTATGTTCCATTATATAATATAAAAGTAGAAATTATTATGTTAATCTAATTGTATGTTCTTACATTACATTGTTACAAGACGTATTGTGTCAATAGGTTGGCGGCTTGGTGGGAGGAGATTTGGACTCATCCGTCTCCTTTCGGACGCCCTCCGCTTTCCATCAAAGGTCTATAGTCCTTATAAGATTTCGATGATTCTTTTATTTTTTTTAGAGAATTTAATTATCTTTCATGTGATGGTATACATCATTAACCATCATTTTTGAATTATGCGCAAATAACATTTTCTTATGGCTATAGCTTTTTCTCTGGATTTTCTCGGTGATGTACTCAATACTTGAAAAGTTAAAGGGTTTTAAGGAGAAGACATTATACAAATTCCATTAAAATCATTAGAGCCAAGAAAATTTCAAACAATCGATAAAATCGATGATATAATTGGCACTTTCGGTTAGTCTGATACGCTGTATATTTGCTAATACTGGTCCGATTTCGATTATTCTTTTTTTATTTTTTAAACAATTTAATTATCTTTTATATAAAATAATTTACCATAAAACGCATAGTTTTTGAGTTATACACAAATATAATATTCTTTTCATCATAAATTTTTCCCTGCATTTCCTCGGTGATATTCTACACGTATGAAAAGTTAATGGGCTTTACGGAGAATAATTTAGGCAAGTTTTATCAAAATCGTAAGAGCCGTTTTCAAGAAATTTGTTTTAAAAAAAAAAGTGTAAAATTGATGATACAAATTGGCACTTCCGGTTCATCGATTTTGATGAAAAAGTTGTAAGATCACAGACACCTACCTTAAATATGTAATTTCAATTTCGTACAACTTTTTGTTTTTTGAGGTAGGCTTTTCAGATAAACACACACAGACCATTTTGCGAGACTTAGCTTAGCAGAAAACGTGTCAATTGAACGTTTTTGGACTTGGGTCTCTCCTTGGATACTGCTGGGGAATATATGCCTCTTGACGAAGAAGATACCGTAGACACTGATGAAGTCCCCGTGGAATCTCAACGAAATGTATAGGCGTGCCAGATCATCTGGAAAACTCGCACAGAAGGTGTCACGAATTGTGCATACGACATACGGCCGCCACAGTATTGTGAATAAATGGACCGTCACCTCAGTGCTGCGGACGTTGTTCGCATACTCAACAATATTACTAAACGGGGCAAGAGGTTACCTTTATTTAGGAAATAAGACGGTCCTATAGAACAAAATTAAACATCTATGGGAAAAGGAGCCAATAGAAACCTAATTTTATGATTAAAAATCTCAGATTTAATAACTGCCCGGGATCCATCGCCTTTATCAATGTTAAAACCGATTATTTTTAAAATAAGGACTTCTCGAAGGATCTCTATCCTCGCCAAAGCTAGTATTATTTTTAGAACGTTACAATATATGTATAAATTTTCTCCTCCTGTATATCTATAAAATTATCGGACTGCAAGGAGTAAAAAGCTTTGCCCAGATATTGCACCATCAGATTATGGTTTAGGGATTGATAAATTATTTGCCACTTCTATAAATTTGTTTTATTGAAAACTAGTTTCGAATGTTATATATTCATCCTCAGTTCTAAAAACACACAAAAAATTCAAAATATAGTTTTTTATTATTATACATATTAAATTAGATTAATATAAATCAGTATTATAAAACATTTTTGAATTATGAATTTAATTAAGACAAGAAATAAAATATATGTTGGTACTTACCAAGGTTTAAATGGATTATATCAAACAGAAAAGTTTGTCCTGGTTTCTTCTCATTGAACTAACAATGAACGAAAAGTAGGTAGGATGTTTATAGGTCAATGGCTTAAGGGTCAGGATTTTTCCAGTAATGCCGATGAGTAATTGGTTTTTCTGTTGTAGATGGGAATAGATTTAAGATTGGACTATTGGAGATATTTATTTGGTCATTTAAACAAAAATCTGGATTGGATTTTATTATTTCAAATACTTCATATATATATTTAATTTGAGGCTGTTTTCAACGTGATGTATTAATTTAACTCCTGAGTCTTTGATGAATTTATGATTTTTTTCATTTAAAAAAAGAGAGTTCCAACTCTGCAATTCATTCAGTAGTATTCAATAGTGTTTAAAATATATAATCTGAAATAAAGCTATACTAATGCACAAGGACTTTCGTAACAAACTAGTATTACGAGCTAAAAAGCGCGGAAAAACAACTTTTTCCATTATCTGTTGAAATATCGAAAACTAGGTACCTTTTTCAAAGCATCCTCCTACAATATCCTCTTCATCTTTTGTCATCGAACTATCTTTTTTTCCGAACTTATGAACCATTAAAAAAGGCTTACTATTGCTTAAACCAGATACATTTAGTAAATCTAGATATTCACTGTTGTTATTTAGATAATCATGAGGTAGATGTAATATAACACGGCGATACAAATAGTAGAGATGATGCTTAGTCAATTTTTTTTTTTAGGTTTACATAAATAGAATGCTTATTACCTTATTATTTTACTGGATATCAATAGGTGTGCATGTCAATCAATTGATAATACTAACTATATATAAGCTAATAAAATTTTACAGTATATTCATAATTAAAAATAACTTAGGAGGAGGAACACTGATTCCCCAACCAAGAAGGCCTTTTGGAGTGGTTATTGGGTTAGTTTATTAACAAAGCAATTCAAGTTCTACACACGTTCAGTTAACAAAACGAATGCCATTTCCAATCCACAGGATCGTTCGGGGAGAGCAAATCCCATTAAACTTCCCGAAGACATCCTACCAAGTTTAGTAATCCCTCCACGCGGGGTACTTTTCTTAACAAATATTGGAACAACTATTAATCTCACCCTGTTGTTTTGCCAAAACCATTATAACTACTGAAGACATCATGCAGTACCAGCAAACTCCCTAACACTTATGGATTAAGATTATGATACACAAATAATAAAGACATGACCATCATTACCCAATACCACAAAGCAAACATTTGACCTTTCTAGCATTAGTAGATGAAATATAGATTTCTAGTGGCACAGTTTCACTTCAAAAATTAGCAGCAGATTGTTGCTGTAGCAAGAATTCTTGAATTAACTGAACTTTTTACTTCCTTTTTTTTTTTTTACTTTTTACTACGAAGTAAAGGAAGTATTGTAATCGCCGAAATTTTCTGTTTTTCGATTTCAACGGAAATATTCATATTGACCATCCCTGAATACATTTTGACTAGTTTCGTCATGACGTCTGTAGATACGTACGTACACGCGTATCTCGCATAACACAAAAACGGTTAGCCGTAGAAAGTTAAAATTTTGTATTTAGAATTATTGAAAAATCTAGTTGTGAGCCTCTCTTTTTGGTCACTACATGATTACCGGAAGTAGTACTTTATTTGAAGGTCATTATTGATTTTCATCAAAAATTATATTAAAATATAATGCAAAACTTCTCAAATTAGGTATATTAGACTTACATATTAATATAAATAACATAATAAATTTTGGTTAGCATTAGCAGACCGGAAGGGATACTTTACTTGAAGGTGGACTTTCATAAAAAATTATGTTACATTATAATGTGAAACATATCAAATTTGTTAAATAGGGCTTTTATATCAATATGAATGTATTTACTAGATTTCGGTTAAAATTAGTGAGCCGAAAAGTCTAAAGCAGGAGAATAAGATATGTGTGGGCATAAGTGGGTTCTTCTGCGTAAAATATCGAAATTGTCGATTTCCAATGCTTTATCTAGATGACAGTTTTGATGTTGTCACGGAACACGAAGAAATCTCTGGGAAACTAGTTACCTACTGAAAGAAAATGAAATATAAAAACGGAATGAGACCTCCAGAAATAATAGTATGAGTGTGCCAATAGATAGATGCCGCGACGCCGAGTGTCGTTTTTGAGATATTGCAATCTTTCGAAACTATTAAACCAATTTAGGATCAGTTTATGAGCCACCGATTTATAGTTAAATAAGCGTACAAGGAAGTCATGTGTTGTCCACATCAGATATTTTTCTTTTCCTTTTATTCAATGATGCAGGAAAGATCATTATGATCAAATATAAATAATTGCTTGCCCATTTTATAGGATTAAATAAAGATATATTCAATAAAGGGAATACAGAGAGCGTAGAACGTTCTCTCTGAGAAACAAAAACTAAAAAACACTTAAAATTATATTATTTTTTTCTTTCTCTTAAAACCTCAAGGAAAAATTAAATTAGAAAAAAATATCTATTTATTGAAATATTTTATATCAATAAATTATACGTAACATTGCAATTACCCTCTTCAAACTCACTTTATTGGTTTACGCTTGATTTTATTCTTTCTAATCTGGGAAAAACAGAGAAAAGAATTGAAGTAATCGGTGGGAGAAAATTAGGTAAACCTTTACTGTAGGTCTCTGAAGTTTCAGGAAAATTTTCATAACGGCTTTATACAAGCTATGATCTCTATGGTTTAATATTTGTATAAAATATATACGTAACAAATTGTATGGTTAAGACAACTAAATAATCATTTCCTTAAGGTAAGGTCGAATAGGTTAGGGCTAAAGGTTACTAAGACGTCATAGGAAATAATCTGGGAGACAAATTAGTAAATAATGATATGTCTGAAATAAATAAATGAATTAATTCGGACACTAAATATTCTGCGGATAAGAGAGCACAGCTCTAATTAACTGAAAAGCACAAACCATAAAATGACTCATGTATTGATTGAACACGACAGGGCCAAAACTATTACTCCACAACACCATAACTCTGGACATTCAAATACAAACATTTACTAGTATAAATTAAGAGTGATCAAATTTCGATAGAGATTTAAATTATCTCTCAAAATACCTATTTAGGATATACTTTCTAATTTTCGAAACATCGTTTAAATAAATCCTTTGGCACCTGTCAAGCTCAATCAATTTCAGCGTGAAACTATCGGCAATATCTAGAAATGAAACCGAAAATATTACCGGGTCTTTTCGAATAAATACCAATTTTTCTCTCTCAAAAACGTAGGATCCTGTCGGAAAATACTCCCAGAGCGTTCTTTTTTCTTTTTAAATCGAGTCAAAATCACTATGTGACGTTCTTACGATTTTCCATGTTTTTTTTTCATTCGATCGTCAGAATTCCGGTCTCATATTTTCAGATTTTTGGTGAAGTTAAAAATCTTGAGCCTGTGTCCAAAAATTTAGGCCTTTTTGGTGGTTAATCAAAGCAGGAACACGATCAGAACTATATAACGGCGCCCTGTATTATGGGATGATGACAATGGAGCCACATGCAGCAGACAGACAACTAATTAACCTTAGGCATAGGGAAACCTGAGAGCATTACCAGGATGACACCATTACCGTAAATCCCTTTCACGGAGGACTGCTGTACTGGCTGGCCTGTCAGCTTTATGTGGTATCGAATGACACACCTATTGTCAGTAAATTAACATTTAAATAACATCAATAACACTACAGTTCATTTTTTATAAATAGGATACACGATATTCATAACAGGAAACAGGAATCTCTACATATGAAACTTATTTCGGTCTATGAAATAATCAAAACTTCTGATTTAAAGAAATTGCTTTTCATACAAAAATATTCCCGAGTGGAGAAGACAATTCTATTTAGTCTGCTTTACAAACAACGAGTTATCGAACTTCTCCAATTTATATGCCAAGTCTAGAAACAGTAAGCAGATTACAAGAATGGATGTAAAATACCGGATGCTGAATTTTAATATTAATACTAAACTGTATAAATATGTGGCAAAACAAATTTAAAGCACCACAAACGTAAAGATGGGAAAAGTAATAAAGTTGAAGAGAGGGGGAGGAGGAGGGAACAGAGGCAGTTTCCTACAAGTTTTGAACTGATTTGACTAAAAAAATTTAGAGAGGATAACATGAGCCTCACTGGAATGTTAAGTCTTGTTCGGAGGCAAGAGATACAGATACATTAGAGAGATACAGATCAATTGCCTTTAATTTTAGGAGTAAACTTAATTTTTCAGAATATTCTATAATTAATTATATAGTACCTACATTAATTAATTTATTGGCTGTAACTAGTAAGAAACAATAACTACATAATCTCACCGTGAATATATATCATATATATATATATATATATATATATATATATATATATATATATATATATATATATATATATATATACAATATTTCCAACAAAAAAAAATACACAAAGTATTTTTTTTTTCTTATTCATAAAAGCTACAAATCAGTATTCAGTTCAATGTATGAGGTAAGTTGGAAAATTGTTCTCTTAAGTGACATGTTGAAGAAGTGCCAAGATAGGAACCGCTACAGGTAGGAACGAGCATAGCAGACAATGAATACAAATAAGAAAGGGTCAAAAGACATTCGCTCTCATCTATTACTGGAAAAAACTATAAGTCCCCTTGATAAAAAATAACATTTAAAAATTAAAAATTTGGTTGAATGTGATGAATATGAATCATGAAAATATTGTCATAAATACCAAAATAAAATTAATAATTAATGTATGAAAAAAATGATCAAAATATCAGAACACAATTTCTTTAATTTTTTTTATTTCTGACAGCATCCATGAGTTCATGTCACATACGCTCGGTAACCGCATTAGTAGAGAAACGCAACGCAATACGCCATTTACATTCGACTTGATATTTGTTATCTGACTTGATCTGGTTTGACTAATTTGAATTTTTGCTACCCCTTTGGTATAATGTAGATACCTCGACGGGTGAAATTGGTTAATTGTATGAGTTTTTAGTGGATAAAATAGTTCATTTTTGGAGTATTATCTCAATAAATTTCCCAATGACGATTGTAATCACTATTCAAAAATGCAAAACATAAAATTTATTTATTACTTTATTATTTATTTAGCTTGATATATTTATGAATCCCCAAAATAAATAAATTAGTCTTCATATACGATATTCTCTATATTAATTATCAGATTTTCATAAATTTTCTATTGATATAATTGAACTGTTTATTTCCAAAATGAATCTTAAACGATTTTTTGGGGGGAATTCGCGGCCTATTTAAAATTTAAATGCTTTCTAATTAATATAATCAACGATTTATGGAAATTTGTGTTGGAACGAAGATTTTTCTGAGTATTAAAAAAAAATTGGTTTTGATACCACACCGAAAAACTACAAAAATCACAAACATATATATTTTTTCGATAAATACTATTTTCATTTTTTAGCACTGTTTAAAAAGATTTAAGTTTAAGTAGGTTATTATTTTGTCTCAATAAAATTGGTTTTGTCTTTCAATTCGAAAAAGTGGAAAATTAAATTAATATGTTAATAAAATCATAGAGACAGTTGTATCTATTAACATGGACGTACATGGATAGCAGTTTTTGCCCTACTTACCCTACTTACTCATTCACACCTTTCACAGGAACTAGAAGATGATTCTTTAATATTACGTTCCTCTTTGAGTCATAAGAGATCTCGAGAAGATTCTTAGGTGAAATATTAAATTGAAAGGGAGCCAGTAGCAAGAAGATAAGCACGAATTATATATTTAAGAATCTGAAGCCTTAACCATGGT
Source organism: Rhaphigaster nebulosa (assembly GCA_948150685.1). Taxonomy (NCBI): domain Eukaryota; kingdom Metazoa; phylum Arthropoda; class Insecta; order Hemiptera; family Pentatomidae; genus Rhaphigaster; species Rhaphigaster nebulosa. Next base: position 100,368,838 of record OX411306.1, on the reverse strand, counting down.
TCAATTGTTTTCTAGGTGGGTCAATTGCCAGTTGGAATGCTCTGATTCCACTTCACTGCGTCATCTCTCTTTCTGATCTCTTCGAACTGTTTTATAATTTAGGCTTCGAAGCTTAGTTTATCAAATATACTCATTGCATCAAAAAAGCATGAAAATGTCTAGCAAATATTACATAAATTTTCTTTAACACAGTTCGAAGTTCCATTTAAAAGAATGTTTAATTAATTATATCAAGTACTCCAGTATTCTAAATTTCTTCAGATTCTCTATGTAATTTTTTCGTTTGCCTCAAAACTATTATTTCTTCAGAATAAAAAGCTGTGCATTAATTAATAGCTGAACGGCTGTAGAGAAATGGCCACCTTGGCCCGAGGTACCCTGGATTTTATTTAATGTGGTTGATATTGATCAGGATGTCAAAAAAACAACAACAGAAAACGAACCAGCTGATGAATAGTAGAATTATCGATACAGGCAGAGAGCCGAAGAGAGTAAGAGTCGGTAGGTCCCAGCTACCAAAGCGTGGAAAAGGACTTCATTCAAAGGGCTTTATTTCAGCCTTATATAATCCAGTTATATCTTTTTCCAGTTTAAATTTAATACACATAATTAAACATGAGTGTTTAAAAAACCTCAAAACTATTAAAATGGGTGTATGAAGTTTCTGAGCTGAACAAGTCACATGAAAGGTAATTGGTGCTGAAGTAATGAATAGACGTTCGTACGGGTGGTTAAAAGAGTTGATAAATTTTGTTTCCGCATTGATTTGGTGGATGAATGTATGTATTTATCGGACCTTCGCTCGGTTTTATTACTATCTACCCCTTTTGAATAATCATTTTTATGGAATTACCTCAGAAATTAATGCTCTATGGTGAATGAGTTCTGCTACATTCTAATAATTAAGGTAGCAGCTTTAATACAAATTTTCAAAAATTAATTTGCGCAATAATAACTATAATAATAAACAACCTAATCTTATCATTACTGTGATTCATTTTCTTTAATTAAGTAGTGAGAACTTCTGATTTCAGTGGAAAAGTTGAGTCCAATTGACCAGTTAATAATCAAGGACTGTTAAAACACTACTAAATTATTTTTATTAAATAATAAGATATGTAAATAAATCCCAGTTCAAATATAAATCACATATTTCCTAATTATACATATATTTTATCAATCAACTGTTTATTCGCTCCCGTCTATCAGAAGAGTTGTGGATACAATAGATATACGTAGGATGAAAGGCATGAGAAAGGATATTACCCAGCAGTACTCCTTCTCGGTTTTGAATTAGTCCTTTAATTCAGGAAAGGAGATCTCTCGTCCAGCTCCTTCTTAACCTTCTCTCAATGGCCATGTTAACCATAGCCATATCGTATATGAGTCTGTTACGATGTCCTTGCAACTTATTATGCAAACGGGAATAAATAGAACCTATCTTTGTGTTGGTCGATAGTTGGTTGTTGTAAGTCGGTATGCAGAGTTTATGTACCAAAAAGTTTTTGTTATCAGTCTTAAAATTTTGGAATGAAAATACTGCAATTTTTGTAAGTGAGTCATTTTTTCTATAATCTTGATATATGAGATATAAGTCCATTTGGGTTTAAGTAGATATATATTTAGTTTCTGCCTAATATTTAGTTTCGACGATTTCGGAAAAAAGAGAGTACAGAATATTTCTTTTCATTTTGAAATGTGGAGGTCATCCTTCGGTCGAATATTAGTCCAAGGTAACGTGATTTGTCCGCCTGAGGACTTTGGTGGTTGCCGATATAAACTGGTGAACACGCATATTGTCTAATTGTGAAAGTTATATGTTGTGATTTGTCATAATTTTTTTTTTTTTTTTACTTACAGAAATTTACGACAGTATAAAAATATACAACAAATAAATGTGATAATAAGTACATAGCACTTGATAATGACGTGAGAAGGAGCTACTCATTGGTAGCACTTCGATGACTTCTATGTTAGGAGATCCTCCGGCCATCTCCTTTTAAGACGCCTCGAAGGATTATCGGGAATAGTTTGGGATGAAATGTTACGCCACACGGTTAGTGTGGGCAAGGAGTATATAATTAAAAGAGGTATATCTATTTCGGGCCAAGTCTACAACAAAGGGAATATTTAGGTCTTTATGGATAATTTTATTTGTAACATAATAAGGAGCATTAAGGATTTTTCGAAGGATTTTGGATTGAAATGATTGGATACGGGAAGAATTTGATGGTTTCGCGGAGCCCCAAAGCTCAATCCCATATGTCCAAATATGACCAAGCAAGGTATATGAGTTTTTTTTATAGTAAATCGGGAGTTTAGAGCGTTTGCCAATAAGTGTTGTAGTAAACGGTATCTACGAGCAGTTTCTTGTCTTTTCAGTCTGGTATGAGGATTTCATGTAAGGCGTATATCAAGATGGAGTCCTAGGTAGCGGATCTGTTCAACAGGAATAAGTGGAACATTATTAAAAGATGCAGTAGGACAGGAAATAGTGGGTATGCGACGAAGAGTAAAAGTGATATGTTGGGATTTATTTTAATTCTCCAGTTCTGACGCCATTATTCAATGGGAATTATGTGTGACTGCAGGATTGGGTCATTATTCACAAATAACACACATGTGTCATCTGCGTATGTAGTGAGGACAGTGCTAGGAAGGGTTGGGATATCAGCTGTATACACCGAGTAAAGAATAGGACACCAGAAACACTGAGGGACCATCACGGAAGGACCTTTTCACACCTTGAGGGACACCAGCGGACTGGGAAAAGAGAGAAAAAGAGAGTAAGTAAAGTTGTGATTTACTTTGAAGGTTCTGTCAGTTAGGTAGGAACCGATTAAAAGGTAATATGCAGGGGAGAGGAATCGACTGGTTTCTAAAGCAGTCCCGGGTGCCAGACTCAATCAAAAGCTTGTTAAAGTTTTAGGATTTAGGATATTTAGGTTTTAGGATTTTTGCCATGATAGGTAAAAGGGAGATAAAGCGATAGGAGGATGAGTATTCGGATGGCTTTTGGTACCATTTTTATTATAGACAGTTTCGAAGGATCGGAAAAATAGGTGGATCGGAGTGCAGCGTTATATATATAGATCAGAAGTAATATAGCTTTTCGAGGGAGCTGTTTTAGGATATGGGATGTGATGCGATCGTGGCCAGGAGTTTTTTTGGAAGGCAATTTGTGGATGATATTGATTATTTCAGAAGGGTGAAACGCATTAGGAGGAAGGAACATTTGGAGAGGGATAGTTAATTAACTATCCGTAATTCCGCTTCAACATGCTCAAGGTGGGTAGGGTTAAGGATGTCAGAATGAGGATTAAAAATTTTGAAAAGGTGTTCACCAAATATGTGGGATTTTTCTTCATCTGATCGTTATCAGGTCTGAGATTCAGTGAGGAGTGGATGATTAAAGATTTTGAATTTCAGTATCTTTTTTATAGTGATCCATAAAGTTGTATCAGTAGCAGAAAGGTTTTCTGTAAAGTTCTATAACTTTTGAATTTTGTATTTCCTAATTTCTATTTTCAGTTTGTTTGTTAATTTATTGTGATGAGTTTTGTCCGATGGATATCTGGTTCTGTGCCGCTTTGCTCTTGCACGTCTTTTTTCTGTTAATAAGGTGTGAATATGATGTGGTAAGTTAGTTTCACGGGAATTTCTAGTTTTAGGGCTATTGATGATGGTTTCTATTGATATTTTAAGTCTAGTTTGGTTTCAAGATCATAACGAAAATTGTCCCAGTTAACCAATCCTGTAATCAGAGAAGGAGGAGAGGTTTAGCAACAGGATTTGAATGCATAAGAAGCAGAACTGGACTATGATCTGAGGATAGGTCATCTATGGATTTTAGATTTTAGATTTTAGATTGTAAGGAGGGCATCTGAGAAGTAATGAATATGCCAAGAATATCGGGACGTTTTTTAAGGGATGTAGGCCAATAAGCAGGGTTCATGGGTGAAAGGATGGAATAACAGTTGGAGGTTGAGACACGGGAAAAAATCCTTCCACGAGTGTTGGACGTTCGACATCCCCATCGTTGATCTTTAGCGTTGTAATCTCCATCAGCAATGAAACGCGAACCAAAGGATCGGAATAAGGAATTAAAATTTTCACCAAATATTTAGGATTAAAAGTGTGGATGATTAAAAGTTTTGAATTTCAGTAACTTTTTCGAAGTGATCCATAAAGGTTTATCAGTAGGAGAAAGGTTTTCTGTGAAGTTATGTTAATTTTGAATTTTGCATTTTCTAATTTCTATTTTCAGTTTGTTAGTTAATTCATTGTAATGAGTTTTATCCGATTGATATCTAGCTCTGTGCTACTTTGCTCTTGTTCGCCTTTTTTCTGTTAATAAGGTATGGTATGATGAATATGATGTGGTAAGTTAGTATCACGGGGATTTCTAATTTTAGGGAGTGACGTGTTGTTATTGATGATGGTTTCTATTGATGTTGTGAGTTCTTCAATTGCGGAGTCAATCTGTTGCTTGCTTTTACAAGGAATTTTTAAGTCTAGTTTGGTTTCTAGATCATAACGAAAATTGTCCCAGTTAACCAATCCTGTAATCAGAGAAGGAGGAGAAGGTTTAGCAACAGGATTTGAATGCATAAGAAGCAGAACTGAACTATGATCTGAGGATAGGTCATCTATGGATTTGATTGTAGAGTGTAAGGAGGGTATCTGAGAAATAATGAATATATCAAGGATATCGGGACGTTTTTTAAGGGATGTAGGCCAATAAGTAAGGTTCATGGGTGACAGGATGAAATAACAGTTGGAGAATGAGACACAGGAAAGAATCCTGCCACGAGTGTTGGACGTTCGACATCCCTACCGTTGATCTTTAGCATTGTACTCCATCAGCAATGAAACGCGGGCCAAAGGATCGGAATAAGGAATCAAGGTGATCACAGGTCAGGGAATTACCAGGTGAGCAGTATACCGCTGAGAACGTAATGTTAAACGGCTGAGCGGGCAAGGTTATCGGGCAAGGATATCGAGGTTGATTGAATGGTGTCAGTTGGAGTGGATGGAATCTGGGAATGAGGTAAGGCTTTATGAATAAGGATACAAGAGCCTGCGAGGGATGTGTTGTCTGGGTGATTTGACCTGTATGTGATGTAGTCACGTATGTAAAAGTAAGATTGTGTTGTGAAATGGGTTTCAGTCACCCATGTCTAAGGAATCCCTAAGGAAGGCATTCTGCATGGAGCAGGCCTACGTCGCACTGCCTTCTATACCATAGAATATTTACGAAATTTACAGAAGTATTAATCCGTTTTTTTCTTCCTTTATCTCGTTCAATTAAATATGAAATGCTATATTTCCACAAGGTGATGTCGAGCAAAGCAACAACAGGCAAGAGATCGAGAAGAAATATTTCTCCGACCACATCTGATAGATCAGTTGAAGATACTGACCTCAACCTCGCACCTCAACCCGAGTTATGAGCAGAGGAATTTGCCAAGCATCTTTCCAACATATTCATTCCCCATCCTGGAATCCAGTCCATCCAAACAGCTAAAGTTAATGAATTCCACTCTTTACCGATACCTCTCTCTTTACACCCCAAAGCTGTCAACTCTTGAGAGGGCAAACTCCTTATAAATAACATCAATCCCCGAAAATCTCCTGGATACGATCTCACTTCCCAGATCCTTCATCAACTTCCCCCCAGAGCGGTTATACTCCTTTCCTACCTGTACAACTGTATCCTTCGCACAAATCACTTTTCTCTGATGTGGAAACACTCGACAATTATCCTTTTCTATAAACCAGATAAACCTCTCAATAATACCTCATTCTATAGGCCAATAAGCTTGCTCCCGATTCTTTCAAATATTTTTGAAAAAAATCCTTCTAAAACGCATCCTTCCAATACTCGAATCCCAAAAAACCCTTCACACCAATTTCTATTTCGGTCAGGACATTCCACTGTTCAACAAAGGTCTTTGTACTGTTAACCATATAATCTCAGCACTTGAAAGCAAACAATATTGCACTGACGCCTTTCTGGACATAGCCCAAGCTTTCGACCGGTTATGGCACGATGGTTTGCTTTTAAAGCTCAAAATCCAATTATCCCAATCCTTGTACCTAATCCTTCGATCCTACCTCTCTAACCGTTCCTACAGAGTTCGCTGTGATACTGATTTTTTCAACTATTACCCAATCGAATCCTGTGTTCCACAACACAGCGTCTTAGGTTCAGTCCTCTATATTTTATTTACAGCTGACCTTCCTACAAATCCCGATACTTTTCTGGCAACATTTCCCAATGATACCGCTATCCTATCATCCCATTCCGATCCTGAAATGGCATACTTAAACCTTCAGAGGAATTTCTTCCTGGTCAAACAGTGGTGCAACAATTGGCGCATCAAGGTCAATGAATCAAAATGTAAGTCAGAGGGTGACCGACGTAGATCCTGTCCACCAGCTTATTTTAATTCCACACCATTTTCGGTATCTTGGCTTCCTTCTTGGAAAAAGATTAACATGGAACATCATACTAGACTTAAAAGAGAAGACCTTAATCAACGATTTGGCCAGTTGTACAGACTACTGAATAGAAGATCTCATCTTTTAATAGCCAACAAACTGTTAATCTACAAGACCATTCTGTGACCTATTTGGACCTACGGACTTGAACTGTGGGGGGCAGCTAAACTTTCGAACATCAAACATATTTAATCCTTCCAATCTAAAGTCCTCCGTACAATAGTGCAATGCACCATATTATGTTTCAAACAAGACTTTACACCATGACCTTAATATCCCGTAAGTTCTTGAGATAAGTCCAGTAATTCTCCATATTTCACCAGAACCTTACACATCATCCTAATCCCTTAGCACAATCCCTATCTACCACCGACCATCTCTTTAACCCTCCTCGAAGGTTGAAACGGCAGTGGTCTCAAGACCTTTTGTGAATAGGCTATTGGAGTACTGGCAATGCCCAGATTTCCCACTCGCGTCCTGAATGTCTGTGGCTCTAGTGCCCTCTCTCAGTCTCGACTGGTTTTCAATATCAGTGACACGACTGGACGAAAAGCGCTGGGATCTCCTGGAGTACGGCTTTGCCATTCACATGTGGGGGGCAGGACAGAGCTCAGTTCGAAATTCCCTGGGCAGATTGTTAATATTGTATTTAGGTATGAATGAGTTCAATATGACTTTGAATTTTTACTTAACTTAATTTTTCTTTTTTTTATTTGCTATTATTTGAATTGTCTATAAATTCAATTTTACTAGTACTGTACATTTTTTTTTTATTTTTATATGATAGTTATTATTATGTCTATGCTTTTCGTTTTTTTCGTTTATCTTGTATATACGGTATGAATGGATTCCTATAGCCCTAGTACCTATTGCCCTTGAGTGTGGCAGCTTGTATTATTTTTCAAATTAATAAAAGTAAAAGTAGGTATATAGTTTTCCGTTGTGAAGCAGGCCAGTACATCGATAAATCAGGTGACATATTGTCTAATGAAAGCACGTGGGCATCAACCCTTCGATTTATATCTGTTGGTGTGCATATCCATGACCCACAATATTGGTGTGTTGCCCCCTACTATAAGCAACGCTCTTGACTCTGAAAATAATTGCAAAACATCAAAGATATTAATACGTTTCTAGGAAGGCAATAAACCAAAGCTATGGTTATTATGTGATGTTTCGTATGTAGTCGTATGTAGATGTTATGCCTGTAGTTTGGATATGTAGGTGTTGTGTTGTACTAAGTGTAAGAGGCTATATTTTAGTGATGGCTTTATTAGAATAGCAGTACTGCCATGAGCTGTGTTGCCCAGGTGGTCGGTTTTGTGCATTATACAACTAGAAATTAAAATTTAGATCGTGGTGTAAGGTGAGTCTGTGTTATCAGCCCAATGTCTATCTGTTTTTTTGTGAAGATATAAATCCAGTTCCGTTTAGTGTCGTGACAAAGAGCCCGCAGTCAGCTAATTGGGGGGCCATTTGAGGGGCACATGCCTTGGGTCACCTGCGCAAGCTGTTAGAGGAGGCTAAAAAGGGCATGAATAAGAGAGTTTAGACCGTTCAATAGCTGGCATAAGTTTGGTGGGACATAATTATGACCTGAAGGTGACTTCTAGGTAATTTCCCGACTCATACTTGCTGAAGATGTTTGTTATGCTAATACTGGAGTATTGTACTGAAGCCTCGAAGATGTAAATGGTTTTTCATCTGTTGTTGTTTTTCTGTCTACGCTGTTTGCTATTTGCTACTGAGTTAGCTTCTGCTCTTGCCCTTGATGAGAGCTCTTCGGTGATTGTGGTAGATTTCGAAAGCCTTGGGGATTCATTCAAGAAAATGGAATCCTCAGATGAAAATGGATTAGCGTATTTCTCTGGGTTCTTATATCCCTAGGAATTTGGCACCCACTATGATTAGCTGAATGCTCACCTTGACAATTCGCGCATGTCGCCGGCATCTAAGGTTATTTTTATAGCTTGAGCTTTCGTGGCCTTGCCCGCATCGTACACACTGTGTCACGTGGTTATAATATGATCTGGTGTGATCGTATTTTTGGCATCATCGGATTAATAATGTTTGGCACTAAGGAATAATTTTCTACTTTCTCGGCTCTTCTAGCAATCTTTATGTAGAAAATTGTTTTAACGTCAAACAAATTTTCGTTGAAAGTTGCCTTTGTAATATCCACAAAAAACATTTTCAATATTTTAAAATTATTTTTAATGACTATGAAAGAGAATGAATGTAAGAAAAGTATAAAAAAATAGCATTAACATAATCACTACAATATTGACAAAAAAGGTCTGCATGAATCAAACATAATAGAAGCATTTCTTATAATAATGTATTAACTAATTTTCCTTGCAATTTATGCATTTATTGCAAAGACTGTAAGACCATACATACATATATATATATATATATATATATATATATATATATATATATATATATATATATATATATATATATATATATTTTTTTTTTTTTTTTGGAGAATAGGGAGGTTGATCTCGCTTTGTTGGCCAATTTTTGTGCCACTAAGATGTTTCTCAGCAACATTAAAAAATGTTTTCATTACTTACTAATGGTTGACAATAACTAGTTTCATCATAAAATAGATCAGCTTCATCAATTTCTTGTTCAGAATCTGAATTATGTAAATTTTCTAATTCAAATGGTGAATATCCAACTTCATCATCAATAAATAAGTGTTCATCACTTTATAACAGCTCGCTAATTATTTTAATGACTTTAGGATCTGGTAAATTAAAAAAAAATATTTAGATGACCCGGCAAAAAAAGTCTCGTCAGCCAGAACGTTGAGTCATATTGACCCACCAACAACTTTTGGGAGGAATAATAACACTACTCCTCAAAAATCCCAGAAATCCCAAGTCTATTGAATATAAGCTGTACAATAGGTATCAGTTCAAATGCAGACAGGTAGATAAGGAAGGAACTAATTTCGGAATGTAACTAGAGTTAAAATTAACTACTATTTTTATTCAAAATTTCATAACAAAATTTTTGGATGCAAAAAATATACTCGTGTTTAATATCTTAGAAAATTACATAATGCAATTCATTATCATTCCTTGAATTTTCAAGTACTTGAGAAAATTCTATAAATATCCTTATTTTGTTCTATATCAGGAAATTTCAAATATTCTTTCAATTCCTTACTTTAGTTATGATTATGGCCAAGTGTAAAGTGCATTTTTAATCACGGCACTACTTTAATGCAGGAATCCTAAAGAAAGGTATAAGCAAGAAGCAATTTTCATTTACTCGATTACTTCACTGGTTTCTAATCTAGGAAACGGATTTAATTTGACCAATTTTGGTTTAATCTCTTCTCCCCTCTCTGCTCTGTTTCAGAAATGGAAGAATCTTAAGATTTAAGGCAAAAATAACCTTTCATTCACCTTGTTGGACAATCGTTATAAATTAGATTTTATATGGAAAAAGGTATGCAATACGGTGGGAAATAGTTATCATATTAATTACCAACGGAATATATACATATTTATATATATGTATATATATATATATATATATATATATATATATATATATATATATATATATATATATATAGATATGTTACGTAATAAAAACTAAGCACGTCACGTCGAGCTTGCTTAATACTTGGATGGGTGACCACCCGAATTGGATGACTGCCTAGCAGTAAAAACAATGTAGCCTGCCATTCTTCAAGTGATTATCGCAGAACTATCCCAAGCGATAAAACTAGGAGTGTTTACTGTTTGATATTCATATTTTAAAAAAAATAGATTTCAGTAATAATTTACATACATTTATCTGGTAATTAATACGAAATTCAAACATTAAGACAAATAATTGAGATTAAATACATTAAATATGAGGCATTATATTTAAAATGATGATCGCTAATTAAACTAGAATAACTGTAAAACATAAATATAAAACTGTTTGAACCATCTCAGTTGTTGGCTGTATCTACCAATCAAAGTAATTTCTTGCTCTTTCGCTTTCATCATCAGTGATAACAAATAGCATGATTACCTTATTCATTTCAAATTATCTTTCGCAAAAGGGATTTAGTTAAATGAGATTTACATGGTGTGGTATGGTAAAATAAACAATGATACATATATTTGTATCTAAATCGTTATATTTTTATAAATTTAAATCATACAACTCAAGGCAAATTTAATTATGAATATAGAAAATAAAATTATTATTGTTCTGTTAGCATTATATATAAAAAAAATTTCATGTATATGCTGCTACGTGATTAATATTATAATTAATACAAATAATTTTTAAAGAAAATTTAATTTTTTTTCTAGTATAGATAACGTAATTTTTACCAACGTATATCACGGTTTTGTTGTAGTCAAAAATTTTATTAGTCCATTAACAGGTTCTAAAATGCTTGTTCTTCATCAATTTTATACAACGTGAAAGGACGAAACATGTCTGAAATAAATTCAGTTTTAAAACTACATAATTTAATCTAGCTTCTCCTAAATAATCTGAAATACAAAACCAAGGTGCAGTGTCGTGTGGAGGATTAGTTTTTAGTTTAACCGTCCCTAGCCAAAAAAATATGTAAATAATGCGATTCAGTGTTTAGGACTCGTAGTAATAACTCCTAGCTCATTAACAATTAGATTCGGAAAATCGCATCAAGTAGCTAATTGTAACATCAATTGTAGTTAAATGTAACCTATTAAAAATATTTGATTTGTCCTATCAAGGTGAATGATATAAGTAAATAAGACAATTTTAGGAATAAGCAGTCGGAATCTTAGCTATCGGCTAAGAATAATCGAAAATGACTTTATTATACTCCCGAATAGAATTTGCGATTAACTATATTTTTAACAATTTTCAAAATCGTAGTTCTGTAGATATCTTCAGTAATTTCCCAAAATTTGGAGATCACGAGAGATCTCCAGAACTATTCTTCGGCCAATTATGATACACTCTTTACCTGAGATAGCTTCTGAATAAATCACATTTTTCCTTCTTTTTACAAGAAAAATATTTTCATGAGTTTATTCTCATGCATTTATTTCATTAAATACGTCAATTATTAAAATAATCATAATTTTAAAATAAACACTCACCTGCCCTGAGATAGACGTCCCTGCTGACGATGGTTCCGACGGTATTGGTGGCCATGCATCTGTAGCTGACCGCGTGGACGTCCTGGCGATAGAGCTCCGGGGGAAAGGGCTGGATCAGAAGGGTGCCGTTGGAGAGGATACGGCGTAGACCTGGTATGTCCGTGACGGTGGTCCCGTCCAGCGAAAGCCAGGAGACAAGCGGAGGAGGCGAGCCAGTGGCGGTGCAGTCCAGCCTTCCTCCGGAGCTGTTGGAGAACTCGACCCTTCCTGGAGGCTCCATGAGGAACTGCGGGCCTCGGCTGTCTCGGTAGGCCAATAGTCCAGGCCACAGTAACACTACAACAGGTTTGTCTTGGGTTATATACCGTCTGAACATTATTTTTATGCAATGGAAAAGAAATCAGAAACAGTATTTTTGTGAGAAGAATGAAACCAATTAACAGAAGTCATTCATACTACGTATCGTAATCATTTTTCAAGTGGCTAAAAAAAATGGTGTTCACCAGATTGTATATAACAAGGCCTGATGCTGAATGCTTTTACAGTTTATCTGTATATTTTTTTTCTTAACTCCCTTCGTCTCTTCATTTGTTATAGTTTTTATGCTAATTTATTTTCCCTTCTACTGTAACCGTGTTACACTGTAAAGACTTTCTGTTCCTAAGTATCGATTTTTAATATTTAAAAGTTATTCATAATCATCAGGTGATGGGGCTCAGATTGCATACGCATCTGTAATTAATTATTTTTAGTATTAACTTATTGTTTATTTAGTTAATAGTGTATCTGGAAAGGTGACAAAAGATCTTAATATCCATAAATATATGAAAATAAAACTATATAAACAATAAATATATATATGAATAATATGTATACAAAATATTATTAATACATAAAATAAGGCTAACGTAAACAAAAGGCTAAGGGAACCCGGAGTCTCAATTCCAAAAACACCAAGTCCTTTATTACCTATACCCCTCCACTAAAATCCAAAGCTTTGAATTTTAATGAACCTAACACAATCCTTCCTCCTAAATATAAGTTTCAGTCAACTCCTAAGATGCTTACCTCTCTGTTTAGAACTGATTAGCCTTTCGTTATTGTTTGTTATTCATACCGGTAACTTTTCACGCCCGTTTCAGTCGCAGTGATGCAATTGATACCACCGCTGCATACAGCAGATCTACAATACCACCTCTGTTTGCCATTGGTACGGAACTATCTCGAACACAAAGTTGTGGATTTTGCTATTACTTAAAAAAGGGGTGAGGGTAAGAGAAAGAAAAAAAATCCACCAAAAATAGGTTAAACTTTCCTGTCGATTCATTCTTCTTTGGTTCAAATAATTTTGTTGTATTCACTATTTTTATTGAGTATTATTGCAACCTGTCTCAGCACTATGTTAATAGTGATCAAAGAGTTCAATCACACGTAATTACAAAAAATTAAAAAATAGCAAAATAATAACTAGAAAAAAATAAAATAAACTTATATAAAATAAACATATCTTTAATGCAGATATGATTAAGTACACTATTAACAATCGGCCTGAGGAACATCAAGCCAGGATTGTTCCCCCACTAATAGAAGCAAAAGCATGACTTTAGTGTATACCAGCACTTCACACCCAATCCCGTCACTAGTATTAAAAGCCAGTGGAAACTGAGCAAGAAAGCTGTCGAAGATTTTCAAACCTTCTTAAATTTCAAACATCCACAGTTTGAGTCCATAAGTCCAGATAGGTTTCAGAATTGACTTGCAAATTAGTAGTTTGTTGTCAACTGAAAGCCGAGTTTTCCTATTTAGCAATCGTGGCCAAATCGTGTGTTGAGCTCTTGTCAATTAAGTCTAGTATGTGAGTTCCATATTAGTCTTTTGTCAAGCAGCCAAGATAGCGGACTGTGTCCGAGAAAGGAAACGGCATTGAGCTGAAATAAACTAGAGGACAGGATCTGCTCCGGAGGGTGAACGTGGGGTGTTTGCACTTAGATTCATAATTCAAATCATTAAAGTAACACTTTATTTTCCAAACCCTTAAGGCGATGTTTTAATCTTATCGCAAGTGACAAAACTTCAATAGGAGAATCATCATAAGCATAACTGGTTAACCGTCAATTGAGTTGGATTCCATTACATTGAATTATTTATGCTGTGTATAAGAATATGTTCTATTCAATATCAATATCAATCCAATTAAAATATAATCTTTTAACTTTCTTATTGGTTTAGTTCGTTTTAGTTCAAAAGATCATATCAGAATGATAAAACGAAGCCATCATGATAAAAGAATTATATATCTGTATTTTTCGTTATTTAAATACAGGTACCAATAAAATTAAATACAGAAAATTAAAAATTTAAACGTAAAAATAGCTATACATTAATAGTGGAAGTATGAACTTGGATGCCCTTGGTAGCCAACTTTTGGTTCCCTTCCCCTTTGATTCCCTCCTTATCCAAAATTCGAAGAAGTGGCAGTGTATTATGCATGATAATACAATGTTAGTTACTAATATTATTAGTCTTCATATAATATTGTATTAGTACATATAAATACAATTTGATATCATATTTTATTGTTATAATGGCTAATTCGGACCCACACTTGGGTCTAGGGCAAGTTCCCACTTGCTAGGTATGCCCCTGCCACATAGGGTATATAAAGAAATAGTTCACTCTTTGCTATATCTTGGCTAGAAAAAAAAAGACAAACGTAATGGTTCTGCAACATGAGAAACATACCTTTACGGTACGTAGCAACATAATAGTAATGAACGGTTCCACCCTTGGGTTAGCGCCAGCACTGGTGGTTTACCTATTTCATTTTAAATATGGCCTCGCCGAATGAGCTTAATAGACGAATTTAACTCGTTACAGGATGAAAATAAATCAATCAACATACAACAACCGATTTAATACGTAATACTGATTTCATTTATTATTTTTTTTATCAAGAGAAATTTTTTGTAGCTCCAGAAAAAAAATTCACAGACATATATATAGTTTATTGAAATGGGAAGTCACATACTAATGAAGTTAATTTTTTATATATGAAGTAAAAATTACTGATATAGCTGCTCGATCTTACCGCGCTTGTGGACAAGTTGTAAGTTGGGATTGGGGCTTGGGAGATTTGGTCGAAAAGTCAGCAAAGCCAGATTAGCAGAGAATGAGCTACAGATCATCTGGTCATGATTGGTGGATTGAAATCAATACTTGTTTCACAAAGAAAAGAATCGCTAAAGTGTGATTGTAACATAGACTGTTCATACAATACGAATGTAATCTAATATGCAAAGAAGAAATAAAAATATTTCATTTCATTTGAATAATTCTTTTAAAACACGAAAATTAAAAATTCATTATGAAAACAAAACTTAGAACACACCGATAGAATGAAGAATTTGGGCAAACATGGGGTATTTAATTTATGAATTGAACCACAACTATTTAATATCTGGTCAAGGAAATAACTCGAAAAATAAATGGCTGCCTGAACCTATCAGGTGAAAAAAATTATATGAATAATAAGGAATATTATTTACAAGGGCAACACCAGAAATATTTTAAATTTACGGATCCGGGATACTGAAATACCATATCCCATTACGCAATTAATCTACGCTTCGTGATCCAGTGTTTGATTAAGATTTTTTTAAAGTATAACGATAAAAAACGTACGTAAGTATAAAAAAATAACATAATGCGTTACGTTAATTATTGAACGCAAGTAATTAATGTTTAAAACCATTTTCCTTAGAGTATATTGTAGAATTTTGTAAAATCAATCGCACTGTTTCCAATATACATCTAAATTGTCCTCGCTCGGTCATTTACACCCAAAAATCTTCCCTAGATCACTTTTCACCCATTAATAATAGAGTTGAAACTCTATTTAATAACATTGAAAAGTTCACGTCGTAAGGTCTTGTTTTCATGGCTGTCTGGTCATTGTGAAATAGCCAGGAATGAAAGGGCAGATACAGACACAATGTGCGGTTAAAACCAAGTGGCCATAAAATCCGACAGCAAAGACGTGATATATTGGATCAACGAAAGCGGAGGGCAGGAATGGCAAGATATATATATATATATATATATATATATATATATATATATATATATATATATATATATATACATATAATGACTAAATAAACTTATGTATATTGGTGTGTAATTGGCCTGTTTTTAATTTAAATAAATAAATTGTTGAAAAACACAGGTAAAACAACACGAAATCAAATAAAATGTTTTGCTCATAAACAATTCCTGTAACATGGAACTCAGGTTGATCATATTTTCAAATACGCTGAACAGTAGCTTGCCAGTAGAGAACGGCTGGCTATATACAGCGACAGAGAAACTTTCGAATTACGAGTGAATATTTCAGAGAGTAGCAAATTGAATAACAGTCTCAGCGAGGCGCTATGTTTTTTACAAGCTCGAATTCAACCCGTCCACGTCAAACTGCTTTACCATAAAAGCTGAACATAAAGTTCATTCGAGTTGCACAATTTACTATTTCCACGCCAAAGTCTGAGTAACAATGCTCTCTCATCCTGACCTACTTGGAATCTTCACAACTGCCAACTAATGTCTCTTGTTATGAAGTTTTGACGCCTACGATTACAAACCTTCAAGCCTGTAAGCAATTTAAATTCGAAATAATGAATTTATAATTCTCTACTTTAATTAAAATTTTAGAATTATGTAGAAACCTATTTCTGTGTCTATTATAAAAAAACATTATTGAAATAGTTGGAATAATAAGATGTACATACATTAAATGCAAAAACCATGATAACTGATAACAATCAAAAGAGTGATTAGAATTAATTTTAAATCAACCTCGTTTTAAAAAAGTGAAATTTTCCAAACGGTTTTATTTACTATTATTAAACTCATAGCAAGTATTGAAAAATGGAAATTAAGTTTGCTTTAAAAAAACATATATTAAATAAACTACCACAATACACAAATTATGTGTGTACATAGATTTGTTTACCTGGATTCAGTATGATACTATGATACCATATGGTTCAGAGGAGGCCAATATATAAAGATTTTGAGAGTGTTGTCCAAAAATTTATGAGTAGAGCCGTTAGAATGAGGAAACATTCTAAATACTAACGTAAATACTAAATACTAACGTATCTAAAACACCAATAAAACCTAAAGACGATACAGGTAAATTACTTCATATATTGGAAAAACAATCTTTCCAGATTTATTATTAATAATTCCGTTGCTTTATGTGCTACATTGCACGCTTGGATATTTTTAACAATGCCTATATGTTGTACAAAAAAAAACTACTTTGTTGCTACGGATCTGTAGATTAAAAAGATGCATGTATTAATCTTTAAGATAATTTACTAACTTCTATGATGGCATAATGAGGAATTATTATTAACAATTAGAAACTATGCAAGCACAATTTATGATATTTGAAGAATTTATGGAACAGCAGTGACTGTGTTATTGATTAAATCGATTCAACGGTGATTAATTGAAAAATATTTTAACAACAAATATTAGCGATTATTCAACACATTGACAATCGCTATTTACGACACTCAGATGCAAAAATTTCTTTCAGAGGCCAAAAGAGTTTAATAATGTAACAGGGTCTAATCAGGCCAGTTGAATATTCATAGCATATTTATAAAGCAAAGCCAATGATAAAGTTGGGATATTATTTACGAGAGACCTTTAAGCATTTGTAACGGGCTGTAAAAGATTAACAGTATTTGCTAGGTCCTGACTCTTTTAAAAGATTTTGAAACGTGGGGTCGTTGATTTACCATCTGATGACGTGATGAAAAACGATATAATGTAGTATAATAAATATTTATTCCTCTAGAAAAATATTAATAGATTATGTTGGAGTAATAAAAACTCTGACGATGGCTGGCCCAACATACATCAATAAACGTGCACATACATATGCTAATCCAATCACGTATACACAACGGTCTGGTAATTCGAAAATCATGCAGCTATAATATTTGGAGCAAAGACTAAAATTAAAACTATTCTATTTTTATATTAATAAATGACAAAAAGGAACCTTGATGTATTCGGAGTAAAGCTTTCACTTTGGCAATACTCTCCTGAGGTATGCAGGCTTTTATATCATCTTTTTTTTTTTCTAAACATGTCATTGAGAAGAGTTCCTCGTACTGTTTTCTGTTTCAATACTTAAAATGTTTGAGTATCTTTTGGAAGAAACCTCCGAAATATAATTAATACATTCCTATTAATTTTAAATATCTACATTTTCTAGGAATATCTTACATTTATTATAAAACTTTAACGTGCAAACTTGTTTTCAATGCCGAAACATGCTTATAATTAATTAGGAATTGAATATTTAATTACAGATTCCCTACTTTTACTTAACGAGTTAATTTTAGAGTTAAATAGTTAACTGGTATATTTTTTTTTTTTTTAGATCTATTATTTGTAGTACATTTGATTATATAAAGTATTCCCGCAACTATAAGCAATGGGGAAATGGCTAGTTTTTTTTTTTTTTAATGTTTTTTACATTTTAAATGTAAGCTTGATGAGATTGGTATTATTCACATAAACGCGTCCCAGTCAAGTACGGTATTGGTACAGAATATTGAATGGAACATTAATTTTTCTGTGGGTAGAAACCATTCCCGTCAAGAGGAAGGAAAATCATTTTTGGTTTTTCAGTCTCCGTCCCTTCCCGTCCCTTTAAGTTTGTTGAGAACAAATTATGATCAAATAATTTAATTTTTTTTTATCAAGCCTTAAAAATATCGTTTATATATATATATATATATATATATATATATATATATATATATATATATATATATATATATATATATATATATATTCTATTTGTCTTTTAATCCACCTCAATTAAGGCAATTATTTACTTATTTATTTTAAGTATTTTGATCACTAGGGTCATTCATTTACATTATTATTTTTTATATTATTAATTCGGCGGTACAATAGGTTGGCCTCTCCTCCGCCCGTGATGGATGAATTCCGTAAGTATACTCTTCGGGATCTCCTTCTCGCCCATCCTGGCCACATCTTAATCGGGATCATTTTATTACCGTGGCGACATCAGACTGTCCAAAGAGGTCATAGATTTCTTCGTTGGTTCTTCGTCTCCATCTTTCACAGTTAAGCAGGGGTCCAAATGTTTTTAGGAGAACCTTACATTCAAATATGAGCAGATCTGGGTACGCATTCTTAGTCATTGTCCCGGTTTCCGCTCCATATGTAAGGACTGAGCGAATTAGGGTTTTGTACAAAATAATTTTCGTCTTTCTATTAACTACTCTACTTTCTAGATGTCTCAGACCAAAGTAACAGCGGTTTGCGGACGATATTCTTCTCCTTACTCCGTTTCAATGGTGTTGGTGCACGTGACTTGTGATCCAATATAGGTAAATTCCGAGACCCATTCAAAGTGGTATGGTCCAAACCTCATCTTCTCCCCAGGATGTCTTGGATGCTGTTCTGCTACCATGTACTTGGTCTTATCTTGGTTAACCACTTGACAAAGTTTCCTTGCTGCTTCTGCCACAGAATGAAAAGCCTCTTCAACGGATTCCTTTGATCGCCCAACTATATCAACGACATCCACAAGTTGAACAGATCTAGTTATGATGGTTCCTGTATTCTGGATCCCGGAATATCTTATTGCCAGGTTGAATAACGAGCATGCAAGTGCGTCACCCTGACGAATCCCTTTCCTAGATGGAAAACTCTCGGAGCGATCATTTCGAACCTGGGTGACACATTAAAGACCCGTCATAGTCATCCTGATCAGTCTTATCAAGCTTACGGTGATGTTGAACTGTCTCTGTAGAGACTCTTCCGAACTGCACTATCATAGGTTTCACATTCAACGAACAAGTGGTGCTTTGTAATGCGGAATTCACGTCTATTATCCTAAGACAAAAAATCTGGTTCGTCATTCACATTAAATTATAAAATTAAAATGCTAAAACAATTTTAATTTAGGAGTAATCATTCTATATATTTTCGTTGTAATTTACGAAACCATTTAAGGTTAAGTATTTGTGCTTTAAATCTATTTATCTCATCTCAAATATTTATTCATCACCAACATATTTTAGTTAATGATTTTAATTTAATTTTCATTATTCTGGGTTACCTTTATTAATTCTAGATATTTGTTGGTTCATATTACTTAGATTAGGATTGTAGGATATACGAGTATATATCTAGATTTTTATTTTTTTGTTATCTTCGTAATCATTGCTTAAGTTTTTGGTAAACATCTATTCTTCTGTCAGTGGTATATTTGTGGATATAGATTATACGTCAAAACTTATGATTTTATATTCATCCATTCCTAAATTAATATTAAAAATGATTTCTTTCATTTCGAAAGCGTTTCTAGTCATAATTATTGTTGTAATTATTTAATGAAGGATGTACAAATATGTATATTGTCTCGATAAGTCCATTTATACAGGTATTAATTCATTGTTAGTTTCATACTATTTATTAAGACAATGTATTCTTGGTGGCGTGAAGTCCAATGCTAACTAATTTTTGGTATGTCAATATATCCCAAATTATAAATTTTCTTAAGATATATTTTTATTATGTCTATTACTTCTGTTAAGGGATTGTTTCTAATAATTGCGTACGAATATATATCATTCTGAAAATCGTCTATGACAACCTTTTTTTTTTATAGAGAATTAGAAGTTTCTTAGTTTTATCAAATTTTATTCCAATTATTTTTTAATTTAACTCTAAAAATTAATAAAAATGTAAAATATCTTTAATATTTTGTATGTTTAAAGGGGAATTTATTATTTTCTCATTTGAAATAAAATTATTTATTAGGGATTTTATTAGATTTTATTTCTTGTTGCATTAATATGATTTTCACTTGTAGGAATGTTATCAAATATATTATATATATATATATATATATATATATATATATATATATTAAATTAATTATTTCTCTGCCTTTATTTGAAAGCTGAAATTCTCTTCAAATGATAATAAACTATAAATATTAACTAAATTAGCTTTTTTTTCAACCCAATTTTATTATTTTATGTAAGTTATTATATTTCGTAAGTGTATCTATTATATTGTAACTGCAGGGAGTGGTCATCAGTTAGACATTGCACGCCTTCTCTTGGTACTCTTTGGATTTGACGTGACTGATTTGACGTGACTAACTTGACAGGACTGGTCTTGACGGATCTAAGCATATCAATACGAGAAGGGGAGGAGAAGGATTATTACTGTAATTTCTAATATTATAGGGAGCATTAATTTATTTAATTTGGGATATCTAATTTTTGTTTGTTTTATTTATATTAAATCTGAATTGTAATCATTGAACTATTTTATATAGAAAAACATAGAGTTGGACGTGACCGACCTGGCGTGATAGGCCTAGACACATCAAGACGCGACTGGACTGAGACGCCTTTATTGTGAGGACACTCTTAAAGACCTGAAATCTCCAGTTTTTCATATCATAACCAGAGCGAAAGCATTCTACTTCATCACTAAGTAATCTAGGAGTAAATATTAATGGATCAGTTTCCTCAATTTTTAGAATCATTAGGAAGGAGAATAGCCCTTAATTAATTAAGATACAGTGAGTGTGTTCAACAAAACATAGTTCCAGTTCATTAATTAGTAGATTGAAAACAAGGTGAGTTAAATATATTACCTACTGCGGTTGAAATCAAATAGATGTGAACAGCCCAGATAGGAATCGAACACATACCGTTCAGAACCGCGCACTCAAGGGCATTCGCTTTATGCCCCCAAATCCTTCATATTTTGGTATCACGGCGGCGGATTAGTTAATTTAATATCATTTTCTTTAATTTGTTCACTAAAGTAGTTATCATGGTTATATTCAATGTCTTTGGATGGTCAAACCTATATTTCTTAATATAAACATAAATTAATTACTGTAAAGATTTATATTTAATATGATTTAACATTTATTATGTTTAATATTTAAAATATTCAATTTTGTTTTATTTTAGCTACTTATCGAAGGATATTTCTTTTCCTTCAGAATTTATATTTCATATGAATTTATATTTTAATTTGCAAATTAAAATTATTATATTCTGCAAATTGGTTATTTTTCTAATTTTTTTTTTATATTGAAGCCAGCGTATTTAAACTCAATAAGTTCCAATTGGTAAAATCGCAACCAAATTACTAGAAACCTGCGGCCGTCAGTATTGTAAACAAGTACGTTCGTACAATACCATTAAGCATAAATCTAATACGTATACAGAAACGTATAGAAATAAAATATGACCATTGATAAATGACAATATTATGAAATGTAACCAAAAATATTTGGATACTAGTCAATCTCTACCTATCAAGTATATAAAAATCGGGTGCGGTGCGCGCATCACACAACTTTCCGTTACCGTTCTATACTAATTATATTTTTAATATAATTTTAAATAGTTCACATAAACAATACTTGAAATAAACTCAGCAGCATTCACTTCTCCACATCTTCTTCCAGTTAACAATAAAACAGTTTTTTAAACCATTTTCGTACAAAAATTCTGTACACTACCTATATATTTAAGTTTGTGAAGTTGAAAATATATTTTAAAAGTTTCTGTTTAGTTTCCATGGATTTTCGTTCCATTAAATTAATATAAAAGTAGAAATTATTTAGTTAATTTCCACTTTTGTATTCATGAATTACATTATTACAGACGGTTAGTTAGTTAGTTATTTAGATGTCAAGACGTAAAACCTATTGGTCATCAACGCCTTTTATTTTTATTTATTCCTATTTATTTTTCCAAATTATGTTATATTATCTTCAATATAAAAAAGAAAGAAAAAACCCAATAATAATAATAAATAGATTAAAACATATTATATGTTTATCAATAAACCTTCTTTGGATAGAAAGTTGACTATCTTGGTAGCCGTTTCCTCTTTATTACCCAGAGATATTGATATATTCAAAGGAATACCAAATTCCTTTAACTTTCTGATGTAGAAAGGACAGTCCTCTAAAATGTGCGATATTGTCAATATGTTGCCACATTTTTGATATCTGGGAGGAGCCTCTTTCGTTATTAGATGGAGACGTGCCAATCTTGTATGACCGATTCTCAGCCGCGTGAGGGCAATCTTCTCTACGGCTACTGCGGCTGGAGCTGCTCCACAGCCCTACGTCCTTCTTTATAGTCCCCAGTTTGCTAACTGGGCTGTTGTCCCACAGTGCCTGCCAATCCTGGTGTATGGCTTCTCTTAGTGGCCGCGCTAGTTCTGATGCTGACAAGAGAGCTTTACCACGTCCTGGAAGGGTGAGAGCTTCTTTCGCTGCCCTATCAGCCATTTCATTGCCTTTAATACCTATATGACTAGGTGACCAAATGAAACATATTGATTTTCCATCATCTTTTAGCTTTTTTACAAGTCCTAGAATGCAATGGATTCCTGGATGGTATGGATACGTGTTATTCATGGCTTTTAATGTACTCAGTGAATCTGATATAATGCCAATATTTTTAATTGGGGATTTTATGGCGTATCGGAGAGCCATTCCGATGGCGTTGATCTCCGCGGTGTAGATATTACAAAGGTGATGTAATTTACATTTGTGGGTTGTATGGCGAGTAACAAAGGCAGATGCTGTAGATGAATTTGGTTTAGATCCGTCGGTGAATATTATTAGGTGTTCAGGTATAGAGAGGATTATTTTATGGTATTGCTCTTTATATTCTTCTGTCATTGTACTTTCTTTTCTGAGTTTTGAGAGTTGGAGGTATAGCTCGGGTCTTATATATGTCCCAAAGAGGTATTTCATTTTCTATTGTGTTCAATTTGATTTGTTTCAGCTTATTTATTGCAATGGACATTCTTTCTGCTAATGGAAATGTGGTATTCCTCTTCTGTTGAAATCGCACTGAAAATTTGGATTGAAATGCGTATTTGTGAGTGGGGTGTGTGGTTTGTGGGTATAGCTTTGTTATATAATTAACGGCTAGTTTCTGCCGTCTGAAGAACAAAGGTGTTTGTCCAGATTCGACACAAATGCTCAAGATCGGGCTTGTTCTAAAGGCTCCTGTCGCGAGACGAATTCCAGTGAGGTGTATTGAGTCCAGTTTGGCCAGGGTATTTTTTCGAGCAGAACCGTAAATAAAACTGCCATAATCTATTTTGGAAAGGATCAAAGCTTGATACACGTAGTCCTGTCCGCTCCCCAGTTAGAACCACTAAGGACTCTCAATATTTGAAGTTTCCTAGTACAATCTTCTTTTAATGATTTTATGTGGTGTTCCCAAGACAAGCGTCTGTCAAATGACAATTCTAGAAATTTGTAGATGTTCACGTACGGTAAAATAACTTCACCTAGAAAGAGTACAGGTGATTGTGGGGTGTTCCTTTTTCTACTAAAGTGGATATATTTTGTTTTTTCAGAGGAAAAACGTAAACCCGAAGAATTGGACCAGTCATTAATGCGATTCAGTGCAACTTGCAGCTTTTCTTTTATAGAGAGGATGTCTTTTGCACGGCATAGAATTGCGAGATCATCGACGAAGAGCATCACTTTAACACCACGTGGTAGATTTTTTCCCAGGTCTCTAATGGCCAGAGCGAAAAGCTTGGTGCTCAAAACACAGCCTTGTGGTATCCCACTTATTTGTTCTCATTGCTTGGACAATGATGTTCCTATACGGATCTGAAAGGAGCGGTTCGAGGGGAATTCTTGGATAAGTTTGGGCAAATTACCACTGAATCCCAATGGTTGTAGTTTCTTTAATATTGAGAGCTGGTCGGTTCTATCGAAGGCCTTCTGCATATCAAAGTAAACTGCTACAGCTTGTTCTTCTTGGATGAATGCGTACTGTAGTTCGGCTTCCATTTGAACCAGGTGATCTATAGTCGATCTCCTTTTACGAAAACCGCGTTGGAAGTTATGGATGTAATGATACTTTACTAGGATCCATATGAGCCTCTTATTTACCATACGTTCAATTATTTTACTCAGATTTCATTTATTTTACTCATTAACTTAGATTTTCAATCAGTTTTCATAATAGTTTTGAAATTTTAAGTAAACATATTAACCAGTTATTTAATACTTATCATTTTTTTTTACATACAAAAATCAGGGTATTTCATTTAGGGCTCGGACACTACTAGGAAGAGATACGTCATATATTTGTGAAGTAGATAATTGTGATCCGAATACGTCCAGACATCCTCTGTCTGTGGAATAATGGACATATGTTTAACCCATTATAGAAACCAGGTACACATGTTGTACTAAACACGCTAAATACGTTGTAAATAGTTTCATTGGGATATAATAGATGACAGCAAGGCAAGAAAAAAACGTTGACTCTACCACCATCGAAATAGCCGCTAAAGAATGACTGGTACAACGACCATCGACCGTCAAACGTTTGTCCTCGAACTGCGATCGTCTGCATTGTTGCTCTCAACACAAAAAACTCTAAGTATTAAATCATTTTACTCCATTATAAAAACATTTAGCAATATTATTCTAAACCATGTTTTCTCATCAGATTTATCGGTAGGATAATATTTTAATGTGGTCGGAGAAATTGACACGGTTTGGTGAAATCATCTTGGTAATATTTTTTATTTTATTAATTTTCTTATTTGTTGCCATTACAAAGCGAATGGCTATAATAAATAGCTAACCTAATGTAATTAATATTATAAGTAATTAATGAATATATAATTTCAATATAGGCATATTTTGCTTGTAATTAAGTTCAAAGATATTCAAATTACTGTTAGAGTTATAATATTAACAACGTTTATTTATTTTTAGAAACAAGAAATGAGGAGTTTAAAATTAATCAATACAGTTGTGGTACAGCACATGTACCAGTGATCAAATTAATAGAAAATTAATGAAAAATATGGCAGGCAATGCATCATAGTCTCGTGCCAGTATTAAGTGGTAAGCTGCAATTTAAATTATTACAACCAACTATTTCAGCCTCAGTACTTCGTAGTCATGCAAGTTAATAGTATCAATTTGTTAAGAATCTTAAAATACTATGTTTACCTTTCGAGTCATTTAATTATTGAATGAAGCTTTTGTTTGATTTGTTTTTTAAAAACGTGTTCATTCAATAACTCGCATCTCTGAAACTGACTATAAATAAGGTTAAAAAATATTTCTACCTCTTTTCCATTATGCGACGGAAGGGAATTCGTTTCCAAACATAAAAAAATACCTCAGACGAGTTGATCATCCTCATCTCCATTTCAAACGACCTCTGCAATAGTTGGCGAGGATTGAGTTGGCGTTGTCCTAGAGTAAATAAAGGAAGTTCAGTTGCAGCGGCTAAGAAGTCAGTGACTCCGCTGTTCATTATGTACCGCGACTTGCCGCTATGGCAGAGACTTGATCCATGAATATTTACAACAGCATTAAATTCTACCACGTCATTAAATAGAGACCCACTTGGGGGTCGGGGAAGAAATGGGGCTGTGCCTTATCCTCTCAACGTTGTAGAGCGTGATTGTCTCCTAACAACAATTGTATTATTCACTGTTAGCGTTTTCTCCGCTTCTTGGTGTTGTGATTTTGGGTGTGAAATGTTTGATGAAGATGAGTAAAATAATCATCATAAAGTAAATTTTAGAAAATATAATAAAAAGAAAGAGCCTATATGAGCGTTGTAAAATAAGGATTTTTGAAAAATGTATTATACTTAATTATCAGGTGATGCATAATGCATATCACAACATTCAAATAATTTAGTGAAACTATTAATAAATCCCGCCCTCACTTGAAAAAAAATTATATATTAATATCTTGTTCTAACAGACTCAAAAGATTATTTCATAATATTAACTATTAAGATTAACTTAACTCACTATTAAGATTAGCATAAGATTAACTTAGCATCCTTCAATAAAAACTAATATCAGCTAAGTCGTCATAAGGGAACAAATAATATCTGATGTGGACAACACATGACTTCCTTGTACACCTATTAAACTATAAATCGGTGGCTCAAAAAGTGATCCTCAATTTGGTTACTAGTTTCCGAAGATCGCAGTGTCTCAAAAACAACACTCGGCGTCGCGACATCCATCTATTGACACACACACACACATACATAAATAGGGAGGAAAACCAGTATTTTACAATAAATTTTAACACTTAAAACAAGTAATTAAAATGTTTAACTGGATTGGAAACCAAATTGCGTTTGTAACCTTTATTACCAAAACATATGATTTATGTATTTAATTTAAATATAATTTTTGATGTAAGCTTATTATTATTACCTTCAAGTAAAGTACCGTTTTCGGCTCACCAATTTTAACCAAAATATAGTAAACACATTCACATTAATATAAAAGTCCTATTTACCAAATTTGAGATGTTTTACATTATATTTTAATATAGTTTACATTAAAGTATCCTAAAGACTATAAGTGGTGTGAATTTTTGTAAAGGACGGGCTTACCTACATTTAAAAATTGGAGAAATAGAAGATAAATTGGATCTATTAGTCATAATAAATAATAACTTTAGTTACGATTTGTCACTTGGTTTGGATGAAATAAAAAATTCAAATTAATTCAGGATGAAAACTTACGAATTAAACAGAGATTGGGTAATAAACTAATCGATTTGAACAGCATGAATAGTAAAGTTGACAAAAATAGTAAACTTTATTTTTTGATAAAAATCCTGTTGAAGAAAAATTGGATCATTTAGAGAACGATAAAAAGCACAAAATAATTGATTTAGCAAGGAACATGTGCAGGATACTTTATAATGGATATTTAACAAGTTCTGCAAAGAAATTAAGCCGTAGGCATCAATGGAGTAGAAATGTAAAGCTTGTCGCTAGATTATCGCAGTGAGAGTGCCGAACTGAGAGTGCAAACAAGAAACTGTGTCAAAGCAAGTAGTCTGTGGTGGTTAGGACATGTAATCAAAGGGTGAAATGGTACATTGGAAAATGTTTGAGGATCAATTCAGTGAGAAAGGTAAAAGGAAATAGATAGAAGCTGAAGGAAATTCAGAAAGAATCCGAGGAAGGACGAAGTAGGGAGATGCGTGTAAGCATGGATCCCGCTAATCATAAGTCAGGAGGCCTAGGACCACCTTGACCTATAGCGCCGAGGAATTAGTCTGCAAAGTTCATTACGGTATATCTCAAGTAATACTTAATCCATTTTTTTTGTTGTGTATGGAATTTTGTCATCTTTCGAATTATGATAACAAAAAACAATGAATTTCTTTTTTATTCGATTTTAGGATTTCACGTATCTTGAAAACTACAAATTATTAACTGGGTCCACCAAGAAAACTGGTAGATGCTCAGATGCCGGAATTTAATTGAGGCATTGGACATGCGCGATTTTTAAATTTTAATTGAGTGATTTTTTCCAATTTATTTCATTGATTTATGTATTTTATAGGTTCTAGATTTCAAGGATCTGTTTTTATGTATTCCAATTTCAATTTTTTGAATTTTTGAAATAATAAATACTTCAAAACTATTTTGCTTCCCATTAATATTGTATTAATTCTATTAATTTATGAATATCGGATGAGTTTGAAACAATTAAATCAAGATAAATAAATTGCAAACAAATTAGGTCGGGTCTGTAATTAACTCTTTTAGTATTTACTATAATTTTTGTAGTTTTCAAGATACGTGAAATCCTAATATCGAATAAAAAAAAAATCCGTGCGTCCAAATTTTCTATTTGTTTTTTTGCTATCATAATTCGAAAGGTGATAAAATTCCATACACAATAAAAAAATTGTTTAAGTATTACTTGAGATATACCGTAATGAACTTTGCAGACTAATTCCTCGGCGCTACAGGTCAGGGTGGTCCTAGGCCTCCTGACTTATGATTTGCGGGCTCCATGCTTACACGCATCTCCCTACTTCATCCTTCCTCGGATTCTTTCTGAATTTCCTTCAGCTTCTATCTATTTCCTTTTACCTTTCTCACTGAATTGATCCTCCAACATTTTCCAATGTACCATTTCACCCTTTGATTACATGTCCTAACCACCACAGACTACTTGCTTTGACACAGTTTCTTGTTTGCACTCTCAGTTCGGCACTCTCACTGCGATAATCTAGCGACAAGCTTTACATTTCTACTCCATTGATGCCTACGGCTTAATTTCTTTGCAGAACTTGATAAATATCCATTATAAAGTATCCTGCACATGTTCCTTTCCCAAAACTTTCCAAATGCTCATTTGAAGCATAATCTAATTATCTTAACTCTAAAGCTATAGGGAAAGTCCTGTTAATAGACAGATGAGATATTTTGGAAATAATAAACCATTGTATAATAATTGGCAGCGTTCTTCCCCTGGTGTTGGAAGAGCTAACAAGCCTAAACTTAGCAGACCGGCTCCAAAGACAATATTACTACCAATCTGAACCAGTTCTGTCTATTTTGGAGTATTACTTCTCTATTATTATTATTAAGCTCATAGATAACCTGGTTAATTCTCCTAATTATTCAGGTTTTATGTGTTCAACGTGATCTTTTACCAACTACCCTATAAATCATGTTTGTGTAGAGACTCCCAAATGGAGAGCATATGGATCTAAAGAGTATAATTTATTTATCCGTTAAAAAAATTAGGTAGGTTCTATTATTTAAGGACTTGCGCATTAAATTCCAAATGAATAATAAATTAATTAACGGTAACGAAGTAAACAGCGTATGTGAGAATTTATTATTTGTTTATCAATTCCGATTCACGTTCAGGAGATAAGACAAAAACAATCACAACTAAACTAAAATTTCATTTGTAAACTCGGAGAACGAATCTTTTAAAATGCGCTAATATCGATATATTAGCCGAGTGTCGATACACCAAATTAGTTAATCGTAGTGCATTCTGCTAAAGTAAACACAAAAACGATATCGTTTATACGGTATTAGTGAAAAAGAGAATATCATTGAAAGACATAAATGAAACAATTTTTTTTCCTACATAGTTCATTAAAAATTTGGATCTTTTTCAGTTAATTTAAAATATAAATTGAAATTTAAAGTAAAATCGCGGAGTTCTCAGACCTAAATTAGTTATATAAGAAATCATTTCTGCTTATTAGCACTCTTTAGTTTTTATAAATCGAAAAACGTCAGAAAACCGACTACAATCGTTCCGTTATATAAATATTAAGAATATCGACACACATGTCGATCGAAACACGGAAAACAACAAAAATAATGTCATGAATCAAGATTATTTTAACTTAATGGGCATAACAATGTTTTTGTTGCACTTTCACAGTCATCTTAGACCTACAATAATGATACAATGGCTGGCAACTCGGTAATGTTAAAAAACGAAACTAATACTTATTTCTGACTGATAAAGGTAGATTACCAAACACAGTCTTAATTCATTATATTTTATTCTATTACATTGTAAGTAGCTTTCGGTATCCAGCACCATATTCATCTGTATTTAAAAACACTACTAACTTTCGAATCATTTCTCCGTCAGAAGGGGAGAGGGATTGTTATTATGAACATCCATCATAGCCCATCATATGATGATATATCTAATGAATAATGAACGTGTTTAACTTCATGTTTTAACGGAAAGTTATTCACAATGAAATATAATGAATTTTGACTGTGTTTCTACCTTTATCAATTGTAAATAAATTACAAAACAACCTACCTACAGTTTCGAACTATTAGTTATTAAATTACGTTAGTTTCTAAGATAGTTGAACCTCATCAACCATAGACTCTACAGTTAGTACTAGGGTACACTAAAAATTGAATGCATGCTTAGCATGAATGCTAAAAAGGCATAGTAGCAGAAAAAGAAGCTTTTTTTATGTATAATAACAACATTTGTTATTCAGTTCATCAGGAAAACTACAAACAGGAAAAATACAAACTTTAAAAAATGATTGCTTTTTTGTCAACTAATTCAAAAAGATGTTAGGTTATCGGGTAGTTTAGTCTTAAAAAAATTTGTATACCGAAAACTATAGCAGATTTTGATTCAGTGCACCAAAAAACCCTTATCTTAAAAATATCACCGAAAAAAAGTTTATTTTTTTTTCAATTTCAAGGGCGTTTAAAATTTGTAACCCAAAAAATTACGTTTCGATTGGAAGCTTTGTATCTCGTCTTTAGTTTATCCGATTTCGGTTTTCTTGGACTCTATAAAAAGAGTTTAAGTAAAGTTTCTATCTTAAGTAAGTAAAGTTTCTTCTTTTCATAAATATAAACAGCTATTGCATTATTCTAAAACATGTTGGAACAACACAGTTACAGTAAATCGCGTAGATGAGAACGTTTTCTGACGACCCAAATTTAGTATGAATCGTTCAAAGGGTTTCCGACAATTATTTAAATCTTTAAAAAGCATTTGAAGAATGGATTTTTTTTAGTCAAACAATTTTTATTTTATACTGAACCGAAAATTTGAATATAGGGGTTTTTCAAAGTGCTGAAACCAAATCTGACGCCATTTTCGAATAAAACAATTTTCTTAATATAGTTAGCACCATAGAGGAATAGAGTTTTCATTACATATAATTCAATAGAATCTTAAGATCGCTCTAAAATGTAATTATTTCATTTAAAAATTTGATAACTCTAAAATTTACTTTTTCTGTAATTAATATATGTTTGTTGATTTAAGATGAATGCAGTATATATAAAATAAATGCAGGCTGGTACTATTTCACCGAGTTCATTTATTTAGATGGAAATTTTCGGCCTTCCTCAGACATCTCTAGAAAAGGTCCTTATTTAGTTTAAGTAATTTACAATATAGCAAACAGTTAAAATATATTTTTTTAATATATAACCATATACATACTTTAAAAATCAGGTGCGGTGCGCGCATCACACAACTTTCCCTTACCGTCCTATAATAATCATATTTTTAATATAATTTTAAAAAGTTCACATAAACAAAGCTTGAAATAAACTCAGCAGCATTCACTTCTTCACATCTTCTCCCACTTCAGTACCATAAAACAGTTATTTTAAACAATTTTAGTACATCAATTCTTCACACTACCTATATATTTTAACTTCGTCAAGTTGCAAATATATTTTAAAAGTTTCGGTTTAGTTTTCATGGAAATATCTTTTTTCCATTAAATAATATGAAAGTAGAAATTATTAAGTTAATTTCCGCTGTTCACATACACACAGACACACAAACCATTTTGCGAGAATTGGTCATTTAAATGAGTATTTCCGTCGAAAACTCGAATTCGAAAATTTTCACGATCGCAATTATAAATTATAAATTAGTAATTATAAATTTACTTTACTATATACTTCGTATATTGGTAAGGGAAAGTAATTATAAATCTCATAAATCGGAAACCCTTACAACAATTCAAAATAAATTTGGGTCGTCGGTAAAGGTTCATAATCTACCCGATTTGCTATAACTGTGGTTTTCCTTAGAGCTTTACGTGTACATCCGCAAAAATCTCAATTTTGTTCTTATTTTGTAATTAAATTTTTTTTCTCAGACCTTCAAGGTAATGCACTAGCTGTTTATATTTATGGAAAGAAGAAACTTCCCTCTTTCTAACGAGTCAAAGAAAATCTATATAGGATATATTGAAGACGAGATACAGAGCTTTAAATCGAGTGTAATTCGTGGTTTACAAATTTTAAACTCCATTGAAACTGAAAAAAATAAATAATTTTTGGTTTCGATAATATTTTGAACATACAGGTTTTTTGGTGCGCTGAATAAAAATCTGCCATAGTTTTCGATGAAAAAGAATTGTAAGGCTAGTTTACCCAATAATATAAACATTTTTTTCAATTAATTTGACCAAAGAAGCAATTATTTTTAAAGTTTGTATTTTTCCTTTAATAAAGACTGAAAAAAAAAATGTTTTGGTTGAAAAACCGCATCGATATTTCTCAAACTCGAGATGTGCCGTCTCAGCACGTTTTATTTTTTTTCTCAGTTCCTATTGAAACGAATGCCGACACACGCCTAATATTTTTGGATTTAGCATCACCACGAAAAATTTGGTTGAAATCGGTGACTCATTGATTGTGCCCTCCAGTTGTTAATCTGAATCATAATTGCCTTGATACGAATACAGTAGTATATAGTAATGTTTAATTTAACACGGTTAGATTAGTACACTTAGGAAAAACTATACCAAATATTATTTGTATGTTAGATAAAAATTTAAAATGTAAATAAATAAAAATAATCTCTTAAGGTTGAAAACTAAATTAATAACGTTAACTAGTTGATGACAGGAGCTTAGGAAGAAAATAAATTAAGCATCTGGTAAAATCTGAATAAAAGAAGTAGAAAGAATTATTTGGAGAATTTATGTTACACAACCGACAAAACCAATTTATTTTACTCTTTAAATTGACGAACTCTGAAAAAATACTTTTAAGTTATAAGCTTATTAAAATTTATAAGTCTCTTAAGGCTTGTAAAAGGGGATCCTTTCATTAAAATCGGAGGCAGGCGTGACGAATTCAGTTTTTCACGTATTTCTGTTGCTTGCCTTTTATTCAAATCTCTCTTTGACCACAAAGGAAAGAATCTAACTGTACTGTTAAAAGCATATTATAAATAGACATTTTATTCATGTACATCGGTGGCAGCGTTTGTTTACGAAAGATATTTTGTTTAAGCATGTTCTACGGAATGTTGATAAGAAGTTTTTTCTAATGATTCCGTTACTTCAATGACTAAAGCAATTTACAAAGTAAAGCCGATAACTAAGCTGCATTGTACAATATCGAAATATAATTTTTATTTTTACACTGCAACACATATAAAATTTAAAACAACCAAATAGATAAATATTTCATCGCTATAAATAAATAACATCTAAAATTAGTGGATATTTTGAATTGCAGTTTCCAGACTCATATTTACAAACGGGTCAATCAGGAATTTGCACTGATTTTGTTGTTTTTGAGGGGCGGAAGAATTTTATGTGCGAAAATAATGAAGGAAAAAAAAAATTGAAGGACGGACATTTAGGATAGATTAATTTTAAAAAACACATGCCAAATCCTACAAATAAAAAATAACAGAAAGATCTTTAACATCCCCACCCTTCACATAGAGTACTCCGATGGACAGAGAATACGGGAAATGTTAATTTATACCAAATATCACAATGTGCTGAAAAATATTGGACTAAATATTTTATAAATAGATTTATAAATCATTTATCAATATACACTACACTATAAATCGTGTTTACTCAATAACTGTATCAAGCAGCAACAACTATTTGTTAAATAAGAAAAAGACATACAGCTTGTTTGTGCCTTCACAAAGCCATAGCATGTGTGAATTTAATAGTGATAAATAATAATAAATAAAGAAATGGATGGTCCAGCCTTTCGTAATCATTTATTTTTTATTTTGTTTGCCTTTGCCCCTAAAGATCATTGGCATATTATGCAGCTTAAACCATATTGTAAAAATTTGGGTATTCTTAGGTATTCAAAAAGTTTTCTTATCGTGTATTCTTCATCCTGGAGGATTTCTTCCATTGTCGTACTCAAATTCAGTCGTTGCCTCAAAGCAGGGAAGCGTGAGCATTCCAGAAGGACGTGCTGTAGTTTGGCAATGGATCCACGTTGGGACTTCCAGTCCTCGCAGAAGTTATCTATAGGAAAGCCCACCGAGCCCGACACGGCAGAGGATTACTTCTTGAGTTGAAGTTTCCTATCGAGAGCAGTCTTTGTTAATTGCTTTAACTTTTGCTGAAACCCCATTTTTCAATTCATTTTTTTCTTTGAAGTGACGTTTAGAATATTCTAAGAGGATACCGTCAATTAATGATATTTCTGGAGCTATCATAGATGCGAGGGTACCCATATGAATACTATTTTTCCCTCTGTTATGTTCCTCACTATGTTAATGCCCAACATAAATTATTAATTTATTTAATTATGATATTTGGTTATGAGTCTTTGATTTTGCAATTGCTTTTAAAACACTCATAGAGTCGGTTTCAATGTCAGATCGGTTGCAGTGGGTTGTAGGGATATACAATAGACCTTCTGTGATAGCATTGGCTTCTCCTGTGATGACGGAATAGGCTCCTGTAAGGTTGTATTACAGTTCTCCGCTTCTCCGCTTATAACTGAACATTCCACATCATTGTCCCCTGCTTTTGAAGCATCTGTAGAAAGGAATCTGTAGTTCTGATTTTCATTTAATAGTTCCAAAAAATTAATTTTACTTTCATTAGGAATTAACGTTTGTTTTGAGGTAGAAGGAGAGATGTGTCGGTAGAGATTTTGGGGTGACTCCAACCTGATTAACAGATGTCAGGAAACTTTTGGAACGTTTAGATTATTTATATTATTAAAGCCTTGTAGCCTACAATTTTTTATCTTAGAAAATAAACCATTAACAAAGTACGATTTATTTTTATAGATTTCTTAGAAACCATTTCTCAGGCAATTATAAAATAAATGGTAGTTTTGCGCTGTACCGTTTATGGAATGTTTTGAGATTTTACGTTATGAAACTTAACTTTCAAAATGTTTCACAAGGTTGTTGTACGTGATCCTGTAGAATGGATGAAGTATAAGCCGTATCTTCGTTTTGAGTTTAAACTAGATCAAGTAATGCTTGCTGATTGTCACTAATAATGGAGTAGGTTCTAATAAAAAATATATTTAAATGAAACACTAAAGTTATTAAAGACAAAATACGACTAAGTAAGAAAGACAATCGAAGCCGGAAATTCTAGCGAATGTAAATTTACGCCACTGACACCATAATGTCTTTTATTTTTTAATATACAAAAAAAAAGACTCAAAGTTTCATGTTTAGTCATTCACACATAAAAAAGGAATAAATAAAAATATAGGAAGGGCACTAGGGATTAGAATGAGAAAGGATGATAAAGGGTCGCCATGAATATAACCCTACCGGACAGTGGCAAACCTGTCCCGGTAGCCAGTCCACCGTAAAGTCAAGTAATTTATAGATTGTACTTTATTTTTTCACCCATTTATAAATTTAAAAGAGGCATTTAACGATTATTAATGAAATTTATTACCTATTTCATCTATTATAACTGACAATTTAATTGTTTTTCAACTTCTTTTTAGACAGAAGAGTGGTGAAATTATGATTCGCTTTAATAAATAAAATTTTAATTTATTTTAATTAATAGGTTTCATATATTTTACTATTCTCTATATAAAATAACACATTATTTTAATTTCAATTAATTTATACATTTTTTTTTTTCATTAGTCACTTGTGTTATGTACTTTAGTGTCATATTTCTTTTCATACTTCATACTTGTTCATCTTACTTGTAATTTCTGTTTTTTTTAATTTTTTACTGATATTGGTACTGCCTCTGTCGTTTTCATGTTGTTATTTTGTTTTTTTCTTTTAGCCCTGATCATGGCCTAAAACCTACGCCGAAACGTTGGCACGAAAATAAGTATTACTTATTAATGTGTTACTTTTTGACCGCATCCTCCGACCAACTTCTTCCTTAAGATGAATGTATAACATTTGAAACTAGTTTTCAATATAAACAAAATTATAGAAGAGGCGTCTGAGGAGAGGAATGTTTGGGAGCCATGAATGTTTGCAATATTAAACGTTTCTAACGTGTCTAAGTATTGTGCCACTCCAGTGTTAGTTATTTAGTTATTAAGTTAGTTATTCTCAGTCACTTAAAAGTCAATGAAAATATTTAAGAAGAAACTATTCATCAGAGAAAATGAAAACTCATTACTAGAAAAGCAGGGGTGGCGAACGCTTTGCATACTAAGCGCCTTTTTTTCACAGGCGAGTTCAAATGCGCCATAAAACTGGAACACTGTTTATACCTTCTTAACTTCGTGTGTAGGGGTTATAAAATGGAGATAAGGATAGGATTTGGTTTGCATAGGAGTGAAAAAGGAATAACTTGCTTAAGCAATTACATTGGTTAGTTTACGCCAGTTTCTAAAAGCACCAATCGTCACAAATGATCTACTGAGGGTTGTCGCTTCGTAACGGTGCTGCAGCTGCCTGAGTCTCGCTTGGTGAAGATAACTCTAGACGACAATAGTTGATATTGAGAGCGATATCACTTTCCAATGTTCCAAGATCGATTCGTTTGTTCTCTCTTCTTGCAAGAAGTTTTAGTCCTGGGATATATTTAATAACATTTTCAGTAGAACTATTCTTGACATTCATGGCATACTCGAACATGACATGACATTCTTATTGACATGAAGAGCATTGATTTGGCTCCATGGCTGAAGCCCACGATATAAAAATACAAATATATAGGCGCAAAGATGCAATGCGCCATTGGCAATCATCCAATGCGCCACGGTTTGGCCGCCCCTGCGTTACAGTACAAACAGTACAACATAAGAAATGACGTCACTGAGCCAAGATGATATAGGGAGCGTTTTAACGCGAAGTTACATCTTTCAAATTTCTGTCCTTTATTTCTAGGAAAATATATAGTGGATTGGAGTGGAACAAGAAGGACTCGTATTTTTTCGATAATATCTATTTATTAAAATTATAAAAACAAATCACCTTGATCGTCCATTAACTATTTTATTATATAATACTAACGATGAAATATGATGATAAGTAACAACGGTGCAGGACCTAGCCCTATTT
Source organism: Rhaphigaster nebulosa (assembly GCA_948150685.1). Lineage (NCBI taxonomy): Eukaryota > Metazoa > Arthropoda > Insecta > Hemiptera > Pentatomidae > Rhaphigaster > Rhaphigaster nebulosa. The sequence goes on along the minus strand of OX411306.1, from coordinate 100,331,537 downwards.
ATTTATCATTTATGGGCACTGGATTCATTGATGGGAACATGCTTTATTTTCAATTTTATTCGGTATAAAACTATTTCTCATATTTTTGTTTGTAATTTGAATAAATATTTGTTAGATATTTTTTTTATTCTTTACAAACCATTTAATGTGTATATCATTCATAACAGATATACTTTTGTAATTATCTACAAAAATTATATTTTGTTGGAATTTTTGTACCAAGCATGATATCTAGTGCGTGCGTTGTTGTTTTAGAGAACAGTTCTTTGAATGTTTGTAGGTTCCTTTTGGTTTATTTATTTCTGCTTATTATTCTTGCTATTGCTCTTAAAAAAAGGAAACCACTTACTAAAAACTTGGAGGAATGGGTACAATTGTAAAATAATTGCCATATAACTTTGTGTCAAAAGATGACTCCGTAAAAAATCTAAGTGTATTAGTATTATGGCGATTAAGATTATATGATAGATGAAAATTTAGAAATTTCAAACACGGATATAGCAATAGAATTAGACAAAAATAGCAGAAAACATGAATTAATATTTTACTAATTTCATTAAATTGATTCTCAATGGAAATAAAATACAGTCTTTAAAGATTAAAGGAGTAACAAAAAAGACACTATATACTTGAACTTCTATTAGCTAAAGTGAAAAAGATATTGCCAAATGATTTGAACAGAAAAAATAGATGCTGGAGGACTCAGGATAATTTCAGAGGAAGAGACCTTCATAACAATAAATGAAAATCCAAAAATAAAAATTCATGAAATAAAAAAAGAAAAAAGAATATATGGAAAAGAAGAAGCACTTACCTACGCTGAGCCTAGTTGCAATACAATCAGAGAGAGAGAGAGAGAGAGAAGAAGTGGAATTAAAAAGTCTCCACTATCTTCAATTCCATATAAAAAAGAAGCTAGACCAAATTTTCCTTCACAGTCTAATGATGCTAATTAGGTCAATGGAGTTCCTAATAATCCTCCTTCTTATCCCCATCTACAAACACGTGATATTTCTCAGAGGTACTCATTCTCACCATCCCTCTTCTCTATCTATGTTTATTACTCATCTTCTAGACTCCATTCACCACTCACAATACCACTTATGCGCTCATGACCAAATTTACTAATTCTTTCATGCTACCGAGATGCATACATTCTTAACTTGTTCCTCCTTGTTCCCTTGTCTAATCTTTAGATGCCAGGCCACAGACTCCAAACTTTGATATACCTTCTCACAGAACGGCTTCCTTTAAAATATCCTTAATCATTTCTGTCATATCATTTTGGAATTCCTTACATGAGTAAGGTATATGATACCTTCTTAAAACTTCATCTCTGACTTAATTTAAACACCAATTATTTCCTCACCTTCTGAATTATCAATCTTGGTTAAATATGTAAAAATAAAGGTATATGCGTGTTAAAGGTATATGTTTATTGTTGCAAATATGTACTATGTCTATTTATAATTTCTACATTTTCGTTCATTTTACATATGCTTATCTTTTATTTAATAATTTAATAAGCCAGAAAATGTTAATGGGATTGTATATTTGTATTATTTTTAGGGCACTAGGTGTTCCAGAATACAAATTACTTTTTAGAACAAAATGAAAAAAAATGGAGTTGAAAAACAGGATTTTGAAAAATGCTTATTGTTGTATATTTCTAACATTATCTTGAGTGAGACAAATTAATTACCTAACCAGTTAGTGGCATCACTTTGATTTACAAGATACAATTATTATTATAATGATCCTATGGAATCATTTCGTCAGAATTTCAATAGATAAAAGTGTTTAAAGCAAAATATGATGTTTGATGTACCTAGATGTTGCCAAGCATTTCATGAGATAGTCAGACAGTCCATTTCTTATGAATAGGTTAACCCTCCTCTTGGCTTGCAAAACTTTATGTAATCTGTAAATTTGCAAGCAATTTTATGTTCAAGATAGAAAATAATAATGTTTCGTTTTGTTAATAAGGAAATAAATCAAAAAGTAATTATTTTTAAATATATTTGAATATACATCGTTATCAGCATAATATATAACGTATGCTAATTTCAAAATTCTGAGTACAATTTATACAATGTCTCTTTTTATACTTGAGGAATTTAAGAAGCAGACGCAGACTTTCATAAAAATTTCATCATTTTTTTTATTATTTTATATTACTGGCAATGCTTTCCAATAAATATTAAGTTATCACCTTAAAAGTGATTTTAATATAAGAGATATTTAAGAACGAATTCTTCTTAATGATAACATTAATTAATTTCAAATCGATATTTTAAGTACAGTTAGTAGATGACATGTCTGTTTACAGAGCTCGCGTGAATCTTGTAATGGATTCAAACTAATTAATGAAACACCCACTTCAACAATATTAATTTGAATGCCGGTACAGAACACTGTTAAAATTATGGTGGCGAATTTGTAATTAATAATCGGTTAAATATGTTTGTATCAAATTTTCTTATTTAATTGTGAAAAGTTAAAAAAAAAAAAAATGATAAAATCATTTCTACTTATTATTCAATTATACAGACGTCTTGAAGTTGGCATTCACTGCAGGATTAAGCTTAACTCTCTGGAGATGGTGTTTTAATGTGGAATGGCGTCTTACTTCAACTAATAATTATATAAAAAAATTTAATTGATTGGAAAATCCATGATTCATTTCAAAAGACTATCTCGAAGTAAATATTTGCTAAATCGGTTGAGAAATGGAAAACAAATTAGCTTTTATCATCTAATTTAATTTAAACCTCAACCAATTTATCAGCAAATAACGTAAGTAAGGAGGAGTAAATGGCGAGCACTAAGCCTGAACTCCATTCTGATAATCAATTAAATCTTTTTAAATACTCAAATGACTTGATAATAATACTTTCCAGTCAATCTCCTAATGCTTTGATTATTGATCCGATTATTTCTTCTCACATCGCTCTGAAATTTTACTAATATATGTTTCATTATGTGTTCCTTCCAGCAATGCCTGCATTCGGGGAGGAGTTTTCCTCCCAGTATGTAGCCACGCCTAGGTTTAGAGCGACCAATTCCTAACTTTTTTCTTGATTTTCGATACCACATTTCAGGTACTTAAAAGGCTTTCCCTCAGCTAATCTTGAATAGAAGTCTTTGTGATTTTCTCGTATTTATCTTTTAGCTACATGTTTTGCAGAATAATAATGGAGGTAAATTGATGGCAGTGGCAATTTGGAGCCTTGTTTGACCAATATCTCTGCTTCTGCATTCATAGGCAGGAAGGATACATTCCGGTGTTGTTGCCTAGGAGACAATCAGTTGCCTGCTTCAGGATACTTACATGACAGGACTACCTCCAACAGTATTTCAATAGAATTGGAGTCGTTGAAAGCCCGACATGTCCCTTGCCATCTGTACGAATGTCCTGCTAAGGAGGATATTAGAATTTCACTTGCTGACACCGAGATTCTCTAGAAGATCGGTTTTATATTGGGCTGCTAGGAAACGTATGACGGCACTGTCAACTTAACACCGGTGTAATGGAAACAATTTCAAGTTCTTGCCGAGACTCTTGTTAGAACCAGGCTTCCTCCCTTGTGTAGTTTTAATAAAGGATTTAAACCCGAAAAAGGGAAAAAATAAGTAGAAGGGATGGGGTGGAATGAGGGATTGGAAAGAAGTACACGCGATTTTAGAGACACTAACTGCAAGGACTCTGAATTTCTGCACGGTCTGGGATTCGGATGAAATGTTGAAATTTGATCTATTAGGATAGCAGTTTTCGATATTGTTACTTGAAAATTGTTAAGAGATTTTTCTGGAATCGAGCGAGAGGCATAAGTGTCAAAACAAATTAACACTTGTTACTATATTCGAATGCTACTTTTATTGGGAATAATTCTAATAAATATAACGTAAACATATAATCACTTTTTTTTTTTAAGAGAGACAGGAATTTTTTATGTCAAATATTACAATCGGCCGTTATAAGACAAAATTTCAAATACACTTAACGGTGATAGGCAATAGTAATTATGCAACCATTCATACCATTTTTATCAATAAATGAAGTAAACTTAAATAAATAAGAGAAAAATAAATAAAAAAAATTACTATAAAAAAATTAAAGTTAAAGTTATAATAAAATATAAGTAACTAAGTTTAAATAAGATTGGAAATGTACTATGATAATTAATAATTTCTGAGCCATCAGTTACAAAACAACTACACATCTTGTTCATACTCACTTTGACCCATCAGTATATACTCTTCGAATTTTTTCATACTGGATAAAAAGGCTCATTAACGAAATTTGATGGTATTAATGGGCGAACATGATTTTTAATCAAATTAACGAGAGCGAAGTCAGCTTTGATGATGTTCAATACTAAATAGGGAGTGAGTGTGAAAAGGTCTGCTACATCAGAAGAGGCAAGAGTTATTAGGTCACAGCATTAAAAAAAAAAAATAGTTGAAATATAATTTATAGTTAACTAATACCAGTGTCTCTCTCATTTATTTTCTTTGATTTGGGATCATTATATTTAATAAAACTTTTTCATACAAAATAATGTAGCTTAAAGAAATATTAGAATTTTTTTGGACGGCAAAATTTTCCAAAATGGCTCCCAATTTTAAAAATAAATTATTAATCTGAATATAGATGATAGATATAGATTTCTTCAATGTTTATGCTTTCTTTAGATGATATCTTTTCACATCCTGACCGTTCTGGGACGTAGATTTTTATGGTAACGTTAATCGCAATATCGTAAGAATTAACTCATATTTTAAATATCCTGAACACCATTAAACGCCAATTTTAAAAAAAATAAATTAAAAATAAATGGAATTATAGAATATTAAACAATTTATAACATAGGCATTTACCTGTCTAGTTCATCCCCTTTCAAGTATTTCGCATTGCGGCTAAACGGATGTATAAACCCCTCAATCATGATATCAGAGAACAGCTCTTCGGTCGCAAGATTACTGAACATAATTACTGTTGAGCAGGGATTGGGCTTCAATATTCCGAGGTAGCTAGTGCGCACACAGAGATAGTAATCCCCGATGTACATTCAAAGGATGGATCACGAGAAACTTTTAAAACCAGAAATTCACAAGGTTTCCTTATTATATTACATTAAATAAAAAGCAGAACTACTCGCCAAATATAAATATCTCTTATTTTTTATATTTTGTTTTAAGATATCTAAAATTACATTTGTGGATTGGATTGGCTATTTTGAATTAGCGAATTTAACAGCAAACCTATAAACTTTCCTGTTTATTTACTTTTGTTCTTTTTCATTTTAAATTGTTGTATATTATATGAATAAGCTTTATGTCATGAGAAAGGACGCGTGAACATACTACAACCATTTCAAGGTTGACGTAATGTGGAAAACAATGTCGTATCTAAAATGTTAGTTGTAAACAGTGCTATTCTTAAGGGACAGCACGTGCCAAAATAAACTTTATTCTTTATACATTAATTGAATCGTAAATAGCAGAAAGCCCACGTTTCCCGGTCTATTATTATGGACTTGTGACATTTTTGAAATTCACGATTCAATTAATTTATTCCTTCGAAATAATACCAATAATAATTAAAATGTTACTACTTTATTAAAAAAAATTGAACTATTTGTTTTCCCAAAAAAATACCCGAATTAAAACTGGTAAAGAACAAATACGAAATAATTTTTTTTATTACTTCAACAAAAGCCAATTCCTTCCATTTTTTGCTTGCGCAAAGCGGAAACGATTTGCATTGTCGAAGTCCTGCATGTAACTCCCATACATCTTCCACATAAGTGCATATACTTCCAAAAACATTCACTTATACTCACAGAAGCGGAGGACTCAACAATTACGAAGAGAGGACCAGATTTGGAACTGCCCGACGAACATATTTCGCAAATATACCGAAAAACAACAAAATTATCTTCAATACCATGTGTTTGCAAAATTAAAAGTTTAAAAACAAATAAATTTATAGTCAATACTTGCAGCCACATATAAAAAAAATTAAAACAAAAGATAAATATCTGTGTCTGTTTTAGTATTTTCTGGTTGTAACGGTTGAAACCGTCAACATAACAGGTGTGCTATAAAAGCAATATATGTTGCTTGTTGGTAAATGTATACTTCATACATGATTTTACACATTAAAAAACGAATTGGAGGCGTAAAGCAGCAGCGTGAATTCGAAGAATTGGAAGATGTGGAAGATTTTGTGTAATGTGGAAGATGTATGGGAGTTACGTGCAAGACTTCGACAATGCAAATCGTTTCCGCTTTGCGCAAGCAAAAAATGGAAGGAATCTGCCTCATTCTACCGGTAATATCGATAATAAGAAATCTCAATATGAAATATTTATTCAATACCATATTAATTGAAAGAGAATAGCTAAAAAATAATGAGGATCTGAAATCGGGATGGGCTGCCAAAAAATCGACAGAGCGTTACCATTACCAAATTGAAATGATTGTGGCATAAACTTTAAAGAATATTAATCTAAATAGTATTTTATTGAAAATAAAAAAAAAATGCAAACTGTTGCATTCTACGGTGAATCTTATTTGATCTAAAATATTTTTGTCATGAGAAAACTTGTACATTTTAAAATCAAGTAAAAATAATTCAATGTACAGAAACTATCATATAAATAAAATAATTAATATAAATTTTTATCTGTCTTTAGGTTTTTTGTCAGCTTTTTGTGAAAAAACAGCTGGCCTGATTTCGAAGAAACATTTTTTACGTTGTAATATGGGGCCCTAAGAAGTTTCAATCAATACCAAACCACTGCCCGCCAATTTAAAAAAAAAAATAAAGAAGAATCAAAAACCTAGATATTGCTTCCGCTTTTCAATGATAAAAGGCTAAGCAAATTTAAACCAGACTGGCAAGACATACCAACTAACATTTGATTTGATTTTATTTATTAAAAAATTAGATCAATAAGCCCAATATCAATTGGGGGCCTGTTGATAAATAATTATACCCTTCTTTAGCAGCTGGTCATGGGGTGAATATAGAGTACTCCAGGGGCACTAACTAGCTAGGATACATATGAGCTTCCAGACATTATGTTGTTATGTTGCATGATGTAGTCTTTCCCGCGTGAACCGGAACATGTCTGAGCTTCCCTAGTTATATTAACATAAAATTCGCTTATTGTGATTATACATCGTTGAAAGATACGAAACAAAATTGATTTAATCATTAAAAAAGTTACATAAATACTTTTGATGTTTATTACGATTGCCATGTATTTTGTGTGTTATACTGTGTTTTTCTGAAATAAAATATGGACCGTTGTTTTCCTAATGATATGTCTACATTAATAAGTTTGTAAAATTAATATTGCACGGCTAAGGCAATATTCAGGTGTTTCTAAGATGTTGCTCTTAGAGGGGTAGTTTATTAGCCTTGAAGGTGTTCACCATGGCTTACACTATGCCCGGAAGCCCTTTGAAACCAACTGTTGTAGGTCCCGGTAACAACCTTAAAATTACTTCGTTCTACTTACGGTCTCTGTTAGGGCATGTATTCTATAGCAGACTCTACCACAGCGTTATTCTAAGTTTTAGCGCGGTGATTTCAAAAGCAAAATATGTAGTTAGCCAATTAAACTTAAAACAAGAGGTTGAAGAAAACTTGAATTCACCTGAATCTTTTTATTTTTACTTTCTCTTACTGCATACGAAGTGTATAGGTAGGGGAAGTATTGCGATTGTGAAAATTTTCGAATTCGAGTTTTCAACGGAAATACACCTTTTAAGGTCCCCTGAGTCCAAATAACCAAGTCTCACAAAATGGTCTGTGTGTATGTGAACAGTCTAGCTCAAAAACAAAAAAATTGTACGATACTGAAATTACGGATTTAAGATAGGCATATGCATGTGATGTTACAGCAACATTTTCTTCAAAATCGAGTATCCGGAAATGCCACTTTATCTAATCGATTTTACACTTTTTTCCAATTTTCTATAAAAAGACTATAACGATTTTGATGAAACTTGCCTAAATATTTTCTTATAAATTATATTCTTCATAAAGGTCTTTAACTTTTCATATATGCAATACATCACCGAGGAAATGCAGAGAAAAATGTTATAATGAAAAGAATATTTTATTTGGGCATAACTTAAAAAATACACATTTTATGGTAACTTATGTCTAGACGTGTATGTAAGTTAATTAAATTATCTAAAACACAAAACATCAAAATTGGACCAATATTAGAAATGATACAGCATATGCCATAAGGACTACTAAACCTTAGTGGGAAAACTGAGCGCTTCCGGAAGAAGACGATTGCGACCGAAGCTCCTTCCACCAAGCCGCCAACCTGTAAAACGCTCTGTAAAATCTATTCTAATAACATAAAAATTTATACATATATTGTAACGCTCTAAAAATAATACTACTTTTGGCGAGGATAGAGGTTTTGGAAGGTAACGTACTTCATCGTGCATTACAATAAACTTTCTTCAATACATGGTACAATTGTAATAACATTTTGCTGAAGGATTTCTCTTATGAACAAATCTTCATTTAGGGAAGACCAATTAAAGCTTGAGCTCTATTTTGTGTAATACCGCTAGTATAATATTTAGAATATGACTTCCTATAAAGCTATGGCCCAGATTATTTACCGATTTACAGATTAGATTATTTAAGCGATTTTTTACCGAATGTACCTTATGTAATGTACTACAACACTTGACTACAACAGGTAACGGTCAAATCTAAAGATATTAACTACTTGATCTAACTCTAAAGAATCGGTGTGCTTCATAAGAAGCATACGATTCTTTTGGAATCTCTAGACGAAATGAGAGACATCTTACAAAAGGACCACATGAGTCCTGGTGAGTTAGGGTTTTCTTCCCTCAGTATAATAATAATTCTTGTAAAGGAAAAAATAAATAAAAACTAATTATTTCTAAGGTTAATTTCTGAATAATAACCGATTTACAAGTTTAATTACTAATCTGCATTAATATACTCGATTTCTTCATCTTATAAATAAAATTAAACTGAAACATTTTTTAATCTTCGAGTTAATTGGTATGATCAAACATGAAACTAAATGGCTCTAAAAGAGGTAGGGAGCAGCTAGCGCATTCCGGTCACGTAAATCAAGGAGGCCGAGGAACAAGTGTTAATGGAGGGAACACTTACCGCACCTCCCTGGAAGAATAACTCCCTCTCGGCTAACAAATGAACTGTGCCGTAATGGAGCCTCTCCATCGGGTCTTTGTCCCTCCTGCTGACTTATTGTTTCTGCCCTCATTTCTTCACCATGGCCAGGGACAAAGGCTTGCAAGGGAGGAGAGCGATAAGAAAATTTTAATGGAAATTCAAACATCTCCTCTAGTGAACCACAGTGATTCCGAATAGTTAATTATCATGAAATTAATATTCCTCAATCACTAACCTTTTTATATGAATAGAAAATTTGATTTATTCTGGGACTAGGTCCCTTCAGAATAACAAAAATTAACAAATATAAAGTAAACCACATCTGGCCAAAAAACTACAATAATAAAAGTACAAAAGTTTTTACATCAATAGTAATAAAAATAGATAAACAAAAAAAAAATCACCATTTAACAAAAATGTACATGTATTAAAAAAAATGAAAAAGAAAAAAAAAGTAAAAAGGAGAGAAAAATAAAAAAATATAAATAAATTTCCACTTGAACATAAAACTATTTATTAATCACATTGTTTACATTAAATTAATTTTTTTTTGCTTATACAGCATCTTTTTGGGAAGTGAGGAGATGTTGGAACAGATGGAACAGAATGAGGATAGAGAAGAAGCATGATGGATACCAGAAGGGAAGGAATTCCAGAGGATAGTGGAGTGGGCAAGAAAAGGGCGCTCGAATGTTTTGGATCTGTGGGAGGAGATATGGAGTTCAGAAATGCGCGATCTTGTTGCCAGTGAGTGGATTGAGGATTTTAATTGAAGGAACCTGCAAATGTAGAGAGGATGCAGAAGATCCGAGGAAATATTGTCACCGGGTGGAGGGGAAGAGCAACTTTAACTCGCCATAAAGATGGTAAACGTGGGACCGCCTCGAGTTACCGGAGACAAATCTCAAAAAGCAGTTCGCTTCAATCTGTCCTCGAGTACGATCGAGAGGCTATTGTATACCACACTATCATGGTCATAGAGTGGGAAAATAAAAGAAGTTTGCGGGTTGTTTGTGGAAGAAGATGTCGGAAACGATGGAATAACTTGAGGGTACTTATTGACCATTGGGAGATTTGGACGATGTGGGGTTTCCAGGACAAGGTTTGTTTAATAGCAATACCCAAGTTTTAAACATGGGGTGATTATTAAGGATTAAAGTAGGGAAGGTGACGTTGGGTCTGAGGAGGGTGTTGGAACCTATAAAAATGGCCTGAGTTTTCGTAGCGTTACTAGCGTGCACTGATCCTATCTAGGTCTTCCTGGATATGGGCAAACGCTACTAATAATTCGGAAGGAGGAAAGGATAAACAGATTGGAAGTCATCGGGGTATAAGTGATGGGAACAGTGGTGAATTAGGAAGATCATTGATGTAGGAATTGAAAAGGAGAGGCGAAATGCTTGAACCCTGGGCTACTCCTGAGGACAGGACAAGAAAGGAAGAAAGAGGTTGATTAGGAATGGAAACTGCTTGGGTCCGGTCTGAAAGGAAGGATTGAAACCAGCTAATAACGCTGTGTGAGAAGGATTTTGATTTTAATTTGGTAAAAAGGATAGAATGGTCCATGGAAGCAAAAGCTTTGGAAAAGCCAAGTAGTATTAGTACGGTTAACTTTTTTTCGTCCATATCAGTATGCAAGTCATTTTGATGAGAGCGGATGGAGTGGAGAAGCCAGGTCGGAAACCAAATTGCAGAGGATCGAGTAGATAGAACTCTTCAAGTACATTGGATATTTGAGACTGAACAATTCTTTCAAGGGGTTTGGAAAGGTATGACGTGATGGAAATCGGACGAAAGTATTTAGGGGTCATACGTTTGGAAGTTTTATTAATAGGGTAGACTATGGCTTTTTTCCAAGAGGTGGGAAATATTGAATTTCGGAGGGAAAAATTATATATGAAGCGGAGAACTAGTAAGATTTCAGGGAGGCATAATTTAACACTTTCCATCAAATCCGGTGGATTTCATAATAGAGGAAATAAGATCGGTAGGAGAGATATAGGAAAATAAAAGTTATCCGAGTTAAATGACGGTACAAAAGAAAAACGGTAAGAAGAGGATGGAGAACTGTTAAAGGAAATAGATTAAAAAATATGAATTTAATTCATCGGGTGAACCTGGGAATGAGGAAGAGGATTTGTAGAGAGAGAGAGAGTTTGCCGAAGGAGTACGAAGGAGTTGCCATTTTGATTGGAGCTGAAGAAACAGCATCGTGAAAATAGTTGGATTTCGCACGCCTAATTGTTGTTTATGTCAAATTGCGGAGCGCCCTGAACTCTTCTTAGTCATCTGCTAACCTTATGGATCTAAAGCGTCCACAGGCTGCCTCACGTCTCTTCTGAAGGACTTTAATTTCTTGACACATTCAAGGAGCAGGCGGTTTTAGGTGGGGCATGGGAATCAAAGATACTAGTCAGATTAGAGGTGAGGATGTCAACCAGGGAATCGATGGAAGAACAGGAATAGATTTTACTCCATTCCAGAGTTTCAAGATAACTAAATAGACAAGTAGTCGTAATACATATAACTCGAGACAGTGGGACAATCCTATTGTGATCGCCGGGCTGATGGATGTCAGCAGAAGACCTCGAGATCGTCAATGAAGATCACTGGATGGCCGTACTCCTTCCGACACTGCACTCTAACGGCCGCAAATCAAACGTACTTTTGTTGGCCGCTCTCCTCTGACGGGCAAGTCGCAGACGCCTATTTGTAGGAGTCATCTCTTCACCAAGATATATCCCATGGGAATCATTCTTCTGCCAGCCAATATCCCGGATAGAGAAGTCTCTTTTTACTTTTCTTCGCTGTACTAACTCATCCCATACAGACTGCTAAACGAAACGGGCAATGACGGTTGGTGGTCGAGGTTCATCTTTTTTGGCCTTCGCTCCAGCATGTCCAAGTCCTCTACGCTGGTCATAATTCTCAGGCCTGCTCCCACGCTAGAAACCAGTACCGCTGTAGCCTCCTCCGCACGGACCGGTATGCCGCGTATCTCCACTGACCTGCATATGAAACCCTGTTCAGCCTTATTTAGTCTAACCTCCAACTCACCGACACGGGATTTTAATGCTTTATTTTTAGTGGTTAATTCCTCCAAATGCTTCACTTGCTAATCGAGATGGTTCTCAATTTTCTTAAGTCTCTCCCTCAGCTCACTACATTTTTCTAAAGAAGATTTTAAGCTCTTGATATCCTGGACGACGTCGGTGCTAAGCCTGTTTATCGCGGTGACTGCAGACGGTTCAGCGGCCTGTTGTTGATTACTTCATGACGGGCTAGCCGAGTTTTCTCTCTTCGGGACAGACTTTTTTCCTTCACATTTCCTGCGCACCCATGTATCCTGAAACTTGTTCGTCTCAATTTCTTTAAATTACACGGCATTTGTCTTCTCAGGTAATAGGGCCATCACAAATTGAGCACTGTGCCATTTTAAATTAGTAAATAATAAACAGTACTCACGGAATGCTGTCTATAGAGACGAGTGTCAACGGTCTTAAATCCTCTGAGTGTAAGGACTACCGCTTCAGATTCTTCGGTACTGCCGGACTCGAGCTATCTTATTAAATTTTGTATTACTCGTAAATATTTAAGGCAAGTGGCTACTGAGGATTTATTATTATATTATTATATAATATTATTCACTTTCTAGAAATTAATTTTTAAAAACTACCAATTTGGTTGTTTAAAAATAGAAGCAGAGTAACGATGTTAGATAGTTGCCGTCTCTGGCCACAATGACTATATGTATATATATTTTTATTCATTATTACTATTATAGTTTCATATTATAATTATTTATGGAGTATAGAACTGAGAAACGCACATGAGATATGATACATGAGATATAATTGGAGTATCAGTGTCTATAGCTGGACTATCGAATAGCATGTATAGATAAATACTCTTGATCAGGGACGGAATTGGCATTTCGCCAAAGTTGGCAAGCTTAATTTTAACGTCCCTACTTTCACTCCTCTTCCTCCTTCAATAAAAGTTTACAGTTTTATAACAGTATTTCAGGTAAAATATTTCGAAATAAATATCATTGCCTTATTACATTAACTAAATTTTATTGACTATTGGAAAGCCTAAACAATCAAAATAGAACAACAAATATTTTTTACAAAAATATACAAAATTTTACCGCCATTACACAGTGATATTGTGAAACGATGAAATTGAAGGTTGGGCACAAATGGCAATACTAAGTATTGTCTCTTGACTTAACACATGTTGTCGATTGTATATTCGGATACCTGAATAACTGGTCAGCTTATTTTTTAGTATGCCAAATAAAATATTTTACAGTAATTGTTCAAAATGTTGTAGAGATTGTTGTCTGTGGATTAATTTTATGTTGCTTGAAGTCTTGGAGCTTCTCGGTAGAGAGGATTTGAATGGAGGTTTCCATTGTCCACTTTGTCCCTTATATTTTCAAACAATCAAGATAAAAAATCTTGAATGCGTGTACATATTATCCTTTGATTTGTGATGACAGATTGTTAAGTATGTTGTGGCGTGAATCCTTGAATCCTCTAGTTTTACTTTCATTACTTTTTATAGTTTAAAAGATACCGAAACTTCATGATAATGATCCTTCGGTAAATTTTACGAATTTCCGAAAAACCGATGGTTAGTAAACTGTAATACACTACTAACGTCTTTATGTTGTGATTAATAAGCTTATTAAACCTTACTTCCAGCAAATTCGGGTTCCGAGAACCATTACTCTCCATCACTGGAATAGTGCCTCATAAATATGCAGGGTATATGCTGTATCGATTTCATGGTTGGGTCATAAGGCCTTGCATTTAGAAATTTATCGTTCTGATTAATCTGTGATCGTAATTGAATAATTACGAAGTTAAGTGTAATTAATTTAAAACTAGTCAGTATTTATCGGTACAATATATATTTAGATAGCCTTCGTCATATAAAATGATACTCAGCAATGTACATTTGATAGTCAATAGTCATTATTAATCAACTAGTATGCATGGAAACATATCAAAATATGAAATAATATATGATATGGAAGTATAAGAAAAATACTTAATATTACATGAAATAGTAAAACTAAAATAATGACAAATAAATGAAAAATACAATAGAATACATAAAAATATAGAAGCTATTAAAATATAACCTACTCCTCTATAACCAATGAAAGATCGACCGCTAAGTTTTTCCTCCCATTAAGGGTACCCACTTTATGGTGAGCCCCTGGAGGGTCTACCTACGGCTGATAGCAGATTAAATAATTTTCTGTCACAGCCGGTCTCGAACCCGAGATAAGGAGAATCAGAGCACAGTGCCTGAGTTACCTCGCTCTGAGAGAGTTTGTATGTGTGTATGTGGTAATTCTATGAGGTATAAGCCATCAACAACAATGATACAGTAATTTTTTCACCAAATTGGACTTACCAGAAATGTCACTTTATATCATCGATTTTACACATTTTTACAATTTTCTCGAAAAAAGTTCTAACGATTTTGATCAAACTCGTTATATCAAATTACAATTAAATGCTCTTAAATATCAGCTAGCTTCATTGAAATAGTGTGATTTAATTGCTGGATTTTTAAAAATGGTTTTCTCTGAAGCATTCTTGGCTTCGTGCTTCCTTTAATTTTGTTTATTTGAAATAACTACAGTATCTCATTGTTTGTAGTAATAAAAAATGTATAAATATAAATTATGAGGGAATATGATAACTAATTATTGAAAAAATATTTTCCCATTTTTAAAACAAATTTTGGAAATAAGAGAAGTAATATCTATGTATAATTAATCGTTCAGAAGCTAAATATTTTAGAAAAAATAATATCTAATACATAAAGCTGTAGAAGTTAACGGAGAGTGACGAAAAACGCATAAATTTAAGTGATTTTTTTTAGATGATAATTTCTACTTTTATATTATTTAATGAAAAATAATTTTTCCCATGATTTAGATAAGAAGCTAAATAGATAATTTTAAAATGGTACAAGTATGAGTGACCGTAGAAATATTTGTAGGAGAAGTTTGGCTGGGGAGTGCGATCAATGAAGAAACAGACAAATAAAATAATTCATTGAATAGTGTGCCGATTTTTCGGCTTAAGTTTTAGAACATCATCTGGGCTAGGAAAAACGATATAACAACAGTGGTAACAGTGACATTACCAACAACAGTAATTAAAGATTGGTAACAAACAGTAATATAAAATTATTATGGTAAATAAAATGAAGTATAATGAAAAAAAAAGTTAATTTATACTGTAAATAATGGAAATTAAAATAATGTGAAAAGAGATAAAGAGAGATTATGGATTCTATGAAAGATATAATAAAATATATGAAAACTACTAATTATCACTAGTATGAAGATTTAGAAGTATGAAAACTATAACAAGATAATTATGATAATACAAGTCATGAAATGATATTAATCAATAATGTTGACAGTATAAATAAGGTAAATTTAAATAATGCGGAAACAAGAAGGAAAGTTTATGATTTATATGTAAAAAATAATGAAATATAATTAAGGTGTAAGATATAAAGTTATGTAAGCATAAAGATAGAGAAATATAATTATAAATTGATATTATATTTGGGGAAGAAAAAAGTATAAGAATAGAAATAAGGTGGAAGAGGAAGGAGAAAATTAATTAATAACATGAAAAAAAACCCAGAAAGGCGTAGAGTAGAGTCAAGCGTCGAGATCTAATTACGTACTGAGGTCTACCTAGATACAAAGATTGGATGCTCCTAGAGGAAGAGAGAACTAGAGTATACTATACCTAGAACTAGAAAGACCGTTGGTCAACGTTGTCAACGTTCTGTTTTGACAGGAATTAAGATACAATTCTTGATCAAAAGATAAAACTATTGATTTAAAAAAATGGTCAAACTTGGCGGTAAAGGTATTCGTTATAATGCCAAAAATGATTAATTAAATGATAATGGAAATAAAATAAACGAAAGTTGACGGGTTAAAAATCATAGAATAGTGGTCAAATGAAAAGTTTCAGATGCATTGTATTGTTATGTTTTAATTGTTAAAAGAAGTCGTAAAAACAAAATAATAATAAATAAATAAAGTATTATAAATGAAAATGAATAAACAAATAAAAATTAAATTAAATATGTAACTGAATAAGAATAGAAATAAATAATAATATTAGAATAAAAAAAACATATTATTAAGAAAAATAAATAACATGAAAGTGGTTAGAAAGTTTGTTGTGAGATTTGAAGGCAAGTCATAGGTTGGGGTTAAAGGAACGTAAGGATTTTTGAATTTTATTATAAAGAATTGGGATATAATAAAATTAATTTACATAAAATAACTTACTTATGTAAGTAACCCTTACTTTTATTATTATTATATAAAAGTAAATAACATAAAATAAATAATAAAAATCAAAATAAATAATAAAATACACAATTATAATAATAAACAACATAAATCTATTTGGTTATAAATACAATCTGTTATGAGCCCTTTGTCGTGATGGCGAGTGGTGGCGAGTGCTACAGTGGTGGCGAGGACTACTATCCCCGTCAATATTAAATGAGTGGTTTGACGATAAGGAATGTTCGGAGAGTTTAGTTAGGGAAAAACCAGAAAATGGAATACTTATGCTTGGTGATGTGATCTATGAGGAGGATTTTGAGAGCAGTTACAGTTAGAAGTGGAACAAGGGATACGGTATACGATATGGATCTTTTAGACGGGTGTTGGGGTTAAAAAGTTAGTTGTGAGATTTGAAGGAAAGTCGTAGGTGGTTTTCAAATGTTATCAGAAAGGATAGGGATATAAGGTAGGGTCTATTATAAGGGGATGGAGATGGACAGTGAAGAAGTAGGGGAAATGAATTGAAGAGGATGATTTGTGTAATTGTTGATAAGTTTCTAATGGTATTTGTAGCAAAGTTATTGGCTAAGACAATTTATTCGATACAGTTAATGCTGGTTTCATGAAGATGTGAATCGGAGATGGACATCTTGTGTTTCTTACGAGGTCAAAGAATTTTTAATGAAATTCTAAAATTTATTTTAAGTAGCTTGGTACGTGAAAGTTGTGTGATGCGCGCACCGCACCATATTTATACACTCTCCAAATTCTTTTTATCTTATCATCATTATTGTACTTCTCTGTTATATTTAATTAATTAGTGTTATTTATTTATTGTGTATATCTAAAATTATCCCTTAATTATAAACATTTTTAGTTGTTAGCGGTGACTGTTGAATGAAACTACGTTCCCCATTTGACAACTGCTATAAATATTGTTAATTGTTAAAAGCCCATGTAAGAATAACCAAGCCGATCTGGATATACAGAATATAAATAAAATTAAATATAACTTATTTTAAAAAGTTTCTTAGTGGTCCTGAGTTGATATCCGATAAGCAATACCTGCAATAGAATATAAAGGAAATAACGCGATTGTTGTAACGGCCCTCAAATTTCGGATTATCGAAAACGATGACCAAGCACCGGTTCGTTTAGAGGCCTTCCTTAATTTTGCGGACGTGGAGTGCCTCCTATTCTCAACAAAAGAGGTAACTATTATGATCTAACAAATTCCTTCCAGATATTATTTGTTTGTTTCTTTTATTGAAAATGAAATGGCATGTTATATTTCATTAATGAATGTAGATCATGTGCAGTGATACATATTTGGAGAATAATACTAAATGCTATATTTCCGGCAAACTGCTTTTCTAAGACAAATGGGGGGTCCAGAAAAGCATTTAGTTAATTTACTAATTTAATATATACTGTATTTGCATCGGTTCCAAAGGGGAACCAACCGATCAATCAAACTATATTTTAACTTAAAATCCTCCTGCTAGGTCAGTAGATTGGGATATTATAAATACCATTGGAGATCCTTTCCAAGGGTGTCGCGTTTACCAATTCAATTAATTAACCTATTTGATGGCATGTGGGGTAAATATAATAATAGATTTTGACATCAGATCTTACTTTATTTAAGAGGAAGTAAACTGTTGGTTTACTAATTTACAACCTAAATTACTCTCATTGTTAAAGTACATATGTATAAGAGAATACTGGGAGAACTTGCTTATTTAAAATCGTACTTTAGTGCCACATAATGTTAGACAATAATGTACACATTGAATAAAGGGACTATCACTTATCTTATTGTTGCATTCGCTGTCTCGGTTACTGGCCGCTTCGCCGATCGATGTTCTTGTTTTTTCTCCTTTTTTCTGCTCTTCTTCTTCTTGAAAGATACATTTTGTCCCCACTCTCCTTATGGGTCTTCTGATTGGTTGATACTATAGGAATTTTTGAAAAGGCCTTCGAAATCAATGAACGTTTTTTTTCTATTGTTCCTTGTATCCTAGGGAGGCAGGCTTTATTGTACCTTTTCGACCGGACCTATCTGTAGTTTTTATGGTGCTTTCACTTTTGCTTAGCTTTATGACACCTTGAGCGGCCTGTCGGCGATCTCGACCTGCTCCCTGGCCCTCCAGGAATCCCGTCCGGCCTTGTATGTATTTCTTTATCCGAAAAAGAAAGCGATTAATATTAATATTGCTAAACCGCGTAGCATCTCTTTAATTTGTCCCTTATTTGATTACTATTATTTAATCTGAATTATTTCCTTCACTATTCTCAATACATAGCAGTATTTTAACCAGTAAATGTTCGCACGTCGGACAAATTAAAAGATTTATTTCATTTTATAATGTTGTACTACTTATCAAAAGAAATCTTTGAGATAAAGTTTCTTTTTTTCGAATTCAATATGGTTTTCGTAATTAATTGCTTTACATAAAACAAAAAACACAGCTTGAGGAGCGCCTGATATGGATGGGATGTAATTTCAAGAAGACCATGAATAATCGTCATTATATAGGTAAGGATGGTAAGCGTTCCTTCTCGAAGGATAGGCCTGAATCCGCATTACGACTGGTCTCAGACGAATTTTTGAAGATTTTCTCATTCTGTTTTTGTCAGTCTAGGAGATCGTGGGCTTCTTTAGTTCACTTTATAGATTTCCTAACTGACCTCTGTTATGCGTTTTTATCCTTTTGTGGGATAAAATATAACTAATAAAAATAATAGTTGGCATTTCTTATAATCCAAATAGAATAACCAAACTCAGCCACGTGTAAGTAAAATTTTGTTCAAAATTTGCAATCAGATTTTAAAATAACTCGGGCCTCCCTATGGAGAATGACTCCATTTTTTCCTTGACGTGATGGTTTCGTAAGTACATTACATAATTAAGAATACTTACTAACAAAAAAGTAGTAGGGCGATACCACGGCGATACTATACAACGTGCTAACAATCAGCTATTTAATAGCCTAACACCTCCACCAGCTCCAAAACGGTGACAGGATGTAGCATATAATGGATGAAATAGAATTATGTTATATTTATAAAGGAATTTCATAGTCAGAAGTGAGCCCCGTCATTGGTATCATAATATTTCTAGATAATATCAATAATATTTAGGTATCTCACCAAAATACTTTAAAATGTATCCAGGATACAGAAGAAGGATAATACATAGGAAATAAATGAAAAATTGAATCAAGAAGTTCCTAAAATGGAAATTGAAAATGTTCAATTATGCGAAAACTGCTCTTCTCGCTGAAAGTATTTTCAAAATTTGAAGTACAGTAAGGATGTATAATTATATATTATATATAATGGTATCCCATATTATCCGTCGCTTTCCTAAAAATATGTCATTCGTTATGAAAACGTTTGTAAAACATGGGAGTACTTAGTGATTATCGGATTGATTAAGTTTGAAAGGATTCTTTAAATCAGAGTTAGCAATTCTTGTGAAAGCATTTTTAAACTATTCGGGGCATTTAAAAAAAATGTTTACCAGTTCAAATGTTTCATGTACAAGATAAGTGTTTAAGCTTGCATCTAATGTTATCTGATAAATAGTGTTCGCTTAGCCTCTATTTTTTTTTTTTTTTTTTTTTTTTATCTCTCTGTCGTTGAAATCATGATTCACTTTTTTTTAACAAGTATGCTCCAACTTCGGTGATAAAGATTGTCCCTTAGTTTGATTGTGAAGTTGTATTAGCTTCGCTTATTGTTCAGTACCTGTAGTAAAATACTTCAACTAATTTAATATTTTATTCATTCATTTCATTGATGGAATCAATTTGGTTATTAATTTCTCGTTCGACTTACTTATTTATTCCAATGATATAAATAATTAGAATAAAACCTTTTATTTGTTCCCAATCGCAAGCATGATCACATATATTTTAATTGTGCCTTATTTCTTATAATTTGAGTGATATTCAATAGTTAATTTAGGTTTCATAAATCCTAATATTGATGTCATTATGTGTGATTAATGCATTTAATGAATGTTTAACTGCGATTAGTTTTACGATTGAGTTGTTTTTAAGGGCTTTGTTGTTTTATCAAGATAATCGGAATCGCTTTACTGCTAACAGGTTCCTTATTGCAATTAATGCAAGAACTATAATAAGAAGACTTTAAGAAAAGCCCTTATGGTCGAAGAAGCCAACCGCAGAACCACAGTAGAGCCCGCACTATTTGCTTATCAGAAGATAACGTGGGATGCAAACGAACGGATAACTGAAAAGAATTTCCCGACTTCTACTGAGCATTTCCTGGCTGTATCATTTGAAAAGTGCACTCCGAAGTTAAGGGATGGTTTGGGAT
Source organism: Rhaphigaster nebulosa (assembly GCA_948150685.1). Classification (NCBI taxonomy): domain Eukaryota; kingdom Metazoa; phylum Arthropoda; class Insecta; order Hemiptera; family Pentatomidae; genus Rhaphigaster; species Rhaphigaster nebulosa. Next base: position 100,310,631 of record OX411306.1, on the reverse strand, counting down.
AGCATAGTTGATATATTTTTATATAATGAATATAAATAACTCAAATTTATCTAAATCACACGAAAATCTATTGCAATCCTCAAACTATTTCCAAAATAATGTTAAAATGCGAATGTTATTATCCCAACTATTCTAGTGATTGTTTGATTCGTTCATTTTAATAACAGTTGATAGCAAGAATTGTTTCCAGGGAATGTGATTTAATATAAATAAAGTAATAAATATACAGGGTGTACAGCATAAGAACCAGGAAACTTCAGAGGCAAATTCTGCAACTCAAAAGCAGCAAAACAGTTCATGTGAATCATGGTCGAATACCCCACAGTAAAGCAGTAAAATAAATTTCTTTTTATTTTAGGTAAGTAACGGTTTTTATTGAATAGGAAGCGATCACTCAAAAACTATTCAAGATAATTAAATTTCAATTGCGTCATCCGTTAAGAAATTTGGTTTGGCCTAAATAAATTTATTGTACGGGAGCTTTCGGTAGGACCAAAGTTTTATTTTATTTTTAAAATTATACTTAATTTGTGAATGTTTTTCTCAGCCCTCTGCCCGGCTACAGATATCCCGCTTTCATGAAAACTTCTCCTTTTATTTAGGTTTCATTTCACATAAATGAAGATGAGGTTTCATTGGCGATTGGTATAGAATTGGTATCTGAATATAGGTCTCCCTTATAAAGAAGTGTTTTGAGAGTAAAATTTATTAAATTCACTCTGCTTCCAATCAATAAAATAACACAGAAATATAGAAAAGCTAATTTGAAAAAATAATTAAAAGTGATATAGATAATGTACATTATAACATGAGGAATAAAATTACAAATAAAAATAATATCTTATTTTGTTATATTGGAAGATATTCTCTTATACAATAATTAAAATCACTCTTTTAGTCCATCATCATTTATATATAGTCTTATACAGTCAAATATTTCTCACAAAAATTTAATAATAAGATTGTAATAAACTACCTTTTACTGCCATTGTCCTAATGTAACATTTGAGGGAATTAGAGTTTGTTCCAATCTATATTTTCGTTATTTTATTATATTATACGTGGATATAAAAAATCTTAGTTACCAGTATGCAGATATAATAAATAGACTAAATAAAATACATAAATAAAAAATAGATTATTTCTATAACTATATATAAAATAATAACAAAAAATTCTATAAGTAAATTTAAGCAATAACTTAGAGAGATCTGGGAGAGACGGGATAAAATAATGTAAATAAAATAGAACTCTTGTTATTAAGTTTTTATGAGAAATATTTATGTTTTTGGTTAATTGTTATAGTTTTTAGTTTTTTATAAAGAGAAAATGTAATGTTGTTTCTATAGTTATAGTTTCTTTAGAATGGATTGTACTGAAGATAGGAAAATTTCCCGAAACGTTGATAAAGTTGATAATATAAAAATGTAAAAAACATTTTTAATAATAATTAATATAAAAAGGAAGAAACTGACTTCACAACCGTAATCAAATTTAAAATTATTTTAAAAATAACATTGTGTAATTAATTAACAGACAATAATACTGTATATTTATCAGTTATTGAGTTAATAGTGATACTGAATAAGGAATAAGGAATATGGATCATAAATAAGTTATATAAAGGATTATACATTTGTAGTAAAGACCTAAAGGATAAAATAGACGCCATAAAACATCGGTTAGAAATGAAGATAAATACATAAGTATTATAAAATTGGTCAGTAAAATAAAAAATAAAAATATGATCATTTTTATTTACTCAAGTCAATCTAAAAAAAATTTTTAACTTTTATTTCCTAAACCTTTATTTACTAACTTTATTTCCTAACCTTTATTTATTTCCTAGCCTTTATTAACTTTTATTTCCTAAACAAAGGCTAATTTTCCTCAAAACTTTTCCTCAAAACTCTGCCTTAACTGTTAACGAAGACAACAATATTTCTATTTTAATCACTTTTTAAGAGGGAGAGAAATCCATAAATAAAGTGGGGTTTTGATTTTTTTTCTTCTGGTTTTTGCTGTAATTAATTGATGAAAAAATAAAAAACTGTATTGAAAATGCTTGAAGTGAATTCTAAATGTAAAAACAGAGAAAATAAATAATGGTTTTTGGCTGGTGTAGTTTTTTATGCTAATACACGTTATAAGAAAGAAAATTAATGAAAATGTGGAAGGCAGACTTTTAAGAAATGAAAAGTGTCAGGGAGTAGCTGTATGTTGAACGCGAAGAAGAAAGATCGGCTTAAATCAAGGCTCCCTTATCTGTCTCATATCCCCGGCCCTTGTATCACTTTAGTCGAGTTCGTGCATAAATGGCAACATGAGGTCACTGTCTTTTATTTCTGGTAAAAAGGGATGCTTTTGAGTTAGGGCAAATTTACGGGACATTTGAAATTGTGTGGTTTTCCTTAACAATAAAAAAAAAAAAGCAATATAAGAGACTATAACAATAATTATACTGAGTGCATATCAAATATAAATTCATATGGATTTAGCAACGATTTACAACAGAACTAAATTTATGTTGTTTACTACTTACTACTTTGTAGGCTTATAACTCCTTTACTACCATCATTAGAGCTCAAGTTAATAAGAACAATTTTTAGAACTCTTAAGAGGCCAACAGAACTCTCAACAAAAAAGGGATTACCGACGAAAATGTTTGCCAACAATTTGAACGGATAATATTACAAGACCAAAGGGATGAACATTTTTCACGGTAACAGGTTGTTTTTTTTTTTGGAAGTTCTGGTTAAGATTATCCTCATTAACTTATGCTCTCGTGTTAAGAATAAATTAGTTATAACTCTACAAAGATGTTCAAAACATATTGAAAATTCGAGAAGCCACTTTTTGATTTCGCTTCGTAGTCAAAAATGTGTTAAGGACTATCGATAGAACTCCTCGGGGGAGATAACAGAAGTCTCAAAGTAACAACCTGTTACCGTGAAAAATGTTCACCCCTTTGGACTAATAATACAACATAAAATTTTTGGAAATAATTTTCGTCGGTAATCTCTTAAGTTCTAGGAGTTCTCTATAATTTTAAGAAATAGTTCTGTTGATTTAACCACAAAAAATAGCTACTAAAGATGCGGGGGACCAACTTCACACTCATCGCAACTTTGAAGCTCTGTAACTTTTTTGGTATCAACTGTAGTACCTTAGTTAATAGGTATAATAGATAAAACTCTAAGGGGAGCTACCGAAACTCTAAAAAAAAAGAGCCGAAAAAACGAAAATTTTACCATAAAATAAGGTTGACATCCCAAAGTGAAAAATTTTGAATTTTCATTACAGTTCTGAAAGCCCCCCAAGAGTTCTAGAGTTTTCCATAGTTTTTTGTTACCAAAATTAAAAAAATAGCAACTGAAGAAAGAAATTGAAACTACAATTACTTTAGAAAATCGATACTATTCATCTTCATTGTTCATAGTCAGAAATTATTATCTTTAGAATATATAATTACTCTGCGACGAATAATAGTCACAATAATTTTTTGTATTATTGTAAAGAATACATCTTATTAATTACGAATTAAACTAATTCCAGAAATAATAAAAAAAAATGAAATACATTAAAAAAATATACAATTATGGTACTAAATAAAAACCACTTCTACTATTGCAAGACAAACAGTATACTGAAAGGTTAGTGCAACCCTTGTTTGCCCAGGCCATGCCCACTTTAAATTTAAAAAAAAAATGGAGCGGCGCATGTAATGTTAGAAAAATAATCAGGATCATTATAAAACTTCAGAGGATGGAAATGAAACAAATAGAACAAAATAACAAATCTCTAGAAGCAATGCTGTCGAGATTTAAGTTAACTGAAAAGAACATAAAATTTAATTTATCTATAAAAAATGTCATTGAAACAAATATCTGTGCACTTTCATGAAGTTTTAATAATACAATATATAGCATTTCTGTAGAGAGTAAAGTAATTTATGATATAATTAACCTAACTAAACAACATCTTCAACAGCAGAACAGTAAATTGAATTCTATCGAAATTGGCGAACTCTGAGAAAAGTTTAAACGAAATGTATTCAGAAATATTGACAATATAAGCACAGCCGTCAGTTCAAAAAGAATTGCTTGTCTCTTTTGCTAATCTCAGATCGGTTTGGATTTGCCTAACTGACTAGAAATAAATCTGTATCTAAAGAAATATAAATAATACAGAGAATAATCTAGCAGAACATATATACTATAGGACACGATATTTCCTAATCAGATTACCAGTATTTGGGAGGGAAGGGGGTTTACCGTAGTCGGGTAAACTTAAAATCCAAATACTTCTATCGGACTGAATGACAAATTATGGCTTCTTTAATAAAACATATTGATATTCTTGTCTTGCATTAAAAACATATGTTAAAAAAGAGAAATGAGGTTGTGAATTAGAAACAGATTAGGGGAAGAAGTATGGTTCCACACAAATCTTCCTGTAGTAATTTTAGAAGACATGAGTTCCAGCGTGAATCATGCGGAAATGTCGTTTCGTGACTTCCAACATTTGTTGGTACCTACTTCTTAATCATTAGCGGGAGACGTCACAGGAAAGCTAGGCCATGGAGACTTGAAATGAACGTCGAGATTTTTCATTATTACTAAGTGAAATGAAATAAATTTCAATGTAGAAAAATGCCAATTTTTGCTGGTTGCTTGATACAATAGATTAAAATTTATCAAATTTTCTCGCGTCTTTTCTCGTGTCCGAAGTTAAAACATCTTTATTTAAATTAAAAAAAAAAAAACCTTTTTGGCACTCATATTTGTATATAATAGTGATTTATGAGTGTGATCTTATGCTGGAAATATTTCATTTTGCACTAGCATGTGTACAATCTTGTCTTATTTAGTATTTAAGGCTGAAAAAGAATCATTATAAAATGGTATAGTTAAAATAATCGTCAAGGAGACTTCATTTTAAAATTAAAAGGACATTAAGATCTTCAGACAAGCTCTAGTAAGCAATCATCATTTGATGATTTGATGATTTTTAATTAAAGGCATACAAATTTCACATTCTGTCATTCAACTATCAGGAACTGATATGTTACATGATATAAACCCAGGCGAGTTAATGATATTTATATAATACATAAAAATATAAATTCAAAGGAAATATCCTTACAATTTATTTTCTGGTAGTATTTCTTTCTTGTGTTAAATTACAAACAAATTTTATTTTTTAGAGCCAGTCTGTAGCCGGTAAACATGTTTTACTGTTAATATATTTTTTAAAAAATCAACTTATGCAATATTCCATATATTTGCATTTATATTTATTTTAATTTATATAATTAGGATTATTTAGGGAATATTTTACTTTGACAATTACTTATTTATCACCATTACTTTTTTATATTTTCTATTTTTTTCTTATCTTATCGTTTTAATACAATTCATCCATTGATAACTTTTACAAGTCGTTATTTTCCATTCCATAGTAAATTATATTATACTACTTATATTACTGATAATCATTAAATTATTATTATTTTAAGGAACTAAAAATTATATGAATATAGTTATTATGCCCATATAAACTAAAATTAACGGGTTGTTGAATCAATTATTAAAATTTAATGCAGTTTCGGTCAGCCAGCAGAGAACTAATAAAGTTAATTCTCAGTAAAAGTTAAGAGAAAAGGAGTATAAAATGAGCATAAAAAAAACAAATAACAAAGTGGATTTTGAAAAAAACCAGTGACAGTATTACTTATTAGTTATAGAACTAATAAATTAATAATAAGCATTTGATAATGGCAGTTATGAAGAGAATGCATGAATATATTGTAAAAAGAAATAATATTTTAAATGAGAGAATCCACAATGTAAAACTTGACAAACCATTCATTACCTATTATATAAGGGAAAATTGGGAAAACCTGGAAGATCGCTAAATCAGAGATTAAAGGAACATAAATATACGTAAATAATAAGAAAAAGAATTCCAACTTTGCAATTCATTTAAATGATAAAAATCATAAATTCAGCAAAGAGACTCAGGAGTTATATTTAATACATCACGTTGAAAACAGTCTCAAATTAAATATATATAAAGCACTTGAAATAATAAAATCCTTCAAATCCAATCAAGATTTTTGCTTAAATGACCAAATACATGTCTCCAATAGTCCAATCATAAATTTATTCCCATCTATAACAGAAAAACCAATTACTCACCTGCATTAATGGACAAACTCTGACCCTTACCTATAAACATCCTACCTACCTTTCGTTCATTGTTAGTTCAATGCGAGAAGAAACCAGTATAATTCATTTAAACCTTGGTGAATAGCAACATGTATTTGATTTCTTGTCTTAATTAAATTCATAATTCTTAATGTTTTATAATACTGATTTATATTACATGTAATTTAATATGCATAATAATACCAAACTATATTTTGAATTGCTTATTTTTGAATTTTTTGTGTGTTTTTAGAACTGAGGATGAATGTATAACATTCGAAACTAGTTTTCAATAAAACAAATTTATAGAATTGGCAAATAATTTATCAATCCATAATTAGATTGATCCTTCTATACCATTATGCGGATGTCAACTAACTGAAAAAATATCTGATGTGAACACCCCATGACTTCCTCTCAAAAAGTGACTCTGAATTTGATTACTAGTTTCCGAACATAGGAGTACCTCAAAAACAAAACTCGGCGTCTATCTATTGATCTATCCATATATAGACACAACAGACACACTCAAACAGCACACGCACGTATGTCGTATTCTTTCACTTGGTAACAAGTTCCCAAGATATTTCTTCGCGTTCCTTGACATCGTTAGAACTGTCCATGTCACTAGATAAGGCATTGGTAATCGACGGTTTTAACATTTTAAGCTTAACTTATATCATATATATATTATCACTTATATATCTCCTACTACAGACATGTTCAGCTCACAAATGGGGAGGGGGAAAACAGTATTTTACACCCAATTTTAACGCTTAAAACAAGTAATAAAATTGTTTAATTAGAGCGGGAAAAAAATCGCGTTTATAACCTGCATCACCGAAACATATGATCTCTGTAATCAATGTTAATATAATTTATTTGTAATTTCTTAAGACCTTCAAGTAAAGTGCATATTTCGGATCTTCAATTTCAACCAAAATCTGTTATATTACTTATATTGATATAAGAGTCTAATTAAAAGTCTAATTTACCAAATTTGAGATGTTTTACATTATATTTTAATATACTTTTTGATGAAAGTCTAACATGACCTTCAAGTAAAGCACAACTTCAGGTTTACCAAAATTTATTATGTTGTTTATATTAGTATGCAAGTCTTAAATCTTAAATTTGAGAAGTTTCGCATTATATTTTAATATAATTTTTGATGAAAATCAGTAAGGAACTTCAAGTAAAGTACCACTTCCAGTAATCATGCAGTGACCAAAAAGGGAAGTTCACAACTAGATTATACAATAATCCTAAATACGAAATTTTAACTTTGTTCGGCTAACTGTTTTTGAGTTATGCGAGATACGTACAGACGTCACGACGAAATTAGTCAAAATGGATTCAGGGATGATCAAAACGTATATTTCCGTTGAAACCGGAAAGCCTAAAATTTTTGCGATAACAATACTTTCTTTACTGCGTACAAGGAAGTAAAAAATGGTTTGATTCAATTACATTTTATTAATTTTAATTTTCTTAAAACTTTTTTCTGATTGTACTTTGATGATTTAATGAAATGCGGTGAACACAACTATTATTTATTTTATAATCAAAAACATATTTGATTTCTTAGCTTACGGATGCGATAACATAAATTTAATAAAGCTTCACCAACAGAGTTGGGCAGTAAATAATTACATTAGTATTTAATTAAATCTTAAATTACGGTACTTGAGTTAAGTATTTGTAATTACTCCTTTCCATTACTGTAAATGCAATTGAGGCTCCCAATTACAATTACTTCTTGAAGGCAGGGAATTGAAACACAATTACTTCTTGAAGATAAGTAATTGAAAGTATAATTTCAATTACTTCTTGACGGTAAGTAATTGCAGCTACAATGATAATTACTTCTTGAGGCTAAGTAATTAAAATTAAAATTACCTAAAATTAAAATCTATTTGATCAGTTAATATTTAATAAAAAGCATATTTAATGTAAATTTAATTTTGTCGTAATTTTTGTAAATTTCCATTCGATTTTTTGAAACTCGCCTTTTTGAAACATATCTCTTAACATATTTGTGGAAATAACTCCTTGTTAGTGTTATTTCAGTGTTAAGAAATTTCAGTTAGCAATCACAATTATTAGGAATTGTTTAAATAAAATTACAATTACAAATAATTGTATACTTTAGCTCAACTAGTAATTGCCATTGCGATCCCAAATTACAATTACAATGAGGATGAATAAAATTCAATTACAATTACAATTGTAATAAAATTACAATAAAAGAAATAAAATTAAAAATGTTTGTAATTGTAATTTTATTTCTGCAATTCCAAATTACATTAATTGGTAAGTAATTGTGATTGAAATTACGTTTTGCCCAACGCTGTTCACCGATTACAATTTTCAAGTAATATTATTTTATCTTATATTTAATTTGTAATTAACCAATCGACTAAATAAAAATAAATTAACTTCGTATTTGTTATGACTAACAACTGATTCTGATAGAAATAAAAGTCTAATCTACCAAATTTAAAATGAATTTATGGAAGTCTAACATGACCTTCAAGTAAAATACTACTTCCGGTTTTTTTAATATCACCAAAATTTATTATATTATTTATATTAATATTTAAGTGTTACATACCAAATTTGAGAAGTTTTGAATTATATTTTAATATATTTTTTAACGAAAATCAATAATGATCTTCAATTAAAGTACTACTTCCGGTAATCATGCAGTGACCGAAAAGGGAAGTTCACAACTAGATTTCATAATAATTTTATAATAATAAAATACGAAGTTTTAACTTTCTTCGGCTAACCGTCTATGCGAGATACGAACGAACGAACTGCGAACGTAAGTACAGACGTCACGACGAAACTTGTCAAAATGGATTCAGGGATGGACAAAATGGATATTTCTGTCGAAATTTGAAACCCGAAAATTTTCGCGATTAATAGGTAGATTAATAGTACTTTCTTTACAGCGTACAAGGGAGTAAAAAGACAAAATTATATAAAAAAAATATTGGGAACATGTGCTTATCTATTTAGAGAAGATGAGTAAGTGATCTACTCAAATAGCAGATTATTTTATTTTGTGCCACGAGGAAGTAGTGTTTGAGTATTCCAATTATTTCCGGTATGCGCTTGATTGACTTTTGTCTCTAGTTTGAGAGGTTTGAATACGAAAATATAATAAAAAAATATTGAGCAGTAATGCATCAATGACGCTTGAATTTACTATCAACGATATCGTAATAGCTATAGTAATATTAATTAAATAATTATTACCAAATGAAATTGTAATTGAATAATTATCAATAGCTGTATGGTAGTTTCCAATTAGAACTCAATTATGCCTGCATTGATTTGGATTCTTTGTCTATCGGAAAGCTGCCGGTTGAATGGTGAATGAAAGCAGTTATCTATATAGCCTTGCTCCTGGTCTGAAACAAATCTTCCATTCCTTCCATTCAGCTAAGCATAAACGGTTTACACCATTACGATTTCTATTTCTGAGAAATCTATATTCTAAGTGGTATTATTAATATCAGATAAATGCCAATTAATAAAATATAAGGTTTCTGTAATTAAATTATAATTAATGCTTTAAAGCTATTCTAAAAGGATAAAAATACTATATTAAGGTTCAGAAATGAATAATTGAATGGAAAAAAAAATGTTAGTCTTGAGCTTTCATATAAATATGGACTTTTAGATGTAAAACGAATAAATTAAAATTGATGGAAAACCTGTTATTTTTCATACATTGTATTGAATTTATATAATTCGATCGTCAATTCAGTAATCGAAAAAAGAAATAGTTTTTTTCGTAATCAATAATTGAAGAAAACTACATTTTTTCGTTTTAAGGTCTCCACGTTAAAAAATAAAAAAAGTCGAACATTTTTGGAAACACTTAATCGACTTTTCAACCTAAATCAGGGGAATATTTGAATGCAATTTATTTATTTTTTTATATTAAATATTTCTGATTCAGAAAGTCATGATTATCATTTTTTAATTCACTAATATGGGTAGTAGGCATGTTATTAAAAAAGAAAATCTTATAACACAAAAAATACAAAACAAAATAATGTGTATTTTTAACACAACTTGCAAAATCACGTGTGCCATCTATTTGTTTTCCTTATTTAAATCATCAAAACTTGTTTATTTTTAAACGAGATTGATTGATATAAAAAGTAATACCGGCAGAAATCGATATGCTTTTTTTTTCTTAATCATAAAAAAAAATAACGCATGAACAGGGAAATTAATGAACGACAAAGGACTAATTAAAACAGGAATGGAACTGATAGAGTTACAGAGATTGATTTAAAAAAACAAAGGCTAAGAAATAGTTTGATTTTTCCAACATACAAATATACCAATAAAAAAACATTTCTAAGTTTAACATTTAATAAAAACATTTTAGCCATTTAGGTGAGAATCCTGTACCTGCAAACAGATGTGCATACGAACACTAATAGTAAAAAATTGGGTTAACTCTGTAAATATCGGGTATGAGGGTCATGCATACATATCTTAGAGTGAGTTTAACGCTTTGATGAATGGCACTTCTACCCGATCTATACCGAGTTAACCCAATTTTTTACGAGTAGTGTTCGTAGGTATATCGGTCATCCCTACTATAAAAAATAAATACTATTATAAAAGGTTTAAAATTAGATTGATAAATTGTATCTCGAAAAAAAAAAAAAGTCGTGGCCATCCAAGGCAACAAAAAAACTTAATAACCGTTGTTTTTACAGTATATGCGATAAAGGACAACAAAGTAGCACTTCATAACCCTATTTTATTACTCTCTTATGAATAAATGTCGTAGACAATATGGACAGCTTTATCCCTCCTTCGCCGTTGTACCTTTAAAGTCTTTTAGTCACTACTGCAAAAGCATATTTTATGAGCTAGAAAACAAAAATTTCTACAATTCAATTTATAAGGTCAATATGTACAGTAAAGGTAGACTTTCGCTGGTACTGCCCGCGGTTGCGACTGGCAGAGCTTGCCAATCGTATACGTCATATCTAGACTGCCGGGCAGTACCAGCGAAATATGTCCCTACCTATTAAGTCAAAGTAGTAGTAAACTTCAAGCAAACTTTGCCGGCCGCAACCGCGGGAAGTATCAGTATCAGCTCATCAATCGGTTACATACGTAAAACAATCTATAAATGATTTTAAGAGTTACTAGTTATAGGCTGATATACAAGAATTTGTATCATGAACAATGCTGATTATATAAAGACTATAACAATTTCCTCCTTTTTTTGTATTTTTACAAATTTTGTGTTTTAATCTTTAATAAAAAACAATTTACAATTACTATGATGGCTAATAGAGCTAATTAGAACCTATCTTATAGGTCTATAAGCGTCTGCAACGTCACTGAATGTTAACCACAAGCTTCCTCAATAATACCACTATACCGAGAATTATTGGGTATCTCTTCATCAACTACTTCATTATCTAATTGAATTTGTATCATGCATTAGTCATAGCAACTTTCCAACAGAGAATTATGAGTATCACTCTTTCTTTGAATCCAGTTAAATTTTTGTATTGGAAGTGGTTCTCCTGAAATGAAATATCCGATTTTAAAGTCAATAAGGAAAAGTATTAGTATTAAAATAGCTTTAAAAAAATATCTGATGTGGGCAACACATGACTTCCTTGTACGCCTATTAAATTATAAATCCGTGGCTCAAAAAGTGATACTGAATTTGGTTACTAGTTTCCGAATAAGGAAGCTAAAGGAAGTAAAGAAATAATCCAAGGAAGAATAAAACAGAAAGATGTGAGGAAATCAGAAGCCCAATAAATAAGTCAGGAAGCAGGATGACTAGCCGCCAGAAGAATCAGTCTCAGAAGTTCCTTACGCAATATCTCAGCTAATAATGGTCCGATTTAAATGATTTTTATTTCGTTATGTAGGGCATTTCATTAGCTTTCGTTTAAAATTTGCGGACGGAATTTTTTTTATTCGATATTTGGATTCTACGTATCTTGAAACGTAAAACATCCTACGAACGAAACATACGTACGAACAAACGTACGTACGTACGTACAGACGCCACGACGAAACTAGTCAAAATGGATTCAGGGATGGTCAAAATGGATATTTCCGTTGAAATCTGAAAACCGAAAATTTTCGCGATTACAATGTAAAGGAAGCTTTACTTCGTACCAGGAAGTAAAAACAAAAAAAAAATTTGCGGACTGATTTTTTTTTATTCGATATTTGGATTCTACGTATCTTGAAACGTAAAACATCCTCAAATTTTGAGAGGGGGGGTTACAAAAATTTTCTATTGAAAGTCTAATACGACCTTCAAGTAAAGTACCACTTCCGGTTTTCCAATTTAGACCAAAATCTAGTATGTTATTTAGATCAATATATAAGTTATAAATACCAAATTTGAGAAGTTTTGCATCGTATTTTAATATAATTTTTGATACAAATCAATTATGATCTTAAAGTAAAGTACCACTTCCGGTGATCAAGCAGTGACCAAAAAGGGAGGTTCACAACTAGATGTTAAAACAATCCTAAATTTAGTATTTGGGATTGTTGTTAGTTTAGCCTGTTTTGACGAAAGTTTAATTGCAATAGCGTGCGATCGGCAACAGTAACTGACACATTTGTAGGCCAAACAAAACCGAACTTCGTATACCATTTATTTTTTTTAATTATCATTTGAAAGTACATAAAATGTAATTTTAGTAGCAGTAATTAATCAATAAATTAATTATTTATAATTAGAGTAATTAATTCATTTTAAAAATGTCAGTTAAGTTGTAAACTCTGCTTGAATCCATGTGATTTTTTTTCTTTCAATGCGGACTTTTCAGCTCAAATTAGAGGTATACACTTATCTTTATAGGACGCTCACGATTTCGATGATATGTATTTAGTTGAGGAATGAATGTAAATGTTGAAAGCATCGATTAACATCCAAATCATGCTTTGGAACCAATAAATGTTTCTGCATGATCATTACTGAAATTGAACGTCGGATTAACTTTTTCATATTAGTCTTGCTTGTCGGTTATCATACCAGGCTTGCCAATTTTATGAAGATCTTCATGATACCTCAGAGTTTTCGCACATCTAGATAAATCTTCAAAAACTCAAATATATATTATTCGTTCAAGTGTCTTATACAAAGTCGCAAATAATATACATTAATTCAGTTCACTTATCAATATTAGTCATTATTTGAAATGTCATTAATTGATAAATTTGTCCAACTGCACAAGACTTAATCTATAATATACAAAAAAAAAAAAAATTATTTGAAAACTTGAATAAGAAAAAAAAAAAAAATCAATTTTTGACTTGGTTCTGCTTTGATCAAAGTGTGCGATATATAGATCAAAAATAAAAATAGACCATATCACAGAAAATTGACCATGTGAGGAGAGTATACATATACAAGACATAGCGACAAATTTTATTCTGACCAAGAGCCGTAGAAGGTTAAAGAAGTAGGTACTTCTCTGTTCCTCTGAGTCGTAGCGTGGTGTTATAAGGCATTAAGCATTCCTCAATAATCGGTCTATCTAACGCAAAACTAATGAATGAGGGCTCTCGAGGGCTACAAATATGAAATATCTAAACAATAAGAGACAGGTACTTCTTTTGCTTATGCCCGGTCCATAACTTTATAGAACAGTGCTACCCTATCACATATTTCTTTTTATAAGATGTAAATTAAGATTTTTTTTTCTAATGATGGACATGGATGGTTTTGCTATTCAACTTCTGACAGCCCAATAATTTTTAGACAAATCGCATACATTTACAAACAAATTCAGTAATTATTTAATTTACAAGGGTGCTGCCGAGAGCGTGATAAATAGCATTCAAAGAATACTAGCAGAGATTGGTCTGGCTATTAACCCACAGAAAAGTATGGGTGACATAGTGAGTAAAGCAGAGCTGCAGTCAATGACGCTCTCCATTGAGAATGGAGATGCTTTCTAGACATCACAAGTAAGAGATGCCATTAAATATTTAGGATGAAAATTCTCGGAAGAGCTGGTTTTCAGCGAGGTGGCCGTGACAAGGCTAAATATTAACCTTGGAAATTAGTCCAGCCAGAGCAAAAACACAACGTTGTCAACCAGTCAACGTTGTCAACTTACATACCCTCTCCAGACCGCGCCCCTAGCAAAAATACGTCCTGCGGAATTAGAAAGCATAGATACAAATATCCGCAGGGGTATCGGGCCATGAATACAAATACGCCATTATCGGGTTACTTGTTTACACCTCTAAGGCGATGTTTAACGCACCGAGGAGGTATCAAGGATTGCAACTGATCCGCTGTCAACGGGTGGCTCATTACAGCGTTGGTCCATTGCTCAGCGACTGTCGAATGTACCCAGATGGCCTTTTCCAGTCCACATTTTATTACATAGTTGAAATAGTTGAATGTGCTGAAAGGGTGTTGATCAGGGCCACGAAAGTTTGAAAGCTCTACGACGGTCGCTACGAGAAAACGCTTCCGAGGAATAAGCTAATGGCAGATGGTAGGGCGTTGGAATTCGTCTTTCAAAGAAACCCCGAAAGCCAACAGATACATATGTGAGAACCAAGTTCTTTCGGGGTCAGAATGGTCTAAAGCCTAAAGCTGAATATCAACTATGCACCCCTCCATGGAGTACCAGGAGCCAGCGAACAGCAGAGAGAAGTTGGGTCCCTATGTCGCAAATGAGGCACGGAGTTTGAACCACCAGCTACCAAAAGTATTGCTGTAAATAAAGCACTTCTCTCTCAAGGATGAATAATATAGTTTTTAATTAGAGATTGATAAATTATTTGCCACTTCTATAAATTTGTTTTATTGAAAACTAGTTTTGAATGTTATACATTCAGCCTCAGTTCAAGGTTTAAATGGATTGTATCAAAAAGAAAAGTTTGTATTGGTTTCTTCTCGCATTGAACTAACAACGATGAATGTATAACATTCATAGTATATAACTAGTTTTCAATAAAACAAATTTATAGAAGTGGCAAATCATTTATCATTCTCTAATTAGATTGATCCTTCTATACCATCATGCGGATGCCAACTGAATATAGTTTTTGTTTCTGATTTTTCATTAAAATTAATAAAGACATTCGAAAACGAATAATAAATCACTATAGAAACGATAATTGAAAGCTGATAACACCACGGATTTCTTCTCTTTTCATCCCTGGATAGTCTACCTTTGAAGTTGAATGGAGTTGTGAAGAGCATACAACCCTAAGCTGTCTGACCGGACCTACTTAGCTCACACTTCGACGAAGTATTAAGCTTCTTTTGCCCCTACAGTTCAGAAAATATATTTCGTTCTCTGAAGGCTTTCACTCTGGTCGCTTTCTAAGGATAACTATTCCAAGATGGTTTTTTTATCCATGTTTCATGGAATTTTCTTACTTGATACCAAACATTAATACCTGAATAGTCTTGTCCACAAAATACAGTTTTATAATCACTCGCCTTGAGTTAAAAATATTTAGGATTCATTTAATCCGCTTCAAAATACCTAGTATACATATTTAAACAAATTTTATTCTGTTTCTGCAATATATATTATGTATATGTTATATATAGATATGTGAGCATAAATGAAAAAAAAAAAAAAATAAATATGAAGCTCTCTAAATAGTGAGGAATCAATTTACAGCAGACATTTTGAAATTGCAGAAAGTTAATAATACAGTTTTTATATTTTTTCATCAGTGTAACTAATCGCCTAAGATAATTTTATTGATGTTTTATTTATATTTCACTCTATAATTTCACAATTAATGAAAAGTTTGTATGTTAATTGTGTATGTTAATGTATGTTGCATAAAATTCCATTATGCTGCTATCTCTGGAGCAATCTGAAAAAAACATTATCTCTGCTATTCTATGTGAAATCGGATAATAGGTACATATGAATTTTTTTTTTGTTTTTCTAAAAAAGTTTTTGTGTTTTTAGAACTGAAGATGAATGAATAACTATCACGAATAAATAACATTCGAAACTAGTTTCCAATAAAACAAATTTATAGAAGTGGCAAATAATTTATCAATCCCTAATTAGATTGATGCATCTATACCATCATGCGGATGTCAACTGAATTTATAGATTAACTTCTATATGCGATATAAACATATCAAAAGGAAACCTATTAAAAATAAGTAAAAATATAATAGATTACATTTAGAAATATCTATATTGAGGAGGCCAAGATCATCCGTGGACCATTTTATAAACTATTTTTCTACAAACTAAGTACAAAAAGAGAGGGTATAAAAAAATACTCCGATGAAAAATTATAGTTTTCTTAAAGCATAATAATTGATATTTTAGATCAATGAAGCAACCATTACATCATCGTTGTCATGAGAAAATATAATGTGTGCTAATATAAGTCCTTTCATTTTACTTAGTTTACTACTTACCATCAAAATTAATGTAGACATTTAAAAAAAGGATAAAAGAATAAACATTAACAAAAATGCAACACCAACATTAATGAAAAAATGTAGGGTAAAGTATTTAAAAATTTTTTTTAATAAAACAACAAAAAAAACTATACAATCCCAAATCTATTATTTATAGAAAACTTAAAAAAAAAATGCCTTAGCAAAACATTGTTATGAAATTACTCACAAAAAAAAAAATTAAATTTCTCACAGCTAGATTCCAAAAACTTTTATAGAGTGGAAAAGTTCGTAAACGAATTTTTTTTTTTCAACTCACCCAGAATTTAAAGTTTTGAATTACTGTTTCAATTTTGTCTTCTAATCTGCAGATATCCACATAATGTCCTTGCAGACTCAGATTTAGCTCATTCTAATGGCCAAAAATGTCTGTTAAGTAATCAGTCTTGCAAAGCCATTCAAAATCGTTGAGTGGATTTGAAAACTTTATTTCCAAAAGAAATCCCCGGACTTTACCTCACAGCTCAAAAAAATTCTCAAGAAACTTTCCTCGGGAGGGCCATCGAATCTCAATGTGCAACAAGAGTCTGAATATGATCACTGTATGCCCTTGCACAAGGGTTCAAACAGATTAGATTGTAGGAGGCGTGTTTTATTATTTTAGCAACTTCATAAAAAGTATTTTTTAATTTTACTGGCAAATTTTTTTGCCGTCTAAGACCGATAGAACAATGATTCCACTTTGTATGTTGTGCGACAGCATTGAATTATCCTCAACCTCTCGCGTATGCGGCATAATGACCGCACTTTTTTTAAAACTGGCAGCAACTCTTTGTTTATTATGAAAGTGCCCAACTCGCCCGAGGTATATTCCACTCAAGCAATAAGGTACACGATAGCACCACCGTCCATTTTTTTTTTCTGTCATCTTATTAGTAATTTTTTTAATGAGTATATGTCCATATCATGTGTTTATATTTATTGTTCTCGGAAGGAAATTTAACACTGAATCGAATGGACACAATCACGCCTTTGTAGCTTTTATATATTACGATATATAAGCCTCGAAATAGAAAAAAAATAAACGTGCTCCAGCAGTTGGCCGCGGTGCAGGCTGGTCAAAAACCGATCTTTTTGCGAAGAAACTAGCCTCTCATCTTGTATATATCAGAATAACACTACAAGAGGATTGTTTTAATGTATTTTTTGACGCTGAATCGAATGCAGCAAATCCCGATTCAATAGGAGTTAAACTTTTCAAGATATAATTCAAAAGATATGGAAAATAATTTGTTAAATAAAAGAAACAGTTGAAAAATAATTATATGAACCTTAATAAAATAAAATTTTAGTAAAAAATAATTAGTTAAAATTTGTTTCATAATATCAATATATCCTTTTATATTTGATATAAATGAAATATAAAGCATAGTGTAAAATAAATAAAACATAAATAATAAAAAAAATGTGCGCAATTATTTTCGGTAATATTCTATTACGAAATTGCTAATACAATACTCAAAATATTTGTTTCTAAGATACCAGTTTTTTTTTTTTTCTGTGAGCATCCAGATGATGAGCTTCCAGCTCCATAGTTATACCAAGCAGAAGAATCTTGTGGATGTTATTAGACAAAATTGGGTGATGGAATGTAGATATTAATTTTTGAGCTTTTTAGCATTTTTTTTTAAACCACTAATAATTAGATTTTTAGAACTTCTTCAAAACTTTCCACCTCCTTTCTATTTCCCATTTACTGGACTACATTGCGTCTCCTAATTTCAACTCACGGAGCTACCAAACAAAAATATATATAATCAAAATTGTAGGTAATTTATTCTTGCTTAATGTAGTGTAAAATGAATGTTAGAAAATATTCAAATTAAAATTTTCAAGTATGGAGCGAGAAAGAAATAAAACATTTTTTTTTTTTTCATTTTTGTTGATAGTTTCAGCAAAATCTGGTGCGGTGCGCGCATCACACAAATTTTCCTTACCTTCCTCTAATAATTATCTTTTTAATATAATTTTAAAAAGTTCACCTAAACAATGCTTGAAATAAACTCAGCAGCATTCACTTCTTCACATCTTCTCTCACTTCAGTACAATAAAACAGTTTTTTAAACAATTTTAGTACAACAATTCTGTACACTACCTATATATTTTAACTTCGTCAAGTTGCAAATATATTTTAAAAGTTTCGGTTTAGTTTTCATGGAAATATTTTCTTTCCATTAAATAATATGAAAGTAGAAATTATAAAGTTAATTTCCGCTTTTGTATTCTTAAATTACTTTATTGGTGGGAGAAGGTTCGGTCGCATCCGTCTCCTTTCAGATGCGTTCGGTTATCCAACTAGGGTCTTGTGCTCCTCATAAAATACGCTGTATCTTTGTAAAATACGCTGTATCTGTACCGAACCGATTTTGATGATTATATTTTTGTTTTTTAGATAATTTAATTATATTTCATACAAATTTATAAAATTTATAAATTACTATAAAATGCATGCTTTTTAAGTTATGCGCAAATAAAATATTCTTTTCATCATAACTTTTTTCACTTCATTTTCTCGTTGATATACTACATACATGAAAAGTTAAAGGGCTGTAAGGAGAAGACATTAGGCAAGTTTCATCAAAATCGTTAGAGCCGTTTTCGAGAAAAATATAAGTGTAAAATCCATGACATAATAGCTAATTCCGGTTAGTCCGATGCTCTGTATCTTTACTAATACTGGTCTGATTTTGATGATTCTTTTATTGTTTTTTAGATAATTTAATTACCTTTCATACAATTCTACACATAATTTACCGTAAAATGCATACTTTTTAACCTATGCGCAAATAAAATATTCTTTTCATCAGAACTTTTTTCTCTGCAATTCCTCGGGGATTTACTACATAAATTAAAACTTAAAGATCTTTATGAATAGTTTAGAATAATTTAGGCAAGTTTCATCTAAATCGTTAGAGCCGTTTTCGAGAAAATTGTAAAAATGTGTAAAATCGATTATATACAGTGCCACTTCCGGTTAGTCGATTTTGACGAAAATGTTGCTGTAACATCACATGCATGTGCCAACCTTAAATACGTAATTTCAGTATCGCACAACTTTTTGTTTTTGAGCTAGACTGTTCACACATTAGACACAGACACACAGACACATGGACACACAGACCATTTTGCGAGGCTTGGTCATTTGGACTCAGTGGACCTTAAAACGTGTATTTCCGTTGAAAACTCGAATTCAAAAATTTTCACGATCGCAATACTTCCCATTTCTATATACTTATAGAATACTTCGTATACAGATAAGGGAAAGTAAAAAAACAATGTTAAATAATGTATCAACCACACGAAATTAGACCAAAATTAGCAATTAATACCATCTTTATTAGCAAATAATAAATACATAAAATTAATGTTATGCATTGTTCCGCATCTTAACAGATAGACAAAAGAAACTCGATTCATTTTATGGTTTTTTAAAATAGAATATTCCGTGTAATTTTAAACTTGCAATCAGTTGTGATTAATCTATTCATATTGCAAAATGCAGAAGGAGATAGTGGTATCCATGTGACAGATAGGACGAGAGCGGAATCTGTGCCCTGGGGGAGGGGCGAGAGGCGGCGGAAAAAAAGGCCTGATATAAAATAAACACTGTTCCAGGGCACTCTATCCCCCTGTCTGTACAAACATTGACTTAAACCGACTCCCGCCCGGACCGCCCAGCGCTTCTCCATTTTATTGGTAAATCCAATTTGTTCGCTACTCCTCTTCGTTTATTTTCGGATCAGTCGCCCTCAACCGTTAAAACTAGGTATCTGACAAAACAATCATCAATGAAAAACTAAAAGGGGGCTTTTGAAACCCAAGGGAATAAATAGGGAGCGAGTGAGGCCTGTTCTGCCTTTGAGTTTTTCAATTCGAAAATATAATTCTGTGAAAAGCAATTGTCGCCATTCATATGTTCAATTGCTATAAAAAAAAAAAAAAAAAAAAATCCAATTCTCGAAAGAGAATTAAAAAAATAATGTAAAACACGATATGTAGAAACACGATAGGAATAATATCATGATGAATGAATAATATTCAATAATATTCATTATTGAAACCTAATATATTTGCCACATACCTATTAAATGTTGCATGTGGAACGTTCAACTCATAATCAAATAACAGGAGTTGGATTTAATAAAAAGTGTGTTTAGTCCTCTTTTCTGATGATATTGAATTGATTTCTTACTCTTCTAATTAAAATGAAAATTATGATACATAATTATTGAAGAAAATATCACTAAATCATGGAACGCCCTCCTGCTTATATCGGCAATAACCGAATTCTTCAGGCAAACACTGTATTCTATTTTAGACACTTCTCAGAAAAAAGTATGAAATGGAGGAAAGAAACAGAAGATCCTTAACATACTACTCTAACTACTTCTAAATCATCAAAACTAAATATCAGACAGATATTAAATACGTACAGATTCTTACTTAAAAATCACATGCACCATCTCCTCACACATATTTGGTACAACCATAAAGAATCTCACAAAAACTGCAATCAAAAATATTATGACTGGTAAAGTCCAAAATACTCCGAATGGAAATGGTTGACATTCCTAACCAAAGGTGAAGGAGTCCTGCTGGAAGGAAAGATGCCGGATGAAAGATTTCCTTCCGTGATTAAAGATAACTGAATCGATTCCGGGACTGACGTTTTACTGATTCTCTCTAATATTCTGTGGCCAATGTAGATTAATCGTACAAGTAAAACAATTAAATACATTTTTTTTTTTTACTTTAACCAGCTGTTAGAAGTTATACAAATTAGTGAGCTTCATAATAGTATAAGAATTTGTTAATGAATTAGTAAGTGCAATCCACAGGGTTTGAATCAGTTTAATTTGGTCTCTGAAGTAGATGTCGAAACCAGATCAATTTGTACTCCTCTTATCAGAATGGCATTTATACCCGTTAAGTTTATGAAAAGAGCATTTAAAAGAGACCTTTATATAACGGAAATACAAAGAGTCCATAAGTTTTGGTTGAATATTGGTTGCTGTTAGATAGTTTGGAATGTTTTGTAACTTAAGAAGCAAGTTGCTTGTGCAGTTAGTCTTAATGCTTTGAATCCAGAAATGCAATATTTTGGCTTACCATGGATGTATATAGATTGCATTTAAAAAAAAAAAAGAATTGTAATTTGAAGAAATATACAGTTTTTAATGTTGGCATTATTATTAGTATGTTTTAGTAAACTAGTCGTACTGTCTAATACTAATCCAGAATTAAGCGGGAGTAGGCTGAGAGGCAGTTCATTCAGTCGTGGGTCTTCTACCGCAGCACGCTCATATTACTAATCCCTCTTTGCTAACTACACCAGTGGTGAAAACATCAAACGCTCTAATAAGAGATTTAATGTTATCGTGCTTGATCTTTGTTTACTTTGAAAATCCATTCTCTCACTCTCGAAAACAAATTACTATTTTGATTAAGTACGCAACAAGATAAAAAATAATAACCACAGGCTGGTTACGGTTTTGAGATTCTAGGAAGTTTGAAATTTATATTCATAATACGATCAGCTCGAAATGTTAGGCTCCGGTCGTTTAGCGTGTTGATTCAGCATAAGAATTGTTACGATTACTGTCTGTGAGAGTAAGGTTTTATTATATCGTAGAATGTTGGAATATGATTTCGGGTCAGAATAGAATATATTATGACTTTGTAGATAATTTATCCTTCCTGGATAACTAGTTAGTTATAATAAAGAAAAAAACTCGAAATAATAATTGTCTAACACTAATTTTTAAACTAATTTTAATTTTAATCTAATTTTATTTTTTAAATCTTGCAAACTGTCAAAACATGAATAAATAAAATATATTAAATATAGGAAAATATCAGATGTGGACACCACATGACTTTCTTGTACACCTATTAAACTATAAATAATAATAAGTGATCCAAAATTTGATTATTTTCCGAAGATGGCAGTATCTCAAAAATCGGCGTCCATCGTACAGACCTCACGACAAAACTAGTCAAAATGGCTTCAGGGATGGTCAAAATGCATACATCCGTTGAAATCTGAAAACCTAAAATTTTCTTGATTACTTCCTTTACTGTATACAAGGAAGTAATAAGTTTACCCATTAACACTTTTCGTTTATTTTTTATTACTGTATGTTTCATAATTTTTAATTCTGTACTTTTCGATATATTTAATATTTTATTTTCTGCTTTTAATGTTGCAGAAAATTACTTTTGACCATTTCTTATTTCATATAAGAAAGGAAAACTTTTCAAGATTTCAAATTAAGTAATACAACGAATACAAGAAAAAAAATGAAAGGTGAGCCATTAATATACTTTAACAACGCTAAAAGTTTCGTTTTATGTAAATTTTCTTGAATTTCTTTAACCGCTTTCCTCACTAATTAGGTGATGTGAGAACGTAAAATGTAGAACACATCCTTATCATATTTTTTTTTTTGTTTTGATACAAGCAAAATTAGCAGAGTTAGAGATATATTCCCAAAATTTGTTTTCTGTTTAAAATTTCGGCAAAAATATTTTACCCTTGGTTTTGAACTCAGCAAATGATAATGTAAAAAAAAATTATCAAAATAAAAAATGTCAAGAAACAAACTTAATTGAACCTTGTACCTTGAAAATTGTATATTCAATAAAAGAGGTGTTTTCATTTTGTTTTGTCACAGAACTTGCTTAATTAATTTATTTAAATCAAATGTAAATTTTAAATAACCCTGATTTCCAAACCAAATCGTTGCCCCAGTACGAAAAGCTCTCCGCCATATGCGAACAAGTATAAACTGAATAACATTTCAGAAATTGAACAATTATCGGAATTGAAGCAGTCAATAACGTGCCTTATTAACAAAATAGAAAACTTTAGAAAGGTTTCTTTATAATTAATAAAACTCATGAAATATTTTAATTTTATCAGATTTCCTCTTATCGTTATTTTCCTAAAAATGTCATCTAGATGAAAATTCAAAATGGAGTCTAAACTTCCAAAAATTTATAAAATTAGAATATTGCATTATCTATTCTTTATAATAAATTATATTTTTTTATTTCGATTTAAAAAATTAAATATCACAAATAATATAAAAAACTAAAAGCGTGTTAATTCCTTATGATATTAAAGGCTAATCTTATCCTTCAAATGCCTAGTTATCTTCTTCTTGCATAATTCATGACGTCAATCTAACTTAACGGGACCTTCTCAGGGGATCAACACATCATTATCTTTTCAACGAGAAATGTTTGTTTTCTCAACACGTAGCTTCAAGCTCATTGCCTGAATCAAGATCGTTGAAGTCGTGAGATGTTTGTTTTTAAATAAACAAATTTCAATATTAAATATAGTAGGATACAATATTAAATTAATTGTACTATACTTTTTTCCAGAAAAACTGGATTATTATTATATACTAATTTAAATTCAATCTTTATTAATCAAGAGATACAATCTTGAAACTGGGAAAGGCTGCAGAATATTCAGAAAATAGAGGTATGGGAGCTCGTATGGAATCTAAATGCCCTTTTCCATTCAAGAGAATTAAAGAAGCTGTAAAACCACTTGATACTCAACAAGTATTTCATTATACTTAATGTGATATACATTTAAATGCAGTAACTAACGAAGATTCCCCAGTCTCTCTTATCCTTTGATTGTGTCTATTCTTTCTGTTATTAAATTAACAGAATTTTGTAATCTAATAGATACAATAATACTCTTTAATTATTTTCTGTCTGTTATTGGACTACTTTTTAACGAGAAAACAGCTAAAATGATTTTGACGAATCTTTTATTTGCTGATATCCGACATCTGAAAACAAAATAGTGGAGGAACGAAAATCTAGGAATCTTGCCCGTTTTTCTTCGATAGTATATAGGCTATACTCTCAAGAACATATCCTTCTCCGTCTTAAAAGGAAGTATAAGGGTGCTTGTCCCAGAGTCTGTTTCGGAGTGTCTCTCCGCGTGCAGAGTCCTCCGCCCTCCACTTGTCCTGGGCTTATACCCTCTTTTTCGATTGCTCCCACCTTTTCCACTGGGATAGATGATTTTTATGATTGGCATGGAGGTTCCATCTCCAACGTCGTTAATATACCAGACAGGTAAGACAGGTGGTATTCTTAGTAGATTCAATGTTAAAGCTCCTCCCTCTTTGGAAGCTGCTCTATGCGCCCGAGAGTGTTTTCGAAAATCTCTTTAACTTTATTACACTATTCTCGGATCCTTTACTAGTTTTTTATGAACGCAGGTGTTGTACTTAAGGGTGGTCGGCTTCTGAAAATTGATTATTTTTATCTATAGAAGCTAGTCCCAGATGCAGTTATTTTAACAAAAACTGGCTAACTCACTAATGGTTGTCAAATCATCATTATATTTATGAAGGATCGGTGTCACGGTGAAGTGACTCCTTTTGTCAATTCCTCAATTACGCAGATGACAGCTTCCGATTAGGAGACTTTTGTTTTTTCCCACGATTTTATTTCCCTTAAAATACTAGTGGAAAGATTTGTTTTTAGAGGTTACAGGTTACTTATCGTCTTTAGGTAATTATGATTTTATTCAATGTTTTTTTTTTTAATTTACTACTTTTTAATAAAACTATTTTAAATGCTATCGTATTTTAATATTTTACAGTGTTAGTCATAGGCATAGTAAGTTATAAACTAACGACTTGTACTTTTGTACTTTATTATGAAACAAGAGGAGTCATTTAAGGGATGTTATATAGTTGTTATATATCGTTAAAACATTGTTACAATGTTGAAACACAATAACATTTAAAATATTCAGTCAATTAAAAAAAATGAATATAATTATTATTATCTAATGAGGATAAGTTACTTCCTACCTCTCAACACGAACCTTTCCACATGTACTTTTATCACTTATACTTGTACTTTTGTACTTTATTACGAAATAGCGTCTAGGTTGCCGGTTTTACTTCTCTCCGGATGCAGACTTATGTCTTTGCGTATCACTTATTCAATGTACTTAACTAAATTTTATTTATAGTTTAGTTGATACATATCAGTATGTTATATCAGCCTTCAAAGATAGAAAAAAAAATTGTCATAATTCGGATTTGCTCTTTTTGATGGAGTACCTCATTTTCTTTGCTCTAACTAAACCCATATTTCAGATATGGCCACCGGTACATCTTCCGTTCCATGATCATATGAAATGAACAGTGACGAAATTAAATGTACATATAAAAACTCTTAAGTTAGTTTTAGATTTTCTTATACCACAAAATTTTGGTGATCATTTGATTTTTTATATTGATCAATGATAAGTACAATAATAAGTAATAAGTAATAAGTGTCTTTATAAGTATTGTTTCCTCAGTTTAAGGTTTCTCAAAATATTTAACACGGCATGGAAAGATAGAAATGCTTTATTCAAGATTATTATATGCCTTACGTTTTTTTTGTTTAGTAACTTCTTTATACGAAGTAAAGGAAGTACTGTAATCGCGAAAATTTTCGAATTTCAGATTTCGACGGAAATATCCATTTTGACCATCCCTGAATCCATTTTGACTAGTTTCGTCGTGGCGTCTGTACTACGTACGTTCGTATTTCGCATAACTCAAACACGGTTGGCTGTAGAAAGTTATAATTTTGTATTTAGGATTTTTGTAAAATCTAGTTGTGAACCTCCCTTTTTGGTTACTGTTTGATTACCGGAAGTGGTACTTTACTTGAAGGTCATAATTGATTTCCATCAAAAATTATATTAAAATATTATACAAAACATCTCAAATTTAGTATTTGTAATTTATATATTGATTTAAATAACATACGAGATTTTAGTCTAAATTGGAAAACCGGAAGCGGTACTTTACTTGAAGGTCATATTAGACTTTCATCAAAAATTATATTAAAGTATAATGTAAAACATCTCAAATTTGGTAAATAGGACTTTTATATCGACATAAATCTATTTAATAGATTTTGGTTAAAATTCGTGAGCCGAAAAGGGTACTTTACTTGAAGGTCATAATAAGCTTACATCAAAAATTATATTTAAATTAAAAGAGAAATCATACATTTCAGTAATAAAGGTTACTAACGCAATTTGGTTTCCAATCCAATTAAACATTTTTATTACTTGTTTTAGGTGTTAAAAGAGAATGTAAAATACTGATTTTCCTCCCCATTTTTTATTGTTTTATTGTTGTCACGGAACATGTAGAAATATTTAATAACAATATAATAACGGAATGAGACCTCCAGTAACAAGAGTGTGTGTTTTTGTGTGTGTGTGTCAATAGATGGATGTCGGGACGCCGAGTGTCAATTTTCGGAAATTAGTAACCAAATTCAGTATTACTTTTTGAGCCACGGATTTATAATTTAATAGGCGTACAAGGAAGTCATGTGTTGCCCACATCAGATATGTTTTAACTGTTATCTTTTACTGTTCTCAAATGACGTACATGAAAAATAAAACATTTAGTTGAGTACACAATATACATGTGCTTAACATAGAAATGCGCAATAAATTATTATTTATGTCACAGTTAATCTTGGTTATTTATCTTAGTGATGTTGTTAGGAGCGAGTGGTAGGTCAAAGTAAACACATATTAGCTATGTATCTTAAGTATTGACGGACGTTTCGACCCATTTTCAGTCCTTTATTAGTGCTAGAGACAAGATAAAATAACAATAATTAAGATAGATATTAGTTCAAGAAATACAAAAATAAGAAATCTCCTTAAGCTTTAAATAAAATACATCTGATGAGTGATTATTTTGGCAACCCTTCCCCTCCTCCCTTCTCTATCAATATTCTCAAGATAATATTTTTATTTATTTATTTTTTAATTAATATTCAAATTTCTAATGGATGATTAACTAGGTCTAACTAGGCCAGAGAGGGTCCCGGGTAAGACATGACCACAATGGCGAGCGTACAAGATGAGCCGGACTGTTGACAGGATTAGATAGCTATTATGCAAAGTCTGCAGATAGCCCCTGGGCCAGATGTGTCCCCCTTTTGCTACCCACAAAGGATTATCTAGTCCCCATGGGGCCTGCTGAGATAATGAACTAAACCTTGTCCGCAACTGGATTACAAGCATATGGGAAACATCATCATTATTAGGGATCAAATGCCAGATAATTGTATTTAAAACCAAAACAAATACAACTAAAGTTAATGAATATATTACTTAAACATAATATGAAATATAACTAATGAGATAAAGTATTTAGCGCAAGATCATATGGTGTGATAAAAAGTGATTTAAACGAATTCATGAATTAATGTGGCGTTCATTCAGAATAAACATAATTTGACAAATTCACTTTTTAATTACCTAGTTTTCAATATTACGGTAACTATTAACAATTTATTGAATCAATGCTAATGATATGGGAAATAATATAACTCTTTCCAAACAGTAGATTTCCTTTCGTGTTATAGATGTAAAATAATGATTCCAATACGGGAGAAAAAAAATTAGCTCAATCAAAAGTTATTCGGTTTTATAAAAAAAAAAAATATATATATATATAAAACCCTCCAACTAATATTTTAAGTTCTATCTCGGTATAAACGAAAAAAAAAAGGAAAAGCATAAAATAATATTGACACAAACACAGTAGACATATTTGCTAATGCTAGTCCTGGACAAACGACAAAGATAGTAATGAAAGCCGGAATATTGATATATGTCCGAATCACAGTCAACATTAATTTATGAGGACAAAAATAAAAATCCTGAGAGATAAGAGCACCAAATATTCAGGACATCAATAAATATTGGGGGAGGGACTGTGGAGGCGATAGGAGATTTTAATCAAAGGCTTCGCTTGATTAGTACCGAAGTGGACCCGGTTTTTCACACCTGTCAGCAAGCTCAGTTAATCTCATTCATCACTAACACACGAATATCCCTTCGCTAGAATTTTTATTATAGAATATATGTGTATATTATATATATATATATTCTAAATAAAAATCCAATTCAAAATACAAAAAAACAAAAAAGTATATATATTCTCAGAAATAAAAAATCTCCAAAAAAAGAGGTATTACAGGTCAATTATTACCGGCAACAAGTCCACTAGTTCTCGACATCTCACTATTTGCTTTTTCATCCATTTCCTTTCGATATATCGATATATCGATATTTTTCTACCGATTATCGGTGGATATCGATATTTGGTTTTGCGATATATCGAATATCGATATTTTTCTTTCTATATTCCAACCCTACCTCACGCCTTTTTTTGAAGATCTCTAATTTCTTGGCTCATCTAGTTAGAATCATACGTAGTTAGAATGAATATGCTAAAATGACTGTGTATAGACACTGGATTTCATTAAATAAGTATTAACTATAGATGATGGGTGATACCGCCAATATAACTTATCAAGATTTAGAGGACGTTTTCTAGAATGGTGTGGCGTTATTTGCCGCTAGAAGAGATAGCATGAAGCATCACAGCATAGATTAAGATCATTTGAGATAGCTCAATAATTTCTAATTATTTAAAAATATCATTTTATTTATTCACAAGACGATGAAGTTAGCTAATATAAACACCAAATAATTACACTAAATTGTGAACAAAAAATTATTCCACACCGTGAAGCTATAAGTAATAAAATTAGGAAATCTACTGTGTACATTAGTAGCTGAGCATAAAAAAATAATTATACCACAAGCAATCACCAGTAATCCTTCAGTTGACGTCCGCATGATAGTATAGAAGTATCAATCTAATTAGGGATTGATAAATTATTTGCCACTTCTATAATTTTCGAAAATTATACAACAACAAAAATAATTCTGTAATCCTGTATATTTTTTTTTTAGAAATTAAGTTTGAACTATTTTACAACAGCTAACCGAAAACTAGAAGAGGATCAAGAGGTATTAAAGACCAAGACTTAACCTCTCCCAAGGGTTAATGGGAAGCCCGCCCTCTAGTCCTCAGGGATTAATAAAAAAAAAATGCTTCCATTCAATTTAAAAGCAATTCTCCTGGCAACCCCGGCGCTCCCTCTTTTCCTCCCTCCAAACAGCGGGGATGAAGCACGAAAATTGGATTTAAAAGAACACGGAACCGTCTAGGGGTGGAGTTGACAATCCGCAGCAAAAACAGATCCAAGATGGCGCTAATCAACAATACTCTGCAAAGGGTACTGAAAATCGGGATGAAAATCGGCAAAAGGAGCCGCTTTTCCTTTGTGGCCGCCGGATAACTGCAGCGACCTAATGGCCAATTATCCAGCTGTCTGTTGACAACTCAATGGCTTCGATTACATACCAACATCCCGTTTGCATAATGGTGTACATTGCGGGGAAGGAGTAAACCTCAGTGGATCAATTCTCATTTTAATCTACTACTTTTACTCATATCAACTCTTTCTAAATAAAATTAAAATTTTTTTTTTTTAATTTATCTTGGCTATCTGTTTGAATGTGTGAACTGCAAAATTTACTCCCATTTTTTATTAAAATTGAGATTCCAGTGTTTATTATTACTTACATGTATTTAATGTCAGAATGAAAAGTCTAAACCCTCTTTTATTTTTTTACGTTTAAAAATGGATTGCTGTTGCAAAACTTTCTCCATCCAGTAATCGGTGGACTGCATAGTACCTAACATCACAATGTGAAAAAATGAAAATAAGGATTTTTTGCAGTTCACACTCTCATTTATATAGTAGATATATATTGTATTACATATTGCTAAATAGAAGAGAGCAATATTTTCAATGTCATAATTTTTTACTGATATTACCTTACGCTTAAATTCTTTGAGAAAAACACCAATATTTTTTGAGAAATTTGCACCAAATAATTTGGGCTGATAATAATATTTACAAATTTTTATTTAAAAAAGACATTTTTTTTCTTCCACAATTCGTTTTTCTAATTTCATAAGTATAATGAAAAGAAATCTAGAAGTATCTTTGGCTCTATTAGATCCTTAAATCTTCAGAATCGAAGGATAAGTGATCAACCACTAGCTCATGGAATCCCACGATTTATGTCACTGCGTATCACTTCTGCTTTTCAGAAAACTGGGTGTACCACTACCAAATCTAATGAAATAGTATTAAAAATTATACTTCATCAAAAAAATACAAACTATACAAAAGTTTATTGAACACTGTTAGTGCCAACCAAAATTATCGTTTTATTTTTCATTTATTTATATTAATTTATTTTGAGATAAATTTCTTTCACAATGCGAATATTAAGCCACATATATCATATATAATATAATAAAAATTATAACATAATAATAATACAGTATATCATTTGTCGTTGACATTTTTCCTAAATGTTATGCAACGATATAGGCTCTATAACTAAAAGGGTTACCAACAAAACAATACATATTGCATTATATTTTCTTAACACGTTGATTTCCAAGTACGAGATAACTCATAATTTGAGAAACTGTCTAGGTTACCTCGTAGTCTGTTTTTTGGCCATATTTTGTGCAGTTTAGGAAATTCGTTGAGTATCTGTGTAGTAAATATAGACAGATGGTCTCAGGGGAGAGAACAAAAAATGTAGGTTTGCTAACATGAACAGAAAATTTATTCATGAACTGATGAAAATGTATTGTATTCATGTTTCTATGAACAGAAAATATAATCATACAAAGTTTATTCAAAATCAACTAGCAAAATAATATTTTTATTGTTTAAGGTCATTTTTAACATAATCTTCCACGCAAAGAGGTTCTATCGACAGATTTGACAGAAATAACGCGTATCTATGCTTTCTAGCCTTAGTACAAATTCGACGAGGCTTAGTCGGATGCAGTTTAGTTTTTTCGGTATGTGGAATACTCTGTAAATAAAGAAGTATCAAGAATTGACTCAAATTTTTGTGTATATTATTGAGTACACCTATCATTAGTAAATACCGAATGGCCAAAGTATTTTCATTTAAAGTGAATTGTGGCTAAAATGATTAGGAGGTCGTCGAGAAGTTATGACTCCAGAGAAGAGTGAAAACGAGAGGTCAAATATGTTACTAATATTATTTCGGGTAATATTCGTTTTATAAGGTGGTAATTCTGAACTCATCTGATCTTGGCCAATGCAATGTCTCCGAATGGAACAGGTTTGCCATGGAATCCAGAGAATTCATATCAAACTGAATCTACTACTGAAATCATAGCAGCAACATACTTGATCGCTCGTTTTCACCATACTCTAGTGACATAAGTTCTTGATGACCTCCTAACCACTGGAAATGTCAAAACATTAATTGAATACCATTAATTTTTTTTAAATAGATTTTTTGCATTTTAAGTGCTAGTTTCAGTTTGAACTAGGATTTTTTTTCCATCATTGTATGCCAATGTTGACAGTAATATACTTGAGAATCTTGAATTTTACAATTTACTTTAAATGTAAATATTTTGGCTAATGATTGGTGTACTCACCAATAATATATTAGAACATTGGACCCAATTCCGTAATAATTAGAGGCATTTAAAAATAACGTCAATGTCAAAGACGCGAATTAGATGTCTCAGGAGAATGACCCATATGTAAGATTCCTGGATATTTGACCACCGCAGTTTGCGAATTTTCCTTTTCACGACAAATTTAATAGATATCAGGAGTCTTAATTATTTACTTTTTCGTGTTCAATGTCTTCTCTTATTTCTTACCGGGCCCATAATCTTTTATCTTTAAAATATTCTCGTTGAAACATATAATTGAAAGTTTAAATAGTTTTCTTAATTTTAAGTTATAATTTGCGACCATAAGGCTCTGAATCACGATTGAAAATAGTGCATGTAACATCTCTTAGTGGGTTTTTTACTCATGTTGAATGTCATCCGAAACAATCCTAACCATGAAGGTCGAGAACTAATGAACCTCTACCAGGAAAATCGTTTGCTTTACTTGCAAAATCTGCACTTACGCCAAAAAAAGAACAACCTATTGTATTCACGGCAGTTGAAAAAAACTCAATGATAAAATATATAGTTGCTATCGGCGAGTTCATTAGTCCAGATAATATTAGTTTTTCATCCAAAATATACCACGTACTATGTGGTATATTTTATATTAAAAACTATGCGGCACTTTATACTACTTCTTTCGCACAAAAAGCTTGTAATATAATTTCTAGAAAAATCCAAAGGCATTACAGTCGATAACAACTTAATCCCTGCGCAGGCCTTGATTGCAGAATCCAAAAGATTATAATCTATAATATTCCTCCATATCTATCCGATGAAATAGTAGAAAATAAAATAAAAGAAATTAGTGTCCAGCTTTACTCAACACTAATCAACTTACGCACAGGTTTCATAATTCCCGGATATGAACACATCTTGAGCTCCAGCTAGCATATTTCAACAGATACTATCCATTTTCTAAGAACAGACAAACTGACAATTCCTCTCGTGGTGCACCAATATTTGTAAAAAATGAAATTTCTTTACGGCGAATTCCTATCAATTCTAAATTAGAGGTAGTTGTAGGAATGGTTGCACTACACATTTCAAAAGAAAACTGCATCTGGAGTGTTTATTTACCTCACCAATACCGATATTAATTAAGAAGAAATTCATAGCTTGTTTGCTCAACTCCCAACTCCGTTCATTGGAATTGTCACAACCCAATTTGGGGGTCTCACAAACTCGATAAAAGAGGGAAAGTATTAGAAAAAATTTTGAAAGAGCCAAACATAGTTCTATTAAACTCTAATAAACTTGCAAATTTCAGGTCAGCTTGTGGTACATTTAGTAATAAAAATGTATTCATATAGTTCTGATATAACGGCTTACTTGAATTGGAATATTCTTGATTAACTATTTGCTTCCTAAAAATTCAGTTAATAAATAACGTCAACCAGCCATTGAACATTAGCAGATGGAATTTAAAATGCCTTGACTGGACAAAATATTCCCAATCTATCGACTTAATGTTAGCAACAAAACTTCCAATTCCTAAAATGTCAACCATAGATGAATTAGTAGATGAATTCGTACAAATTAGTAAAACTGCATCCCTGACGAGAGTTGAGGAACAAAGATTGCACGCAAAAAGTCTCTTGTACTCATAAGTGGAATAGTGAATGCAGGAAAGCAGAGAAATCAGCCAAAAAATCATTTAACTAATTTCGAAGACATAAAATGATAGAAAACTTGGTTGATTAAAAAAAAAAAAAAAAAAAAAAAAGACGGCTATTTGCAGTAGAATAATTAAGAAATTCCATAAAGCAAATTGGAAACGATTTCTCAACATCATAACCAATCGACCCAACTTAAAAATATTTGGGGAAAAATAAGAAAAATCAGAGAAATGTATAAAATTAGTGAAGAATTAAACTTAACAATTATGGAAATGAAACGATAACCGCTAGCAAAGAAATCACCAACGCATTAATAAGTAACCATCTTTCTCTTCAATCATCAAGTTCTAATAAAACAACTCCTCCAAGACATGTCATGACTGACAACCAACAGATAATGAACACTTCCTAAATACTCGAATGCAAAAAAGGAAACCAGAAGAATCACTGAGGAATCTGAAAAATTCTTCTCCAGGACCTGATGATATACCATCCATTTTTCTTAAGAAATTGCCCCCATTAAGCAACAAATATCTCCTCTCTCTTTAAAATATAATTTGGACTCAAAATATTTTTCCAACGCGGTGAAGAAAGTAATACCAATATTAAAGTCATTAAAAATAAACAAGACCCCAAAGCTGTGGGCTAATATCCTTGGCGTGTAATTTGTATAAGCTGGTAGAATCGACCATCAATAAAAGGCTTATTTGGTATCTCAAGCACAAGAAATATTATTACAGATATCAAGCAGATTTCAGACGTAACTATTCAATAGTTTTTATAATAATAGCCTAATAACAATCAGAATAAACATACAGAAGGCATATGATAGTTCACCGACCACAAATAAATAATAATGTGTAATTATTTTTTTCTTTTTTGAGAACGGTTTGAGGGGATATATGCTTAATGCCATAAAGAATTTTCTAAAAGACAGAGATGCTGATAAGGGGAAATGAAGTTTACTCTGACGAAATCGAAGAGGAAAATGGTATGCCTAAAGGCTCCGTCATTAGTGTATCTTTGTTTCTTATTGCTATAATCGAAATGGCAGACCGTATTACCCTCCCAGTTAAAACCCCTGCCGACGCTAAGACCCTGCCGACGCCTTATTTTGCTTTACTGTAAAGGGAATGATCTAACGTTCATAAGACAGATAATGCAGTCTAAAATTCCCCAAATAGACTAATGGGGAAGAGAGACTGGTTTCAGATTTGCTGCCGAAAAATGTTAAGCCATCATCTTTTCCAGAAAAAATAATTTACAAAATGTATGAAATATTTCAATACGCAACTGTGAAATCAAATTCTACAAATAAATCCAAATTAGAGGAAAAAATCGTATTGATAAATTGAAACAAGAATATCGTAGAAGATTGAACCTTTTAAAAATTCTTTTCTATCAAAGCTGGGGAGCAGATAGAAAAATAATGCTAACTACTTTACTCTAGTAAGATCAAAACTAGCCTAGGTTGCATCATGCATTCATGAGTTTGCATAAACCTCTTAAGAAAACTGGATTCGGTTAGCAACGCGGCATTAAGATTGACGATTGGAGCATTTAGAACAAGTCCAACATCTGCCTTACTATGAGTAATTACCATTAGTCTTAGAAAAAAAAACTCCTCGTACTTCGATAGACTGCAAACATTTTTTATATACCTGATCATTCTACATAAGAGTATCGATTATTCTATTGATCTAAACCTGAAAGACCCAATAACAAATAACAATATTAAGAAATCTGTCATAGTGACAAGACTCCCTATCTGTAATAAACAGAATACAAAAGATATGAATCAGGAATTAATTTTTACAATAGATTCAGGATATCGACAGGGCCCTAAAACAAAATAATAACGTACAATATGCGCAGTACTTACTCCATTAATTATTCGCGAAAAATAATTTAATGATGGATGGCGTTTTCGACCAAGACATTACCGAGGGTCACACATCATATTTCAATGGCGTTTTAGTTAATTTAGGAATTTTCCTGTTTCGTTTTAAAATCCAATTTAAATGCATTACTTTAGCAGCAACTCAGTATTACATGCGAAGGGGAACATGCGATGGGAACCAGCTTGTTTTCACTTCGGTAACAAGTTATAATAGCTTTTGTCCTATGAAAAAATAGTTTGTATTGTTTTAGAGTTTACATGTATTATGTTAGAATATATTACATGGTGCCTCCCTCATCAAAGAATACAACTATTATAAAAATTAGTTTTAAAATTTTTATGTAAAGGTACTTTCTGGATGGCCGAAGTTGGCTTGGCAGTTGATACTCAGACAACTTTTTATGATTTTATTTTTTTTAAGCCGACGGCAAATTACAGATAATTGATAACTCATCCTGATCAAAGAAATTTTAAAAATCATTAAAATATGAAGCCCTCATTAAAAGAATTATAAAAGTATATTCAAAAAAGTAGTTATGGTTAATTTTTTAAGCACACGAATTTTCGATGCTTAAGTCATAAAGTCTTTTTTTCATTGCGCTAAGGAGGATACTTTAATTCTTTAGGAAATGTATGTTAATGATATTTATTATACTTTTACGATAGTTCTATAATCGGTAATACTAAATTTCGTAGGCAATCCTAATGAATACTTTAAAATAGAAAATGTATGCCATATTTGAGAGCTTGAGAAGAGAGATGAGGAGCGATAAATAATTGTTCGTTTGTATTTATCAAAAGTCACAATATTAATTATATTTTTAAAATATTATAGTTATTAAAAAATTAATTTTAATGAAATAAGAACCGTTACCACATACTGTACAAATTACGTTTTTGTATCTGGAGGGCAGAAAAATGTTAAGATTGCCGTGGGAGGCAAAAAAGGCTCTAACTTTCAATCATTTTCATAAATACATCTTTGTATTACACCCGAATTGCTCTAAAAACCATACCTTTTTATGGAATTAAGAAAGCCCTAAATCCAATAGCTAGATCCTAATTTTTGGTTTTAGGGCTTACCAATGACATAATAAGATTTAATTTTTAGAGCCTTTCGGATACAATTTAATTTTATTGTATTTAAAAAAATGATTTGGTATTA
Source organism: Rhaphigaster nebulosa (assembly GCA_948150685.1). NCBI lineage: Eukaryota > Metazoa > Arthropoda > Insecta > Hemiptera > Pentatomidae > Rhaphigaster > Rhaphigaster nebulosa. The sequence goes on along the minus strand of OX411306.1, from coordinate 100,273,803 downwards.
TGGCCATTTAGCTTATGATGGGAGAAGGAAGACTCTCTGGGTATCATTTTTAAGTGCTTATAGCTCCGTTCGTTTAACATACAAAATGAAACTATAGAGATTGCAATAAGGTCAAATTTTTGGATTTGAACTTAAAGCGGAAGTACAGTAAGCAAGTACAATTGACAGAATTTCAGTTGATGGCATCAGCGCTCATAGCACCCAGCAGCAATAAGAAAGATCATCTACTGCATGTTATTTTTATTTTCTTCTTCTTTCGTTCGTTTTTAGGCAGTGACAAAATGTAATAACCCGACTAGTACATAAGGTAATATCATTATAGAGTTTACTGAAACTATTTCAATACTCTTCGACTATCGATTCGACATGACGAACTGGGAAGGAAACGTGTACTAGGTGATGTCAGATAGAGCTTATCATCGACTTATTGTATATGTAAGCTAACTTTCAAAGAGTCAAGGCGTCACATTAGCAAACTCGAGAGCGCCGGTTCGAATCCGGCCTGGGCGAATTGAAATTTATTTCGTGGCGGCCCCACGCAATGAATCTGGACCTTCCCTTAAACTTAAAGCTTGAACTTATTATACATATATATATGTATATATATATATATATATATATATATATATATATATATATATATATAATAAAAAGTTATGTTTCAATGAATAAAACTTATTTTAACCAAAACCTATATTTTTTTCCCTAACTCAAATCATTCTATTACATTCTATGCCTTTTGAACCCCGCTGCTGTGTGATAGAACCGACTTCCTTCCGATTTTTTTAAAAAAAATTTCTAAAGTTTTACGGTTTGAGTTACTTTGGTTTAATAACTTTGTATTTGTGTACGAAATATTGGTTCAACGAAATGATATGCTATGTTATTATTTATTGTTTCACTTCCATTTCTTTTCATATTCACTATATATGAATTCCATATTCACTATATTTTTATAGTGTATATATATTTTTATAATATTAATTTTTTAAATCTTGTTATTTCTTAAGTAAGATGTGATTATTTGAAAACACAATTATTTTGTATCTTTTGAAACTATTCAATTTAAACTTTTCAAAAGTTTTTTGTTTATATTTAGTCAGACAACCCGAGCAATTATTAAAATATATATACCTTTTAAAGTTCGTTTTATAAATAAATATGAACTATCTATACACATACTTATAACACGCCGTAGATTTAAGGAAGAAACAGTAAGCTGCAACGAACAAAAATATACAAACAAACTCCCAGACGAAACAAAATTGCGACGTAATATGACAGAATGCGGGGAAATATTGTTCCGTTGATGGGAGTAAGAAGAGAGGCCCTCAAAAAGGTGCTGACGGCGCTAAGCTGAGAAAGAGGAACCCTATCCCTTTATTACAGGGCTTCCTCACTTCGAGCCTTCAGGCGATATATGCAGTGAATGAAATATCTCTGTATTGGAACTATCGGAAACTTCTTCCTTTTTAATATAACAACAGCGACGATAACGTCAGTGAACATGAAGAAATTTTAAGCATCAGCAGATCTTGGAATAAAAATTATTAGTCCAAATAACAAGCCACTCACTCTATTCTAAGTATTGTTTTATTATTTGCCAGCAAAAAAATAGGTCTATTTTTATGTATTAAAAATTTTATTACATTTATATTCCACCACTGATCAGTTTTATAGATCTGCCTATCAAATTGATAAAAGAAATTGAAGAAGGAAATGTTTGCTCAGTTGTCTCTGTGGACGTAACTCAGGATTTCGACAAAGTTTGGTATCGAGGGTTAATCTTATAAGCTTTATAATAATCTTCCAAGACAATATGCTCTGCTCTTGAAGTCTTACTTATCTGAAAGATAGTACAGAAAAAGACGAGAAGATGCATATTCCGGACTGTATGAAATATGCGTCGGTATTCTGTAGGGTCAGTGTGCTAGGCACAATACACTTTCTGTTATATACCACTGATATCCCAGAAGCTGCAAAGGACTTCACGGCGACCTTCTCCGATGATACAGCAGTTCTTTTCATCGGAAATGGGAACCATGGTACCACTAAGAAATTAAACATTGTAATAACGAGTATTCACAAGTAAAAGTCTAAATGGAAAATACAGCTTAGTGAGTCGAAGTCGATGCATGTTGATTTCACTACCGAGAAAATTAAGTATCTGCCCGTTTAAGATAACTAACAAAATTAACCCAGAGTGTAATCAGGCCAAACATCCCGGGAAGTCATTGGACGTAAAGCTCCGACGGAAAACTCATGTCAAAAAAAAAATACAGCTTAGCTTGAGTTATCAAAAAATGTAATCCCTTTTCGGCAAGCAATCCAATCTGTCCGTACAAAACAAACTTCTCCGATATAAACAAGTTCTCAAACCTATTACGTGAGTGATTGAAGTAATAACATGGCAGCGTAATTATTTAATATTAAAGAAAACTTACGTTACGTCTCCAGAATATCATTTTCATTGAATTAAGATCTGATATTAATGGGCTTTATAAAAGCTTTGCAGAAAATGTTTTAATAATAAGGCTTAAAACTCATTCACTTGGCACTTCCTATTTTTTTTGTTAGGAAGGAGACATGAAACAAACAAATAAATAAAACCCGTACCTCTCACAACCAATGAAGATTCTTGGACTCAGAACTTAGTAAGGATGTGCTGTTTCTAGACCAAATTTTTCCCAAGGTGATTTGGCCAGAATCACTCTCAACCGACAGGTTTTTCCTCCCATTAAAGATACCCAGTTTATAGTGGCTGATTATGGCCCAGGGGGATCTCTAGGTCCCATTCAGTAGAACAAATGATTTCAATTGGACAAATTGTCATTAATACGTAATCAACTAGCAAATTTTAAGCTATTTGTGCAGCTGTACATAAGTATCGGTGTGATCAGTGATGAACGTGATGAATCCTTACCAATTAATATAACTTTGCATTCCTCCCTTTATATTAAAAATAAGAGCGATAGTTCACTCACTAACTAAGATTATTTCTCAAAAGACAGTCATTTCCATCACTTAAATCCAGCTCTGAGTAGATAACTGCTTCAAAATGAGAAGAAGTATTATATTCTAATTTTCTTCATATAATAAGTGGACAAATATATCAAGAAAGGTCATTAGTTAGAGGTCTTGCTCTCGGATGGAATTTTGGCTGGGTATATATCTAATTGTACAGTAAGTAAAAGACCAAGACCCTCTGGATTGGTTGACCAAAATCTTCTAATAGGCTTTTCCATTTAGCAAATAGAACATATATTCTATAAATAGTTTAATCAAACGGAAATCCTGAAAGAAGCAATCAAGAACATTGAGGTTTGTTGATTGCTTCTTTTAGGATATTCCTTTTATAACAAAAGGGTGTTTGAAGGTTGTACGATCCGCCGAAGAACGGAATTCTGGAAGCTCTGCAGTCTTTGTAAGGTGAACGTATACATGTGCCGGAGCAGCGGCGCACCGTAGAGCATGGTTGGCCTTATAGTGGCTTTGTAAATTTTCAGTTTTAGCCAAAGTGAGAGCTGCGGCGACAAAGCCTATGCGACTTCAGCAGAGCCAGCTTGATTCTCTCCCTGACGTGGCTGGAGGTGAGGTGCCTGCCCAAAGTGACGCCAAGGTAGAGAATAGAGTTCGAGAGATGCCAGTCTGCTATTTCTATCTTGAATATCTTGGGTAGTGGCTTCTTCCCTTTCTGAAAGGACATCATGATGGCGTCCGTCTTCGCCGAATTCATCCTGTTGCCATTCAGTCTGAGGTTATCCACTATGGCTGCTGATGCTACCTGTGTCTTCTCGAGGACCCTGCTGACGTTGACGCTGGAGGTGTAGATGCCGATATCCTCCGCATAGGATATCGCACTGAGACCACTGGTGCCGTGAATACGAGGAACAGTATTGGTCCCAGTACTGATTCGTGAAGTACTCCATAGACGGTATCGTGTGGAGGCATAGGCTCTCGCCGTACAACGAAAGATCTTCCGCTAAGATAGCATCCAATCAATCGGTATAGAGAGGCAAGAAACCTGAACTCCTCCAGACGGCGGAGGAGGAGTTTGCGTGACACACAGCCAAACAAAGGCCTGTGTGCAGTCCAGGGATATAAACGCCGTAGCTCTGTTTATATGCTGTACGGTGTGAGACTGCAGCTTCACAAGAGGATGCTCAAAGGCGACCCCTCGTTGAAATTCTGTCTACACCGGTGGGATGACGGGCTCCTCACTGCAGTGCTTCAGATGGTGGTGAGGAAGCCGCTCAAAAATCTTGCTCATGTGCGAGAGGAGACTGAGGAGATCGGCCAATAGTGCTCTGGTAGGTTTCTCATCTTTCCTGGTTTGAGTAGCGGCACTACGATGGCTTGTTTCCAGACTTCAGGAAAGTACGATATCCGAATCCAGAAGTCTGGTCTCCTTTTAATGCGAATAAATCTTTCGCCTCTCAAGGTTGTACATGTATTTTTATTGATTATCTATATGCTTCGTCCATAACATTTTATGTTAGTGTGAGCTCGTTTTAGCGTTTATCTACATTTAACGAATCACATATATCCTAACCGTATGTCCGTGATTCCTCACATAGATTGAGTTTATCGTTGTTCGTAGTGTCATCGGCAACTTGACAATTCAGACAGAAACTGCTAAAGACCTCAGCTTGATCTGAATCATTCGACGGTGATACTATCTGTTGGAAATGTTAGGAACTGCGTCGCTAAAATAATAATATGTTTATATATCTAAATTAATAACCTAGTTAGCAATATTATTTAATGTCCAGATTGTAATATAAAAAAAAATGTGAGATGAAAAATGAATCAGACATGAATCGTCATTCAACCGTCTCACTTCAAAAAAACAGGAAATCATAACGCTATAGCATATTATTTCCCATTAGTTATAAATTAAAAAAAATTGTTTATTTATTTATTTTTAATTTTTATTTTATTTTTAGCGTTTACTTATTTGATAAAATGGTTCTAATATACAATACGTGTTTCCTTTTTCTTCATACATGGTCTAAATATGGGCATATGAAACCTCATATGAAAGTCGGCCAGTTTGTTTCAAAATAGCGGATGGTTACGCCGAGTTCTAGGATAATCCTGGGGTGACCTATGGCATTGGTAGCCAATTTAAAAAATATGGGCCCTTTAGTCATGAGAAACATCGTGGACGGCACACAATAGGCTGTCAGCAATCTTGCATGAAAAAAAGTAAAACAGGCATTTATATAAACAATTAAAAAATCATTTATTATCATAAATAAAATAAAACATTGTTTAATCAAAATTTCACTTTTTTTTATTACAGGTTTTTGTTTTTAATTAATTTTTATTGTTTCCTTATTTTATTTAATAATTTTCAAAAATAAATTGAATTTTTAGTGGAACCTAAATATGTTTATAATACGATCAAATATTTTTTAATAATTTCAAATGTTTATAAAATATGATAAAATTAATTATTAAGCTTGCAATAAAGTAATTCAAAAATAATAAAAAGCCTAACTTCCTATTCTAAGGCTTAAACTTTATCTATATGTGTATGTGTCCCTTAAAACACTTCCTTTAATTAAGGGCAACAAAGTTATGAACATTACTAGATTTGACTATTGGAAGTGATAGGCCGTAAATTTTTGTTTTAAAAGGTACAATAGGTAACACTGCTAACGCAATTAATGAGGGAGATTTGATCAATTTTTGGGGCTCAAGGAAGTTTGAAGAGTACTGCATAGCCTATCTACTTCAACTCCACTCTCACCTTCCTGAGGAAGGCCCGTTAAGTTGAATAATCCCTTCTGAGGTGTAGTGTAAAATGCCTGCGGAAGAACCGGTTAATGAACCGAAGAGAGATGGGGGTCTCGGACCGTCAGCCCGGGATGGTGTAACTTGGCAGCAAGAATTACATCTAGAAAGTGGTGGTGGATGAGCTCAAAAGCGAAGCCTTTGACTAATGCAAACTAAAACTAAAACTAAAACTAATGCAAAGTAAAACTGCCTACTGAGAAAGGGCAGGGTGTGCTCTATACCTGTGATGAAGGCAACTCCCTAGGAGCGACACCCCGAAATCAATGCCACCGGTCTTCCTGGAATGGGGTTTCACCGTGGAACCAATTTTGCAACATCCACGATTATAAGAATATTATATCAACTTAATTGTAATAAGCATGGCGTGAATAGTAACAAAAATAAAAAGGATCTGACCATGGCTACGTGGAATGTCAGAACCATATTGCAGTCAGGAAAAATGAAGGAATTTTCAGGGAAATGCGAAAATATAAAAAGGATGTGACTAAGCTCCATGAAATGGAAGGATTAGAGACAAATTGATAAGAAGGGATATATTCTCATTTAAGCGGGGACACGACAAAGAAAGTCAACTGGACACTGGATTTATCATTAATAAATTAACTAGATATACTATATTGAACTATGGAATGATAAACGGTAGGATTAGTAAACTGAGACTTAAAGAAAATTCAAAAAATTAATACTGCTATCGGTACAAGCTGGCTAAGAAAGTTAAAGACAAAGAGGAAAAAAGATATAAAATGTAGATACTTGTCATAAATCTTTAGGTAAGGCTTCTGATGCCACTCCAGAATTTGATGCAGTTGTCATACAAAAAACCTCAAATAGAAGGAAAAATACCTAATTCGAGTGGCGGCATTATTCACCCTGCATTATACATCAAATGATAATGGCCATCGTTTGGCACAGTTTGCTGCATCATAATAAGGAATTTCACTTTTCAATACAAGAGGATACATCAAGGTACCTGGAAAGCCCCGAAAGGTAGAAACATCAATCAGATTGAATTCGTACTAGCTTCTTCCAGGTGTGCCTCCAGCATTAATGTCGTAATAGGCAGTAGAGGATCGAACTGCAACACGGATAATTACTTAGTCAGAGCAGTTTTTAGACATAGGCCAAGTAAGCCTCAAAAATAAACCATGATTAGAAGAGTAAGAACACTGAGATGCTCAAATACACTCAGCAGAAAGAACCCCTTCAGGAGGCCCTAATTACAAAGCTACAAGAAAAGGAAGCTGCTTGAATGAGGTTATCCAGGAAACTGCACAACAGATGATAGCGGAAAGAAATGAAGAGTGGTTTGATAATGAATGCCCTACTATGAAGAATAAGGAGCAACAAAGAATGCTGCAGAAAGATAGGAGGGATAACAGAGGAAAGTACTGGGAAGGCAAAAGTAACGAGGTTTTGCAGAAATAAAAATAGAGAATGGATGAAAGAAAAAGTTGAGGCTATGGAGAAATTAAGAGAAGGCAAGGAAGAAAGAAAATTTTACCAGGCTGTGTGGAGAATGAGAAATGGCTTTCAGTCGGGAATGAATGTATACCGTGATAAAAATGGTGCGATGTTCGGAGAAGATATGAAAGTGATAAACAGCTGGACAGACAACTTTCAAGGTACCTCAATGTAGAATTGAAGAAGAATGATATACCGTGGAGAATCTTGATAGTGAACAGTTAAATCTCTGATAAGACCAATAGTGTATTATGGAGCGGAAACCTGGACCCTGAAAGCTTCAGACCAGTTAGCCTCAAGAGTTTTTTAATGAAAATATAATATAGACGTATGTTTGGTCCGGTGTGCCAGCAAAACACTTGGCGCATTAGGAAGAACAGAAAAATTTATGACCTGATAGGACATGAGGACATTGTAAGGTTTATCAAAGCGAGAAGGATAAGTTTGTTTGGCCATATAGAGAGGCTACTGGATGAACAGATGACTAGCAAAATAATGAGAAAAGAGTTTCAAGGCACGAGAAGAAGAGATCGTCCCATGACAAGCTGGATGAGAGAAAACGGAAAAATACCTGGCCTAGCTTTGAGTGAATGGACGAATTGTACAGGAGACCAAAGTTCACCCTGAACTGTAGCGCCGAAAAAGAAGATGGTCTATTGGTTATGAGTAATGATGGTTCTGAGTATTAATTTAGTACACTATAATTTCATGTAAAATGGTTTTACAATCTTAAATATGCATATCATTATTGATTTTTTATCCGTTAAGTGATTAAATAGAATGCTCCTAGACACTACAATGTTCGCATCTAAAATGTTTAACATATATTTATTTTCAAAGCCGGAAAATCCAGTGCCTAAAAGTATTCAATATGTAAACTATATTCTATGCTGAAATTATAATTAGTTCAATTTTAAGGTGTATTGAGGTTTCACATAAATTATACCTTTTTACTTCCTTGTACGAAGTAAAGGAAGTATTGTAATCGCGAAAATTTTCGGTTCTCAGATTTCAACGGAAGTATCCATTTTGACCATCTCTGAATCCATTTTCACTAGTTTCGTCGTGGCGTCTGAACGTACGTACGTTCGTATTTCGCATAACTCTCATTGTGAACCTTCCTTTTTGGTCACCACTTGATCAACGGAAGTGGTACTTTACTTGAAGGTCATAATTGATTTCCATCAAAAATTATATTAAAATACTATACAAATCTTCTCAAATTTAGTATTTATAATTTATATATTGATTTAAATAACATACTAGATTTTGGTCTAAATTGGAAAATCGGAAGCGGTACTTTACTTGAAGGTCATATTAGACTTTCATCAAAAATTATATTAAAATATAATGTAAATTATCTAAAATTTGGTAAATAGGACTTTTATTTCGATATGAATGTATTTACTATATTTTGGTTAAAATTGGTGAGCCGAAAAGGGTACTTTACTTGAAGGTCATAATAAGCTTACATCAAAAATTATATTTAAATTAAATACATTAATCATATGTATCGGTAATAAAGGTTACAAACACAATTTGGTTTCCACTCCAATTAAACATTCTTATTACTTGTTTTAAGTGTTAAAATTGAGTGTAAAATACTGGTTTTCCTAACCATTTGTGAGAAGAACAAGTCAGCAGCAGGAGAATAAGGTACAAGTTATGTGGGTTCTTCCGCCTAACATGTCGAAACTTTCGATTTCCAATGCTTTATCTGGTGACATTGGCAGTTTTTACTTTTTACCTATCGAAAGAAAACGTAATATAATAATGGAATGAGACATCCAGAAACAAGAGCTTGTGTGTTAGTGTCTCAAGAGATGGACGTCGCGATGCCGATTGTCGTTTTTGAGATACTGCAATCTTCGGAAACTAATAATCGAATTCAGGATCACTTTTTGAGTCACCGATTTATAGTTTAATAGGCGTACAAGGAGGTCATGTGTTGTCCACATCAGATATTTTATACTTATAATATGAAACCTCATAAAAGAAACTTTTATGAGAATACTCCTCCTCCTTCTCCGAAAAATAGGGAAAATTTCATTACATCGTTATTAATATTGCAAAGCTCTTCCTATCTTTTGCAATGAAATTCATATTAGGAAAAATTAAAGTTGAATCAACTCAATATTTACGAAAGTTATTAAACGTTTATTCACCTTAGTTTGATTAAAAATTGGCACACAACCCTCAAATGTTTACTATCATATTTACTCATATAGCAATTTTTTTTTCAATTAATTCTTCTTTTCCAAGTTCCACCAACTACCTATTAAACAAATATTTTATGTAATTTTCTAAATTAATATTCACTTATTCTTTTAATATTATTAATATTAATTATTAATTTAATATTAATATTATTATTCACTGAAACGGACGGATTATTTTTTTAATCCGATTTTTGGACTGTAGGTATCTTGAAACTTAAAATCTCAATTTTTGAGGGCATGATAAGAGATTCTTTTAAAAATGGTCATTACTGAATATAATAAACCAAAAAAGACCAAAGTAACTGAGCATCATAAGGTGTCAATTGTTTAAAAATAACACAAAAAAAACATATTTCATTAGTTATAATTAAAGTTTAGAACAGTAGCTGCGCACAGGGAGTACATTCCAATACTTTTTATTAAATTTAATTTCCATTGTAACTGAATTGAAATTATTAAAATAAAAACAAGTTTACGTATTTACACTGAATAGACAATTTCATTCTTTTTCTTTTCTTTCTCTTCGTTTCTTTATTTTTGTATAATTAATTTTTTTTTTCACTAGCTGAATAAAAGCTTTTCCGAAAGAATGGGATCAAAATGGGTCTCAAATCAATTCTGACCTATCAATCTATCACAGTTACTTTTAAGGTTTCACTAAATTTCCAGGAGAATAATTATTATCAGTCAAAGGCTTAACTAGAGGAGACGAAAAGCCATTAAAAATTAACTTTACCCACTCTCCCCCTTCCACGTTCGCTTTTAGGAGAAAATGAAGAGAGGCCGAGAACAAATCGAAGTACTTAATAACTGTGAGAAATTATCTGACATCTTAATGAAATATTGTCCGGGACAAAGGGAAAGTCGCTAAAGGCCCTAGCAGCAACATCCTCTACTTCATCTCCCCTCAGAAATTATAACTTCCACAACTTTCGCTAAAGTTCCGATCATCGGCTCATCCATCCATAGAACAAATGATCACTTCATCTTTTCTTTTGTATATTTTTTCATTCTTAATGAAAGAGACCGGTGATCACTTTTAGGGTCACAGTTTCAGTATCATCTACATTTTAGACCATGCAAAAAAATTAAAAATATGGCCATAACTCTTTGAAATAATTATTTATATAAATAAAATCGAGTCATTCAATACATTTCTGACTCTGCGTTTTCGTTTTTTTGTTCAAACGTATCAGAAAGTGTATAACTTTTATTGTTATTGATGTTATTTATTTGATACAAAAAATATCAATAGGTTACAGATATTTTTTAAACGAGATGAAAAAGCCGATAATAGATGTTGATGTCCATTATAGATTCATCATTTTTCCTGTTTTTTAAATATTTTTTTCTTACATTACTACGTAAATGGTTGGCTAGTATAACGTTTGTTTTAATTGTATGGCTAACGTTTATTTTAATTGTATTTCAGTTTTCTTAGAGGCCAACGATAAATGTCAACAGACAACTTAACATACAATTCTCCATAAGATTTTATTAAATTTAATTCTAAGAATAAGCGAAATAACCATGATCATTTAAAGATCAATACTTAGGCGTTGATGGCGACCACATCAAGGGTATGATTATTTAAAACACAAAAATATTAGTACGAGAGACTATAGTCGAGAAAAACAAAATAATTCAATAATAAGTCACAGCAGAAAAAACTGTATCCAGAAATAAAAAACAAATGTATGAAGTTTGAAAATAACTACGGATATCGAAAGGAAGACTTGTATTGAATAAATACGAAGGGCTACAAATCAGAATAGCAACAAAGAGAAGGAAAAAGTCTTTGATGTTTTTACGCTAGAATGCACTCTCACTGAAGAACAAAGTTGAAGAATCCAGACAAGAAATAAATACAACAAGAGGTGGTATAGTTTGTGTTGAAATTTTACAACTTTTTTCCATTGTTTAAAACGGGTTCCTGATGTTTACCTCCTCACGCCAGATACGAAAGAAGGAGTATTAATCTTGATCCACAAATTGATCGTCGTTGAAAATATTAAGTAATATTTGATAATCTGTTCTTCTAGCCGATTACACAATTCGAAAGATTTTATGCTCAGTATGAATTTTGCAAAAAAAAAAAAAAAAGATAAATCAGGAATAAACAATGGAAATATGAATGGATTCGATACTCAAAATTAGAATAAACACCTTAGCCCCATAGATCGGGTTCAATGAGTTATTCTTGGCCACCTACTTATTGGTACTTGGTATTAACAGCTTTATGATCCCAAAATGTGCTAAAAATATCCTGTATGAATTCAGATATATTTTCAATTAAATTTGGAAAAGAAGTGACATTCCGAATAATTAGAAACAACCAAGTACCAACAACCCGGAGCTATCTTTGTTTTACGGAGAGGTAATCTTAACATCTTACTAGGGCAAACTTATGGAGCGGCTTGTTAATATTCGTCTTACTTAGAGAAAAAAATACTACTAATAAGGTTATGTGTATTTTTTGATTTTACAAAATGAAGTATTTATAGGTATCATTTATGATACCTACTAGCTTCATTATTTCCTTAATCAATTTTAAAAATTATAGAAATGTAAAACAGAAAAAATAGCATCCCGCAGAGTACCATCGCCAGAGACATCACCTTGGGAGGAGTGTCATCCCTCCTCAAAAAATGTGCTTTTGCCTTCTTCATAGACTTGATGTTTGATAGAATTTTGCGAATATCTGCCATTGATAAATACGTGGAAAAAGTTTTAAAAATCGAAAATCACAATTATAATGAATTTTTGAAATGATAGAAACGTGAAAAAATAAAATTAATAAAAATAGTATTCCGCAGAGCTTCATTATCAGGGACGTCGCCATGGGAGAGATGTAACCCTCCCCATTGCCTCTTCCTCAATAATTTTAAAACACAAAAAGTTGAAAAATTTGAGAACCTATCCTAAACACAAACTGCGAAGACTGAGGAAAATCATTTTGCTCAAAGTGTCACACAAACCGATACAATACCTTTTCAAGAAAAAACGAGTCTAGAAATTGGGATGTTATATATGCAATGATGCATCTGAAAAAAAAAAAACTATTATGAAGCTATCCTTTTGCTCCTTCCCCTCCTCCAATAAATTGCCTCAACGTTCCTGTCCATCTTTAGTTCAGCATTTTTTAATACAAGACTTTTTTAAGCCACAAGACTTGGTAAATATGCCATCCACGATCTCTATGATTATATTAACAAATTATGTTCAAATTTAATCACACAAACAAGGATCTCAGCTATTGCTACAAGTACATCTTAGATAAGACTATCAACTGGTCGTTGAAATGGAGTGTGACTAGGCATTTCTTCTCCATATAATACTTGCACCGATACTGCAGACCGATCTTGTCTCTAAATGGAAATGAACTCCAGTACAATGTGAACCTTTTGGATCAGGACATGGAACATTTACGGAAGGAGTACATGACCTCGATGGTGCGGCTATACCAAAACCGGACTTGACTGGGCTCCTGTTGAGAACCCATATTGTGTATTTAATAGGAGACCGAAGTCAAGTCCGCGTAAGTCCAGTCCAGACTCGGTGTCGCCGCCTCCTATTAAATATACGATACTGGTCCATTTTTCGTGAAGCCGAAATAATAGCCAATAAGCATACAAATAGAACAACTGCACTCAAAGTTACAACTGCACTACATACAATTGTAAATTGTATGTAGACAATAAGTAGCTTGATTTCGCTTAGATTTTAAGTGCCAATCTCTGTATCAATTGCATTGGCCCTGAATGAACAATATAAGTATTGTAAGTAGCTGATATTAAAATAGTATATAAATTGAAAAGACAAAACTTAGATGAACCACGTTGTTATTATCTTATACAATTAAATAATTAAAGGTAGATCTACGCCTATAGCTTATTTAATTAATAGAAATCTTCCAATTATACAAATAATATACAGAAATAATGTTCTTCTTTTAAATTTTTTTTCACGCATTACTTGGTAAATCTTTGGAATCGCTACTAAGGACCTTGAAGAGGTCTAGATTCTCAGACCAGACTGTACTTTCACCCACTGCGCATGCCCAATTAAATACTCAAACCGATGGATCCTTTTCACTTGGAATAGTCATGTAGGGTTAGGTCAGACTTCCCGCCTTTTACCGAATAGATTTCTTATCCTCACCGCCTTCTTTCCTATGCCATCTTTAAGTTTAAATATCATGGCCAATCTCTTCAGCGTTCTATTAGTTTCGGATCTGGGAAGCTTATACCAACTGGTGAAAAAAATTTACCAATTATGTGTAAAACTAAGGATTAATAGATTTTCGTCCATGAAGTTTTAAAAAATTACATTCATTTTATAATGAAAAGGCGGCATTCAACGAATCCGGATGCGCCACTTGTCATTACTACACCTCTGGCTTACCATTCTTCCGCTCCCTGGCGTATGATGGTTCGCAGTTCCTGGACTTGGTCCTTGGATCGAAATTGTTAATAGCATAACCCAAATGAATTGGTCATGGATCAAATTAACCTTTTTCCTCTGTAGAGAGTCTTCTTAGCATTGCAATACCCCTTCGTAAAAAGACTGAAAGTCTGACCTAACCTTATACCAGCGTTCCAACAATGAAGGATCCGTCGGTTAGAGTATTTAATTGCGCATGCGCAGTGCGTGAAAGTATAGTCTGGTCTGAAAATCTAGACCTCTTAGCAGTCGTTAGTAGCAATTCCAAAGGTTTACCCTTTACTTATTTCCTGAAAATAATCAAACACTTTCTCAATGAAAATCAATAAATCTGGCATGTGTAAATAAAATGTGTTCTCATAAGAGCAGTGACTAAAACAAGCTTCATAAATAAAATTTTCTAGTGTGGAAATTGTAGATGATCAATACTGACATGAGGATGAAGGTGTTGTTTCGGCATATTCAGTCTGAAATCCAAAAAAGTAACATATTTATTTGATATCATTCCTACTAACACTATACAGTTAGTTAACAATACTTCAATATTATTTCTTAAAATATATGCTGGAATGACTCATGGCGTGACACTTGAGGAAGTAGATTTTGCAAAGTTACCTAGCTAAACAGAAGCGATAAGAGTGGAAGAGTTGCAGCAACAAGTTGTAGACCAAGCCTCCATCATGGTTAATTGCACCTCGTTATCAGATACCACTCCCTCTGGGATTATCTCTTTAATTGTATTATAATTACTGAATCTTAAGTTAGCCCTCGTTCCTCTACATATTTGCAAACATTATGAGCAAAGTTTTTGGTTTTTCTTCCAAAATACCCTGCAGAGCGTGTAATTGAAAAATATAACCCCAAGTGTTTATTTATTATTATAGGCAATCCACAGCAAAGGTGATGTTGGTCGACGTACAATAATGTACATATATAACATATAATGTTAACGCAATTAAAAGTATAATTCGTAGTCTATTTTCGACAAAGTTGGAAGAGTGGAAGAGCAAGGATACAAGTACATATTAAAAGAATAGGCATGGAGATCTTGAAAAAATGGTAATACAAATTAACATCAGTATACCATGTGCCGGTGAGTGTAAATCATTGATTGTAAGTCAATTTCCATTTATTTCAGTAAAGTGAACGTTTTGCCAATGCACAAAAACAATATCTATAATATACATATAGCATTTATGTACATTAATAAAACATCCACTTTATCGAAATAAACGAAAACTGGCTTACACCACTACTATTTTCACCGGCTCATATCATGATAAATTAGTAAAATATAAAAATAAGGAAAGAAAAAAACAACTAAATTAATTTAAAAACAGTATTATAATCATACTATAATAATAATATAAATAACAATACTTTAAAACAGTATTATATATCAAAGATTTTAAGCAAGAAGAAGATAATAAATGCCGGTATGTTTTACTTCATATTGTTTTGATTTTTTTTATAAATGTGTTGAAAATCTTAAATTTCTGTCAAATGTGAATCCGAGATAAACGATACTTTTAGATAATTTTTTGACGCAATAATTTATTTTAAATTTTGAGTTTATTCTTCACTTTTTGAAACGAAAATATTATGCCCTTCGTTTTATCTGGATTTATGTTTATATTTAAATGTTTCGATTATTCCACTATTTTTTTACAATCATTTACCGATTGTTTGAGAGCCTTGCTGGCATTTAAACTGTTACTTATTACAGTTTATGTCATTACCTCGCTAACAATTCAAGCGTGATAATGGCATAAGTTGTCAACTTGTTAATAACATTTCCACGTATTTTACTCGTCTAAACTAATATTTAAAAAATATTGTTTCTGCGAACGTTCTTACAACATAAGTCAAACTTAAATTATAAGGAATGAAATAATTAGAAAATATATCGTGATAATAAAGACTGTGGTAATGACAACGAGAAAGGTAAGTGACTACAAGGTAACGTCCGTAAATGAAATCCGTGTGGCCAATGGTGGCTGTTTCTTTTCAACGCTTTATCTCTGGCGTTTCGTTCTTTGCTTGGTAATTACAATAAAGTGAAAGCACAAATTTAAAAGAGTATATAAAGATACTTCACTGTTAACAAAAATGTATCACAAAATTTGATTCAGAATGAAATAAAGTGATCCGTTATGAGCGGAAATACGAAAGAAAAAAAAGAAAAAGCTGATACTGTGGCATTCTGGTTCATAAATGGAAAAATATTGTTGATAATACTGTGCCTTGCGGAACCCCACACAAATTGATGCACGAGACAAGAAAGTTCTTCGGAAACATTTACTGCCAAAGAGCGGTCAATTAAAAATGATTTGATGGCCGATTGTAACTGTTCAGAGCACCCCAGATCGATAAGCTGTTGTCGAAATAGTTCATGTAATTAGTTTAATATAGTTCATGGAATCAGAATTTCAGAACGATGTTCGCCATACTGAAGTGAACTAATGCTCCTTCCGCATATTCATTTTCTAAGGTTGTGAATCTGCACAATAAGAGAATTGAATATTTTCATTACTTCTCGGTTCCAAGTCCAGTACTATCGATGCATCGAGGTGTTTCGCATTGCTAACAACTGAAGAATATGATATTAAACAAGAATATGGTGGTACACAATCAGAAGAAGGCAGCGGCGAGGATTTTTGAATGGCGATATTTGCTAAATTCAGAATCGGATAAGATAAATGCAGAAGAATCAATGTCAATGTCGTATAAAAACAAAACGATTCAGTTAACTCCATAGATAATCAATATGGGTGAAAGTAAATTTATATGAGTAACATCGTAACAAATTTACAAATTACCTAGCATTACCTAGTTTTACATCAATATAAATGAATAATGTTCCTAGAATTAGGTGAGTTCAATCTACGTTAAATTCATTATATTCCAAAATACACGTGCATAACAAATACAGCTCATTAATATTCATAATCATTCTGCTAAACATCCCGTTAAAATTTTGTATGCAATAAAGGGAAATGTTTGAACTATTATGATTGCATGACGGAATATGGATAATAGGCGGAAAACAGCGCTTAATGAACTACAAACATAACATTTAATCCATGAAACCTACAATACCGTACCTGTAATGAGTGAAATAATAAAGGCAAAAAATTTAAGGAACCAACTTTTGGTGCGCATGTGCCAGTTTGATAGGATTAACTATATCCCTGTAAGTAGCCTACAACTTATACCTCAAGCATCACTGGACCTCATATCATTAGAAACGAAGAAGACAACTAGTATGATGGGGACTGGTAAATTCTAAAACTAAAATATTTAATTTTTTTAATATTGCAACATATTGCAGTTAAGTAAATAATATTTAGTAACAATAACATTAACTGAACAATAACAATTGGTAATTTCAATTCACTTGAAATATGAATAACAAAAAAACATAGTCTTCTGATCCTAGAATCGAATCAAGGCTGATATACATAACTAAAAACAAATTATCATTCAAATCCTGACTCGAACCCAGAAGATAAATATAGTTCATCATTTAGTGTCTCTTGAACAACTCTGAGCCAAAAATGCAATGCCACTCCACATTCGAGAGCACCCAGAACGTCTTACATTCTAGGCTCCTCACTAAATTTTACAAATCTAGCCTGTTCAGCCAGAGTAGAAAACGCTTTCACAATCTCCCGAACTGGTGATAAAGGCTATAATTCTACATTTATTTAATTTTTTTTATTTTTTATTTCAGTACCACAAAATGAGAAGAATTTCAAGACTTTTCATCTTAACATTTCATTAAGCCATTTACGGCTTAACGCTGCTGCGTTAATTAGATTTTTTTTTCTTTAATAAATTTAAATATATTTTTTTACTACATCAGCTATTTATGTAATGTTGGTAATTTTAAAAAATAAATTTTGCTTAAATTTTCTTTGTGTTTTTTTAACTAAAACAAAATAATGAATTTGGTAGTTTTCAAGGCTAACGAGTAGTCAGAATTAAATTTAAATTTCAGTCAATTAAAGGTAATTAAATCATTGTAAGGTAATTAAATATAATTGAATCATTCCTTGTTTGGGGCATTGCCTTTTATTATTGTTGTGATGACATTTTTATAAAATAAATGTATAATGTATTGTACAAATATTGTTTTTACAATAGCCGGTTTATGTAAACGCAACGTTCAACGTTGGTCATTCATATGATATTTTTCTAACGAAGTCAAGCTCATGCCCGCTCATTTTCCACACCTATTATTTGTTTGTTTTTCTAACAATCAGTTGGATAAAAGTGACAAATTTTCCAAATTTGAGACCAGTTATTGGAATACTGAATTTTCTGAAAGTAAGTTTTGAAATTATAGAATTTTTTATAGATAATTTTTTTTCAACTTATCAACTACTGCAAGAACTTAAAAATATTGGTTGCTTTCCGACAGGAACTAATAGAGTTAAGAGAACCATGAATACCAAGTTCAAGATGTTCAAGAACAATATCGCTAAGAAGGAGGTACATATAATTATACATTTCAAGCTAAAGGTGTAGAGTATGTAATAGCCAGACTGTGAGCAGAGGTGGGTCCAAAGTAAAGTTGGAATATCGACACGCGATGTATCGGTGTTGAAAAACCGATATATTATATCGATGTCATAACATCCGATATATCGATGATATCGATATTTTACAACGATATATCAATCACAACATATGCTAAACTATATTACAGTAGAATCTCGGCAATTCAGATCCCAGTAATTCGTATTGATTTTCTGGTCTCTTGAAAGTCTCCCTTTATTTTATATAAAAATACTGCAATCCGGTTCCCTCGATAATTCGTATTTATTTTCGTCTTCCAAGTAATTTAAACGCCTTATAATTCGAATTTCCAAATAAAAAATCTGGTTAACTCCTAATCTTTTCAAGAGGAGGGGTGAGTGAGTGAGAGAGGAATCGTTTCTATGAATTTCGGTCGATTTACTCTTTTTTTTTTTTTTTCTATTCAGTTCTCTTTAAATAAAATTGTAAAAAAAACCTGTAACCATACTGTTAGCCGACAAAATAGATTGATCTGAAAAATTAAGTTCGCTCATGACTGGCAAATCCGCGAATGCAAGGTGCTTTACAAACAAAAACTTTACCGAACGCCTATCGTGTAAAAACAAAAGGATGTATCACAAGTGAAATTTTCAACGAATGGGTACAGATATGGAATAAACAACAGCGACAATTTTCAAGTGTTTATTAATAATTGTACGGTCCACAACAGTACCACATCACTCAGCGATCTTTATCTTCTGGTTTTGCCTCCCAGCACAACCTCTAAGCTGCAATCTCTAAACTTGGCCATAGTTAAACGATTTTAGACATTTAACGCAAGGAAATAGTGATGCAACTCTCAGAAAGCATCAAGGATGGGAATCACCTACCTCTAAATTAAGAAAACCCATGACTTTTCGAGATTTCGCTTATCTTGACGAAGGTTTAGCAGTAGCTTGGATCCTAACTGACGAGGAATGTCTCCGTAAAAAAAGGAGAAAGAATTTAAGAAATGAAGAAGAAATTGATGTGCCGACGATTGGTTCTAAAATGGCGAAATAATGCATCTAAAACGTGTCATTTCTTAGCAAAATCGGATGTTTGTGTAAACGTATTTTCTGCTCTGAACATGCTTAACGAAGCCATTGATGAGATCCGTCTTAAGGATTGCACTATAAGAAAATAACCGAATTTTTTTGTTGACCTAACTATATCGTTTGTATTTCCATTCATATTAATACAATTTTGTATTAATTTTGTTATTACCTATTTTTTACCGCCGATTATTAGAAATCTCGATAATTTGGATATCTCGATAATTCATATTTACCTTTCGAACCCTTGACCAAACGTATTATCGAGATTCTACTTTATTTTATTTTAACAATTTCCTTTATTCGGTAAAACTCCAGAATCGTAACCCCAAAATGATGAAGGTCTAGATTTTTAAGATCAGCCAGGTCCTATATATATATATATATATATATATATATATATATATATATATATATATATATATTTTTTTTATTTATATTTTTTTATTTGAAAAATAATACAAGCTGCCTATTGCTCAAGGGCAATAAGTATTAGGGCTATGAGAATTCATTCATACCATATGTACAAAATAAACGGGGTAAAAAATAACAAAAAATATAAAAAAATAAAAATATAAAGAAAACAAGGAAATAAAATAAAAACAATTAAATATAATATAAAAGAAAAAAAATGTGCAATACTAGTAAAAATGAATAGATAAACAATTTAAATAATAAAAAATAAGTAAAAAACCAAGAAAAGAAAAATTAAGTTAAGTAAAAATAAAATAAGTCATCTTAAACACATTCATACCTATATATACCTAAAAATCTAGATGTCCTCCATGTTGGGGTCACCATTCTGCAGTTTTATGAGTAAATATAACAATAAACAATATTTAATTACCAAACAATAATTAGTAGATAAGATTTACATATAAATAATGTTGATTAATCCTAAATAAAGATAAATTGATGCTTTATATAAATGATGATGGTACTGAGATGTATATCAAATAAATTACATGCTCTTAGATGAATTTTTAAGAATGCACAATATAATCGGAAGAGATCTAAGATAAATAAAAATTTGAGAAGTTTGAAGGTTTTATTATTGAAAAACTTCTGGAAGACCATAATATATCAAATATGGCTCAAATTCTTCAAAATAAAAATATGTTATAATATATTTTTTTCTTAGAAGTATAATTCTTTTCTATCTTTTTTTATAATGATTCATGGCTCATAAAAATATTGTTTTATAAATAATAATCATTATATTATTTCATAACCTTCTTCACAGTGTAATAATATTAATAGTATTTAATAATACTCATTTGATGCTCTTTCTTTGCTTTTTCATCCATTTCCTTTCGATATATCAATATTTTTCTAGCGATTATCGGCGGATATCGATATTTGGTTTTGCGATATATCAAAATATCGAAAATCGATATTTTCCTTTCGATATTCCAACCCTAGTCCAAAGGGAGGCGAAGGGAGCGACAGCCCCACGCCCTTGGGCGCCCTGTGCAGTATAAAAAATTAAAGAAATGACTAATACATAATAGAAAAATTTATAGTTTTGGGAGCCCCCGAATTTCCTCTTCCTCTTGGGGGGTATTCCATACCTGCAAAACCCTCTGGCGGCCCTCTGCCTAAACCAAGGGGTATCCAGGACCCCGCAAAGTCAAGATCCGCTACTGGGCGTGAATGATATAATGCTAAATTACACCCAGATTGCTTTGAACATACTACAAGTAAAAAACTAAAATTTTTATTACAATTTCTTTCATGAAATTTCTTTTCAAACAAATTTTTTCATGAAACTGTATTATTTTAGCATGCATAAATATATCACTCTGCCTAACTTAGAATAAAAAATTTATATCGTTGGCTTGGAAAAAGAGTGCCACAATACGAAAAAGTGGAATTTTACAGAAGAGGCGTTTGAAGTTTGCCTACTAAGATTTATCGCTATTCCTAATTCACTAATAAAACATCAAGTCGGAAATTATCTTAGCCAACACTACTTACCTCATTTGTTAAAAAAAATAGTTAATTTTAATTTTCGATCATCTAAGTATTAATAATGAGTTAAATTGTGACAGAATTACAAAAACTAAAATAAGTTGTTAAATATTGAAACTTCACCAAGCAAATAACAAAACAAAAATTTTCGTATTGTGTCACTCTTTTTTCAAGCCAACGATATATTATACCTTACCGGCCAACTTTGCGTGAGCCCGATATTTTGTACCACCATTATGGCCGAACAAAAAATTTTGTTTTCGTTTTATTTTTTAATTAGGCTACTCTAAAAACATTTCTCTGAAAAAAACAAAACTTTCAACTAATTTTAAGATTGACAATAAATAGGTTAATTTAACAATAATAGCTAAAAATTTATTTATTTTTAGCTTATACATGTACAAATTAATTTGAAATGCGTATCAAATTATAAGGGATTGAGAAAGATTTATTAAGTATACTTGTTTTTGTTTTCAAAATAATTTGTATAGTTAAAAGAGAACAAAACGCACAAACGTTGTTACACCATTGTATGCACAGAATTAAATTATTTACTTTACCAATCTAGTTTTTTTATTATGTTTACTGATCTAATTATAATTACCTAAACATCCAATCGATTATATCAATTTTGCTATTCAGGCCATCGATGTGAAATTACGAAAACAATACCAGGTCAGAAATTGTGATCCCCTCCTGAGTTGAAATGTTGAAAGGTATTAATGTATGTCGAAGTATTTTTCATTTTCGTGTAACATTGCTTTCGTCACAAATAAACATAAATAAATAACAGGAAATACAGGAGTATTTGAACAATTACAATCACAATGCTAAACATTATGGGGTTTTTATTTTAACATCCATAAAAAAAGGTAATCTAGCAGGTAGAACCTCGCTAATCCTCCCCCAATGGGACTGGGGGATAAGTCGCAACGATCAAAAAGGTAAAGTAATCGGAGATGAAAAAAAACAAAACATGTTATAGGTTTTTACTGTATATTCTATGGTCCTTCATAAGTCAGGGGTTTTGGTTTAGGGCGAGTTTGGTTTCATGAGTTTGGTTTAGGGCTGGAGGAGACATAAGATTATAGGGCGCAGAAATGTTTTTCGCCTAGGATGCCAGAAAGCTTAGAGCCGCTTGCACAGTCATAAACAAAAAAAGGTTTGGTGTTTTCAAAAACTTCTTTCTCTCTTCCCTTCTCTTGCACCTTTCAACAGTCTTGATTGTTATGTTTCAGGGACTTGGTCTTATACAGATCAATAATGACGAGAGGCCTCAGATTCACTCCAATTAGTGAATAATAGTTTCACTCCAGTTTAATAATAGTTATTTTTTTAATGGACTCAATCCAAATATCTATGAATTTAAACTAATTAACAAAACATTCTGATTATTTGTTTTTTAAATCATTTTTTTTTTTAAATCTTTTATTATCAAAGGAGAAAGTAGGATCCATATAACTGGTACACGACGGCAACGACGATATGTTTTTTTTTTTTAATATATCCCCGCGAGTTACTTTTAGGGACTGTTAATTTTAGTAACAGCTTTTTTTATTACAACGCCATCTCAAACTGTCGTTCCTTGGTAAATTTTCATAAGATGACACTAAGAAAACATTCTTTCTTGATGAATAAATCCTTTTTCTTGTAAAAATCGAATTGCTTTTTCAGCAATTTCAAAACACTCATGTGAATGAAATAAAGTCATAATAAATGAGAAATATATCAAAGTTAACTGGTTCACATGAAAAAGAACATAAATATTGTCATGTGTTATTTAAGTTCACTGATATTACAAAAAGTAACTGGCAGGAATATATTAAAATAAATGCTTTTGGTTTATAATTTTCAATAATAGACCTTTGTAATCGACCAAGGAGAAAATCTTTGTAACCCCCTCAAAATTTGAGGTTTTACGTTTCAAGCGGATAGACGGATTTTTTTTTTCCTTGGTCGATTGCGAGGATCTAGTATTGAAAATAATAAACCAAAATACCCACGATACGTAGTGGTTTATGTATTAGCCAAAGAAATATTTATAAGATCTTACTTAATTTAAACATTTTAAAACCATCAGTAAAAAAAATTGTCATTATTTCTTGCCTTATCTTTTGTTTTCCTTAATCAGTAATTCGTTTTCAAAGAAATTTTAAAAGTTTGTGCAGTTGGAGATATAATGAAAATTGGTATCGAGATCTTTTGAGAACAAATTATTCAGGATGAAATTGCAGCCAGCCTAGTTTGATAACCAAAAGCACTTTCAGTGTGTTCTCATTTTCGTTAGTTTTCCAACGTAAATGAATTGTAACAGCTTCGGAGAAGGTTTTTTAATTTATATTTGATATTATTTTTTATTTTTTTATTAACTTGTCTAGAAACATATATTTCTACAACTTTTATTGTCAATTCGAATAAATCTTTTAAAGCGAAATCACAAATTTGTACTAGATTTCATTTTTTGGAATGTAACTTATCGTAAGAGAACATTAATTATAATTTATTTGTGCTATAAGAAAATTTGAATAAATTTGTTCATAAAATGCAGAACAAACAAGTAAACAAAATATATAATCAATACCGATGAGTAAGTGTAAAGGAAAACAATGGCTAAACGACGGAGATTTGAAAATAATTGTTCACAATTTTCAGTCATTCAAAGAAAAATAAACCAATGAAAGCTCCTACCCAGAACTAAGTGGTTTTAAAACCGGTGGATTTGATGTTGAACGTCATGTGCTTGACATGAAATGAGCAATAGAATATTGAAAAATGAATGCGATGACATCAGATGTTTTCATTATAAATTTGTTCCATTATTTATCACCACTTTTATCTAGGGTTTTATCTCGGTTTGGTTAGCAGCTTTGTTTTCATTATCCCTATATAATGGGACGTTTTCCATTCCGCTCAAGAATATTATTATTCGTATTTTGAATGCCTAATTCGAAATATCTCTCAGCAGGAGGGATAAGTTCGCCTCAATTCATTCACAATATTCATTTTTTTTCAATTGCACTATCAGAGTACCCAACAATATGTGTTGAATAAAACACCATAAAAACATAACTTAACTTTCTGACAAAAAGTTACCTTATCATTAGTGTAGAATTATATCAGAAATAGAGATGACATTGGCTGAAGAAATAGCAAACGTAACATTTATCCAAAGATAAACTTGATTTGGTTCTTTTATAGAATAGGTACACCAGTTACTTTTCAGTAACTATAGTGATCGCTACCAAATATCATATGATAAATAACCTATGTGCACAGATTATTGAAATATTTATTTTATTTACAAAATATAAACATTTATAAATAATTTATTAATAAAAAGAAACATTTATAATAAATAATATTAAAGGGGATTTACTCTGGAAGCCGAAATTCCAAAATGCCCTGGAATATTCTTTCAAAAAGATAAACATCGATATATATATATATATATACATATATATAGAAACATTTTTGAGCACCTGCATTTGTCGATTGTATTACAGTATTTCATTACATTTTCCTCACTACTGCATACGTTTATAATTAAAATATCTTTCGACATTAAAAACGATCGAGCTCTTCTTTCATCTTTTAATTTTTCATAAAGCACGAACAACTTAATTTTTCTGATTTAAGGTGATATTTATTTATAAACTTATGTTCACAGAATGTCTTATTAGGTTCTTTGTCATATTAATAGTTACTAACAATCAGTGTAGCTACTGGAAATTAACTATGTATTGCACTTATTCTATAAAAGCCCCTTGATTTATACAGAGCTTTAATCCTCCGCTGTCGGAACCCAGTTAGATGTCCAAATAGCGGACGGGGTCTGATAGACTCCAGTACCTTTTTCGTCAGTTGTTTTATTCCTTATTTGTGTTTTTCGAATAATTTTATTTTATAATGATTTAGAAAGGTTTGAATGAAGATACTTTTATAAAACATTTTATTTAAGAATTTAAAAAGAACTAGCAACAATTTATCAAATTACTTTTTTATGAAGAAACGATTTACTTTAGTAGTAGGAACATAATATTTTATTCTTTGAAAGAACTTATTCAAACATTATTTATCACTTAAAACTTAAGTAATTATTCAAATAAATTTTTAAAACTTAATAAATAACTAATCAAAATTTTTGTACACAGTAGTATATCAGCCCCAGACTTTACTCCATTGCGTACTACTTCCATTTTTCAGATAACTGGAAGTATCACTATCTGATCTTATAATATTATTATTAAAGATTTGTCTTCATAAAAAAAACACAAACTGATTTTTAAAAAGTCCATTAAACAATTACAACAGTATTACAACAAATATGCTGTAAAAAAATAAGGAACTGAAAATAAAGTTAAAAAATCCAAAATAAAAAGTGAAACTGATATCACATAATAACTGCAAACTTGTACTCTCATTCATTTTGTCACCTTACTGAAAATATTTAAAAATTGGATATGCGCCCTTTTGAAAGCTAGCTCCCCAATTATTAATTTGTTAACTTGTGATACATTGGAAAAACAAAAATGTTTTGAGAGTTGATAGCTGTATGATATTCCATAATATTGTATAACATATCTTATTGCTGATACATCCAATAAATAAAAAAATAAATTTTTTATTCCTCATTGAACATGTAAAAAAGATTATTTTATTATGACTTCTGTCTTTTTCGCGTATCATCTGGGACTTTCTTGAGTACCACCAGTACACTTACCACGGTCTGGGAACTCCTGAACTCGACTATTGATAGGGATCAAAAATAATCAAAATAAATACAAAGTAAAAATATGCAAATGCTCATGCAAATTGCTCTGTTGCAAAAAGATAAATAATAAGAGTAAGGTCGTATAACAAATAATAATAAGGAAAATAAAATCGTCAAAAATAATTTTATAAAAAAAAATAAACTTTAGTTAGGTATTACTCGCAAATTATCAATGATAGTCTCCTTGTTTTAATGGACGGGAAACGGAACGGAGTCCTCAAGCTTGTTGATGCTAAGTCTCAAATAGTTGGTGTTACGGGGTGAAATAATGAAAAACAAGACAATGCTTTTAATATCTTCGATTCGTTTTTCATAGATAAGAGGATACTAAGAAGTTAGTCGCCGACAAGACCACATGACAACTGTGATGACTAAAATGACACAATTGATCAATATCTAATTTTGATCACAATTTAATTTTGTTGTTCTTTACAAACATGCCAAATCTATGGTGGAATAGAACCTGTTTCCATTTCACTAGCTTGACTAGCAAACAAGACACGAATTACGTTTCAAACAACATTTAATTATAGAAGCGTCTGTTGTTGCCGGTGTCCGATTTTTTTCCTTTTTGATCCTTATTAAGAAGTTTTTATGAGTGATATCATGTAATTGTAAAATATCAAAAAGTAACGATATAACGGAATGGTTTTCAAATTCGGCGAAATTAATAAGAAATTACCGATACCACAATCTTATCGCGATAATCGATAAATTGATGCAGGATTTATAAAATAATCTTTGGGAAAATGCTTAGTCAGATTTGGTAGGGTCGAAAACAATTTCATAGAGTTCAAAGATAAAAAACTTCCAAAACTTTGGTAATATAAAATAAAACAAAGAAAATATAATCTGAATAAATATGAAAAATACAGAGAACATGGATATGCTATAATATACGTGGAGAAATTTTGCCAACGAAGCGAACTAAGTGGATTCTCGGAGCAAGGTCCAATCTACAAAATCCATCAGGAATATATCTCGTTTCTCAACTACGTAAGGAGAGTTTGGTACGTATGTATATATTTATATTAAAATAACTATATACTAATTTATTAATATAATTTATGTTTTTATTAATGTATATAAATTTTTTGATTATAATTAAATCTGATCAGTTACTTTCCTATTTATAATGTACCATTTTAAAATATTTTGTTTCATTTTTTGTACGATGTAAGTTCCATATTTACAATTTAAAACGTGTAGCTGTTGTCAAGCTTTATATAGTAATTAGTTATATGTAGTTGTATTAAATACTATAGATATTCATACTTTCGATATTATTTAATTTTAAAGCGTTACGTAAAATCAGTTTCAGTAGATTACATATAAAGTTACTTTCCTATTTCCATTTTAAACTTTAATTTAATTTAATTTTTTGTACGATATCATTCCATAGTTACAATTTATTTATTTTTTAGGAGTAGTAGTTGTTGCTAAAGTTATTGTTCAATTTATATAGTAATTAATTATATATAATTGTATTTAATACTATAGATAAACATACTTTCCATAATATATAATAAAAGAAAAGTTAGCACTCATCGAATTCCACATTTGTTTAAATCCAGTATTCGTCACTTGTTAAAATTTTAACAATAAGTTATTTGATTATATTTATTTATTAGATGGCCCACGTGATAACATCTTAACTTTATATATATATATATATATATATATATATATATATATATATATATATATATATATATATATATATATAATTTTTTTTTTTACAATTTGATTAAAAACCTCATACCTGATAGTATACCTTTCTCAATTACAACGAATTAGGTGACAATTAATAAATAATCCTAATTTACAAAAGTATTAGTTTCATAAATTATCTGATTTTTAGATATACCCATATATCAACAAATAATAACTATAATTGTTTGATTCTTGATTACTATAAAGATTATGACAAGCACTGAATGAAAAGATAAGTTCTAATGAAGAACTAATAAAACAGCTATAATTAAAATTAAATTACAGTTATCACTTTTTATCTATTATCATAATGTAACAGTCCAGTGTAATCAACTTCGTAACTCTATCAATATTTTGATACTGAGGTTTTACTGATAGTAATATCATTTCACATTCGACATGTCCATAATATCATATATATTCGTATAACCATTGGCAGGAATAATATGAAGTACAAACCGCACCAGTATTGCCGGATAAACAAATATTTATTATTTAAAATGTCATACTATTATTATTTCCTATCATGCTGAAACAATAAATTTTTAAAAGCTTCAGCCGAGAGCGTGTACAAATTTAAATCGGCTATAGCCAAATGTGAAAATGATACCATACAAGTAGATCATGCTCAATGAAAGGACTGCTCCAGTCACAGATTTATTGTTAACATTTACAATAACGCTGACAACAAACAAAACATTAAAAAAAAAAAAACAGTTAATTTTTTAGACAACTTCATCATGACTTCTCTAGTCAGACCCTTACCTGAACTCGTCAAGGGAAAGCGTTTCATTGTTTCTGAAAAAAAAATTGTAAATCACTATTCGCAGAAAAAGTGGAAGCCAACCTTGATTAAATCGTAATGTGCTGGCAGTCTCTCTCGTTGGCGCCCATAAAGCTTACGCAGACAATATTAATTAGTCATTATCGAATTTTGTGAATATAATGACCGTCTGAGGGGTATATTGGAACAATAATGTTGACATGTGTGATGTATCTATACCGCGTTCAATAATATTGTATCAATAATATTGACAGTTAAAAGGGACTTTGGAGTATTATTACGCAGCTGAATGTAGACAAAATCAAGTTGTACTTGACCCACAATATTCAATTATTAATTAAAAGCAAATATATTGCAGTAAGTTATTGTTGGCAGCACATATAATTGAGGAAGAAGTTGCTCTGGAGGAGCGATCAAAGACTAACACACTAATAATTATGACTAATTTATTTTGTGTCAACGTTTCGGCCTAAGTTTTAGGCCATCATCAGGGAAAATAACATTATAAACGACAGAGGCTATACCAGTAACATTAAAAGGCACAAAATAAATGAGTCATACTTATTAGTGTGTTAGTCTTTGACCTAACCTCCCCTCTCCCCTCCCGATCAACTTCTTCCTTAAAACAAATATACAATTAAAATGTTTAATTGGTGTGGAATACATAGTACTAATAGATATTTCCAGTCAATATATTAAAAAAATACAAATTTATAAAACCCATAACAAAAATTCAATGAAATGATTAACTTACTAGGTAATTTAAATCCTATCATAAGGCACGCTTCATTATAACTATTTTAGGCAATCATTAGATTCACATCATAAAGTTTGATATTTATTTTATACCAAATTATGAGAGACGTAATAAATTCCAATTTGATTGATCCAAACATCAATCAATCAAATCCTGACTATACTTTTAAGTTAAAAAATATTCCCGACTTAAGGTTTTAATTTTCCCTTTAGTTCTACTGACATTTGTTCGTAAAAGAATTGTGTCTTATTACTTTTCTGGTTAAAGCGTTTTACAATGAATGAAATCCGTTACCCTTATTTTACGGATGTGCTTCGTCCAACAAAAATTAATGTAAATTACGATTTTCAACATCTCAATAAATATCAACAAACATCACTTTTGTTATAATCTCAGTAAGAAGTGATAAATAAAAAGATCTAAGACCGGCTTGTGAAAAAAAAGGTATGGAGCATATCAGAAAAAAACAATATGTATGTGTTTATTTTTATTGATGAGTATATTTTTAACTAAAAAGGAAACAGATGGGATATGAAAACAGCTTTATACAAAGCCATATAATTAATGCTATATGAAAAAAAAAAGTACGGCTTTCATATAAACTAATTCCATTCAATATTAATTGATTATACAGCATCATTTTCAATTGAAATAATTGGCAAACCAATTATCAATCAATTTTTCCCGATTCATACTTGATCGCAGGTAAGGTAAGTTGGGGTAAGTGCATACTAGAGGCAAGTGCATATATATGGATTAAATTCAAATCTATATTGTTGGGAGAGCTGCCATCGAAGGCAATTTCAAGTAAATGGGAAGTAAATAGTAAAATCTCCAAAGGCGGTAGCTCCTCCAACAAAACAGATTTGAAAGAAATCTCCATGTATGCACTTGCGCCGAACATGCACATACCCCAATTTAGCTTAAATCTCAATTTGAGAAAAGTTCTCTCACTCTCAGCAACTGAAATTTGGTAGAGTCAGGAGGACTCCAGTTTGCTGTAAATCCATTTCAAAACAGTCTCAGGTGTACTGATGCCGTTACTTTTTCGGGACAAGAATTCCAGCTACATTTCTAGTTCTTCTGTATCATTTTATTAATTTTCTTTAGCAGATATTGCATTTTCTAATGATTTACATTTTTTCCTTAAACACTTCCTTCGGCCATCATTTCCCCAGATTTTTAATATTATATACAAACTCAAACGGCTTCAGGACACTGGTAAATATATCAAAACGCTTTTTCATTAAAGGAATATCGAAGATTTTTGTTTTAAATCAAAGGGCACAGAACGATTGTAGAACGAAAAATTAGTCAAAATATGCACCACAGAGAACCTTCGTCTCTAACTAAATGATTCATTTGTCCTTAATATTAAATAAAAGAATTTACCATTTATTTCTTATTTATTTTATGCACCTTTTTATAAACAGTACCTATATGCTTGGTGCTCTTCACACACGGCACTCACCGGCCCTATATGTATATATATATATACAGTCTGTATACAACTTTTCCTTTGAACTGCACTGTGTTTGCCATTTGACAACATTAAGTTTTAATGTTTAACAATCTGAGATATTGTAATAAATTACCTGTATAATCCTATAGCATAACTTAATTTTGTAATGTATACAAAAAGCATTGTTGTGTTCATCAAAAGATGTCTTTTTTTTTTTATATTAAATTTTTTTTTTAGTGTTTGTTTTATATATGTGTTTTTTAATCTTCCTCGAAATACAATGGAAAAATTAATTACAATAAATATTTTTTTTTTTAATGTCTTTCCGAAACCACCTTCAAAAATCTGTTTAGCTGTAAGAGTATTTCTTTATTTTTATGTATTTTTTTGTATTACTATGTATGGTCAGGTATCTAAGTGGCAATAACAAACAAAAACAAGCTAATATTAGCTGTGCTTGGATAATACCGATCCACGATCTTTATCGGGCAGCTGTGATAAATTTACAATAATGGACTAGGTGGGTATTGGAAATTCAACACCTGATTTACACCATACACAAATGGTAAAGCATTCGGTAAAAATACTTAAAAATCATAAATTATGATATATGTTCACATTGCAGTTCGCAATGTGTATTTTCAAATACACATGGATATATGTGGATATATGTTCTAATCGCAGTTCTAAATTTCTCGTAGACTGCACACCTCTATATAAATAAACAAAACAAAAAAAATACATAAAATTGTTTTGCACTTACAAATCTTTTTCGATGCATAATTTCATAAAAATAAGATTAATTACCAGTATTTTTTTTAATTTCTTTCAAAAATAAAAAACAATTATAATACACTGTAATTGAAAAAAAGGTTAATGAGTGCCGTAACAGCTTACTCAGCTTATAAGTCAAACGTTTGATTATCAATCTTCAGAATTAGTGGGAAATAATTGATTTCTTTCAAAATAAGTTGTAAGAAAGCAGGATATCTACGGGAACCTAGAGTTGAGACAAGGAGAAGTTTTGTGCTAGGAGAATGATAAAAAATGCAATGTGGTCAAGCCAGCAGGAAATATTTAGTTCCCCTATCCCCGTCTCTGTGTCACGGTCAAATACGCAGACGTCAGCAATTTTCATAAATTAATAGTCTACTTGCACTTCATTGGTTGGCAAACACAACAAATACGCAAACATTTATGGTAATTAACTAATATTCCAGTTAGTGTAATAATGTGTTACCCCGCTTGCTACGAATCATCAGAATAAAATTATCAAATATAGCTCGACTGGAGCATTTGATAAATATTTTATTGGTGTAATATAAAATGATATCAGTTTTCTATCAAGATGGATACAACAAGTTGCGTTTGTAGTAACCTAAAATAAATAGTTCGATAACACCATTAAATAAATATAGTTCTTTCACACTGTAAAAAAAAAATAACATTCTGATACTAACTAAAATATCTTCAACATCCTTACAAATGCAATATTACAACATATATCCGTTAATTGTAATAATGTTATTCCGAAAAGGAATATTATTAAAAAAAAAAAAAAATATATATATATATATATATATATATATATATATATATATATATATATATATATATATATATACAATACATATATACAATACCATATATTTATATATATATATATATATATATATATATATATAAATATATGGTATTGTATATATGTATTGTATATATATATATATATATATATATATATATATATATATATATATATATATATACAATACATATATACAATACCATATATTTATATATATATATATATATATATATATATATATATATATATATATATATATATATATATATGATTGATCCAGCAAAGCTAGGATTTGCTTCACTGCTTTTGTTATCCACTACAACGTTTAGGTTCTATCAAGCCATCATGAGGTTCATTCTGAAAAGGAGCCAAAATTTACATTCTATTCTTATAACTATTTATAATCTCATTAATTAACATATTTCACAAAATCTTTAAAATATTGCACATTCATTCAACCTTTTTCAGATTTTTAATTAGTGTATAGTAAAAGTGGCCAATTTAAAATGATTATTCTTCATCAAAAAATCTGTAAAAGAGGAAAATATATATATTTTTTTCAATTTTACTCAAAAACAAATAGTCTGTATTTTTTTCAAACTACTTAACTGAAACGAAAGGAAACTCATATAGTACTTTTAAATTTAACAAGAATGTCAAAAAGATGTCTGTAAAATAAAAGAAAAAGAAAATTAGATAAAATTAATTACCATTGGAGTTAACAGGTAGATGAGGGAACTTTTTTTTGTAATAATAATTCTGAAACTCAGGAAACCACAAGCCGGGGAATATTTTATTTTTATATTTTCTTCAGTAATTCACCCAATGATATCCTTTTATTTTTATCAAACTGTACTTTCACCTTTATGCTTAGCTTAGAAGTGGTTCCGTTATTTAACACATTAACTTTTGCCAAAACAGCTTCTGTATTAACGTGAGAGTTATTCTCATTGTCACTTTTTTACCATTACTTCATTTCTGTTAACTTATGTGTCGGTAGGTATCCTAGTTTTGTAATGTTGTTTTAACTTCTTTTTATTTTTAATGAATCAATTGTTATGATGATTAAATCAACTAGATTCTTTCACTGCTTTTTAAAATAGTTTTTTTTTTTAATTAACTCATTTCTCAGCATTAGATAGGAAACAGCAAACTGATTGATACATCCATTATCAAGAAAAAGCCGGCATTTAAAATAAAATTTCATATTTTTTTATAATAAATGATTTTATAAATAGAAATAGTTTTAGCAGATTACTTTACCATGAGAGAAATAGGTCACGGAATAAACGCAAATACAGCAAAACTTTTGTATATCAGAGGTAAACTGTCGTAAGTCCATTACTGCTTATTTTGATTTTACTATCGTATTTCCATTATTCTGGACAAATTATTCGGGTATTAGTATCGAAAATAAGCTAAAAATAAAATATGCTACATTCCTAATTTAAGGATTCACCACTTATATCCACGATAAGCAATACAGTGCGATCTGAAACTTTCTTTTTGCTCTTCTGCAAAACATTGTAAGTGCTACTTATGGCAGTATGTATAGATTTAAGTTTTGTAACAAAAGCGGTGATGATTTTGGCGAAATAGATATTAGAAGGATTAGTTATAAATGGGCGAATAGAATGAACCTACACGTAATTTTGAAATTCTTTCGTTCAAAAAGTATTAATATGATACACGTGAAAGTAATAATGAAAATTTCTCTAGACATTCCCCTCCGCACAGGAAGTCCAGTTCAAAGCTTTACCAATGTGTCAGTAATTTTTTTATTTTTGTATTTTTTTGTAATTTTTCTATTTTTGTTCGTTTGCTTATACAACAGCAATATTGAGAATACTGGGATTGAAGGAAATCTTTTCGATTACATAATGGTAATTAAGTAATGGACAATTGCCACGTAATTTAGTCAATATTGACATAAATAGGTTTTCTTTTACTACAAAGAAACGCCTTAAAGAAATATTTTGATCTGCGAAGGTCGACTTGAGAGACCCCGGCTTGCGTTGCCGATATTAACTAGCCATAAAGACAAGGCATCTTGAAAATAAGCCAGAGGCTCTCCTGGCAAGGTAAAGTAAAACGCCGCCAAGGACTAGGGGCAATAGAAAATTTTTCGAACATTCGGTGCCGCTGGAAGGGGCCACGCCTCCCAGCCAAAATTTTTAAAAGATCCATCAACAGGAAGGCCCAAAAGGAGAGTGGGGACCAAATGTAGGAAAAATAGATATTTCAAGAAAGAAGAGAAGGGGAAAGAAGGAGAACTAGAAGAAAAAGAGGCAGCCAGACTTAGAAAGTCAAAGCCTAAGAAAGGCCTTCAAGAGCCTAAGAAAGGCTCTTTTAAGTTAAGAAAAATCAATCATAAAGTTTGATTGATCACTTCCCATCCGGAACCGATATAGATACGGTATACATTAAATAATTAAATTCAGTAAATGAGGTTTCTGGAATCCCAACCTGCATTAGAAAAGCAGATTGCCTGAAGCATAGTACAAGTAAACGGGATAATTTCTAACTTATACCGTCCTAAAAAAATATAGATTATTCTTGAAAACTAAATCTATTTATAATAATATTTATAATCTTATTATTGTTCGTTATTAAATATTAATAACGACTTTAATGACGAAAATTTAATTATGAAAAAGTTAGTTATCTCATGGTAAGCTAATATAATAAGCAAAATAAGATAATAAGCAAACTCTGTTTTCCTTATCATATTTCTAATAATTCTTTGTATAGTAATTAGTGAAAAAATCTGGATATACTAAGTCAAAATAATCTCTCAGAATATTCTAAATCCCAAAAAGATTAATAAAAAGCAAAAATAATTTATCGTAAATCAAACCATTTACTTATAAATCAACTTTAAAGATATATAGTAAATATTTATACAATAATCTCAGATTATCAATGAATCACAAAGCGGGCTAGTTGATTAAAGCAGCCGCTTGAAACGATCCATCAAGGAGAGGCATGAAGTTGATGAAGTTTACTGATCCCGTCGCCCCAACTGAAGAACCCAATTAGTACAAATAAGATGAGAGGAGGCCAATCGGCTATTGAGGACCATCTACTGGCCTTATCCCAACTTGTAATCCATATTGGAATGTTAACGATAACCAATATTAAAGAGTAGCCATTTTAATTAAACGAAACATAAAAGCCATTTTAAATATGAAACCATACTTCAAAGGTAAACATAAAAAAAAAATAATAATAATAATAATATTAAAAAAAACCTGCTATACTACAACACTGGAACTGTCTCGTGTTCAGTGCTCAGTAACAGTTTCTTTGAGCAACGGTTACACAAGGAAATGATGCTGCCAGATTTTTCCCAAGCACATCGAAGGATCAGGCCTAAATAAACTGAGGCTAAGTGGGCCCTAGAAGTATTTTCGACCCTAAAGTTTCAGCATCAATAAATAAAAAATAAATTTTCTACCAAAGGTAAGCTTGAACCTTTGCCCAATAGCAAAATGTAATACCATATTTAAAGCAAAAATATTTATGCAAAAACTAATTCCATTATTTAGTTAGATGTTGTTCAAAGATTGTGAAATCGCCGATTAGCATATAAATGTTATTCTCTTTTCGTATTGCTGAATCATGTATTCCCTTGACTTAATGAAAATAAATATCCAGAGGCCATTTATAGCCGAGAGAATCACCTTAGACATTTACAAATTAAGCTAGAACAAAAACTATCATTTTATGACTAGCTGTATAGCGGTCATTACCGTATGTGGGAACCTTAAAAATGTTAATAATTTATCGAAACTCTTTGCATGGACACCCATGCAAATATATTAAACAAAATAAAAGAAACTGAATAGAAAGCTAAGGCTCGTTTGAGTTCTGAGCTCGAACGTTTATCGAAACATAAAATTAAATAAAAACTACAGATTCCGCCGATAGTATGCTTGGGCGTAAAACTGATTTTTTATTTCATGGTAATTTAAAGTCCAAAATTTAGTTTCTACCAAAAGTTATATCCATCATAAATATTATTTTTTTATTAAAATTAATAATATGATACCATGCATTAAGATATCTGTTATTTTTAGCTCAAAACTGGTCATTTTATGGAGGTATATTAATATTAATATAGGAAGCATTCAAATTAATATTAATAAATGTATTTCTTAGTGTGATGTCACGTTTGGTTATAAAATATTTAAGGGAGAGGAAGAAAAGAATTACGGTATAGTTTTAATGATAAATAAAATAAGAATATAAAAAACTGTATGTCAAAGTTCGACCAATGGAGTGAGTTCTGCTGGAAGAGAAAATTGAGTTTCCTAATTAAAAATTGAGAGGACTAACTTGTTTAAACTGGATCTATTCTTTGTTGCTCCAAACTTTTTTTTTCTATTACACTTAATTAACAACTTGGAGGAACTTATTATCCCCTTCCTGTTTCGTTAATTCAATTTTATGTTATTCAAAATAAAAAAATCTGTACCACTACAACTCGTGAAGGGTCTTGGGTTTAGTACTTGGTAAGGACCATAGTGTTTCTAGGCCAACGGTTGTGCAAGGAGGTGAAACGGCCAAGATCAAGCTCAACCGCCAGGTTTTTCCTCCAATTAAGGGTACCCACTTTATAGAGGCTAAATATATCACCTTTTTTTTTTTTTTTTTTTTTTTTAAGAAAAACAGGTTCATGTTTGTTTTCAGCGAAATCAAATAATTAGTAAGCCGGAAAATGTCACCTACCGTTTGGTCACAGGGCCATTACATGTCAAACAAACCAATTGTTTGGAACTTGATGTTTCAAAATTCAATTATTTTTGGTCCATATGTAATACCAGGATAAAAAGCTTAATTAATGAGTGAAATTTCAAAACGGGTTTTTTGAGGAATATGTTATAAAAAAAGAATCTTGTATTTTTATGCTAAGTCAAAATCGAAAGTAATATTTTATTTTAAAATATTTATATTTTTGTGTGGTTAATTTGTTCAATTACTAAATATATATTTAATGCTAATATAAGAATGCAGATACTAAATTTTATGATCATAACTCAATGGAATCATATAAAAAAAACGATAAGTTTTGAAGAAGCTCATACATCAATTAATGGCTAACGAATAATGTCGGGTATGGTAAATAACTTAAAAACTCAGGTCGTTTTATGTAATTTAAAAAAAATGACATACAAATAAATGATTTTCTTTTTTATAACAGGACCCTCAAAAACCTTATCTTGAAATTCTTATAACATGTAGGCATATGCAACACACATTTTTTCAAAGAAATTAAAAACTTGGATTTTGAATTTTTGAAAAAATAACTTTTAAACATTTTAAACGATCGTGAAAAAATCTCCAATGAATCTTGTATTAAATAAAGAAAAATTCATAACTTCCATTTTAATATTATTTGATTGATATTATTTCATGAACGTTTCCCCATCTTAAGAACAATTTTTCTAAAATCACCAATTATTGCATCCTTATTTACAATTTATACATACACTTACTAGTACGAGGTAAGCCAGAACAACCTTAAACAGGCCAAAGCATCCTCTTTGCCATATATAATCATAAGAGAGCCATTCTTTCGGTTGTAGGTTTTTTTTTACAGTGATACCGGAACACGTGTGGTTATCATTCAAAACAGGAAATTGCGTTATATTTTGTTAGTCATGATTGTTGTAAGTTTTTAATTTATTTATTTCAAGTGACAGTATTATGTTCTTGCTATAATTTGTATATATTAGATAATTATGTATTGTGCATCTTAGTATTCCATAGTATTTAGTTTTATGTGATTTTATTTTTGCTATGTTCATATTAGTTTACGTCGGATGGTCGTAAACTGGCAGGGAGGGAGTTATGGTCTGTAGGAATACATTGTAAGACTTAATACTATCCCTATATGTAAACAGAACACAGAGAGTATACATAGAAGATTATTGAGGCAAATAAAGCAGTCTTAATTCAGATCTCGTGAATGCTATTTCTTGTTCCCTTTTTCCTTCTTTTGTTTTTGTATCAGTTTTGAGCCGTTATATATATATATATATATATATATATATATATATATATATATATATATATATATATATATATATATATATAAGATTTTAATCATTCTATTCAGCAACGTACTTTACAATATTTTTCCTTTTTCAGCTAGTACAATTAGATACAACCTCTAATTATTGATTGTTTCCTCCATTCAAGAAGGGCTATGCGAAATGTGATTTAAGATCGTCGTCTGAGGACAATATTGCCACGTAGATTTTAATGTGCTTATTATCTTATAAGCTTATATATATATATATATATATATATATATATATATATATATATATATATATATATATATATATATACATATATATATATATATATATATATATATATATATATATATATATATATACATATATATACATATATATATATATATATATATATATATATATATATATATATATATATATAAAACAACATCACTAATAAACCATTACCTTTAATTTGCTTCTGTCACATAGTCGGTTAATATATTTTTCTAATATCCTTAATAAATCAAACAACCTCATAATGCTGCTGGGAGTCAGATCATTGACTAATAAATAGTACGAGCCAAGATATAAACTTATTTGAACTTAGTACTTATAACTTATACATTTTTCCCCGAAATGTAAACATAGATAAAATAAAGCAAATATTAAACAGGAAGCTATAAATTGCCCTTCATATAATACATTAATGAGGAC
The DNA here is from genome assembly GCA_948150685.1 of Rhaphigaster nebulosa. NCBI lineage: Eukaryota > Metazoa > Arthropoda > Insecta > Hemiptera > Pentatomidae > Rhaphigaster > Rhaphigaster nebulosa. The sequence goes on along the minus strand of OX411306.1, from coordinate 100,234,477 downwards.
ATTCTAGAAAATAGAATGAAAGAAGTATCGTGGTTTTTTTACATTATGCGATAGATATAAAACTGTTTTCCCAATCGAAACTTTCATTCTGATTTGAAGAACTTATAAAATTTTGCACAGAAATTTCACAACAAAGTCACTACTTTGTTTTTCTTTAAAAATATCATGAGTAAGTATCACTATTTTTAAAATGCTTAATAAGTATTTTAAGATTCATATTATTTTGTTTACCTTTCAACTATCCAGAAATTATTTATTAGCAAGAGCTTGAGATGGAAGAATGCATAGTAAAGTACAGAAAGGGCTACAAATTAATATCAGCAGAGAGCTTAGAAAAAAAGCTAGGGTTAATTTCTAGATTGAAGGGGAGAAAGAAGAGGGGAGGGGGATGAAAAGGCAGGTGTAGACAGTGGCCTAATACGTTTCCACTGGGTGCCCCCTTTCACCATCTTTGCCAGCCCACAGAGGGCGCCTCCTTTGACAATTCTCTCCTTGTCAGCTATTTTCAATCGCTGTCACAGGCTAAGCTGGCTTCAAAGTTTCAATACCAGCTTCTTAGTCCTTCTTCTTTTTTTGTTTAAGTAAAAACAAAAATAAAGAAACTACTACCTATTTGTTTAACTTCCCAAATAAAAACCAAATAACTTCCCAATATATATATATATATATATATATATATATATATATATATATATATAAAGGTCTGTAGGAATACATTGTAAGACATCCAAAGCGCGAGAGAACCAGAGGAAAGCGTAGAACTGTGCATATCGAACAAATAAAGCTACTAGTACGAGATAAGCCAGAACAACCTTAAACAGGCCAAAGCATCCTCTTTGCCCTATATAATAATAAGAGAGCCATTCTTCCGGTTGTATGTTTTTTTTTTACAGTGATACCGGAACATGTGTGGTTATCATTCAAAACAGGAAATTGCGTTATATTTTGTTAGACATGATTGTTGTAAGTTTTTATCCTAAGTCATCTTATCTATATCTATATAAGATTTAGATATATATATATATATATATATATATATATATATATATATATATATATATATATATATATATATATATATATATATATATATATATATATATATTTACATATACATATACATATAACACATTTGTGTGTAAGAGTAAGTGTATGTATAAATTGTAAAGAAGGATGCAATAATTGGTGATTTTAGAAAAATTGTTCTGAAGATGGGGAAACGTTCATGAAATAATATTAATCAAATAATATTAAAATGGAAGTTGTGAATTTTTCTTTATTTAATACAAGATTCATTGGAGATCTTTTCACGATCGTTTAAAAGTTATTTTTTCAAAATCCAAATTTTAATTTCTTTGAAAAAATGTGTGTTGCATATGCCTACATGTTATAAGAATTTCAAGATAAGGTTTTTGAGGGTTCTGTTATAAAAAAATAAAATCTTGTATTTGTATGTCATTTTTTTTTTTTTTAACTGAAATGGAAATACCGCATGTCATATATAAAAAAAAAATTATTTAGCTAAATTACATAAAACGACTCGAGTTTTTAAGTTATTTACCATACCCGACATTATTCGTTAGCCATTAATTGATGGCTTCTTTGAAGCTTCTTCAAAACTTATCGTTTTTGTATATGATTCCATTGAGATATGAACATAAAATTTAATATCTGCATTCTTATATTAGCATTAAATATATATTTAGTAATTGAACAAATTAACCACACAAAAATATAAATATTTTTAAATAAAATATTAATTTCGATTTTTACTTAGCATAAAAATACAAGATTCTTTTTTTATAACATATTTCTCAAAAAACCCGTCTTGAAATTTCACTCATTAATTAAGCTTTTTATCCTGGTATTACATATGGACCAAAAATAATTGAATTTTGAAACATCAAGTTCCAAACAATTGGTTGGTTTGACATGTAATGGCCCTGTGACCAAACGGTAGGTGACATTTTCCGGCTTACTAATTTTTTGATGTCGCTGAAAACAAACATGAACCTGTTTTTCTTAAAAAAAAAAGGTGATATATTTAGCCTCTATAAAGTGGGCACCCTTAATTGGAGGAATCTCGGCTGTTTCACCTCCTTGCACAACCTTTGGCCTTCTTATTTTAAAAAACACAAATAAGAAAAAACTTATTATATTGTGTGCCGACCTAAGGTTTACTAAGTATCCTCTTTGTTCTATTACCTTCATTACGAGGAATAATTATTTTCTCAATCAATAAGACTAATAAAAAATCAAATAGCTCTCTCCTCTACAAAGTTGAGAAACCAGGGGAGAGAGGTTCGGTTCAAGGGAGAGGCGATTTTTAATTTATTTAAGATTACTCTGATTTTTATGACTTATTTTCACTAGCAAGTGGAATCCAGAGTCTTCTATTTGAATCATTTTTTTTTTCTGGTGATTCTACATAAATAAAATAATACATAATATCCTTCAAAGCAACACCTTATTTCACTCCGCTTAATTTGATCAAATCTATGCGGATAATAACATTCAATTGTAATAATATATTGCAGTAATAATTACAGTCGAGTTTTAATCCGCCATCGGATTCAGGAAGAAAATTATTTAATGTATTTTGTTTATTTAATTGTTACAAAGAAATAAAATAGTAACTACTAGAGTTAGTTCAATTTACAATATCAATAAATATTTTCAACTGAAAACATGCAAATTTGATGATGGAAAGACTAGACCAAAACGGAATGGGGGAGATGATTTGAAGAAAAGTTGCGAAAAGAGGATTAGCAAGAAATATATATGTATTTGTGACCATTGATTTATAAGGTAAGTTTGAAGGTTATTTATCTGAGGATATATGAAGAATTTCCACTGATAGTATTTTTCTTTTCTTCTATACAATTCATCTCTCCTTTGATACTACGTTTTACTGAAAAATTAATATCTGATAAATTATAACTGTGCTATGCAAATTTGTCTACATCATTAGGAAATGAATTTATAAGTAAAGCAAAATTAGAAAAATCGACAAAAAAAAATCGTTGAACCACTTAGGCTAAATTTGACTTTTACAGAGGCGTGTTAATTCTCAAGTTTTCCTCACCCATTTATAAGCTGAAAATGTTATGCTATAGATGTAAAGTTTATTAATTAATTGTAACAAAATATTTATGTAATCTTCAAAAATAATTACAAACTATAATTTAGTATGCATATCACGATATGATCTATTAAACAATTATAAAATTTTAATTTATTAAATATGCGTTGAATTGTCTTAGAGTATGATTTCTATTACCTTCAGACTTCTGGACATCTGATTGACTTTAAACATCTATTATTTCCAACAAAGCATGAATATTGACTTCACCTACTATATATATATTTTGGTAACAGTAAAACATAGATAAATCATTGAATTGCAATAAACAAAATCAAGTATTACACTCCTGGCTTAAATTCTACCCGGTGTATTTGTTACAAAGGATTCATGGGCGGTTAAAGTGACTTGACAGCCCTTAAGTAGTTCCCTAAGCAGGTCTTAAATTATCGAGGGCGTTGTGAATTCTCAAGTTTCCCTCAGTTATGTTAACTACCTCAGAAGATAAATTCTCGGTAATTATTCTGCATGGGTAAAGATCCTTCTAGTAATCGGCCAAATCTACTGTTCTACGTTGCTTTTACTAATTTCTTGCAAAAACCCAAACCGGTTAATAGTATAAATAAATACTTCATTTCTCATATGAATAAATAAAGATTTATAAAGGTCCGAAACATGAAAGCTAGATAATTTATTTTTCCGGTTCCTTGTTCGGGATCGAATGTTAATTTCAAATAGATCAAACATGGATTGGATATATTATGTGTTTTAATTATTTATTACTAACTGCCATAACTTTAAGACTTCCTTAAAATTAAATGCAGTATTACTGTTTGGGCTATAAATACTAAAGTTAATTATGCATTAATTATGTTAATTCATGCAACATACGACAAAAAAAATGACATTATCTTCTTTATGTAATCCGGACTATTAGTTTATGAATATATAATATAATTGTATTCACCTACATTTACGTACGTTCACCTACATTCACCTACAATTACCTACGTTTGTTTATTTTCTTATAGTAATAATATCTGGCGCTACTGTCCTTGAAGGGCAACAGATTGCCCGCCAGGCTGGTCTAGCGGCAGTAACCGCTCTCCATCTTCTCACTCCAAGGAGTCGCAGGTGCTCCTCAACGTCGTCGAACCATCACATTCTAAGAACCCCACGTCTTCGGGCAGTATCTGGCTTTTCAAAAAGCAGCTTCCTTGGGAGACGATTTCCTTCCATACGCTCTACACGACCAAGCCACCTTTACCTTCCCTTTTTTATAACAGTTACAATGTCTGGCTGATCATGTAATGCTCTCAAATCTTTATTTTTTCTAACACAAAAAAAGCAACGATTTCCTAATGCTATTCTTGCTTCAATTTCCTCGTGGAGTTCATTTTTCTCGGTCACCAGCGCTTCAAGCAATTTAAAGGCTCTACAAACAGGGAAGTTATGACCATTGATAATAACTGTGGCATCGGTGGAGGGTTTTGGGTGTTCTCCACGTATTCCGTCTTCTTCTCACAGTTCTGAAGACCTCTTCTATTTGCTTCGCTTTTCAACTCTTCTAACGCTCCAGCAAGTGCCGGAAACGTTCTGGCCAACAGGTGAAAATCATCAGTGTAGGCCAATATCTGTGTGTATCTATTATAGATCTTGCCTCCAGAATTGGTACTTATTATTCGCACTGCCCCCTCCATGGAAAAATTAAAGAGAATTGCTCATTGAAGATCTCCTTTTCTAAGTCCATTATTGACTGGAAACTCCTGCCTTGATTTAAATTTAGAATCGGTCATCGTCAAACGAACCATGGGCACTATCGTCATGGGGACTCCGTTCCACTAGGAAGTTCTAGATTTAGGATGGGGAAGAGGGATGAATATTTGAAAACAATCAATAATGGACAATTTCGACATGATGATTGTTAGCAATTATACATTCAAACAGTGCTTAGAATTAATTACCTCTTAATTTAGATTCTAACGACTTTCAAGAAAATGTTTCCGATTTTTGGGAACCGCATCACAGACAATACGGCTTGAGATGGTTCACCAATACCGCAAGAATATAATTACTATCGTAATTACTAAAAGTGCAATCGATCAGTAAATAATGACAATCGAATTCATCAATAGCAGTAACGTGTCAGAATATTGCCTGTTCTTTAATTTCTATACCCTAATAAAATTACTGAGGCACATAAATAAGAGCAGAATGTTGCAGAAGCCGCTACGAAATTTCAATTTTCCGACATAATTTACAGCCATTCATCTTGGTAAGTTCATTAATACATTGCTGCATTAGATTCTGCCCTGGTGAGATTTGTATAATGAAACCCCCTCCCTTATTTTTTAATGGCTTTTAATTAAGCCAAGGAAACGGGGGAAAATTCTTTCATCCTGATAAAAGAATTTAATTAAGGCACATGCTTTAAGCCTTGTCCGGTTTCCTTTTGGATTTTTCTTTATTCTAATCCGACTGGAAGCTAGTCGAGCTCCGAATAAATTAAACTGAATGTCACTGATTTGCGGGTGGTTACTGAGTTTTGATAATATGGCACATAACAACAATTACATTTCCTGCTGCGAACGGGCTTATCCTGTTTATCAAGGAAAAGCGGCTGAAACAGGAAATCAATGATGCGGTAATAAAAGTCTAAATTATCCAGCATAATTACGCAAACACCAACCTTTTGGAAGCAACTGATGTTGACTATGTAAAGTGTTAAATGTTACAGGGCCAATAAATCATGTTTATTGTATGATATTTAACATATATATATATATATATATATATATATATATATATATATATATATATATATATATATATATATATATATACATATATAAGTAATTTTTTTAATTGATTAATTTTGATAAATGAATACATTTTTGTGATGTTATTTTTGAATACCTAAGTATTTCTTTTAAAGCTATTACGAATCTTAGACTTGTTAATTTATATTACTCTATTCTACAATTCAATATGAAAATCCTCTTCTTCTCCTGCTTTCAAAAAAAGATAACATCGATGCCCGATATATCGAAATATCGATATATTTCATTGATATGTCGAACTGCTATCTCAAAATATTTGAAAACTCTCGATATGATATATGCCGATACTTTTGATCAATATTTACATCCGTAACCAGAAACCGTTAACAGTACGTTCATAAATCTGCCAAGTCCATGCCAAATTGCAAACTTGTAAAGGGAAGTTTATCAAACTAACCTATCCACATGCTACTGTATCGGCTATTCCAGGAACTGTCGGCTGTTAATTTTGCTTGAAATTATTTTTTTATAAAGAAACAATAAAAAACATAAACTAAAAATATTTAAATGTATAATTTATATAAATACAAAAAATGTGAATGAAACACTAACGCTCATGCGGCGTTTTCCGAAATAATCGGATCGGACTCCAATTCAAGCCGTGCCATGCAAAACTACCTCCTTTACAGCCCTGTTTTGCTAAGATTTGGCAAATGTGTGAACGCACCTTTAGAAGATAGCTGACTTGTTCGTATTCACTATAGATAATAACAGAAACACACCACACCAAAAGTCTTTTTGGTTATTTGTTTGTCGAACCCGCCGTTATTTGTTAATCTATTTATTTTTTATGTAATATATATATATATATATATATATATATATATATATATATTTTCTTTTGGCACTGTAGACCGTGGAGATCCTTGGTCGCGCGATGTGGTATTCATACAAGGCGATTCTCAATTTTAGGTACACGGGGTAGGGTCATCACTCCTACGCCTGTATGCATATATATATATATATATATATATATATATATATATATATATATATATATATATATATATATATATATATATATATATATATAAAGCGATATTTATAAATATATATATATATATATATATATATATATATTATTTATAAATATCGCTTTTCGATACTTAAATTTTAATATCGATATCACGATATATCAGAAAAAAAGTTAAGTGAAGGGCAAAAATATCGACATTTTTTCCAACATCCCTGTTCAGAACTGCCAAAATTGTTGGTTTCATACATACCTCTGCCCGATCAATTTAAATGACCGTGGGGTAGCAAAGCACATGGTATCGGGAGAGCAAGCAATATATGGAGAGAAAGTTCAAATTGGGAATTACAAATTTGAGAAAGTCAACGAATTTGTATACCTTGGTTATCAAGTGGATGTGGAAAACGATGGCTCCAGGGAAATTAGGTTTCATATCGGCAGATCCAGTCATATCCTTAGCTTCCTGCTTCCGAGAGCAACAAAAGTACAGTTCTATAAAACCTTGGTCCGACCAGTCCTGAGTTACGGCTCTGAGACATGGACACTAAGCTAGTCGGATGAATCGGCTTTATTAATTCATGCAAGATAGATCCTCCGAACGATCTCTGGTGGAGTCATGGAGGATCAAGAACGGCGTCGAAGGACCAATAATGAATTTTATTCCCTCTTCAAGGAACCCAATATAGCCAGGTTCATTCGACTCGGAAGGTTAAGGGGACTGCACATATGGCGAGGATGGATGAATATTCTATCCCAAAGAGGACTTTTCTGGAAGAAATGTATGGGACAAGGCGTAGAAGAAAGCCTAGGATGCGATGGCGAAATGGAATCGCCCACGGTACCCGGACGTTGCTTGGAGTACGGAATAGGATGGTAGCTGCACAGGACCAGGAGACATGGCGAAGGCTGTTACAGGAGGCCTTAACTCAGCAATGAGTTGTTGCGCCACTGATGGATAGATAGGTATAAATGGGAATTATACCGATTTTCTCAGGTGGAACTTTTACATATATATGATATAATATTATTTCTTTTATAGAAATGAAAGAATTATTAATTTGTTTTTGGGTAGTTTTTATGAACTAAAATTTCTTCTCCGAATCTTCTGTTTATTTAAAGATTTATCACATTATTCTTCGACGTTCCGGGGAATTTCCCCATCTTCAGGACATAATTAACATACTTAATAACAAGCATCATAAATAAAAAAACAGTGAAAAGAAATGATTATTCACATAATAATTTTTAGAAGCAAGTTTAACAATTAACAATTAATTTGTTATTTTACCTTTTGTATTTATTCCTTCTATTATAATTATCAATCTCCATTTTTCTGTAATTGATTAAATCCATAATTATATTTCGTCTTAGTTTTATAGTCAATGTTTCTTAATCAAAATTGTCAATTTTCAAAATCAAAATTGTGATTGCATACTATAAAACTATATTGCGTACTATAGTATACTATAGGACGGTAATATTAATTAAAAAATTAGTTAAGAAAGTATTCAATTTATTATAATTATACATTCTCAGCTTAAAGTTTTAAGTAAAATATTTAAAAAAATGAAATGCATGATATGTTTAATAGAGAAAATAAATAAAATACTAAATTTTTATATATTTTTTATGCACATACAATAAACTTTCGATAATCCGGACTGTAGCATAATAAAAATCAACCCTCTCCCCCCCAAAAAAGTTAAGATTCGACTTAAAGTATATACTAACATTAAATATAACCATATGCATTACTTACGTGCTGTTTAACTTAAGAAATCTACTCAATTAATTTAATATAAAAATTTAGCTATATAAAACTGGGCTAGAATTAATTTTTTCAAATCCTTTATCGGTCGATATTAAGTAACTTTTTCATTAAATAAATTTTAAGTGCAAAATTGTATTGTGAATACAATAAGTAGCTTACGCTATTCAAAAATATAACTTTGAACATTAGCTTTAGGTTAGCGTTCTTGAAAAAGATGCTTTCAATTTCTAAGCAAACGAAAATTTTAGACTGTTAAGAAAATAATTAAAAAATAAATTACTGAGCAATGATTTTCTATAGTAAAAATATTTTGAATAGATAATTTTCATTCTGAAATTGACTTGTTATTTGTGATGTAGCTTTTTTCAGTTGGGGATCCTAATTTTTCGCTAATCCGAACTCCTCATGTCTTAATTATTTTGGATTAGCGAAAGTTTTCTGCTCTAAGGTATAGGTTATTACAATGAGAAATATGTAGGTAATTAAGATGTGTAAGCCACTGGCATAGTTCCATCTTTAATGGAAGCATTAATACCCATTTTAGGTAGCTAGTGTACACTAGTAGTGAAGGCCTTTTTCAGGAGAGTTAGGCAATCTATCGACAGGTTCAGGCAGTATGTTACAGAATTACCAGCACATAATGATTTTATGTATAGTCCTGATCTTGTAACGTTATTTGTAAGCAGTACAAGATACTTTAATAATTTGTAATTCAACGCCTAAATGCCAAAACCTACTAATCTCGACCGATTAGTCACTTGAAGTCACCTCACTGACAAGAATGAATCCTTCCGAATTATTATTTCGTATTTCATCCCATTTCTCACATAATGGCTAGTTAGCATATATATATATATATATATATATATATATATATATATATATATATATATATATATATATATATATATATATATATATATATATGTGTGTGTGTGTGTGTGTGTGTGTGTATTTTTTTTTTTCCAGATCGGCTTGGAGAGGCATACATGGATTTTTTAACAGTTAACAATATTTTTAATAATTGGTAAAGGGGAATATAGTCTCATACAAGAGACATTTCTAACGACGCATATTGTTTATGGTTATGGAAAAATCTTAGATTTATAAAATTCCTATAATTGTTAATTAGTGGTTCTCAAGTGGGTGCCGCGAGATTTTAACTCAAAGAAAGGGAATTCAAATAAATAATGATTGAATTTTGAATGTATTTGTGTTATTTGGAAAAAAACTTACTTCGAAAACTTTTTTTTCAAATACTTTTAATCCATCATCTATGTACGAAGTGTAAAAAAAAATTTGGGGTTCCATGAATTTTGTTTAATATTGTACTAATATTGTACAGTATACCGCCAGAGACAAAAAGTTGAGAGCCACTGCTATAAGGTATATTGTAATGCCTACTGTGTAAGTCATTGAATTATTAGCAAAGACAAGAATAGGGCAACAAGGGAAAAGACACTATGGGGTAGCAATATGCAGGTGTAAGGTAAGGGGACTGTAATAGAGCAGACAAACAGGTATTGTTAACTCTTGTTTGGTGGCAGAGACGGAAGAGGCTGATTGGACCAATCAAACCTTGTTTCCCAATGTTCTAATTGTTTCGAGAATATCTGATCCAGGGGAAAACACAAGAGACCATGAATACTTCACAGACCGTGAAAGCAACCCCATGGAACTGGACTGAGCGGAGCACAACTAATTGTTGACGGACCCACATTCTAGGCAATTCCATTGATTATAGACCGTACAAATGAGTTTCAGATACACAGTCATATAAATATAAGGTAGTGAAGTTAATCATCAAAGTACGGAACATATAAATGCCTTTTTTAAAGATTAAGTGTATTAAATTATTTATGGTTTCAAAAATCTCCCATTCTTCAGGACACATTTTAACAGAATATAAGCTTTTATTAGTGTCTGCCTCTAAATATATTTAGGTAGATAGAGATAGTAATTAACACTATTCATCAGCAACACCAATTCTTTTCAGGTTGGAGAATCGCAATTTCAGTTTTTATAGGAAGTATAGGAAATCCAGATATAAATTTTGTATTTGGTTGTGATATTGTATTGAACAGTATAATATTGCGGTGATTAACACTAAAAAAAAATGAGGTGAGTATATTTTTCGAATAAACATTCGTTGCAGGTATGTATAGGCAAACAGTGAGCGGAGCTCAGGCCTATCTCACTTAAATTGTTGAAATATTCATATTAACATTGATGATTGTTTCTATTTTTCAGTTTGTTTCCTAATTTATTTTTATTTTTCAGTTTATTTATCCTTATCTATTTCTTGTTTATTACATACTTTACTAATTTTTTTTCTATTGCGCACTAAATGCCTGTTCTAGTAGGTACTATTTGAGTATACATAAAAAATGAATACAAAATTAATTATTTAATATTCAATTTAATTTGGAAATCATTCCGTTTCAATGCCGGGCCCTGTATTAATCTATGTATTCCCGTCTAGATAGCACCGTATCATAGGCGAACGTAGATCAATATATATTCGCATGTAAGATATCTCGTCACTGATTAACACCCTAATTACATGCTGCTAATTGTGCTGATCAGTCCCGTCATACTAACCATCCAATCAACGGTGCATTAGTAACACGATAGAAACTGATAGATATGTTTTGTTGCTAACCAAGCTTGAAAATTATGTTTTTAAAAATAAAATCATGTGCTCTATTGTTTGAGTTATATTCGCTCAATCTATTATAACGTTGGTTTTGTAAATTTTGTTTATTTATTTACAATAGCCGTTTTATACATGTGGATAGATACTCGTTGAATTTTTGGTCTGAATTTTTTTGTTATAAATATATAATATTAATACATTTATATTTTAAATTCATCGAATCATTATTCATTCGAAAAAATGTGGCAGTACGTGTGATGGTTGCCATTATATGATGATTACCATACTTTGCATTTTGTAACACTGTGTTTAGTACTAATCGACAAATTTTAGCTATTTTTCAGGTAAACAATTCTTTTATTTTTTTTTACTAGAACCAAAGTTTTCAGTCCTGAAGTGTGTTTGAACATTGAGATTGTGAGAGCGCGGTGTACCACATCTATTCGAAACACCAATCCATTATTATGCGACCAGCGACAGCTTTAACACTGTTCTGAGTGTTCTATGGAAACCAAACTGAATTTGAAATAACATTATTGTATAAAAAAAAAAAACTGGCGTGTCCATTTATACAACTATCTTAACCGTTGTAAAGTCCAGCACAAAAATTGGTTACCATATCTTCGCTAATATTGGTTTGATTAAGATTTTATTTTTTTAAATTTAGCTTTGTAGGTACAATTCAGTGATAGAAACGAACACTTTTTGATAGATTTTTTATCATGACCAATGAATTAAAATAAATCATCCGGTTTGAATCCGCCCTGGGTGGGTTGAAATTTATTTTACACACGTAATAATTCTCGATTTTTTCACTCTGGTTAGAATTAGATGGTAAACTATAAGATAACCCGTCCTGTTAGTCGTAATAGGACAGGAAAGGAAGTTAAAATCCAATAAAAAAAAATGTTTGTTATTGAAATTTAATCTTTAAAACTTTAAAATCCTTGGAATAGAAGGATATATTTTTTTTTGACTTCCTTGTACGAAGTAAAGGAAGTATTTTCAAATGAGATTCAGTAACAAAAACCTTAATATATTGTTGACCGAATTTTCAAACGAATAAATTAAACGAAAAAAAGCAAGAGAGGGAAAATTTTTTGATAATACTCGAGAAAACGAAAAAGGGTTGAAAAAGTTAAAAGGAAAAAAATGAACTAATTAACAGTGGGGACAAACGTATTTGAGGGATTAAAATTGAGTTGTACCCGAGTTTAATTACAAAACATGGCGGATGAAGAACCTTTATCCCTCGGCTAGCTGACGGAGTCTAATAAGAAAAGAAAACGATTTTAGAAAAAAATACCAATCATAAACTTCTTGATAGCCTAGGAAAGTTTTATTCTGCAAGAAGAAATGAACTTACAGTTGAAGGTTAACAACTATAGTTGATATAAATTAATAAATCGTCATTATTATTTTCTTCACTTAAAAATAAAAATATACTTCTGCATATGCAATCAGTCAAAGTCGAAGGATAAAAAGCACGCCTGCACATAACCTTTAAGTAGCAACCACATAACCTTTTACAATTAATAAGTTGAAAATAAAATACCATTTATTTGTTCAAAAATTGCCTTATCACATAAATTATCTCAAATTACCATTTAAGACCCCCTCCCATACCTTAAATGTGCAAAAAAAAATTAAATCCTTCTAAATTCATTTTTCTACATTTTTTCTTAAGAACTGTTCCCATTTCTACTTCCAATGCTGTAACTTAACGGGTTACTTGAGATATCATTATTACCTTAGTATCTGCGCAAAATACTTAGTCCTGCTTCTCAATGAAACACCAATTTTTATTGGGCCTTTCTGCTCCAACCCCAAATCTCCTTCACTTTTTACTGATAAACATCCTTCATTTTCCTAATATGACTAACATCGTAGTCTCCCAGCTCATTTTGATGAATTCCTTGGCTATTTCCTCCACAATTACCATACTGCCCTCCTCATTTCCGATTTGATCCTACGTTCGAATCCTCTCTCTTCACATAAGTCCCCTTATACAACAAAGTGGTAATTACCAGTGACAAATCTGTCCTCCGCCTCTCCTAACAAATCATATTTTATAGACCTCATCCACTCCCCCTAGACCTCTTCATTGTACCTTTCTAACCCGCCCACCACACTCAGCTTACATGTACATGGATATAATAGATTCCTCCCAAAACTTTTTATCTTGCTCACAGAATCCAGTATCCTTCCTTTCATGGTATGATCTTATCAAGATTTCCTATAATATTCCAACTTCTAAGCTCATTCCCAAAGAAATTTCCTGGCAAGACCTCGACTCATTAACCTCTGAAAAACTAAAGCCTTTCCTCGATTCACTTTTTCAATCCCTAGAACCTATCTATCTCTTTTCCTCCATTGATGAAACAGATGAAATGCCTTTCCGAAGATAGCCACCGAAGAAAGTCACCACGCACCCCTAAAGACCTCCACTTTCAGATATCCTTGAATTAATAAAGAAATTTGAGAGTTGATGAGGAGAAGAGATAAAGCCAGGAGACGCTTCCGACGAACACGTGCTGCCGATGATTACTCCTCTTTCAAGTCCTTCCGAAACGTCACCCAATCTTCCTTACGCCGTGCCAAGGCACTAAATTTGCACATTGCCTTGTCACTAGCCCCAGATCCTAAATCCAGATGGAAAATCCTTAAAAACCTATCCATAATAAACTCCAAAGCCTCCACTTATTACCAAGTTGCTAGTGATGAATTAAATCTCTATTTTGCTGATACTCTTACTATATCGCACTCTTCTCCAGGCTGCACTCCGCAAACAGCTTTTGATCCTGAAAATTTCTACTTTGCATATATTTCTCCTGAAGATTTAATCTCCTCAGTTCTCAAGTCCAAAACTAACGACTTTGGCCCTGATCAAATTCCTGTGAAAAACATCTGTCTCTAGGCCATTTTTCTCTTCCTTTTGTATATTTCTGATTTTTCTCTTCAAAATCCATTTCCCCAGCAGCTTGGAAAAAGGCATAGTCCATCCGTTGAATAAAGTTCCTGTTCCCTCCATATTTTCCGACTTTAGACCTATCTCCATTCTCTCCAACATATCAAAACCACTTGAAAGAATAGTCCATTCCCAGCTTACTAACTTCCTCGAGCTAAACGGCCTCCTCGATCCTCTCCTGGCTTCCGATCCGAATATTCAACGCAATCTGCCTTGTTGAAAATCACCCAAGATCTCCAATCATCCAACCAACAGAAAACTACTACTCTGACTTTTCAAATAATATCCTCTTTTATAAACTCCCAAATCTTTCCTTATCAAATAGCGTTTTAAAGTAATTCCTTTCCTTCCCGTCTCTTCGCTACCAAACAGTTATCATTCTCAATAAACCTCCATCCTTCCGCCTCCTACTAAGACATGGTGTTCCTCAGGGATCCCCACTCTCACCAATCCTTTTCTCTGTCTATATTAAAGATCTCTCCGATTTCATTCAGCATTCACAATATCACTTATGTGGTGATGACCTCCAAATTTACCAATCCTTACCAAGCCCTATTGAGATGCTTGAGGCTATCCGAAAGTAAATTAGTATAGGAGTAATATCCGAAATTAGTTTAGGAGTAAGTTTAAAAAAAGTTATACTACATAATTTGTCGATAAATTAATTTATGGCTTTAATAAAAAAATCTTATAAACTTATTTTATATTACTAATGCTATCATCTAGCTAACCAAAAGGTTCGCGGTAAAACCAAGATAAAATATTTAATATTGCTAAGACCACCTGTATAATAATTGAATTTGATCCAGCCCATTTACAATTTTTTTTAAATTATTTTTCTTTGCAAGACTGTAGGTAATTTTCAAATCTATTCGACTATGTTTACAGAATAATATTACTGCGTTATGAAATATTTCTTCCATTTAAAAGGTAAATTGGACCGGCAAAAAATATAAACCATTCCGGTTCTAGACGATGATATAGATTTTCCCGAAACTGGAAGAATAACTGTCCATTATTTTTCAAAAGTGATAAATGTGTTTTTCATTGAGGAGAGTTTTCTGAGAGAGAAAAGTAATAGATGTTGATCAAGCAAAATATCAGAAGATTGATGATAAAATTCTGCTCTCGGTTTCCCAATTGTATAATATTACCTACAACGGGCACCACTACACTACCGAACAACATTAATCTTCTCTTTCAACTTATATAGGTAGCGGATAGAATGGCCTTTGATTTATTATGTCCAGTATGGGAAACTAAAGCATCATAACCATATATATATATATATATATATATATATATATATATATATATATATATATATATATATATATATATATATATATATATATGTTTTATATATCATAACCCGGATAGAATCTATGATAGTACCCGCATTAACATCGTAAACACAGGCTTCTAAATGTGCCGTATAGTAGTAGTATAGAACAGATAACAGAACTTGATATGGGCATATAGTTTATAGGACCAAGATTGCCAAGGAATACCTTAAATTTATTGACCTAAATTGAACACTTCACAAGATTTTAGGCAGATAATCCTTACACGTCTAGACAAATAGATATTTATGGAGATATGTATAGACAAATCGATATTAGCGAAAGCCAACTATTATCAAACATCTCTCATTTTCAAACGCAAAAATAAAAGTCAAATTAAAGCAATGGTTGCTGAACTTAATGTTTAAATGTAAGGAGACAAAATATTTAACTTGAAACTCGGAAATCTTACAGTTTTAGGAGTATTTTGTTTTAGTTCTGTGACCAGTTTCATAATTAATATTTAATTCTGAAACAATTTTGATTTGTCTCTAGAACAAAATTTTTTAAAAAGTAAATTCTTTAATTTTTTTTTTTTTTGAGAATCGTACAGTCTAAACCTAGAGTTATAAATCACCAATTAATTTCTGAAAATCTTGATTTATGTTTTTCTTTAAAAACAAAAATTACACTCTGTAGGTGTAACAAAAATAAAGTTCTTTTTCTTTTTTTGAAATTTGAACTAATGAATTTGTTCACACTTCGGCTTAACTATCATTTGGATAGTATAATAATCACCTTATAACTCTAATTTTATAGTTTTATTAAACCATTATTCTTATGTCGTTCTTTACTCCTATGTTTTACTAGAATCAATAATTTGCCAGTGAGGTTGTGATTAACACCTTTTTAATTTTTTGTTTTTAGACGAAGATTATAATATAAATTCCAATAAACAAATACATATAAATTCCTAAAAATATCTCGTGAATTAAATAATAACTTATTATCTTCTTTCTTTTAATTTCTTCGGAAGTTCTTGTGAATATATTAATTAAAGTGCAATATATAACTTCCAGATATAATCTTCTCTTTTATTTAATCATCAGAACATTTTTTCTCAGCTTTTATTTTTCTCCCTTTGTCCATATATAAAATTTCACCATCTGTTAACTATATTTTGCTAGGAGTCGAAGGTCACTCCCCAAGAGTGGGAGTAACCTTGGACTCCTAACAAAATGTAGATAACAGATGGTGAAATTTTATATATGGACAAAGGGAGAAAAATAAAAGCTGAGAAAAAATGTTCTGATGATGAAATATTTCTCCGAAACGTCAAAATAATTAAATAAAGGAAACGTAGCTTAAGCCTAGCAGGAACGATAACAGAATAGATAAAATAGCCTGATTCAAAATTACAAACCCTTTAGAAGAACAACAATATTCATTTCTTGCATATAATATTCAATTTATAAAACATTACGACAAACCTGTGGTAATCGTGATTAGGAACATCGCTCTGCAGCCATAAATTTCATGGATAACACCTCATTCCCAACAAACTGAAAAAAGAAATCAATAGGTTACCAACGTGCATTTTTACAATAACTATAAGTTTGTGATCAACAACAATATTGCTATTGTTAATAATCAATGGAATTTTAAATTATTATATCAAATTAATCAAATTAGACTAAGAAATAATTGATCATATTAATCCCACAATACATTTATTAATAAAAACTAATTTACATAGTCAATATATTATTTTTTTGTAACGTTTCGGCCCTTTTTCAATTTTCAAAATATCTTTTTTTTTTTTCACCTACGCCCTATGTTATATATCCAACTACTAAAACTAGTGTTTGCTATTAATTTTCAGAGTGCTGAACTTTCACAACTTCTATTCTGGCACATTGGTTTAAATTTTTTTCTCGATGCATGGAATTTCTTTATTTTTCAATTCTCAATAAATCCTTTAGAAAAAATCTGCCAAATGAGGGCCATCCTTCATTACTCATAGTTCATTACTCCTTCATCATTCATAGTTACTGTATATATATAATTTTTTTGTAGATGACAAAATAGGATTTTTTTAAAATGGTCCAAAAAATGGAAACGTAACAAACAATAATATATTGTCTATGTAAATTAGTTTTAATTACTAAACGTATTGTTGGATTAATGTGGTAAATTATTTCTTAATTTAATTTTATTCATTTTATATAATTACTTGGTTATTTATATAAGATTGTAATATAAAAGCTTTATGAATCTCGTCAATGCTAATAACTATTCGCAAATTACAGGACTACAACGTTACAATTAAGCCACATTATTGAATATAACCTTGCAAATTAATACGTCAGCACTTAATTCTATATTTAGGAACGCGGTTGCGTTAGAAATTATTGCGTGAAAACTTATTTAAGTGAAACTCTATTATCATTTAGATGTAATGTCGTTTTGACCGTTTCTAGAAAATTTCTGCAAAAAATGATACTGAATATTTTATAGATAATTATTATTATTACTCGCTTTTATATGTTATTATTTTAAAGGTTATTTTATTTTTATTGGGGTTAATCACTAAAAATACGGTTATGTATTATCTGTTATGTAATTTCATTTAATTATAGTCAAGTGCCAGTGGTCTAATGAGCACCATAAAATTCTAAAACAATTTGGTTAAGTGTTGAGGTCAACGAATGCGGTAAAAAAACGATGATTTTTTCAAAAACAGATATAGAGTACAACATTTGAGCCTGAAGCTTGGAAATGAGTGCTCTAAGAGAAAATCTCACCCATGAAAGTTGTAGACCATCAATTTCAATGTTCATAGAACACAAAAAGTTTTAAATTTAGTCAAGTACTCCTCTCATAATTGGCAATCTCTCGATCTCCGGCATTTGGAATTTTAGCCCAGTATAGATATTTTGATTAGGGATTGATCCTTCTATACCATCATGCGGATGTCAACTGATAGATATTTTGGTTTGCAAAAAATGGAGCAGTTTTAATTGTCAGGTATGTATTGCCCATCTTCTGAAAAATCAAGGCTTTCGAACTCCTCCATCTCGTGCTTTTTTCACCCTCTTGGAAACAACTAAGTAAAAGTTGTTTTTTTTTTCAATTTTTTCTCAGTAACTCGCTTCCAGTGCATTTAAAGTAAAAATTTTTCATTATCAATTTTAAAGAACATAAATTTTCTGCAAGTTCTGTATATAATATTTTTGAATGTTTGGCATACCTACTGTGCGTGATACAGGACCATTAAAATCTGCAAAAATTTGAAAATGTTGCATATGCCAATTGTTTCGCATTAGATATGTATATTACAAGCTCATAAAAAACTTTGACTAACGGCATTAGAAGGGAGCGGGTTTCAAAATGGAGGCCAAAAATCTCGAAAGTTAGAAACTATTTTTGGATTTTCACCTATAATTCCTAAACGGTGCATTCTATCGTAAACGTTTTAAATTAAAGAACGTCAAATTCTGCATCTAATGGGTACCACAACATAATCATTTGGGTAACGAATGTCGTCGAAATATTTATTTAAAAGTTATTATTTAAAACTTGTTCAGAATAAAAAATAAATGAAAAAAAAAAGAACTACATTAACTGAAAATCTGCAAGAAATGCTATGAAGGAACGATATAAGTGGATCTGGAAAGAGTTCTGGATTGTCCCCAGGGACACTTCATTTCCGGTGTCCGTAATTGGCTGCCATTAATTTTATTTCCGCCCTTACGAACTTCATCCTTCTTGAATTGAGGGGAAGTGGAGAGGCATTCCAACCAAACGGGTCTTTAATGCCTCAGAGGGTATTGGCAAGAATATATTGGATCTCAGAATAATTATCTCCTTAAGATGGTCCAAGTCTTTCTCAGCCTCTCAAAAGACAAATAATTCTTACTGACACTTTTCAAACTCATATTAAATCCAATCCTAGATGAACAAACAAAAGATTTTTATCTATTACAAGCAAGCCTTTGTAATTGCCTATTATCTCATACAACAAAAGTAAGATAAAGCTGGTATCATGCTCGTTTACAGTAAACGAAAATCCTAGTTTCAAGCCTGCATATTTCTGAAGGATCAGCATCTTATGGATTTTGTTATGCAAATATTGCAAAGACACAATTTGTACTGTCTTATGTAGCGGGTAACTGTAATTTACGGCGTTTCAATGATTTAATTAGCTGTATCGCCATGCTCTTAGTTGTGAATGTAGCCAAAACAGAGGCAAAATTAAGCTGGAATAAGAAATTTATATTGACGAGTCATGTGCGTTCTGATAATCATTCAAAATCAATTGTATATGTCAAATTCGGCCATATGTTTAGTTAGATCGTTTCGTACCAGCGTATGAATGACATGATGCAGCCCATAATGAGGTGATTCAATCATAAATACACAGCTATTGAACTATACACTAAACGTAGAACTGTTAATTTTGCTGATGTATATTGTCTTTCAACGTCAGAATAACACTAAAAATAATCTGAACTTGATCCGTTGAACAAAATATCAATGTTTGGTGTCTCGACTGACTACTACCAGAAAAAGGGACCTGAAAGCTGCCCTTCATGAGCTTTCATTAAACACTATCTCACCACTAAATATTGGTTAAAGGCCAGTAGACTCCAGACATACTTCACTTTTTCATTGAAAAAGGGACTGTGCATTACTCCATAAATACGGTCTCAGGATCTTTGCTCTGAAGATTCACTTATCAATTAAGGATTGTTGGAAGAGTCTAGTCACATATTAAAGCAAACGTCTCTCATTGAGTCGCTGAATCCAAAAAAGACCTTACTGTATATCCTTTTTGTTCTTCTTAAATGAAATTTGGAGCACTAGTAACAATTAGTAAATGAGTTGACAAGAAACACCCAAAAAGTTGTCTCGTCATCTTCCTTACCCAGACTCAGAAGTCTTTCCTACTATCCCCAATGCTCAAAAACATTGATCTGGTTTTATAAAAGAGTTATTAAAGTATGGCTTACTTCAACAACTACGAATTCCTTAAGATAAAAAAAAAAAAATTCAAGAAAAATAATGAAACGATGGGAGCACAAACAATGGGAGCTTATAGAAGCATGAACAAATAAAAATAAACAATGGGTAAGAGTAAAAAATCGGGTATAGAGATGGCTTTTTGATCATGTGGATGATATTTTATCAACTTTCTTTTATACCATATTATTTTCCTTTTTTATACCACACATTACAAAACACGAAAACTGTGTACTCAATTTTTGGACATTCTGAAACAACTGGCTCGAACTACAACTATTATTCTAATCCTCCTTGCTCCCTCTGAGTCAATTCGGAGAACATATAAGACAGTAACCGATTAGGAAAGGATTCTGAAGTTCTTGAGCAAAGGAAGTGTTCTATTGCAGAACCTACTCAAAGCGAATAAATTCTCGAAAATTCCATGATGAAACAACCATCATATTTAGAAAACAAAACCTTACTCATGCCACACAGACTTCACACTAATACATGGCAACGCTACATAAGAAAACACTGAGTTTAGACACGAAACCTTCCCTCTTATTCATCTCGAGTACTCACAGATTCTGGAGACAGCAACATTCCATAGAAGAATGATCTACGGAAAACGCATAAAGTATAAAAGAAATATCTATCTAATCTTATTGTACTCATTGTGGAGTTACAACCTATTCCTAATCTAAAAACTATTTATTATGATTTACAAAAACCCATTTTGACATTTGGCTCACGAATAATCACACTCACTATCGTGGTGCGTTTGAAACAGGTTAACAAACTCAAACGGTTCCATAAAAATCTACAAGAATAAACTAACAGTCCTAAAATAAACACCTAAATTCTCAAGCGAGACAAACCCACAGAAGACTGAAAAGAAGCTTTTCAGGAAGAGATATTCTCGACTAAAATTAAACCAGAAATTAACCGTGATTGGGATTATTGAAAACAGCATATTAGGAATTTGACACGTTATATGTCAAATCATACCATTTAGAGCAATCATAATGGTAAACAGGATCTGTTAATTGTTGATTGTTGTAATAGGTGATTTAAATTTTGACGCGTCATGAGTAATACTAAGAACGAAAACTCGTTAACAAAAGTTCGTCTTTTTGTTATCAGCCAAAAACTTTGCAAGCTCTCTCCATTTAGTTGTTCCGCTAACTTTTGTGGAAGAAAAGAAGAACAGGTTTTTAACATTCTCATCACCTAATCCTTCAGAACCTGTAAGTTGACGAAGTTCTCCTTCTCTTCCTGTTTGGCGGAAATCTCTTCAACTGTTCAATGGAACCTCATTATATTTAAACGGAAACTTTTGATATTGGTTTAAAATTCAAGGATTAATTCTTTTAAATCATTTAAAAAATATATTATTTATCTTAAAAATAGTAATCTAGAAAAAAATTATATTATAGATACCTTGATTTAACTTAGAGTCGTTAAGAAGCGGACTAAAATCAACATGATATGTAAATGCTACAATGTCTTTAATACAATTGAAATAGTGAGGATAATTTTTCTATGTTGATTAATTTATAATCAAAATCGATGCCCAAAACTGCTACTATAACACGAAATTATTATTATAAAAAAACAAAAACATTACATAGAAATAGCTTGTAACATTTGATCATTTTTTTATTAAAAATTTGTAACCTATTTTTAATTAATATAAAAATATCACTACAGGTCCTTATAATAAAAATCTCCGTATTTGTATTTTTATTATATTTTACATGAAAAAAAAAAAAAAAAAATTATCATGTCGAATGGTGAAAATGATAACTGGATCTTTTATAGGTAATTATTATTATTACTAGCTTTTACATGTTATTATTTAAAACGTTATTTTGTATTTTATAGGGTTAATCACCTTTAAAAATACGGTTATGTAATTTCATTTAATTATAGTTTAGTACCAGTGGTCTAATGAGCACCATAAAATTCTAAAACAATTTGGTTAAGTGTTGTGGCCAACGAATGTGGTAAAAAAACGATGATTTTTTCAAAAACAGATATAAAGTACAACATATGAGCCTGAAGCTTGGAGATGGGTGCTCTAAGAGAAAATCTCACTCATGAAAGTTGTAGAGCATCATATTCTATGTTCATCGAATACAAAAAATCTTAAATTTAGTCAAATACGCCTCTCATAATTGGCAATCTATCCATCTCCGGCATTTGGAATATACAGATCCTTATAATAAAAATCTCCGTATTTGTATTTTTATTTTATTTTACATGAAAAAAAAATAATAAATTTATCATGTCGAATGGTGAAAATGATAACTGGATCTTTTAGCCAAATAGATGAACAAGTGAGTTATTTCAGATTCATTATAATTTTCTTTCGTTTCGATTTTTAAGCTATACTTATTGAAATATGGAGATTTAATATTTTAGTCACTTTCTAAAATAGGGTTTCTAAAATCACTTAATAAAGAAACTAAGGGAGTTTTTCACAGTCTGACGAATGTCAGAGTCGGATCCGATACCGATTCAAATAGAAATAGAAATTCAAGTAAAGAAAAAACGAAAATGGGTTCATGAGGTACGAGTGCAAAAAGAGAAAGTGAAGGAGAGTTTGCCATGAGGGATGGATGGATTATGAAAAATTTTATTTCTATTATAGAATGATCGAGAATAGTTATACATTCTGTGGATATGATCTTCGATCAAATCCACTGAAAATATCATCTTTCACTGATACGGAAACACGGAACTGACACACCACGGACATTTGTAGATAAATGGGCTCTTCATTTGCACAGAAAGCCTATGTTATTTTCACAAGGCTTAAGATATTTCCTAGTCGGAACTTAAGATATTCAGTCAGATATGTTGCAGGTCGGACCAGCCGCGACACGAAATATCTATAAAATAAACAGAAATAACATCTTCCATCATTTTTATTTTTTTCCAATTAAAAATGTGTACAGATTTATAAAGAATCTTAGAACAACCCATACAAATAAGTCTACAACAAATGCATTTTTCCTCGGTCGAAGCGTTTTTAAATTCAGTGGTAAAAGAGTTAAAAAAATAATACACTATACTAAAAAATACAAATATTTATATAGCAGGATAATGAAGTAAATACATTCCTTACCTTATGACATTTTATTTTGTCGGCTTGCATAACTAATTTTAGCTCAACTAAAATTATTTTAGTTAAATTGAATGTACAAATGTTATTTGCGAGTGATGTATTTTTATCGAGCTGTACTCGAACTGAGTGCTTGGAAGGCAGTGCGTTGTCGGATCCAATCCCAATAATTACAGGGTTAAAAGTATCTGTCGGAATCAGAGCCGAAAACAGCAATGTCGGATCAAGTGAAAATCCTCTTACCGGTGTCTTATCCGGCGCCTACATTTGTCGGACCTATTGATCTAAATGTTGAATTTTGTGCAAAATTTATAACGTTTTTTAAAGTATAATGCTAACGACAAATATGAGTTAAAAATATAATAATACCGTAAAATTAAATGATATCTATATTGTAATGAAAAGAAATAAAAAGTGAAAAGACAACACTATTAACAACTTAGTATAATTTCGAATAATCAGCAATATGCAAACAATGAAAAATAAAAAGAAGGACCTAAAAAAGCGAAAGATTGTTTATGAATTGAGGAAAATGAGGCCTGGAAAGTTAAAACGAAGTAAAATAATTAGACTGATTACGCCAGCTAAATTATGATTTTTCGGAAGTTCCAGAATTAAAAAAAGTTAACCATAAATCTGGAATAAATATTTCAGGGCCTAAAAGAAGGGGGAGCTGTTTTGGTTTGGTCGATATGAATGGGGAAAGAATGGAGTTCTTGAAGTTTAGATAATTACTTTGAAATGCATTATTTTAAAAAGCAATCGAGTCACTTAATTACCATTCAAAAATTTAGGTAATTAACAGGCTAACGGTTTTGTCAGAACTTTCTTTATTTCTAATTAAAACCCGCCCTACAAAGAAAATGGAGGAAAAATAGAACAATAGCAAAATTAAGGTCTATTCTTTGTTGTGGGGATAATATTTCTTTAAATGTTCCGGGATAATATTCCTGTTAAAAGTTAAGTGACCACGAGTTAAAACTGATAAAAAAAAAAGTAAAAGGGTAGAGAAAGAATGCGCACAAAGACTAAATACTGCTTTATTCCTCTTAATAATACTCCAATGATAATACATTTAACATTGTTTACATAGGAAATTTGGGTATTAAATACAATAATACTATGCTCCAGACTATAACTCCCCCCCGCCAGTAAATTCTTCGTAAACTTCTTACATACAAATAAAAAAAAAATAAATAAAACAATTTTTCTGTTTCTCCTAGCATGACATCAAAAGAAAATATACATTTGATAAAATCTTCTTCTTCTTCATAGGCGCGACAGACGCACAAGGCGGTCCTTGGCCTGCTCAATCACTCTTGGCCCAGTCTTGTCGGTCCGTAGCAAGTCTCAGAGACACGTTAAGATTTCGAATGTCCTCTGAGACGCTGTCCTTCCATCTGCCTCGTAGCCTCCCTCGAGCTCTCACTCCTTCTGGACAATCCTTATATAGCTCTTTGACGGTTCTGACATCATCCATTCTATGGAGGTGACCCAACCACCTTAGACGTTATATTCTGACATAGTCGGAAAGCTTCACATCGTCATATAGGGAATATACTTCTCTATTCTTGATTTGAAATTGAATAGAAAATCAACCATTTTTGGTAACTTATTTTGATTTATATTACTCATACAAAAAAGTGACTATTTTTGGAATTAAAAGTTTGTTTACTAAAGTCACATTTCGGAATCTAATTTTTTAATGTTTTAACCATTATTATTTGAATTTGGAATGAAGTGGGAGAACTAAAAAAATATATAAATTGCTCCAAATTTTTACTTTCCTTACAAAAATAGATAAGGAGGGTATTCCAATCTCGTAAATTTTTCGATGTGCAATTTTCAATGGATCGATGCGTTTCTGAATCCCCTAAATTAAAATAACGCATTATCAGCCATTGGTCTGGCTGTACCACGAATATCTCGGACTGATTTTGATGCTTGTTACGCGGAGTTTCTACTTCTGATGCCTTTGTAACTAATCAGACACCTGATCATAATATAGATGTAACGTCATAATGGCCCTAACGATAATGATGAAACGTGCCAAAGGTCTTCTCCCTAAAGCCCTTTTACTATTTCTATGTATATACAGTACATCTCCGAGAATATGCAAGCAAATCGAATAGGAAAAATCGAATTAGGAACAACATTATTAGCAAAGATACAGCGTTTTCAATTTCGTAGCCACGTTTATAAAGTATTTTGTGCATGTTCCTATTAATATTTTGTATTAGTTCGAATAATATGAAAAGTATACTTCTCCCGGATAATTCCACA
Organism: Rhaphigaster nebulosa; assembly: GCA_948150685.1. NCBI lineage: Eukaryota > Metazoa > Arthropoda > Insecta > Hemiptera > Pentatomidae > Rhaphigaster > Rhaphigaster nebulosa. Next base: position 100,208,490 of record OX411306.1, on the reverse strand, counting down.
TGCTTTTTTGAACGAAAATGAACTGATCTACTATTCTAAACTAAAAAAATAAAATCCTAAAAAAAAAAGATTCAACAAACAATTTATGGACTGGACTTAGCACCCAAAGAGGTAAGGATGGACGGTAAGAGGTGCGTGGACGGACACACTAGATATTGTTTCCATAATGGTAATTGTGTAAGGTTTAAAGTTTCCTTGACTGGCACATATGCCTTATAACATATGTTCAATGTCTTAAATATAAAGACAAAATTATTGTGGCGAATGCCTGAATTGCATGAAATGAAATAAAAAAAAAAACCAAACACGTACAAATAATGATATTTATAAAATGAGTTCATTATGGACTTAATATAGTGAGAAGAAAATAAAAAGAATATGGGAAAATGAAGAGATAATGCAGGTCTAAGGGAGGCGGAGATAATAAAAAAGTTTCGCTGGGAGTAGCTGCTAAATGGCTGTATAAGGGAGCAGCACCACCTCATCCCTTTTTATATAGCCTCTGATCCAGCGCGTAAATTCCTTTACTCCAGGTCTGCCCTATTCCAATTTTTTCAGTATGTATATTAATTAACAACTATATGGGGCGTAAAGTATGTGAAAGATTTAAAATAGGAAAGATCTGAAAAAAGGAAAAATTTAACAAGTTTTCCTTCCATGAATAGAAATAATATACATATATAACTACTGCAATAATATATATATATATACATATATACTTTTTTTATTTTTTTGTCTCCAAATATTCATTTGCAACTGTTGAGAGATTGTTGACCATCAGCCAATTGTCCGACTACAATAGGAATTAATGACGTATCATGCAACGAGCAGGACAGTACTCAGTAAGAGGAAGACCCTGGTTTGATTCAGTTAACTTGGTTGAAAGGAAGGTGATCCCTCATCTAGCATCTTTTTAATCTCCTCGCATTGATCGGCATGACAAAAGCTATCTTGCCGATCAATGCGAGGAGATTAAAAAGATGCTAGATGAGAGATCACCTTCCTTTCAATCAAGTTAACTACTGGTTTCTAAAGCAGAAACGTTGGCAAAGATTGTAAGACCTCAGGTGTTGGTAGATGTAAGTCTGGTAGAGCTTTGTTATTCACCTACCAAGGTGGTTTTTATGCATTTTTTAAAATGTAATAGTTGTTCAGTCCGCTTTTTAATACATTTGATCATCTAAATGATAAAGAACATATATTTTTATTTTCACTTATTTTTTATTATATCTGAAAAACCTTCCTGTTTTATTTTTAACTCATTGTTTTCATGATTGGTATCTTCAGTTTTTTTACTTTTAATTTCCTTCTTTTTGTTCTTGTTCATACATTAAATATATTTTTATAAAAAAAGGAATTGGTAGGTCGTAATGGCCCAATCAACTGATCGGTTTTTTCTTTCTCCTATTCCAACTAAATATTCTTAAAAATCGGTTCTGTGCATTAACAAATAATAATTTATGACCAATAGTTTCACAGTTTGAAGGCCGCCAAATCTTCAGTTTTATGAAATCTAGTTGTTGAAACAATCAGATATATGCACTTATTCTAAACGAATCCCATTAAAATTCCTTTTTACATAAAATATTTTAAAAATTATAGATAATTAGACAAAATAAATGGTAGCTCCCCTCCTCCTATAAATATATATATATATATATATATATATATATATATATATATATATATATATATATATATATATATACATCGTGTTAAGATAAATGACTTGAAGATTGTGTTTAAAAGAGCAATTAAGATATTCAATTATCACAGAACACTTTATTAGTGATAATATGTGAAGTAAAATATTAGCCTATAATTTATAATTTTTGCCGTTGCAGTAAAGTTATGCTGGAACAATGTAAAACAAGCGATAACTTTCAGTTGGCAAACAATATTTTGTTGTTCCTTAACAAAGTTTGGTCCTCCCAAAAACAATTACTTCCTCCTTTGCTGAAGACTAAAACTTGAGATATAAAACAAAGAATAGAAAGAATTCTGACTAAAGACTAAACCACTTATTTTTATTTTTACTGCCACTTTCATGCTAAGATGGGTAATAACTCGAATTAGTTGACATCATAGTATAGAAGGATCAATCTAATTAGGGATTGATAAATTATTTACCACTTCTTTAATTTTGTTTCGGAGTATACGAAATAAATTTTAATGATTGTGTAGCTAAATACACGGGAAAAACTGGAAGATCGCTAAATCAGATTAATTAAATCAAATTAAAGGAACATATACGTGTATATAATAATAAGACAGAGAATTCCAACTCTGCAATTCATTTAAATGAAAAAAAAAAACATAAATTCATCAAAGACTCAGGAGTTAAATTCATACATCACGTTGAAAATAGCCCCAAATCAAATATATATAAAGCACTTGAAATAATAAAATCCTTCAAATACCATTCAGATTTTTGCTTAAATGACCAAATAAATATCTCCAATAGTTCAATCTTAAATTTATTTCCATCTAGAACAGAAAAACCAACTACTCACCGGCATTCTTAATCTTAATGCATTGCTTAAAGAATTAATTAGATAACAAAATAAATTTAATTGAAGAAAAAAATTTGTTGTCAATAAAATATAATAAAAATACTTTTCAGTTGAAGAGTGAGGGGAAAAAAATGGGAAGTCACTTTTCTTTTTCAATGGATCAGAATAATAGATTCTGAATCTGGAAAATAACACGAGAATTAAGAAATATTAGCCATTGAAGTTTCATCCATAAGGTGAAACTATAAATATGTTTTCCCATAATCTAATGGCTTGGGAAAATGCGTCTTTTCATTCTGACCTCTTTAAAATAAAAAGCTGCTTTCCTGCTTTTTTCTCCTTGCCCTTCAACTGTTTCAATCGAAAGCTCTATCATTCTTTAGTACCTTGTTTGTTTGCTCGAGTCTCTGTGAAGAAACACACATTTGAACGGCACATGAACACATACGAATTAATCACAAACGATTCCATGATGAACTTGAAAATTTGCTCATGAAATATCAGATTTACACGCAGATAATTTTTTTTGCTTGCCTCTTTTAAATACCATTTGTAACATGCTTGTGTAGTGGATATGTGCCACAATATACGATTTCTAATATTCGAGTTATTATTATTAAGGGCCGAGGTTTTTTCAATAACCGGCATTACTGAAAAAACCTCGGCTCTTAAACCGTTTACGTATAAACATCCTACCTTTCGTTTCTTTAATTGTTAGTTCAGTGCGATAAGAAACCAGTACAAACCTTTCTGGTTGATATAATCCATTTAAACCTTGGTGAGTACCAACATGTATTTCTTGTCTTAATTAAATTTACAATTCATAAATGTTTTATGATACTGATTTAAATTATATCTAATTTAATATGTATAATAATACCAAACTATATTTTGAATTTTTTTTTTTTTTTTAATTTTTGTGTGTTTTTAGAACTGAAGATAAATGTATAACATTCGAAACTAGTTTTCAATAAAACAAAATTATAGAAGTGGCAAATAATTTATCAATCCCTAATAATAACTCGAATATTAGAAATCGTATATTGTGGCACATTTCCACTACACAAGCATGTTACAAATGGTATTTGAAAGAGGCAAGCAAAAAAAATTATCTGCGTGTAAATCTGATATTTCATGAGCAAATTTTCAAGTTCATCATGGAATCGTTTGTGATTAATTCGTATGTGTTCATGTGCCGTTCAAATGTGTGTTTCTTCACAGAGACTCGAGCAAACAAACAAGGTACTAAAGAATGATAGAGCTTTCGATTGAAACAGTTGAAGGGCAAGGAGAAAAAAGCAGGAAAGCAGCTTTTTATTTTAAAGAGATCAGAATGAAAAGACGCATTTTTCCAAGCCATTAGATTGTGGGAAAACATGTTTATAGTTTCACCTTATGGATGAAACTTCAATGGCTAATATTTCTTAATTCTCGTGTTATTTTCCAGATTCAGAATCTATTATTCTGATCAATTGAAAAAGAAAAGTGACTTCCCATTTTTTCCCCCTCACCCTTCAACTGAAGAGTATTTTTATTATATTTTGTTGACAACAAATTTTTTTCTTCAACTAAATTTATTTTGTTATCTAATTAATTCTTTAAGCAATGCATTAAGATTGTTTGCTGGTATTTCTAAAATATTATTCATTGCATCAACTAAAAATTCTTAAATTAAGAATTTAATTTTTTTATCTTAAGACCTTTTTATGATGTCCATAATCCTATTATATATGAAGTGATGCCATAAATGTTTATTAAATTGAGTTTAACAGTATTGGGAGTATTCGAGAATAGTATTGGAAACAAAATATACAGAAAGAAGTAAAATTGATATTCTGAAACGATTTGGATAGTTAAACCTTAATGATTGTTAAAAATATATATCAGCGTATTAAAAAAAATAATAATAAAAAAAATAAGCAAAAATAGAATGTCTCATGTCAATTAAAATATTTTTCTACTTAAATTTTGATCCCGAGAATCAAGCTATTGAACTTAAGAGTGCATGGAAAGAAGCTTTTAAAGAATCTTGGAAACACACAAAACGAAAAGAAGAAAATTATGGTTTTAAGAGAACATATCAGCAATAAACAATAAAAAATCAACAATATACAGTCCACCTTAATACATAAACAAACAAAACTGTAAAATCTGTTCAAATGGGTGCCTTGTTTAATTCAAATCATATTCTAATAGTGCCGAAAATCATCCGTGATATCAGCGTAACGATTAAAATATCTTCCTAAGGAATGAGACCATACCTATGAAACATGAATATTTAATTTCGATTTGCGAGTTTTTTTTTTAAGCTGACTTAATTTGTTATATTTTTTTTTTATTATTATAATACCTTAATACTAAGTTGCGAATGAATAATAGAAGATATAGAATGACTAATAGAATTAAATATAGAATTCATTTTTTTTAACCCCTTAACAACAAGCTAAGCAGGTTCCAGCGTTCAATGCACTATTGTTTTGCAAAATGGTATTCTTTTACGCCGTGATCACACGGTCCACTCCTTATACTTTCTTTTAATATGACTGACAATACATTACGTGATCTTAAAATGGTCGAAATTATACAAGGCCCTTTTTTTCAAATTATTAACACTCGTTTAAAACTTTGTGAGTGGCTTCTATAACGTAGCCTACAACTTTTTTATCTATGGAAATTCTCAAAATGGGTTTCCAATCTGGATATCTTGAAACACATCAATATAGTGGTATACTAAAAAGGTATGAACAACCCTTTGCTTTCCACTTGAATCGTGAGATAATTTAATTTTTAAAAAATCTAAACAAAAAAGGCCAGCAAAAATGTTGGCTCGTTTGGAGTGATCCCCACTTCGAACATGTCAAAATAACGAGGGTGTAAAAATTTATCAACAATGAGCTGATTTTCATGCAGCTGTTAAATAAATACCAGTAGTATTAAATGGTCATGCCGGCATACAATTTTCATGGGCAGCTTTTTCAGACCTAAGCCTTAAACATGTCAATTTCAGAATAATCATTTTACTGATTAACACTTTTCGACACATGATTGCGAATCTATTTTGCAATTAACTCATGCAGCTGCCTACAAACACATTGAGCCGTATCACTTAATCTGTTAAAATGAGATGATAGAACTTCACATTTTTTGGGTTATTCACTTTTATTTCGAAAACTATGTGTTCTGGCGATTAAACTAGTCTAATCGAAATTAAAGCTGCCAAAATTTGCTAACAGATTGATTTCATTCATTTTTTCTCTAACTCGCATAGTCTCCGAGACATCCACGCTCATATTTCGCTATTTTTTTTTTAATTTACCTCACGCTCTTTTCATTATCAGATTAGGTAACTGTTTAGCTGTCTTTTTCTTCCAATTTTTCAATTTCTTCTTTTTATATCTCGGAAACAAAACAAATTATCCAAAATGAAAATGAGTAAAATTTTTATTTCTAGATAAATTAAAGAGTCGACAAGGATTTCGCTAGAATTTTACAATCTAGCATGAAAAAGTCGGTAGATTCTCTCGAAAATAATCTCCTTATATCATAAATTGTCAGTTTAATAATAAAAAGAGTTGCTTCAGAGAAAAAGATATAGTCTAGAACTAAGTTAAAAATAAAAACTACTGAGAGCTAAGTGATAGAAAACTGGCAGAGATCCGACTCCAAGTGACCTAAGGTACTAAATACGTAATCGCACTTTGGAGTTAGAAGTCGGGTCGGGTCAGACATCCCGTCATGATCCCGTCACAAATATTGAGCAACGAACACGAATTTAAGAAGTGTAATTCTACAGCAGAAAGGAATCTTTAATATGTGTCAAAGTTCATTGTTTATTAACCTGAATGTATCAATCAGATGAATAAATAAAATAAAGAGATTCGGGTAATTTAGCTTTATCTCCATTGAAATAAACTAAATATATATATATATATATATATATATATATATATATATATATATATATATATATATATATAGTTAATAAACATTGATAAACCTTTTTGCCACAACACAATTTTTAAATTACATTTTATATACTATTCAGTGAATTTACATTTATATACTTTTTTATTTTTTATTAATTTTTAATTTACATTATATATTATATTATTATACTTATTACATTATATTTATATACTATACTGTGAACACGTCTAATTAGTAAAATAAAATTTTCTTGTCAAAGGATTGGAGAGTGGGGTGCGCTGAGCTAAGGCGATAGAGAACAGGTACTGGTTGGGAGAAACATTTTTGGCTGTAATACATCGCCACCATGGACGTTGCTATAAAAATGTATTGAAAGGGATAGAATCTAAAAGTGCCCTACAATTTTTACCGGATTTTCTAACTATATTAAATATTTTAATGTCCCCAACTGTATTGTAAAATATTGTAATTTTCTCCAACTCTTTTTTTTCAATTAACTATTGCGAAAGTTCACACTTGACAAGAAAAAAAAAATCTGTTCAAACACAATATTGTATCTATAAAATTCCAATTTCTTACACAAAAGGTATGAATGAATCCATATAGTATAACACTTTTAGCTCCAATATATAATGTACCTAAGGATGGCATGTAATGCCGAAACTTTGTAAAATAATAAAATAAAGTTGGTGAAGTAAAATACAGCCCATTATTCTTAATCGAATTAAACATTTCTTCACCTAAATCAAAAAAATATCTGATGTGGAAGACACATGATTTTCTTGTACGCCTATAAAACTATAAATCGATGGCTCAAAAAGTGATCCAGAATTTGGTTACAGGTTTCCAAAGATTGCAGTATTTCAAAAACAATACAGGGCGTCGCGACATCCATCTATGGACACACAAAAGCTCTTGTTTCTGGAGGTTTCATTCCGTTATTATATGTCGTTTTTTTTTAGTAGCTTACAAGTTCACAAGAGATTTCTTCGTGTTCCGTGGCATTAGAACTGTCACTGTCATTGGATAAAGCATTGGAAATCGACTTATACGATACTTATATTATATCTTATATTATAACTTATATCTTATTCTCTTGCTGCAGACTCAGAAATGGGGAGGAAAATAAGTATTCTACACTCAATTTTAACACTTAAAACGAGTAATGAAAATGTTTGATTAGAGTGGGGAACTAAAATCGCGTCTGTAACCTTTATAATTCGCGTTGGAACCATATAATCTCTCTGTATAATTTTTGATGGATGTTCATGATGACCATCAAGTAAAGCACCCTTTTCGGCTCACAAATTTTAACAAAAATCTAGTAAATATATTCATATTCATATAAAAGCCCTATTTAGCAAATTTGAGATGTTTAAATATAATCTTTGATGAAAGTCTAAAATGATATCCAAGTAAAGTACCAGTATGCCAAAGTACCACTATCGGTATACCAATTGCAACCCAAATTAATTATGTTATTTATATTTATTTGCGGGTCTCATACACCAAATTTGTGAAATTTCACATTATATTTTAATATAATTTTCTATGAAAATCAATAGTGACCTTCGTATACCATTTCCGGTAATCATGTAGTGGCCAAAAAGGGAGGTTCACAACTAGATTTTACAGGAATCCTAAATACAAAATTTCAACTTTGTACGGCTAGCCGTTTTTTTTTCGAGATACGCCAGTACGAACATATGTATGAACGTACGTACAGACGTCACGACGAAACTATTCATTGTCTAATTGGAACATTTTTTGTGAATTTAAGTTTTTGTGAGCAACCAATTTCTTATTCAAAGTAGTGGTTATGCAAAGAAACTGTAGAAAAATTGTTTTTTTTTTTTTTTAAGAATAATGTTGGTTGTAGTACAAGAAATTTTAATTTTTTCAGTTGCGATGTATTTCTTATATTTGTGTATGCAAAATTTTAATGATTTTTATGAGATATGAAGTTTTATCTTAATTTTAGCGAAGACTTTCGATAATTTCGCAATAAAAATTCGATCTAAGAAAAACAATTTTACTTTATTATGATGTATGTTAATTTTGTATTATATGTATACAAAATAAATTGTTATATAATTAAAACTATAGTTATTGCTAATTAGTGAATTATCACAACAGATAGTATATTTTGTTTTGCGATACATAACATTGCCAGAGTTTGGAGGCATGGCTTCATCTCAAACTTAAATATGCATAGAATTTAGTTATTCCAATTTAAAAAAAAAAATAGCATTTTAATTATTTATCCTTTTAGGGCAAAATCAATTTCAAGGACAAATCTCAAAATACTTCTCATGCAAATCCCGACGAAGCGTCCGGAAATTGGTTTTTTATGATAAAATCATTGGCTGATATTATCACTATGGTGTGTCTGGAGCCATGTCTGGAGACATAGCTTCATCTCAAACTTTAGGTAATCTATGTAAGATTTCCGATAGTAAAATTTAATTAGATAGATTAAATTTTGAAATAATTTCTGAGCTAAAACAATGAAATCGATAAAATGGGTTTAACCCAGGTTTCTAAAAAACAGACCGTTGTGCACTATTTTAGCTGTTCATCATATTTACTCTGTAATCTCAGGTAGTCAAGTTTTCACTGTTTGGCTGGTTTCACCATGACCTTGGATCTACTTTATTTCACTTTTTAGAAAATCTAAACTTTTTTGTTATATTCTTAATAAATAGACGATTTGCCACAGCAATTTGAGAGATTTCGTTTTTTAAAAAAGTTATAGTTTGCGAAATAAATATCCAATTAATCAATTAAATTTTGTCATCAAAAATAGTTATTGAATATTCTATTATAATGAAATTATTGAATCAGCAAAAAATATTTAGTTCTATTCAGCCGTTTTCAAATAAACAACCTAATAAATCCTAATGAATTTTGTCGCTATCTATCGAAAAAAAATCTTACTAAATGCCGGTGAGGTTCAGCCTTAACACTAGGCTGGCATGTCCTCTAAACTGCAATGACCCACCTGCGATCTCTGTATTCACTGTATAGTGAGAGAAACTAAAAAAAAAATCAGTTTCCGATCTCCCATATAGGTCGTGACTAATATCGGGTTTAAATCGAAAAGTCTCCAGAAGACTTTGTCTCTCATTCCAATCTATTGGGAGTCTCTTCGTTTGAATGGCTCTGCCTGCGACTGCATTTCATCTCCCTCTATTATTCTGATCTCTCATACCTATGCCCTCTAGAAAAAAAGCTACATCAACCCACGTACTCTTCTTCTAAATGAAAACGACTTGGTCTATTTTTATGAACCTTGGTACCTATGCTTGTAATTGTCCCACTAAAAGTCCATTACCGGTAATCAGTCAGTCCCTTTTTTTTTTCACTTTTTCTGTGGAGGGATGATATCTGTGCTTTAAAATTACTACAACAATTTTGATGAAACCTAATACACATGTTTATTATCAGCTTACTAAAAATCTATAAGGGTTAAATTAGCCTCACTCGTTTTCTTTTGGAGAAATTATCAGCATTTTGCCAATGTCTTAGACGATTTTGAGCAAATTTGGTGTATTTCTTATAGGCCGACTAAAATCGTTTAAGATTTAAGCTCTATTTCTTTTTTGTTGACCACAGCAAGCTTGATACTAATCTAGAAGAGGAATCAGTTTTGAACTATCTTAGAATCATGCAGGAAGCCCATAAGTGCACATGAGACTGCTACAGGAATGATCTAAACCACAAAGGCTGATGAAAAAATTGATAGTCCTCATTTCCTATCCTCATCTTTGTTTTTATATAGAGAACGCGTACGAGACATGTTTGTACTACCACTGGGTTTACTTGTGACAAACCGTTCGCTAACACCATAGTTAAAACCATCCAAAATGTCAACTTCACGGTCCACAGTAATATGTTTTATTTGCTATTATCAAAATATGCGCTTTATCTACTTTTTCAACTTGCTTTTATTGTATATATTTTGGCTCTGGAGGAATCAATTTCTTGTCTACGCTTATTCAACAATCAGAACTAGCTTTTGAGTACCCACAGAATATAATACAGAAAAAAAAGAAAGACATAAAGACTATTACCCATGCCACAGATTCCTCACTTCCTGAGTTATTAAAGAGAAAAGGAAATCAAGGGCGTCGACGTATCTTAAGTTTCTAAATTATCCTAATTATTTTACCAAACCACTTTTTATCATCACACGCGGCAATACATGCGTTTTACTAACCGTTTAAAGATATTATATTTTTGGAAATAATCGGACAAAATATTACATGATTACCTCATAAACCAAAGTGTTCAAAGTCAGGATGACCACAATATAACTATTGTGGTCACCCTAACTTTGACTTTTTCAACCCTCACTTCGTTATAAAGTGAAATGAATCTATGGTATACTGCTAATAAAAATATTAGAATCCATAGACAAAAATAGTTTATCAAAATTAGAAAAACTCAACGCCTATTGTCATGAGCCTTAATACGTTCCTTGTGCGAATAAAGCCGTATTTATTGTTTTTACCTAATCAACATTATTAATATTTTTTTAACCTAAACCGAAACTGATAAATGTAATTAATAAAATTTAAATTTAATAGGGTTAGTTCAATTGAATATTGTGCTGATAATGAACACAAAAGTCATATAAACAGAGATAATTGTTTAATGGCTTATCTATAATATATCGGTATTATTTGTTCGTTTCGCTTCATAAGAAACAAATATATCTGTGTTTTATCCGGATTCTACCACTAATTGATATTGATAATATAATAATGACATAAGTACGTACGATATGTTTTCAATTCCAAGATGCATTAATTTTTTGTTTTTCCATAAGAAGACATTACATTCCATCAAGGAATATGCTTCGGTTCAAACAATATCTGTTAATTTCAAACACTGAGTAATCGCATAGAATGTTTTATTATTAAGTTTTATCCATGGCAGAGACAGGTGTCGTGGAGTTATAATCCTTTGAAATAATGCTCACTCAGACCATGTTGTGTATGGAATTATTTTAGTTTGTAATTTATGATTTTTAGCATGTATAAATGTATGTATTGAGTGTTAATGTAATTTATTGTGATTTGTAATTTGATGTCGAAGTTGAATTTATATAAATGTTGCGCTTCGTCGAACGTTGTCTAAATCAGTTTTAGTCACCTAATATTTCAAATTTGGTCCATTTTTTACTTTCAATTACCTATATATGAAACACATTGTAGGAGGAAGGTAATGCAATAGTCAAAATTTCGAATCCGGTTTTTCAATGAAAATACAAGTTTTATGATCCTTTGAGCCCAAATAACCAAGTTTCGCAAAATGGTCCGTGAGTGTATGTGTGGTGTGTGTGTAAAATTATATATAGTATTTAAGGTAGATAGGTACATGCTTGGGGTGTAACAACTTTTTTGTTAAAATCGAAATACACTATTCTTTTACAATTTCGGATTTTGATGAAAGTCTTCTCCTTAAAGCCTATGCATATGTAGCACATCATCGAGAAAAAAAATTTAGTCATATTTCTTGAACAAATCCACTTACTGATAGGTTAATTAGTTTATTAATGACTACTGACTGTCAGAGAAGATAGTACGGCACAGTGAAAGTGATGGTAAATACCATAAAAGTGATAAGCAGGAGTGTTAAAGGCAAGAAAGAGACGTAGGATGAGGAATAAGGTAGGTGCGATAGTAGCTCGTTAGGGGCCGGAGATGGGCTGATAACGTTAGGGCTCTGGAGGTAGGGCCTTATCTTGCGACAGCTTCTCCTCGCCCGTCCCATCCTACCTCCCAATATACAGGCTCTATTTAACCCCTAACTTCGTCACGTCTTTTACTCAGAGAAATTGCAATTAGAGTTGCGGCGATCTTAGGACGCGCAAAAGTAAATAGGAATTAAATCAGAACTGTGGACAGAGCCTCTGAATGGGTAATTTAAACTAATATTTTAAATTAAATAAAAACATAAGATAATCAAAATACTTTTTTTTTTAATTTGATTTATATGTTTGTGTACCATGATAAGTAGGAGTAAAATAGTGAATATAGCAACATGGATTTTTAAAAAATACTGGGTGGGACAGAAATAACTGATACATTTTGAAGGGCTGTAAGAACACAAAAACAATTTCTCTATAAAAAAAAAACTGGCTTTATTTTTTAAAAGTACATTGAAAACAAATTTTTTTCAGCGAGTTTTAAAAATCCCATCTTCCAAATGTGATTACACAAACCTTTATTGACTAAGCATTGCCAAAAACGAAATTTAGCATAACTTTGCGACATTTCTGGTGGAATGGCTTTGATTTCATCTCGCCTGATTCTCACCTTTAAACCACTGAGAATCCAGATTGGTATTTAAACACGTTTTCCTTGAGATATCCTCGGAAAAAAAAGTTGCATGGAGATAAATCTGGCGACCGTTCCGGCCATCCCAAGTCACCCCTAAAGGGATCAACACAACAGGAAATATTTCCCTCAAAACTCCAAGCGAACGTCGTATGACGTGTGAGCCGTGGATCCATCTTATTTGGAGTACCTCCTCTGCGTCGATTTCATCCAACATAAGGCATAGAATAGTCTCCAACAGGTGCAGGTAATGGTCTAAGTTCACAATTACCGTTATATCCCTTACCCTCAAAAAAGTTAGGCCAATAATACCCATGTCACTAAGAATCGTCCACAGTGCTCTTCCTTAATTCCATCGTCATTGCACCATCAATGATTCGGAGGACGTCTTCGGCAATGCGTAGTCTATAAAGGCAGGCATTTGGTAGAACTAATTTTTAAAAACTAATGAAATAAAACATTCTCCAATGTATTTTTTGAAAATAAAATTAGTATTTCTTTTTTTCTTGAGACATTGGTATGTTATGTACAGTCCTTAAAACTGTGTCAGTTATTTCTGTCCCATTCTGTATATTAATGGAACTGTATTACAATCACAATATGTAAATGTTCTATTTGATGACAGTAACAGAAGAAACTACACATTGGTAGCACTAAGTTTACTTCAGAAAATTCCGATGACATATAAAAAAAGACGCTACAGAGGCGTCATCAGGAATAAATAATGTAACCATATCAAAATGTGGATTTATAATTGGTATGAAGTTCATACCGAGGAAATAGGTCCTTCGGCCCAAATCAGCAACAATGCACAGGGGAATGTAGATATTGTGAACTGGATGCGAGAAGAATTCGAAAGCCCAAGAACTTATTTACATATGTCAGTATAGCCTATTGTAGCCATGATATTATAATATGCAGCCCTATTATAACTGAGTTTTTTTTAATTATTCGGAAGTTAAGAGCGTATCTCTGAACTTCTGGTGTATTAAGCATGTCTATACAATACGTATTCCAGTCTTGTAAAAGTTGGTGTTGTATTATAAGTAAATCGCTTGTCTGAGTTACGTTCTTGTAAGCGATACTCTTCAACAGGGATGGGTGGAATATTATAAAAGGATACTTCAGAAAAGAATATTGGTTTAGGATAAAAGGAATAAATTAAAATGGCTTGTTATTTCACAACTGCTTATTAACTTCATTGATTTTTTTAAAAATATGATTTATTAATTTATGTTTTCTATTTAAACAAGTTTGTTAAAGTTTTCAAGAACACCAATGAATGCTTCAAAATTTTTAAACAAAAGAATCAGAAAAAAAAAAATTGAAGTTTTAAATTTATATTATATTTAATTTTTCTAATACGTTTATGATGATCTGACATTCTTGTATGTTTTAAAAAATATCTTAAAAATTCTCAGATTCAGTTAATTAATTTTTAAAACGAATCGTATATTTTGAGAAATTTTCCCTTGCGTTAAAACATTTTCTACATAAAATACTTCATATGGATTCGAAGGGTTTTCCATATTTACCTTAGAGAAACATGAATTGGGAATATATAAAAAGATTTTTCATCACGACTATCCACATCTTCATCACCAGATAAGTGAAATATAAGAATTTAAGAAAATATCTCTGCGTGGAGTTAATATCTCTGAGCTGAACCTACAGAAGCTGTTCTTCAAAATACTTTGTAATTTACATTTCTTCTTGAGAGTTTTCTATTTTTAAACGCTTGTCCGCAGTCATGAAGCAAAACATGATAAGTGAAGACCACTGTAGTATGCATGGAGTACATTTATCTTTACTGCTATGTTTTATCGACACTACTACGGACTAACGATATAACAATAAATTTGTTTGCATTCAATTCGAATCTTTAAAAAATACGTATAACATGCATAACTTACTACCATGACAGAAGAGCCCATAGGAACATAGATAAAACCTAAATCTGAGAATGAACAGTTAAAAACTCATCCTCCCTCCTATATATTGCATAATATAATTCATCAAAAGTTTGTTGTTGAAAATATAAATTTGTAACTTTTCTTTGACGAAAAAGTTGTAATGAAAAAGTTGTAATTTTGAACACTGGAAACAATGAAATTAAAATCCTCAGTGCTCGGTCCTGCCTCGAAATAATACCATTTTAACCTACCTATCTACTCTCTCGAATAAAACTATGGAGTAAAGAAAAATTAAGGAATGTTAAATGTATTTTATATTACTAATACATCGTTTGAGAACTATTGCTCAGAATTATAAGATCCCATCCAGATATTCAACATTCCATCGAAACTGATCCGACCATCCTAATATTATGGTCACTATCTATATCCACCCTTCCCTTATTCCAAGATTAAACAGCAGTGCTCTCGAAATCTCTCGGTAATTGCACTCTGAACCTTGCAGAGTTCAGTTTTTTCCGTCTAGAACAGTATTCCAGTTTTTTTGCATGTGCATCTACATAATTTTATGTACTGATTATATACTAGATTTTTTATTATTGTGTGCAAGTTAATCCTTAGTTTTTAATCTCTCTCTCTCTCTCTCTCTCTCTCTCTCTCTATATATATATATATATATATATATATATATATATATATATATATATATATATATATATATATATATATATGTATGTATGTATATATATATATTTATATATATATATATATATATATATATATATATATATATATATATATATATATATAAATATATATATAAAGGAACCCATTAAATGGGTAATGGGGTAATAGGGAGCTCAAAATAAAGCCATTTTTATTTTCACGCGCCCCGAAGACGGTTTCAATGTCTCGGAAAAAAAATATAATGAAAGATATATACATATTTTATATTATTATATTTTTTTCTAAGGTATTGAAACCGTCTGCGGGGCGCGTGAAAATTATAATGGCTTTATTTTGAGCTCTCCCTTACCCCATATATATATATATATATATATATATATATATATATATATATATATATATATATATATATATATATATATATGAGAAATGATATAAATTTAAAACTTTTCGGTGTCAACATATGGCAAATGATTATTGCTTTATATAGACAGTTGTTCGACTGCCCATAGTGGTATGATTTTTCATGATACCAATGAAATTTTTCATGTGTTTAACCAGCCAGACCAAAAAAAAATGTGTAAAGTTTGAAAATGACTTTATATTAAGTTTTAAGTCCTGATAATGAAAATATGATAAAATATACCTTTACATTGGCTTTTACGAGGCCAATGAGGTTTAAAGAAAAAAATTCTTTAACATATTAAAAAACCGGCTGTCTTAAAATTAGAATAAGTAAATTTTTTCGTTCATGTCGGTACATTTGTCATTATCATTGCTATTTTCATAAAGAGGCAGTTTTTAATACCACTTTTACTAAATACTTTTATGATGTAAAAATAAAACGAAATGTCTGTAAGAAATATTTTTATATACTCAAAATACTTCTACGTCCAATAACTGAGTTGTTACTTAGTAGAAGAAGTAGCAGATGAATAATCGTTATTACATGAAATACTATATGAAATTTCTTATTTAAAATCCAATTAAATAAAATTTTGATAAGATTTCAGGAACGGATTTAGCTTGGTTTTGTACAAAACAACTCATATCTCTAACATCGAACCATACGGCTGTTGGCTTTGACAGATCCATCGAATGAATTTCATGGATTCGTGATTATCTATACACAAATTTGCCCCTTTGTAAGTAATTTTACTCTATCCACCGAATTTTCAATGGCCAAAACAAGCCATCCTTCGAAAAGCAACATCAATGAATAATAGCCGATCCTTATCAAAATACTGATAATGATTCACGTTATTGACCAGCTATTTTCAATCTCCTAAGATATATAACAGGCTGAGAACAAAGGCGTTGAAAGGGTAGATAGTGTATTGAGAAACTGGACGGCGATAAGATAGTGATAGAGGAATAGGACCTGTTCGGGGCTCATCCCTATCCAATATCTCCTCCATCCCCCTCTCAATCTAAAAGCGCTTATATTTCATACACTAGGCAGGGAGGGAATTTTTCACTTGACTGGAAACAACCCTATATCGAAATTATCATTCAATTCTGAAACTCGGATCTTTTGTAAATTCGATAATTGACAAGAGATAAATTGTTTGCAACTCCTTGATTCTTGTAAAAATATTACAGCAACTCATGGTCAATCGTAAACATTGAATAAATTATTTTAAAAAGGATTTATCATTTAAAAATATTGAAGTTTCGCACCGTTTATTTACTTTCAAAAAAATTTTGTTGAGAATTTGAAAGATTATACTCAAAATATATCTTCATTATTACCAAAGAAGCTCTTTGTAGATCAATAAAAATAAATAACTTTGCTGGTTATAGAAGTGATTGTAATATAATTTCTGTCAATAGATTCTAGTGTAAAAATGTCTGATGAAAACGATGTTGAGAAGTCTACCATTCCCAGGAGGTGCATATTAATTACATTTTATTAGAAAAGCATAGTTCTTAAACTATTGTAATCTATTATATATAAATCGGCTCAAATGCTTTTCACTGCCAAACGGATGATCTACTTAAAAAATGCCAGAGGAAAAATTTGTAGTTCAAACTCTTTAGTTTCTTCTTCTTCTTCTTCTATCGGCACAACAGGCGCTTGAAGCTGCCCTTTGGCTTGCTCAACAGCTGTCAATCATTTCTCTCTGTCTCTTGCATAGATAACACAGATTCCCAGGCAATTTTGCATACGAATCCATTGACAGATATTATATTATAATTATTTCTAGGATAACTAATAATTATACTAGACAATTGTGGTTAAATCTATCCTTGATATCAGATGTCACTGATAGGAAAAACTGTTATTTTATAAACGTAACATATGACTGTATTAAAATTAAGATTTTCTATCTTTCAATTTTTTTTTTATTCTTGTCTCCTCTTTAGTTTGTCTAAATATCCTGAGCTTACGATCATGGCAGGATAAATGTTCTTAGTTTCCAGTCGAGGACGTCATGGAATCAAAACTAATCTCAAAATATAAATTCCAAAGTAAATCTTCTCTGATTATTCTTAAAAATGTTTGGCCAAAAAATAAAATATGTTTTCCTATTATTGATAAAAGAAAAATTTAAAGTATTTAACAGTTAAATACTTAATAATACACAATGCTTTATACTTAATAATAAAATCTACAGTTACTGTAGATTTTATTTTTTATTTTTTAAACAATAAATATGGCAATGAACATTTTAACCGTGGTGTCCAAAGTAATTGCTTGTAAATGATAAAGTGTAGTAACATTTAGAAAATTATTATGCAGAATGGAAGGAACTATATTCAGCCATGGTACCGTCTTAGAATAAAAATCCCTTCAAAAGACTAACCATTCATTTCGAGTAGGCTCATTAAGTTAATGATTTGCCAGTAATTAATGACCTGACTGCAATCCACAAAAAACTTCATGTCAAAACGGCTATCCGTCTTTTTCTGTTATAAAAAGAAATATCTAACAATGGAAGCTGGTGAATGTAGGCTTTCTAAAACATTTTCTTATAGGCCACTTTCTTTCTTTATGTCTTCATCAGAAAAATCAAGCGCCTTAACGATTTTTTCTAAAGGAACCCCAAACTAGAGGAAAATATACTAAAATGAAAATTAAAATATCTATATTGTGTGTTTGTATAAAATTTAAAAATTCAACTTAATAAAAAAATACATGAAATTATTGTTAGTAATGACATATGTGCTAACACCATAAGAGAAGGAAGGAGAAAAAAAAAAGGTCTATGATTGTCCCGGTGGAGCTACCAATGTCCGGAAATAGACGAGCAGTTTTCTAGTCAATATCACACGATGATATGTTTCAAGAAGTTAAAAAAAAAAAAGTATTCTGTTCAAAACATTTAATGTTTAATCTAGTTATCTGAATCCAAATTGATGTTCGAGAAGTACACTTTAACGAGTAAATGGTTCAAGAATCAGTAAATATGTTATATGTTGCACTTGAAAAAGAAATGCTTTACCTCGGGATAAATTAGGCTAAACATATACTACGGATACGCTAAGGATTCGATTATAGCCTATCACTCAATAGAGTCAATTTCTGATTGAAGCAGTTCAACGATATGAAAAGTGCGAATTAGTGCGGATCCATGAAACGACAAAAGGGGAGTATGCGACAAAAAAATAGAAGAAGAATTTCTTTGTCGAAAGGCATCATTAGAAGTCTGTCTGGACGAGACCTAACCTTGGTGGAAGCAAAACCTCCACGCTCAAAAGGATTCCTTGTTAAAAAAAAAAAAAAATTGTTTCATGAAAATATTTGAGCAATTATAAACAAGTATAGTTTAATTTTTTTTGTGAATAATTATAAAGCAGTAGGAATAAGATGAATAATTATTAAAGATCTTTGACAACTTCCGGAATCTTAATTCCTGGTTTGCAACGACATAATAGTTAAACCTCTGAGGCAGTAATTGAACAAGTGAAATATTCATATTTTTTAAACTAGTGAAAATTTTCATATTTTTTTTGTATAATTCACGCATACAAAGATATTTAAAATAACATTATTAGAGCCATTTTAACACTTAGACATACCCCTATGTTTCGAGGGGTAAACCATAACTTTAATATATCAAATTTTAAATATATTGCTAAAAACGTACAAACTTTGTTTCAACCCAATTATATTTAAATACTATATTTCACCTCTAATAATTAATTTATAATATCTACATAAATAAAAGAACTAAAACAAATGAAGAAGAAAAAAAAAACCTAAACAATATCCTTACATAAAATAAATAATTAAAGGATTCTGTTAATAATTTATCCATGGTATTTATCCATCTACCCGGAGCTTGATTTTAAAACATGAGAAAAGCTTTATCAAAATATTTTATCGAAATATTTCACTTATTTTAGCGATTGGTGAAAAAAAATAAGCCCATTCTTAGCAAATGATTAATGAAATTTTACCTATCATAGAACATAGCGTGCGAGTATCTTAAAACGTAAAAAAAAAAGTTTATAGTTGTGACAAATTTGAGGAAAATTCTCAAATTAATATCTCCATGTGAAGTATTAACAATATTTTAAACGGATGGTATGTAAATAATTGTTGCTTTATAGATTTTGAAGATATGCAATTTTAATGATAGCAAGTAATTAAATTTTAAATTATAACAAAATTTAGTCCGAAAACTGTAAATTAAATTGATTTCTCACTGAACAGAAACCAACAAAGAAACTTAATTAATTAGTAGTTGAAAAATGTTATGATGACCAGCAAACTACACCAAATCTCGCACATATAATTTGCGTCAGCAGGTAATACGAACATGACAAATACAACCTTAATAAAGAAGTCTACTGCTTACTTACTGCTTGGAAGAACTTGGCCAACGAAACTTAAAGATTGTTCAACAAACATAATACGGTATCCGAAAAGTTTGTTGATCCCAATTGATTGACGATATTAATTAGGAATTGTAGAATTTTTAAATACTGTATTATTGTCTTTATTTGATTGCGTTGTAATTTTTTGTTGTTAAAAAGTTACAATGCACGACTAATGCATACATAAATCGCTTGGTAGTTTTGTATTGTTTTTTGTTATGTATTTTACCATTTATTTGGAATTGTATCATTTAAGTTTTCTCCGCATTGATACTCGGACAATATAGAATATAGTATGCTTTTTGCATGAAATGAGTGTAACATTTCAAAATAAAATCCTCATACGTACTACATGGGAGAAAGATATGAAGTGATTGAAAATTCACTGAATGATTTGAAAGTATACGGAGGAGAAACAAGCAACGAAACAGGAAAAGTTATTTAAAATAAGTCTTCTTTCTTTTTCAAACCTGTCTCTGATAAAAAGCATAATAACACAAAAATAAAAAAACTAATAATTTTTATAAAAGGCGGTAGCCTACAGTCTTCAAACCAGTGCCGTCGCAAAGGAGTTTCTGAAGAATAATGACGTTTAATTAACATTGTTTCAGAAAACAGAGCAGCGCAGTATTGAAGAATCTTATTAAAATTTCAAAGTTTTTTCACTTAAAGTATCCATCGATTATTTACAATATAAAATGTAATAGACGGTTTGTAAAGGAAAAGAAAACATTTGTTGAATAAAATATAATAATTTGAAAGAATTTTTTTTTCTTTTTTCTTATTTTAATGCCTTGTTATGCTGATTCCAAAACACCTTACATTTGCTCTCTATAAATGGCCGAGTTATGAATATTTAAGATCTCTAATCGGCAATTATTATAGATTTTTTTTTTTTTTAATCTCTTGTTATGCTGATTCCAAAACACCTTACATTTCCTCTCTATCTTCGTAAGGGCTTATGAGATCTCTAATCGGTCGCCATTTTGAAAAAAACAGACGGATGGTAATGTCTAGTTCCGAGGATCATCCGGGGGTGACCTGTGACATCAGGTTACAGGACTGGTACCGAATTTCAAGAAAATGGGTTCAGTATTCTCGGCGAAAAGCTGCGTACGGCATACGGCGGACGCAGCGGGCGGATTTTTTTTTTATTCGATATTTGGATTCTACGTATCTTGAAACGTTTTTACCTCAAATTGAAAATAATAAACCAATATTAAAATATAATGCAAAACATCTCAAATTTGGTAAATTAAACTTTTATATCAATATAAATAATATAATAGATTTTGGTTGTAATTGAAGAGCCGAAAGGGGGACTTTATTTGAAGGTCATAATAAATTCACATCAAAAGGTTTACTGACATTTAATACAGAGATTATATGATTTGGCGATAATGGTTATAAACGCGATTTTTCCACTTTAATTAAACAATTTTATTGCTTGTTTTAAATGTTAAAATTGACTGTAAAATACTTTTTTTCATTCACATTTGTTAGCTGAACAAGTCTGCAGCAGGAGAATAAGATATAAGTTAAGCGGGTTCTTCCGTTTAAAATGTTGAAACCGTCGATTTCCAGTGCTTTATATAGTGGCATAGACAGTTCTAATGTTGTCAAGAAACACGAGGAAATCTCTTAGAAACTTGTTACCAACTGAAAGAAAACGATATGTAATAACGGAATTAGACCTCCAGAAACAAGAGCTTATGTGTGTGTGTGTCTGTATGTGTCACTAGATGGACGTCGGGACGCCGAGTGTTGTTTTTGAGATATCTTTGGGAATTAGTAACCAAGTTCAGTCACTTTTTGAGCAACGGATTTATAGTTTAATAGGCAAACTATAAACAAGGAAATCATGGGGTGTCCACATAAGATATTTTTATTCCATATCTGTGCCCATTCGATAAAAATTTCGCTTGTGGTACATGCTTTTGTGTTTGCACGATAGATTATCGGTAATGATTTTATTTATAAACCACCTTGCTTTCTCGGATTTGCCAGTCATGGGCGAACTTAATTTTTCAGATCAATCCATGTTGGCGGCTAACAGTATGGTGACAGGTTTTTTTACAATTTTTTTTAAAGAGAGCTGAATAGAAAAAAAGGGTAAACCGACCGGAATTCATAGAAACGATTCCTCTCTTTCACCTCTCCTCTTGAAAAGGTTATGAGTTCACCAGATTTTTTTTTTTTGGAAATTCGAATCATAAGACGTTTAGATTACTTGGAAGACGAAAATAAATATGAGTTATCAAGGTGACCGGACTGCAGTGTTTTTATACCAAAGATTTTCAAGAAACCAGAAAATCCATACGAATAATCGGAATATACGAATTACCGGGATATTAATTATCGAGATTCTACTGTAATATAGTTTAGTATATGGTGCCATCGATATATCGGATGTTGAGATATCGATAAAAAATATCGGTTTTTCAACTTCGATATACCGATATATCGCGTGTCGATATTCCAATCCTTGTTCATATAATGGCGAGGAGCGAGGAGCAGCACCTAATCCAACCTAGGCTGTCTTCTGCCTGTACCTGTCTTTAAAATTAATATCTGCAGGATCCCACAGCATTCAATTTTTCTCAGGAAATAATTCGACTACCAAGAATTGTTGAGAGGGGCGGACTGCAATATTGTACAACTCCCTTTGATCTTACCGATACTCACTCATGCAACTTGTTATATAACTGGAAACTAGTTTTATAACCACGTAATGAAACTTTGCTGTATACAATTTTTTATGCAAATTTACAACAATGGTGTTCAATTTTTATAAAACCTGTTAATGAATCGGTTTTCGGTGTGTGCACCCTTCAATCAAATTTAAAATTAATACGATCATGGATTTTTATCAGCCTCTTATATTACTATATAAAAAATCGACGGATCAATAGAAAAATCTAAATTAATGTAAATTTTATTCATTTCTCCATATCTGGCATGTTCTAATGATCATAAAATTTTAAAATATTGTAACTACTCTTCTTTGAGTAGATTTGAATGAAAATAAAAAATAAAGAAATAAATTTCAACATTAATGTGGCGTGTTAAAAGCTTTATATCATTAGGTTTACATGCGTAATTTTATGTAAGTCAATTAACATGCATGAATGTCAAAAATATTAATGCGTACAATATAAAAAACAGGAGATACCTCATAAAAACCCGCAACCCTCTCGAATAAATAAAACGTAAGGAATAATATAAATGCCAGCAATGAAAGTAGGCCATCGTAAGACGCGGTTAAAGATCCCTAATATAAATATATTTTATACGACAGTTGTGTTTGTCGACTGTGCGGTATGAGAAAGCGGTTCACCCAAGATCCGGAGCAAAAACCTCGGGATTGGTTATTTCCCGCCATATTTCCCCGCTCAATGCCATTCCTCTTCTGGGCTGTATGTTTCCATAGCCTGAGGCAGCTCCATAAGGCTCCTCCGGATTTCCTAGCCAACAATCATATCCATTCCTCATTTTTCTGAGGCGCAAGATTTCTTGGATAGAACATATCTTTCTTGGAAAGAAATTAATCAATTCCATAGTTTGTCCATAAATATCTTTCCTCGGCGTGGAATTAAGAGAAAGAATCTTAATACTAATGGTTTTGTATTGAGACAAATTTTCAGGAGAGGAAATAAGTTGCTATGAAAAAAATCGAAAAATAAGAAAAGAAGTATGTAATTAAGAAATGTGATGTTAAACTTTTCCAATGAAGTTAGTCTGAATTTACACTTTACATTAATCTGTTCAAACAAAAAATTAATAAATTAAATTCATTAACAAATTTATGGAGATTGGTACCTTTATGGATTATTTTGATTAAAATTTTATAATATAGCCTAATATTTACATTTTGATTTCTCAAGAATGCAATACCACCACCAATTACAATTTGTAATGGTAATAATAATCAAATCATTATAATTATAAATATCAAATGCAGTAGGGTACCAAGGCAGGGTATCATGCAATCCATAATGAATACAAAAATTAACTTTTTAATATGCACATATTCAAACAATCCAGATTTGACAAATTAAACAGCAATTACTTACATGATGCCTTTATAAATACTAATAATGAAACTGAAATTAATAATTACGACTGTAGCATCACAAAAATAATTAAAGCGATTATAAATGCATGCATTCATAAAACGAGAATTTCCGTTATCATTTTTAGCTATAAAACCTAATTTTCAAAAAAATAAATTAATAAAAAGGAGACAGTGATAACTTTTTAACTAATTTTGGATACCGTTGCGGTCTAGCTAAAATACAATAGGATGCTCCTTTTTTCGTCCGAAATCGAATTTTCGTGAGCGTTAATGATAAAATCAATGTAAATTTAAAGTGACTAAGGTGGGAGTCGAACTAATTCTTGTTCAAACATATCCCGGAAATATATGTAATATGATTGAAACTAATAGTCAAATACAATCATGTTTTATTTCTTATACTCGCATCCACTAGAGGTGACATGAGAACCGCATAATAAATATACATGAACATTTCAAATAAAAACTAAATGTTTTTGTATTTTCAGAATGCACTTATAAATTCCGGAATATTCTTATAACTGAAACCGAAAGCGATTGGGCGATTAAATTGAAACCGTTCGAAAAGGTTTCATACACATAAATAATGAGTAATTGAATCTATACGCTAACTCCCACAAGAAATAATTACACCTAAATGGTCCAACGTTCTTGTTCAAACGGTAATAGAAATATTACCACCAACGACCTAATAAATACATACAGCAAATGGCCAATTTTTAGCATGGGCCATTACTCTTCAGCATGACAGTTAACATTTATAGAAGATAAATTAAAATTTGGATGAGAAAAATGCAACAATGATTTAAAATAACAAGAAAAGGATTATCGATGGAAACTGATATCCTTAATTTATTTTTATCAGCAGTATCGATTTTTTAAATTATATCTAGACAGGTGCAGATTCAAAACTACAGAACGAAAAAAATATCTATGTATTTTTAGTATTTTTATTACTTTCAGTGCCAGTGACGCGATTCACACCTGAGAAGGAGAGGGTTCGAGGGTCCTCAGGCCGGTTGTTTAAATTTCAAATAAACATGGTTGTGATTTATTGTTTTTACTTCAATAATACACTCATATTATCTGGTTTAACTTATTATAATTTTACATTTCTTTCATTCTGTTTTTGCAGACGTAAGCATATGATATGATATCACAACCATCTATATTTTGGGAGATTGTAATACTTGTCAATAAATATGTTTTAAGAGATCATAAATTTGATGAGGAATGATCTTCTTTTCTTTATTTGTTGAACAACCGTAAAAATCCGAGTGGGTGGCCGCTGATTGAACTGAAAGCTGTTGCTGAGAAATTGAAGGCTTGTAACCACGGTAATCCGACGGGCTGGTATTGTTTCGGCAGAAGAAAGGTGGGCCCATCTCATCTCCGGTCGGGTAAACACGAGCTGTATTGGTGGCTTTCTTCCGTTTATCCGTTCTGATGAAAGCGGTAAATCTTTTATTATATGATTATTTATTTTTTTCTTCGCAAGATAATAATTACAAAAATGTAAATGAACTGAAATAATATTTTTTATTTTATTTTTCTCTTTAGGAGCCTTGCATCCATATAATATCAGTAACGATTGTGAAATACCACGATAGTCAAAAGGGTAATATTTCTATTCGAAAATTTAAAGTTCTCGATATTTATTCTAAATCTTTTCTCCGAGACTATTGGACCGATTGTCTTGAGATTCGGTATCAATATCACGGGTCACCCCGAGATGATCCTCAAAACTCGAAATTACCATCCGTCTGTTTGTTTCAAAATGGCAGCCGATTAGAGATCTCATAAGCCCAAAACTCGGCCATTTATAAAGATAGAGAGGAAATGTAAGGTGTTTTAGAATCAGCATAACAAGGTATTCAAAATATATATATATATATATATATATATACATATAAAATCTGTATAATTACCGATTAAAGATCTCATAAGCCCATAACTCGGCTATTTATAAACATAGAGCAGAAATGTAAGGTGTTTTGGAATCAGCATAATAAGACATTAAAATAAGAAAAAAGAAAAAAAACGAAAAATAAAAAAATCTCTATCTGTATCTGCTTTTGGTTTATTATTTTCAATAATAGACCTTTAGAATCGACCAAGGAAAAAATTTGTGTAACCCCCTTTAGCTTCCTTAGTCTTTCCTTTTTTTTTTCCTACTGAAGTGTACATCAAACATTTCCTCTGTTTCATTTTACATCACAGCCTACTTGCATTGACAGAGTTTTTTAAATTAACACTCCCAGTTCAGCACTCTCACGGCGATCATCGTGTGAAAAGCTTCAAATTTCTTTCCCTTTGGTGCCTACTGCTTAATTTTTTTTACTTGGACAGAATAGATATTTTTGAAATATTAATAAGTGGAAATAATAAACCATTGTGTAATAATTTTCAACGTTTTTTATTATTACTATTTAGAGATCATTTTTTTTCTTCCCCATGAAATAATGACGAATAAAATAAACTACTTTTAATTATTAATTTATTAACTTATTAGTATGGTTTCATTATTGACTCCTTAAAAATATGATAATATCAAGATATTAATTAAAATGCAGTCTTTTAGTTCAAGTTATCAATTATCTTGAAAAACGCTAATTATGTGCGCACAAAAAACAACAAACCTGTCATGCTCCGGCCCAAACCTGAACAGCGAACACTCGAAGTGTTAGTTGACAAAAACCGACAAGTTTATACCGCTTCCCTTGTGCTCTGCTCCAAAGCCCCGTACTAATCAAGAGAACACGCAGCGCACACTGGGAACGTTCGTGGAACAGAGCGCAAGTGTGTACGCACCTTGAGAACTGATAAAACAGGTGAGTGCGTAGTTATTGTGGTTTTTTGGGGGGAGGGAGAGGGAAGGATGGGGTTTATTGTTTATCATGTAATGGGAAGGCTTGAGAGTGAAAAACAAGAGGTAAGGCTGGGTCAATCTGACCCAACAAATATTGATTTCATTTTTGTGCTATTTAGTAAACTTTTGGATAATAAGTAACTCAAATATATATTCTAGAATATTTATCAGTGAAATAATTGTAGCTCTTTTAAAAAAAATTATATTTTTATTTTTTGTTATTTACGTCAGAATTTTATTTTAAATAAATGTAATTTTGGATATTTTCGTGAAGTAAATTTTCTTAACAATTAAAAACGATTATCACATCTTTACATTACATACTTATCGACGTGATTGAGCATTTATTGGCGCCACTTTTAAGAAATTGGAAACTAGAATTAACCAACAAAAAAGTGATTGCAAGAATAATAAAAATGTTAATATTACCGCCCTACCACAGCACAATATAATATGCAATCACAATTTTGATTATTAAAATGCCAAAATATTGGATTAAGTAAAATTAACATAAAATAGAAAAATAGTTGAGTCTATTCATATTCCAAAACATAAAAATAAAACAGTAAATTACAAGACGGATACAAAAAGCCTCAGCTGCCATTTTGCAGATACATTTCATAAAATTCAGATTATAATTATTTTAAAAATACCAAAAATAAAATGATAGTTTATTTCTAAACAAATCTTTTACAAATGTTTTTTATACAATATCTCAGAGAGGTCTGGGAGAGATGGGATAAAATAATAACAATAGAGATTAGAACAGTCTAATTCCATGGAATGTACATTGTGGCAATCATATTTATGGAAATTTGTACATTCTTTTTATTAAGATTTTAAGGAATAATGACTAATGTAAGACGATATAAAATATAATTTTATGGATGATATGACATAAAAAGTGGAGAATTAAGATAATAGGGAGTATTTGGCAAAAAAAACTAATTATTGTTAATAGTTAAAGATGTGTAAATATAAAAAAATTATATGTGAATGATTATATAGACATAATATAAAAGGAAGAAAATTTACTTCATGAATTTGCCAAAAAGTTATTTTTTTTTTAAATTAAAAAGTAGGAAAATATTAATTCCAATAAACAGACACATTTTTTTTTCTTATGGCAATTCATTACGAAGTACTTCTTTCGCATTTATCAACTTTAATATGGTGGTCCGAAGTCTCCTTAAAAGGAATTAGAAGCAGAGGTCCATAAATATTCGGTTGTAATAGTTTCCCAATCTTTTCCCAAACCTAAATTTATGTCGATATCTAGTGGACCTATAGTTTCGATTATTCCTTCTTTTGCATCAAATAGTTAACTCATATTGATATCGCCCCACTGCACCGCTGGAAAGCTTTTTCACATAAACGGTAAGGGTGGATCAAGCTGATCCAGAGTTTGAATATGTCGTAACCTATTTCGTACAGTTCAAAATACCGCTTACCTGAATAATACCGTCTTGTCGATAGCTAGGTTGATACTTAATAAAAGGATATCTTAAGTCTGGTTGCGTGTTCACTAAAATAATATATTTGGATCGGGTCAATCTGACCCTAACAGTACCTAACAGTACACAAAAGTACCTGACCTAACATTTGTGGGTTAACAAAAATCAGTAAATAAATGTTTAACAAATAACAATTATTTAACCTCTGGTAACCATTATGTGCAAAACGATCCGTTCTCAGTAGGCAAAGCGATAATATCTAATGCCGCTGAAATGGAGTGTGATGGGGACAACTGCCGAGATATGAAGGGATAGAGGGATACGAACTTTGTGGGCGTTATCAGTGGGGTATAATTATTCTACATTTAGTAATAAATTTTATAACCCCATGTCATTAGTAGATATTACTAGTCGATATTTAGAAATAACTTAAGAGCGTGATGATGTTTCATTGAAGAATCAAACGAATGTATTTTTTAATAATTACATTTTTCATTGAAATGTATCTTCTTTTTTTTTTGTGAAATTAATGGTTTTGGCTAAAAGCGGAAACATTGGATGGTTAAACATTTTACTTCTTAATGTAAGAGACTAAAACAAAATAATTAAAAATCCATCTATTGTAATTGGGTTGCTTCATTTTTTAATTTTCATTCCTTAATTCACTACTTATTATGAAACACTATAGTTGTACAAAACAAATTGCCCAAAGTAAAATGAGATTTTCCTGAGAGGTTTCAGAGAAAGAAATGTAATATCAGTATGACCAAAATAAGAACTTAAGAAAGTACAGTAAATGCTGAAGTAAGTGAAAAATATACTATTTTATTTGCACGGTGACGGTGGATCAACGAAGTTATGGAACTATCTCATGGTGTAGGCAAAGAGACAAAAATAAATTTCTTGAAACCATCACCTGAAACACAACTCTTCGATATAGGGCCATCAAAAAATAATTTTGTACTCTGGACGATATTTTAGGCTGACTGAGAAAAGCCTAAAGAGGTTGAGCAAAAAATAGAGATATAATGTAAAAGAGAAGAACTGGTCCAGGGATGTAGTCATTAACAGGATTATGAGGGCTCTCGAAAAGAAACTAAAAGGATTCCGACCCGGATAAAGGAGGACTCTTAGCCAGTCCATTTATACCGCGTTTCTAACCATTCGGCCATAAAAGACTGTAATTTCTTCTCCACGCTGATTTGTACAAATCACTGTCATCTAAAAAATATGAGTATATACCATATTTTAAAGTTTATTTTATGTGTTTGTGTGTATATAATGTCTTTGTAATTACAACGGTGTTAATTATTTGCTATATATCTAGTATGGTTAGTATATATACTTATTTTTAGCTAGTATTCGGTAACTAATTCACACAAAATTCGGCTCGCGTGCGGTGCTTTTAATAAGAGCCTCTTTATTTGGTTTGTTATGTATTGTAGAATGTTCTTTCTTCTTATTATGAACGGATTTTATGGCTATGGAAAGTTGAAGAGCCTTTTGAGGTCTCTTTCTAGATACCCATGCAAAGTAAGTATAATATCGATGGGAAAGATAGAAAAGAAGGTTGATTCCAAAAAGCTATCAATGACTTATTAAGTAGTGTGCAATGGTAGCTAGCAGAATCTTAGTAGGAATGATTAATTTTGGTCCAAAAATATTTTGAACCTAAAGCTCCTACAGTGAAATGGAGAATTGATTAATTGAACTTCGGAACTAGTTGATTTGAAACAGGATTAGAACAGGAGAAGAGTCCTTGAGAAATTTAAATAATCCACGCTTTCCAACAGCGATAGGAAGGGAAAGAAGAACCAGGAGCAGGGATGGAAGAGCAGAACTGTAAATCTCCTGAAAATTACTGAAGGCATCTTATTGACTGTGGACGAGTTGAAATGATGAAGACTTAGGCTTTGGCGACGGGAGAATATCTGAGAGTCCGAATGCAGTGTCCTGGTTACGCAGTCAACCATACTGACCGTTCCAGTATCTGCTACCTTCTACTACAAGTCTCTGGTACTTCAATCTAAGATAAGTGAATTTCTACCACGCCATCTAAAAAATATAAGTATATACCATATTTTAAAGTTTATTTTATGCGTGTGTATATATAATGTCTTTGTAATTACAACGGTGTTAATTGTTTGCTTTCGTATGATGATTTACCATTAAGATGAAATATATACCTATTTCTACCTATTATTCAATAACTAATTCACACAAAGTTCGGCTTAAATCCGGTGCTGTGTAAAATTCTGATTTTACATTTTCGTCTTTTGTTGAGGTGGGCAAGTAAAGTACTAAGGTAATATGACCTGTAGAGAATTTTGTATTTATAATTACCATTCTAGAGGAAATTAGATACCATTCCGCTGCATTGGAGGAATGGTTGTTCTTCATGACCGTTCTAATATTTTCATTACCCTTATTTTAAGTATAAATGGATTACTCTATTATAGTATAACTAAATGTTATTTGGATGCAGTTTCCAAACGATCTTACGATCTTTTTATAGTATACGATCTTTTCTATTCATTTAAATATAATAATTTACATTTAATTGTTGGTGGGAGGAACAAGCAGTCTGTAAGGTAATGTCAATTGATTATTTTGAAAACTTAAACCTTATTTTTTCCATACAGTGAGTCACAGTAAACGTTATTCCACCAAAAAGGTAATTGTGAAAAAATTCACAGCCAACCATTCAATTAGCCATTTAAGCCCAACACGAATATGAAAAATAAAAACATTAAATCGGGTTGTAGGTCATACACATTTTTCAACTACTTTCATAAGCTGTTTTTATTGCAGCGTACAGAACATTTCGATCCCCAATTATACGGATAGGATCCTTCTTATCACTAGAAAAATAAATTACACTATATTGATTACACTATTGTTATACTACATCAACTTAAAACTTAAATTCGTCAAAGCTAAATAATTTATAATACCAAAATTATCTTACTCTTTTGAGCTTCGGTACGCCAAGCACTGGATTATTAATAATTAGACAATGTATTTAGAATATAAAATGACAGCCACAAGACATAACTTCAGTAACTTCCATTTTAGGAGAAAACTTGTACTCACTGATGAATAAACAAATGATGAGAGAATATTCAAGGATTAATTGTTTTGTTTTGATTTGTCTTATTGAATCATTAATTTAATAAATGCAAACTGCGTTATTTTTTCTAACTTTTTCTCCTAATTTTAAAAATGTAAGAAAAAGTTTCATATTTACTGTTGTTGTCACATCACTATGCAAATACTTTCTATATTTTTCGTTCATCAACCAGAGACGCAAAAATCGTACCCATATGTCGCTATAAGACCTACTGTGCGTCGTTCAAAAGCGATGAAAAAACCAATCGTGTAGGGGTGAAAACCGTCGGTTTTCTGGCCTTCTAAGAGACCTGTCGAGGACATAAAAAAAAACGTCGTATTAAAACGAAGGAGTTCAAAACTGTCCTACACGAATGCATCTTTCTGACACCACGTTTTTTTCTCGACTGTGTCGTACATTATGGATTCAATTTTTATTAGCTTAGGTCCAAATTAAATCAATAATCTTCTCACAAAACCCTATCCATAAAGTATTAATTAATACATTTCAAATATACGCATATAATAATTTTTATTTTGTTTAAACCTCCCCTCAAATACTTTTTTTATTATTAATCATTATTTACTTTCCTCAACATATGAACAGTGGTCGGAATATAAAGTTAAATGAGCAATAGTTAGATTATAAAATAATTAAGTGTTCGACTATTCTAAATGATTTAAAAAGAAATAAATTAAAAAGAAGTTCAATCGAATAAATGAATGAAATCGATTAAGAAGGAATGATGGATGAAAAACCGACAGTATAGGGCCACCTTAAGACTAATACGATTCTGAGCACTGTGTAATAAATGAGGAGAACATGGAAATCTGAGAGCTGATGTGAAACAAAATCTCCTGCATCACATAATATCCTTTGAATAAGCCTCATAATGGACCTACGGCATTTCTTACACAGGAACCTGAAACTGACGTATAATAAAATCTGTTTTGCATTCGTTGTTTATTTTAAATATATAAATTAATAAATGTCAATTTATTTTATTTTAATATAGAATTAAATCAAATATGTTAATAATGATTTATAAATTATTAATAGGATATTATAAGGCCTCTCAGTTTAATCTCTTTTTATCTGCATGTTGTTGAAAAAATTTCAAAACTTTTTACTTCCTTAACTACCAAAAGTTTAGGATGTTTCAAGATCTTATTTAATTTATATATTTCAGATTTCTCCAAATAGAAAAAGTAATCTGTACGCAATTTCGTTCTATCGTTGTCGTCCCATGCTCTTAAGGACCCCTCTTTCTTCTTAACTCCTGAACTGAACGATAGCGAGGGCTATGCAGAGACCACTTATATATATATATATATATATATATATATATATATATATATATATATATAATAATAGAGTAAACGAGCCCGGAGGTTCGATGCTGATAACACCAAAAATCCTTGCCTAGAAACTTCCTCCTTTCCCAGAATTCAAAGAAAACCTCAAGATCGGATCAAAAATTATTTTGCCATTTATCTACGCTTCGGTCGACCTGAAATCTATCCTTGCCTATCGGATTGGTGATTATGATAATTTTAGTGATTTGTTCCAATTATGATTTTTCCATCCCCACAATAGTAAACGTCCATTTCATTCTGTTATAACACACACAAAAGGCCGCTGGTGTTTAATTGAACTCTTTTAGGATAACAATTCACTATGGATGTAATAAATGAACTGTATGCGAGTGTGAAAATATTAGGTAAAATTAATAATAAAATACAACAAAAAATAAAAAGGAAATATAAAAAGGACAGGAGAAAAATGAAGGAAAAGCCAGAAAGAATTCCACAATCTGTTGATCACCATAAAACCAGCGTTATATTTCATTTTATTTTTAGTTCTACTGTTCTGAGAGCAAATGATAGTATATTATTATCGTGGCAAATACTAATAAATTTCATGATTCCAATGAAAAATAATGTATTTTTACTTTTATTATACTTCGCATCGTAACGAAACCACAGACATAATTCAGCGTATGACCAAAAAGCTATTAGATGAGCTTAAAAATGATTAAATGATATTCAAAATTAATTAGATTTATTGGAAAAATCCAATTTAAGCACTGATTGGTAATTTAAATTTAAAAAACAGGACCATATACAAAGGTAAACAAACCTAAGTATATATAAACTAAGTCGTTTCAATGTTTTTTAAGAAATTATTTGCTAAGACCAAGCTTTAATGAGAAATCCTGTTTCATAATTCGCATCGTTCCATTCCCCTTTGCCCCATAAAATAAATTGCTTAAGCTTTATAATGTCACTGGCACTGCTGCTCCCTTTAGCGAAAAGTTCTAAATTTAATCACAGCTGGATGTTTTCATTACTTCGCTGACTTGAAACACTAAACTGCTTGTGACAATTAAGTTTGTGTCTTGTAATAGCCTAACTTCAATATGGTCAATAGTGAGGAAATTCACTTAAACATAATTAATAAAATAATTTTTATAAGGACTAAAATAATAAAATATCCACAAACATATCAGAAGATAATCAACAACCAAACAGTGTCAATTTGTTAAAATTATCTGTAACATTTGACATGGAAGTGAAACTTTCATTGTTGCTCTTGCAAGCTTCCTCGATAATATGCTAGTACAGTTACTCCTCTCCTCTTGACTTGAGTTGCAGGACAAGTCGCACTAATGCACCCATTAGAAGATGGAACTATATCGATTCTTTTTCAAGCCTTCTACAAACATTTCATATCACCTGTTCATGAACAATAAAGTCACTTCTGAGATCCAAATACAGATAATACTTTAACAAAGTAGATATAACGATGCCCACCACTGCTATGTCTGATTACTTTCGCATTGTTAAAGACAATTGATCAGGAAATTAAGAGCATGTTGCCTGATGGAACATCATTATCAGCTCGCTCTGCAACAGATTTATAAAAGAGAAGCAACTGAGTGGTATTTCTTGAAGAATTTTTTCTGATGTAAGTACGTATCCTCAGTTATTTAAAAGTTTTTAGCACAATCCCTATCTTGGTCAGATCCTCTGCTAATGTCCTGAGAGATTGCGGCTATATAATACCAGTGATGCAATTGAGAGAGAAGTGCTGGGATTTCCTGGAATCCTGCTTTTTCCAGATTGTAAATAAGTATGCTTGCATTTAAAACGTTTATTTTATTATATTTTAGTTAAAAATGTTTTGTTTTTTATTCTTGTTTTGCTTTATTTAATTAATTTATACTTTCTGTAAATGTAGCGTGAACTATTTATCTAGTGAATACTCAAAATTGAAACAGAATGTAGTATTTCACAGCAAAAATAGTTTGATCCCTCTACATAAATAAAATATCCTATTATTTTATTTAATTTGAAAAACTTTTTCCGAAATAATTACTTTTTAAGTGCATGTCAATTTCTATTTGTTTTTACTCAACTAGGGCACGATTTATTTAGCGAACGGCTCAACTAATTTCAAAATTTGATTACAAATACTCAGTATGATCCCGTGAATGTTTTTTTTTTAAATGAACACAAAATACTAAAAACTAGTTTAGTATATTTTAAATGTTCTCCACAATTTGTTGTTTCATATCATATCATGTGCGTGTTCATGAACATTGTACTAAAAATAAATTGACAATATTTGAAAAACTAAAACTTTGAAATAAAAATAATTTAATTTTTAATAAAGTTGAAGTCTATGTTGAATTTATATTAATTATTAATGTATCAGGATTGGAGTTTCGTTCCAAGGCATGTAGTTCTTGAAGAACAAATGCCTGGCCCTTCGACAAGGACTGATCCTATGACCCTTGGAATTCGAGTAATCAATGAAGAACGAAGACAGATAAGCTATAAGAGCAGGATAACAACATATTCCAACGTCACCTCAAAACATCTATCTCGACCACAGGCACCTTAAGCCTCCTTAACTCAGCCCCAGATCTCTCATCCTCATCCTCATACCTCCGATTCTCAACCCCAGACGTCTCATCCTCAGCCTCACACTTCCCATTCACGGCCACAGTCCTCAATCTATCCTCAAACTTAGTCACAGCTTAGATGGCGAGTGAGACGGACGTGTTTACAGCCAGCTCTTATCTGTAATCTGTTTATAGTTTTTTGTGTTTATTGTTTTCTATATTAGCGATGCCGGGGTGTGAAAAATGTAATACTACTATTGGGACAAAAAGTGCAGTGATTAGTTGTGAAGACTGTAA
The DNA here is from genome assembly GCA_948150685.1 of Rhaphigaster nebulosa. NCBI lineage: Eukaryota > Metazoa > Arthropoda > Insecta > Hemiptera > Pentatomidae > Rhaphigaster > Rhaphigaster nebulosa. Next base: position 100,172,571 of record OX411306.1, on the reverse strand, counting down.
GAAAATTTATCATGTAAGCTGCGCAAAACTATCAAAGGAGAACGTGGATTTTTATAATCGCAAAATCAGATATGGCGCTGTGGAATTTTTTCAAAAGAAAAAAGGAAGGTAAATTAACATTGTTAGATATTAAAACTATGTTTGATGAATTTGTTAAAAAACAAGAGCAATTAACAAAAGATTCAATAAAACACTGGAAGTTATATGTAATGAGGCTGATGAAATAAAAAAAAATCTGTTTGTGAGCAAAATAAAAAAATCCGTTAGTGAGCAAAATAAAAAGTTTCACCAACTTATCACTAAATTTGATTATATAATGGCAGATAATAATAAAATCAAAAAGGATTTGAAATCATTAGAAAATAGAATTGTTGATCTGGAACAATGCACTCGAATCAACAATGTTGAAATCGATGGATTTCCCGAATTACCTAATGAAGACATTTTAAATACTGTCAAAAATATTGGAAAGGGATTTAGGTATTGACATCCAATATAATATGATTGATGTATGTCATCGGTTGCGGCCAATCCTAGGTAGACAAGAACCTAGGGGAATAATTGTAAGTTTGTGCGAAGATATGATAAGGAGAAGCTTTTAAAGGCACGTAAAGTCAAGAGGGATTTCAGTACAAGACATATTGAAGGGCGAACAGATTATTTACCTATACGAATTAAAGAAAGCTTGGCACCTGCAAGAAGAAGGCTTCATCAGGCTGCAAACAATCGAGGGAAGCAAACAAGCAGTTGCAATTCAAATTTCTATGGACTCGTAATGTTAACATTTTCATCAAATGTGATGAAAATTCTAAATCTATTATTATAAATAACGAAGAGGGTTTTAAATTTACAACCAGTAACTCAGTGACACTATTATTATTTTAATATAATTATTTCTTATTTTTTGTTATTATTCATGAAGGCAATTTGTTAGTAGGGTTTATGATAAGTAAATATTTTGTTTAAAATCATTAGGTATGGTATTTTTTCTAAAAGTTATTGATTTTTTGTTGTTATTAATGTACTTAATATGCTTTCTAGATACGCTTTATAATTCTATGTATTATAGCTAAAAATGTGAATGGATGACTTTGATTTTCATTTGTATTATCAAAATGTGCGTGGTCTTAGAACAAAAACCAAGGAATTTTTTATAAACATTTTAAATTCAAAACATGACATTATAGCTTTGACCGAAACTGGCTTACATGATAGTATTACATGATAGCGAGAATCAAACAATTCAGAATTCAATAATAATTCGCTAAACTCTCTATAGAGCTGATCGAAATATTGGGATTTCTTCGAAACTTTCAGAGGGCGGTGTTTTGTTAGCTTTAAAAAAAAAAATTATACTTGTGAATTGCAAAGAATTACTAACAGAGAGATGGAGGCGGTTAGTGTGAAACTTAATCTTCAAAGAGAACCGGTAGTATTTATTAGCGGTTGTTTACATTCGACCTCAGCCTCCCTCTGCTGTCTACAATGATTTCTAAAATAATATTCACACCTTACTCATTGAAAAGCATTTCAAATTATTATTTATTGGTGATTTAAATCTTCCAAATTTTATTGACCTTGAACTAAATATTCGATCTGACGTTAAAATTACTGAACTTAATCATTTCTGTGCAATATTTGGTTTAAAATCTTATAATTTAATAAAAAAATGTATGAATCGAACTCTTTACTTAGTATTCAGTAATTTAAAAAATATTGAAGGAACTAGAATCTCAAATAGCCAAGTATTAATTCAAAAGGACGACTATCCTTCGTTATTGGTCAACTCCATAATAAATAATCCACCAAAAAAACTAACATATCATGAATCGACATCTCATCAATTTAGAAAATTGGATTACGAAAAGTTTAAAAAAGCCATTTCTACATGTAGCTGGGATAATGTCTATAAATTGTATAATCAATAATCCTAATTTTTTCTGGAATTTCACTAGCATAAAAAAAAAAGAGAGCCAAAGCAACAAGTAATGAAGAGAGTTAACCGTGAAATTATTATTAACCGTGAACGTATTATATGAAGTTAGGAGAATATTACGAAATCATCGCCATCCAAATACTGAATACTTACTATTATACCCTATAACAGAAGATGAAATAGTTGCTGTTATTAAGAAAATAAAAAGTCTCCATTTATAATTAAAACATTTATTAATTATTTTATTGGTTCCTTGAAATACATATTTAACTTCGCTTTAAAATCTGAGGTCTTCCCGGATGAATGGAAAAAGCACATTTTCCAAACTTTTAATCCTCATTCTGAAATCCTTAACCCAGCTCATCTTGAAGGCAGCACTAACTATTCCACTTCAGATGTACCTTCCTCAAAAACGTTCCATCCTTCCGAAATAATTAATAACATTGAGAAATTACATTCCAAAAAAGCTCCTAGCAATGATCTCATCACATCACACATCCTAAATAAGCTCCCTCGAAAAGTTCTCCTATTCCTAACCTATATATTCAATGCCGATCCACATATTTCCCTGACTCTTGGAAACTGTCTATTATAAAAATGATACCGAAACCCAAAAAGCTACCTGAACCCATCCTCCTATCGTTCTATTTCTCTCTTGCCCAATATGGACAAAATCCTAGAAAAGCTCATATTAAAGCAACTGTACCCAATCCTAGATTTAAATCAAGTGATTCCTGACCATCAGTTTGTATTTCTAATATCCTATTCTACTATACAGCAGTGTCCTCGTGTGGTGGATGCTATATCCTCAACATTGGAGCGCGGAATGCCTGCACGGGAGCCTTTATCGACTTAGAACAAGCTCTTGACCGAGTCTGACACCCGGGACTGCTTTGCAAACTCCATCAATTCCTTCTCCCGACATATTTTCTATTAATCTGTTCCTACCTCACCGAAAAAACCTTCAAAGAAAACCATAATCTTGCCTACTCATCATTATTCTCTCAGTCCGCGGGTGTACATCAAGGTGATATTCATGGCCCCATCCTATACCTGGTGTATACTGCTGATATCCCAACCCATCCTATTACCATCCTCACTACTTACGCTGATGCACACGTGTGTTATCTGTGAAGAGTGACCCATTTGCCGCATCTCAAACCATGCCGCAGTCACACATTACAGCCATTGAAGAATGGTGTCAAAACTGGAGACAAAATAAATCCTATCAAATCACCTTTACCCTACGTCGTAAGCACACTACATCCTGTCCTACAGTATCCTTTATAAATAAATATGTCATTTATCCCTGTCGAATAGATCCGCTACCTAGGACTCCATCTTTACAAGCGACATGGAATCCTCATACAAGACCGAAACGATAAAAACTGCTCATAGATTCCGATTACAACACTTTTTTGAAAAACGCTCCAAATTACCAATTTTCTACAAAAAGCTCATATACATCACCATTATCAGACCTGTTTGGACATACGTGATAAAGCTTTGGGGGCACCACTAAACCATCAAATTCCTCCCGCATCCCAATCCTTAAAATTAAAATCCTTCAAAAAATCCTTAATGCTCCTTATTTTGTCACAAATAAAATTATCCAGACAGATATCCCATCAATATTCCATTTGTTGCAAATTTAGTCCGATGGGTAAGCAACACCTTACCCACACCAACCCTCTTGTTCGTAGCCTTTCATCCCTATGGATTCCTGATAATCCTCCGAGGCGTCAGAAAAGAAGATGGCCACGGAACCTTCTAACTTAAAAAAGTCATTAAAGTGCTACTATCGGTGGCTCCTTCACAAGTAATTATCATGTCTTATACTCTTACTTCACGTTTACTTGTTGTATGATTATAATAAAGTTGTAAATTTTAATAATTTAAAAAAAAAAAAATTATTTTCGTTCCGGTTTGGAATGCACTCGACTACTATACTAACTCACAATATTCGTAAGTAGACACGCAAGTACATTCCGTACTTCAAGGGTTACATCCGTTTCCGGTTTTTCTTATTTGATTAAATAAAAAATAAGTATCTCGAAAAAATTATAATTTATCGATTCTACATTGTACTGCAATAACGCCGATGCTGTTGTAGGAAACCGTTATATTACAACTGCAGCAAGCGAGATAGAGACCAAATTGCAGTGAATGTGTAGCATGATTGCTAAGCCTGTTGTCCTACTAGAGGATTGTGGGAGGAGAGGAGTAGTAGTGCAGCAGATTACATGCGAGCAAGACTAAACTCGCATTCACATTCAGAAGCGAAGGGACGTATTCTGTATCCGTAGCGGTGTATGAGGCTTTGTGTTATGTAAACGAGAGGATGGTAAGGAGATTACCTTCGAACCGAAGTAGGTTGAGGGTTGTAATTTAATTTGAGTGAAACGTGGAGAGCTTCGGAATAGTCAGCACTTCTAGTCGAGCCGGGATGGTTAGATACTGTTTGCTTTATTAATGTACAATTCACTAATATCTTATTTTCAGTAATTAATTTCTAATATTTTCTTAATCATTAACAAGATTAATAAGTTACAACATTTTATTTCGTTTAGGAAGCTAATTGAAATGACAAAAGTATTTTAATTATTTTAGAAAAATAATTACTATTGTATATAAATTCCGATCACCTTTCTCATAACTCAAACTCTCAATCCTAGGTATCAATATAATTTGTAATCCGCTTGAAGTTCAAATAAATTTGGTAAGTGACAGTCGGAATAAGTAAATCAGCATGTAACGTCTCCTTTGAAATGTAGGGTGGGCAGTCTGTTGTCAATTTAACAATTAATATTTTCCGAAAGTGAATTTCTGTGCTACCTACGACAGCGTGGTTCGAGAGGAGCTATATGGTGGAATGATTGCTCTCGACATTCCTCCGAAGCTAGTCCGCCTTGTCAGAATGAAAATGAAAGCTACTCAGTGCTTGGTGAGAGTGTCTAGAGCTACATCTGAGCTTTCTCATAGCCATGAGAGACTGAAACGAGGTGATTGTTTGGCATGCTTGCTGTTTAATATTGACTCAGAATATGCCATCACAGAGTTGGGAGTTCAGGTAGTTGGGACAATTTTCAACAAATCGTGCCTTCCTGAACCTTCAGTTGGATCCAATCCAACAGCTGCTAAAGTTGGATTGCTCGTAAAGGAGACTAAAACAAATTATATGCTCAGCAATCCTAAAAGAGGAGATAAGCAGCGAGGAACAATTGGAGACTTTCGAGTGTGTATTTCTTTATCTAGGAACACAGTTGAATTCAACCAATAAAATGCAACCAGAGATTCAGCGTCGTATTATGGCTGCCAATAGGTGCTATTGTGGACTTCAGGAGCATCTAGGAAGCAAATATCTCAACTATATAAGACCCTAATCAGGTCTTTCTCAAGTATTCGTCGAAATCATTGGACGCTGACGAAAGCTTTGGAATCATGTCTATTGAGATTTGAAAAAATGATCTTGAGAACGATTTTGGGGCTTATATGTAACAACGGTTTATGGAGATTGAAGAAAAATGTGGAGCTCATGAGTCATCAAAGTGATCATGACGTCGTACATTTTTTAAAGACAGAATGTTTTAGATGGGCAGGGTATGTTGCACGATTGAACGATAACGAAGTCCTCAAAATGCTCCTAGAGGAAAAAAAAATGCGTAGAAAATTCGGAAGGCCTCTTCTGTGTTGGGTGGATTGTGTGGCGTTAGATGCTCAGATTATGCTGAAGATTAGAAATTGGAGAGCAGCAACACAAAATTGAGAAGACTGGCGGCTTCAATTGCGGGAGATCATGACCTCCCGCAATTGGAGCCGCCAGTCATGATTCTTCATGAGTTGTAGCGTCATTGAAGACAAGAAGATTTTCCTATTAATCCATCCTATTAATCGGTCCACAAGTTTGGTAAGTCAGTCCCGATAGATTTCAGTAAAGAGTAAACGTTAAATTTCTGATCGATTTGTGATTTAGGACATGTGTATGGTTGAATAGACTTAAAAATCAGATATTTAGTGTTCGACGTTTTTTCTTGATATGCGGGCTCCATTTCTATCTCATACCAAAACTAAATACTAGATAGGTCACTGTTTATATCTTGGTATAGTGTAGATGTTTATAAAAACAGGGAGAGGGTCGGTTTTGCGCCTGAATGTAAATGTAACATGTTACGGTCGAGCTTTAATTCCCATTGCAAACATCAGTTTTGTTTCGTCTTTAAGCTATATCTACACTGGTCGATTTTATCTCTACCTAACCCCCTCTTACCTTGAAAATTTGAGTTCCATCTATAAATCATTTTATGATTATTACTACCTTGTACATTCTTCATATTTATTTTAAAATAAGTAATTCATTTGCATACCAGAACTATCCAAAAACAATAGATTGTTCTATATATCACACACTGATCAATATATATATATATATATATATATATATATATATATATATATATATATATATATATATATATATATATATATATATATATATATATATATATAGATCATTTTTGAAGATACAAAATAAAGGTTAGCTTACAGTGTTATTTCCATTAGAGAATTAATATATTTGACATTTCTAATTTTAATTAATGGAATTAATTAATTAATGAGATAAAAATATCTGATGTTGACACCCCATGACTTTTTTGTACGCCAATTGAACTATACAAAGGGACTCTGAATTTGGTTACTATTTTCCGAACACAGCAGTACCTCAAACGACACTCGGTGACGCGACGTCCATCTATTGACACATACACAGACACAGACACACTCATACACACAGACACACAACCTCTTGTTTCTTGAGATCTTTTTCAGTTATTATATGTCGTTATCTTTCAGTTGTAACAAATTCCCAAGAGATTTCTTCATGTCTCTTGACAACATTATGACAGTCTATGTCACTAGATAAAGCATTGGAAATCGACGGTTTCAACATTTTAAGCGGAAGAAACCGCTTAACTTATATCTTATTCGTCTACAGCAGAATTGCTCAGCTCACAAATGGGGAAGAAAACAAATATTCTACACTCAATTTTAACACCTAAAACAAGTAGTAAAATTGTTTAATTCGAGTGGAAAAAAAAAATCGCGTTTATAACCTTTATCACCGAAACATATGATCTCTGTAATAAATCAGTTGACATCCGCATGATGGTATAGAAGGATCAAACTAATAAGTAAGGGATTGATAAATGTGGACATACCTTTTGATGTAAGTTTCTTATGACCTTCAAGTAACGTACTTTCGGATCTTCAATTTCAACCAAAATCTATTATATTAGTTATATTGATATAACATTCTAATTTACCAAATTGAGATGTTTTACATTGTATTGTAATATAATTTTTGATGTCTAAAATGACCTTCAAGTACCCCTTCCGGTTTGCCAATTTTAACCAAAATTTAATATGTTATTTGCATCAGTATGCAAGTCTTAAATACCGAATTCGAGAAGTTTTTCATTATATTGCAATATAATTTTTGATGAAAATCAGTTTCAAGTCATCACTTTCAAGTAAAGTTCCACTTCTGGTAATCACGCAGACACCAAAAAGGGAGGTTTACAACTAGATTATACAATAATTCTAAATATAAAATTTTAAATTTCTGCGGCTAATCGTTTTTGAGGAATACGAGATATGTACGAACATTAGAACGTACTAACGAAACAAGTCAAAATGGATTCAAGGATGGTCAAAAGGAATATTTCCGTTGAAATCTGAAAACCGAAACATTTTTGGCAATTACATTTCCTTTACTGCGTATAAGCAAGTAAAAAGCAATACCATTACTCGGCAAAAAAAATGGCATCTATCAAACAATTTCATTATGAATATATTTAAGATTACCTTATCCCATTTACGTCAATATATGTTATATTGTTTTAATAACTCTAAAAAAATTAAAATACCACGTTCTAATATGAGCTCCTGATCTCAGCGGAATGTAAGGAAACGATAAAAGCAACTTACCATATATGGTCGTTAAAGTAGTAGATTTATATATGATAATACAAAAATAAAAATATTTACTGATAAATGAATAAAACATGCACATGGAGAATAATTAGAAACGGTGGGAAGAAGATTAGGTTGTTGGAAGTTATATGTAAGTAATAATGCAAAACTTCTCGAATTTGGTATTTAAGACTTGCATACTGATGTAAATAACATAATAAATTTGGGTTAAAATTGGCGAACCGGATGGGGTACTTTATTTGAAGGTCATATTAGACTTTCATCAAAAATTATATTACAATATAATCTCAAATTTCGCAAATTAGAATTTTATATTAATAAAAGTAATATAATAGATTTTGGTTGAAATTGAAGATCCGTAAGGGGTACGTTACTTGAAGGTCATAAGAAACTTACATCAAAATGTATATCGACATTTATCAATCCCTAATTAGATTGCGTTTAAAAAAGAGTCAAGAAGAAAAAAAGTGATGCAGCGGCACCAACGAACCGGAACATTCAGATTTCTTTCACAGTAATAGGCTGAAAGTACATGAGATTTAAAAGTTCGCTAAACATAGTCAAACATGTCCCCTCCTTCTAGAGTTCTATAGATATTCTTCACCACTTCAATTAATAGTGCTGCGACAAGAGAAAGGAGAAAATCTGTGACTAGACGATCTTTCTTTCCAAACATTTACCCTAAGCCTAATTTTTGGAAAAAAGAGTGTGATAGAAAAATTAGAAAAATTATGTTCGAAAGAATATTTAAGTTTAGAATAATATTATCCGTAATAGAATGGCTCGGTATTGTTAATAGCTTTTCGTTTGGACCCAGACCTAATTTACTTATTTCACGTTAATTGAGTCGGTTTAAGTTTATCTGGGGGAGACAGGACGCCAATGTACTTTCTGTTTCCTTTCAGATTATTCAAATGGCAGAGAGTAAGAGGCCCTTGCTCTCGAGATCGATGCGGTGATGCATTTCAGAGTGCTGTTTCAGAAGACGCCCATTCTTCAGGGCAGGGAGTAGGAAGGACAAAGGACATCTTCAGTTAAGTGTCATTTCCCCTCGGGCAGCTACGCATTCCACTTTCTCTTCTTGCATATTTTTTCCTCCTATCCTTCTGCAATGATAACGATCTGTCTCCGGAAAATATACAATTATTTTATCTACCTGTCGCGAACTCATCACGAATCAACTATCACTTCCCTCTCTCCCTCCCATAAATATCAGTTGTATTGAATGCAAATTTAATAAGCATAATTCAACAAACATTGAAAATAACAAAAAAAATATTTTATAGATAAAAAAGATCAGGTGAAATGGAATTTATATACAAATATAAAGGCTGAATATATTTCACCAACTGTTTATTTTATTTTATACGCTATGTCTCGGCATGTCAAGGAAGATTCGTATAGAACATTATTATTCTTTTTATTATCTCCATCGACTTCTAGAGGAGCATAGGGCATCTACAAGTGCGTTCCATTCTTTTGTTTTTGCTGCAATCACTTTGGCCTCTTGCCAAGTCTTGCCAGTCCGTCCAGGTCCTTTTGTACCGATCTGCGCCACATCTCTCTTGGTCTTCCTCTTCTTCTTGCTCCCCGAGGATTACATTGAAGAGCTTCTTTCTCGATGGCACTTTTTGGTTTCCTTAATGTGTGTCCTATCCACCTCCATTTATTTTTCTTATTTCCAGGTGTATAGGAAGCTGCTCAGTCATACTCCACAGCTCCTCTTTCGAGATCCTCACTGACCACCAGATCCATAGGATTCTTCGCAAGCAGGGGTTGATGAAGGTCTGAAGGGATCGAGTAACGGTTTCGGTGAACCGAAATGAACCGAAACGTAGCATATAAAATAAATTAAACAGTGGGTAAAATATGTTCAGCTCTCACAAATTTATTTTCTATGATATTTAGTCGACATTAAAGAAAAATTCTCACTTAACGCGCGATAGGTGTGATCAATATTATATTTGAATAGGTAGTGAGATCTCCGTTTTATGGTTACAAAACTAATAAAAAAGTTTATGACTGCATTTATTAGGTTACATTGTATTTTAGTTATGGGATTAATCAAATTTTAAAATACGGGTTGCTACATGCTTTATTGTCATTGTATTAAATTCTCTTTGTGCAGCTATTCTTTGCTGCCAACAGTTTCTCATATATTTTAATGAAACGAAGTGAAATAAATTAATGAATTTTACGTATTATATTTTTCAACCGGGCCCTTGGGACGAGCCATCCCAATCGTTAAATAAATAAAATTGTGTTACATTGAAAAACGCTTAATCGTAAGGTGAAGTTTTTGTTCAATTAACTCCCAGAGTTCATATTTGATCTCTCGGTTGTGGTAAGATTTCTATCTCTGATTCCAAAGCCGAGGCTCATCCCTAATCAACTCCATTAATATTTCATTATCTTCTTTTTCTGTCATCCTAACAAGCGTCGCAAAGTGGAGAAAGCGAGAGAATCAGATGCAGTAGGTGTGTCAAACCCCCATCCCAAGAATTTAAAAAAGTGGCCGCATCTTACCAGAATGGGGTCCAAAGATGGCGGACTAACGACATTGACTTGATTAGTTATTTGGTCACTGTCATTCAGCATTTGGCTTAATTTCGCCATAACTGATTTTGTTTCAAAGCCAAATAGTCAAAAAATCACATGAAATAAAATAATAAAAAAATAAAAAAAATTGGTTTAGGCACTAAAAAACACCAGCAAAGTCAATTTTTTCAAGTCGTTCACACGAAAGTAGAAGACTTGTTTAAGAGCAGCGGCAAATAAATAGCCAACAATAACAAAAAGTCTTCAATTTATACATGTAGAGGACTTATTCTTCTTTAAAACCAATAGTCTTCTTTTTTTAAATATTCGAAATGGTTTCTTAGAAAATGCAGACACAATAATTACCTAAACAAGTTCACAAAATGGTGATTTCTCGTTTTAAGAAACAAAAAAAAATTAAACTGCTCTTGAAATTTTAACATTCGGGTGAACAGCTTGAAAAAATTGACTTTACTGATGTTTTTTTAATGCCTAAGCCAGTTATTTTTTAAATTATTTTATTTAATATGATTCTCTGACTATTCAGCTTTGAAACAAGGTCAATTATGGCGAAATTAAGCCAAATGCTGAATGACAGTGACCAAGAAACTAAATCAAGTCAAAGTCGGTAGTCCGCGTTTTAGTCCGGTAACATTGGCTTTATTTTAATCATTAATCACAAGGAACACAACGATGTACAATTCATAGGGATGTATGTTATTTTTAAGTAATAACGGATCTAAAAATAACTGAAGCAATTATGCTAAATCAAGGGACTGTTAACGACCGGAACTAATTTTCTAGCTCAGATTACAGGTTTGATAATCATTTGGGTGTTATATCAAATAAAAGTATCCGGAAGGTTGGTCCAGAGCGTTAATGGTTAATGCTGCGGATTGGACGGCAGCCAGCCAAGGGTGTTATTAAGTCCATGTGTCTTAAGGCCACACCCCCCTAATCGTGTTCCTGTTGCATTCGATTACAAAAGGGTTCTCTTTTTCTTCTACTATTATATCTTTTCATGACAGATTTTTATACTAAGAAATCAACTGGAAACAAGGTACAGGAATTATTGTTTACAACTCATTTGACTTGGTTAATTCAAATAATAACTTGAAGGCAATTAAACAAAAATTCTAATGAATAGGAAAATAGATAATGCAAAAAAAAAAAAAACATAAACGTTTCGTATTGATTTAATAAACTATATCTTCATGTAAAAATTGTAAAATCGTCATAAAAAATAGATAAATGTTCGCAATTTATTGTGAAATGGATTTGAAATTAATTTTGCACCTAAGCTTAACCATTAATGAATGAATACAGATTAGATCTTATATCCAAAAAATAACTATTTACACGTAACCGGACAACACTCAAATAAAGCTGTCTATTTATCCCCTACGCTGTAAGATCAAACATTGAAAGGATCATTCATCTAATTATATAATCGATTACAAAAGTTACTTCCATTTAAAGGTACCAATCTTTGTAGGAACCAATCATCCATTTAAGGCACAATCTGATAGTTTTCAGAAATTCTTACTATTTCGTATAATTCCTTCTTAAGGATAATTTGAGGAAGATTTTAATTGCTAGATGTGACTATAATGTTAAACACCACCGTTGAGGAAGCAGTTTCAATATATTTTGTTCAGACCTCTAGCAATCAATTCTTTTGCATTGGGATGTATGCGAGTACATACCTATCATAGATATTAAATATAAGATAGATTAATAATGCCCAATACAATAATTTTTATTGCAATCCACAATTTGCCTTCGAAATTAAGTAAAATATCTGTACAATAAAAATACAAACAAAATAATAGAGAGAATCTGATTTTTAGATATTTTAATTATTAACATAAATGATCAACTCAAATTCAAATGGACTAAGAAAGAGGAATGCTGAATAAGAATTGTAAACAACTTATTATAAGTACCACCTATTTAATCAAAAACCGAATACTAAATACTAATGCTAAATTAATGGGTAAAGCCGTAAAATTGACTGATATAGAAGAGAATTTTGGCGCTGGATACCCATTTTTCATTATTTTCGTAATTTTCTACTCTTTCAATAACTCTAATGGATCTTAAATGACTTATTTAATATTTTTTTATTTTTATTATTTCTCCAAGTGTCCTTTGTGTATGGCTCGTAAGTCATTTAATTTATCAACGTCTGGGGTGCGTGTAAGCATGAGAATTATAAGGAATGTTCTGATTTCTAAAGGTCTTGATGCCCAGGGACCCAAGAATAAAATCTTATATTAGTGAGACCAATCACAAAAAACGACTTGCTTCTGCAAGGAAATTCTGACTGTTATTGATCGCTCAGTTTTGTTTTTCTTAAACCCTAAAAAATTACCTTTGCTATATCATTAACCCCCAAAAATTACCTTTGAAACTTCTTTAGCCGTAAGAATAGGTATAATTGTTTTTAGTCTGAAAAATGTGAAAAATTGTAATCTTTCTATATATGGAAATTTCCATGTATCGATTTTTTCCAAGAAACCTTCAGGTTCGATATACAGATGTTCGACTCTATATACAATAACTTACTATTATAATATTTTATGGCATAACTAAAGGTACGTAGAGACTGAAGGTTTCTTATTTATCCCCAAAAAGGTTTTCGTTTTTATTAGTGCTTTGTGTAAAGCAGTATTTTCATTTTACTCGGTTGTTTTAAATATTATTTTCTTGTTGACAGATGACCATGTTCATGTGAAACATGAAGAACTACTCATCCCAGACGAAGGTAAGAATAATTTATCTAATAAACTTTTTTGTTTATTAAGTTTGCTTGCATTCGAACAAAAAATGATCATCTGCAATTCAAACTTTTTTTATGTAGGAAGATTATGTATTGCATATGCTAGATATATTGTGAATAATATATCTTCTTCCTTTATTGACTTTCATATTACATATTTTGGTGTTTCGGTGTATTTCTAGCATCAGGACATACCACTCTGCAATGTTCTTGCTGGATGATATAATATTCAAAATATGGCAAGTATATGTAAAAATGATAATTGATAGCATTAATTATTCTCAATTTGTTAGGATTTATTTATATCCGCTTTGTTCTATTTGTTCATTAAATCCAGTTCTATTCCTCTTCACTTATAATCATCAATAATTTATTTTTTCCATATAATTCGTACTACTATTGATTATCTTAATGATGGATATTTCTTGTATCGTTTAAAAATTTTGTCAAGTATAATATTAAGGAATGATGCCATCAAGGAATGTTATTTGACATTTTATGTTAATTAATTATTGGAATTTACTGCAGTTTCGAATTTTTGTTATTCAAAATAGGAGAGAACGAAGATCGATTACAGTAAGGAAAATATTAACTGTATATAATCCTTGTTTTAAACTATATAAAGAAAATTCAGTTTTAATGAAGACCAAGATTGAATGGGGTTTTAATGAAGCCCATCAGATTTTAGGAAAATTTGTTGTTTTCTGATGAGAGTAAGTTAACTTTGTTTGGGTCTGAAAGACAATTTGGTGAAGAAGAAATGAGGAACTAAAGAAGCAAAATGTTTCGGTTAGTATAAAACATGGAGGTGGAAATGTAATGGTTTGGGGATGTGAAATCTCAGTTTGGTACGGATCAGTTGGAAATCTCGTGCCTATCGAGGGGATTTTAAATGCAGATTTCAATTTTTAACCTCATAGCAAGTCCAGCTGAATTGGGAATCCAGCATCATTTCATTTTCCAGCATAACAATGATCCGAAGCTTACTGCCAATAAAACTAAAGAATGGTTAATATTTAACGTTCGTCAACAACTACACACCTCTCCGCAGTCACTGGGCTTGATTATAATTGAAAATTTATGATACAACAAAATGCAAGAATACTTTAGTCCAAGAATGGAAAAAGTCAATCAAGATGTAATTAAAAATCTAGTTCACTAGAAGTTTACAAGCGGATAATAATGCTAACCGACTTTATACAAAATATTAAAAAATGTATTAATTAAACAATGAAAGCGAAAAAATGTGGTGTGCAAATTTCATGGAATTTTTGTAAGTTTTAGGTTTCGTTTTACTAAGAAAGAAGTTTTTCATTTTAATTATATAGGTACGTATTTATTCAGATATAAATATAATTTTTATTTTTTTAAGTTCTATGATTTTTTTTATTTCCTAATTGATTATTTAATTAAAAAGAACTAGAGTTATTTAATTATTATTATTTAAATAAAAAAAAAGGAGTGAAAATACTTTTATACATATATATATACATATATATATATATATATATATATATATATATATATATATATATATATATATATATATATATATATATATATATATATTTATATAGATACATATCTTACTATTTATTTATATTTGTTTACAGTTGGTACAATAGACCATGAAGATCTATGGTCGGGCATGTGGTATTGTTACAGAGAGCCGAGAGGGGATCACCCAACCTCACGCTACTACGAACCATTGGTGCAGCGGCAGACTACCCATAGCTCCATAACCAGTCCCCTTGGGGCCACTTCGGCAGTGGCCTTCCCACTGACTCAATTGGTGTTAAGGACAGTTATAAATCGGTCTAGATCCACAGATTATGGCTCTTCAGAATCAGCAGGCTCAAGAGGACTAATATTTCTTTCTCCGTAGCGGACCACCCACGGACTTATCCTCCGGGTTGTTCTGTCAAATAACAACCTGAAAGACCAGAACGCGATTCGCGATCAAGATGCACAGGGTAGGGTCCATCACTCCTATGACCGATATATAATATAAAGAGAGAGAGAGGGGAGGAGAGTTAGAGAGAGAGCGAGAGAGCTAAGATCTCCTTATCTTAGCTCAGGCGCTGCAATGTCGAAAACTCGGATTTTACACGAGGGGACAAGTTAATAGAATATATTAAAAAATATATGTTCTGCTAAAGTTATACCCAAGGAATGGGAGTACAATATTATCATACCAATCCACAATAAAGAAAGCTTAAGTAACTGAAAACTATCGGTCTATTTGTCTCTCAGAAGTAGTCTATAAGCTTTACTCCTCTATTTTGGAAAAGAAACTCAGGGCAATTGTTGAAGGTCAGCTGGAAGAGGAGCAAGCTGCATTTAGATCACACCGATTTAGATTACTCAGGGCAATTATTGAGAAGTCATGGGACAGAGGGACTCTTATATAACATTTACCTCACATTTCTCGATATAAAGGCAGCCTTTGATTCCGTTCCGAGAAAAGAAATATGGGCAGCTTTAGCAGCTAAAAATGTGCCCAAGGAATTGATTGGTGCAGTAAAGTCTAACCACCACGACTCTAAAGGCATAGTTAGAATAAACGGAACAGAATCTAGTAGTTTTAACATGATTAAAGGAGTTAAACAAGGTGACAGCCTTAGTCCTCTCCTTTTCACCATATTCTGGCTGAAGTTTTAAAAATATAGAAGAGGAAGACGTCACGGACAATCGGGGGAAAGCGGAATATGAGGTATTTTCGTCATTGCTGATTCCCATGAAAACCTCTAGCATTGAGTGGGAAGCCGAGTTGGAAAGAAAGGGCATGGTACTGAATGCAAAGAAAAATAAGGTGATGCACATTGGTCGTGAGGAAGAAGAAGTGATAGTTCACTGCAAGGAGGAGGTATTGGAAACAGTAGAGGACTACACTGGAGGACTGATTGTGCTCATCAGAAATGGAAAAATTGACCAAGAGCTTTCCAACTGGATCAAAAAAACAAATAATATATATTTTCAGCTTTGCAGCTCAGTAGTGGGAAATAGGGAGATAGAAATAGTGTAAAACTACACATATTCAAAGCTATCAACCTACCTATCCTTCTTTAGGGCAGTGGAAGCTGAGTCCCGCTGGATAGGCACTGTAGAACAGCTACAGCCGCTGAAATGAAGTACTTTCGGAGAGTGGCGGGCCGAACAAGGAGAGATCAGGTCAGAAATGAGCGGATACACGGAGACCTTGGAGTACCAGCCTTGAGGTACACTGTCGAAAAGAGGCAGCTAAAGTAGTTTGGTCATCTATGCCGAATGAATGAAGACCGCGATCCAAGAAAGTTTTTTGAAGCCAGACCCTCTGGACGTCGCCCTCGAGGAAGAAGCAGACTGTTATGATCCTATAACATCTCCAGGATAGGACAGAAAAGAGAAAGAGTCTGAACTCAAAGAGAGCGCTGGCTCGGTATCGTGATGCCTGACTGACTTGGACTGGGGCACCTCCACGCTGAGAGGCACGAAGGAGGAAGATGAAGAAGAAGAAGAATTATAAACTGGAACTACCAGAATTATTACGATCGCTGACCCTTTTTAAAGCTCATTCACTGGCCCACAAGCCCTGGCTTCAGCAATTCCAAGCTCATCTGCTATAAGGTTTGTTATACCGTTAAACATTCTATACTATGACTAAATTGACGAATATAGGAGTGGTCTCTGTTTTTTGTTGGAAAAAATTAGTCTTAGGATTTGGTAAAAAAATTCCATTTTTGTATTCTGTTAATTGCTTTGCTTAATAATCAAAACATCATTCAAAATTTGATCAAGAGTCCTCTAATCAGAGAGTTTTTTTATTACTTCTTTCTTTTAAGGCTTCAGTAAATAAATTCCAATTAATTTTGATGAATATTCATCCGTCACGATTTATCGAAGCTGTGGTTAGTGAAACTGAAAAGTATTATTTCCTGATTGGGGTAGAATTTGGGGATACGATTTAATGAGAGAACTCTGTTGGCAACGGCCTCGTGCGGCAGTTGAAAGGGACCTAACTTCCAGCGTTAGCCTCTCAGGTTAATCATGTTAAAACTGAAATATATATTCCTAAACTCAATTTTCTCTGAGCTTTACCGCTCAAAGGACAAATGGATCCTTATGCCTCCCCTGTCTCTTCGAGGCATTTAGAGTCATTTGAATAACTTATCCGCTTTAAGGTCCAGATTAGACTCTTGAGAAAGCGTTGAGTAGGGTTCGTAATTTATTTTAAATGAGTTTTAAATTTTAGTAACATTATTGAGAAGAAGAATGTTGGAGGCAGAAATAATGAACCAAATGCAACGCCAAAGTATCGAAATATAAATATGTCCTCTGATAGAATAAAATTCATGAATAATAATGATCGTTAAAATAGTGTAAGTCACTGCTCCATTCTCAAGACAGGTCTAGAACAAAACTTTTCGGTTTTAACGTGAAAGAAATATCCAGGCTGGAATGAAGAAAAACCAAATGCAATCATTGGAAGCCATTTATTGGTGCTTGCAGAGCTAGACAATTATTTATAATTATTTTATATTGTTATCAAAACAATACTCAGAAGATAATTTTATTTACTTATTTTACATTATTATGCTCTGCAGCTTTAGGGTACACGCACCGCTCTTTTATAAATTTATAAATCATTGCTTAACGATTCAAATGTCTTTTAAACATTTTATAATTTGGTGCCCATAAGATATTGAACAGAAAAATTTTATTCCTAACCATATCTTCATATTCAATACTCATCGATTCCAGTTGCATTGCTGATTCAGCTATTTTTCAATGATATATTTTAGAATGGAATCTAGGAAGCCAGTACCAATCATCGGAATCTTGAAAATGCACATGGAAACAGACTACGAAAGAAGTTCACTAAAGACCGCTGCTTGATCAATATCAAGTGCAAGACAATAGGCAGAAAGAACTGAACAAAGTATGCAACAAAATATGAACCCGAAAGCTCATTTCAAAGGTTGTTTCTAAAGTAGTTATTGGTTTATGACCAGAATCTGAAAATATAAAAATAAAATAAAACAATAAGATTAAATAAAAGTTAGAAAAACGAAGAAAAACCGAGCGATACTTGCTTACTTAGTTGTATAATCTATCTATCAGATCCAAAGATGATTAAAATTTGACCCATGTTTCACAAATATTCTTAGTCAGATACTCTTTGCTTACAGTTAACAGTCCGCTAGATTTTTACAGGGATGCCAAATCCTGCAAAACGAAATACCTGAGATGATTGAATAATATTGCTCTTTATAAAACAAGTTTATTTGTTATCGACATAGCTTATATTTATGTAAAGATCTCATTTTCACAATAAAAATTATTCGATTTGCTATTATATCAAAATTAATGAATATGCTCTTAATGAGATCTAATCTTAATTTCTGTCAACCGTTATTAGGCGGAATCTCATAGTTTATACTGGCGACAAATGTTTTTCAGGCATCTCATGAATAACAATGAAGAATCCAGGTATATTCTGAGCTGCCTGGAAGGCAGATTAGTTAAAACGAGTTGGGGATTTGAGTCATCCCGAGGGCAGTACTTTCAAGATTATCTAAAAGCTTTGGTATGTTTATAAATTTATTTATTTATTAATTCATACAAAACATCCCTCAAAGAAGAGGGTCAAAACAACAATAAATTAGTTTAAACGGCATTCAACTAGTCTGGACGAAAAAAGTTTAAAGGGATGGTACTCTTTCTCAGGGACAGAATCATTTTTACACTAATCCTTAACTTTTTTACAACCTTTGAACAAATCGTACATGCCGTTTTCGAAATATATGTGTCAGTGAAAATACATTTGTGCATGCGTAAGTCAAAGTGCTGGATGGAATTTGATAAAATTAATAGGTATCAATCTTCACCTGCCTTCAGTAATGAGGAAGCAAAAGTTTGTGTACTGAACTTACTTAAACGGGTATGTATAAACGAAACGTACATACGCAAGCATTTTGTTACATAGATAGGATGAGATAAAAAAAAAAAAAAAAGTTGAATTGAGCAAACATTATTTAAACGAACACGGTAATAATTATTTATTAATTTGAATGAAAATATAAGTTGAAAAAAATCTAAATATATAATATTAATTATCCTAAAACAAAAATTCTCATTAGGGTGAATTTATATGAATTGTAATTATTTACTGTCCTTATTTAATTTTTATGATTTAAAAAAAATCATAACTGGGGGAGCTTTAAGGAAATCGTTGTTTCAAATTTGAACTTTTTAGGCGGGCTCATTGTTACTCCCTTTTGATACAGACAAACTAAAATCTGTAACTAAATTAACGGTGATAACCGTTCAAAAAGTTCAAATTTGAAATGAAGATTGTCTTAAGTTACTCTGCCACTCTTAAAGATACTCCATCTTACGATATATCGTAGGTATTATCTGATTTTCGTCAGAAACTTGAAGGAGCAAAATATTGACGGTTGGTTATAAAACATCAGTTTAAAAACTTCGAAGTTTTAAAAACATTGGAATCTCCTTACCATCTCTAATGTCCTAAGCAGCATTCTTTCAATTTGTATTCATTGAACGGCAGGACAATACTACAGTTAGTGTTCTCCACCAAGTGATACCCTCCACAACAACTGAAGCCCTAACAAGCACTAGGATGCACTACATCACCACAATATAAATCCTCAACGGACGGATGCGCCATATCGAGCGGGGGAGCGGTAATTAGAAGGGTCGAGTGGCGGGGCTCGACAGCTTTCAGGCACGTTCCCCATCGTCAATGGCCTCTCAATGTTTGCCTCCGCTGGCTATCTCCGTCAGGGTCTCCGAACTAGAGAGGAGGGTTTTTCATTCCTCCATCTCCCATCCCTTATTCATGAGCGGATTCAAAAGGCAATGTCACCGTTTTTTGGTCCCACTGAACGAATTTCATAAGGACAAGGATTTTGTCTTAACATTCCATAATATGATTTTATAGAGCTAGGCTACTTCTGCATTAAATGCGTACAAGTCTGAACTGATTAAAATATAAAAAGCCAAATATGACGTGACAGAATAGATCTGACCTGGAGCGGGGATATACCCTTCTCAATTCATCAAATGCTGTTGGGCTGCAAACACAAGGAACATGAATTCAGTATTGACAACCACATCAATTAATAAATCGCTTTCGTATAATTTTAACGTTAACTTTAATGAGATAAGCACAGGATAAGAGTTTTACGAGAAAAGTAAAAAATATGGGCACCTAATGATGAAGTTGAAGGTGAACACACGTATAAAAGTTTTCACAGACAGGTAAAACAGGAGGAGGATTACTTTCCTTACTAGAGTAGGAATAGGGTTCTCCGAATGAAAAACGCTAAATATGCAACGAAAAAAAACAAATATGAATGAGTATACAACTGGTAAACTTCATTAGATACTAATAATTATCTTTAGAAACAGATAAAAATGAAAATGATCAAAAGCTTCTAGTATCTACTAGGGAACTCAAACCTGCTAGCCAACGAACATGTTTTTCTGACTATAATCTCTTGAGACCAGTGAGCATTAACCCTTTCACAACCAAGGTCTATTTCAAATTTCTTTCCTCTGTGGACACCAGTAAGTTTTAATTTTTTTATACCAAATGACATTTTTGTAATAGATTTTTTTTGTAAATATCGAAAAAATATTCAATAAAATATGATTCATTTTTTTTTTTTTTTTTTATCGCAACAGCTGCGACTTAGGCTCCAGATATATCCTCCTACAAATATCCGAGGCCGCCAAAGTTAAGATCAATATACAGTTATCCTAAAACCAATTTTTTTCAATACTTTTAAATAGTTTGTATTCGATAGGGTAAAACTCCATTTAAGCTTTTAAAGTTAGAAATTTAATTATAATAATTTAGAATTTTAAAATGTATTTGTTTAAAGGAACTGTACTATGTGACCAACTTTTCTTTCGATCAATGTATTATGCTTTTAAGGCAATAAATAATGAACCCATAGCTAGTTTTATCTAGCCAAAAACTACATCAGTGGGGATAATTTGTTGATTATTTTTGCTATTTGTCTTGATTAAATCGTAAAGAAAATGTAAGAAATAAAAAAATTAAATGAAATCTTACCAACAATTTTATAGATGCAAAATACCAATGGGACCCAACTATGGAACGAGTCACTAGGTTTTTTCTCCATAGCTGGAGCGACACACGGTCTCCATACTTTTCACATAAAAATACTTCTCGTTTCATCAAAGCCTTTTGAAATTAATTTATTGACAAGGTTATTCTCTAGGGACCCTAATGTAGATGTTAAACCAGGACTTCATTCCTGCCAACTTCTTCTCTCACTATCTCCTCAGTGCTGTTAAGCGTGGAGTAGCTGCCTCTGACCATCTCGTCCAACGGTCCCTGTCCTGTGCAAGCCTTCTCATCACCGGCATGGTGCATCCTTTCTTTGTGCCAATTCTCTCAATCCAGTCTGCATACATGAGCCTTGGCCTGCCTTGTGGTCGCCTTCCTCTCGGTCTTGCCTCTAGAAGCCACCTGGCCTTACGGTCATCTCCCATTCTGTTGACATGCCCGAACCACTTCAGCTGTCTTTCTTCAATCGTCTCTAGGATGGATCTAACTCCTAGTTCCTCTCGCACTCTCTCATTCCTTATGCGGTCTCGCCTGGTTTTTCCTAATATTTTCCGTAGGAATCTCATTTCCGCAGTTACAATCCTGCCAACCGTAAAAATAAAATAGTAATATTATTTTTATATATGCTATTTTCTTTTTGTTTCGGGCTTTCTACATTAGATAAATACTGTTTTGCTTTTTCCTCTTTGTTTTTAACGTTTTTTTGTTTTTAACGGTCTCTGAACAGTTAGCCATATCTCTTTTATCTAGTTGTCTGTAATTATTTTGATCTTTTATCTTAAGTTTGATTTAGAATTATCTCGTAAACAAAATTAAAATAAAACTTTTGTAGCTGCATTGAACCTTATACCTAAATCCACCGCACTTGGATCAACATTGTATTACTTTACAAATATTTGATATCAACTACCAAATATTAAAAATCTGCGAGAACCGTTCACTCGGAATTTTTTCTCTGGAAAAAATATTGAATTCAACATATTTTTTTTTATTTTGAAATAAATAAAATATTTAATTCAACATATTTTTTTTTATTTTGAAATAATAAAAACATATTTTCTGTACTTGTTTTTTTTTCATATTAAGTTTGTAAAAACGAACATAAATTAATTTGAAAAAATAAAAATAAAATTATTTGTGTAGTTCGTAGGAACATTCTAAACACATTGTAGGTTCATTAGGATATAGCGAACAGGAAGTGGAGCATTTTTCGTCATCTTCCTTTTTTTCCGAGGCTTATGCAATTTTTTGGAACAATTTGTGTCATAGGTGGTTCGCCCATGTTTGTTTCAGAGGTGGGGCGACCCACCGCACAGTGTGGCCGAATGTGAATCGACAACGTTCAGCTATACAGAAAACCGCATCACGTTTTAGTCTATAACTTTTTATGTGCACCAATGTGCGACTTAAATTTTGATTCATTGTGTCTAGCAACATGTAAAATCATAAAATATGTAAAACTTAATCGCCCGTTTTCGCCCGCTTAAAAGTAGTAATAAGAATTGCCTTTCAGATGAAAAACTCGAGCTTTTGAAACAATTGATCATCGTTTTAACAATTCTATTGAAGAAAAAATGTTCTCGATTAGGCTGAAAAAAAAAACATTAAGAAGAAAGACTGTAAACTAAGAGAAAAATTATTTTTTTTTTTTTTAAATATTTAGGACTCGTCAACATGACATTTTATTGTAAAAACTAAAGTTTCGACCCAAACACGTGGGCCATCGTTAGGGCTGAAATGAAATTAGAGATATAGGTATGTGAACAGTAAAAAGATAGAGGTAAATAACATAAAGATAAGAGATAAATAATAATTATTATTTATCAATCTATTTATTCATCTAATCATTTAAATGAAATTAAATATGGGACTAAGTTATAACCATATGAAGAGAATTAAGAGATAGCTGAGCGGGAAACTGACAGAGATCGTACAGTATATTGTATTAGTAATTAAATCCCGAAGATAGGGCACAACCACGAAACGTTGGTGTAATATTGTCGAATTTTGATTAAAACCATACTTTGTAATTTTCACATGTTGACAATTAATATTCTTGACAATTAATATTCTTCCAAATATTAAAATATATAAATGATTATTATAAAAATACAAGACTGCGAATCAGAAATTGATGATCTCGGTCTGTCTAAGTGATATGTCTTTATAGTTTTTTTATGTTTAAAATAGTAAAAATATTTCAGTAAGGTTAAAATATTATTAAAATAGTAAGGTTTCAGACAGAAAATGGTTTAGAAATCAGTTAATGGCCATTTTTGACATCAATTAATTAGTCTGGACCAGAAAGAAATATTTCATTATAAATAATACGTTTTCCAGACCTTTGTCCCGCTAGATTCTCAATCGGCCACACTGTACACAAGTGGGTCGTTCACGTTTTTCGGATAATAAAGCTTCATTGGATCATTTTTTTTATTACTTGTTTTATCCTAAAAAAGTCGATTCGGCCCCATCGATCGATTTTATCAGATCTAGGCGGCTGTTGAGTAGAAACACGGGCCGGAGGCTTCCTACTGAACATGTTAAGATACAATAAGATTATCATTAAATTAAAAAAAGTAACAGATTGGTACTTAGATACAATCAACATTGTTTAAAAAAAAAATGTCAAAGCAAAGTTATAACGAATCATATTGCATGTAAAAATGAAATTAATTGATGCAACAATCATCGACAACATTTTAACTAATGAACTTTAAAATAAGATAAAATGTTCGAAATTAAATAATTGTTATTTAATATTTTTTTAGAACCGATCCCAAAAAACAAACAAACAAAAAAAAAAACAGAAAACGAAGAGACTTCTGAATATAAAGGCTAAATGGTAAACACCGCACCTATTGACATAGTTAGTAAAAGGAACTTTTCCCTTCACAACAAGCTCGGATTTCAGGATAAACTAGGGTTTATTGATCCGATTCCATGCATCACCTAGAAAATTATTTTCTAGGAAATAATACCTCATTCAGACTTAATTAATGCAATGAAGACAGATGAATCTGTCTGCGGGACGCGTGTATTGCAATTTTTTAAGTCGTATTAGATTAAGGGAAATATAAGGATTTGTGCAAAAGCATTCTCATGGGGAACGACTTCTACGTTATTAAAATGGGATTTTCGATTTCTTCAAGGTACTCTAAAATTAATTTAAATAAGGCTATCCTTAACCATGGCACTACCGTAACTTAAAGAAATTCGAAGTTCCCTAAAATGTTTTTGTTTTTTTTAATTTCATTGCATAAGATGGAAATAAAAGTGTATATATTTTATGTAGGTACGTGTAAATATTTACCCACCTCCAGAAGGACCTAGCCACGGTGAAGCTTGAAGTAGCAGTACTCAAATGTGTCCAGGAAAATGTGAGTGCCTGAGAAGCTTGATTTTAATTTCGGTGCAGGCGAACGGTATAAATCTCAACAATTCTGCTTTTAGTAGAATATCTTTTTATTTACACATATATATTTTTATACACATAAAGTATCTATTTACACATCCTGCTTGTTAGGTTCAGTATTCTGATAAATATATTGCTTACATCGCAAACTAACCATTCCTCATAATCCACATGACATACTCCTACACACACAAACACACACACACACACACACACACACACACACACACACATATATATATATATATATATATATATATATATATATATATATATATATATACACAGATGTTAGTTGCTACATATTATGCAGCATTGGTATTTGTATTAGAAATTAATTACATCTCAAACTCTTCAGACGCGCTAGAAAACTCAGAGCTCCAAAATAAAAAACTTTGAAAAAAAGAGAATTATGATAAATTTCTCCATTTTGACATTAATAAATCAAAAAAGGATTCTATTAATCAGAGGATCAGGCATAAAAACAAGATTGATTAATGTCTCAAAAAAAAGATATATATCTATATATCTATATATGAAATGGTCACTCACGGCAATAACGAAGTAAGGCAATAAAGAAGCAATAGTGAATAACTAATTCACAAATAAGAATTTCAACGTTTTCTGGAATAACCTATCAAGTTCCCACGTGCTAAAAAACCCAACGAACGGGGTTCAGTGTTGAATCCACCGCAAAATGACGAGGTCTGTAGAATGACGCTCCAGAGAAATATAAAATAAATATTCTCTAAAATAAATAAACGTTCTTAACAAAAACTAAATAAAATAAAATATAATTATATACGAAAACTATTTACAAAAAGACACTAATAAATATGGTTTTCACAGTTCATTGTTAGAAAACATCCTGAAAATATTTATATTATAAATATTTTGGATTTTATCCAATATGAACAATATAATATAAATATTTATTATGAACAAATTTGGTGTAACTCATAAGGTTAAGGATAGATGTATAATTCTTGAATTAATACACTTGGCCAAACCTGTAAAAGGTGATATCGATGACGAAGTTATGCCGGAAGAATGGAGGACAGGAGTCATATGCCCGTTACACAAGAAGAATGATGTCCTCGACTGTAACAACTACAGGGCTATTACCTTACTCCCCACGGCGTACAAGATATTTTCAAACGTCATTGTTACGTTATTATTACGATATTTTCAAACGTCAATGCTAAAATAAGACCTTACACTGATAAAGTGGTGGGGCAATATCAGTGTGGTTTCAGGAAGGGAAAGTCTACCATTGATCAGCTGTATACTCTGCGACAGATACTTGAAAAGATGAATGAATTCAATACATACATCCATCTCCTCTTTATAGACTTCAAAACAGCATATGACAGGACAAGTTATACATAGCTATGAAGAGGCTGGGAATCCCATCAAAACTAATACGACTGATCAGAATGACGATGACAAATGCCAGCTGCTGTGTTAGAATACAAGGAGATCTGTCTAATAAATTTTGTTGCGAAAGAGGATTAAGACAGGGAGACACGCTAGCGTGTACCCTGTTTAAACTAGCAGTTGAAAATGCAGTAAGAGACGCACGAGTACAGACCACAGGCACTATATATATACAAAAGCGTCCAAATCTTAGCATACGCTGATGGTATATGTATTGTCGGAAGATCATCGGCATCAATGATGGGTGCGTTTACTTCGCTTGAGACAGCGGCAAGAAAAATAGGACTTCAAATAAATGAAGAAAAAACAAAATCTATGACGACAGATAACCGACAGACTGACCCAACCATCAAAATTGGCTCTTGTAATTTCGAAAAGGTAAATAGTTTCAAGTATCTAAGTTCAGTAGTAACAGCGGACAACGATATTAATCAGGAAATAACACAGAGGCTCGTTGCTGCGAATAGGTGCTATTATGGACTCCTGCAGTATATGAAAAGCAGATCGCTGTCTAGATCCACAAAGGTGAACATATACAAGGACTAATACGCCCTGTACTGACATATGCGTCAGAAACATGGACAATGACTAGGACCATAGAGCGAAAACTGTTGGTGTTCGAGAGGAAAATTCTAAGGAAGATATATGGTCCCGTTAAGGAAAACAACCAATGGAGAATCAGACACAACAGTGAACTTTCTGATCTCTAAAGAGCCCGATGTTGTCAAATATATAAGAATAATTAGGCTTAGATGGGCAGGTCATGTCTTACGGATGAATGCTAATGTAGTCCCGAAAAAAGCATTCAATGTCGAACCAATTGGTAAGAGGAAAATCGGAAGACCAAAGCTGAGATGGCTGGATTGTGTGAGTGGTGATGCCAGAGAGCTCTGGGCATCCAGAGTTGGTGGAAGGCCGCACGAGATAGGGAGAAATGGAAGAAGACTCTTGAGGCAGCCAAGATCCAGTAATGGATTGTCGAGCTAAGGATGATGATGATGATGAACAATATAATATAAATATTTATTATGAACAAATTTGGTGTTCCTCATAAGGTTAAGGATAGATGTATAATTCTTGAATTAATACACTTGGCCAAACGTGTAAAAGGTGATATCGATGACATCGAGGTTTTTGGACATCTTAATTTCAGAGAAGACAGACTTAGAAGTGGACTTAAATATGATTTCTACAACACCATGGCCAAACAGAGTTATGGGCCATGGCGAATAGATTGATCTGGATTTCTTACACAGCCTATGAATAACGAAAAGTGCCGTGGAAGCATTTGTGTATTTTAAACAAAAATTAAATCTTAAGGTAAGTTTCATATTTTATTCATTATTAACAATTGCTATATGTATAGTTGTAAATTTGATTAGATATAGGAAGCTTTGTGTTTTTATTAATTATAAATTTATAAGTGAATTTAATAAAGTCAAATTAAATCGAATTTCTATTTATATATTAATAATTTTTTAGGATCTCATTAATACATAAATTGCATTCTTAATGTACGGATATGTGTGCATATTTATTTTGTAATTTATTATGTAAGTGATAATGTCAGAGCCATGATCTACATATATTATTATTTTCTTCTATTATAAGTTTAATTTCATTATGTTATTATCAGTTAATAATAATGTTTTTTTTGTTTTTTTCATTAATATTGCCGATGATTTGTTATGCAGTAATATTTTATTTTATTTTGTATCTTCATACAATAATATTATTTTTTTTAAACATTGTAAACGAATTAGATGTTTTTATTATAGTTAACCATCTGTAATTGGGAATTTTTTACTGTTGATGGAAATTTGTTATAAAATACATAAATTTCTCATTTGCCTAAAATTGTTTGTGGTTCGTGTTCATCCCTTCACAGATTGTCCCCTCCCCACCCTTCACCCTTCACCAGCTCCCTCCTGTTGGTTACAGGAAATATTTAAACAGGTGATTCCACAAAGAAAAGTTTTGTGTTTATTGAGTGTCACATTTTTTGTTGAATAAGAAGCAGTATTTTATTTTTTACAGACAAACTTTTTATTTCCGTATAAACTGTATTTCCGTATTATCCTTTTTAAACTAGAAACCATTTAAATTTTATGAATCTCATTCTCAAAACCCTTTTATGTCGTGGAATCCTTATTCCACCCGATACTTGTGGGCGAATCAGGAGCCAATTTGAGACGAATTCCTACAGAAATCTCAGTTATGCAAAATTAATGCTTAGTTAAAGTAGAATTTTTCCTAGAAGTTGGATATTTGTAGCCTAGCGGGGGACCGTGAAAAAGATTCACAAGTATAGTATTTGGTCCGCCCAAATACTCTCTTGAGAATCTTTTCTACATTATAATACTGCAATTGGAACTTAATTTCCTTGAATTGCTTTTGAGTGACCGCTTTCTATTCCAACAAAAAACGTGGCACTTAATATAAAACACAAAACTTATATTCTCTGCTTTTCTGTATGCAATTGAACTATGGTCTGTACGGACTTTTTTGTTGGTCTACAGTTCTTCTTCTTCTTCTTTGTCTTCCTCTTATGCCATTAGCTAGCGTCGAGGAGCCTCAATCCAGCGTAACCACTCCTCTCTGTCCCTGCTTAGCCGCTTCATCTCATTGAGCGATTTGCCTCTTTTACTTCCAATTCTTTGGATATATTCTTGGTACGTAATTCTGGGGCGTCCGCGTGGTCTCTTTCCTGTGGGTCGAGCCTCTAATACCTTTAGAGGATTTGTGTCCTCGTTCATCCGACAGACATGACCAAACCACTGTAGTTGCCGTCTTTCTAGAGTGGTTTTAAGCTCTGTAACGTCTAGTTGCTCTCTAATGCTTTCATTCCTAATGCGATCCCTTCTAGTTCTCCCAATAGATCTGCGAAGAAACCTCATTTCCGCTGCCGTTATGCGACTAGAGTGTCTGTCCAGTGTTGTCCAGCTTTCTCCGCCATAGGTGAGTGTTGGTAGGTAAACAGACTTATATACATGCATTTTGGTCTTCTTATCTACTTCTCGGTGGCCGATAATGCTATTAGTAATCTGGTAATACACTTGATTCGCCTTACTTATTCTGTTTGATATTTCGGCGTCTATCTTACCCGAGCTACTAATTACGGTCCCTAAGTAGGTATATTCCTTCACTACCTCAAGTGTCTCGCCATTGCAGATGAGTTGGACATCTTTCTGTTCTTCCCTCGCCATAACCAGCACTTTACTCTTGTAGGTGTTAATTTGTATCCCTTTCCTGAGCAACTCTTCTTCCCATTCTACCAGAGCTTGTTGTAGTTTGATCTTGGTGTCGGCTATTAGGACTATGTCATCCGCGTATAAAAAGCTTTGAACGAGGACAGTTCTCATATTCCATTTCCCGATTGTTGTCCATGCAGTTCGGCGCTTGCAGATTTTGTGGATTTCGTCCATTACGTTTATAAATAGAAGGGGACTTAAGCTATCTCCCTGTCTAACTCCTCTCGCAATTGGAAAAGGTTCCGATTCCATACCATTTATTCTTACCACTGCCGTGGCACCTTGGTAGGCTGACTGTATGGCTGCCAGCAAGTCTCCAGGTACACCTTTGGCTATTAGTGCATTCCAAATTTCTTTTCTTGGGACCACATCAAACGCTGCCTTCAGATCAAGAAATGCAAGATATAGATTCTTATCTCTGTCCCAAGCTTTTTCAGCAATATTTCTGAGAACAAAGATATGATCCTGCGTCTGTCGGCCTGGACGAAAACCAGCCTGTTCCGCTTCTAATTGCCCTTCTACAATCCGCCGGAGTCTCTTTTCTAGAATAGAAGTGTAAAGTTTATAGATTACGGAAAGCAAACTAATGGGTCTATAATTTTTGCAGTCTGTTGTGCATCCTTTTTTATAAATAGGGAGGATAATACAATATTTCCAGTCCCTGGGAATTTTCTTTCTGTCAAACACTTCTTGGAACAGCGATTGAAGTGCTTTAAGAAGTTCTTGACCACCATATTTCAAATACTCTGGTGCAATTCCATCCCTTCCTGATGCTTTACCTCTTTTTAGCTTACGGATTGCATTTTCTATTTCTTCTTCCTCTATAACCTCCAGGCTTTCCTGCATATTGGACTCTCGTTCATGGTAATGGTCTGTTTCTGGGTTTTCCGAGAATTGCTCCTGGAAATATTGCTTCCGTCTGCCAAGGATCTTTTCCTTATCTGTAAGTACGATTCCATCGCTACCTTTTACATTTCTAATGGTCTTACATTGCTTTCCTCTTAACGTTTTAACTTTTCGCCAAAATGTTCTTACAGATTCGCGATGGTCTTGGCTCAGCCTTTTACCAAAATCCTCCCATGACTTTTTCTTGGCCTGGCGTATGGCTACCTTACATTCATTCCTGGCTATTCGATAAACGTGTAGCTTTCCTTCAGTTCTATCTTTAAGGTATGCTTTCCAGGCAAGCTTCTTCTGAGAAACCAGTCGTTGGAGGTCATTGGTCCACCAATCTGTCCGCTTTCCCTTACCGGACACTCTCTTCTTCCCACAAACTGTATTTGCTGTTTCCAGGATACATGTTTTGAGTGCCTTCCATATCTTTTCCACGTCTCCATCGAATGAAGTTTCTCTCAATTTATTTTCCAGGCTTTCTGTAAAGAGGGCCCTTTTCTCTGGGTCATCCAAGGCCCTTACGTTGAGGGTTTCAAATGCTTTTATTTTCCTTTTATACTCTGGGATGATCTTTGTATCAGCCACAAGTAAAAGGTGGTCGCTGCCTTTCTCCGCTCCTCTTACTACTTTTATATCAGCGAAATACTGCCTTACATTCCTATCGTATATAAAATAGTCAATTACACTATTTCGTTCCATGCATGAGAAAGTGATTTTGTGGATCCTCTTGTGTGGATAGAAAGAATTTCCTATGAGGAAGTCATTATGGACACAAAAGTCTATTAGCCGCTGTCCATTACTATTCCTCACATTCTCACCTCGATGTAGCCCTAGAACTCCATATCCAGATCTTTCATCATTTCCTGTTCTGGCATTGAAGTCCCCACTTTTCCTTTTTCTTTAGCTTTATCCACTATTTTTTGCAAATCCGAGTAGAATGCCTCCTTGTCTGCAACACTAGCATCTTCCGTTGGTGCATACACCTGGATTATGGAGATCTTACCTATGGTCATCTTAAAATCTGCTACAATCATTCTTGAAGATATTGGTTCCCAGTTCTCTAAATGCTCATACATATTTGGCGACATTACTAGGCCCACCCCTTCTTTGGCAAAAACCCCTCTAGGTACTCCAGCATAAATTAGGGAGCAATTATTAGCCAATTTCATTTCTCCACTGCCCTTCTTCTTCACTTCACTTATGCCGAGAATTTCTACTTTGTAGGTCCTCATTTCCTCCACCAACTCGACCTCCTTCCCAGTTAAAGTTTTTATGTTCCACGTTCCCATTCGTGTATCCTTAAGCGCGCCGAGTCGATTCCGTGAAGACTGTCCACATCCGAGGCTAGGTTGGTTTCTCTGAATCTGCTATACTCCAGACGGGTGATTGGCCCAGTGCTAGGATACGGGGCCTCTAGCAGCCCGCAGGGACTAGTCAAAGTGCCAGACTAGTGGGGAATAACGCTCCCCCGGGCTCCTGAGTTCAGTACACGGCACTCTCACATAACAGAACAGCACACTTTACACTTACTCATACACAAGGTTATATACAGTACACACCTCAGGACCACCTTCCCTGGGAAGACCCATGGTTGGGTGGGTATAATCAAACCACCAGTTGTCCCGAGGATAGGGGTCTACAGTTCAAACATTAAAATTATCTACTATCACCTCTTTAAATATTTCCCCTGACTGACGGAACACCCTTTATAGATTATAGGGAACAGTAATTCTTCCTTTAATTACTATGTTATATAAAATCATCATAATACAGTGCCTTGAATGTTTCGAGATTATACCTCAACTATAGGATATCTTATTTATCTGGCCTTTTAAATTAATATCATTTTATTATTAGCTATTACTCCTATCTCTCCCTTAATCCTTATCATTATTTCGTCATTTAATTTGTTGATTTTAATTACAGTTCTCTTATAAAACAATATTTAGAAGGAGTGTCTACTTCTGTATCAATTTCATTGTCGCACTGTATTATTAGCTATTAGGACCCTCACTATAACCTATATAATTGATTTATTAAATTAATGAGTCTATTAATCTAGCCTATTAATTTTTTATTCATAGAAAAAGTTTTTTTGAAATGTGATTTTTGCATTTCATTCTCCAACGCACTTACTACTAAGCAGTTACTACTTTCTAAATATCGTTTAACTTTATTAGGTTTCATGCTGTGTGCTGCTAAAATTTTTGAGCAAATGCCACACAAAAGCCTTTCTTCTCCATTTACTTCAGTTCTGGTAAACCCACAATTTAAATATTCATCAAAATATTTTCTTAATTTTATCTTCGAAACCACTGTCGTCTGTGCACTTTTTTGATGCTCCACTATCATTTAAGGCTCACTTACACCCATACTTACGTCCCCATACAAATTTATCCATGATTCTGTATATGTGCACTGTGTAATTCTACTGCTATAATACTGTATAATATCGTTAATTGCAAATAACACGCAAATTACAATATACACATTCACAGTAGAAGTAGAACGATTCGACTGGCGGGAACGAGTGCAACATTTATACCCGCCGTGCAGACGTTCTAGAATGTTCGAGACAAATCTATGCATTCATATTTTAAATATTGAATTGATAAATGATATATTTGAAAATTAGAATTGATATATGCATTATGTGATTATGTAAACTAAATTAAATAGAAACTAATATTACGATTACAGCAGGATTTCAGTGTAAATTATTGTATAGAGGAAGGGGAGGCACAATGATAATTGTGATTGAAAATTCGGTTGTATGTTTTGTGTTGTACTTTTTTTTTTAGTTTTTAATAATCAATTGTAAAATATAACTAGCTGGTAAATATAATCATGAAATATAATCAACTAGTAAAATATAACATTAAATTAATATAATATAACAGGAAATAAAGAAAAATATAGATGTTTATGATGTATAGGAAACATTGATACTAGCCGTTCGACGTTTTTAAACGATATATTTCTTTGCAATACTAGTTATGGCCCGCGGAGCTAAGCAAAGGTATCAATATGGCTCCAAGCGAAAAAGTATGGAGACCTGAAGGTCTAATTATACTAGCCCCAGAAAAATTTAATATTTATGTACTTGTGTAACTTTGAAAATGATACTTAAAGTTGTTTGCATGTTCAGATAATTTTATCTTTGAAGCCAATAATTTACCAGTCCTTAAATAATTCGTAGAAGGTCCAGGCGGTTCGTACATTAAGTTTAATGTTTAAAACATAGGATTGGGATTAAAGGGGCGATCGGATACAGTCCCGGTGAGGTAGATACATGAGAGGGCTGGTGATTATGTATCAGGATTGAGTAGAGCTGAGGGAGGACCGTGACAATGACCGATACATAGCGAGAGCGGCAGTAATCACCGGAGTGCTTCCAACCGCCCCAACCTCCTCCCTTAGGGATTTTTGAACATCAAGTGGGGTTCGTAGATTTTACATACCTCGTTTCTTTCCCCCTTCCCCTCCTGTCCTAATTCCGCAATGATCAAGGATTTCAGAACATTTCGACGCCAAGAGTTCCGTGAAATCTACTTCAAATTCGGAGGTAAAATATGCAGCTGAGAAAATTTTGTTTCGAACTACTAATAAAGCAATATCGCTTTTATTCGGTATTCGTGAATAGTGTATAATAATGAAACAAAACAAAAATTATCGTTATTGAATATTTTTTTTTTCAAATGTTGCCCTTTTATTATGATAACTGCCAACTAGTGGGTACTGTTTATATCTTCTTTTTCGCATATCTAACCATTAACACTGATTGTCGGTAGACATCTCTGAAAGGCCCATTCTTTTCGACAAAATATTGATGAGATAAAATTCATTGAGGGCATGCCTTTTAATTATTATTTATCTATCAGATAATGGGTATTTATAATTTTACATATTTATATTTTATTGATCCCTTCGTCGACATCTTTAAAACCCAACCTGCTCGTCGCAATTCGCTAACACCATCGTCGGAATTTTGAAACTACCTAGTTTTTTTAACAGTTTTATTTAAGCGCTTGTAAGAGTTTAATAATCCAAATTGGGATACGTCATTTCTCCATGAAATTCTCTTTAAAAGGGACCTACAGTACCGTATTAATATATAGTAGTGATTTATTGATTCCTGGAAATCCTCCAATAAAAACGCTTCCATATAATTCCTTAATCAGACCACCATTTCGGATTTCTAGATTCATCTTCAAATAAACTATCACTTTGGCAGTCATGAGGTTTCTAAAAGATCGGCATTTTTAATTTTTTCTGTATTTATTTATTTTCAACCCCTCAACCAGCATTCAGTTCGCCTTAAACCAGAGTACATTTTGAGATATTTAATGTTTAAAATTAAAAAGTTTGTAAAAAAAAAAAAAATTATGAATAGTTCGCGCGGGTTAAATTCTGACAAAGGTGAATTTCAAAAATGTCCAATAAATATTTTAAATCAGAAAAGTTTATTTTCATTGCTAGATATCCATCGCACAACCGCAGCTGGTCTTAATAGGTAATAATGCAACTAAAGAAAGGAAAAATCAAGAAAAACATTTTTTAGTGCGTGACTCTCCTGACTTAAAACGATTTTTTTTATTTTTTAAAGTTTTTATTTTCGAAATAGTTTTCGATTAATATAAATGCACATGATGGATTGGAAAAAACACTATAAATCAAATTCTCAGGGGTTTAAATTCAAAGGCTAAAACAGAATTTCTCAGATAACGTCATTATTTTTATTATTTTTCATCACCTAACTCTAATATCTCGGGATACTATGATGAAATTACTATTTCAGAATATAATTAATGCTTGTAAAGCAAATAAATAAGAGGGTTTAATTATAAAGATTTAAAATGACAAAGATGGATGAGGAAGAGGGTGAAGGTGAAGTTTATTCTTGAAAGCAGGCTCGCCCTGCACTGCTCTAAGGAACCCCCTCATAATTCTCCTCTTTACAGCCGGCTATAGTCTTAAACTTTTACGAGAGGAAACCAGGAGCGTAGCACAGACTGAAAATAAGATAAAACTACAATTTAAGTAAAACTACAAAAGCTCCGTATTATCATTGAAAAAAAAACCGATATAATTCGACTAGTCCAATAATTGGATTGGTAACATTACCGGA
The DNA here is from genome assembly GCA_948150685.1 of Rhaphigaster nebulosa. Classification (NCBI taxonomy): domain Eukaryota; kingdom Metazoa; phylum Arthropoda; class Insecta; order Hemiptera; family Pentatomidae; genus Rhaphigaster; species Rhaphigaster nebulosa. The sequence goes on along the minus strand of OX411306.1, from coordinate 100,137,098 downwards.
ACACTACTAGGAATAAACTAATCCAAATAGTTCCCTACTTTGAATCAAATATTAAAGCATTTCCATATTATAAAAAAAAAATTAATATAGTAGGGAAAAATTTCTTTGACATAGATTAAGGATTTTCATTAATTCTAGCTGTATTTTTAACTACCATGCTTGAGTGGATCAGCCAAAATTTGATGACTCTATTGAACTAAAATAATTTGCTGTTTTAGACCAAAGGGTTAAACAGTGTAATCATTAATGTATTCAGATGAATAAAAAATATTTAATATAAATGTTAAAGTGTATATGTTACGTTGAAAACCAAATAGGTATTAACTTCTATAGGTAATAATTAGTCGTCGATACCAAAATTACGTGGCTAGAACTAGTTTTGTCAAAGCCCCTTTTGTAAAACTAGAACTAACTGGAATTAACTGATGGAGATTGGGAAAACTAGAATTTGCGGAATAAATAATACGTTCCCATTTTTTTTTCATTTCTTTTTTTTAATTTATTTTTTTACGGTTTTAAGTAAAATAGGCCAGCTAAAACTAATTTTTCAGTTCCTGACCTTCACGGAGAATCGCTACAGTTGTAGCAGCTGATTTTGTGTAATTTTCCCATCAGTCTCTTTCGAGCAGAGTTTAAGCAACAAAGAAAGGAACGCTCTGCGGCGCCATGTGCCATAACATCTTGCCTTTCGTAAACAACGAAAAAAGTTTCTTGTAAACATTTATTTAGTGAAAACTAGAATAATCTAACAGAAAATGCTAATATTAGTATTACCAAGTTAATAGTTGTATCAATAAATGAGCTATGATGAAAAAAACTATTTCTAACCAGAATCGATCAGAAGTCGTGTGATTGATTTCTCGGGTTTTCATGGCATGAATTCGAGTTTTGAACGGAAATTCACGTTTTAAGATCACCTGAGTCCAAATAACCAAGTCCCAAAAATGGGTATATGCGTGTGTATGTATATGTGAACAGTCTAGCTCAAAAACGAAAAGTTATATTAATTGAAATTATGTATTAAAGATGGGAGTATGCCTGAGATGTTACAGCAAGTTTTGTCCCTGAAATCGATCCATCGTGCCACTTTATACTGTAAATTTTACACTTTTAACAATTTTCTCGAAAAAGGGCTCTGATAATTTTGATGAAACTTTCCTAAAGCCTTCTCCTTAAAGCCCTGTAACTTTTTGTTTATGCAGTACATCACCGAGAAAAGTAATGACGCAAAGAAAATATTATTTGCGAGTAACTCAAAAAGTATGGATTTATGATATGTTATATGATAAATTTCTATATATTATGATAAATTATATATAGCATTATATAAAAAGTAATAATTAAAGTATCTAAAGAAACAAAAAGGAATCATCTAAATAGAACCAGTATTAACAAAGATAAAGCGTATTAAACTACAACAGTGTATGTGAACAGCCTAGCGCAACAACGAAAAGTTGTATGAAACTGAAATTACGTTTTTACGATATGCATATGACTTGGATATTACAGCAACATTTTCGATAAAATCAAATATCCGGAAATGCCACTCTATGTGGTTTTTACACAGTTACACCAATATGCAATTAAATGGTCTTTAATATCTGATGGTCTTATCCTCATTGATATAATCTGAGGGCTTAAATGCCGATTTTCAAATTGGCTTCCTCTAAAATACCAATAATGTTTGTTTATTTGGAATAACTAATCATCTCTTATTGTTAGTAGTAATAGAAAATGGATAAATATAAAGTATGAAAGGATTTGATGATTAACTAAAGGAGAAAAATATTTTCCCAGGTTGAAATTATAAAATCAAATTGTTTCAGGTTGAAAACAAATTTCCGGAAATAAGAGTTGTAATATAAATGTACAATATACTGTTGGTAAAAGATATAGATATAATAAGCTAAAGATTTTGTAAAAATTAATACCTAACTTATAAGGTAATTGAGTGAAGAAAAAAAAAGCATCAACTTTGTTGTAGTTGAGGAGCATAGGACTGCAAGAGCGTTCCGTTCCTATCATTTTGCTGCAATCACTTTTGCTTCTTGCCAAGTCTTAGCGTTCCGGCCCAGGTCCTTTTATACCGATCTGCGCCACATCTCTCTTGGTCTTCTTCTTCTTCTTGCTCCTTGAGGATTCCATTGAAGAGCTTCTTTCTCGATGGCACTATCTGGTTTCCTTAATGTGTGTCCTATCCACCTCCATTTCTTATTTCTTATTTACAGGTCCACAGGAAGCTGCTTAGTAATACTCTACGCCTCCTGGTTCGAAATCCTCATTGGCCACCAGATCCCCGGGATTCTTCGCAAGCAGCGGCTGATAAAAGGTCTGAAGGGGTCAGGTAACGGTTTCGGTCACTTTTCATGTTTCACATCCATAGAGTAGAACTGACTTTGTGAAGGTGTTGAATAGGGTTGAATTTTTGTTTTCAACAGAAATTCTTGGACAGTTTCTTGTTCTTCCATATTGGATATAGTTGAACAAATGTCCCATTAGCTTTCTTAATTCTGCTTTTGACATCTTACAACGGGTTCCCTTCAATTAGTGATCACGCTTTCCAAATAGACGAATGATTCCATCTGATCTACGGCCTTTTCTCTCAGAACAAGTGGATTCCGACATCGCTCGTTCACTCGCATTTCTTTTGTTTTGCCGATGTTGATCCGCAGTCCAATGTTAATTCGGCTTAAAGCATCTAATTCACTTTTATAATTGTAATTTATAATTTCACTTTTATATTATTTTATGGAAAATAAATGTTTCCATAGAAAATAAATGGAACTTCAATAGAAATCAAATGAAATAATTTAAAATTTATTTTAAGCTTAACAAATCAAAAGTATATAGTGTACAGAATTGTAATAATAATTGTTGAAAAAAATATTTTATTATACTTTTGTGTGAAAAGACAAAATGAAATGTATACTGCTGAAAATATTCCAAGTAGTTCTTGTGTGAATTCCTTGAAATTATTTTAGAAAATGAATACCTACCTAATTATAATTGGGTGGTAAGTGATAGTTTTGTGATGCGCGCACCAGATTTGTATAGGATGTTTAACAATAATGATAAATCATGTTTTAAGTTCGTATTGATTGCTTTAGAATATTTAATTTTGAGCTTACGCTATAAAATTTGATTTAGAGAAGTCTATAGCTAGGGTTGGGATATCGAAACACGATATATCGATGTATCAGATTTGAAAAATCGGTATTTTATATCGATATCTCAACATCCGACATATCGATGATATTCATATTTTACAACGATATACCGATAATACCGACATTTTAAACTACATAACAGTCGATAATTCATATCCCGGTGATTCGTATATCCCTATAATTCGAATGAATTCTCTGATCTCTTGAAAATCTCCATTTAATTCGTTCAAAAACAATGTAATACGGTCCCCTCGATTATTCATATTTATTTTCGTTTTCCAATGTATTTTTCGTTTTTTAATGTAAACGTCTTATAATTCGAATTTCCAAATAAAAAATCTGATTAACTCTTAATTTTATTAAGAGGAGAGGAGAGTGAGTTAGAGGGGAATCGTTTCTAGAATTTCGGTCGGTTTAACCCTTTTCTTTTTCTATTCATCTCTATTACCAAAAAAAAAAGAAATTAAAAACCTATAACCATATTGTTAACCACCAACATGGATTGATCTGAAAAATTATGTTCGCTCTTGACACGCAATTCCACGAAACCAAAGTGTTTTAAAAACAAAAAAGATACCGATAGTAAAAAAAAAAAATATTTTTTAAAAACAAAAGCATAGACCACAAGCGAAATATTCAATGAACACATCAAAAGGAGGTGTTAATGTTCTGTTTTTGTCTCCCGACACAACCTGTAAACAGCAGTTGGTAGATTTATTTTCTGCTCTGAACATGCTTAACGAAGGCATCGACATGATCCATATTCAAGGACTGCAACAAAAGAAAAGAACCGATTTTTTTTTTTTTTTTAATGTGATATTTTAATAATAATAATAATGGCTAGAAAAATATTTGATACGAAATAATTGTATTATTTCATAAAGTTCTTCACATTTTAATATTATACTCATCTGATGCACTTTTCTTTTTCATCCATTTCTTTTCGATATATCGATATATATTATCGATTATTCGAGATATTGATATATATTTTCGCGGTGTCACAAAATATCGAATATCGGTATTTTAGTTTCCCAACCAAAAGTTTTTAGCGGATTACAACGAAGATGCCGTTCACTTCCAAAGTTCTTAGTCATTTTTTCAAACGCTAAACAATAGATACATTTTAGGATGTGCCAAAATTTGTGGTACAGGCCAAATTCAGTCATTTGTCAGTTTTCTCTGAAATGAATGTGAATTGAAATAATTAATTTGGTCTTTGTCTCTCGTGCAAATGGCAATATATAACATTTATATACCAGAACTGTCAAATACTATAAAATAACATACTAAAATATCATCGCCATAATTTAAAAATATTACTTACTTTCTATTTCATTTATAATATTGTAGTACATAATAGCGATTAATCATTTAATAATTATCAAAACTATTTATTCACAATTCTTTTATTAACGGTCGGGTAAGCCTTTTGAAGAAAGGCCGTGTAGTGTTATGGTGCTATAAAGAGATTACACGCTCTGTACGAGGTTTTTAACGCTAGAGTACACCATAGAACATCTCCTTTATTCATGGATTAAATAATTGATACTGTTCGAAAATGTTCGAAAATTCACCATTACTTATAATGGAATTCGCCACAAGAAACTTAGTTATACTAAGAAATATTTGACCTTAAGGTTTTGAACAATTAGCGTAGAACTTGTGAAATAAAACCAGGTGAATTTCTATTAAAAAAATATCGCACATGTATATTATATATACCTTTACATTTTGCTGGTCACTTATTTATTATTGCTACTCCAATACTTAGCATTCTGGAATGAATGCAGATTCCTTTTAAAGTGATTTTAATTATCAAAAACGTTTACAAAATAATTTCTAAAAAAAAATGCTTTCTTTCATAAAAAAAATTTAGAACTATGTATAAAACATTATTTTTGCGATTAGCACCCTCGGGACGCATCGGATCTTAAAACTTTCCTATTTTAATTCGTCTTAATATTTCATTTCTGATTAGATTTCGTAAAAAAAAAAAAAAAAAAGATCACCGTCCAATTTGGATTATAGAATTAGAGTCGCTGAAGGAATACTCTGGTAGGTTACAAAGTCGGCAATAACTTCAAAAAAAACTTCCGGTTACCCCATTTCGATCTCCCAAATTTCATTCTGATGTTCTAAACATACTAGAATTGAAAGGGAGGCAGGTAATCTGAGACAACCTGTATATGATAATTTAGCCTCTTCTGGCAGTTGGGCAGTAACGGTTACATATTTTGACAATGGCAGTAAATTACCTAAGCAGCAACGCCAGAAAAGATAACCTTTTTTTTAAATAAAGAAAATGTGAACTTATAACGTAGGATTAGATAAATAAAATTAGTCAAGTAGTGATTGTTATTTGATGTAAACTTGTACAATATTTTTATTATATACATATTGTTAACAGCTGTAATGAAGACCCTAGAGATGAGACAAAAAAACCTGGAAACGTTGGACGTGATGTGATAAATTTTAATAAAATGAAAAAATTTGAGGTTATTAATTCAGAATCCTGAAAAAAATATTGTGATATAATGATATTATAAGATTTTAAGGGCAAAGAAACAGCGAAAGTATAATTCGATGTATGACATTTGGATGAGACCATCTCCATCATTTCAACATTTTTTTAATAAACCCTATACCGATAAAATACAAGATTCTAGTTTGTTTTGCTTTTTTGTTAGAAAACTACTATACAAACTACTATTTGCTTTGTTCATTCAATATATGTTTTAAATTTTTATTAATTTCTTTGATGCATAGATAGTGACTTTGATGGTTATCTATACATATATATTGATGGTTAAATATAATCTAGATAAAAATACAATAATAAAATAATAAAATTGTAATCAAATCAGTAAAGTCAACATCAATTATTGGAGTTTGTATATGATTAAATAAAGTTAGGAAGAATAGAATTTCAAATTATAGCTGCGGCTTAGAAATTGTATCCATGATGAATATATCTATTTTTATTTTTTGGATTAAGAAACTACAGAATAAGAAAAGCGTATTAATTGTCAAGTAATAAAGGTTGTAAAAAGCTGAACCGATCATTGGCGTCAAGATCAGGCAGAGGGGAATCAAGGGGATATGTCCACCCACAAACATTTTGAAAAAATATGATTTTCATACCTACCATCAAAGTATTGTATCCATACAACTCACACCCAATTTGGCGACTATAGAGACATAAGTGATTACTTGTCTTCTTCTTATAAAATACCCCCTCCTTCAAAAAAATACTAAAATCCTCTAAAAAAAAAAAAAAAAAAATCCTAGATCGCGTCCGGAACCGTTAAAGAATAAGTAAGATGTAACTTACATATATGAATGTAGATTAGTTCATACACAGTATATTTATCAAAAAGATCAAAAACTCAAAAAAAGAACAAAAATGACTGCTTGGACAAAATTGGAATATTGTCTATTCGTATGCGTTAAGATGTCTAGGAGCTGTACTATTTCTAGTTGATAGGCCTTTTTCGGACAGTTGATATGAGACGTACAGCCTTTTTTCTTATCTTATCGATTTCTCTCCTGATGATGCCTGAATTGTCGAAACTTTGACTGATTAGTTATTCACATATATTTGAGGGGCTTGATGCTTTGTTTTCGGAATCTTCGTATTATACCTTCAAACAGGATATTGAAGTAGACCAAGAACAAGTAAAATATAAAAGTTATAACTCCTGGCCCCAGGTTCGAGTCCGACTGTGGAAAAACAATAATTTGCTCTTCTATTAACGGTGGATCCATTTGAAGACCATCAAAGCCCATTTCAGCCTCCACAAAATTTTGTACACGAATCTTCAATGTGTTAGAAAAAAAATGATAGTTGAGCGTGGCAGCTAATCACATCACATCTCTGTTTCACTGTTGAAAACAACACATCCGTGTCAAACCTAACAAAAGACCACGGATACATTTTAATTTAATATTTTTTCTTCAGACAATTCAATAAACTTCTATTCCATACATTATTAGTTATACTAAATTGGTATTTAGAGTACCATACTGGTGTATGGGTGGCAATATGATTCCTTCCAGACAACGTAAGACCGCCAAAACAAATATAATCTGTGTAAGGTTTTGAGAAAATATTTGTATTTGTTGGTACTTTTTGCACAGGTCCAAGACGCCCCAAGGCTATATAAATAAATACGTGAGAGGGAGCAGGGGACAAGGAAGTGAGCTCTAAGGACCCACAGCCCGGGGGAGGAGCAATTAGAGAGGCACTGGAAACAATGGAAGGGGGGAAAGGGAGGAAAGGGGGGGATGCCTTTGTGAGCCCTAGCCGAGGGTCGTACGCAACCAGTATCTAAATCTCGTAGGATAGTCTAGTCCTTTGTAAGCAGTTTAATCTCCTTTGCCAAAAGCCACTAGAACGAATTTACAGAACAAAAACATTTCGCAAATTTAAATTTTTATTATTCAATTTTTTTTATATGTAATGGAATTTTTTAGAACATCCATTCGTTTTTATGCTAGCCAGTAGTTTCATACTTCTTCCATAAACCGCCACTCAATCCCTCGAGAGCAGAAACGCTCTGAATTCATTTCTTTTTTCATAACATGGTATTAAAAAGGTATTTTTCATTTTTTCATTTTTATCATAAATAAATATTTCAATATTTATTTTATATAAATTCAGTTCGATATATTTAACGTTGCTACTGAAACGCATATCGAGAGATTAAATGGGAAGTTCTTTCTTATACTATTATCATGCGTTTCCCCAGTTCAGCATTTTTCCAGTTCAGCATTTTTTTTATCTATCCGTTCAACCATTCCATACTGCTGAAGGAAAAAGAGCTCTTACTTCTAACGGAGAGCGAGTTTCCTCAGTTAATAACCAACAAGAACTACTCGTATTATTAGGCCTTTGTATTCCTACAGATGAAGAAAATTGTAGGTCCAAGGAGAAAACAAAAATAAAGTAGAGGAGTAAGGAATAGAAAAGGAGTTGTTCCAGAAAGGCCGTCAGACAACAGAAACAGAGAAGAGAAAGGTGACGTATTCGGGTGCTTGGAGAAAGAAGAATAAACTGTGCAGAAGAAATAATGCAGTGCATTTTTATTACAAATTCGGTAGCAGCGGTGTGCGATTACCACCTTATGCTTACCTTCTGCTGCCATAACCTTATTGCTTAAAAGCCAAGTTAAGCTTAATACAAAATAACTGAGTTCAATCATTTCTATTTCTTTCTTAACCTAAATTTTGAGCATCTTTACTATGAATAAGCATATTTATTTCTGGCAACACTAATGGAAACCAAATAATCAACAATTGTTGCATTGCTTTTAAAAAGGCAAGAGAATTTTCTATAAGAACCTCTCAGAATTGTTATAGTTTAAACTTTAAAGTATTCAGTCTAAAGAAATTGCGTACAATTGCAACAACTGATTCGGTTGCAGATAACGTCACGCTGATTTATATTCAATATTTGCATCTATCTTTGGATATTGAACCCTATGGATTTTGAAGAGAAATATAAAAGTCAAGAGAAATACCGTCATTATTTATTTCTTAAGTTAAAGTTGCTGAAAGTTTAAATAGGAGTGACAATAGATATAAACAAAACCGTTAAAAAAGAAGAGAGATCTGAAATTATTTTTTTATTAGCACTACATGAAGATCTGTTGCTTATTGCTTTATACATGTAGGTATTGCAGCGATAAAGTTATTTGCTTACAACATTGATTTTTCGTAATAGATGTCAACAGTGCAGCTCTTTTTAAGCCTCTTGCGGGTGTTGTAGGGCACGTTGGTAGTCTTGTACGAGCCTATTATTTTGATCCGTAGTGGAATCGTAGTTTAAAGCATGGTGGAACAGCCATTATCATGAAAAATCATTAAAGCATCACTCCATACACTTACCAAGTACACCACACATCCAAGCCACTGCCATAACATTGCATACTACTCAAAACACAATAACATCCTCGGTATGCAATTACATCTGGCATGCTTAACAATTTCTTTGAGAAACTGGGAACATGTTTTATTGCTGGGGGTGACTACAATGCTAAGCATCAGCTATGGGGGTCACGATTTTGTACTCCAATGGGAAAAAACTTGGTGTCCGCTCTCCACAAAGTTTCAGTGACCACAATATCGCCTAATACACCAACAAACTGGCCTACATCGAGACTTAAGACATCAAACCTATTAGATTTCTTCGTTACCAAAGGACTGCAGGCCATACCTCACACCATCTGATCTAGCTCTCATCAATGCTCTGACCATTCCCTTATACATCTAGTCCTCTTCGACGAACCATGCCAACAAGAAAAACGTCCCACCTTTACTGAAGGGAAAATAGACTGGGATCTCTACCAGACAAATTTAACTCAAAAGCTCTCAGTTCCTATCTCAATAAAAACTGAAAAAGAAATCGAGAATTCTGTTGAAGTTTTGACAAAGAGTATACAGGAATCTGCCCGGGCATCGTCAATACTAAGAAAGAAAAGAAGTACACAGCCAAGCTATCCTCAGTATATAAGAGATCTGATCAGAGCCAAGAGAAGAGCTCGTAAGGTATGGCAGCCTAACAGACTACCATCTGACAAACAGACATATAACCGAATAAAAAATGAACTAAAAAGACAAATTAAAAATTTTAAACAGACGAACTACGATATATTTTTGGAGAATCTCAATACTGACGATGGAAGTTTGTGGAGAGATTGCTTAAGCAACGCGAGATGTCAGCGCCACTTCGGAAAATAAATGGATCTTGGGCCTTGTCCAACAGTGAAAAATCTGAACTCTTTGCCAATCATCTGTCGACAGTTTTCACATCACATACTGACTATCCAGACAATGAATATGAAAACTCTGTACAGGAGACGCTAAATATAACTTTATCTTTAACACTACCACCAACTGCTTTTAATCCGTCTGAAGTCCTTCTAGAGATCAAGAACTTACCCAAAAGGAAAGCCCCGGGATATGGCCTGATCACTGCTGATCTACTCCAGCATATGCCTAGAAAAGCTGTAGTCTTTCTAACAACGATCTACAACTCCATACTCAGAACAACAAAATTCCCATTGCAGTGGAAATACTCCCACATACTGATGATTCCAAAGCCTAACAAAGATAGTAAAAATCCATCTTTATACAGACCCTTCAGTTTCCTTCCAGTTTGTTCTAAAATTTTGAAAAACTAATTTACAAATGAATACTCGACATTCTGACTCAAAAATAAATACTACCCGAACATCAATTTGGATTTCGCTCACTACACTCTACTACACAGAGTCACGGACTACATTTCAGTCGTACTAGCTACTGGCGTATTCCTGGATGTAGGTCAAGCATTTGACAGAGTCTAGCAAAATGGACTGACTACTCTTCAAACTCAAATCTTTTCTTCCTTCGACGTACTATCTCATACTTCTTTCCTTACTATCCGATAGGTTTTTTTTCTATCCGGCAAGGATCGGAGGTCTCTTCTAAACATCCAATCAGGGCTGGAGTGCATCAGGAGTCAGTTCTTGCACCCTTGCTGTCATATATCATATGTGAATATTATATATATATATATATATATATATATATATATATATATATATATATATCATATTCACATATGATATATCTGTTTGCCCAAACACAATAATAGCAACATACGCAGATGACACAGCTTTCTAGACACTCAGATGTAACTCAGGCTTCACTGACTATTCAGCATTACTTACTATAACTACAGGACTATTTTAAGCAATGGAAAATAAAACTCAACAATGACAAATCTCAGCACATCGCACTCACTCTTAGACACGACATCTGTCCTACAGTTTATGTATGCAATGAACCCATTCAACAGACTAACACAGTTCATTACTTAGAACTCACTTTCGATAGAAGGGTGACCTGGGACCAACACGTTAGACAGAAACGCTTTACCCTAAACAGAAGTCTAAGACAGTTTCAGGTGATATCCGCATGATGGTATTGAAGGATCAATCTAACTAGGGATCTAATTAGATGACTAAGACTTCTGTAGTCTATTCTTCACAAACGATCCTCACTAAAAATCAGACAACGACTGAATACTTATACATACCTTTTGAAACCCATAAGGACCTATGCATTACAAATATTTGGGACAGCAAAAAAGATTAACATCCAAAAAATACAGACTTTTCAATCAGAAACACTGAGACTAATAACACGTTCACTCTGGTACGTCAGCAACAAAACATTACATACAGATTTACATGTACCTACCGTTCAAAAGCATATTCAAACCTCATACAGAAGATTCCATGATAAACTCCACGAACATTACAACACACCTATACGATATATGGCAACAACAGACATGCCTGAACTAACCAGAAGAAGGCTGAAAAGGAGCTGAATAACAGATCTCCTTGTGTAAAATTCTTTAGAATCTCGCGTTAAGAGGAGGTGTCATTGGGTACTGACCTCTCTCATATCTGCCATGCCAGGTATTTACTATTTATATCACATCCGCTTATTGTCGCGATATGAGTGACAGGTATGGATAAAAAAAAATAAAGTTATAAAAAAAATTAAGAAATGATATAAAATCTCGTAGAGGTCAAACATTTTAGTCATTAAATCATTAAGATTGTACAGAATAAAATCAGGCAGTAACTGATATCGACTAAAGTAAAAAACAAAACAAAAAAAATGAGGTCTGTCACTAATTTTTACTTTCTCATATCTATATATGAAATACATAGTAAGGAGAAGTATTGCGATCGTGAAAATTTTCGAATTCAAGCTTTCAACGGAAATACACGTTTTAAAGTTCTCTGAGTTCAAAGTCTCGCAAAAAGTTCTGTGTGTGTGCGTGAATTGTCTAGCTCAAAAACGATAAGTCGTACGAAACTGAAACTACGTATTTAAGTTAGTTATAATTATGGAGTGTTACAGCAACTTTTTCGTTAAATCGACAAACCGTAAGTGCCACTTTATATTATCGATTTTACACTTTTTTACAATTTTCTCGAAAACGGCTCTAACGATTTTGATAAAACTTGGTGAAAGTCTTCTCCTTAAAGCCATTAAACTTTTCATGTAGTATATCACCGAGGAAATGCAGGAAAAAAGTTACGATGAAAAGAATATTTTATTAGAACATAATTTAAAAAGTATGCATTTCATGGTAAATTATCTATGAAATTATATGAAAGGTAATTAAATTTCATATCTAAATCGGACCTGTATTAGCAAAGATAGAATGTTTCTCCCAAGGACTACAAGACCATGGATGGATGGATGCGACCAATGCACCAATCTGTTATTAACAATACGCTCTGTAACAATGTATTGATATAATATAAAATTAAAAATTAACTTAATAATTTCTACTTTTGTATTATTTAATAGAAACAAAATGATTCTATGGAAACTTTTAAAATATATTTTCATCTTGACAAACAAAAAATAATAAGTGTAAATAATTGTCGTACTAAAGTAGTTAAATAAATTAGTTTATTTTTCATTTGTGAGAGAATACTTGAATAAGTGCATTCTGCTGAGTTTATTTCGAGTAGTGTTTATGTGAACTCTTCAAAATAATTTATAAAAGATTATATTATTATAGGGTGGTAAGGTAAAGTTATGTGATGCGCGCACCAGATTTTTTTGTAGGTAATCAATTTATTTTATTTTTTTAATAGAAATTAATGACGGAAATTGATATAAACTTATATTACATTCTAGACAATTAGAAAGAAAAATAATAAACAGGAGATTCTCATGATCAAAATGTACTCACCTTATTTCAAGTCAAAACTGATAACTATTTTGTCACTTACCTATAAAAGGAAATTAATATATTAGATATAAACGAAAATAAATGAGACATATATATATATATATATATATATATATATATATATATATAGGAAATAACAGATGGAATAGTAAACAAATAGATATCGTTACATTATATTTTGTTTAGGGATGAATAATCTATGTGGTTATAGTCTAAATGAAATGTATTAATTTACTAAACATAAAATAGTATTTGTAAACGTCAAGGTCGCAAATAGGAAAATTGATAAAAACGGATATTTCAATCACGTAATGCTATTTTTTTTCTTAAGAAAGGTTTGGTAAGGTAACGTGGGGTAAGTGCGCACTACATTTTACAAAGTTCGACTTGAAATGACAGTAAAATCTTTATTTTTGAAGATAGATTTTAAATGTTTTTGAAGATAGACAGTAAAATGTGTCTTAGAAGATTATTTTTAAATGTTACATTCAAGTCCATGTTTCAATCACGTTCATTTCTATGAAATTAATAATTCAATTTAACTGTACTTAAGGGGTAAGGATGATATATATATTGATATGTGTTATTTTTAGGCAATATTATTCTTAGGCACAAATTATATATAACAGGCACAAAGTGCGTACAAAATGTAAGAAAAACGGCGGAGGCCGGGGAAGGACGTCATTCGATTAGAGGATTGAATTCGAAGAGTTCGTCCAACCCCGGACAAGGGGTGGAACTATGCGCTTAAATCCCGGAATTTCCTTCCTCTATAAAACTTTTATGATAGGAAGGAGGTTGTTCTTTAGTAACCACACTCATTATTAATTTGAATATATTTAATGTATGATAGCAATAAACTGCTATGTTTTATCTAGGTCGAGTTGAGCTTGATATCAATTTAGCTGCTAATAGATTAGTCTATATATATATATATATATATATATATATATATATATATATATATATATATATATATATATATACCATATACTTAAAACTTGATTAGTATTATGATAACTTAGAATTAGGAACATTATCTTGATTAATTATTAAACAATGGTAATCACCTTGGAAAAGTCCAATTTAGAGGACAAACAAGTAATTCATATTGACTTATAATCATGATTTTGGGATAATCATCCTCAATGATTTCCCAATGGTATCCTTATAAACGTTTGTATTATCAGCTACAATATATGTCAACCATATCTAGATAAGACATAGCAAGTGCCTACGACAAACCTGGAAGACTCATTATTCAAGTAGGAGCGGTTTTAAGGCAAATACAAAACAGTTCGGACTCCAAACAGTTATCATACTCATGTAAACAACTAAAAGAATTAAAGCTTCGCTGAGATTCACATTTTACAATCTTCATTGAGCTACGAAAGTGGGATGTATAATAAAAGTGAATAAATATATTGAAAAAAAATATTTTTATTTTAATTCGCTAATCCGTAGTTGCTCCAACAAAACATAATAGTAAGTGTACAGCATACAATCTTGTCACACAACAGAAGTGTTCACTTCCTCATACAGTCATGTTCTGCTGGATGACTGTGGATAAGCACTTAAAAAATAGAAATCTGTCAAGGAGAAATGCAAATCACAAAATATTTTGAAGAACAGCTTCTGTAGGTAGATAAACACCATATAGATGTATAGATAAAGTTCAAAGTCACAACTCTGTCAACAGGTTGGAACTAATATGTTTACAACTATGTTATACTGCACCGTAGCAAACTTCCGTGGCTTATTTCTGACACATCAGTGTTAAGATTTTATGCTCCGTAAAGGGCACTTCTTACCAGTTGAGGGTTAGAATTTGACGAGAAAATTACGCACTTACTCCAAAAACACACTTACCCCACATTACCTCACTTAAACAAAAAAAAGATTTATTGTTTAATTGTTTTTTTATTGAGAATTTCCTTAAGATTGTTTAGATGATTGAAATCTAAATCGATATGGTTTCAATGATCATTACATAATCCGTGTAATATGCTTACAGTGTAGAAATTACTATTTTTGTTAGTGAAACAGTGCTAACTACGGTATATTTAAAATAAAGGTATGTGTTTCACGTGTCTCGTTTTCTCCTTCTAATTTACTTTTCATTTTTTTTTTTTTTTGGTTTGGCAGAGAATGCTGTACACGCTATTTCGAAGATCGAACCTGCTGACACCGGATACTGCTAATTGAGAGAACGGAGATGAATCGACAGAATTACTGCTGGCTTTGAAAATCCTATCAATGAGAAAGGAGCGAACAAAGGGGAAGAACTTTAGGGGAATGAATTGCAGGAGTTCGGAAACCGATATCGGATGCTAGACGGGTGAAAAGGTCAAAAACGACATATCTATCGTTCATTATTTTCTTTTAAATTATTTCAATAGTGATTATTTGAAGAGAGTCTAACAAATAAAAAAGGACGGAAAATTACAAAAATAAAAAAAAATACAGCTTTTATACGATGTATATTTTTGGTTTATTATTTTTTTATTATTCAAAATGAAATTTCTTATGAATTATTTTTTTAAAATTATTATACAGGCTCCACCATCCACTATTCCCTCTCTGCGACTGAATCTCAAGATTTATAAGCGCATACTGCGACCACTCTCGTGTATGAAACCCCGCTAATCACCTATCTCAAAGAAAGAACCTTACGCCATTTTAAGCGGTTTCAAAGTAGTGTGCTACGGAAGATGGTAAGGACTACGTCGCTGAAGACGATGAAATCGAACCACCACGTAATCTACGAAATTTTTCATTGAGCTTATCGGACGAAAACTCGTAAAGTTATTCAATTCCTTTAAATCAACATGTAGTGTTTTAGATCTTGACGCCGATAAAGGCACCGGTACGCTTGTAGCATTTTGAACACAGGTCTGACAGTTATATGATATGTTCACTTTTAGCTTTTAATTATTTAGTCATCACGAGATCAGAAATAAATGTCCCACAATATTTTAATAATTTTTATAAAAACTATTGAAGAGCACAGAGAATTTAACAGACACAGGTATTCCATAAAATGAAGCTCCGCTAATGGAAGACACATATTCCTAATAATTATTTATTAATAATTAATCTATATTATATTAGTCAGACAGGATGTTTGAAAAAAAAAACTTTAAACAATGTATTTATTTATGGATTCTAATGTTAAAAAAATTCTCATAACAATGCATTGATTTTTGCATAAGTGCTATGCTATTTTTTTTATAAATTTATGGTCCCTCAATAAGCATGTTATATCAAATGTTTTTATCAATAGGCTTTATTTTTTATTTTATTTTTTTAGATAAGTGAATCATTAATGAATTTCATGAAAAGTTTGCAAAGCTGAGTCTAGAGAAGATTTCATCAGAACGACGCTACTGTCAATATAGACCGACCATGCCTAATTTCATCAAGAAATCAGATATCCAAATACCTTCATCTGAAAATAAGTAATAAAACGAAGAGGTTATTCACTATTTCTCTGGCCTTTTCACAAGCAAAATTATAATAATTTTTTTTTATTTTTTCACTATTTAAAATAAAAACAATACTGAAATTATATATATATATATATATATATATATATATATATATATATATATATATATATATATATATGTGTGTGTGTGTGTGTGTGTGTGTGTGTGTGTGTATAAGTTATGGTAGGACCAGGCAGAATATAACAGCTAATCCTAATGTATAAATGTAAACACTAATATATATATTATATATATATATATATATATATATATATATATATATATATATTATATATTATATATACTATATATATTATTAGTATTGTATTTCTTTTATTGATATGTTTTTTTTGTATATTTATTTTTAGAGATCGTTAAATTAGTTAGCATAGTAGATAATTTTTATTCTGTATAGATGTAAGGCATTTTTATTTATCCGGTTTTTTGTCGTTTTGTTGTAAAGAATATGATTTATGTGAGTTTATGAAAAAATGTTCAAAAACTGGCGGGGGGGAGCTATGGTAGGACCAGGCAGAATATAACAGCTAATCCTAAATGTGTAAATGTAAACACTAATAATACTATATATAGAGGCTTGATAGGAAAATAAAGTCAGTGTTTAATCAGTTCTCGAGAGTGCTTATTCTATCCTTTTTCCCTTTTTTTTTCCCTGCACAAGAACAAATGTGCAGAGCCTTGAAAGATGCATCGAGACCGGGAGGTACGTACTATCTATATATAGGAAATACCACGGTGTGGGAGAAAATCCGGCATTTATGGCGAACGGAAAAAATCGGCGCGGATAGGACATTCATTCGGTGCACGCTGATGGTGAAAACCGTTCGGGATCCGGCACGACAGAGGGAGGTAACAGTCGCACACCACCAGGATAAGACAAATCATAGGGGAATGAATGAAACCTTGGCGGCCCTGAAGCGTCGGTATTTCTGGCAGAGTATCGGCGGACTATTGAGAGGGTAATCGGAGACTGTGAGATATGTCATCAAACGAAGTATGACCGACACCTCCCTATAGGTCGCCAAGAGGAAACAATAACGCCGACCGTACCACTTTGCGAACTGCAGATCGACACCTTCACTTGGCGCGGCTTTAAATGGGTGACAGTTGTGGACGTTTTTAGTAAAACGGCCATGGCGCATCGAGTGCAGGAGCGTATGGCGGAGGCGGTTATCGGGGCTCTTCGTCTCTGGTTCCAGTTCTATGGAATACCAGAGAGAATAGCATCGGACGGAGGGCGGAATTCGATAATGCCCAGATACGCGCGGAAACCAAAGCTTTAGGAATCGAATGGCATTGGAACACCCCCGGCCACCATAAAAGTAGGGGTAGTATAGAGAGACTCCATAGCACATTGGGAGATCACCTACGGGTATTTCACGTAGAAAAGAGCCTAGACGCAAACGAGGCAATGCCCAGAGCAATCGCAGCATACAACCACTGGCGACGGGGTTTACCCCATTCGAGGTTCTATTTGGGCTAAGAGCCCGCCAGAGAGATGACGCCGGTTCGGTTGTAGATGAGAGCATCGCAGAGCAACTACGGGTAAACAGAATGGGCATCGCAAAAATATGGGAAAAGGCGCACGGGCATATAATCAACAAGAAGCGTAGGAGGGTCGCCCGAGAGAACGTCGGTCTCAGGGATAGGATGGACGATCTTCGCATCGGGACCATTGTTTACCGACGGATAGGGTCTAACTGAACGAAAGAACCGTTGCGATACGAAGGGCCGCCGTTCCGAGTGACGGTAATAAGAGAGCACAACTTGGTCACGATTCGGAGTGTGGCTGAGCCACGAAAACAAAGGACGGTTCATATTGAACAATTAAAAATTCCGGTGGGGGAGGCCCACCAACCTCGATGATGAAGTCCTCTTTTCTAAAAACAAGTTTAGAGCCAAGTTCAAATGCAGAAGCTGTATTTTTTTTTTATTTAATTATTATTATTAGTATTGTATTTCTTTTATTGATATGTTTTTTTGTATATTTATTTTTAGAAATCGTTAAATTAGTTAGCATAGTAGATAATTTTTATTCTGTATAGATGTAAGGCATTTTTATTTATCCGGTTTTTTGTCGTTTTGTCTGTGGTCTGTCTTTTTTTAAGTTTTTTTTTTTTGGCATTTTCATAAACTTTGAATGTAATTCGCAACTTAATGACGTTGATAAATTTAATAATGTTTTCAAAGTATTTTTTGTGGTTCTATCATGTGACAATTTGAAATATTACATTCGTTTAAAGGCAAGTTGAAAAATATTAAAAATTATAGTAAAAATATGGAGTTTTGTAAAGTTTCGCAGCCTTAGGGCCCATGCACGATCGAAAGATATTTGTTGATTTTATATATGCCATTTCTTTTTTCTATCTCACAACTTTTCCGCAGTATTAATATTTGAAAATATTTACGTTTTTCGGCCCAACCTAATGACCAGCCACTTGGCTTGCGCCTTTTATTGTTTTTTTCATTTTAGAAAACATTATTTTGAAAGTTTACAAGGCTAACATCGAGTATTTTAGGAAAAAAATACAAAATAATTGCTTCGAAACTTTGAATGATTCAAGAGTTTCCCTGATAAGAACTTAGGGAATGTGTTAGACAAAAAACTATCCCTCCCGAAGACTTGTAGTAGGAGGTTTTATCGGATATATTTTAAGAAACAATACTGAATGTTTGTTGAGCCGAACCTTATTTGAAGTATGCCTTAAGGTCTGGAGCAGTGAGAGAGAGAAAACAATATCTGG
This sequence comes from Rhaphigaster nebulosa, assembly GCA_948150685.1. Taxonomy (NCBI): domain Eukaryota; kingdom Metazoa; phylum Arthropoda; class Insecta; order Hemiptera; family Pentatomidae; genus Rhaphigaster; species Rhaphigaster nebulosa. The sequence goes on along the minus strand of OX411306.1, from coordinate 100,117,912 downwards.
TAATGAAAGTTTATTTGCTTTAGTGAACGATTTTTAATACTTTATATATATATATATATATATATATATATATATATATATATATATATATATATATATATATATATATATACATGTATGGGCGTCCTAATTTTGTATTTTATTATTTTTTTATTTTTTTGGAATGCTAATTAGATTTTTCAAATATTTCAAATAAACTTATTTACACTATAATAAATTAAAACATATAATTTTGGAAAAATATTTGAAACGTAAAATGATTTCACAAAAAAAACATATAAATGAATTTTTTCAAGAGAAAAGTCTTTTTTTATTAACGGCACTCTTAATGTACAAACTGTTGAATTAACAAGAGTAATATAATATAACACTAGTTTTTTATACTTTTATATATATATATATATATATATATATATATATATATATATATATATATATATATATATAAGATTCGACTTACGTTAAATAGAATCAAGCATCCTGCCTTTTAATATTATCTAAATTATCATATTTATTATTTGATTGTGTTAAGTATTTCAAGTCCTAACAACCGTAGAAAGGAGGTGGTCCTAACTTGGCTGAGAATTGGACGCTCATGATCGACGCATATCCTCCAATTAATTATACTTTTAATTTATATCTGTTGGAGGACATATTAGTATGAGAAATGTGACATTAAAATTGCATAAACTAAATAGCTAGAAGATGGATATTTACGTCATTTCGGAGGAATTACTCCCAAGATGACGACATTGTAAAGAAAGTTTGACAATAGCTCATATTTACAGCAGAGAATTTAGCCAAAAGGGAATATCAAGCAGTATCTCGATTGCCTTGGGAAATGGCAGTAATAAGATAGAAGATCTAATAATCTTACAGCAAATCATTACTTCTACCACCGCTTTCATTGCAATATTTGTAATATTTTTGCTTATTTATTTTTTTTCTATTCATTTATTTTCCCTATTTTATGTAATTTATTTTTATTTTATTTTTTCTTACCTTTTATTTCAACGGATGTTTTTTTTGTTCCATGAGATGTTAATTATTTTGATTAAATTCGTCAAACAAATGGAACTGGCACTGATGACCGCGATGTTTTGTGCCATTAAATAGAAAAGCCAAGCAATCACCAATGAGATGAAAATCATCGATTTTTCAACAATATTCATTGCTACCGTTGATAATAATCGTTCACCAAATGTAGCATAACTTTATTTAGTTAAAATTGCATGAAAATTATTTTTAAAGAACCTGCCAACTGTTAGAGGTCCTAAAGGTTTAATATAAAAAATATAAAACTCAGGACCTGGCTCAAATCCGACTGTGGCAGATAATATTTTAATTCCGATATATCCATAACCACCCTTAATAAAGTGGGTATCCTTAGTTGGGGTGGGAGATAATCCAGGCGGATGAGTATGAATAATCACCTCCTTGTACAAGCACTGGTCAAGAAGCAGTACTTCCTTACCAAATTCTGAAATCAAAGCCATCAATGAGTTGTAGTGGTACATGTTTTAATTTAACATTAAAATATTTTAAAAAACTGTGAATGCTCAAAAGATCTAGGGATTAATGTTTTTGGTAGGAAGCTTCGAAAATTCGTGAAAACTTTTGGAGGAATTTTATCCGACGAACATTGATGTAAAATAAAGAAAAACATAGATGTAGAAATGTCTATGACTTATCCAAAATATATGAGAAAATTATGTCTTATCCGAAAAATCTTACAAGCCTTCATGTAATGCTACACCATGGTTCCTGGTTCAAACCGCTCGTAAAATAAAATCTAAGACATCTTCATGCATCACAGTTTCTGTGAATAGGAAAAACGAATGGTCAGTCTAATAAAAAATCAATAAAGTATCCAATCTACAGCTTCGATACAATCGCCGACTCTATGGTAACACCGATTCCAGAAGTGAAGGAGATTAGCATTCAACTGGTGTACAAGGAGAAGGAAATCAATTGTTTGGATCTTGATGCATGGGCTTCCTGGCTCGATCGGGGAGAAGAAGGGGGAAGGGTTAGGGGGATCCCATTCAGCTTTATTGTTCCCTGTTAACAGAGGGTCCCGCACAGTTCGAATTTATACCGCCAACCTAGTTCCTTATGCCTAGCCCGGGATCTATATCCTAGTCCTAATAAACATCTTAGCGGATAAGAGGATAGTTTCCAATTAAAATCTCCCAACCCTTTAGACTATTGTTCAATGAACTTGAGTTATTACAACTAGAAAGCAAAATATATTAAAATAGTCATTAGTCTTCTGAATTTAAATTAAAAAATTGTAGGAAAACACATTACCCATTTAATTTTATTTTAAGTAAAATATATTTTACCAAAATTTGCACACATCGAGGTAAATAAAAGATTTTTTAACTTAATTATACTTTTAATTTATATCTGTTGGACACATATTAGTATGAAAAATGTGACATTAAAATTGCATAAACTAAATAGCAAGGAGATGGATATTTATGTTACATCGTTATTATTACTATACAATTTATTTATTGTTTTTATTTGTTTACTTTGTGTCAGACTGTAACAGGTAACTTGAAAATGTTACATAAGAGAAAGGTGTCACAGCAAGAACAGTAAAAAATATTTCCACCACTCCTGACTGTTTCAAGTAGTAAAATTGGAACAGAATAGCTTTAATCAAATTTTCCACGTAACGATAAAAATCATGCAAAGAACGCCCACATTTAAAAATCAAAGTTAGAAAAAAATCTTTGCAAATAAACAATTACGAAGTTATTCTGCGATAAGATAAAAGAGGACTGTAACTGTCATAACAGGAAGGCTAAATCAAAGCAGTTTGCGAAGTCTCAGATTCGTTTATATTTTCCGTAATACCCTTCTTTTCCCCTTTTGAGGATGCCAAACCGTGGAGGGAAGTTGAGTTTGAAGAAGTTCTATTTGGGGTCGAGTTGGTACCATTCCCATTCCAAAAAGAAAGGGTTTTTCGCTTCCTATAACGACCCTATTCAAACATAGCGGCGTCTTTCTTTCCATCACTCGTCTCCAAGATTTTCTTCCTAACTTGAAACACATTCATTTCAGGAAGAAGTGTCGATGAGTTGAGGGGGATTCGTGTTATTGTAAGTACGTTAGTTACAATAGATACACAAAAGTTTTCTCTTGTACTAAATAACTATTTTTTTTCTAGAAGTTTCGTTGCCAAAGAAAGTGAAGAATGTAAATATCTGATCGATTAATTAAAATATAGATATGTATGAAGCACATAATAATATTTTAAATGCGTTAATTTTAGCATGTATTATTAATGCAAACAATTAGATTAAAAATGAATTTCTAATTCAATCACCTTAATTTTCAATTATTCACAGTTAAACTAAATCATCGATTTTAATCAGATTCACTCTGAGACACTCTGAACAAGAGTATAACGTACCTTATCATTAATACAAATTAAGTTATTTAATAAACCCAAAAAATACAAAATTTTATATTTGGTCATTTAAACATTTTAAAATTATTTAGGAAAGTGTGCTATATTAGGAAGGGAGGTTGGATATTTGAATCCATCTTTACCGACGGAAGATGGAGAACAAGGACCAACCAGGAGATTTATAACCTTTATGGAGAGCCTAATATTGTCTCCGTTGTAAAACAAATCAGTGGACGGGTTATGTGGCGAGGATGAATATAGAGCAGATCCCGAGGAAGCTGCTGATGGAAGTCATCCATGGACAATTAAGGGCCAGCAAACCAAGTCTTAGCTGGATTGACATCGTGGCTGGGGTCGAAAGGAGCCTTGGAGTCCGCAACTGGATGACGGCAGCGTAAGACAGAAACTCCTGGCGGCTGCTTATTGAGGAAGTCTAGACACGGTAACATGTTGTAGCGCCAAAAAAAAAAAAAAATACACATAAAAATGTTATCTCTATGTGTTATAACAACAATTAGTTCTGTTAGAGCATACTTTTTAAGAGAATGAACTTACTGCTATATGTATTATTTATTAGAGAAGATGACTAGTTCAAAACGACATATTAAAAAAATAACTTTTTTTTAATCAATGCATCAAATAAAATATGAGCAGCGATATATTTTCAAAACATATTTCAAATTTACTTACACAAGAAAACTTATTAATACAAATGTTTCACTATATAAATGATTACTTTTTAAAACGATGTCGTAAAATTGAAAGTTTAATGGGAGAAAGGAGAAAAAGTTTTAGATTATGGCAAAACCACGAAGATGCGGTGTAAGAAGTAGAACTATTCAGCGGTACCTCAAGCACACCGCTGATGCTCTTCTCTGCCCGGCTAATGAACAACTTCCGAAACTTTATGAGATGGAAAAAGAAGAAAGCATCATGGAGCGAATCTCCTGCACATTACGCATGCTCCGTCCGTCAAGTAGTGTTTTTTTTCTTAAAAGGTTTCCAACGTTTCCTCAGAAACCTAGAGTGGACCATCATTATAACGTGGTTCGTTGCACTGCGGATTCGGATATAACGCAGTTCTAGCCTTGGTCCAAATCTCTAATTATTCTTCAAATAGAATGTTAATATTATAATTTTTTTTTGTTCCCACATACTGAAGAACAAAAAATAATTGAAGGAAGTACATTGGTGACGTAGACAGTCTAAATTAATGGAGAACGATAGAATCAAATGAAAATCCATACGATGTCCTTATTGCAGCGGATATCGTAAATGCTTTGCCTCTCGAACAACGGGTTGAAGAAAAAGACAGTGAAGAAAATAATGGATGGGGGGGAAAATATACGTCACCAATGTACTTCATCCTTCAAATATTAGCCTGTATAACTCATTAGAAACACCCAAATAAACTTCCTATGGATCCATGCCCATCTGTGAATTCTCCGAAATGAAGGAGTTGAAAAACTAGCTAAAAAAGTATCTACTTTATATGGAATAAATAAGGATCTCAACTATGATGAAATTTACTCATTATACAAAATAATCACCGAACCATGCCTAAAACAAATCATAAAATACGAGAAGAAACTATCACCTTCAAAATCTTGACCGAACCCATCAAACAACCACTTCACGACTGAGAACAGGACAAATTAAAATCCTGAAATTTTATAATAAACAAAGGACATACAGCCAATTCATTAAGTGCTAAACCAGTGAAGCTTCTCCATACCACCTTCTAGACTGTCTTAACGTGAACAATCATGACCTGAATGAAAAACTAAAATTAGTCATTGGTAAACCTATGGAGAGCGGGCTTCTAGACTTGGTGTAAAACAAGTCGTGAAGTATTAGCACCAACACCACAACAACAACCCCTACCATGAAGCCTTTTCCGTAATCAGGGATTTTTTGGTTTGATTAGATAGGCAAAAATTGTCAATAGCCCGTAAAATTACTACTAGTACCATCCATTAAACCAACAATTTTGAAGGCGATGTAAAAATGCTTAAGCAATTTAAAATATCTCATAAATTTGAGAAACAATAGCACGGATTATCAAAGTTTAAATAAATAGATCTAAATTTAACTACGTTTTATATAACATTATTATTATTGATGAATCACTTCTTCTTTTTTTTTTTTAATACAGTATATTTTATAACATACATGTGAGTTATTTCAATGATATACATGTTTCAGCTCCCCATAAAACGGATGATTACATTTCTTTTATCCGCGTTTAAGAAAAACAGATAAGACTAGACCCTCCACTCTATCTGGGAATTTTCAATACAATAAAGAAAACTATCATAAGCCCAAGTTAATTAGCTACCTTCATCAAAAATATTAATGTGAACGATTTCCTGAAATATACTATAACACAAGTTGTTAACATAGACTGGTGATCTGTGCTACACAAGATAGATTAATATTCCAACTTGTAACTCATTATGATCAGAATTGGATTCACAATCCGGTTTCAACAAAGTTTGAATTCGAACTAACTTGGATTCCAAATTTAAATATATATATTAGATATATATATATATATATATATATATATATATATATATATATATATATATATATCATAATTCACTTTCAGTAAACATTACAAAACGTACATTCATATGCCAGGCAACATACAAATTCAATAAGTATGTATGTACTCTCTCTCTTCCTCTCTCAATACATATATAAAGTATCCCTGGAACCACTCGGAGAAAAGCTTGTAAAGGTTGCTTTTAAGTTTTGCCAGATGTTTCTAAACACTACTGACTGCAAGCAGTTAGATAAGCAGCCTTAAAGGAAAGAGGATTCCAACTTAGACGTAGGAATGGTATCTGTTCCACTCCAGATAACTATTAAATAACAAAATAAATTCAGTTTTGTTGTTAACCTAAAGTGTAACAAATGAAAAATTTAAAAAAAAAAAAGGATTACCGTGTCCTTTCTGACAATATAAACATTGGAGGGAAATGTCAAGAATTTTATAGTAACTTGTTTTAAAGACTGAAATAATTAAAAACATTTAAATTACATAAAATAAATTAAATGTTAATTAAATGACATACAGCAAGGCCTACTATACCTCCAAACACCAAAAACAAAAAATAAATTCAGGAGTTGTCAGTACAAAAAATAAGGTAATAAATTAATTAATTGACGATTAAACCAGTGAATCTAACCTACTGTAAAAACCGAGTCTAATCTACATTAATTAAAACAATTATTATTCTTAAGCCATCATGGAGCAAGGAAACAATAAGAATCATTTGATATTGGCCAAACGCCCCACACAGAAAGGAACATTGAGCTGTAACAAATTGGATCTAGATTGCGAATCCGAATTCTAATTCCGATTCCAATAGTAGGATATTTGCAGTTATAAATTCAGCCCTCACCCCTCCCCTCCTATTCCTAGCGAGAGGGGAAACCAATCTGTACCTATCTTTGGACATGGAAATATTACTGCCGTAGGTGATTTTGATGGTAGATGAGTTTTTGGGTTGGATTTTTGAACTTTTAATATTTAAAGTATAAAATATGGGCACTATTGATCATCTCACGCAGTACCATCAAGAGAAGAGTGTGGTTATTAGTGTGGTTATTTCGGATCCAGTGTATAAAAATCAGAAGTGCCACCTCATTAGAAACCAGTTCTTCCTCCACTTCATTAATTTCTCCATCGGAATTTGTGGTGATATGGCTTATTTTTATTATTATTACTATAGTATATTTTATAACTTTCAACTTTGAATACTTTTGCATTGCCTTTAGAAAAGAAATAAGACGCTGGGGTAAGCAGCAGACAAAAAAGCAAAAAGTGTGAGTATGAAAGAAATAGGAATAATAAATGTTGACATTACAACGGCTGATGATTGGAAGCGAGAAACGCGCACTCGATACTAAACATGTGGAAATGGGAAACGAAGGAGAAACAAAAGGAAAATACACCATCAAAAAGAACAAAAAATGATGCAGACATTTCTGTGAGATTATAATTATTTATACTCTGTTTTATCTTATTTTAACAATTACATGAAATTTCAATTAAAATGGATCTCCCCCAAAACTTACACCATGTTATACTTGAGAATTCGATAAAAGAGAAAATAAAGCTTCAACTTATCGGAAACTAGTAGAAATATATGGAGAAAACATCATTCGTGAATGGAGCCAAGGACAGGTCGACCAATAGAGCTTGACGACGAACTGTAAGCTAATGTTGATAAAAATCCTAAATATTAGTTGAAGGATTAGCAGAAAAACTTGGGTCGACACATTCTACTGTAGACCGCCATTTGCCATATGATCCATTTTATTTGAAATTTCAGGACAGACTAATTAACTTTCTCCAACAAAAACATGATAAATTAAAGAATACGTGAAGCTATAATAAACAAAATATGTAAACACAATTCAATTATAAAGGAGGGATTAGTAATATCAACATAAACCGATAGATTTTTAAAAACCGACATTACATAAGGGATGATCTGCTACATTGAGCGATGTGGCTCCTATAATTATTAATTAAAATTGATAGAATTGGAAAGTTAATCAAAGTATAAATCCAACGGGAAATAGAAGAAGCCTCCCTCCTGACAGGTAAACAAATTAAACCATCTCCATGTAAAATGGCTTTAATTCGAGAAGAAATCACCGCACCTCGTCAATCTTCCAAAAAAATATTATTCCAATTTATAAGTTTAGGAATCAAGATTATTGATTACTAATTTTTACTACTCTTACTTTACTACTTACTACTCTTTACTAATTTTTCGTCCCACCAACATTGGTAATTTAAGAAAAATTACTCAAAGAAATGAAAACAACGGTTTTAGTTGAAAAATGTTTTACTAACATGAAGAAAACAAACGAGCAATGACAAGGAAAATACATAAACATCGGACTAAACTAATAGACATGAGGACTAAACTAATAATGGACTAAGGCCCAAGGACCAAACCTACGGGTGGCTACTTTACATTCTGGAAAACCAGAACGCGATTCACAATTTATGTACACGGGGTAGAGTCATCACTCCTACGCCCGGTCTGTGTGAGTTGCCTCCAGTAAGCTGACTGGTCTCATATACTCGGAGGAGGAGTGATTAAATGCTCTAGGAATTAAATTAATTATTAATTAAATTAAATTAATTTTAATTAAATTAAGTATTAATTAAATTAATTATTAATTGAATTAAATTAATTATAAATTTAATTAAATTAAATGCTGGTAGTCCTCCTCAATCAATATCATATAACATATGCAAATTGATAAAATTAAATATATATATAATATATAAGTTAAGAGCCAGACCTAGCTAATAATAGAACTTAATCCTACTAGGAATATAAACAACTCCCTAAGAGTATATAAGTAGGATTACTCGGTGAATAAAGTCAGTTATTAACCAGCTCTTGTTGCGTTATTATTTAAAAACCTTTCCTTTTTTTTTAAGTTTTCTAACCCGGACTCGTTAAGTGGTGCCGAAATCCGGGAGCGGAGCGGAGTATTCGTAGCGGAAGATTTTTTTTTGTTACCGGTCAAGTATGAATGGAGAAATGCAGGAGGCCGGACAATAAGGAATTCTTCGGGCGCCTACGCTGACTTTACCTAATGACGTTCTGCCTCAACCGACATCCACGCTGGCGCAGGCACACGCAAATCTTGCCGCGCCAGAAGCGATTACCACAGAGCGGCTAAAATTGAAGAGAGCAAATGCCCAGGATATCAGGTACACGATAGGCGAGCTAGATAAGTTCAGTGGGGAAGTGGGAGAACTGAAACACTTTCTGAAAGGAGGTGACCGGATCATATCCCTAATAGACTCAATGGCCGCGGAAGATTTTATTGAGGCTAAAGGAGTAGCGGCATTGAGAGCGGCTTTGGTGTGTCGAGTGAAAAGGAGTGTGCTGATCCTGATTCAGGCAGATGAGGACACGCCGTGGGACACTGTAAAGGCTCGGCTGAAGAAGGCATTTGGAGGGAGTCGGTGGACCCCGGCAGAGGACATGCTGCATATGTTTGGAGAAATGCGGAAGCCTCACCAGAGCAGCGACCAATATGCGGGTATACTATTGGCACGATTTAATAAAATCACTGAGAAGCTGAGAGAGACCATGAGTGCGGAGCAGGTGGAGGCAAGGATGGCATTCTTGGCCACCATCCTGAAGGTGCAATTGGCTCGCGATACAGGAAGGAAAGACGGTCTGCCCCAAGAAAAGAGCTTTCTGGAATGTGCACAAGATATGGTGGATGCCAGCGCCAGGGACGAGGAGGCGAAGTATAGCGGAGAAATAGAGGTAGGCTGGACCAGAGTCCCGTTCCGAAGGCCGGAGATGAGTAGAAATCCGCCGCGGTTTGAAGCAAGTAGAAAGAGAGAGGCAGAGAGCTACCGGCGGGAAAGACCTACGAACCGGGACAGGAGACCGGTAATGGAGAGGAAACATGGTAGGAAGGACGAGAGGAGGTGGCATGAATGTGGTAAATCAGGACATCTGGTGGCACAATGCCCCCAAGACCAAATGTTTCGAATGTGGTACGGAAGGGCACATAGCCCGGCAGTGTCTGTACATTTATCGTCGGAAAGAGGTGTCTCATGGCGAGCCCATGGAAGTCAACGCGCAGGAGGTGCGTGGAGGAAAAAGAATTGCCAGGCGAGCGGGAGCGTCCTTAGAATCGACAGGACTTTCATCAGAGACTGAGGAGGAGCCAGGGAGCAGCAGCGGCGAGGATAGTCGGAGCGGCCAGGAGTGGCAACGACGTCGAGCGACACAGGCGCGAGGACAGCGGCAGGTGATGGCAGGAAGGAAGACTCAGGCTACGGCATGAGGAGGGTATCTGCAGAGAGGCGACCGAGCTTTTACGTGTAACACCATTTATATTTTACGTGAAACCACCGCCGGGAGAAACTACGGAAAAATATCGCGTAGTGGTAGATTTTCGGCAATTATATAGTAATACTGTTGATGAGGCGTACCCCATCCCGCGATTCGATGAAATCATAGACAGATTGAGTGGGGCGACGGTGTTCAGCACATTAGATTTAAAAGCTGGATACCGCGTTTACGTTCGAGCGGGGACATTTTGAAATTACTCGGATGCACTTCGGGCTGAAGAATGCTCCCCTCACCTTCTAGCGCTTAATGGACGAATTCCTCAGGGGCATCGACGAGGGGATCTGCCAAATTTATATGGATGATCTACTTGTTTTCAGTAAGTCCGAGGACGAGCACGTTCATCATTTGCGACAGGTGTTCGAGAGGGTTCGCGAATTTGGATTGCGGTTATCCCCAGACAAGTCGGTTTTGGGAAAGGGTAAAATAAATTTTTTAGGCCATACCATATCGAAGGAAGGGGTTCGTCCGGACGCTGCCAAAGTCCAGGCAATTACTAAGATGGCCATTCCCCGCGATATCAAGGGAATTCGCCGGCTTCTGGGGGCCCTTAATTACTATAGGCGGTTTGTCCTGGATATGGCGCAATACTTGGTGCCCATAAATAGTTTGTTAAAAAAGGGGGCGCGTCTGATCGTTACGCCCAATATGGAAGGAACATTTTGAGATGTATGGCGCGGTTAAAGGAGGAACCGGTCCTCGTGTTTCCAGATTTCACCAAGCAGTTCACGGTGACTACCGATGCCAGCGAATATGCATTAGGTGCGGTGTTGTCTGAGGAGAGCGGAGGTGGGGATCGTCCTGTCGCATACGTCAGTAAAAGAATGACCGACGCCGAAGTGAGATACAGTGCGTTGGAACGGGAACTCCTCGGGGTCGTGTGGGCAATCGAGCATTTTCGCCCGTACTTATTTGGGAACCGTTTACGGGTTCAGACGGACCACCGTCGGTGGTTGCAGTGGGTGGGCAAACTAAAGGAATCGTCCGCACGTGTGTCACGATGGAAAGAGCTCCTAAGTCAATATTCTATGGATATTGTTTATAAACCCGGCAGTAACTCTGTGAAATTGATGTGTCATTAAATGAAATGTACGAAAGCCGAACTGATGATCAGGTATTATCTTTTGGTCAGTTAGTATCTCTACAAGTCGTTTGTATATTAATTGTTCGAATACTCGAAGCATATCGGTCAACAGAATGAAGGACTTTATTTATCTTTATCTGTTTTGTGGATCATTGTAATATATTAATAGAGTATTTCCACTGTGATGGGAATTTAGACGTCCTGGGTATGAAGTTGTAAATTGTCGACAGAAATACTTCAGCTTTTCTGGGCATCTGTTGGAGTTCATCGGCAATTACTAAATCATAACCAGAAGCTTTTCTTTTAAGCAAATGTTTAATTTGCAGTGCAACCTGAGATGTAGTAAACGAGGAAGGTGTTAGTGTTGATTGAAGTGGAATTTCTAATGTGTTAACTCATGTTCTGTATTTGTAATGACAATAAATGGTGTAAACACAGAAGAAAGAAGGCTAGCAAAGAGATCAGATTTTTCCTCATCCGACACAGTCCAGGAACCATCTTCTTTTCGGAGGGGTGGTGATACCTCTCGATGTTTTAGCAACTTCTTGGAATGCTTCCATCATCAGCCAAATGTTTATTTATATTTGCATCATAGTTTATCCTATTGAATTTTTGTATTTGCCATTTACGTTTGTTGTTTCGTCTGTTAAATATCTGTCTGTCTGATGGGCGTCTGTCAGTCTGCTATACCCTACGCACTCTTTGCACTTTGCTTTGATTAATTCCTTTTGTACTGAAGTTATTGCGGTAGGTCCTTATTTCGGTATTTCCTTATTTCGAGGGCTCGAGCCTGAATATTGCCAAATAGCTTCTTGAACAGCTTGACCAAGCAGCTTCTTGAACACTTTTTTTTTAAAAGTTTCCACAGCTTCTTCCAGTTCGATTCCATTTTTATTATAAATCGAGACCGAGAGCGACAAATTTAAGGATTCTCAATAAGCATACGAATCGATTGAGCCACTAAAAATTGCTGGCCATCTTTTCACGATAACGGGTCCATCAAGAAGGACTAAGTGTACCAAGGAATGATGAGATCAAAGCTAGCAAAGATCAAAACTCGTATGTACAATGTGAGGTAGGTAGAAGTAGAAGGTCTGGAGTTTTATGTCTCGATGCAGGCCAATATGTTGGCGGGTAAAGATTTATCGTGTCTAATAAAAGCTCGAGGATAGTAGCCCTTAATAGCAGCAATTAAGCTCTTGGTGTGCTTAATCGAGATCCCCGAAATTGGTGCTTTGCGTTAAAGTCACCTTCTACTATGAAACACCTCCCTAAGCTTTGGAAAAAATTGCAAAACATCGAGGAATATCTTGGAGGAAAAAAATATCGAAGATATCTTGGAGGACAATAAACTGAAGCCAGAGTCATTTTATGGTGTTTCATATCTAGTGTAATACCAGTAGATTGGATGCCAGGTGTAGTTGGTAAGAGGAGTTATGTGTTAGTGAAGATTTAAGTGTAGCAGTACCGCCGTGAGCTATGTTGGGGTAGTTTATTCTGTGTGTCACATAGATAGAAATACCAAATTTGGAGCGTGGTGCAAGGCGTGTTTCCGTTATCAGTGCTACATCTATGCGTTTTTCATTAGGATATAAGTCCAGTTCCATTCTATGTGTGTCAGTCCGTTTGCGTTCCATAGAAGAATAGACAAAGACCATCAGTCAGCTGATTAATGACCATTTGGAGAGCACATGGGTTGAGTTACTTGCGCAAGTTGTTGAAGTGGACCAAAAAGGGATTGGATGAGATTGTTCAGACCAGTTAGTAATTGAAAAATTGAGGTGAGATATTATCATCTGAAGGAGATTGCCGGACAATTTCCCTCCTCGTACTCGAACGCGCTGCCTTGCGAGGTGTCGAAGTAGCATGGTGTGGCCCCAGGTGAGTTGGTGGTCCCTGCTGCTTAGCTAGTGGTCTCCGCTGCTGAGCTGGAGGTCCCAGCTGCTGAGCTGGTGGTCCCTGCTGCTTAGCTGGTTGACTCCGCTGCTGAGCTGGAGGTCAATGCTACTTAGCTGGTGGTCCCTGCCTCTGAACAGGGAGTTCCTGGCGCTGCCGGGCAGGTGCAACGACGGCACCAGTTTCACATGATCTGCGAGAGTTGTTGAAGATCTGAGAATTCTTTGAGACTTGGGAATGGAGGTGACGATCGCTGAGAGCGGTAGTTTCGAGCTGTAGCTTGTTGAGGCCTCAGGCTCCTGACATCCGCGGTAGTTGGCTGGGTTAAGCATCACCCTGACAGGTAAGCACATGTAGCTGGTGTCTCTCGTGGCTTTGTACAAGATACACTTTCGTGGCTTTGACCACATCTAACGCAACGTGGACGTGATTGCAATACGACTTCGTATGACCGTATTGCTGACACGGATAATGTATTGCGGTATAACCCTGTTTTTTCTAGTCTCTTCTACAATAATTTTTGAGTAGCATATTGTTATAATTTCAAACAAATTATCATTATATGCTGACTTAGAGATATCTATAAAAAGCATTGGCAGTGCCCGTTTGAATCGAAAAATGACGTTGGTGATGTTTGCGGTTTTATATCCGTATTTAAGGAAATCTTTTTTTATTTATTACCTTAATATTGCATTTAATGCTTATATGCTATTTAAACGATGGAAGTAAAAAATATTTAATTTATGCACAAACATTATTAAGTTGTAAAAATAAAAATTATAAAATTTGAAATAAATAATTCGTTATTTTACATCGTACTTGCAAGCACTTCTTTAGAGAATAAAAAAAAGGATTTTTTAATTCCTTAGATTATGTAATAAAATCCTTGGAAAAAAATAATAATAATAAAGATTACTATAAAAAGTAATACAATAAAGCTTTAAGTAAATTGTGCTCTGGAAACAGCATATATGTATTACTTTACTTCGCATTCATTCATAGCTCCAGAGAAGTGAATTGTACAATTCACAGCACTCCCTAAAAGGGTTTTAGGGTTTGCTCAGTTGTTGAAAACTTTTAACAGGTGGATTACTTTACCCCACTTCTAAAACATTTACATTTAATCCAACTTAATTTTTCTATTATAATGATTTGTTATTGTCTGAAAAATTGAAATTTGGATGATAAAAAAATATTCAATGACTTATTTACTATAGATGGAATTAGGATTTTGAAAAATTGTAGTGGAATAACTGATAAACCTTAAATAATTAATGACAATTTCAATGCAATAACTAATCATACATTAATTTTAAAATGATATCATTCTGACATTTGCAGACAATATCTAAGACCAGCAGGTAATAATAGAAAGGTTTGTGTTTTTACTTGAACGCAGTGAACACTTTTTGGCGCACTGCTCATATCCAACATATACTCATATACTTCAGATGGCCTACCATTGTTAAAGCACTGGAAGCAGATCATTTGGACCCTCCTCCTCTCCTCCAGATGAAAAATAAATTCAAGAAGCCATGATAAAGCTTAAGAACAATTAAGCTCTCGGTATCGACAATATTTCAGCGGAGTTGCTGAAGCATGGTGGATACGATCTGGTGAAATTTCTTCGGGACCTACTATATGATGTCTGGACTGAAGAGAGAGACATTTCTCAAAAGACTTAAAACATAAGAACTAAAAAACAGACGATTCAACTAACTGTCAAGCAAGGACCTTCAATAGCAAGGTCCTTAATAATAAAGTAATAAAAATTATCTAGAAATATGAAGTATAAAAAATATTCAAACACAATCCTTTCAAAATCCCGAGAGCTACAGATAATGATCCATAGTATGGATTCCCTAATATGCAAAAAAAAATATATATATCAGTAGCAATTGTAACTGACGTCTGTTAAAAGTTGCAACACCAACTAATATTTTCTTCTCCATTATACATTCTTTCATTGGAAGATTCAAAGGCCAAAGTATATTGTAGCATTCAAGAATTCTTCATAAACTTCTGAAAAACAGAACATTGCCAGTGGAATCAATGTATTCACACGCAAATAACTGATAACATTTTCCTATGTCTTGTACACCTTATTATTTTTGCTCTTACGTACCTCTTACGGGTATGAATCATTCCCTTACAATATTCTATAATTAATTTCCTAAAAAATAAAGTGCGGTTTGTGTATTTGTAACTAATTAAAATTCGATATAAACAATATTAAATGAAGCTATATGTCAATCAATAGATTGAAGTGTTTAGCTATCCTGTACAACATTCTCGTGAACATCGTGATAGCGCACAAACGTACCAGAATAAAGGTGAGATAAGAAGAATGAATCAATATACAGAGGAAAACTAGATCGGTATACTGGAAGACACTCTAATGTATAAAACATACAGGCTCAACAAGTGGCAAGGCACAGAGGAACCGTGCCAGGAAACGCCAATATCCCCGAGTCCCGCGAGCGTTTTCTCTGATCCTACATCGGTGAAAGAAAAAAAAATGAAAAGCAGAAATTACTGAGACAGTGCTCCCTATGGCAAGGAGCTCCTTATATTCTTCAGGAGCAACAGAGCAGTTAATCAAATCCTATTTAGTACGTTCAACAAAAATATCTTTCAGTTTTATTCCTGGAGCAGTATGCGAAACATTTCGAGGTAAAGACAAAACGGTCTGAGTTATATTTATTCCCGGGATATTAAAACCATATTGTGGACATCCACGGAAATAAATCAATACTGTCTAGTTTTAGAATTAACTCGTTTTAAACCTATTTTGCCCAATGGGAACCTCGGTTCCCCTTTCTTTAATTCAAGATTTTTTCTCTCCTGCATAGATATAGAAGTATTTTTACAAGGATAGCCGATGGGTAGCCGAAAAAAAAGTTAAGGTGGAAAATCTTCTAAGAAAACAACAGAAAGAACGGCTAGAGGAATGGGATACTAAACGTAGCAAAGCGGAAGGACCATTTCCTAACAGAAGAGCTATTCCTAAAAGCTATTCAAGCGGACAGTGGTAGGAACTCTCTTTGACGTGTGCAATTAAACGATTAGCAGAATTTTGAAGGGTATTAATGTTGAATGGTTTGAAATATATGACACAAAAGCAGTCAGTTTATATTCATTAAGTGATATATCTTTATTCATATATATGAAGACCAATCAAACATTATACCAAGTTAACGCATACAAACTTTTTTTTTATCAATAAAATTTTATGCTTAACAATTCCACCACATTTATCTTAATTCTTAAAACAAATTTTAGAAAAACAATAGATTCCAAAAATCTATTAATAAAATAAATTTGTAATTGCAATAAATTTTCAATTAATAAAAAAAAAAAACCCTCCTTGCTTCCTAAACCCTCACAACTGTTTAGTATTGAGGGTAGTGTATTAACTGCCCCGTGTCTGTTTCTAAGTTAAATAATAGTAAATTTATGAATATCTCATAGTGAATATAGAGAATTCTTGTCAGTAACTATATTGTGAGAGATATTACAACTTGGAACGGGATCTCTATTTGTAATATTTGTATAATATTTTGTAATATTTAATATGCACTATGTAATATTTTATTATATAATATAATAGTTATAAAGCATTTACAAATATTTCGTTCTCAAAGATTCCTTGTCTTTTCTAACATCTAATAGTTTAATGTAAATAATTGTGTATTAAATAACCATCTTTTAACTGTCGCAATATATGAGAAAGTTAAATAAATATATGTTAACACATTTTTTACTTAACTATCTTTAGCAAGAAATATCTTCTGAAAATCTTCCTCTGAATATCAATATACATTTAATTAATTCATCTTGAGGTAGAAAGAAATAGTAATATGATTCAATATTTTTTAAAGAGCATAAACAAGTATAAAACATCTCTGACTTGCAAACATACTTGTCAATCTGATTCCGAGGTGTATTAACGCTATTTATACAAATCTTAGCACATTGAAAATACTAAACAGCAAACACAAACCTAGTGGAACCTTACCTAGCAAGAGCTCTGAGATTTTTAGACAAAGTGCAAATTCATATTCGAGTGACGCGTGCGAGGTGACTTAATCTGATCTCCACGCTATGATTGCGCTATTCCCACTTTTCCCATCTGGTCAGTCGCAGATTGAAACGCAGTTTTTTTTACACTTGTACTGCAAAACATGTAAATTTAATTTAAAAAATGACTGATTCTTTATTAACGAGGTGAGAAACGAAAACAATTGCCTAATTAGATTCATTTATCTAAAAGAAAAATCCATGGACAATTTAAAATGAAATCCCCAATTATCAGATATTACATTTACAAACTACTTCTGATTAAACCGAAATCATACTTCATGAAGTACATAAGTTGATCCAGAAGTTCAGACGCTATATATAAATATACGTCTGAGTGTTTAGATTTTTGGATCAACTTATTTATTTAAATATATATATATATATACATATATATATATATATATATATATATATATATATATATATATATTATATATATTATATATATATTTTTTTACTTTTTAAATTTTGAAAATTAAAACGATGAAAACCAACCCATTTTTGTTTAGCGTAGCGCACGTGTGCGGAATAAAACTGTCTCAAACGCGGCTTGAGCACACACGTATGGTGGGTGTCCCAATTTGTGCTGCCCATTTGTTTGATAATAATATTGCTATTTATTGCATACATTTGATAACAATATTTGCATTTATAGTATAAAATGATAAATTTTTGATATTTTTGTTTTTATCACATTCGTTTCATTAGAACATTGTCATATTTTTAGTGGTATTGTAGCGGACTTCGGGATGACAACAAAAGATGAAGCCCGACAAGAAAAGATGAAGAATATATTTGTTAAATCGTTAATAAAAATATTGTTTTATTCTATTCCTTAACACATGACAGCGTCACTTCCACCGCAATATGAGGCTTGGCTTTTAACGCTAAAGCCTTAATGTTTGCTTCAATAATCCTGATCAGTGCTACTGACAAAGGAGACTAAAGCCGACGGAGGTAACATGTGTAATCCACGGATTACATTTGGAATTAAGAATGAAGGCTGGGTTTCCTTATATAGGCAACCCAAAACCAGTATTGTTTAGTGAACTGAAATAGTTATACTCGATGTAGCTGTCTTATCCCAACTTTTAATGGTTTTATGCGTGAATATTACCAAACTCATATAGTTATTTTATTCAAGTTATTTCTTGACATTATCTCATACCAGAAAATCTCACACCGCTTCATTTTTATAAAGGTAATGTGGTTAGTATTTTATTCTTAATTATATTCTCTTTTTTATATTATTATTATTATATTCTCTCTCAATTTATATAAGCGCGCATAAATTCATATAGTTATTTATAACATGAATATAATCAAAGATGAATATTAAAGAAGTTCTCGACCAAATAGTAAAGAATAAATTTACTTAAAAAACAAAATATAAAAGTAATAAAATCGAGGAGAGTAAATTAAGGCGAGAAAAAAGAGAATGGTGCTTTAATATTTAGAACAATATAAATTAAGTATATAAAATATGACAGTAAATGTGTGATTCAGTATTTTATAACTCGGATCGTTTCTATGGTTTTTATGAGGCAACTCGTAATAAACTAATAATGCTAATAAGTTATGGCAATATATCATTATCAATTTATTATCAGAAATGTTTTATAATAAAATATTAAAATACAGGTGTTTTCATTTTTGGTTAGTTACTGTTTATAATTAATTACTATTTATAATTATATATTTATGTTGAAGACATTTTTTTTAGGCCTACCGTTTTTCCAGATTTTTCAAATAAAATGTTTGTTTATTGTTTGCACATATTTAATCTTTTTTTAACCAAAGGAGAAATAGGTTTTAGTGAAAAAAAAAGTTTTTTTGGGATAAATAAAATCCAGATGTCTCAAAAGAAGGATAAATAAATGTTTTCATTTATCTATCTATACAACATAGATAAATGATATTAAAGGCATATGAATACCTATACTTAACTAGTTAAAATAAACAATATCGGCCATTTTCGTATTTTATACAAATTTCATATACTTTACAGGTTTTAAGGTCTCCAGAGATCCAAAAAGTTTTTTTTTTAAAATGCCGTTTTGAAGTAGTAAAACGTTTCCTAGAACCTCTCTTATCAAAATTGCTGAATCATACTTCGAGGGTATGTAGTAGTTAATTTACAGTGTCGAGAAACAGAAATATTTTTCAGAAAAAGCCTTCTAAAACAAAGTTTAAGCATTTCAATTTTATGTTTAATGATAACTTTGGTTGATAATTAAGTTAAAAACCAAAATTAGGCTTTTGAAGTTCATTTTTTAATTAATTTTAAGAAGAAATTTATTATTTAAAGTAGTTTTTCGTTAGCTACATATGAGAAATTAAAAAAATAATTGTTTTCTTTTTTTTATGTATCATATTCAATGACTCAAAAAACTTTTAAATGGAAAATCATAGTGGTACTATGTTTAAGGTAGATTTCTCTTTTCATCACAGATATCCTACCATAACACCAGTTTAATCTTTAAAATTGCCGAACGTAAATTGACTAAAATTCATGGCGACATTTATTAATCAAACAGGAATATCAAAGCATAAATAGTTTTAAAAAAATGTATAATGCAAATAATTGCATTTTATTTCTAATTTATCTTTGTGGCTCCTTTTAGGAAGGATACCTGGAAGAGAATCTGGAATTATTGTGGAAGTAGCTTTAAAAAAAATAATTATTACTTTATAATTACGTAATTAGTTGATTACAAATAAGTTATTATTTTTTTTATTTTTTTTTGCCTGAATCCCAGAGGATCATTAGTGTTTAGAAATTGTCATTAGATTCTACTATGATAATTTGTCCAATTTAATAATTGGAACAGACTGGCTTCATTGTCTTGTAAAAAATCTCTTATGGTTTAAGATATTTCTTAACTTTTTTGAAATGGCTCGAATTTGTAACACTCTTGCGTAATCAAACATGTATATATATATATATATATATATATATATATATATATATATATATATATATATATATATATGTTTGATTACGCAAGAGTGTTACAAATTCGAGCCATTTCAGAAAAGTTAAGAAATATCTTAAACCATAAGAGATTTTTTACAAGACAATGAAGCCAGTCTGTTCCATATATATATATATATATATATATATATATATATATATATATATATATATATATATATATATAATATGCCTTATTTCGTATAATAATACGGTGCGCGATATATATATATATATATATATATATATATATATATATATATATAAGTTAGAACCTGTACGGCACGAAACGCAAAAAAAAAGAGAAAGGGAGAATGATGTGAACGCCACAATTTCTGGAATACAACTGCCTTTATTGACTTTTCTACAGCCTTATATAGGATTTGCTATGTTTATTTATATATTTTTCCCCATAATCCTTAACTCTCCACTTAACTCCCCCGCACCAGTTCACGAAGTGAACTCTGAGAAAAAATATATAAATGAACATCAGCACAAAATAAAACAATATACAGAAACCAAAAGATATATACAAATAACTATATAATACTTAACCAGTGCAATACTACTAAAGAAGAAAAACAAACTGTTAAAACAACCCACAAAACAAAATTACAGAGTTATAACTAAAAACTACTTATAATTACTAATTTACAATAACTAATCAACACAAAGGTCCATAAAACTATATACAACAAGACTTAAAGACTAGGTCGAGTTAACAAAAGGACAACTTCGATGGGCTCTATTCACTGAACTATATACACTTTCACAATTATCTCAATTGTTACCCGCGTCCAAAGGAATGCGGAGATGCCTGACGTGGGTATGTCGCACTCTTTGTGCGCCCTGAATCTCCTGGATCGATGCAATATTGTGTTCCTTGAGTGCTATCACTCTGAACGGCCCCTCGTACCGGGGTTCCCCTTTCGTCCTACGAGAAGGTTGGCGGCGGTAAACGGTCGAACCCAGCTTGATCCTATGTGATTGATCTGGCGTGGCCAGACTAACCCGTACGGCTCTTGCTTCCTTCCCTTGAGCGATTCTACTTCGAGTCTTCGCAGTAATCTCCCCCAACCGTCGCCGCCTATGTGATACCGTGTCACGCAATTGTGTCGTCATTGCCGTTAAGAGATCGCCCCTGTTGCGCAGGGGATGTCCGAACACTACCTCGACTGGTGTGAACCCCGTAGCAGCATGGATAGTATTATTGTATGCCAGGATCGCCCTCGGCATCGCCGCCTCCGGTCCTAATTCCCTATGGACGTGGAATAGCCATAAGTGCTCTCCTATCGTACTATGGAATCTTTTTATAGCCCCCCTTGCTTGTGGATTCCCCGGAGAGTTGAAATGCCAGTCGATCTGAAGTTCGGCACATTCCGTAGTAGTACGACTATTCCGGAATTCCCTCTCCCCGTCTGAAGTCACCTTCTGGGGCACAGGCGATCCATTGCAACAACCCTTCCCAAATGGCGTCGGCAGTCCTTGACTCAAGCGGATACGCCATGGCCAGTTTGCTAAAGGTATCTAAAACCGTAAGCCAGTGTGACCCCTCCCAGGAAAATACGTCCACTTGAACATCAAACAGCGGGGAGTTCGGTGTCGGAGTTATTTTCGGGTGAATAACCACGGGGTGTCGGTCGTATTTAGCCCGATGGCACACCGTGCATTCTTTAAGTACCGCGCGAATGGAACTTTTCATGTGATGCCAATAATATCGCCGTTGAAGCGCAGCCAAAGTTTCCGGAACCCCCCTGTGATTCGTCTTGCCCTCGTGGTAAGCGCGCACCAGCTCCCGCTGCCGTCCCTCGTCCTTGATCGTCTCGACCAGATACCTACATAAAACGAAGTTCCTATCCCCTCCTATGCGTTCGGTTTCCCACATGTGCCTTATGCGCTCCGAAACCGTCTTATTACCGACGTATAAGTGATAGGTCTTTCCCCTTTTTGTAGTCGATTCCAGGATCGTTGAAATCTCGTTAGGGGTTATCGAGGCTACAGTCCACACCGTGACAATTCTATGCCGTCCATAACGCTCATGCTCCGATTTAGAGATACCTGCGGTTCGGGTTTTCCATATAATCTGCCGAATATGTCGATTAACAGGCGAATCACTTTCGGGGAGCTGGGATGGTCTCACCATACCAAGGGTCTCGTCAGCATCCACCGTGTCCTCATCTACATGTTTGCTGTCGCGACTGTCAGGATCCTGCGATGGCACGCCGTCGTGTAAGGGGTTCGCTTATATCGCTCGAGAAAGCCAATCGGCGACAACGTTTTTGCTACCTTTTTGGTGGACGATAGAGAACGAATAGGCACGTAACCTTTCCTTCCAACGCCCCACTCGTGCTGACGACTCCTTCAGACCATCCGTCCACAATAGGGGCTTATGGTCCGTACGAAGCGTGAAATGCCGTCCAAAAATGTACGGCTTGAAGTATTCGACAGCCCAGACCACTGCGAGTAATTCGCGCTCCAAGGCCCAAAACGGGTCTCCGCGTCGGAGAGCTGTTTGCTCGCGAATGCAATTGGGCGATCCCCTGAATTATCTTGATGTGATAGCACCGCCCGAGTGCTTTGTCGCTCGCGTCGGTGGTAACAACGAACTCGCGGGAAAAGTCCGAAAAGGCCAGCACCGGTTCCCCCATAAGTGCACGTTTACATTGCTCGAAACACCGGAGGTGCTCATCCGTAAAAACGGACGGCCTCCCTTTTTTTAATAACTGAGTCAAGCACGCTGTCGTATCCGCTACATGAGGAACAAACCTTCGATAATAGTTAATCATGCCTAGAAAACTCTTAAGTGCTTTCTGATTAGAGGGTGGTTGTACCTTGGAAATTGCCTCGACCCTCGCTGGGTCCGGACGTACCCCATCGGCCGACACTATGTGTCCCCAAAATTTTATTTGCTTCTGACAAAATACGGATTTCGATTCCGACAGTCTAAGGCCGAATTCTCTAATTCTCGAAAAAACCGCACGGAGATGGTTCTCGTGCATCGCGGGGGATGGACTAAAAACAATTAAATCGTCCATGTAGATTTGGCAGAAGTTTTCCCCCAGACCGCGTGAAAACTCATCCATGAGTCTTTGAAAGGTGAGGGGTGCATTTTTAAGCCCGAATGGCATGCGCAAAAAATTCGTAATGGCCCCTACCGAATGTAAAAGCCGTCTTCTCGATATCTTCGCGGCGCATGCGCACCTGGTGATACCCCGCTTTAAGGTCGAGCGTTGAGAATACCCGAGCGCCCAGGAGTTTGTCCAGCATGTCTTCTAAGCGTGGTAACGGATACCTCTTGTCCACTGCGTTTTCGTGGAGTTTTCGGTAGTCCACAACGAGACGGTATGAGGGTCCCGCCCGAGGATCGGTTTTCCGTTTCTCCACTACCCATAAGGGACTACTAAATGGGGAAGTGCGCTCTCGAATGATTCCCTGGCGCAAAAGGTCCTGAATTTCCTGTTGGATTATCGCTGTTAATGACTGATGATATCTCCGCCCCTTAGTATACGAAATTTTATTTTCTTTTAAATTAATCTCGTGACATGTCCGTCCAGTAGCCGGTAATGTCCCTCCCTCCTCATAAAACGCATCCCTAAATTCCTCAAGCAATTCCCCCATCCTGCCGCCCCTTGCCCCCGCCGTGAGGGCAGTCGTGCGAAGACTTGACTGCGCTGTCCCTGGTGCGTCTTATTCCCCAACTGTATTTCCCAGTTGCCTTCCCTCTCTCCTAACCGAAAACCCACCGAGTCTAGGACATCGCATCCTATTAAAACATCATACTGGGGTACTAATTCGCTCAGCACGTGGACAGTCATTGTTAGGTCGCGCTCTGTTAATTCCCGCAAATTCCATTGATATTTCCCCAGCACCGCACAAGATCCGCTCAAGGAGGTTATAGAACATCTACATTTCTCTACCACGTCAGTACATCCTAGCATCCCCCTGCTCACAAGAGTACTCGTACTTCCCGTATCGATGAGGGCCCTAACCCTTCCTTGACTCCCCTCTACTATGGGCAACCTATCCCACACATTACACACAGTGTTTACCTCATATCTATAGCCTCTGGGGTTGTCCGCGTCTCCTCAAATCTGGGTCTCCTTCCTCGCCATCGCTGCTGTCGGCCGTAATTTCTTGCTGCTCCGTCCCTTCGTGATTTGTGCCCATGAAGTCGGCTGCTCTTCCTCCTCTCCACTGGAACTCGATAGTGATGACGTCTCCTCGGAGCTCGATGATGTCGTGCGACGCGCGTGCCTCGTCCGATGAGCGTTAACCTCCATAGGCTCCTCTCGCGGTCTCTTCGAATGCATCCATGGGCATGCCCGTGCCACATGCCCTTTTTCGCCACATTCGAAACATTTCACAGACGGGCAGTTCGCCGCAATGTGGCTAGTCCTACTGCACTCGTAACATCTTCTTCATCTCTACGTGGCTTCCGAGAGGTGAATTGATGTTCACTTCTATTTGTTTGTTGATGTTCAATTTGTTCTTCTTCCTTCCTATGAGATCCGCGCTCGTCTCTGCGTGAGCCGTGCTCCCCTTTTCGGCCACTGCGCTGCTCATCTCTCCT
Organism: Rhaphigaster nebulosa; assembly: GCA_948150685.1. Classification (NCBI taxonomy): domain Eukaryota; kingdom Metazoa; phylum Arthropoda; class Insecta; order Hemiptera; family Pentatomidae; genus Rhaphigaster; species Rhaphigaster nebulosa. The sequence goes on along the minus strand of OX411306.1, from coordinate 100,092,973 downwards.
TGGTGAAGGCCTCCGAAAGGCTCTTCTCTGCCTTGGCCTTGCCTGTTGCTACCCGTGTTCTGGTTGACCCTCATCTTCCTCCTTTTCACGTGCCTCTCGGTCCATGATTTCTCGGACGCAGTCTAGGAATGTCTTTTCTGCAGCGAACTTTTCCCTAGTCTTTAAGTTCCTTCCTAGCTGCACTTTCAAAATTTTATCGTAAATGGCCAGCTGTTGGCCTGCCTCTGCTTGACCGACTGTCTCGACTATCTTCTCCGCTATGGCGATATATTGGCGTAACATCGTTGCCGCAAATGAATATCCTGACTGGCCTGTGTGCCGGGTTTCTGTAAACAGCCGATACAGGTCTTCTTCCGGCGACCATCTTCCTCCGCCATACGCCTGTTTCAGCCGCCGCACTACTTCGTCCCATGCCGTCAGTTCGTCTGCCTGGATGTGATTTAGTATGCTGCGTCGCACCCTTCCTACTAATGATGCCCGCAACTCTAAGACATCGAGTTGGTCTACTAACCCTGCTGTTATCTTGGACTCCAGCAGGACATGGATTTGTTGGCCTCTCTTTAGAAAATGGTTAAGGTGGCCGATCTCGCCTTTGGAGGTTTTGATGCGAAGTTTGGACTTCACCAACTCTGCTCTTCAAATAGGTGGCCGTCGCGGTCCTCATCCGCATCCATTCTAACCTCATCATCTCCGCATTAACTGCTTGCATCATCTCGGTGCTAGCTGCTGCCGAGGTGTTGCCTTCTTCTGACATTCTGGATGACGTCTGAAATTCGCCCTGGATTTCGCGTACCACTTCGTCTAATGTACTTGGTTGAAGCGGCATCTATACTAGCGAAACTAAACTAATCTTCGTCGGGTCTCACGAATACCTAAAGGTCCCGGGTTTCGGCACCAGTTAGAACCTGTACGGCACGAAACGCAAAAAAAAAGAGAAAGGGAGAATGATGTGAACGCCACAATGTTGTCGCCACAATACAACTGCTTTTATTGACTTTTCTACAGCCTTATATAGGATTTGCTATGTTTATTTATATATTTTTTCCCATAATCCTTAACTCTCCACTTAACTTATATATAAGTTATGCGATGGTGAACAAATTGAATTAAAAAAAAGGAAAGGGCTGAGAAATAACTATCACATCTTCTGAAACAAGACTCTTAATTCATAGAAGTAATCCTCCTTACATACAATCGCAATGTTGTTTACATTCCAGGATGGTATTAAGGTTGATACTGCCATGCTCCAGTCTTTAACTCCCCCCGCCAGTTTACGGGGATCTCCGTAAACTTTATATTCAACCCTAACTTGTTAATCTCCTCACAGAGCGGAGCGGACAGTCAACCTTACTACCTTACATCTCTATCATTACAAAAAAAAAAAAAAACTTCTTCTATTTACGCACTACCACACACAGAAATTAAAACAAAGGGTTCTTACAGCTACACTTGCACTAAAAAAAAACTTTCTTAAGCTCTGGCACAAATAAAATTGTGTTATGGTTACAAACAAAACAAAAAAAAAATCCGTGTGCAGAGATGGGGGTACTCCCGTTCACACTGGTTATTCGGGTTCTACCATAGGGAGTTTCAATTGTTCAATATGAACCGTTCGTCTCTTTCTGGGTTCTTTGATGCTCTCAGTGGTTACTATGTTATGTTCCCTTATAACTATAACCCTAAACGGGCCCTCGTACCGCGTCAATTCTTTCCCTCTATTAGACCCCATTCTCCGGTAGACGGTTGTCCCTATCCGTATCTCTCCCATCCGATCTCGTACCTTGAGGTTCTCTCTCTCTACCCTTCTCCGTTTCTCCCGTTCTATTTTTCCCCGTACTCTCTCCCAAACCTTCGCTATCTATAACCTATTACTGACGATTGCCTCCGCCGTTTCTTCATCAGCGGCCGTGCTCCCGCAATCTCGTCTCCACCCTCGCACTCCGAACAAAACTTCGATGGGTGAGTACCCTGTGATCGAGTGTATTGAATGGTTATATGCAGCTACGGCTTTTCTCATAGCTACATCCGCTTCATCTCCCTGCTCTCCCTGATACACACGTAGATGGTCACTCAGGGTACTGTGTAATCGCTCGATATTTCTCCTGCTCTTGGGAAGGCCCGGAGTGTTGAGATGCCACGCTATATCCAATCTTTTCGCTTCCTCTCTAATGGTGACGCTGTCAAATTCCCTCCCTCCGTCGGACGAAATTCTGTCGGGCACCCCGTAGAACTGAACCCATGTTTGTAGGGCCTCAAACACTGCTTCTGAAGATCTGTCGCGTACCTTATACGTCATTGGTATTTTGCTGAAGAGATCTATCATGGTGACCCATTTGAATCCTCTCCACGTGAACGTGTCGACCTGCAGCTCCTTTAGTGGTGTGTATCCTGTGGGTGTCTCTTCCTGTTGGCCGTACTTCGTGCGCATACAAACTTCACACGCCCCTATAGTTTACTTGATGGTCTTCTTCATTCCACACCAGAAATATTTCCTCCGCAACGCTTGTAGCGTCTTGTGTACCCCGCGATAGTTCGTTTTTCCTTTGATGATAGGCTAACGTCACTTCCTTTTGTTGCTCTACGTCCATTAGCGTTTCCACCATGTATTTACATCGGATAAACGTTCTGTCCACGCCAATTCGTTCAGCTCTCCAAATTCTTTTAATTTTCTCCCATATAGCGGCATTCCCTACGTAGAGATGATGGGTTTTTCCCGGTTCTGACGCGTCCCTTAGTGCTCTACAAATTTCGTCTTCTCGCGCTCCTGGTTGTGACCAGATCGTGTTAATTTTATTCTTTCCATATTTGTTATATGCTATTTTCATCATACCCGAGGTCCTCGTCTTCCAGATCACCTGACGCCGTTTATCGTTAACGATTTCCGCGATTTCTTCCATTTCTACCGGCATCTCCTCCGCAGGGCTCTCTTCTTCTGGGGACTCCTCTCCTCCCTCCGTCACTGCCGTACCGTGGTCACCCTCTTCGCCTGGCGTCCATTCACTCAGAAATTGCCGTACGTTTCTTGATGTTTCTCCGCTATCTTCTTCAATGGCGTTGACCATGATGGCTCTTGACAACCAGTCTGCCGCTATATTTTCCTTCCTCAGTTTATAACTTATTTCCATATTGTATTGTTCTAAGAACTCCTTCCACCTCGTGACCCTCGCCAAGGATTCCTTTAGCCTTCCTACCCAATGAAGCAATCTGTGGTCGGTGTGGACACGGAACTTTCTTCCGAAAACATATGATCTAAAATGGTCAATAGCCCATACTATCCCCAGTAGCTCTCTCTCCAAGGTGCTATACCTCGTTTCCGCGTCGGTTAGGCGCCTGCTAGCGTATGCTACGAGACGCTCTCCTCCCACACCCTTCTGAGATAAAACGGCTCCTAGTGCATATTCGCTGGCGTCCGTGGTAACGGTAAATGGTTTAGTGAAATCCGGAAACGCCAATACCGGCTCCTTCTGCAATTTCTCCATGCATTTTCGGATATTATCCTCCATCACCGGTGTCACGGTTAGTTTGGCCCCTTTCTTTAGTAAATTATTAAGCGGCACTAAATATTCCGCCATTTCGGGTACAAATCTCCTATAGTATTTTAATGTTCCCAGGAGTCTGCGGATCCCTTTTACATCTCGCGGCACCGCCATCCTCCTAATCGCCTCCACCTTCGCCGCGTCGGGCTTTACCCCTTCCCCGGAAATGGTATGGCCTAAAAAATTGATTTGTCTCTGTCCCAACGTCGATTTTTCTCTGGATAGTTTTAACCCAAATTGCCACACCCTCTCGAATACACTTCTCAAATGTTGTACGTGCTCGGCCTCGGTTTTGCAGAAAACCAGTAAATCGTCCATATAGACTTGACATACCCCCTCATCTATGCCTCTCAAGAATTCGTCCATCAGTCTCTGGAAGGTGATTGGGGCGTTCTTTAATCCGAACGGCATTCGGGTAAATTCGTAATGTCCCCTTTCAAACGTAAACGCCGTTTTGTGTTGGTCCTGTGGGTGCATCCTTATTTGATGATATCCCGCTTTGAGATCTAGAGTGCTAAAAATCATCGCCCCACTAAGCCTGTCCAAAATGTCCTCAAACCTGGGGATAGGATATTTTTCGTCCACTGGGTTTTCGTTTAATTTTATATAGTCTATGACTACCCTATATTTCTCTTTTCTCCTGGCGCGCTCTTTTTCCTTACTGCCCACAGTGAACTATTGTACGGTGAGGTGCTATTGACGATAATGCCCTGTTTCTTCAGACTCTCTAGTTCTTCTCTAATATGCTGTCTCAGAGCCTGCGGATACCTCCTTTCTTTCACAAAAGACACTCTGTCCTGCTTTAACGGGATCTCATGGACCCTCCTCCCTGTCACTCCTAACGTACTGCCCTCCTTAAAGAATATATCCCCAAACTCTTTCTGTACCGTTTCTCTCCAGTCTTAGACCCCATTTACCGCTCCTATTATCTTATCCCTTGCAATCCCCCGGCATTTATATGTCGTTTCTCCTAACCTAATACTTCACTTCCCTTTACTATTCTTTACTCGTGCGCCTGCCTGTCCAGACAGATCGCTACCCGCAATTGCCTGGTACTCCCGAGTCATTTCCCCCACTATGTGCACTTTTATCTTTCCCTTTTTCGCCACCCACCGGTTTAGGCCCCCCAGAGTTTGCACTCGCATTTCTGAATCCGGAGTACCCCTTCTGTGCCGCACAGTTTCTCCAGCGCACCTCGGGTCATAACAGTGTTTGAGCTCCCTTTGTCCACCAGACATCTCATTCCTCCTTTCAACTTAATAATTGGCAACCAGCATGACTTACCTCTGATGTTGCATGTCGCTGTGTGTTCACCTCTCTACGGACACTCCCCTGCTGGCTTCATCCTCTCAGCTACCGCTTGTCGTCGCTCACCCCATTGACGGCTCCTGCCTCCGCTACTCCCTGGTTCCTCGCCATCTGTCTCCGAAGTTCCCGATGTCTCCGTCACCTCTTCCGAAGTTCCACTCCTCGGAAATGAACTCGCCTTCCTCCGCATCTTCTGAGTGTTGACCTCCATCGGTTCTGCCCGTGGTGTTTCCCTCCTCCGATAGATGTATGGGCATTGCCTGGCAACGTGCCCTTCTGTGCCGCACTCAAAGCATGTAGTGCGAGGACACTGGGCCACTAGATGTCCTGGCCTCCCACAGCCATGGCACTTCCTCTCTTCTTTTCGAGGACCATTCCTCGCTTTAGGTGTCCCGACCTTCTGTCGCCTACCGAGGGTCTCTCTCTGCTCGTATACGCCGGTTCTTTCCTCCTCCAGCCTATTGGTGTGGTTCTGGAGCGTCTATCGGTCACCGTGCTCCACCCCGTCTCTTCCACCTCCATACCTCCATCCTGGTTTCTTCTTCTTTTGCGCTAGAGTCGATCATCTCCTGGACGCTTTCGATGAATGAGCGATCTCTTGGTAAGCCTTCCCTCTTTCCAGTCTTTTTAGCTAATTGGACCTTGAGGATGGTCGCCAAAAATGCCATCCTGCCTTGTACCTCGCCTATGCTCAAGGTTTCACTCATTTTTTCAGTGATCTGATTGAATCGCGCTAGCAGCGCTCCTGCGTATTGTCCGCTCGTCTATCGAGGAGAACGCCTCTCTCTAAACATTTGGTAGATGTCCTCTTCCGGGGTCCACCTGCCCCTTCCGAAAGCTTTCTTCAGCCTCCCCTTAATTACCGGCCATGGTGTCTCTTCGTCTGCTTGGATTATACCTTTTTACTCTGCATACCAGAGCTGCCTTCAATGCTTCGGCATCCCCAGCGTTTAACAGATTCTCCGATGTCTTGGCCTGTATCCTTGCCATAAGGCGATCACCATCCTTAAAAAAGTTGTTTAATTCACTTCTTTCGCCGCCGAAGCGCTCCAGATCGGAAATCGATCTTCGCAGGTCCTGCGATGTCCATTCCAGAGCGTTGGCATGAGCTTCAAACATGGTTTCTCGTGGTATTGGAGGTAAGTCTGGTACGTTCAGCACTGCCGATCTTACTACGCCTTCTGATGCCATCTCGATTTTTCTTCGTCTTCGCCTGGTTCGAAAAGTAGCAGAAGAAAAACGATGACGAGATATAAAAAAATTTTCAAAAAAAGAAAAGAAAACGTCTCGCGTTACGACCTCCCGGGTTTCGGCACCAGTTATGCGCTGGCGAACAAATTGAATTAAAAAAAGGAAAGGGCTGAGAAATAACTATCACTACTTCTGAAACAAGACTCTTTATTCATAGAAGTAATCCTCCTCATATATATATATATATATATATATATATATATATATATATATATATATATATATATATATATATATATAAGGGTTTGAACTAGAATGAAAACAATGATTACATTAAAGATAACTATAATAGCTAAAAAATAAAAGATATAAAATATCTTCATCAAACCCTTTTATTAAAATGGATAGCTATCAAAAACCAACAAATAATATATAAAAATGACTGTATTATTCTACTGACTAAGTTTGAATGAAATAAAACTCCCTAAATGTTTCAGGAAAATATTAAATCAAACTTTTTTGTAAATTGATAAATTATGAACTAATTCGAAACAAAAGTCATTTCCGAAACAGATGCCGGATAATGATGTCAGATCTGACCCGAAGATATTAAAGGTTACTGAGATGGATGACAGCAGCTGATACTGTGACTTCGCTAGTCTCAGGCTAAGCCCATCACTTGTCACTTAAGCCACCTGCTACACCCTGTCATTAATCTATGTGCGACGACTTCAGATTATTTTGATTAATTATCGAGTGATATTGTTAATTAAATACGAAAATGATACCTGCTACCTAAATGGCAAATTTACATTAAACAATACTCCTAAACTTCAATGATATTATTTTATAATAAAATTGATAGTTGCACACCAAACTAAAAATAGTATTAAAAAAAATACACGGGGAGTAAAAATAAGAATTATGTTGGCAGATTGATTAAGCGAGCTACCAGTAGTCAAGGAAGTATTTTAACATGAGCAGAGTTGACTCTGGCAAGTACTTGGATGAGCGACCAAACTAAAATAGGAGGGAACAACCACACTGTGCAGGATCCTCCAGCCATCATCAATCGTAAGGGCACTGAAACCAAAATACACCGAACGGCTGGAGCAATTTTTTGAAGTGTTATTTAAAAAATAAAATATTATTATATGTTTTTTATCATAAATTGTTTATATTACTTTCTTATTATTAAGGTACTAAAGTAGTGAATATCGAAAAATATAATCAGTTTATTTATTTCTGATAAATGATTTATGACCAATCCTACGTTAATCTTTAATGATCACCACGTCACTTTCAGCTCCTCATTTAAATTTTGGGTATTACTATCGTCCAAAACCTTTCCTGGAATCCTCAAATAGCCCAAATTTTCCACCTTTACAGCGAGCTAAAACGTCTCTTCTCCTCCATCCGAAGACAATATTTCCTCAGATCTTTCCTATAGCAAACCATCAACACCCTTCCCACGTTTACAGCCTCCTGCGATTCAAATCCACGCACAAGAAACAAGATCGACCCTTTCTGACCTTTATACCCTTTCCCACAGAACCAACAGATTCCAACGTTCCTTAAGTGACCAACTTATATAAGTTTTTTAAATAAAATTTGGTTTTTGAACGAATCTGGTAGCCGGGACTGCTTTATCAAAACCGTAAATTCCTACATGCTTTTTCATTATCCGTTTCTACCTAACTGAGAAATAAATCAAAGTAAATCGAAACAGTGCCTATTCATCTCTCTTTTATCAGTCCACTGGTGTTCCTGAAGGCAGTATCCTCGGTCCCTTCTTCTATGTAGTTTATATAGCTGATATCCCAAGTCTTCCTAACACTGTCCTCACCACGATATATAATTTCAATTTACTTGTATTGTAATTGATATATAAATTCAAATTTACTTTTTAAAAATTAAATCCCAAGACGTCATAAGAAAATTGCGAAATCTTCGGAAAAGGTCCTCTAAATACGGTGTAAAGGTTTGAAATAATTTAAAAAGCAATTAACATTAAACTTAAATTTTTTTCGAAAGAAAAACGCTAAACATCTATTTGGAGTAATAGATTTCAAGCTTGATTAGTACTCAGAAAAAGTTAATGAAAAAATTATTATTTTATGTCTCTTTATAGAATAATATATACTAAAAAACTTGCATGAGTTAAAAAGTTCCAAAATTATTTTTTTTGCGTTTCGTCCCACTGTGCGAAGTAGAAAAGGTAGTTAATAATTTTTATATACATACTTTATAGAGAGTAACATATTTGAAAGTGATATATAAATAACAATTAAAAAAAGTAAATAATAAAAGTAAAAAATTATTTACGGCGAATCTGAATAGCAATGTGTAAAATAAGTAAATAAATTAGGAAACAAAGAAAGAATAATTTGTCCTAACGACCTTTATTAAGAAAGATCAATATCTAGCAAATAACATTTTTATCAGATATAAGAACTTTAAAAGAAGAGGAATTATTTCAGAATCATGCCTATCACTTATTATAGAACCGTTTGAAATATATTTTAAATAGCTTATAAAATAGATAATTTTATGTATCAAGTAAGGGTTTTTGTGTATTCGACAGGGATTTGTGTAGTAGATACGGGTTTTGGGTTGTGTACTGAGGATGGGTTTCTTCCCACAAAGAGACCCAGCTAGAAGGAACCTCTTACGAAGTACAATTACGGCTATCTTGTTGAAGTATCCAGAAAGGATTATACACTCAGCGTATGTGTTTAGACCTTGCAGTCTCCCTGCAATATTTATAAACTTTAGAATCATATTAATATTTATTATAGAGTTAATAAAGTACTATATACTATCATCACAATCACAATTGTACCAGCTCTCATTCATTGTTACGAGTTATTGTAAAACATTGAGTATATCGACGTATATATACATACGGAAAAATATACGTTTTTTAATTGGTATAAATTATCATTTGATTCCACGTTGCTTCCAATCCCATTCTTTCTTATTTTACTTTGCCTTACCTATATGCGAAGTATATAGTAAGGGGAAGTATTGCGATCGTGAAAATTTTCGAATTCGAGTTTTCAACGGAAATACACGCTTTAAGGTCCACTGAGTCCAAATGACCAAACCTCGCAAAATGGTCTATGTGTGTGTGTTTCTGTGTGCATGCGAACAGCCTAGCTCAAAAACAAAAAGTCGTACGATACTCAACTTATGTATTTATGGTAGTTATATGGTTGTGATGTTACAGCAACTTTTTCGTCAAAATAGACTAACCGTAAGTGCCACTTTATATAATTGATTTTACACTACGGTATGTATAGTGTTGTATGAAAGGCAATTAAATCATCTAAAAAACAATAAAAGAATCATTAAAATCGGACCAGTATTAGCAATGATACAGGTCATCGGACTAACTGGAATTAGCTATTATATCATGGATTTTATACTCTTTTACATTTTTCTCGAAAACAGCGCAAACGAATTTGATGAAACTTGCCTAAATTATTCTTCATAAAGGCCTTTAATTTTTCATTTATGTAATAAATCATCGAGAAAATGCAGGGAAAAAAGTTATGATGAAAAGAATATTTTATTTGCGCATAGTTTAAAAAGTATGCATTTTATGGTAAATTATGTAAAGATTTGTATGAAAGGTAATTACAAAACAATAAAAGAATTTTCAAAATCGGACCAGTAATAGCAAAGATACAGTGTATTTTATGAGGAGCACATGACCTTAGATGGATAACCGAGCTCATGCGAAAGGAGATGGATACGATCGAACCTCCTCCCACCAATCCGCCAATCTGTTGTAAACAATACGTTCTGCAATAAAGTAATTTAAGAATACAAAAGCGGAAATTAACTTAATAATTTCTACTTTCACATTATTTAATGGAAAGAAAATGTTTCCATGGAAACTAAACCAGAAACTTTTAAAATATATTTGCAACTTGACAAAGTTAAAATATTTAGGTAGTGTACAAAATTGTTGTACTAAAATTGTTTAAAAAACTGTTTTATTATACTTAAGTGAGAGAAGAAGTGAATGCTGCTGAGTTTATTAGAAGCAGTGTTTATGTGAACTCTTTAAAATTATATTAAAAAGATAAATATTATAGGACGGTAAGGGAAAGTTGTGTGATGCGCGCACCGCAACAGATTTATTTTCTTTAAATAACCCACTAAATACATTTAAGGGATAGGTAGACAAAAGGAAAAAATAAAACACTTACTACAGAAGATAGATATAATAGTTTTTTCTAAAAGTGGGTGGAAAAGAAAAATATAATCGACAAAAGTTCAAGGAGAAATGTAGCGAGAAGAGTTATAGTAACGGTAAAACAGCTTGTTTGGAAAAGATTTTTTCCCCTTTCAGGAAACTTGAGTTGAAGAGAGGGATCAAATACTTATATAACTGACATCGATTCTAAGCTTCTATCACACTATGTTTAGCATTGATGGAAGGATTTATGCTTTGTGTGTAAAGGAGTCTTTGATGGTGGGTTATTAATAATCATTTTCTACCATCAAAGAAGTTGAGATAATTCTTAATAACAAATTTGATCTCCTTCCTTTTTCCGTAATTTATTCCAACCTCTAATTTATGAAAATTCGCATCATGTGGTTCGTTTCTTTAACATGTATTAGGGATGAAAATGATGAAAGTAATTATATGCTACTAATTGGTACACTCATTTTTTCCAGGATGACTAGTAAAGATAATAAAATTTAAATTATTCAATCTAAAACAAGTAAATTTAACGTATTATAATCGTAAAATAATTAGAAGAAAAAGTATCACAGTCATAAAAATAAAATAAAATATCTTATGGGATCATTACATTATATTTTTAAAAAAATATGTATTCGAATATAAAGATAAAAAAAAATATTTTCATCAGAGTAAAATATTATAATGAATTATAATAAAATATACATTATAATAAAATATTTTATTATAGTAAAATATTCTTTACTTTCTTTCTCATAATTTTTTCATGTTATGTTATTACATTTCTCATCATTATGTAATGGTTTATTACCGGTCGTCAGATGCAGATGTCCTCAGTATACAAAATATATTCTTTTCTACACCTTGAGTAAAGATGAACACGAAGTTACGGTATTCGTAAGTAGTACAGGCTTGAACAGGCTTCGTAAATAGTACGAGTATTGCAGAATCGGCTTTCGAAAGGAGATGACTTAAACTCCGAATATGCCACATCAGGACGATCAAAGATCAAACAAATGGTAATGCAATTAGAATGGCTACAATAGGGCAGTTTCTACTGTACGATTGAATTTGATCGGTCAAGCTAGTTTGTTTTTCTTTCGATGTCTTACAATTAGTTACTTGTACAAATTAACTCTGTGATTATTTTTTACAATAAAAATCAATGAAAAAGGTTCATGCGATTTCACTGATTAATAATATTTCATCTCATTCTAATGTTTAACCGAAAGCTTGTTTGGAAAAGTAAACTGATTGTAGATGAAATATTTTTTAAAAATCAAAATATGAAGGTAAAACAAATATTATTTCATAATTAATAAAAAGATTTAAGTAGGTGTGGGCCTCTGATCAGTCTCCGTTCTAGAATGTTCTAATCTTCAAAGTAGTCAACTATATGATACCGTTATCTAGGTAAAAATAGGAATACGTTTCAATGTAATCAATGTAAATGTGATGTCTTACACCAGTCATCCAGTATTTGTAAGTTATTGAGACATATTTAGGATTTTGATGATTTGTTGTGATTACGATGTCCTCTCCATGGCATGTTCTCAGGAAGTTGAGACCATCTGGTGTGTATTGCGTGTATATAACATACAACAATGCCGCGAGAATAGACCTTTATATTGACGGTCGAATATTATTTACTTGTGATTATAATAAATCACCGAAATCCATATGACATAAATTTTTAATGAGCACGGAGGGGCAGTGATATTTATCTGATCAACACTTAAACATTACTATTTATAATTAGCTATAAAACCAAGCAAACAATCAACATACATTATGCATTGCAATAAACGCCACACCATCACCTTGAAGTATATTGTCTCCCAAAAAAATTTAAATAAATTATAGAATGGACATTCAGACCAGCTTTTCTCCTTAGCTACTTTCACTACTGGTTTTGCCCCACTAGTCTGTAAGCATTTCTTCCATGCATGTTTCTTTTTTTTTAACCTTGGCCTGTACTTAAATTTGCAAAGAAGAAAGGCTAGTCCGAATTTGGCAGAAAACTCCAAACTATGTTGAGGATAAAAAGAAATTTTGGAGCCACTACGTGGGAAATACGGTAAGCAGGTCAGAATTATAGAAAGAGGGGTAAGAATAATAGTAGAACATGAGCTTCAGGAAGAACAAGCAACATTGAGACCTGGGCGACAAACCCAAGATAATATTTTCACTGTTCGATGAATTATCGATAAGTTTATTGAAAGGGATAAAAAGACCTCTCTGGGGCATTTGATAATATATAACTCAAGCAGACACTAGAAGACAAAGGAGTTCCCATTAACTTAACTCGGGCAATCCCCAGTTTATAGTGAAAAATATTTAGGATAGTCAGGCACAACAGCAATAGCTTTGAAATGGAAACGGGAGTAAAGCAAGGGGACAGCATAAGCACATTACTGTTGTATTATGGACGGGAAACTGGTAAGTATACGTGAATCCGAGAAATTACAAGAAAGGAGTAAGGATTTAGAATAATCATTTCGAAGTATTGCATTTAACCTAGAGATGGCTACCTCAGCCAAGTTAGAATTTCAAAAGTTGAAGACAACCATCCGTTTATTTAACTAGATTCAAGGAGTGAAATGTCTTCTGTCCAATGAGATAGATTGCCTAAAAGTTTGAAACCAACCTGCGGAACACTCTTTTATCTCTAACAATGTTGTTCTATTTTGCTCTTTCTTATGTATTTGTTAACGTTTCCGTTCTTTATTAATTTTATGCTGCTAGAGACATCTTCAGAAATTTTGCAGATGAAATTCAAGTTTATCTTCTTGTTTTCGTTCGTCCACATAATATTTCTTTCACCCATTTATTATAATATATTCCTATTTATTTTCTTAATACTATTTTATAAATTTTATCAATCTTCAATTCGTTATAACATTAAATTATTAACAAATAATTTAATCTACTTTACTCTTTTCCTTCTCAACCACTAAAATTGAAATTTAGATAGAAATTAAAAGCATAAACATATGTAATTAAGCCCAGACATATTCCTCACTGATATACCGGTATTCACAGCAAAATAGACCCACATAAAAATAAAACAGTAAATTTTCTAACAAAAAATATCACCACTCATAACAAAAACCTCTTCCAGTGCTATCTATATATTGACGATAATATTGATCGCCTAGGTCTTTCTAGAACAAGAGGTGGGGATATAAGAGGAGGGGTGTGAAAAATAGAATAATGGCCAGTAATAAATGGTATAGCTATAATTCAATTGCTGAAAGCAGTCGCTATGAGCCTAACAGGTGTGATCAGACCCTCGTTACACTTTATAGTATCTAGAAGGTATGGTCTTAACAAGGAACGTGGTAGATACGAAGAAAAAGATTATTGGGAGCCCGATTAACTTAGTATCTCGTATATTTTTACATTATTTTCTTAAAACATAAAAATTTCAATTATTTATAAATACTTAGGGATGTATTATTATTAATGAAATATATAGATGTGCTGTCTTGTAAATTACGATTACACTATTCGACATCAAAATCTTCTGTTTATAAAAATTTTGTTACTAAATGTACTTAAAAGAAAAAAAACAAAAAACAACGCTCTATCAGGTTTTTAAATTGTTTTATTTTCTTTGAATATTAATTTGCACCTGTCAACAGTATAGCAAAGTAAAGTATGGCAATTGTCAACAGTTGACAATTAGCAAATGGCCTAATAATATTGGAAATAATTACATGTCAGAAAAGTGGTGAAATTTAAATTTATTCGTAGTTTATATTTCTATGTTTATGAAAAATATAATTATATATATATATATAGTTTCCTTTTTGGTTAAAAATTCCTTCAAACGATTATAAAGCTGCTAGATCACGATGTGTTTCAATTTTGAAAAATCCACTTCATGCACTCATGTTAAAATTCTATATTCTATATTTAGAATTTGGTTTCACCCGCGTAAAATATAGCTTAACCCCTAAAATGCAAAATAATCTTTGAAATAATAACCTATAATATAATAATATGTTGTTCAGTCTCATTTGTTGCCGAAATTACTAGTTGCCAAACTAGAATAGATTTTTAGAAACAGCAACATAGTTTCCCTTAAATAAGTTTCACGTTTTCGCAATTTTTTCCCTAATCCTTCCATATTTTTACAAAATAACGTTTTTACGCAGTAATTTCAAACTTATTAAATAATTCTTGAAGTCAACTTACTTCCACGGGTATGAGTGACACGTACGAAAAAACGGCGTTGGACACTTTTTTCTCCCAGCAGTTTATATATGGTTATGGCTCCGTTCCTATGGATCGTACCGTTATCTTAGAAGCTTAAAGTAAAAGTGTCTATCTAACGCAAAAATAATTTTTGAAAACGAATAAGCGCGTTCGAACACATAACCTCTTCAGCTTTATATAATAGATATAGATTTCTTTCTAGCAGAGGCTAGTTTTCCAAACTAGAAACAGCGTTGATAGCGTTGATAGCTTAAGAAAAGAAAATAAGAAGCAAACTATTCTTCTTCATATTTAATTTAAGTTTATGTTCTATTTTGAAAAAAGCTTAACTATTACAGCACATTAATGATTCTGTTCAGTACTTAGTTAGTACTTTGGCGTTGGATTACACAAGAAGTTGATATGGTCAGGACCCAAGATCATTATTATATGCTACATATTCACAAATATTTAAATAAAACAAAATAACATTTTACATTAATTAAAGAACAAATTTATCTATTTATGTTTCTATCTATGAAACGATTAAGATTATCTTAGGATCCGTTTTGAATATTTTAACATGGCATAAGAATAATTGAATATTACCTATCACATCGTGAATACAAAATGCGCAGAAGTCTCGAATTTCAGGAAACATGTTTCAAATTTCAAAAAACAAACTAGTCTAAGAACGAATAACTTGTAATAACTTCTTCAGGACTGAAAGATGGATTACAGAACAAAGGTCAAACTGTAGACAACATTTTTTTTTGGATTACAAGAAAATATCAACTCTTCACCGTATGGTTAGAAATTATAGCCATAATAGTACATCAAGGAGCATTCTATTTAAAATACAACCTCTACGAGCTGTTGGAACCATTTCACTACGATCCAGAAATTTCTATTGTCAGTTTTTTTTTTTTCAAGCTTGCTTCTTACTATATAAAATTCGTACATCAAGCACCAAAATTAAGTAAAATTTCCAATAAATAATTGAAATTTTAATGAAATCATTGAAGTTTACAGATCACAGTTTATACATATCTACTAAACAATGGGGTAATAGGTGTGAAATATATGCGAAAATGAAATAACTTAAATAATAACAGAGCTTATAAATATGAAGAAAGAGTCTTTATTTTTTATACATGCTAGACTATTAACATAAATTTCTCAAGCCTCTCTGTTAAAATTAAATTTAGAATTAAGTCAGGGATCGTTTTATATATTTGTTTAATAACATTTTATAAAGTTTTATATTTATTTTTAAAATAAAACTCTAAAACTTTTTTTTCTTCATAATATACATTAAAATTCCCAAAATTCATTAAATATAATTATCATAAATTTAAAAAAGTGCTCAATTTTTAAAAATCATAATACAGTGTTAAAAAAGCAATATAATGACACATAATATTATATTAATATACAATTAAATAGCTAGTAAACCCAACTTTTTTTTCCAAAATTAACACTGTAAAAGAAGCCACCACTTAGCAAATCTGTTAAGCGATAATAGAACATTTAGCAATATTTCTCAGCAATAGAATTTTTTTTTATGAATGCAACTGTGCAACGTTTTCGAAGCATTATAAATGCATATTTCTTCAATAAATTGTTAAATAGCTTGCTGGATTTTCCAACCAAAGTTAGTTTTGTTAAAAAAAAAAAAAAGAAGTAAATAAACGACTAAAGAAATGACCAGGTTTTAGAAACGGTAATTTTTTTTTTAAGTTATAATCTTATTCTTGTAGATTAAATATGATATAAATGGAAAATAAACTGGATAAGATACTACGAGACCTTCGAAACATCGAGATTATGCATCGATTACGGTCACATCTGTAGATGAAACTGAATTTTTAGTGCATAAGTCAAATTCTAGATACTCAAGCTTTTGATTTTATTATTTATTTATTTATGTTTGTTCTATCCTGAGGTACGGCAAATGACATGTCAAATCATATGATATTGATATTAAAATATGTATATTATTTTTCAAATTTCGTATATTTTTATATTTCAAACATTTCGTATTTACAGTTTTTTTAGGATTATAACTGACTGATTTTTACATAAACGACTAACAATGTTGCTAGTTTTATTTTTATTTCGTTTATATATTTTAGCGCTCGTTATTAAAACCAATTTTTAAGTGCCTTCAGTATAACTAATAAATGACTTAGTCATTTAAACTTGTGACATACAGATAGTTGCAATATATATATACATATATATATATATATATATATATATATATATATATATATATATACACATATATATATATATATATATACACAATATATACAATAAAGAGTACAAATACTAAATAATAGCATTGAAACAGACCAAATTTGATATTTGTTTGTTAAAAATTAATAAGTAAATAAGTTATTTATAAACTAAATAAGCTTGAAAAAATTAACAATTGAGTGAAACAATCAAAGCTATATTGAAATTGAAATATTGCATATAATATATATTGAAACTGCATAAGATATT
Organism: Rhaphigaster nebulosa; assembly: GCA_948150685.1. NCBI lineage: Eukaryota > Metazoa > Arthropoda > Insecta > Hemiptera > Pentatomidae > Rhaphigaster > Rhaphigaster nebulosa. The sequence continues at coordinate 100,076,011 of OX411306.1, read as the reverse complement.
CGGAATTAGTTTCATAAAACACTATAATATTGTCAACGCTGAAATACTGATAATATAATGGACTAGTGGTATGATACTATAAAATATAAAAAAATAATTAAATTTAAAAATATATCTTGTTATAATAAATCGGGGCTTACCAGCAAGAGTGAGAGATAGGTCCATCCCAAGGCGAACCGCGGACTGACTAGGGAGACTCGGAATAAACTTGGAGCATGCGCCGCCGCAACAAATTTACCGCTGTCCTCAACAGTTCCAGCCTCTTTGTTGTTCGGTTCTTCCCTCTTCAACTTTCTTGTAGGGACTTTTCAACTTTGGCTTCGACACTTCAATACAGGAAGGTTGTTTCGCTATCTGTTTTTCGCAATAAAAAAAAAAAGCGGTAAGACGAATTATTTAAAAATCGTACTAAAAATTTCCATATTATATAATTGAAAGTTAAATATATATTCCATAAAAAAATATGGTATGAATTTATAAGTAATCATGAAACATAGAGATGCTTATTTATTCTTTGGTGCTACGTAGCGAATTAACCATGCTACGAATGGTTACCTTAAAATAAATTCACGACATTCTTAATACTACGATAGGGTTCTCGCATGTTGTATATTGTAAAAAACTTATATAGGTATTTTTAATAAAAACACTAAAAATCCCTGCAAAAACGCCAAAAAAATATTCTGCACCATGTTCAGATATCGTTTCATTTTTTCTTACGCTCTATAAACTGTTCTTAGTGTGTAATAAATAGGTGGCCTGAAAATTTTTTTCTTCTTTGTTTTTATCTATTAAAGCTTGAGTAGCATTTGTAAATAAAAATCTTTTATCTAATACTATACCAATAAATAGAATAATGTGTCTAAAATGTTGTTTTTTAATAAAAAGTTTAGCATAACATAATACAATCTATCTAGTTTAATAAGATAAACATAAATTAATCATATTAATTAAACAAAAAAAAAGTAAGCGAAACGTGCCTCTAAACAATTCGGCCGTTCCAAGTTTGTTCTTTGGTTTTGTTATATTTGGCTAAGCGTACTTGTTGAATGGAAGAAAAAAAATTGAAAAGTGCGATTTGAGGTTCTCCATAAAAAAGACAAAACCAGTCTATGATAACAAATACCGCTAGGATGTTCATTGGAATTCCTGAAATCAGCTGTAAAATAATCGAATTTAATTATCTTTCAATATTCGCTTTAGCAGCCAGATCAATGCCTAAGAATAGGCATTCACACAAGAAATTTCTGACATTCGGAAACGGTTCCTAAACCATGAGGCTCACAAATCGTCGGTCCCATAGTAAACTAACGAATGTGAAAAATTTAATTTTTTGTTTTGGATATTTTTCGATATTATTTCGGCTGGAACAATCTGCACTAAAGTTACAAATATGTTACAAAATTATAAAGTAACAATTTTACGAAAAAGTCTGAAGCTTCCACGTTAAAAAAACGAATATGAATATTATTATAAAGGTTAAACAATACTAACACTTGGAACAAAATACAAAAGTTATAAAAAAAATTAAAAGAACCGAAATCGGCATATATACAGAAGATATATACAGTTTTTTTGCTCTCCTGAAAAGTAGCGATTTTCACATTCGTAAGTTAACCATGAGAAAGATGAAGTCATAATTGGAGAAAAATAAATACTATTCTTTTCAGGGGTATATCCAGATTTATTTTTTTGGTGAGGGGATTTGATAAGGAGAAGGCAAGTAATCGTCCAATAATAAATGTTTATAATCGCCGAATACGTTTTAATGCATAGTTACTTCGATTCGTCTACTGATTTGTTTTTCGTTACTTGATATTTTATTGCATAAATATTACTCAAAATAAAGTTTATATTGGTGAGTATGAAAATCATACATATCAGAGAGGGGGAGAGGAATATATCCCTTGATCTGCCCCCCCTTTCATACGCTAGTGGTTCTTTGTATATTTCGAATTCACCTGGATGCACTTAAGCTTTTCTTATCTGATTTGTATTAACATGATGTTTAATGAATTTAAAACTCAATGAAAATATTTCAAAAATCAATAAAAAATATTAAACCTGATTTATTTAGCAGTAAATAATCAGTAACTCGTTTTTCTGATTATTTTTGTTCACATTATTATTTTTGATATGTTATTTGCTTTCGGTTTTAATAAAAACTTCAATTTTTCATTATCTGTAATTTCACTTTTAGAAATATGGACAGAAATATCGACCTATGGGCTCTAAATGTGGAGGACTGCAAAATCAAACGCATCCAATCCTTTTGAATTTACAGTCCTTCGAACATTCACAAATGCCTCATTCTATGCAACCAACTAGCGTATTCATCGTGATCTTAATATTCCTTTTGTTTTAAACCTTATTCCATCAAATCCTCTTTTTTCCTAACATTCCTCACCATCCTAATCCTTCACCACAATCCAGCGACAGACGGACCCACTCACTACTAGTAATTCGTATCAGAAAAAAGGTTTAAATTTTAAATCGTAAATATTACATTTAACAAAGAAAGCATCCAGGTTCTGGTTATTTAAAAACCAACATTACCCTCGTATTTACACCTACAAACACTTAAACAACACATCAGGACTACTTATATGCGATTTCATAGTAAATTAGTCGGAGCAAGAAAAGATTGATATAAGATATTACATGACCATTCAAATCTACTTGTAAGTGATCGAATGTAACATAATTAAGGAAAGGAATGTTTCCAGATGCTGTCTTTCCAGTTATGATGCTCTCGATTTACCATTACCAGAAAAAAAAAAAGAATAATATTTTAGATAAGTGTATTTTAAAATAACCCATTTTTATTTTTAATTATAAATTATTCTAAAAAATATGTTATTCCTAACAAGCACTAGTATGAAAGCCTTGAAATTTACGAACTAGTAAGTTATAAAATCTTTTAAGTTCACTTAAAACTGGAATTTTCCAAAAAATAAAATTCAAACTTAGCACGCACTAAGTTGTTTTACAAGTGAATGCATTCAAATAACTCATTGTAATCTGATTTATTCAGCATAACTTTCATTAGAAATCCAGTTTTTATTTATAGTAAAATACTGTAGTGGAATTAAATATTAATTATTATTTAAAGTTTTCTAGTAGCCACTGTAAAAAATGCTCCTTCAACAAATTATGCTTAGTGAGATGTTTCCCATGTCACTAACCACAGTTTACTTTATTTTTTTTTAAGTTTATAGTCGTTTTTTTTAATTAAAAACATATCACATTAAGCATGCAGATAAAGAAAATTGAGGAAGGGTGCTAGTGCGAAAAACGTCTACATTTACAGAGAACAAGAAGACTAAATGAGTATTTCCAGAGGCTGAAATTAGTTTTCCAGACAAGGTTAATGAGATTAACAGTTAACCTCTACTGTTACTGCCTTTTCATCTGCCCTGATGCTAAGATCCAGCAGTTTTCCATCAAAAATAAAATAACTCAGTTTGTTACATTCTTTAACCAAAAAGAACTTTCGGTTTCCAGAATCAGAACGGAATTTAAAATGTTTTATTTAAAACAGATTATAATTTAATATATATCTAACAAATCCATAAAGAATCTTACAATAAAAAAGGAATCGGTCGGCAAATGCCAGAAGGCATAGTATACCAAGATGCATATTGGAGAATATGGTGAAAATCTAAGCAAGTCGAATAAGTTCGAGTCTAGTAGCTTATAGTAGGACTTCTGCATTTCTCTTATTCTTTATATCATTATCAAAGGGTATTTTCTATTATTTATTCCTTTCAGATATCTTTAGTAGCATAAAATTCAGATACCTTTAGGTACTTGAAATTACACAAAATGTCTGGGCAGCTAAGTAATATCTTGTCATCCATAATTATTTACTCATCCCAGTTAACGTTAACATTTCATTCAAAAGTCAAACTAATCCCTCAATTCATACAGTGCCACACAAAAACATTGCAATCACGCATCGAAATGCTTAGGATGTGATCTCGGTCATGATAGCACCGCCAGCACAAAGTCTAGGGATAGCGCAGCAACCTATGCCGATTGTAGTGGATCCCATCTTGCCAACTTTAGGGGTTACCTAACCCTCATGGAACTGAGGATAGCCAAGAAACAAGAAAACATCTTCATAGTTTCCAAAACTGCTTCAATTCTGTGTTTTCAATTCTTCCCAAACCTCACGAATCTCACGCAGGTCCTTTAAGGTCGGAATCGGAATATCTGCAGCAGCCGCAACCACGTTTCCACAGGAACACCAGCACCTCACCAACTGCAAGAGTTATGAGGAATGAGTATTTTCACTATATCCGGTTGACAATCATCCGGTATCAGCTCACCTATTCAACTTAGTTCGTTAACCATATCCAGCCCCTTTTTAGACTACTTCAACAACTGTCACAGTTTACTCAAATCTTATACTCTGGATAAGACCACTAATCATTTATCACCACAACCTTCACGCTCGATAATACCCATAGAAGGCTAAAAAGGAACTGGATGAGGCCACCTTGCCCACCTTTGAAAGAAAGAGACCCAATTGAGTCCCAAATGCCAAAAAATGTACTAATTCAGTCCCACCAACCTTCGATAGAGGCCCCATTGAGTCCCTATACTTGTGAAATGGTTGGAGCAGACTCAATACCTTTTTTCAGGTACCGGCTTATCAGCCTTACCCAGAGACATGTAAAAAGTTTTTTATATTCCCGAGGGTGCTCAAACATTTTATAAAAAAATTTGTAATATAAAAAACTTTTTACATTCCCCCGGGTGCCCAAAAATGTTGTTTTCGATGATTTTTCAACATTAAGTTTTATCGGTGTGCTGAATCAAACTTTCGCATTTTTGTTGGTGTGAAAAATCCATGAGGCTAGTTTACATAATAATTTAAATATTTTTTTAAATTTATTTGACCAAAAATCAATTCTTTTTTAATGTTTATATTTTTCCTTTAATATAATTCGAAAAATAAATGTTTTGCGTTAAAAACCATGTTAATATAATTTTTTTTTAACCCAATATACAAAATAAAGCAGTTTCAATGTGTTTTATTTTTATTATTTCTCTTCTCCAAGGATCAATTGGTTAATTAAAATGGTTGCATATGTGTCAACTATTTTTCAATACAGAATCAGCCAAAAAATTTGATAAAAATCGGCGACGGACATATGGTGAGCTCACCTTCGTAAGGACTCCAGCTCGAGCAAACACGATATATGAGAAACGACCCAGCAAAACTCCTGGTAGCTTTAAGTCTATTAGCTACAAGGTTCAATTGGCTCGCTTCTGTGGTAAAGTCCGAAATGATGTTTTTTTACGTAGATTACGAATATCATAATTCAAAAATCGAAATCGGTAGCTTTACTATGACTTTAGCCAAAATAGACTGTAAAAATATTTATTTATTTATATGAATTTTATCGAAAAAAATTACAAACAACGGTTTTTTCCATTAAAAGTACCTACAAAAAAAGTCTAGTTACATTTAAAGCTAAAACTAACGGCAACGGACCTAAATTTTCGGTATTTCAAGAAAAACCCCGCTGTAAGTGGGGGAACTTTTTCTTTTAAAAATATGCACTTTATCAAAAAAAGTTTCAAACAAAACTTGTTCAGCTTAAAATCTCCTTCAAAAAAGGTTCAGTTGCATTTTAAGCAAAAACTAACGGTAACGGTTGAATGGAGCGTCAAACCTCAGGAATTTTCACGCCGAGGAAAAATCATAGGAAAATCTTCAAAGACCTTGGAAATAACCCATGCAGAAATTATCTGGGAATAACTATTGGAAACTCCCATGAAAGAGCATACATCATAATTTATTATATGATATGAAATGTAACTGGATTTTTTGTGTAGGCAATTTTAAGGGGGACAGCATTTGTTTGAAACTGTTTTCGATGAAATGTAATTTCCCTGAAAAAAAACTTTAAAATTGCATTATGGTGTTAGCCTAGTTCCATAGACCACTCTTTCTTTTGTCTTCTATAAACAACAAGCATATTTATAAATTAGGTTACACTGTTAGAATATTATAAAAGTATTTTATATTATTTTGTAGATTGAAATGATTTTTTTTTTATTTTCATATATTTGTTTAACAAACATTTATAGATGTTTTTTAGTCAATTCTAGTCGGACCCCCAGAGGCTCGGCCCCCGAGAATTTTGCCCCTTCCCCTCTGTACTTTCTCTGACGTCGGGCCTGACATAGGATATTAACTATTTTAATTGCGGGCTTTACCATATAAGTGAGCCTATTGAACCCTGTAGCTAATAGACTAAAAGTCACCATGAGTTTTTCTGGGTCGTTTCTCATATATTGTGTTGGTTCGAGCAAAAGCTCTTAAGAAGCTGTGTTCACGATGTGTCCGTTAATGATTTTGATCAAATTTTTCGGTTTATCCAACATTGAAAAATAGTCAACACATACGAAACTATTTCAACCAATGGATCCCCTAGGAGGAGAGGGGAAAAAATAAAACACACTGAAACTTAACATAAACTTTTAAAAATAAAACACTGAATTTTTTTTTTCAAATTATATTAAAAGAAAAATAGTTGTTAACCCAAAATATTTATTTTTCAAATTATATTAAAGGAAAAATAGTTTTAACCCAAAACATTTATTTTTTAAATTATATTAAAGGAAAAATATAAACATTAAAAATGAATTGATTTTTGGTAAAATAAATTTTAAAAAGGTGTTTATATTATTAAGTAAACTAGCCTCATGGATTTGTCACATAAAAAATAAATTCAAATTTTGATTCAGTACACCAATAAACCTTAATGTTGAAAAATCATCGAAAACAAAATGTTTTACATACCCACGGGTGCTAAGAAAATTTTACATAATTGCATTTCTGTTTGAAGCATTGTATCTCGGCTTTAGTGTATCTGATATCAAAGTTCTTGCACTCTTTAGAAAGAGGGGAATTTCTTCCTTCCAATACATATAAACAACTATTGTATTGCTACAAACAACTATTAGTATAATAGTTTCGTTTTAAAAATACAATAATTTTATTGACAAACAATAAAATGGAATATTGTGTGGGAGATTATTATTTTGGGCTCAGCTGACGGCGGCTCTGTCTATGTTACATTAAATCCTCATTATTTCGTATAATTTATTCAGCATCTGATGTAATAGTTAAGCATAATTACTGTTAGTTGTTATTTATATTTTTTTCTCCTCATATGCTTAATCACTTGTTAGAAAGAGGGGAATTTCTTCTTTTCAATATATATAAACAACTACTGTATTATCTTACAAGGCTTGTGTAAAAAAATGCCATAACCAAGTAAAAACAAAATTGAGGTTTTCTGCGGATGAAGTTGGCTATAAAGCACGAAGGAACAACACGGCTAAAACAAATCGCGTAGTTTATGAACCTTTACTGATACCCCAAATATCTTTAAAATAGATATTTATGCCCAAAATAACCGAATCTACATGATAATATATGCATGATAACCAAATCTGACACTAGTTTCGAATAAAAAAATTCTGTTAATATACTTCACTCCGTAGAAAAATTTTGTTCTCATTATACATAATTCAATGGACCATTCAGATCGCTATAAATTCAATTATTTCATTTTAAATAATTGTATTACTTTCAAATTTATTATTTCTGGATCACAAATAATGTTTTGCTTAAACTTTGAACAAGAATAAATATTCAAATTAAATTCAACATATTGTGACATCCCAAGCGAAACTGGGTTCTTAACTATGCACATGTTACAATACCAAAACATTATTTGTGATCAAGGAATAGGAAATATTATACATTTACACCACCGTTATAACTATAATACTAGTAAAACACAAAGTAGTATTAAATAGAGAGAATAAATTTATTGAAATTATATAATTAAATTTGATAGATCTATTGAATTAAATTTAATCAGAAGAGTATTACTATTGAGTGTACATATATTTCTTCATTTGGATAATCTTTAAAATTGAAATTTATTCTTTCTTGATCATAAATAATGTTTTTATATTATAATATGTACATGGTTTAGAACCCAGCCTTATATATCATAGTATATTGAATTTTATTTGAATATTTAATACCAAGTGCAAAGTGTTATAAATAATATAAAAACATAATTTGTGATCCAGAAATAGTAAATTTTAGAGTGATACAATATTTTAAAACGAAATAATTGAATTTTAGATTGGTTCGAAGTGTCCATTGAATTACAAGCAATGAAAAAAGTATTCCTATATAGAATGAAGTATGTTAACAGCATTTTTTTTGTTCAAAACTGACATCAGATTTGATTTAGCACTTTAAAAAACGTATATAAAAATATACACAAAATCCACTAGTTGGATTTGGTGGCTTTTGCTCGAACACACGAAATGTTTGGGAAACGATCTAGCTCCTCACTCAGGGTGTCTCTAGGTAACGCTGATAAGCCGGACCCAATACCTGAAAAAAGGTTCGGCACTCAATTCGAACACTGTTGAAGGGATACCGGGACTGAATTAGAACTCTTCGCTATCTCATTAAATATTCCGGAACTCAATTCGGACACATCCCTTAAAAAAGTAAATCAAGATAAGATAAGAGATGCTGATATTTAATTACCAGCCTCCTGCCGATTTACCGCCCTTCTCGCTAAACCGTCAAGACTAAAATAAAAATAATAATAATTCATTCAATTGAAAAAGTTCTTACAATCCTACCCGTAATAACATGTTCCGCTTGGGCCGCGGTGTTCATTCGTGCGTATTTGTAAACAATATACAAGCCTTATATTTAATTTACTTTCTTGTAAATCTTGGACGAAGTAGGTAAATTGAAAATTTATTTGGACCAAAGTTTAATCAACGATCCTCACCTGTATTGCAGAGACAAATTAGCTCAAATAATAAATACGAAACATAAAAATGTAAATTGAATGTATATAGCAATTGAGGTTTAGATTTTAAAAATAATTTATAATTTTCTTCTCTCCTCCTCACTCCAAGTAAACAAGGTGTCCCGCTTTTTGGGCAGAAAATATATGGGCACTTTTGTATGTGAAAGTAAAGTTACAAAAATATAATTATTTATTTTTAAAAATCTAAAACTGGTAAGGTGGAAAAGTAGCCTGCAAGAAGCCAGTTGGTTTTGTCAATGTTTTAATTATAATGTTCACGCTATTATATTAATTTTATTTGTATTTACCTATTGGTATTTAGTTATTTATTATAAATGATTTTATTAGTTATATATCTTATATGTATTGACGTCATTCTTTTCTTTGTTTAAGAAAATAATAAATAAATGATCCTCCTTAAGTTATATATTAAGGAAAGGAAAATAGTTGGAACTACCTATCAGGAAAAAATCATTGAAATGTCTGAAATAAATGAATTCCTAATTAATCCAGGTGTCCCGATGAAAAATCCTCCTAAACTAGACTCTTTCAAAGTTTTGTTTCAGGTAACGACCTAATTAATCAAACGTCCAATTCAATCGAAAACTACGCAACAAATAAACGAAGAATATCCACTACTTTTTTTTCTTTTCCAGAAGCCCATAAGCTATAAATAACGAATAGTCTTTCGCAAAAGACGCTAATTAATGAAATTTTCAGCGGAGGTTATCAAAAATTAATTATATTAAGCTTTGATGTTCGAAGTTAGCAGCAGAAGCCCCAATATTTAATTAATTACCTATATAAGCAACTAAACTAGTGATAATTACAATGAGTAAGCGCGTATGTGTCAGCACTACGTTTTTATTATCTCATAAACAATATAGCTTTTTTTTTTAATCTTTAAGTATGTTTAGTTATAAAGGGGATATAAGCGTTTAAAAGAATGAAATCATTCATCACAATGAATTCATAACGAAAAATCCCCTTTAAGCATTTTTCTCTTAGTTTTTTAGTTGGTTCTTGTTGTGTTTTTCTTCAAAATTGTTTTTTATTTAATTATTAATATCGTTCGTATCATGTAAAATTTACGAATATTTATATTTTATGTTGTTATTTTTCAATAGTATTTCGGTTGATACAGCCTGAAGTAAAGTAACGAATCTGTTACGGCATTGGAAAGTGTTGAAACTGCAGTTACATTTTAACGAAAAACGTCTGACGATTTCTTGCTAAAATAACGAATACGCGTATTATTTATAAGTATAGCAAAAACACACATGAAACTATGAGATAAAAGAAAAACAGCACCAGCAAAAAATTATAAAATAAACGAAATTGTAAAATATACACACAAGATTGTAACTTTTTTATTTCTCTCCTGAAAAATAGTGACTTTCACATTCGTATGTTTACCATGGAAACGACGATATGACAAACTCGATTTGTGAACATAAAATAAACAATTGTTGACCTTCCAAGTTATATGTTTATCTTCGATTTGCCTCGAGGTCATTTAAAAAACTCAATAGTCAATAGTAGTTAAGTGACACACCCAACATTTTGGGATATTATTTAGATTCTAAAGAGGAGGAAGGAGTATTCCCGAAGTCTAAAAATAAATAGAAAAAGCTATTGATTTTTTTAATTGGCCTCAAGGCAAATTGAAGATAAACATAATCAAGGTCAGGATGAATGAAGCATATAGTTTATTTAAATTTCAAATAGGATATTTGTAAATTGCTTATCTATTCTCAAATCAATAATGCTATAAATTACGAGAATATTTGATAAATATTATTAAAATTTATTTTTTATTCCGATGAAAACTAAGGCATTAAATCGAATTCTAATAATTAGGAAATAAAAACATAAATTTTTTTTATAACAAATAACGCAGTATTTCTAATATAATCATATTCTCTCGCGTGATGTTTCATATACGTCAATCCTTTGGAAGTTATTGAAACAAAGGAATGAGGCATAAAGAACTGAGAACATGGCGTATTATTATAAAACAGCCCATCATCTTTAATCTAAATAAAGCATTTTTCATGTTAGCACATGAAATCTATTGAACGAACTGGTTGAAACTACGTTGAATAAAAAAATGTTACGTACGTTCTTCTAGGGATTTGGTGAAGTGATCTATAAAATGAAGCGATGCATTCACAAAACACAAACATATGATACCTTGAACAGGACTGATTTTTTCATGAAACAGTAAAAGTTGCATTTCTTAAGGCGGGAACTAATTGTGATGACAACGGTTGCACAACCGAAGAATTAATGCAAGTATCATTTTTCCTCTTACTTTTAGTTTTGAAAAAGGACAGAGGTACACACTTGAAGAAAGAAACAAAATGCACTGTCTACGTTGCATTTTCATGAATATAAGTGTATACAATGGTCTAGGTTTCAGATTAAAAATAACCTGTCATCCAATTTATTTTAAATGCGGAGGTAAGGCTTGCAGATGACCATGAAGGCAAGAACCCGAGAGTGGGAACATGACAAAAGAATGAGTAAGTACTTAATTATTAATCTTTTCAATACACTCCTTATGAAATTAGATAGAAATTATGAAATCCTTATGAAAATGACATGAATGACCCATTTTAGTAAAATGATCAGATAGCATAGCTATTTTATCAGCAAACAGTTAAGTTGTAGTTGATATGAAAGATGAGGAAGAAATTGAATAAATGGAAGTCGAGGTTGAAAACTTGGATTGAAAATGAATGACAAAATGCAAGCAGATTATTTCACACCTAGGCAAGGCGAATGTAGAATAGTGAAATTCACTAATGGTGAAATACTACTTTACAAGCATCCAGGAGTAACCAAAATCTTTGTTTTAAATATTAATAAATAATGTATTAATTATCAAAATTTGAATGGAAAGTAAAATTACTCGATTGTAAACTTATAAATTCTTAATTCTGCTTAATAATGTCACTATTTTGCGATAGACCCTTTTTGGCATGAAGCCTATTGATCTGATTTAAAAATAAATAAAATAAAATTTAGCACGTCCATCATTTTGTCTCAAGATTGTGGATTACATTTTAATATTTCTAAAAACCTTTTTATAGCCTTAAATATCAACAATATGAAGTCCTGCATAAATTGGTTTAGCCGTTTTTAATGAAATTCGGAAAAAACATTTAGTTTTTTGTCATCCGCAATTTTGTTTAAAGTTTCTTAAAACTTTCTTATGGTTCTATGTAACAACGCAAACTAATTTCGACACAATCAGTTCAGCTGTTTATTTTATTTTTGAGATCTCTTCTGTGGAAAATTCCCGTTTCAACTCTGAAGAAATAGTGGTAAGTTTATTGAAAATCTACACCAAAGTGAACAGATTTTTTTACATAGTAAATCTATTAAATATTCAAAGCGTTTTTAATAATATTTATTCGGTCCTTCAACTCCTATAACATTAGATTTGAAAGCCTCAGAGTCTGCATTCTGATCGCGCAGATGCTTTTCTCGATTTTTGCCGGGCTTCCTTTCTGTATACCAGGAATTTGCAGGCTTTATGTCACTGCGTACCTCTTCCACTTATCATATAACTTGATCTTATGAAATTTGAAATGAAGATTCGTCTTTAAATGATATTATTATTTAAAGCAAAAAAAAAAAAAAAAATCAAAGTATGACTAAATAAGAAACCTTTTTGTTTTTTTTTCTCGGGAACCATGCTCTGAGATATTCCACGACAGCAAACATTACCAACCAGAAATACAAATAAGTAATCCTTTTTCAAAAAAATTAGCAATGCCGAATATGAAAATGATAATATTTTAGCTTCTATTAAAAATTAAAATTCACTAAATCAAGAAAGAAAAAAAATCTGGGCAAGAAAAACTTGAAAAATGCAATTACATCGCTCTGAAATATGAGAGAGTTTGTTGTTAGGTTATCAGGAATTTTCGAATATACTTTTTCCCTCGGATTGCTTGTAAATTGTGATTTATCGTCCAATTCAAGCAGGGACTAATGTTCCTCCTCCCCCAACAGTTTTATTGCTGATTCAACTGAGGGCCGAACCTAACAAAGCGCATCATATTTAATCAAGAACTTAATTCTTGTTTTTGCTAATTAACATCTACTATTGACTATGAAAGAGTTCATGGATACAAAACGATGAGATCTATTTTTTTTTCTGATTTTCCCATTTTCTCATCTGATTTTAAAAGTACATGATTTTTCTACATTTTTTATTTTATTTGGAAATAAAACAGTAAGGGAAGAGCTCCTAATTATTTTACTATTTCAAGTAATTTATTTTATAATACAAATAAAGCAGTCCTGATGTTTATTATGCATGATTTTTATCTCAAAAATTTTTAATCCACATATGTACCTATTGGCACAACCAGTAGATATCGCAAAAATGACTTCAATGAGGTGTCTGGGGGTATTCCAATACTTCAATACCGACTGGGAGGTATTCCTATGGGCTTAAATTTATTTTGAATTATGAAGCGTCTAATTCTATGTGAAAAAGATTTTTTTTAAAAATATGTTGTGTTCTTTGCCTTTGTTGAAAATTTTATATTGGATATGTTCTGAATTAGTTGGCACAGTTTATAAAGTAATTTTCGGAAGTCAAGATCTTGTTCCAATGCATTGTTTCTGATGTACGGAATATTCAACGCAATGATAAGTAAAATTTTAATGGGAATCTCGGTAGTATGCAAGGTTAGACATTTTGGCAGCGCCATATATTAGTACTCAGATGGGTTTCGATAATTAGATATACCTTTGCAACATAAAGAGTTTCAACTTGTAACCTCAAAAAAATAACCGTTTTCAGCCTATTGTTGAGATTCTGTCTGTTTTTACTTGCAATAACAGATCATTTTCAGTATACCATTGAAGGAAAGTCTGAAGTGAATCTCTGCTTCCGTTTCTTGAATCAGTCTTGCGTGAATGAAAAAAGAGGTTCAATCAGCACAATTAATAAATGTGATTTGTTTTTTAAGATAAATTTTTATTCGAAACTTGAAATTTTGTATCTATTGGAAATAAATTTTTATTAGGATACAATTAGAAGATTCAAAACAACTAACCCCCAAACGTTTCGCTTATTCAGGCACCATCAGAAAATAAATGACAAGATTACATATATGCAGACCAAAAATAGTCTATAAGAGAGGTCCATCAACTAGAGACAGAACATCACTCCAAAACATCCGATAACATAGTGAAAGAAAAGGGAAGATAACATAAACGTAATATTTAAACAGCTGATGAGCAGAAAACATAAAAAACACATACCTAGCAACCAAAGTTGTAAAAAAAGGGGATTAAAATAATAAAAAAAGTAAAAGCAAAGAAAAAGAAAAGTAAAGAAAATAAAGTGAAAATGCACGGCTGAGAAATGTCAGAATCAAAAACAGCTGATCAGCTAACACCAATAAAAACATAATAACAAAAGGCAAATTAGTTAGAATTATTAAACTTGTCTAAAATACTTAACGTTTGGAAGTAAAAAAGGTACTACTACCTTATAAGGAACAGCAATATCCAAAGTCTATGCAACGTTTATAGTCTCAAATAACTTGCTCTTCGAGCCAAATAACCTTCCTCAGCTGTGTATGTTAGCACTCCGTTTTCTTCAGAACGTGATTGGAAGTCTTAGAATGATGAGCAGTCTCTGCTTGATGTGTCTTTTTTAGGCTGTTGATGTGAGATGTGCTACATTTGGTCTGCGTACATGTGATTTGGTCGTTTCTATCCTAATGATGCCTGAATGGCAGAAACATTAGCTGATTATTAGTTTACCGTTATTTTAGCGACTTGTTCAGGCTTTGTGTTTGGAATCTTCGAATTATATCCTAGCAATTAATTTATATTTCTTTTTCAGATGTTGTTCTTTTATATTATGAGTTTTAATATTTTGTTTTTCATAGAGATCATTATTATATCAGATAGTCCTAGTAAGTGGTCAAAACTCAGGAACTGTTTCGCGAGGTAATAAAGTGGTGTTGCCTCCATGTGTGGTAAGTAAGTAAGTAGTCAGAAGTATAGCGGATGTATAGATCTCTCCTATAGAGAAATTCCTGTTAACAGGTATGAACACAGAGACGAAGGTCGGGAAATATATCAATAACTAATAACTAATAACAAAACATAACTAAAAAGAGGCAAGTAATCATTAAGCGAAAAATCTGAACAATGAGTGAACATGGAGTTAGTTATTTATGTTTTGAAAGAAGGAAAATATATCCATCAAAAATGATGAAGATGCTGGGTATAGTTTAATTTTCAACCTAACGTAACTTATATAACTTTCGCCATTAGGATCACCAGAGTCTATCCACGGCTGATATTACAGGAAATTATTTTCTCCCACAGTTGGTCTCAAACCCGGGCCAGGGAATACGAAGTCCAATGCTCTAAGACGACTCAAATACTTTTATTATCTGTATCCACCATTATATATATATATATATATATATATATATATATATATAAATATATATGTATATATATACGGTACAGACTGAACGGCAATTAACCAGCATAAAATATTCTTTATTTATAACGAAATTATTATTAGGTAATCACTACTACAGATCAAGATTGATCGCTACTACATAGAATCATTATCTTGCTCAGCCAGCTCTGCGCACTATACACAAACCCCTCGCTCTCATTTCTAGAGCTCTTACTTTCTCAAGCACACTGTCCCTCCACTTTCATTTGGGTCTTTCCCCGAGATGAAATCTTCACTTCCCCTTCAATATTTTCTATCCATAAAACTGTTTTATCGTCATCGTGGCGGATGGTTTATAGTTTAATAACTAGTACTAGTCATAGATACTTTATCAACGTTACAACTCATTTTGAATCAAAGGGAAGAAATAAGTTTCAATATTTTCAAGTCAATTTCCTGAGTTGCTAAATTGTCCAATACTTATGTTTCAGCAGAATAAGCGTTGCAGATACTCTGGGTTTCAAATTTATGGTTGACGTTTATTGGATTTATTTTCACCTAAGAGAACACAAAAAACATACTCATTTTTCATTCTTTTCTTCATTTTTTTTTTACTTTGTAATATTTTCAATATTTCATTCTTTCAATTTCATTCTTTTCAATATTTTACTCTTCTATTCTTTCAATATTATCCCTTAATGATTAGTAAATCATTAAATTTTCCGACAGCTGAGGAATTGATGGCATGTAAGGCTTGGGGAAGATCAGTGCCCAGCAGTAAATATATTACTTACTGAGGTAGATTTAGCTTTAGGTCACTAAAGATTTCGCATTTAGCTCTTTTTTAGTATTATCCTCGTATTGCTGAACAATAGTTGTAATTTCCTGATTCAATCAGTCGGTATGTTCCTATAGTTTATTATGAAATTGTAGATAAATAAACTTTATATGATGGTCAACTGTTAGTAGATGCAAGGCATTAAGTTGAGCTTTGTTGGTCACGTAACAAGGTGCTTTTTTTTTTAATCAGTCGTTAGATTGTTTATGGAAAAATGTTCAGTTTTTTTAAGTGGGTCTTTTCGGCTATAACCTAAATTTGTGAGAATGTCCATGTGGGTTTAGTTTTAATGATCTCGATACAAATAAAGTATCTTTCCAGGTTTTTGGAAGATCCATTAAATATTTTGAAAGAATTCTTGGGGCATAAAGCTGACCATGTAAACATTGTTATTAAGGCTGCTGATATATTCGCAGGTATTCATCAGTATTAACCGTTTCACGTAAAATGTCTAACATTTAAATATATCTGCTATTGACTATCATAAAACATTATCATAAACACAGATCTTCTTCGGTCATAGAGTGCGAATAGAGCAACTTCATATAAAAGTAATACCACTACATATTTGGTACCGATTCAATACAAAATACAATTAAAAAGTTTGAATGAGTGCATTCATAGTTTTCAAAATAAAATCACACACGGATAAGAAAAATAAATATTACATTTTTTATTTTATTTGTACAAATGTTATTACAGAAATTTCCAATTGAAGAAGTATAAAAATCATTTTTAGCTCGCAAAAAACATTCCAGAAAAAAAACTCCACTAAAATTTTAAATAATATTGTTCAAATATTTGACCAAAGTCTCCAAGTCCTGAGATAATATTATATTTAGCATAAATGAAGAAACACAATATATATACGAGGCGAAGGGAAAGTTGAGTAGTAAAGAGGCGTTAGTATGATGTGGATACAGAGTAAAATGAGAGGAGGAATGGAGAGGGTAAGGAAATGAGCCGGGCTATGATAATTACGGCTAAAAGCCTGGAGGGACCAACCGCGGTTGGGTTTCTGTAGGGCCTTTGTCTGGCTTCCACCGCTACATCTGCGCTGCCCTCTTATGTAACCGGGTTCGATACCGGCTTCTTTTCATTGTCGCTCTTCAATCGGGTGACGTCATTACTTTTCATAAAGTGAATGGATCATTAAAAATAATAAAAAAACCAAGCGTTACGAGAACCGATTAAAATGAGGATAGTATTTCAGTAGGAGGCTAAATTGACCAGATTGAGTAAAATATAGGGCAAATATATAAAAATAATTTTTCTGTTCTAAAGTGATAAATGGAATTTTATTGATGAAAAATTAAGACAGGAAGTTTTAGATTTACAGGGTGGACTAAAATGTGACAATATAGGTAAAATTTACCATTTCCTGGGGAGAATTTTGCGATTATATTTTCAAAAATTACATTCAGTATTACATTTTTCTCTGTACGACAGGGCTCAGAAATTTCTTAAATTGGACCAGTCTTGGCAGTAGTATCGCAAGGATCAACACTGGCACCTTTATTATACATTATATATACATATAACATGCCTTCCGACTCCGAGATATTGACTGCTACCTATGCTGACGATACAACAAATTTAACAACACACCACGATCCCCAGACTGGCCTCACTGACTTTACAAAATCACTCAATATATGTAAATTACATCGATATCTCAATCTGAAATATCTCATACAGCTGGAAGAGTATTATTTAAAAACATATGAGAGGTAGGTTACACTTTGTAAACTTATTCATATTGTGATATGCATTTGATGAACAAACATTGTAATTTTATATATTCCTTTCAGGTAATATTACCTTGAGTTTGTTTTGGTACTATACCTTACTTATTCATGTATTTATTTTGACATTAAATATATTCTTTTCAGACTAAATATTATCTTGTGTGTTTACCAATTTACATATAAAATTACAATTCTGGAAAAAAAGGTAAGAACAATGGTTAAGGTTAAGGAAGAAGAACCAAAATTATATGTTCATTTTATAAACAAAAGAGAAGATGAGATCGAAGTAGCTGGATTGTCAGAAGATAAACTATTATGGTTTGTCCTTCCTTTAGAATTTCAGAACCAGGTGGAACATGAATTATTGATGTCAAAGCCAACAATTAAGAGCGCGGTTTGTGCTATTAAGCCAATAAATGGTTTTCAAAAGGTAGGTGTTAAAATTGATAATGATTTAATAAATGAATATTTCGATTTAGACGGAAATCTTTGCTACAAAAATTTTCCTTTAGAAGAATCACTTGAGTTTTTGAATGTTAGTAGTTACTCTGAAAAATCACAGGAAGAATCATTTTTATTACAGAGAATTAAAGAATTAGGAACCAAACTAAATTTAAATGATGAATTAAAGCTTCATGAAATTGAAAAAAAGTTTATTCTTGATAAGTTTGATAAAATTCAGAATCCTACTGATTGGATCACACAATTTGAAAGTGAATGTATTAGACATAAGGTTAAAAGTGCATCCAATATGGTAGAGATATTAAGGTTTTTGGTTACCGGATCACCAAGAAATCGGTATGATTCTAATTTGAAAAAGATGGGACTTCCGAATTGGCCCTAGTGGAAAAGTTCATTTTTTACATGTTTTGTTAAAAAAGGATGGAACGCGGTCAGGAAAGTTTATAGTTTTAAACACATAGAAGGCTCATTAATTGATTATGCTTTGGTCAAGGAGAAACTGTGCTTAGAGGTAGAAACGAATAGCACGGTTATCACAAGTATCGATATGATCGTAATCGGACTGCCTATGGAGATACAAGACCTTATAGACCGTGAAGAGATTAATACAATAGAGGAACTATTTACCCGGCTTAGAAAACTAGATAGTGTACATACTATTTAGATAGTACGCATCTAAGAAGAAATGGAATGAAGGGATTTAAAAAAAAAACATGTTTCATATGTGATGTTTTAGGATGGCCCAACCGTTTTCATCCAGCTAACGAATGAAGGAATAAAAATTTGTATGATTCAAAAAAGTATCAAATCTCATCGAAATCCGAAATTCATCAGAAGAAGTAGAAGTGGTGAGAATAGATCTTGATAAAAGATCTTTAAACTGAAAGGCCCGGGAAACTTGAATCCGCTGATAAAAATAAAGTGCTCATCGATAATAAATTAAAAGTAAAAGCAGTTTATGATACAAATTCTAATATATTCTCAATAAACAAAAAAATCGTAGATATACTAAAAAAGAATCTAATAAAACATGATAGCACGTTTAAAACAATCAATGGGTTAAATTTCATTTCGGCCCGGGCAAATACAATGTTGAAAATCGGTGAAATAACTAACCACTTGGACACTTTTGTGGTTAAAAATTGCAATGTTATCCTGAATGTTATCCGTTTCCGACTATAAATGACCTAATATACAAAGTATCCCAATGAAAATATTTTACTGTAATTGATATCAATTCAGCATTTTGGTGTATTGCGCTTTTCTTCAAGTCTTTTTCTTCAAACACCGCGAGAAAACTTCATTTATTACAAAATACGGAAAGTTTAGGTTTAGAGTACTTCCTTTCGGACTGAAAAACGCTCCAGCGAAGGATTTTTCAGAAAATCCTTTCAAATATTATTCGGAGAAATACTTTAGACGAATTTTGTATAAACTATATTGATGATTTAGAGATCATAGTTATAAATTTTAAAGGCTGTAAACCTAATCTAGAAAATGCAAATTTGCGGCAAATCCCGTTAAATATCTTGGCCATGTGATAGAAGAAAATAAAATATCACCATCACAAGAAAATTTAGCTGCTATAAAAAAAACTCGATAGACCGATCGACAAAACTGGGGTTCGAAGTTTTTTGGGGTCAATAAATTTGTATTTAAAATGTATAGAGAATAGGACACAGAAGTTTGAACCTAGACAAATTAATTGTTGTATTTTGTAAAGGCTGTACATCATATAGAGAGAATCAGCCACATCGAGGAAGAGTTATTGGACTGATGTCAAGATTAGGCCCAGCACACGAACCTTATGAAATCATGTCAATTGACACGTTAGGTGGATTTGCAGGAAATAAATCTTCAAAGAAATGTATGCATATCCTTGTCGATCACTTCACTAGGTATTCATGGTTTTCTACAACAAAAGGGCAGTGTGCAAAAGACTTTAACAAGCTGACAGACCCAATAGCCAGACAGACTAATATAAAAATGATTCTCGCTGACCAATAAACCGGAATAGACCCAGAAGAACTAAAAAAATAACTACAACATATGGGAATACAATTAGTACTTACAAGTATAGGTCGCCCATCTTCAAATAGATGGAATGATGGAATGATTGAACCTCTCAATCAAACGTTAGTAAATGGGATTAGATGTAAAATTAACGGAGGTGATAAGCGTGGTAGGCTGTTATAGCAGAGGAATGCGTGTCGGAATACAACAGAACTATTCACAGCGCAACTAAATCCGAACCAGGATATTTACTGTATGGACAACAATCAACTATAGTTGAACAAGATAGAAAAAACGTTTTTTTAAATTCTACGAAAAGCTTCAATTTAAATAAAAAGAGAATAGACAAAATTCGCATTTCACATGTTTTTGTAGTTGGAGATCTAGTTTTTGTGGAAATTGGAAGTAAATTAAATAGAAGTAAAACCCATAAAGTTAGAACAGGATCTATTAAAATTCTAAATCGGATTTCGTCATTAATGTATGAAGTCGATTGTGAAAAGAAAAGGAAGGAATCTAATATTAACCATAGTAGCAAACATCACCTTTTACTCGGCGGGGGACAAATTTTCGGACTTTTTTCAGTTTTTGGCCTATAACATTTAACGGTACCCTAGCGAAAACGTTATTCAACTGTAAATTAATGAATATTAAATTATAAGTAAGATAAGCATCTCAAACGTTGAATTCGGTTTGATAGAAGAATCAAAACTGAATTTCGAAAAACAACTGGACCCCAGTAGAAACCAGAAAGGGGTCTCGGAGGAAAGTTTTGAAGAAGTTCTGAAAATGTGTTCATTTTTACCCTTTTGAAGCGAACAAGAGTCGAAATTATGAAGCGGAATGCCTGAATTAATCTTTGAGCATTGGCTCACGGTGGAATGTTGAGAGAATTTCTGAAAATTTGCTCATTTATGTTTATAATGGTATTAATTACGAATTTCAACTTTGTTACCTCGATTATTTTCCAGAAGTTTAAAAAATGCTAAAAAGAAAAGATTTTTGTTCATTCCTGGAAACCAGACATTATTCGAATAAATTCTACTATTTATTTTATACTAAATTAAAGAAGAGTTAATTACCTAAAATTTTTAATCTAAAGATTTTTTGTTTGGACAATCCTGATTGAAGCGAACGCGAGTAGAAATTGTGAGACGGAATATCTAAATTAATCTTTGAGCAATAAATCTCGGAGGAAAGTTTTGGAGAAGTTCTGAAAATGTAATCATTATGTTGTTTAGGGCACTGATTACGAATTTAAATCTTGTTATCTGTAATTTTTCCTGGAAGTATAAAAAAAAGCACTTAAAAGTACTTCTACCTTGAAAACTATGTTCGTTTACTTCTACCAAGAAATACAAATATTTATTTTATATTAAATTGAAGAAGAATAAATTACCTATAATTTTGATTCTAAGGATTTTTTGTTTGTTTTTCATTGAGAGGAGGCTTTTTTTATATTTCTGGAAAAATTAGAGGTAACAAAATTGAAATTCTTAGTCAGTACCATAAAAACCATAAATGAACTAATTTTCAGAACTTCTAACTTTCAGCCGTGACCCATTGCTTAATAGTTAATTTAGAGGTTGCTCATCATTATTTAAACTCGCGTTTGCTTCAAAACGGAATGTCCAAACAAAAAAACAATCTTTAGAACAAAATTTTAGGTAATTGATTCTTTTAGTATAAATATTAGAATTTATTCGAATAATGCATGGTTTCCAGGTATGAGCAAAAAAATTATTTAAAATTATATATTTAAATATAAAAGGTTAGTTAGCATCGTCTCGTAATTATATCATATATCAAATGTCCCAAGCTCTTAAATTTTAATAAATACTTATACTTGAAAGTGGTTTGAATGATTTTTGACTATATAAAAATAATAATTATTTTTAAAAATAATGGAAAAAAGTTCCTGTAAAAATTATATTCAACCCTAACATTGAATATATTTAATATCAATTAAAATTCTATAATAAACATATTCATAGCAGATAATAAAATACCATCGATAAATAAATATAAACTATGCAGTTTGTATATCGACAGGCTATTAGCTAGCGTTGGCTGGTTAAAATTAAGGCGGTGAAGAATGCTCGGTATCATAAATCAAGTTGATTGCATCATCAAATTCTGTTCAAGAATATTTCAAGGGCTGGCTCGTATCCAAGGAGATAGATATACTTTACAACGAAATCATCGTTATTGTAAAAGTAATAAATACCTTATTTTCTCAGCACCTCACCAGAACCTCAAATTCAAATCATAAACCAACTTAATACAGGCATTCCTACTTTAAAATATCCTAATTAAGGAATGAATCAATATTTCAAATTTTCAGAAATATCAAATTTCAAAGTGACCATAAAATTTCATCATAGTAGTGATTAAGACTGGCGAAATAAGCCATCTATATCTACATACAGTTTATAACAGATCGTATAGAATAGAATAGAGTTTTTTAAACCATGAATAACAATTCCGTCCGACAAGATGGCAATACCTATCCGTCTAAGAATAGTATGTAAAAATTACAAAAATGATGCAGTTCTTTTTTAACAATATTAATAAGTCGGGTTTTGTGTAGACTGCAAAGTTAATACTAAGCATACAATCGAAAACTTAAAACCAAATGATTAAGCATATGAGGGATTACACATATAAATAACAACTAATAATAATTTTACATAACTACTATAATAATATAAACTTAATTAATTATGATAAAAGAATAAGAATTTAAAGCAATAAAATACAATAAGGAACTGCTATTGTATTATGTAATAATAGTATTTGCATAGAAAAAACAAAACTATAAATATAATAAAAAATAAACACAATTAACTATTAAAAGTAATATTATACAATTAATTAGTAGAAAAATAATATTGAAAAATTTATAAATGTATACAATCAAAAGATTCCTATTGTAGCCCTGTAAGCATTTCAATGACACTGTTCTGCAAATAAATTATTTTTTTCACTCCCTTGAGAAATTTTTCCTGAACTGTATGTGTGCTGAGTTCTGAGTTCGAATCTGAAATCCAAAAAATTCTATCCAGCACCATTTTCGAGAAAATGGAGGTTGTTTTTGAAAAAAACTAAAATACCTAGCACGTTATTTCATCTTCTTATTTCATTTATTTATTTAATTTTCTTGTGAATAATAATAATATATAAAATATTTAATCCTAGTCAATGTGTATATTTCTTTTTTAATTTTTTGAAATTTGTCGTTAGGCATATAAATATTGAATTTTAACAATACAATAAGCCTTACCTTTAATAAAGATGTGAAGTGAATTAAAAGTTAAATTAAAAGTGATGTCCAGCGATTAATATTTTTTCTGACTGATACCAAAGTATTTAAATACACCTTCAAGTGAGCTGCTCCGGATCCTGTTACCATTTCTTCGTGCCTTCCTAACCATTTCGTCAGAGTGGTAGAATCAGTATCCCAATCCTGTTATCCGTACAAAGTACAATGGAACTATTTCTTCAGATTTTCTTGAATATCTAATTCAACCTTCTTCTCTTCCGAGACACCATTACTGTTCGGCCCCCAATTAAATAACTGTACACCCTAAATCACTTTTTTAAAAACTTTCTTTAAGAAAACCTACAATACCGTATTAACCTTATAACTTTAGGAAGCTACAAGCATGAATAACTAGCCTTGTTAATCGTTGTGGAGGTCTAGATTATTAAGACTATACTTCGAGCTGCGCATGCTCACAACAAATACTCATATAAATATTTATTTTATAAATCGAAAAAACTAAAATTATTACTAAATTAAAAAAAAAAAAAAAACTAAAATTACTATTCCGCGATTTCTGTTTTTGTCTATAATTCAGCATGATTATAATTATTATCGGTTATCTTTTTTTAATTCTGTTAGTATTTATGAGAATTCTTTCGTTGGGGGGTTGTTTATCTCTTGAGCTATCGTAGCGACCGGAAGTCGACAGCTGAAATCTAATTAAATCAGTAAACTTTAAATTACAGAAAGGCCCCGTCCTCAGCTTATAAGGATCCATTGGTTTGAGTATTTGCTGTGGGCATGCGCAGCACGACGTGCCCTGAGGTATAAAAAATCTGTTGGGATGACGATTCTGGAGTTTTACCAGTAAATATAAGAATAAATAATATTTAATTACCAAGCAATAATTAGATGATTTGATTCAAATATAAACAATGTTACTTAATCCTATGCAAAGACCAATCAATAGATAATAATATAAACGGTGATAGTATATCAACTGAGATGTATATCAAATGAATTACTTGCTTTTAGAGGAATGTTTTGAGACTGCAAAAAATAGTCGGAAACGTTATAAGGTAAATATATTTTTTTAGAAGATTTAAGGTTCTATTAATAAAAAACTTGTAAAAAATATAATATTGAAATATGGTTAAAAGTCTTAAAGATTTCTTTAACATTTTTTTATTTCCAAAGTATAATTCTGTTCTATCTTCCTTTTTTATAATGATTCATGGCTAGTAAAAATATTGTTTTATAAATAATAATTATATTTATTCATAACCTTCTTCACAGTTTAACATTATACTCATTTGATGAACTTATCTTAGCTTTTTCATCTATTTCTTTTCGATATATCGATATTTTTCTAGCGATTATCGGTAGATATCGATATTTGGTTTAGTGGTATCGAATATCGATATTTTACTACTGATGTTTCAACCCTAGATACGCTTGACATAAGGCATGACATAAATTAAGTAAAAGTCTTTAAAAGTGCTAAAGATATACTTACACGCGAATAACTAAAAAATAATTCATAATATATATCAAATATATTCATAAAACCAGGTTTACATTCGCTTGACTTATTTTTGGTTCATCAACTTTCCAAGCCAATGTAACTGAAAAAATTAAAAATATAAAATATTCCCGTACTGGGTGGGAAGTAAAAAGCAGGAGAGCAATTTATCTTGCAGAGGAAACGTACAGCAGCGTGTTGGGGAAAGTTAGAGCTAGTCCGCCTCAATTTACTGTTGACACGGTTCAATGTAGGTAGCAACTAGAAAAAAAAAACACAGCACAACTCTATTCCAGCTAGACCTGAAATTACCATGACCATTTAATAGTGGTTCATCCATCTTATCTTATCTTATCTATAAAATGATCGGAGGAAAGATTAATAAGCTGTACCCAGGGCTACAAAAGAAAATCATTTCTGACACAAATATGTACTCATTAAAATCTTGTAACTACAGTACAGATATAGCATGCCAAAAAGTTGCTGTAATTTTTTTTTTTTTTTACATTGGCGTTGATAACTAACTAGAGAAGAACTATACTAAATAAAGAACTATCTTATATTATAATTATAAATTATAATTATTGATGTAATTCCTAAATTAATTACGTGCTTTTTCATATATATTTTATTTGTTTAGATGAACTTCAATATCCCAGAATTGTTGTCGTTTGTTGGAGTTCGATATTACTTGCTTGATTGTTATTTAATAATGGGGTGAAGGAAATAATCAAATAAATTTAAACGCAAACGCTTTTGTCACAGATACAAAACTTTTATTTTTTACAATACACTGAAATTGATAAAAAATTGGGAGGGGTTCTATCACCTGACATCAAAAAAAACATTATCAATAAATCGATATACATCGAAAATACATCACATTGATAGTTCCTTAGTTAGTTTGTATACTCTCGCTGATTAGTACGTGATTATCAAGTTACGGCTCAAGAATATCAACGAATATCATAGCCACAACTTATCAATTCCACTACAGGTTATTTGAAAACAATTTCTTGACACGTGTATGTACCTGAGATATATCATACGGTAAAATAAACCATCAGTTAATTAAATAATATAACATACATAGTTTCTTCTTTTTTTATATCCATCTTCTTAACATCTCTTTCCTACTATCATAACAATATAGGCAGGTATGGGTTAAGAACATTTTAATTTTTCAAAGTTTCTTAACATTATTCTTTTTTAATACATAAGTTTATAATTTATATAAAACTCGAATGGCATATCTACGCACCAACTATCAATCATTAGTCCAAAAGATGAATAAAATATTAGTACCTGGACGGATAAAAAGATTACTATTGAGATTACCACCAAAAAAAAAAAAATAAAAAAATTGAAAAAATGCAGTTTACTGTTCGATTATCAACTGACCCTGATGATCATTCTATTGTTTGTTTGCGAATGACGTCGTGCAGACCTATTTATACAGATGTGAAATTTTTATTAATTTTTTTTTTAAATAATGATCCGTAAAAAAGAAACAAAAAGGAGTAATTGAATTGAAAATTACGTAGCGACCCATTGAAATAAAAGAATGAGGTGAGAGCGGACTAATCATTCATCATTACATTAACGACAAATGTAAATTGGATTTATTTTCAAAGTTAATTGATAACGCAATTTCTTTCAGACCAGGATAATTAGGTTACTAAATTTCGTTTTATTTACACTTTTACAATTCAAGTCTGCTCCTTCATTCTTGATAATGAGATAAATAATTTAATTTAAATAAAATTAATTGATCAGTTAGGTAATTTATTTTTTAATAGGATTTCCCATAATTATTTTAATGGATCAGAATCCTTATTACACTTATCTAAAACACTAAATAAAATATTTCAGTAAAGATTATAAAAACAATTAAATTACAATAATCTAATTTTTTTTAATAATATGTATTTAATTTTTTAATACTTCCTAAATTGTGATAATTGGAAAATTGGATTGCTTCGAGATCTCACTAAAGTTACGCGCTCTAGGATTCCTTGAAATCACAAAAACTTATTTATTTTTTTAAATTGTGGTCTTAGTCAGCCCCTATTTTTCAGAGTACCTACTGAACCCTTTTAGATTAAATATTATGAGTAACTATATACCGATAGCATCGAAGTTGATTAAAACAAAAAGAGTTAGATTGAAAAAAAAAAAAATACGAGACACATTAAACCAACTTAAAGATTTGATTGTTGCATGCAGATAAACTGTTCAATTTTTTATAATAGTAGAAATATGGCTGACCGTAGATGTAGTGAAGTAGAAGATGGTAGGGGGTGTGATCAAGAAGCACACATCAAGAAAAATACTGCTTAAATTGGAGGCCTTCGTCAGGATTAACCGGACACGCGGGAGATTTATTGGCCTCCGAATATATATACTATAAAAAATAAAAATTAAACTTTTAAAGCAGAATTAAATTCCTCAACCTGTGGTGAACATCCATAGTTCCGCTTCTATAAATGCTAGAAAGCAATAGTTGGAATTATTTAACAAACAAAATGTCCCATTATAAATGGCAAAAAGAATTTTTGGATTTAAATTTAAGGCAAAAGTAAGCAAGTAAAGTTGACCGATTTTGAGTGTGAGTTAATGATGTCGCAGAGCGCACCGAACGGTGATGAAAGAGATGATTCATCCACACCGTATTGGTCGCGTTGATAGATTAAATGATTATTATAGAAATTGTTATATATATTAGAAATAAGAAAATATGTTACTAGGACAAATCTAATTGAATTTAATAATTCTTGGGGAAAAAACAGGTACTTACCTGCTCTTATTTTTTTCTGTAATTTAGAAATTTATAAATAAATGTATGTTTGAAAGAATTTTAATTGTAACAGTGGGAATTATATAGAATCCTAAATATTATGCTAATAAAAAAAATTAAAATCGGAATATCATCTTTTACATGATTCTTCATAATATCTAATGAAGCAAGTCTAGAGTTTAAAAAAAAATATAGTGGTACCAAATGGCTTCCTTAAGGGCGTATGTGTAGTGTGAATTTCGCGGAGTATAATATTTAAAAAATAATAAAAGATAATACTGTTTATAAAAAACAAAAAATTATAACATCTTATCAAAAAAAAGGAAACCACCGACGGAAGTAGGAACCGAATAACCACGTAAACTAGCAGTGCACTGAATAGGAAGTGAACTTGGGAAACCTAAATTGTGCACTACCTCCGTTTGCATTCCCCGACCTCTGCATTTGATCGTATTGATTTCCTTGCTGCCAGTATTAGCTGCAATACACAGGCTTGCAACGGATATTATCACTGATAGTATGATACATATATCAAACATAAATATATCAACTACGTTTGTACGTTGATAAATTTTCATAAATATAAAAAGAGAAATTGAACTTTGAAATAGTGTAAAAATTTTTTTTGCATCTTTCTGAAAAGTCTGGATACAAACTAAGCATGAGCGTATGCTCCCTTTTTAACCCCCAAAAGTACTTCGTAATCAAAAACAGTTTGCTTATTAAGTTTTTCTCATTTGTATGCATTAGATAATATATTTTTAATTCAGTTTATGTATATACCCTATTATGCATTAATGCATAAAGTTTATTTTTAGCAAAAGGTTTAAGGTTTTGAAATATTCACGAAATATCGGACTTGAAATTATTATAATTATGTCACATATGATAAATTAATGAAAAGCAGCGCAAAGGCTTATATTTTCAACCATTGAGTAGCCTCGAAAATACGCATCTGTTAGGGTGTTTGTGATCGTCGAATTAGGGATCTTCCGACTAAAGTGCATTATTGAATGGTTTTTTGAATATATTTTCACGATTCAGATTAGTAGGAGAACGAATTATGATACATGTTTAATTTACTCATTTATTACCATGGAATTCAAAACTAAGGTCTTATTCAACTTTCCAGAAAATAAAATCAATTATTATAGAACCTGCAATCAAGCTTAATTTGATCTATAGTTTTATGCTTCTTTGCTACTTAACCCACCAAAGATGTTGATAGATCTATCGACCTTTATGATTAGTTCTATGGTTAGTTGCAGTACAAATATCTTTAGTTTTGGAAGGGATACAATTTTAAATGTATGTTATAATGCAACTATATGACTCTAATTTCCACACCTTAAAGTTATTCAAAATCTTTGAAGGATAGTAGGAAAGTGAAATCAATTAATGCGAAATTCCATGTTATAATGAATAGCGTGAGGTTAAAAGGAACATCTACAAAAGGAACTGCTGGTGAGAGTGATTCTATCTTGGACATATCTGCCTCCAGGGTTCGACCATTCAACCAGCTTTGTCTAGAAATGCAGACTATGAACTTCGTGAGTTTCGACTATATAAGTATATAGCCCATCCACTACCTAATTCTAAAAATTACCGCCGTGAATTATAAAACTCATAAGTTATCATAGCTATAACTATGAATATCTATCTGTTAAGACATAAATGCAACGTTATATTTAGTAATATTGCAAACCCTATCGAGGAAAGGGAAGGAAGTTGTTTTTCTTATATGTCGAAGATATTTAAATCGTTTCCTAAAAATCATTAATGATATAACAA
Source organism: Rhaphigaster nebulosa (assembly GCA_948150685.1). Taxonomy (NCBI): domain Eukaryota; kingdom Metazoa; phylum Arthropoda; class Insecta; order Hemiptera; family Pentatomidae; genus Rhaphigaster; species Rhaphigaster nebulosa. Next base: position 100,046,257 of record OX411306.1, on the reverse strand, counting down.
ATAGGATATCTGTAGGTATCTACCTAGACTAGATACAGTAGATACATAAGTAATACATAAGTCATGATTTGATTTTTATATTTTAAATTAAATAATTTGAGTCAATGTTAAATTTTTTTTATTTGAGTACGAATATTAATAAGGTTTTTCGAATATTTTCTATATTGATGAAGATCGCTGGGTTATTGAAGGAGCTAAGTAAGAAAAACTATCGATTTTAAAATCGCGCGCTCATTTATCGATTTATTTAACATTTCGGATTTCCTTGATATTGAGGTCAACTATTAGGTTATCGAAGATCTGGATGATGAAAAACTATAGATTTTAAAATCGCGCTCTCACCTATCGATTTATTTTACCAATTCGGATTAGCCTAATATTGAGATTCATTATTAGATTATCAAAGGCGCTTATTATAAAAGCTGTCCTTTTTATTAAGATAGCGCACTCCTGATTTATTTAAGCTTCGATGTTGAGGTCGATCACAGGTATATCGGAGGTGCTAATAGTTTGCTAATAATTAATCGAATTTTCTAGTAATTCTGCTAAATATTACTTTTACCGAATGCTTCGTTGCAGTGATCGTTTATCACGTTAATAATGATAACAATACCGAAATGTTAGAATAAATCGATACGTGAGCGGGTGATCTTAAAATCAATAGTATTTACATAATCAGCTCCTTCTATAATCCAGCAATAGACCTCAGCATCGAAAATATTCGAAAAATCTTAATATTTATACTCAAATAATGAAAATTTAATATTAACTTTTATTATTTGTTATAAAATATAAAAATCAAATCATGACTTTTATTCATTTGTAGAGTAAATAAGAGTTAATTTCAATTCTTGGTTATTTCATTCTGACTACTTGCTTCTTGATCAAACAGCATCGTTGATACTCGAGAGTTCCATCCGAATAATTATTATTGTCTCCAACGTTATCCCACCGTTCGTTCCTTCATTTCTCGCACATATATGGAACAAAAACGGACGGGGAATGATGAGAAAATTAGAATTTTCCTGGTTTTCTTAAGTTCACTTACACCAATTCATAAAAAACAATATATAAATAGGATCTATTCTATACGCTTTACCACGCAAAAAAAGAAGAAAAAAATTACAATTCAACAAATACCACGTAATCTGCAACAAAGGAATGTGAAGGGAATGCATGATTGGACAATCATGAAAGAGACTAAATAATTCCACTCTGACGCCGTGTAAGCTACTAAAGCGAACTACCGGCAAGTGTTTTCAACAGTTAAGATCTGTGGAAAATCAAAGACGAAAAAGAATCACCGGAAAAAAAAAAACTATGACAGGAAAAATTCGAGAAACATCGAGGGCCACGTGACACAAGCAACAGATCAATACAAATATATTTGTCTCTTGATATTCAAGAGAAATTAACTTAAAATTATGAAAACCCTTAAGATCAAATCTATAGAGATATACCGAGAAGTAATGACAGCACAACATCTTGATTCACCTGAAAACACCTGATTCAGAACATGAAAGTTGGGAATGTCGGGTCTAGGACAAGGATTGGGAACGACGAATTTTTTTTTTTCTATTAAAAGGATTGATTAATCGGAGAAACGGAATAAATGAATCTAGATATAGTCGGATAAAATAATAACAAACAAATCTCAATTCGACATAGTATAATGAGGCCTGGAAAATGATCTGGTTATCAAATTGTCGCTTGCTATTAGAATGGCCCTAATAAAAATAGATGAGGCTCAATTCTGCACTTGAGTTCCCTAGAGGCTTGTTTAAACCTTAAACTTGCAGTAGTACGTGTCCTTGAGGAAGGTAAGTGATCTTCTTAAATTTATGCATTCTACCTTGCATGCAATGAATTCATTCAGGAATCTTGCAAGTTACATACGTAGGATTTTAATAAGAAAACAACACCAGCCCTCGTTTTCTCATTTCATTCGGAGAGCTGAACTATTTCCCAAGACTGATAAAAATTATAAACTTATGTAGGCCTATAAAACATTAAAAAAAACAAAAATCATGCCAGTTTTACTGTACTTATATAGTAGTGTGGCCTTTTGACATATTGTAAAGTAGTTTAAATGAGAATTAAACTTTACAAACGTCAAATCAGTCAGCCATTTTGTTAATATCCCAATTTATGTACATTAATTTCCTAATTTTAATCAGGCATAATTTATGACTATGCATATCATAACATAAAATGAGGAACCATCATAGTAGTTTTATAGTTAATGTAAGACTCATTCTTTAATAATTTGTTGTAATATTTCTCTAAGGGCAGTATAAAGTAACCTTCATAAGATGTTTAATTAAGTTTTTTGTTAACAAAGGTCATAAAACTTTAAAATTCATGTTAAATTAAATTTCAGTTTTATTTCATTGTATTAGTGGGTAGAAAATTATTACTATGTAATATCATGTAATTTTGTTTTCAATTTTGTAACATACTTTATGCACAGAGCTCTTTCAATTATATTTAACTGCTGCTTATTTTGCAATTATTGTCAATTATGGCTATCAATTACAAGCAGTATAGTTCAAACAACTTAGTACATTTTCACTGTGAATTTTAAGGACAAATTATAGCAACCTAAAAACTTACTTCACTTTTTACAGTTTTAATTAGTTCTTAGAGTTTAATTCATTGATTAATCAGTAATAGGGCCACCTATAACCTAGGGGCACCTATAACTTGTGGCATCATACTCTTATGGGGGCAATGATGCAGCAGCCAAGCCGTCGAGTCCCAGTCTTCCGGCATCCGGGGAGACATTTACTGGATTTGGGTCCATGCCTTCGGCATCTTCTGCCAATAACATGGTACTTTTAAGTATTGCGCGCGCACTCATAAAGACCAAACGAGGAGATTACCACCTCACCCGTGCTGTGCTGGACTCAGGGAGTCAGAGCACATTCATAACAAGTGCGCTTGCCCTCAAAATAGGTGCCGAAATTATCCCCTTTGATGGTCACATGACCAGCCTTGGTGAGTCAGCTATGCCGAAGCAACACCTTAAGGGTTCGACGTCATGCACTGTCCGTTCATGCGCAGGAGAAGCTGAGTATAACCTCTCGCCCATTGTAGTCGACCGTATTGTGATATTCCGGTGTCTATGATCAGTCGCATCATGCGCCACCCTCTAGCTGATCAGCAATTCGGGGGGTCAGGAGTGGTCGTTCTATTAATCGGTGGGGATTTATACGGAGCTTCTTACCCTTCGGGAGTCCAAGATCAGTACCTAACTCCTACTGCATTTGGACTAATCGTTTCTGGAGTAGTTGACTTGGTTTGGCCCTCAGGATACGACAATGAACGCAGCGCAGAATTCTTCCTCTGATTAACTTGGCAGCTGTAGGTCTCCAGTACTTCCCTCTTAGGAGCGCCAACGTCAGGACCGCACCTGCATGGAAATAGTTGGAGTGTACTGAATTAATGATCAGTCTCGCGAGAGGTGCCTGACGGGGCAGTAGAATGGGGTTCATTCGTAGGACAATGAGGACTCCTTAATAAAAATTCCCGTTCGTCAAGAAAGGGCGTCAACTGGGCAAACACCTTAGGAACACTAGGGGTTTGCTCGAAGAGCGCTGGAGGAAGATAAACGCTGAATGAATAAAATTCATGTAAGTTCAGCTGAAGACGAAGCTTCAGCCGATAGATGAGCTGAAAGAAATAAAACAAACGCTTCAGAAGCAATCGGAGCTTTCCTACGAAAATATGAAAAAATTACAAAAAATGGAAACACTTTTAGAGGAGCAAAAATGATACGTAAAAAATTAATACTCGAAACAATTTCTTAAAATCGAAAATTTCAGACCTAGAGGGACGCTTAGCAAAATCAGCTTAGTAATACAATAGAAATTAGAGGTATTCCAGAGAAGTCGGGAGAGACTGTTGTGGGCACTATACTTAGCGTCGGTGCAGTCCTGGGCGTGAAGTTGAGCCCGGACGATTTGGACCACGTCGTACGGCTCAGGCCTAAACAAGAAGGATCCCCTGGCCCTATAATCGCACGGTTTGTGAGACAGACCATGAGAGACGAGTTTGTGCGATAGAGAGAAACCAAAAGGGACTTCTCAACACGTCACCTAGGCTGGACTGATAACGAGTCACACCGCGTCTACGTCAGTGAAGCGATGACCCTCACTAACAAGCATCTTTACTGCCTGGCAATACAGAAAAAGGTGACATCGAAAATTAAATATGTGGAGGTAGAGTCAGGTGCAGGCAATCTGATGGCCATCCAGCGGTAATTATAGGTAAGCCTAGCGACTTGGACGTCTTCAACTGAGCCTGGTATGCGCGTCACGTCAATGATACAAATATTTTATTTTTCTGTATTGAAATAATTCTATTTTTTTATATTGAAGACATTTTAATAATTTACATTGAAGATATTTTATTTTTTAAATTAATGAAGCTCTATTTTTATATATGGAGGATATTTTATTTTTTCATATTGAAGATATTTTATTTATTTTTATTTACTACATGTATTGCTACTTTATTGTCACAGATGAGATGCTATGTTTTGTTTACTTATAGTCTTTTTCTATTTACTTTTTCTTTTTTTAATCAATGTTACTCATATTTTTTCTTTTTATATAATTTTATTTTCGTTAAAAATTTATTTTTATATTCATTTCATATTAGAATTCCATCAGTATCTTTGTTTCAGCTGTTAATGTATATTCACATTCTATCAAGTCTTAAAATTGAATACTGCATAAAAAGTTGTTATATCCTATTCCTCAACCTCGATCCATTTTCTAGCTGTTCCACTTCTCCACACCCACAGTTTTGACTAATATCCTAAATTCCTGTTACGTTAATGCACAATCCCTAATTGCCCACTATGATGAAATGAATTTCAACAATATTTCCGTGATAATTTTTATGACAGAATAGCTGTTTCAGAAACATGGCTAAAACCTTATATCCCTTCCTCCCAAGTATCCCTTCCTAATTACTCTTTCCTACGACATGATAGACCTGATCGCATGGGAGGTGGTATCGGACTATATGTTCATGACAGCCTTAAGGCCAAAATCCTACTTCTATCCACTTCTCCTTCCTTTCCTCACCCAGAATACATGTTTGTTGAAATTTCAAGCATCTCTTCTCCTCTGTTATATGACATTGTCTACCGACCTCCTCGTGTCCCATTCGATAACACCTTCGAATCCTCCCTTGTCCAACTGGTTTCTACCTATTCCAATATCATTATCTCTGGTTTAACATTAATATGCTATCTGAATCCAGTGATAAATCCTTTCTTACGGATCTAATGTTTTCCCTCAATCTTTACCTCGTTCCCTATTCTCCTACCCACCACACACAATTTTCTGATACCTGGTTAGGCCTTCACATTTCTGATTCTTCCATGAAAATCCTTTCTTCTTCCCAGCACCTTCCTCCTTCCTTTTCTTTCATCACACGATCATATCCAGATTTCATATGACCTACCCGTGAAATCCTTTACTCCAAAAGTTGTTTCATATCATAGTTTAGACCTGCTTTCATATGAATCCCTTCAACCTGGTTACTTTTCGCTGGAACATCATATATTCCTATAATTCTGTAGATCCCATGGTTTCCACCCTTACCTCAAACCTACAATCCATTTAGACATTCATGCTCCCCTTAAAACCCGAACCTTAAGCCGTCCCACTGCTCCTTGGCTAACCCCTGAAATAAAGTATATGATAAGAAGAAGAAAAGCAGCAAGACGCAAATTTCGTCGCACTCGTTTTTTAGCTGATTTTGCGTCTTTCAAACAGCTTCGCAATCAAACCCAATCCGCAGTCGGCCGTGCCAAATCCCTCTATATCCTCTGCCCTATCCATTGCTCCTGATTCCAAATCCAGATGGAAAATCCTTCGAAAACTATCCGTACCAGAATCCAATAACCTGAGTTCTTTCTCAGCTACCCCAGATGATCTCAATGACAATTTCTTATCCTCTGCTCCTAGTCCTTCATCTATTGATGATATTGAACATCATAGCTTCAGCCCAAAAAACTTTTTTTTCTCCCACGTATCGTATGACGAATTACTTTCCACTATCCTAAAATCCCACACCAATTATTATGGTCCTGACGATATCCCAGTAAAGTTAATAAAATCCTGTTTCCCAATCCTTATGCCCCATCTCTATCATATTTACAACTTTTCTCTACAAAATTTCATATTCCCCTCTTCTTGAAAAACTGCCCTAGTCCGACCATTAAATAAAATTACAAATCCCACCTCACACCATGATTTCCGTCCTATTTCTCTCCTCTCTAACCTCTCAAAACCACTAGCGCGCCTTGTACAAATTCAACTTTCAAACTTCCTAGAAGAACGTTCCCTCATTAACCCTCTCCAATCTGGATTTCGAACTTGCTACTCAACCCAGTCCGCTCTCTTGAAAATAACCCACGACCTCCGAACCGCCATTGAACACCAAAACCTAACTATCCTCATCCTTAAAGATTTTTTGTTTTTCAATTTTTTTTTTTTTTTCATTTCTCGTTATGCTGATTCCAAAACACCTTACATTTTCTCTCTATCTTTATAACTGACCGAGTTATAGGCTTATTAGATATTTAATCGGTAATTATAAAGATTTTTTTTTTCGTTTTTTTTTTCTTTTTTCTTTTTTGTTACTTTAATGCCTTGTTATGCTGATTCCAAAACACCTTACATTTTCTCTCTATCTTTATAAATGACCGAGTTATGGACTTATTAGATATTTAATCGGTAATTATACAGATTTTTTGTTTATCAATTTTTTTTTTTTTTATTTCTCGTTTTGCTGATTCCAAAACACCTTACATTTTCTCTCTATCATTATAAATGACCGAGTTATGGACTTATGAGATCTCTAATCGGCCGCCATTTTGAATCAAACAGACGGATTATAATGTCGAGTTCCGAGGATCATCCCGTGGTGACCTGTGACTTTGGTACCGAATCTCAAGAAAATCGGTCCAGTAGTCTCGGAGAAAAGCCGCGGACGGCGTTCGGCGTATGGCGGACGGCGGACGGACAGATTTTTTTTTATTCGATATTTGGATTCTACGTATCTTGAAACGTAAAACCTAATATTTTGAGGGGGCGTTACAAAAAAAATTTCTTTGGTCGATTCCAAAGGTCTATTATTGAAAATAATAAACCAAAAGCATTTACAGATAGAGATTTTTTTATTTTTCGTTTTTCTTCTTGTTTCTTTTTTGTTATTAAAACGCCTTGTTATGCTGATTCCAAAACACCTTACATTTCTCCTCTACGTTTATAAATGGCCAAGTTATGGGTATATAAGATCTTAAATCGAAAATTATTATAGATTTTTTATTTTTCCTTTTTTTTCTTTTTTGTTATTTTAATGCCTTGTTATGCTGATTCCAAAATACCTTACATTTCTCCTCTATGTTTATAAATGGCCAAGTTATGGGTATATATGATGTTTTATCGGTAATTATAAAGATTTTCTGCTTTTCGATTTTTTTTTTTTTTTTTGATTCGTTGTTATGCTGATTCCAAAACTGAAATCATTGGAATGAGCATAACGAGAAAGAAAAAAAAAAAAAACTTGAAAAAAAAAATCTGTATAATAACCGATTATATAAGCTCAAAAGTTTTATTTAGGACATAATTATAAGTCCTCTTTGATTCGGAGGAAACAACATTTTAAACAGTTATCCTGAAAACTGAGGCAAATGTGAAATAGTGTACATTATCTGCGAGGTACAAATACAAGACCTGGTCGTTAGATTCATTTATGTTTCTTTGATTCGAATAAAATCACATTAGCAAATCTTCGAACTAGTAGATTCTAACAAGCATAACAGCAAAGTTAGCACAGGTTTCAGGTCTTGAAAAGTGAAAAATAAAAAAGGAGCCGCACAAATCGTGCTCAGAGACTATTTTGTTGTAAAATCCAATTTTATAGTAGCTCTTAGTATTTTCCACAAATACCTTAGTATCTGAACGTTTTTTAGAACCTTAGCTCTTAGAACTTAGGATGCGACTTCTGTCCATTCCACGATTTGCTCTACGTGGCAGTCAGATTGGTCGTCAAATTTCGCCTCAAAAGTGAATCGACCGTTTCGGCTCTTCTAGCAGATATCTACACATGCGAGGGCTCTTTCGACAGACTTTTTTCCGGTAAATTATCTATCGTAAATACCTTTAGATAAAATGAATTGAGTACCAACTAGTTATCTGAGATCAAATTACGATACATATTACTTATGTCTTCTTTTTTTATCTCTGCATTTCAGGTGCGATATTTAAAGCCGTCGAAATTCTGAACAAGGGCGGAAACAACGACTTCATAAGCCGAAGAGAATCCATCCGAGTCCTAGAATTCATCTTGCGCTCATCCAAAAAGTACAGGATCGCCTACTATCACATGGGGGGGTTCCTTCCAATGGCAGATGTCCCGCTGAGCAACGGTCAATTGCCGCTGATTGCGGCACGCCGAGCGAAGAGCGGGTGGAGGGTTTCTAGGTTGTTTCTCAAGTATAGATCATCTACAAGATAACTTGTAACGGCGAAGAAGAAACCAAATTATGTGCAAATGAAAAATCCTCTACAGTTTAAATTCATAATGCTATTTGTAAATAATATTCTATTCCTTTTAATATTATATAATAAATCAATCGTTGTCGTTAAAAAAGATATCATTTATCATTATTCCTAAGCCCTATTAAATGTGAGTCCTTCAGGTCTCCTGTCTGAATTATAAAAAATACAACAACAAAACTCTCTATGCTTTACCTGTGAGGTATAACACACTATGTCCATCTTTTACCAATTCAGCATTATTACACATTTGTATTAAACTTTTCTTGTCTTGCCTAGACCTACAGATAACTATGTCCTAGACCAAATATAAGGAGAGTTTCTTTAATCAAAAAGGACATAATTATAAGTCCTCTTTGATTCGGAGAATACAACTTTTTAAACAGTTATCCTGAAAACTGAGGCAAATGTGACATAGTGTACATTATCTGCGAGGTACAGATACAAGACCTGGTCGTTAGAATCATTTATGTTTCTTTGATTCGAATAAAATCAAATTAGCAAATCTTCGAACTAGTAGATTCTAACAAGCAGAACAGCAAAGTTAGCACAGGTTTCAGGTCTTGAAAAGTGAAAAATAAAAAAGGAGCCGCACAAATCGTGCTCAGAGACTATTTTGTTGTAAAATCCAATTTTATATGAAAACAAAAATAAATTGAAAATCTCCATGCTTTGACGGGCATAATGGTGCAGATCAGGTTAATCAAAGACAAAATTATGAATCACAAATACCAAACCAACAAACGAATTGAAATCGTTTATAACTTCGAAAAAAAAAAAAAAAATGTTATACCTCCAGTAAAATAATCAGAAAGAATAACATTTTGGAATAAGCCGAAAAAAACAACAATGAATTTGCTTAATCGGGACAATTATTCTGGCAAATATGTGAGAAAGAATATTACATAAATTCAAAGTTTATCAGATCTAGTCTCAGGTTAAGACCACCTATTTTTGCGGATTATCCCCAGCAGTAAATCATATCATAAACCTTACTCAACAGAAGGTACTGTTATATTGCACAGATCAGAAATACCCGCTGGTCAGGTAGACCCTCTTTCAAATTAAGGCATCTTATTGCCACCTCCTGTCTCTTATTGAAAATCCAAGATAATGAGCTCAAAGATATTTGCCATTTAGCTTTAACATCACAATAAAACAATTAAAAAATACGAAGAGCTCTTAGTATTTTCCACAAATACCTTAGTATCTGAACGTTTTTTAGAACCTTTAGGTCATTATTACAATCAACGAAAAATGTAATAAGAATAATGATTATAAAAACTGAAAAAAATTTTGGTCAGTAAATCTACGAGTGACCCACCACTTCAACTGATCGTGCTGGCGAATTTTAACTTATTATCTATCTTTTTGTAGCTTTAATTCCTCTTGTCGTCAGAGCGTTGATTAAGAAAGGATTTCAACCGTCAAAAATTTAATAGTAGAGATATTGTATTGAATATTGAAAAGCACTAAGTTCATTTTTGCATGGTGCCTCTCCGGATGGGAAATATAATGTTCGTTTATTTACGGATGTTAGAGCAAAGTTCTCAAATCGTGGCGATTTCAAAGAAGCTTAAATACCTCCTTGAAACAAGAGCATAATAGAATTAAAACAATCAGTTGTGAAATTTTGTTTGTTGATAACGAACAATATGGAAAAGTAGCATTCACCCATTTCCAAAATGACCGACACAGATATAAAAATGCCAAACGTTAGGGATAGAAATAGTACCTTTTTGGACTCTTCTTTAGATACGGTAAAGTGTACCATCATCAATTCTATCGATTTACCTCGAACTATAAACCTCATACAAACATAATACATAGCGTAAATACTGAAAAGTCGTTAAACGATTTAATTTTTCTTTTAATACACTTTTTAATCAGGACATTTTTTCCGCTAAATAATTACGGCATTACAGAATTTAAAAATCCCTCTCCTTGGTCGTGTGGAACGGGGGTGGGGAGAGGGGGTGTCCCGGAGCTACTTATACATCCGGACCCCGCAGGTACCACCGTCATTCCTTCAGACACCTCAGTCCCTTGCTCAGTCTCTCTCTATAGTGCCTGTCAGTGTAGTTTCGGAAGATGGCTGTACCTCAGATTGTCAGCGATCTGCATTATTATGTATACGTGAAGAAAACGATCTGGTAAGTTCAACATTAATCACATTCATTCTAAAATAAAAAGTTCATTAATATTTAATGTAAGTGGTAGAACCCAATTAATTCACTACTATATTTCAGTTCTCAAAAGCTAGAGTTATACGAGAAACTTCAACGTCTGATAAAGAACAATCCTAAGCCTAGAGTCGTCTGTGAGTCGATCGTGAGCTGGTTGATATCCCTTCACCGGAAGTGTGTCCTGCCGAACTTAGGATGCGACTTCTGCCCATTCCACGATTAGCTCTACGTGGCAGTCAGATTGGTCGTCAAATTTCGCCTCAAAAGTGAATCCACCGTTTCGGCTCTTCTAGCAGATATCTACACATGCGAGGGCTCTTTCGACAGACTTTTTTCCGGTAAATTATCTATTGTAAATACCTTTAGATAAAATGAATTGAGCACCAACTAGTTATCTGAGATCAAATTACGATACATATTACTTATGTCTTCTTTTTTTATCTCTGCGTTTCAGGTGCGATATTTAAAGCCGTCGAAACTCTGAACAAGGGCGGAAACAACGACTTCATAAGCCGAAGAGAATCCATCCGAGTCCTAGAATTCATCTTGCGCTCATCCAAAAAGTACAGGATCGCCTACTATCACATGGGGAGGTTCCTTCCAATGGCAGATGTCCCGCTGAGCAACGGTCAATTGCAGCTGATTGCGGCACGCCGAGCGAAGAGCGGGTGGAGGGTTTCTAGGTTGTTTCTCAAGTATAGATCATCTACAAGATAACTTGTAACGGTGAAGAAGAAACCAAATTATGTGTAAATGAAAAATCCTCTACAGTTTATATTCATAATGCTATTTGTAAATAATATTCTGTTCCTTTTAATATTATATAATAAATCAATCGTTGTCGTTAAAAAAGATCATTATTCCTAATTATTCCTAAGCCCTATTAAATGTGAGTCCCTCAGGTCTCCTGTCTGAATTATAAAAAATACAACAACAAAACTCTCTATGCTTTACCTGTGAGGTATAGCACACTATGTCCATCTTTTACCAATTCAGCATTATTACACATTTGCATTAAACTTTTCTTGTTTTGCCAACAGCTACAGATAACTATGTCCTAGACCAAATATAAGGAGAGTTTCTTTAATCAAAAAGGACATAATTATAAGTCCTCTTTGATTCGGAGGAGACAACTTTTTAAACAGTTATCCTGAAAACTGAGGCAAATGTGACATAGTGTACATTATCTGCGAGGTACAGATACAAGACCTGGTCGTTAGAATCATTTATGTTTCTTTGATTCGAATATAATCTAATTAGCAAATCTTCGAACTAGTAGATTCTAACAAGCATAAAGCAAAGTTAGCACAGGTTTCAGGTCTTGAAAAGTGAAAAATAAAAAAGGAGCCGCACAAATCGTGCTCAGAGACTATTTTGTTGTAAAATCCAATTTTATATGAAAATAAAAATAAATTGAAAATCTCCATGCTTTGACGGGCATAATGGTGCAGATCAGGTTAATCAAAGACAAAATTATGAATCACAAAGGCCAAACCTACAAACGAATTGAAATCGTTTATAGCTTCGAAAAAAAAAAAAAAATGTTATACCTCCAGTAAAATAATCAGAAAGAAAAACATTTTGGAATAAGCCGAAAAAAACAACAATGAAATTGCTTAATCGGGACCATTATTCTGGCAAATATGTGAGAAAGAATATTACTTAAATTCAAAGTTTATCAGATCTAGTCTCAGGTTAAGACCACCTATTTTTGCGGATTATCCCCAGCAGTAAATCATATCATAAACCTTACTCAACAGAAGGTACAGTTATATTGCACAGATCAGAAATACCCGCTGGTCAGGTAGACACGCTTTCAAATTAAGGCATCGTATTGCCACCTCCTGTCTCTTATTGAAAATCCAAGATAATGAGCTCAAAAATATTTACCATTTAGCTTTAACATCGCAATAAAACAATTAAAAAATACGAAGAGCTCTTAGTATTTTCCACAAATACCTTAGTATCTGAACGTTTTTTAGAACCTTTAGGTCATTATTACAATCAACGAAAAATGTAATATGAATAATGATTATAAAAACTGAAAAAAATTTTGGTCAGTAAATCTACGAGTGACCCACCACTTCAACTGATCGTGCTGGCGAATTTTAACTTATTACCTATCTTTTTGTAGCTTTAATTCCTCTTGTCGTCAGAGCGTTGATTAAGAAAGGATTTCAACCGTCAAAAATTTAAAAATAAAAACACGGATTAATAGTAGAGATATTGTATTGAATATTGAAAAGCCCTAAGTTCATTTTTGCATGGTGCCTCTCCGGATGGGAAATATAATGTTCGTTTATTTACGGATGTTAGAGCAAAGTTCTCAAATCGTGGCGATTTCAAAGAAGCTTTAATACCTCCTTGAAACAAGAGCATAATAGAATTAAAACAATCAGTTGTGAAATTTTGTTTGTTGATAACGAACAATATGGAAAACTAGCATTCACCCATTTCCAAAATGACCGACACAGATATAAAAATGCCAAACGTTAGGGATAGAAATAGTACCTTTTTGGACTCTTCTTTAGATACGGTAAAGTGTACCATCATCAATTCTATCGATTTACCTCGAACTATAAACCTCATACAAACATAATACATAGCGTAAATACTGAAAAGTCGTTAAACGATTTAATTTTTCTTTTAATACACTTTTTAATCAGGACATTTTTTCCGCTAAATAATTACGGCATTACAGAATTTAAAAATCCCTCTCCTTGGTCGTGTGGAACGGGGGTGGGGAGAGGGGGTGTCCCGGAGCTACTTATACCACCGGACCCCGCAGGTACCACCGTCATTCCTTCAGACACCTCAGTCCCTTGCTCAGTCTCTCTCTATAGTGCCTGTCAGTGTAGTTTCGGAAGATGGCTGTACCTCAGATTGTCAGCGATCTGCATTATTATGTATACGTGAAGAAAACGATCTGGTAAGTTCAACATTAATCACATTCATTCTAAAATAAAAAGTTCATTAATATTTAATGTAAGTGGTAGAACCCAATTAATTCACTACTATATTTCAGTTCTCAAAAGCTAGAGTTATACGAGAAACTTCAACGTCTGATAAAGAACAATCCTAAGCCTAGAGTCGATCGTGAGCTGGTTGATATCCCTTCACCGGAAGTGTGTCCTGCCGAACTTAGGATGCGACTTCTGTCCATTCCACGATTTGCTCTACGTGGCAGTCAGATTGGTCGTCAAATTTCGCCTCAAAAGTGAATCCACCGTTTCGGCTCTTCTAGCAGATATCTACACATGCGAGGGCTCTTTCGACAGACTTTTTTCCGGTAAATTATCTATTGTAAATACCTTTAGATAAAATGAATTGAGTACCAACTAGTTATCTGAGATCAAATTACGATACATATTACTTATGTCTTCTTTTTTTATCTCTGCGTTTCAGGTGCGATATTTAAAGCCGTCGAAACTCTGAACAAGGGCGGAAACAACGACTTCATAAGCCGAAGAGAATCCATCCGAGTCCTAGAATTCATCTTGCGTTCATCCAAAAAGTACAGGATCGCCTACTATCACATTGGGAGGTTCCTTCCAATGACAGATGTCCCGCTGAGCAACGGTCAATTGCCGCTGAATGCGGCACGCCGAGCGAAGAGCGGGTGGAGGGTTTCTAGGTTGTTTCTCAAGTATAGATCATCTACAAGATAACTTGTAACGGTGAAGAAGAAACCAAATTATGTGCAAATGAAAAATCCTCTACAGTTTATATTCATAATGCTATTTGTAAATAATATTCTATTCCTTTTAATATTATATAATAAATCAATCGTTGTCGTTAAAAAAGATACCATTTATCATTATTCCTAAACGATTTAATTTTTCTTTTAATACACTTTTTAATCAGGACATTTTTTCCGCTAAATAATTACGGCATTACAGAATTTAAAAATCCCTCTCCTTGGTCGTGTGGAACGGGGGTGGGGAGAGGGGGTGTCTCGGAGCTACTTATACCACCGGACCCCGCAGGTACCACCGTCATTCCTTCAGACACCTCAGTCCCTTGCTCAGTCTCTCTCTATAGTGCCTGTCAGTGTAGTTTCGGAAGATGGCTGTACCTCAGATTATCAGCGATCTGCATTATTATGTATACGTGAAGAAAACGATCTGGTAAGTTCAACATTAATCACATTCATTCTAAAATAAAAAGTTCATTAATATATAATGTAAGTGGTAGAACCCAATTAATTCACTACTATATTTCAGTTCTCAAAAGCTAGAGTTATACGAGAAACTTCAACGTCTGATAAAGAACAATCCTAAGCCTAGAGTCGTCTGTGAGTCGATCGTGAGCTGGTTGATATCCCTTCACCGGAAGTGTGTCCTGCCGAACTTAGGATGCGACTTCTGTCCATTCCACGATTTGCTCTACGTGGCAGTCAGA